>CAKJTW010000019.1:37279437-38514921 GCA_917880005.1 Nanger dama | reverse complement strand
TGTGGCCTATGGACTCAGTTGCTTTGAGACATGTGGGATCTTTCCAGCCTGGGGATCGAACCTGTATCTCCTGCATCAGCAGGCGACTCTTTCTTTTAAAAAAAATTAATTTATTTATTTTAATTGGAGGCTAATTATTTTACAATATTGTAGTGATTTTTGGCATTCATTGACATGAATCAGCCACGGGTGTATGTGTGTTCCTCATCCTGAACCCCCCTCCCACCTCCCTCCCCATCCCATCCCTCAGGGTCATCCCAGCACACCGGCCCTGAGCACCCTGTCTCATGTATCAAACCTGGACTGGTGATCTATTTCCCATACATGTTTCAGTTCTCTCAAATCATCCCACCCTCTCCCTCTCCCACAGAGTCCAAAAGTCTGTTCTGTACATCTGTGTCTCTTTTGCTGTCTCGCATACGGGGTTATCATTGCCATCTTTCTAAATTCCATATATATGTGTTAGTATACTGTATTGGTGTTTTTCTTTGTGGCTTACTTCACTCTGTATAATAGGCTCCAGTTTCATCCATCTCATTAGAACTGTTTCAAATGTATTCTTTTAATGGCTGAATAATACTCCATTGTGTATATGTGCCACAGCTTTCTTATCCATTCGTCTGCTGATGGACATCTAGGTTGCTTCCACATCCTGGCTATTATAAACAGTGCTGCAATGAACATTGGGGTACACGTGTCTCTTTTAGTTCTGGTTTCCTTGGTGTGTATGCCCAGCAGTGGGACTGCTGGGTTGTACGGCAGTTCTATTTCCAGTTTTTTAAGTAATCTCCACACTGTTCTCTATAGTGGCTGTACTAGTTTGCATTCCTACCAACAGTGTAAGAGGGTTCCCTTTTCTCCACACCCTCTCCAGCATTCATTGCTTGTAAACTTTTTGATAGCAGCCATTCTGACTGGCGTGAGATGGTACCTTATTGTGGTTTTGATTTGCATTTCTCTAATAATGAGTGATGTTGAACATCTTTTCATGTGTTTGTTAGCCATCTGTACGTCTTCTTTGGAGAAATGTCTGTTTAGTTCTTTGGCCCATTTTTTTTGATTAGTCATTTATTTTTCTGGAATTGAGCTGCAGGAGCTGCTTGTATATTTTTGAGATTAATTCCTTGTCAGTTGCTTTGTTTTCTATGATTTTCTCCCATTCTGAAGGCTGTCTTTTCACCTTGCTTATAGCTTCCTTCATTGTGCAAAAGCTCTTAAGTTTAATTGGGTCCCACTTGTTTATTTTTGCTTTTATTTCCATTGATTCTTTGAACCTCTGAGCTACCAGGAAGGCCCCAAGCACAGAGTCGTAACTGAACTGCCATGGAAGTCCCTCCATTCTCTTTTTAAATACAAATAATGTGGTACCTCTTTGTGCTTAAAGTTTTAAAAATATTTGCATGAGCATGTATATAGCATATAATTTTAAAAGTTGATTTGCTGAGTCAAATGTTACAGGCAACTAAAATTTTTGTAGATTTACCAATTAGGCCTGCAAGAGGTTGTACTAATCAATATTTCCACCAAAAATGAGTAGCTGTATCTATTCCTGACTTCACTACCCCAAGACTATTAGCAAATATTTTAAACTTCTGAATGGCTGAGGCTGACCACTGGTGAATTAGTGATCAGTTCTTTATGAGTGAGGTCAAGTTTTATCTTTTCATGTTTGGTAACTTTTTTCTTTCCTTCCTTCTTCTTTTATTTTTATGTGTGAAGTCCTTTTTTGGTTCTATATCCATTTTCCTATTTTCTCATCAATTGCTTATTGCTTTGTGAGAATTCTTTGCATGTTAAGGCAATTAGTCCTTTGTCATATTTCTGACTTTTATTGATCTGGAAAACATTCACAATAATATGTTAAAGGAAAACACCTGGGACATAAAACTGCACATGCCCCATGAATCCAGTTTTAACCATATGCACTAATGTTCACAGTGATTGTTTCTCTTTGGGGCCATTGAAGTGTAAGGGCTTGCCTGATGCAGAGATATAGCATGTAACCAAAAATACATCTGGGGGGCAGTGTTTAGGGACAACAAAATTCGTTCATTCAACCAGCATTTATTTATCCTGCACCAGCTGTGTGCCCTAGCTGTCTGCTGCTGTACGTGTGGCTTTAAAATATTAAAATTTATACAATACCTGCCCTTCTTCTGCCCCTTCCTGTGTACACTCTGCAGGTCATGCCCCGTGCCCTCCCCTTTTGCACCAGGCCTCCCCTTCCTTCTCTGCCTGTGCTGTCCACCAGCAGAGGGGGGTTCTCAGGATGGCTGGTGGGAGGCCCGATCCTGCTCCTTCCACGCTTTCTATCACTGAGCCTTTGTGCTCAGGAGAAAGGGCCTCACATCTTCCTGGAGGCCGGAAGGAAGCTGGTATCTCCTGCCTCCCTCGTGTTTCCTCCCTCATCCCTGCCTTGCCCTCTCCCCCATCTGCAGCATCTCCACTTCTGACCACTCTGAGGGGTTGCAGAGTCTGGGTGGTTCCCCTTGCAGCGTCCGTTTCCCAGGTGCCTACTGGTGCGGTAGTCATAACCACTAGCCCTGAGCTCTTTTTGTTCTGGGGGAAATGCTGGGTCCTGCTGCTGGCTGTGCAGTTATTCCATTTGTTTTCTGATTGCACCCTCCACATGTGGAGAAAGGGCTGTGGCCATGGATCCGGCTCTTTATGGACCACCTCCACCAAGTGCTGAGGGTCTAAGATGCCCGTATGCCTCACCATGCCAGCATCTGCCACCCCAGTAGTTAAGAGCAGATAACAGTGGGACTTCCCTAGTCGTCCTGGGTTAAGATTCTGCCTTCCTGTGCAGGGGACGTGGGTTCCATCCCTGTTCGGGGAACTAAGATCCCATTTGAAGGTGAAAGTTGCTCAGTTGTGTCTGACTCTTTGCAACCCCATGGACTGTAGCCTGCCAGGCTCCTCTGTCTGTGGAATTCTCCAGACAAGAATACTGGAGTGGTGTAGCCGTTCCCTTCTCCAGGGGATCTTCCCAACCCTAGGAATGAACCCAGGTTTCCTGCCTTGCAGGCAGATTCTTTACCAGCTGAGCTACCAGGGAAGCCAAATGTTCCACATGGTATGGCCTAAATAAACACAAAAATAAATATTACAGGTCCCATGTTAACCCCTAATTTCCAGTCCATCCCTCTTCCTCCCTCGCTCCCCCTTGGCAACCATAAGTCTGTTCTCTACATCTGTTTCTGTTTTGTAGATAGGACTTCCCTGGTGGCTCAGAGGTTAAAGTGTCTGCCTACAATGCAGGAGACCTGGGTTCAATCCCTGGGTCGGGAAGATCCTCTGGAGAAGGAAATGATAACTCACTCCAATATTCTTGCCTGGAAAATTCCATGAGTGGAGAAGCCTGGTAGACTACAGTCCATGGCGTCACAAAGAGTCAGACACAACTGAGCGACTTCACTTTCACTTAATTTGTGCCATATCTTAGATTCCACATATAAGTGATACCATATTTTATTTGTCTTTTTTTTTTTTTTTTTTACTAGAGTGGGTTACCATAATCCTACCCCAGGGGATACCCCTGACACCCTCGTCTCCTGCAGCTCCTGCATTGCAAGTGATTCTTTGCCACTGGGGAAGCCCTTGTTTTTCTCTTTCTGACTTATTTCACTTAGTATGATATGCTATAGTTGCATCCCTGTTGCTATAAATGGTATTATTTTGTTCTTGTTTACGGCTGAGTAATACGCCGTTGAATATATGTACCACATCTTCTTTATCCATTCATCTGTCGACGGACGTTTAGGTTTGTTTCCATGTCTTGGCTGTTGTGGATAGTGCTGCAGTGAACGCTGGGGTGCGTGTATCTCCTTGAATTAGAGTCCTGTCTGTGTGTGTGCCCAGGAGTGGGGCTGGATCATGTGATTCTACGTTGAGTCTCCCGAGGATCCTCCACACTGTTTTCCGAAGAGGCAGTACCAACCAACATTCCCAGAGGGAGGAGTGATCTTGGTTTCCGAGAGTCGAAGGGGCATGTCACTCACCGCGGTGAGAGCCAGGCGTGCCCTGGCCTGAGCTTTCAGATCGCCTTGCAAATGGGTCGCAAACTCTAGAAGATCTGAAGACCAGCAGCTCCTTGGTGAAAGGACTGCCCTACACGTGGAGCTACATTTCAGATTTGAAATCGGCCGGTGAGGCGAGGGCTCCAGAAAGGTTAGAAAGTAGCAGTGTCTTCTGCTTGTTCTGAACCCCCTCTTCTCCTCTAGGAGACAAGCTGGACGCGGACTACATTGAGAGGTGCCTAGGCCATCTCACACCCATGCAGGAGAGCTGCTTGGTCCAGCTGAGAGGCTGGCTGCAGGAGACCCACAAAGGCAAGGTGGGTGGGGGCCGGGGGCTGCAGCCTCAGCCTCGGGCACGAGGTGGGCAGGATAGGCCAGGTACGCAAGGCTGGGTGGTTAGCAATGCTGGACACTTCTGTCTCACCTTCTTTTTATTATATCCCGTCTCGTGCCTTCTGTACGTAGCACTGACAGCAGTGTTTCCCAGTCTCGGCACAGTTGATATTTGAGCTGGGCAGCTCTTTATGGTGGAGAAGGCAGTGGCACCCCACTCTAGTACTCTTGCCTGGAAAATCCTATGGATGAAGGAGCCTGGTGGGCTGCAGTCCATGGGGTCGCTAAGAGTCGGACACAACTAAGCGACTTCACTTTCACTTTTCACTTTCATGCACTGGAGAAGGAAATGGCAACCCACTCCAGTGTTCTTGCCTGGAGAATCCCAGGGATGGGGGAGCCTGGTGGGCTGCTGTCTATGGGGTTGCACAGAGTCGGACACGACTGAAGCGACTTAGCAGCAGCAGCTCTTTATGGGGGGCTGTCCTGTGTACATAGGATGTCGAGCAGTATTCCTGGCCCCCACCCATGAGAGGACAGGGACTCTTTTCCCCGAGCTGTGAAAATGAAAAGTGGCTCCAGACCTTGCCAATGTCCCCTGGGGAGCCCAGTCATTGCTCTGTAGCCCTATGTTTACAAAACCATGCATACTGTTCTTTTCTAAGAGATTTTTTTTTTTTAATTTACCATCTTAACAATTTGTTTTTAAGTTTTATTTATTTTTGGCTGTGTTGGGTCTTTGCTGCTGCGTCGGTTTTTCTCTAGTTGAGGCGAGCAGGGGCTACTCTCCAGCTGCAACGCACAGGCCTCTCATTGCGGGGGCTTCTCTTGCTGCGTGAGCATGGGCTCTAGGGCACATGGACTTCAGTAGTTTCGGTTCATGGGCTCAGGAGTTGTGGCTCCCGGGCTCTGGAGTGCAGGCTCAGGAGTTGAGGCACACTGGCTCCGTTGCTCCGTGCCACGTGAGATCTCCCTGGGCTGGGGATTGAACCCATGTCTTCTGCACTGGTAGGTGAATTCTTCACCACTGAGCCACCAAGGAAGCCCCCAACTAAGAGAATTAATGACTTGGGAGGGTTGCTTTTGACTGCACATGAACTTTGCCTTTAGACTCTAAGCCTCCAGTATCATGGTGCACCATGTAGATCCTGACCTTCAGCTCTGTTGAATAAGAGCTTCCAGCCTCTTCATGAGTTGCTTGCCCTTCCTCCCCTCCCCCTACTAGGCAGGCAGACAAGGGAATTACTTTAGTGTTGGGTTGGGATATAACCTGTCTGCTTTTTCCTTATTGGTAAAATGGGCACAATATTAGTGCACATGTGCTTGCGTGCACACACACACACATGACCAAATTACAAGTGACAATCTCAGTTTAGGGAATACCTTGCTAAGGGCTTTCTCCTCCTTCTCCCCTCAGATCCCCAAAGATGAACACATCCTTCGCTTCCTGCGGGCTCGAGACTTCCACCTGGACCGGGCCCGCGAGATGCTGTGCCAGTCCTTGAGCTGGCGAAAGCAGCACCAGGTGGATCTCCTCCTAGAGACCTGGCGACCCCCTGCCCTCCTGGAGGAGTTCTACGCTGGAGGCTGGCACTACCAGGACATAGGTACGTCCCTTTACCTGCATGACGGGGGTGGGGCATGCTGGGGTCACAATGTGCTTTGAATGCCCCTCTTCTTTTAGCAGCTTGTTATTTTTCCTTTTGGTTCTCCTGGGCATCTGGAGATGCCTTTGAGAAGACAGCCGATGTGAAGGCAGAGCTGGGGTAGACATTTGGACTTGAGATGAGATGGTTCTCCCAGGGGCAGGGTCAGCCGATCATTACTTATTGTCTGCAGAATACTGCGTGAGTGTCCTGGGACTGCCATACCAAATGACCTCAAACTGGGTGGCTGAAAGCACCATCCTCTCATTGTTCTGGGGGCTAGAAGTCTAAAAGCAAGGTGTCAGCATGGCAGAGGTCCCTCTGAAAGCTCTAGGGAAGGATCCTTCATGCCTCTTCTGGCTTCTGGTGGCTCCAGGCGTTCCTCAGCTTGGGGCCAGATTCCCCCCCCAGGTCTCTGCCTCTGCCTTCACACAACCTCCCCCAACTCAGTATCTCTCTGTTTTCTCTCGTGGGCCCAAGCTGATCCAGCATGGCTTCATCTTGAGATCCTTAACTAATCATGTCAGCAAAGAACCTATTTCCACACAAGGACACATCCTGAGGTTGTGGATGGACATGAATTTTGGGGCAATCCACTACAAATATCGTCTCTGGGCCTTTCAAAGTGAAAGTGCCATTGAAGCCAGCACCTGGTTACACTTTTCAGTGTCCTAGTTCAAAATTAAAATGTTAAAAATTCATATGTATCGATCAGGGCAAGTGCTCGAGTCTCCTGAAAAACCGGTTGGCACACTTGCTTTCAATATATAGTCAATCTTTATTCTTCATGGATTCTGTATTTGTGAATTTGCCTGCTCATTAAAATTTACTTTTAACCCACAGATCAATGCTCAAGGTGCTTTCCCTGTCCTTCATGGACGGAGTGACCAAAAGCGTGCGTCCCTCCCCACCTGAGGCCGAACAGTGTCCTTCTGCCTCCCTGCTTCAGCTCCTTTTGTAATGAGCCTCCTTTCTGCAGTCTACTTAGTGCCATTACTTTTTTGTGTGTTTTTGCATCTTGTGCTTTTTGTGTGTGTTGATTTTGAGTCATGGGAAAGTGCTGTACTCCTAAGTGCAAGAAGGTGTGATGTGCCTTCCGGAGAAAATTCATGTTTGATAAGCTCCTTTCAGGCACAAGTTGCTAATGATTCAACAACATAAATAAGCAAGATGTCCTCAAATAGAAACACACACAAAACAAAGTTAATACCGGTCGACTGACAAAAATGCCATAGCCAGAGGCCGGCAGGAACTTAACCGCCTGTCTTCCCCAGTAGAAGTGGTTCTGTTTCCTGATTCAGTATTTGAGGTGACTTTATAGAAATTAACTACTGCAAATAATAAGAATTAACTGTATGTATATAATATGTATAAAGTAGTAAACTTAATATATATACAATATATCTAGGATGTTATTTATGGTCTTCCTGGCGGCACAGAAGGACGGTAAAGAATCTGCCTGCAGTGCAGGAGATCTGGGTTCAATCCCTGGCTTGGGAAGATACGCTGGAGAAGGGAGTGGCTGGTGCTGCTGCTGCTGCTGCTAAGTTGCTTCAGTCATGTCCGACTCTGTGTGACCCCATAGACGGCACCCTACTAGGCTCCCCCCGTTCCTGAGATTCTCAAGAACACTGGAGTGGGTTGCCATTTCCTTCTCCAATGCATGAAAGTAAAAGTGAAAGTGAAATTGCTCAGTCATGTCCGACTATTCGCGACCCCATGGACTGCAGCCCACCGGGCTCCTCCACCCATGGGGTTTTCCAGGCAAGAGTACTGGAGTGGGGTGCCATTGCCTTCTCCGAGGGAGTGGCTACCCACTCCATTTTTATGGCCTGGAGAATTCCATGGACAGAGGAGCCTGGGGGGCTACAGTCCGTGGGGTAGTAAAGAGTTGGACATGACTGAGCGACTTTCATGATATATGTAGTGTGCTATATGTACAACAATATGTGACTGAGCGACTGACCATGCACATATAGCATAATGTATCCTAAGCATTACGTAATTCTGTCTCCGGTTTGTTCCCTCCCCCTGCCCCCCACCCCCCAAGACGGCCGCCCACTGTACATCCTGCGTCTGGGCCACATGGACACCAAGGGCTTGATGAAGGCCGTGGGGAGGAGGTGCTGCTGCAGCATGTGAGTCGGGGTCCCTGCTCCCGGGAACCCCCACCCCGGGTTGCCCATGGCTGGAGCACCAGGAGAACATTTGCCAGCCCCTTCTCTGCCTTCCAGATTCTTTCCGTCAATGAGGAAGGACAGAAGCGGTGTGAAGGGAACACAAAACAGTTTGGCCGTCCCATCAGGCAAGAACCCGGGCTAAGGGGGTGGGGGCACTCCCCTAAACAGTAAAAACAGCCAAGGTTCACTGGGCATGGATGCCAAGCCGGGCAGCCTGCTAGATGCTTCACAGAGATGCCCTCCCCTAATTCTTACAGTGACCCTAATGAGGCAAGGTGTCCTTGTTCTTTATGGAGGGGGAAACCAAGGCTGAGAGTGGTGACGTCATCCAAGGCTGCTGAGTGGGGGAGGGGTGGAGCTGGGGTTGGAACTTGGTCCCGGCTGGCTCGGGCTCATGGGTTTTCTGCCTGTGCTACACAGCCTCCTGGACTTGGCTTTTTGAGATCAGCTCTCCCACCCCCAAGTTCCACCCTAGCCGTCTCCCACGTAGGTGAACCTCGCAGGTGTCAGAGCTCATCCAGTGACCCACTGCCCCCTCTGGCTGCCCCAAACTCCTATTCCTGAGTGGAGTTTCCCACACCAGTCCTCACAGGGGTGTCACCCCCAAAAGGCACTTAACCTTTCTGAGCTGGGGGCTTCCTCTTCTGTAAATCCTTCCTAGGGTTTCCTTGCATGCATGCTAAATCGCCTCTGTCAAGTCCGACTCTTCGTGATTCCATGGACTGTAGCCCGCCAGGCTCCTCTAGAATACTGGGAGTGGGTTGCCATGCCCTCCTCCAGGGGATCTTCCTAAGCCAGAGATCGAACCCAGGTCTGTTGCGTCTCCTGCACTGGTACTCTACCACTAGTGCCACCTGGGAGGCCCTAGGACTTCCTTATGGCTTATCAAAAAGAATGACTTAAGAGGGGATACCACGGATTCCCTCACAGCTAGTCAGTAAAGAATCTGCCTGCTGTGCGGGAGACCTGGGATCGATTCCTGGGTGGGAAAGATCCCCTGGAAAGGAAATGGCAACCCACTCCAGTATTCTTGCCTGGAGAATCCCATGGACAGAGGAGCCTGGCGGGCAATAGTCTATGGGGTCGCAAAGAGTCGGACAGGACTGAAGCGACTTAGCATGCAGGCACCTCTTTTCAACAATTATTAGTAACACATTGCTGACGTCCTAATGAGGACTCTGCCCACATCATTCAGTCCTCAGGCACTTGAATCTGGGCACTCCGGCCTTGGTGTGCATGCTGAGCACCCCGTGCCACATGGCCTCCCTACTGGGGGGAGGGGCCTACGAGAGTGTCCTGAGGTCCCTGCACCAGCGGCTGCCTCACTGAGACTCTCCGTCCATCCCTGTCCGTGGGCCCCTGGGTCCCTGCGGACGGTGCTGGGGGCTCTGAGGCGTGGGGGTGGCGGAATGAGGTGGAGTGAGGTGGGCATCTCTGCCGCAGCTCCTGGACCTGCCTGGTGGACCTGGAGGGTCTCAGCCTGCGGCACCTGTGGCGGCCAGGGGTGAAGGCCCTGCTGCGCATGATCGAGGTGGTGGAGGGCAATTACCCTGAGACCCTGGGCCGGCTGCTCATCGTGCGAGCCCCCCGTGTCTTCCCCGTGCTCTGGACGCTGGTGAGAAAGAGCAAGGAGCCCTCAGATGGGAGAGAGTCCCTCTGGGATCTGCCTGTCCAATGATCCTGTGTCAGTTTTTCTCAATAACGGCTTGACTAAGGTTTAATTCATTTCCCATAAAGTTCACCCCTTCTGGGAGTGCCCTGGTTGCCTAGTGGTTAGGGTCCTGGGCTTTCACCCCCGTGGCCTGGGTTCAATCCCTGGTCGGGGAACTGAGATTCTGCAAACCCCTGGTCAGAAGCAGCACTCACCCATCTGGCTCCGGTGGGGATGTGACCCACTCTCAGGAGAGTGGGCAGGATGGAGCGGCCCCAGGGGCTGGCCACTGCTGCAGGCCCTGACCACCCCAGGGCCGGACAGACAAGAGGAAGGGCTGTCCTTGTTACGAGAGCCCCGTGAGAGCTGGCACAGGTGAGGGAGGTGCTTCCAGGGGCACTGGAGCAGGGAGGGAGCGGAGAAAGCAGTACCCACCTCCCACTGCCTACACCACCCCCTCACTGGCTGCAGCAGATGAGAACCAGCTTGCTGAGGCCCACAGGGACCACCTCCCAGGGTGGGGTCTGAAGGAGTGTGACCCACCCAAGCTGGATTTCTAGCTCCCCATTAATCTCCTGCCTGTGGCACTGGCCTGTGCTCTCCTCTGCCAAGTGCCTGCTTATCCACCTCCCTCCTTCCCTTCCTCCCTTCCCCAGCTATTCACTGAGTCAGACACCACCCCAGCACTGGGACGCTGTGAAAAACCAACTGACATGCAGCTTAGAGTTCAGTATTGAAATACTTTCCATCCGGGATAAAAAAACACGTTATCCACACAATGGAATATTATTCTTCCATGAAAAGGAGTTCTGGTTCACACTACAACGTGGATGAGCCTTGAAAACTTGAGGCTCAGGGAAAGAAGCCAGTCACAGAAGGCCACACGTCATGGCATTCCCTTTCTGTGAAATGTTCAGAACAGGCAAATCATAGAGACAGGAAGCATACTGATAGTTTCCAGGGGCTAAAGGGGAAGGGGAGGGGAGTGACTGCTGGCGGATCTGGGGTTTCCTTTTGGGGGATGAAAATGTCTTGGAATTAGAGGTGATGGCTGCACAACATAGTGGATGAACTGAATACCAGAGGATTGTTCACTTTAAAATGGTTAATTCTGGGATTTCCTGATAGTCCAGTGATTAGGACTTGGAGCTTCCCCTGTAGCGGGTTCAGGTTCGATCCTGGTCGGGGAACTAGGATCCTGCAAATCTTTCAGGGTGGCCAAAAAAAAAAAATAAATTAAAATAGTTAAGTCTATGTTCTGTGAATTACACCTCAATTAAAAAAAAATCTTTCCATCTTGCCTTATCTCTCCCGTTTCAGATCAGCCCCTTCATCAACGAGAATACCAGGCAGAAGTTCCTCATCTACAGCGGCAGCAATTACCAGGGACCCGGAGGCCTTGTCGATTATCTGGACAAAGATGTGATTCCTGACTTCCTTGGGGGAGAGTGCCTGGTGAGGCCCCAGCGGGCCCTGTGCGCCCACGGCGGGGATGGTCTGTGGCCTCAGGGAGACATGGCCGCAGGTGGCAGGAGCCTGGGGGAGGGCAGATCCCTTGTGTGTGCTTGAGCTAGGGAGGACCCTGATGACTCTTTGGAGGCAGAGCTGGTCTTAAAAGCTGCTCCTATGAGAGGTGACTCCTCTCTGAAGGAGGGACCTTATGCTGGTCCTTTCAAGCAAAGCTGAAGTTTCCCAGAAGCTCAGAGACCAGGCCAGTCAAGGGCTTACCCTTCTGAATCCCCATCCAGTAGGTTGCCAGGCAGAAGTTAGCATTTAGCTGCTGACTTTGCAGCCTCTACTGCATGGGGAGGAGACTCAAATGTCCCAGCAACCTGGACCCAGGAGCTAGTGTACCCAAAGGGACTTATTTATTCCCAACTTACAGCTACACGGCAAGGGATGATCAGGCAACAGGTTCCAGGGGAGGTGCCCCCAGACCCCTTTTATTGCTTCCCCTGGGGGAGGCAGGGGGTGACCCTTATCTCATCTGATGTGGGAGGGCAGGTCCTTTCCCTTCTCCAGCAGAAATCTCAAACAGGACTTCCCTTGTGGTCCACTGGTTAATAATCTGCCTGCTAATGCAGAGGACATGGGTTTGATCCCTGATCTGGGAAGATTCCACATGCCTTGAAGCAACTAAGCCTGAACTCCGCAACAAGAGAAGCCACTGCAACAAAGAGTAGCCCCTATTCGATGGAACTAGAGAAAATCCACACACAGCAATGAAGACCCATTGCAGCCAAAAATAAATAAAATCTCAAAGAGCAATCCTGCATGATTTTAGGGTTAAAAAATAAAAAGAGAGAGAGAGACATTTCCTAGAAATTTTGCCAAGCTTGCCAGGTCTCTCTGATTGTCAGGCTCTGTATGCATGTTTTAAGTGTGGTTTCAGGGGTCAGCCTCCTCTGGGTCAGCCAGGCCTGGCTGGGCCCTGACTGTCACCCGGTGTCTTTGTCCCCTAGTGTAATGTCCCTGAAGGAGGACTGGTCCCCAAGTCCCTGTATCTGACCGAAGAGGATCAGGAGGACGAAGACCAGCTGCGGCAGTGGAGAGAGACATACCACTCGGCCAGTGTGCTCCCGTGGGGCCCCCCATGAGGTGCTGGGGTCCCGGGCTGGGAGGGCCCGCTGGGCTGGGTGTCATCTTAGGTGAGGGACCTTGAAGCAGAGACTGAGACGAGGGTTCTTATGCCCATGACTTGTAGAGGATCAGCCTCAGGAGAAACCCTTAAGGAGAGTGGTGTCTGTGCTAAGTCGTTTCAGTGTGTCCGACTCTTTGCCACCCTATGGACTGTAGCCCGCCAGGTTCTTCTGTCCATGGGATTCTCCAGGCAAGAATACTGGAATGGGTTGCCATTTCTTCCTCCAGAGAATCTTCCTGAACCCACATCCCTTATGTCTCCTGCATTGGCAAGCGGGTTCTTTACTACTAGGGACAGAAGCTAAGCCAAGAGCTGGCTGCAGCCATTGTCTAGCCCAGTCTGATCCCAGGGGAGAGCGGTGCAGGGGGCTGGCCTTGGTACCCGCACATCAGCCTCTTATTGGCTGTGGTCACTCTGGCACAGGGAATCGTCCCAGGTGACACAGACAGAGGTGGATCTGTTTGTCCTGAGCAATTCTTGGACTTGGGGTGGGGAATAGAGACTAGGGTGGGCACCCAGACACCTGCAGCTGACTTCTGCATCCCAGCCCCCTCCAGACCGGACATTCAGACCTCACCCGTTACCTGCCCCCTTGCAGGTCCCTGTGGAGATTCTGGAGAGGGAGTCAGTCATCACCTGGGACTTCGACATCCTCCGCGGGGGGATGTGGTGTTCAGTCTGTACCACGCCAAGCAGGCGTCCCACGCCCGGCCCCGGGAGCCTGGGGCCAGGGCCTGCGGGCAGCTGACGGACAGAGGCTGGGCCCTGGGTGCAGATTTCAGCTGCGTGGAGGCCCCCCTCATCTGCCGGGAGGGGAGAGCATCCAGGTCATCTCTTGGGTCATTTATTCATTCATCATGATCATGCAGGACCGAGTGTCCGCCACGTGCCAGGGTTCTGGGGGAACAGCAGTGCACAGATTGGACCCGGTCCCCGGCCTCAGAGACCCTGTGGAACAGTGGGGGAGAAAGATAGATGTGAGCAGGTCCAAGACCTGGCACCCCAGGGCCCCAGCTTCAGCGTCCTCCCGAGACTCTTGTCAGAGATGCAGGTTGCTGGCCCCATGCCGCATGGGCAGGCTCAGAAGCCCTGGGAGTGGGGCCTGGTGTCTGCCTCCTTCATGTCTGCCTGGTTTCCTGATGCACAGTCACGTTTCAGCACCCACACAGCAGGGAGACTGTAGGTCTGGAAATAGCACTTGGGGACGTGCCACCAGAACTTGGGCCACCCTGCTGACCACCTTTCCCCCATACTCCATGGTGCTTGCAGGTCAGACATCACTGGCCCCAGACACACACACACACACACACACACACACACACATGCACTGGTGAGCAGTGATCTTGCTGGAGGTGTCATAGGTGAATTGGGCAGATGACTGTCACATCACACACCAGCATCTTCTGCCCCTGGGTCCCACTGAACATCAGCCCTTTTACAAAGTTGCTCTTCTTATAAAGACTGACACCCTCCTATCTGGCTGTCCCTCCGCCCACGGCAAACTCTTTTTTTTTTTCAGACTTTATTTGTATTTTATTATTTTTTAAATTTATTTATTTTTATTTTTTTTTAAATTACAATACTGTATTTGTTTTGCCATACATTGACACGAATCAGCCATAGGTGAACACAATCTCCCAATGCCGAAGCCCCCTCCCACCTCCCACCCCACATCCTCTACTTGAATCATCCTGTGCATCAGCCCCATGCATCCTGCATCCTACATTGAACATAGATTGGCGCTTCGTTTCTTACAGGAAAATACACATGTTTCATTGCCATTCTCCCAAACCATCCCACCCTTTCCCTCTCCCTCAGAGTCCAAAAGACCACTCTATACCTCTGTGTCTCTTTGTTGTCTCACATATAGGGTCATCATTACTGTCTTCTAAATTCCATATATATGTGTCAGTATACTGTATTGGTGTTTTTTCTTTCTGGCTTACTTCACTCTGTATAATCGGTTCCAATTTCATCCATCTCATTAGAACTGAGTCTAACTCTAAACACCTTTAAGCTCCCTCTCTGTGTGTGTAGGCTTAGTTGCTAAGTCATGTCTGACTCTTTGCGACCCCATGGACTGCAGCCTGCCAGGCTTCTCTGTTCATGGGATACTCCAGGCAAGGCTAGAATCTCCAGGGGAATCTTTCCGACCCAGGGATTGAACCTGCATTTCCTGCATTGGCAGGCAGGTTCTTTACCATCTGAACCAACTGGGAAGCCCATACACCTCTTTCTCCAGGTTTCCTCAATTTGCAAATCCCACTCAGCAGGACGAAAGCCCACGGAAATCCAGGTTTTTAACCAAACCACACCTCTGTAGTTCCTGCACCCCCTAGGCCCTGACTTCCCTGCCAGATTAAAAGGGAGGCTCTCAGTTGCCATGGATATGGGGTAACAGCAGAGGGGAAGCAGAGGTGACTTTGGGACACCCCAAAAGGAAGGATTTGCTGGCGGGCTGGTTTAGAAAGGGGCCCCTCTCCCCAGGCCGCTCGGGGCCTGAGGCTCGGCTGCTGTGTTTCAGGGCTCCCACGTGACCCGGTGGCCTGGCATCTACCTGCTGCAGTGGCAAATGCACAGCCCCCCTTCCCACGTGGCCTGCAGCCTCCCGGGCGTAGAGGATGTCCTGACGGCCCTGCACAGCCCCGGCCCCAGGTGCAAACTCCTCTACTACTACGAGGTGCTGGCGTCTGAGGACTTCAGGTATGGGGCCCCCCCAACTCCCTGCCCCTACTGCTGGGCCAGGCCTGCAGCACATCCGAGGTCCCTTCCTTCCAGGCTGGGGGCACTGCACTCCACCTCCTCTACTTGCCCTTGAGCTTCTCTAGGGCTGAGGCCCTGACGTGGGCCCCGATAAACTTTCCAGTGGCGTAGCCCCCTTATCATGAGCGATCGTATCACTCTTCTGCTTCAGCCTCAGCTGCAGAAACTTCTCTTCAAATGAAACCCCAGACAGAGGCCCAACACACCAGACTGATTGGGTGGGCGGGAGAAGAGGGGCCTGAGCCCTCTTATGTGTACCTTCCCTCACTCCTAGAATTCCATCAAACTGGGTTTGGACTGCTCTAGAATATTCTAGAGTTATGCCTCACAGACAACTCTCCCCCAGTTTTGCTGACAGAGAGACAGGGAGGTCAAGACCTCCAAGCACTTCCAGCTTGCTCTGTGACCTCAGGCAAGTCACTTTACCTCTCTGAGCCCCAGCTGTTAGACGGGGACCACTGGATCCCCTACGTCACGCAGTTGTCCTGAGGATAAGATGGGTGGGGAAAGTCTGGGCATACAGTAAGCACTCAATAGTTGTTTCTTCCAGGCCTTGTGTTTTATCTTAAAAATTTTTTTAATTTATTTAATTGGAAAATAGTTACTTTAGAATATTGTGGTGGCTTTTGCCATACATAACATGAACCGGCCACAGCTTGTGTTCTATCTTTTAAAAACAAATGTGGTTTTGCATCCTGCCTTATGACGTGGCTGTCAGTTTCCTTCTAAAAATGACGCTTCATATTCTCTTGTTGTTGTCCAGTCGCTCAGTCATGTCCGACTCTTTACCGTGGAGTAGGTTTGAAGCTCCAAGAGGATGTCAGGTCTGGACCTACATCCCAGGTGGAGCTGCAGGGATTCTAGGGGCACGTGTAGCCGGCACAGGATATGCTGGGCTTCGAATTTCCTAGCGGTCCAGTGGGTAGGACTCTGTGCTTTCACCGCCCTAGGGCGGGGGTTCAATCCTTGGTCAGGGAACTAAGATCCCACAAGCCATGAGGCAAAAGAAAAATGAAAGGAAATGCTGAGCCAGCATCTTTACCCCAAAGGGAGACCCCACAGTGTGTCAAAGAGTGGTGTTTCCCTGTTTGGGAGGTGGCCTGTTTTGGCCACTGGGCCTCAGTGTGAGGGAGAGAGACTGAGGCCCAGAGGGACTCAGACCTGTAGACACATGTGTCAGGGGCTTGCTGCCTCTGGGACAGCAGGCGGAGGCCAAGGGGTGGGCTGGAACTGCTTGCCAGCCTGTCTTGTCTGGTCAGTGTGGGGGAACCTGCTGCCCTGACCCTCAATAGCCTCGGGAGAGTCCTAGTTCAAGGCTGCCCTCGGTGGGCAACTGGTGGTCCTAGAGGGACCAGGCAGACAGGGTCCACCATCCTGAAGCAGGAGACCACGTAGCCACACACGAGCAGTGATGATGCCATGAAGGTCCTCGCCCCACGGTCATGCTCCAGGAGGTGCTGGCGGCCTGAACACAGAGGTGTCTGAGCCCAGGACCAGGGCCGGCACAGGGAGGGCGAGAGTGCAGGGGTTTGGGGGCAGCTCTGGGAAGTGACACTGGAGTTGAGATCTAGGCTGTGTGCACATGATCACACGGCTGTAGGGGAGGGGGCTTGTCAAAATGCAGACTCGGATTGCTTAGCTCTTGAGGCATCTCCAACTCTGTGACGCTCCAGGAGACACTGTGCTGCTGGTTCCCAGACCACGCTTTGAGTAGGTAGGCCCTAAGTCTGTACTCTGCAACCCGACAGCTACTAGCCAGAGAGAGCAATTTAAACATAGCGATTAGAACTAAATAAAATTAAAAATTCAGTTCCTCGGTCACACTAGTCACATCTCGAGTGCCCAGCAGCCCCACATGGCCCATAACAGCCGTGCTGGAAGGTGCGGTTATGGGACATGTCTGTCATCACAGGAATGTCCCCTAGATGGCACTGCTCTGTGGTTTGGGTGGCATTTGACTGGACAAAGTAGGTGGGAAAGAACGGCTTCTGCCAGCAGGTGCAGACACAAGGTCCCGAGACAGGGGAGGCAGGTGTTGGAGGAGCTGAAAGGAGGTGGAGGGGTGAGGCTGGAGATGACGGGGTGCCCTCTGGGCCATGCTGGGCCCCTGGGTCAGCAAAGCCCCTGAGAAGGGTGGCTGGCTGGGCTCAGCTGGGAAGGAAGGGCCTGCAAAGCAGTGGGCCAGGCTTCACGTCTCATCACAGTCTCTTCTCTCTGCACCTGCCCTCTGCACCCAGGCAGGGTTACCAGCCTTGTGGGAAGAGCCACAATGGGGCTTCATTGGCATCATCCCCAGCTTTCCCCGCCACTCCCAGTGGCCCCGGGGCCGGGTCACCACCAGAAGGCAACGTGTGTGTCCTTCCTCCCCAGGGGCTCCATGTCCAGCCTGGAATCCTGTGCCAGCCGCTTCTCCCAGCTCAGCGCCGCCACCTCCTCCTCCTCGGCGCCGTCCCACAGCAGCTCCCTGGTGTCCAGGTAGATGGGACCGAGCTCCATAGGGCAGCCTGCTCGCCTCCCACGTCCCCACGTGTCCACGAGGCTGTGTGGGCTGCAGTCCTGGGTCTGGACGCTGCCAAAGTTGGGCTATCTGGAGGGCCCCGTTGGCTCTTGGGGTGTCGAGGACAGAATCATCTATGACCGGGCTTCGAGTACAAAAAGCCAAGGGGTGGGCGGACCCCATTCAGGTCTGGGGGCTCAGGGAGGTCGTTGGACTCAGTGCCCCCCCTCCATCTCTGGCTCAGCTTCCTTGGGGTGGCCTCCTTCTCAGGCGACCCCGACACTGTTAGTTTCCTGCTTTCCCTTTCCCGCAGCTCAGCTGCAGAAGAGAATGTCTCCTGACCAAGTTCTATCCAGCCTCCCAGAATTGAATCTTATCAGCCTGCTTGAGTCCCAGGCCAGTCCCTGAATTGCAGTTGCCAGGGGGAACAGAGAACACTGACCGGCCTGCAGGGTCTGTGTCCAGTCTGGACCAATCACTGTATGGGGAGGAGGTACAGTGATGGGCCCGCCCAGACCACACGCTTGTCCCCACCGCCTGGTCTGAAAAGCACAAGGTGGGTTCTCCCAAGACTCTTAGGGTTCCCCTCCCTAAGAAGCAGAAATGAAACACCCTAGCATCTAAGCCTACGATGATGCCCTGGGTCCCAGGATATGCTGGTGAGCAGTTATATAAGTTACAGGCTCCACTTTCTGTGGGGAGCCACCCACCATGGAGGTGAAATGTATTTTCACAGCATGTGGCTGGAAGGTCTAATCCTGACCACCCCTGACTTGAAGACAGTTGAAGTCCCAGTGTTTTTGCTGAATTCCAGGCAATGATGAAGCAGTTCTGGCTATCTTTATATTCTCTGAAGGTCCCTTTGTCTCCTGGGAATCTCCTGTTTAATTATGCCTTTTTGGGTTGTAAGTCATCTCCCAGCAACTTCAACAAAAAAAGGGTTACCATTCATGGGCACTTGTAACTGACCAGCTTAAAAGGTCTTGCTTCAGCTAAGGCTGGATCCAGGCTCTCAACATGGCATCAGGACTCCCCTGTGGGGTAGGGTCTGTGACTGTCACAGTTGCACTGGGGGCAAATCTGATCCTCAGTACCAGCTGCAATATTGAAAGACTCTCCTTAAGTTTCTGCATGGGAGGGGCATGGGTCTGAGGATATTTCTTTCATTCCCCGGGCCTGCAAACAGGTAACAGGTCAGAGGTCATCACTGGCATCCTGCAGTCTGATCTGACCTGCCTTTAGTGTTTTTGGTTTTTGCCTTAACAGGAGCAGTAAGGAGCCTTATGCCTCTCCTTTTGAGAGCCTGCTCTTTTCATCTCCCTCAGGAAAGCCCCCAGCTCAAACAGGCTTAGCAACAAAGGGAATTCCCTGTCTGCAGTAAATAGGATGCCCAGGCCGGGTCTTGCTTCAGGTATGGCTGCATCCAGGAGCCCTCAGTGGCCTTGGGCTCCTGTGCCCATCTTCAGCCTCACCCAGGCCTCTTGGCTCTGTGTCAGTTTGCATGCTGACCTTGTCCTCTCCTCACCTGGGGGAAAGGTGACTGCTGGCAGCCCCTAGCCTACAACCACAGGGCTCTCAGTTTCTAAGGAAGAGAGAGACTCTCCATCTCAAATCCCAGGGAAGGCTCTGACTGGCCCTGGGCAAGTCATGTGGTCACTCCTGTGGACATATTGGCTAAGCAGCTGGGAGCCCTGTGATTGACATTTCTTCCAGAAGTAACACAGGGGTGGGGAAGGACCAGTCACCCAATGGACGAAGAGAGGTGGGCCACAGGAGCAGCAGATGATCACACTGGCATCTGCTAGTTTCCCTCCTGTGCTGGAGGCCACTGGGGCCCACGCTGGAGCATCAACAACCAACAGCTACTCTTCTTAACCCTTGAGAGGCTTGGGATTAAAAATCCAAGGAAGGAGATGCTGAGCTCTTGGCTTCTCAATTTCCCCAAACCTCAGGGCTGGAAGCCCCGTGGGTATGGCTTTTTCTCCATCTTGTTCATTAGCCTATTGTGGCCAGGACACAGATGACCCTTTAGCAATAGGACCTGCCCAGGCACTGAGTTTAGGAGCCTGAGTCTTAAAATTTCAACAAGGTGGGATTCGAGGCCCAGCCATCCTTTCACACGAGCTGTGTGACCTTCAGCAGGTGACTTAACCTCTCTGTGCCTCAACATCCTCATCTGTAAAATGGGGATAGAATAGTGCCTACCTCATTCTCTGGGCTGCAGTGGGACGAAATGAGAGTGGATGTGAAGTCCTGGGCCCGGCGCCCAGCACACGGAAAGCTCTTAATAAAAGTAGGTGGTTATTCTGATAGTTTAATGTTTCTCATCCAAAGACCCCAGACTCCATCCTGTGACGATGCCATCACTATCATACTCACCATGCATCTAGAGAGAAGCATGGATGCTGTTTCCTTCTGACTTTCCCTTTGTAGAAACTGCATTCTCTGGGCACGTCCACTCGTCTAGAAGGGCCTCATTCCGAGTGGTGTTTCCCTCAACTGGCTATACAATGGCCTCCCCACAGGTTGAAATAAGGGGAATTTGAGGCTCCCTCCCACCCCATCCAAGCCTGTGTCTGGAATTTTCCCCCCGTAAAGTGAACTGATCACACAGTCTGTCTCAGCCAGGAAAACACGGCATTTCTTGTTCACCTGATCGTTTGCTCCGACTGAAAGCATTAAATGCACCTGACTGTTTGCTCCGACCAGAAGCATTAAATGTTTTAGATTTGGATACCCCTCTGTTGTCTGTTGCCTAGGAGGTTTCCCTGGGTTTGTTCAAGAATAACTCAGCTGTTGTTTAAAAGACTCAAGAGCATGTTTAACAGGGACCACACCACCCTCAAGGGGTTGCAGATTGGTTTTTTGAGAAATTAGGGGAACACACAAAAATCCCATGTTTAATATAGAAGCACAGACATACTATATCAGTTTCCTAGTGCTGCCAAACCAAATTACCGCAAACTTGGTAGCTTAAAACAACAGAAATGGATTCTCTCTCAGTCTGGAGGCCAGAAGTCTGAGATAAATGTGTTGGCTCCCTCCCATGGCTGTAGAGAAGGATCCTTTCAGCTTCTGGGGGTGCCTGGTGTTCCTTGGCTTGTGGCCACATTACTGCTGTCTCTGCTTCTGCAATTTAAAAAGAAAATATTTATTTAGTTTTTGGCTGCTCCAGGTCTTAGCTGTGGTGCAGGATCTTTAGTTGCAGTGTGCAAACTCAGTTACAGTACGTGGGATCTAGATCCCTGACCAGGGACCAAACCCAGGCCCCCTACGCTGGAAGCAGAGTCTCAGCCACTGGACTACCAGGGAAGTCCCTTTGCCTCTGTCTTTACGCAGCTTCTCCTCTGTGTGTCTCTTTGACAAGAACCCCAGTCATTGCATTTAGGCCTCAGTCTAAATCCAGAATGATTTCCTCTTAAGATCCTGAAGCAAGCACATGGGCAGACCCACCAAGGACCCTACTTCCACATAAAGTCATACTCTGAGGTCCTGAGTGGACATGAATTCTCGGGTGACACTGCTCAACCCACTGCATATACATACGGTGCAAGAACAGACACGTGCAATTTATCAGAGTATTAAATACAGGCCTCAGGGCCCCACTCGACCCTGAGTTGTGGGGGGTGGGCTGCAGGAGGCTCCTGGCCAGGTGTCCAGGTGAAGGCGAGGGCCCTGCTATCCACCTTCCTGGGCTGCTCTCCCTTATCCCTTGGGTTTTGCCCAAATCCCAGAGAGTGCACCAGAGTCCTGATGTCAGGAGTGGGCAGGGCCTGTCGGGTGCCACCCATCCTTCCTGCGAGCTCCCGGGGTCCAGGCGGCCACCAGGTGTCACGGGATTCTAGGAAGGGTCCCTTGATTTGGAGCAGGAGGCCAAGGGCCATCAGCTGGGGGTGCAGAGGAGGTGTGCTTCCTGTGGCCCCGATGGGCCCCCTGCCCACCTTGGCTGCGGTTACCCGCCGGGCCCACCGCACTCACCCTTCCCGCTTCTCCATGCTGTCCCGGTGCTGTGGGTGAGGGCTCTCCTAGGAACAGCCAGCCGCCTGTGGGCCTGGTAGGTGATCAGAAAGAGCTCCCTGAGGCCGGTGAGCTGGGGTCAGGTCTGAGCCGCAGGCCCTGATGATGTCAGTCTCCTCCCAGGAAGGCCCTTGGGGTTGGGTCCGAAGACAGCAGAGAGCAACACAACCCGCCTCCCTGTGGCCTGAGGGCTGCCTCTGGGACCAATTGTTCCTCCAAGGCCAGGGGCCTCCGCAGAGGAGGCAGGCTTTATGGTGCAAGGGGCTCCTGTGAGAGTTTGGGCAGGGCCTGGAAGGAGCTGGAAAGAGCTGGAAGGAAAGGCGCTGGGTGGCTCTCTAACTTCTCCCCAGGCCATCTCCCTCCCCTCCCTTCAGTGCCCACCAAGGCACTGCTGAGAAATGTGGGTCCCTGAAAAGCACCATTTGAAACCCCTAAGAGTTCTGGAGGCAGGACACAGACCCCTCGAGAATCCAATGAAAGCAGCTGCATCAGGACTACGGAACCCACCCAGTGACTCCAGGATAGGAATCTTTTTCTGGGGTCTCTTCAGATGCTCCAACTGTATATGGAGCACCCCAGCGTCTAAGATACTTATCACCATGGCAACTGTCCAGCACAGAGCACTCTCCAGGTTCCTAGTCAGACCCCCAGGACTTCTAGTCCACCTTCTACGTTCTGTGCCCAGGGGTCTTCCATCACCCCCACTTCCATCACTTTGGCCTGCAGCACCTACTGTAGGACCCAAGCCTCCTGTTCCCTGTAGGGAACATCACAGGCTGGCATGGCGGCTGTCCACCTGCCGTCTTCAGTGGGGGAGACAAAGACACACAGACCCACAGACACATCCCTGCAGGAACTCAGAGGTTGGGAGCTGGCCTTGACATTCCACTTCTCTGAACCAAACTCTTCCTTTCTAAAGTGAAACTAGGGAATTCCCTCGCAGTCCAATGGTTAAGACTGGGTGCTTTCACCGTGGTGGGCCCAGAGTTCAGTCCCTGACTGATGAACTAAGATCCTGCAAGGTATGTAGCATGGTCCAAAAACAAAACAAAACAACAAAAAATGAAACTAGACCCATATTACAGCAACTCAGCTGCAGCGATGGGCTCAGTCAGTTTCCCCGCATTCATGCCCCTTTGCAGCTTTTCATCAAGGGGTAAAGCTTCAAGAAGCAGCTTCACATCTCTGCCTGGATTCCTGTCTCCACCTTGACCCCAAGTCTGAACCTGATCCTGGAGGATGACGTATTAGAGCTACGTCTGCAGCTGTGGTCACTCCAGACCAGACCCCCACTGGCCCATTAGCATATGGCAGAGACCCGAGTGAGCCCAGCTGGACTCACTGTTTCTAGTCCAAGTCAAGAGAATCACCCAGGTGACCCTAGAAGCATGAAAAACTCCTCTATTTCCTGAGAAACAATGACTGGGTGTTACTTTAAGCCACTAATTTGGGGCTGGTTTGTTGTGCAGCACTAAGTACCACTACAGTTGATGGGGCTTCCCAGGTGATAAAGAACCCACCTGCCAGTGCAGGAGACATGAGACACAGGTTTGATCCCTGGGAAGATCCTCTGCAGGGTATGGCAATCCATTCCAGTATTCTTGCCTGGAGAATCCCATGGACAGAGGAACACGGAGGGCCATAGTCCATACGGTTGCAAAGAGTTGGACACGACTGAAATGACAGCACATTTGGTGAGGGCCCGCTGCCTGGCCTGTCGACGGCCGCCCTCTACCACGAGCTCGCGTGGCCTTGTTCTTGTGTGTGTCACGTTGCAGAGGGTGCTCTCATCTCCTCTTCTTATAAGGTCACCATCTTCACGACCTCATCTAAACCTCATTTAATGAAACCAAACGCCCCACCTCCTAACACCATCGCACAGCAGGTCAGGGTTTCAACATACAAACCTCAGGGGATGCAAACACTCAATCCACCATGTGCCTGGATCTACTTGAGAACCTGCTGGAAGCAGCAGCACCTCCCTCCATGTACCCTCTGCATAAAGCTGCCAAGCACACAGTGGGGTATATTATGGGGCAGGGTGTCACCAGGCACTTCCTAAAGACCCTCTGAGGCCACAAGTTATAAGCTCTAATCTCACAAGGATGCAGGTCACAGTCAAGAGAAGCCAACCACTGGGGTTGCAATGAGCTGGAGAGGACACAGATGGGGACCGGCCACTCTTCGCTTGGACAACTTATCTCGTTGCCTCTGAGGGCGTCCTCTGATGCTGGGACGTCAAGATGTTTAAAAACTATTTCCTTACCTGCTTATTTCGGCTGCATCTGGCCTTAGTCGTGGCACAGGGGAACCTTCACCCCATCAGGAGGGAATTTTCGTCGTGGTGTGTGGGCTCGGCAGTTGTTCCTTGTGGGCTTAGTAGTTCCCTGACTGGGGACTGAGCCTGCGTCCCCTGCGTTGCAAGGATTCTTAACCACTGCAAGTCTTTCACTCTTTTCAAAGAGAAACCAGAAATCTGGAGTTGTTAATCTCTTGACTTGTAACCATTAGTAACTAAATTTTACTAAAACACACAGTGCAAACTCACAGAGTGCTGTCCAGATGCTCACAGCCATCACCTGGGAGCTTCGTGAGACCTGGAGTCTGGAGCTCTGCTCCAGGCCAGAGTCTACATGTATAACAAGCTCTCCAGGTGATTCAGTGGAAGTCGCTAGTTGTGTCTGATTCTTTGCAACCCCATGGACTATACAGTCCATGGAACTCTCCGGGCCAGAATAGTGGAGTGGGTAGCTGTTTCCTTCTCCAGGGGATTTTCCCAACCCAGGGATCAAACCCAGGTCTCCCACACTGCAAGCAGGTTCTTTACCAGCTGAGCCACCAGGTGATTCAAGTACACTTGAAAGTGAGAACCCCTGCATGTTCATGCTAAGTCGCTTCAGTCGTGTCTGATTCTGCAGCCCTATGGTCTGTAGCCTGCCAGGTTCCTCTGTCCATGGGATTCTCCAGGCAAGAATACTGGGGTGGGTCGCCATGCCCTCCTCCAGGGGATCTTCCTGACCTAGGGACAGAACCCGCATCTCTTATGTCTCCTGCATTGACAGGCGGGTTCTTTACCACTAGCATCACCTGGGAAACCTCTGGATTAAACAAAATCCATCAGGGAGCTGGATGTGCCCATGACTCTGACTCTGGTTAAGCAGTCCCCCACGTGTTAAGGCCTAGGAGCCCCTCAAGTCCATGACTGCTAATTCAGATGAGGTTCTTTTATTATATCAATTTATTTTTATCAATTTATTCAAGTGGTAAAAACCCTCTCAGTGGCAGGGCAAAATAGAGAGCCTGTAAACATGATTTCATCCCTCCTCTCTTCTAAGGAGCTTCCTGCGACAGGAAACACCATTTCAGTGGGCAAGTTCGGTGATGAGGTCTGTTTAAAAGGATCCTGTGATGTGGCCACCGTCTCTTCAGTCCACCCTCATCCGAGGGGAACGGCTGGACCCTGCCACTTGGCCGCGGCATGGTCATCACGAGTTCCGTTGGCAGCGGCTCCAGCCCCAGGAGGCGGAGGCTCTTTGGCAGCAGCGGGCAGGCCCTGGGGGGCAGGCCTCGTGAGCAGCAGACACAGGCAGGCGGGGATGGAGGCAGGCCCTCCAGGAGCGCTGGATTGCATATGCCATGGCAGGCAGCCAGGCGCAGGGCTGAGGCACGTTGCTGTCGGAAGCCTGGCTTGGCACCCAGGTCACAACTACCCAGATGGGTCGGTGGCCTTGGGACTTCCTCTTGAAGAAGCCAGAGCTCCTGGAAATGAGCCTCGGGAATAGGACATGACCAGCAGCGGGAGGCTTCAGTCCTTGAATGGGTTACAGGAGTCACCCAGCTGCTCCTTCTCGGCGGCCAGGTGCTCCCCGTTCACCTCCTGCAGCGGGTGGTAGACGTAGGCCCCGTCCAGGTGTCGGCTCCGCGTGGCCCTCGACCCCAGGAACAAGGACACATTCGCCGCCGTGCTGATCAGCAGGAGGAACGCCAGGGCCAAGGTGATGGCCAGCCAGGTGGTCCTGAGGGTGGGAGAGAACCCGGAATAGGGGTGCTGGATGTGATTCAGGCTGGGGCGGGCGCTTGAGGGGCTCCCCCCTCCCCCACTTTACTCTTCCAGAACTGGAACACAAGATCAGGTGCCACACAGGGGGTAGCAAATGGGCCTGGTGGGGTGAGGAGCGTATTCCACACACATTCGGAAGCAGTGCCAACAGTTTTACTATGTGGGGACAAACCTTGCCTGACATCAGGCTCCCACCCTGCCTGGTATTTCTCGAAAGTGAGTCACTCAATCGTGTCTGACTCGTTGCGACCCCATGGACTGTAGCCTACTAGGCTCCATCCATGAGATTTTCCAGGCAAGAATACTGGAGTGGGTTGCCATTTCCTTCTCCAGAGGATTTTCCCGACCCAGGGATCGAACCTGGGTTTTCCACATTGGAGGCAGACGCTTTACCGTCTGAGCCACCAGGGAAGCCCTTATTTGAGAGCCTGGTGGGCTGCAGTCCATGGGGTCGCTAAGAGTCGGATGCAACTGAGCGACTTCACTTTCATGCATTGGAGAAGGAAATGGCAACCCACTCCAGCGTTCTTGGCCTGGAGAATCCCAGGGACGGGGAGCCTGATGGGCTGCTGTTTATGGGGTCACATAGACTTGGACATGACTTAAGTGGCTTAGCAGCAGAAGCAGCAGGGAAAAACAAAGATTTTGACTTGCACCTCCCTGAGTTTCAGATGCTGCTAATAAATGTTACATTGTACAGGGCACAGAACACACAGCTGGGGACCTAATCCACCCCAAGAGGCAGCGGTTTGCATCCTGGATTCCTGAGGATGTTGGCAACAGAGGCTGGGCTCTCCAGAATCCTCAAAGCAGACAGAGCAGCGAGGACCCACACCCCTTCTTCCCAGGCAGGGAGCTGGCGGGGCGGGGGCGGTCCTTCAGTGATCTTTCTTCCTTTGTGTGAATCTTGGTCTGAAATCCTCATGCAGCAGCAGACGTAAGCTGGCTGCCCAGGGTGGGGCCTGCAGCCTGTCCCTCAAGCCCCCACAGCTCCCCCCCCTGCTGTGGGACCCCATGGTCTCATACCTGAGACCCAAGCTCGGGGTGCAGGGCTCCTGGGCGCCCCTGTCCCTGCGCCGGTGTGTTTCCCAGCACACCTCCCGGGTTTTCCTCCCAACCCTCACCCTAGCACCGGGTCAGGATCTCCAGGAAGGACCGGGGTTTTGAGTTTTGTGATGAGCTCCCAGGCTCTGCCTCCAGGCCAAGGCCAAGGCGTTTTTCATTCACACTCACACCTGGCTCCACCTCAAGGGGGCGAGCCATGCACTGCCCTGGGCTATGGGAGGGACAACCATGAAGACAGGTTCTCCAAGGGGGCTCCCAGACCCACAGCATTGGTTCTTGAGCTCAGCTCTGTCTTCTAATACACACCCCCACCTGGATGTCAAGTTGAAGACCTGCACTAGGAAATAAAGACCCCACACAAGGGGTGAACACCCCCAGGTGCCAGAGAAATGATGTGAATTGCTCAGAGCTTCTGCACCGAAAGCTAAGAAAACAAGGCCACACCCAGCCCCTCCGACTCCACTGTGGAGCTGGCCAGGGTCCTGCTCAGCGTCTCCCTGGACGGCTCAGGTGGCTCCATCAGCTGGGACTCTCCCTGAGCTTACGCCGGAGAACTGTCACCTGGGTGCCTAGCAGCCACCTCCCTAGCTCTGCCTGGGCCCTGAGCAGAGGCCACACCTCAAAGGCAGAGGGGGTGGGGGGCTTTCTTCCCACCCCTGCCCCAGGTCCCACCAAAGCACCTACCTGGTGAGAAGGGAGAGTTCTCCCTGCCCGCACAGTGACCTCAGGAGGTGGGAAACACTCCTTCACTGCAAGAGGCCAGGGAGAGGCTGAAGGCTGGGAGAAGAGGGGTCTGCCCTCTCCTGCTCTCGGGGGGGTGGTGGGGGTGGTGGGGGGGCGCCCTGGGAGGGGGCCGTACCTCGAGAGAATAGGCTGCTCAGGGTGGGTGACCAGTTGACACTGCAGTTGCCAGTCTGGGGGTCGCAAGGACACTGGTGCTCACACTTGCAAGGGCTCTGGCAGCCTGGCCCGTACCAGCCGAGCGGACACTCTGTGGGGAGGAGCCAGGAGGACAGCGGTGGGGCCCTGGCGGCCAGGCCTCTCTCTGCTCTGCCAGGACGTGCCCGGGTGTGGGCAGAGCCAGGCTGACGCAGGAGTACCCCCTGGGTGGGGCTCCCTCCTGGCTGCCTCAGGGCACCTTCCTGCTTACCCTGCACACAGGTGTCTCCAGTGAAGCCAGGCGGACAGGCGCAGGCCCCCTGCACGGGGTCACAGGTGGCTCCATTACGACACTGACACTTCTGGGCACAGTCTTCCCCGAAGAAGCCACTGGTGCAAGCTGGGGTGGGGAAGGGAGGCGTCTCTGCCAGACCTGGCCCTGCCCTCCCACCCCAGGCTGGGGCCCAGGGGATTGCAAACGCATCTTCATCACCCCCAGGGGCCCTGCTGGTTCACATGTTCTCCCAAAAGGCAGTTCTGGAGAACATGCCAGGTGGCAGGCCTGAGGCCACACCCTAATGGAGCCTTTGCTCTGCTTGGGCAGCGGCTTCTGGTCTAGGCAGCCAGCGAGCCAGAAGGCACGTGTCGCAGGACGAGTGGGGACGCGTGCGCTGGAGGGAGGGGGCTGAGTGCGGCAGCAGCGGCGCACTGAGGCCGGAGGGGCTGCCAAGGGCCTGATCTGGGGGCGTGCAGGGGGGCGTGGCTGGAGCACCCCGCGACTTGGCAGGCCATGCTGGGGAGTGCAGACTCTCCACTCAGTGCCAAAGACAGCCGCTAAGGATTTAAGCCACAGGTGACAGCAGTACTGCGGGACACAGCTGAACTGTGTCCTCCCAGAGACAGCTTCCAATTCCAGAACCTGTGAATGTGAGTTTATTTGGAAATAGTGTCTCTGCACATGCAATTAAGGATCTCAAAATGGGGGAGCCTCCTGCATTTAAGATGGTCCCAAATCCCAGAGGCCTGGGTCCATGTAAGATAATGGAGAGGAAGACTGGCCCGGGACAAGGGAGGAGGCTGTGCCTGTGAAGTCAGAGACAGACTGGGCTGAGGCAGCCACAAGCCAAGGAACGCCGGGGCCACCAGGAGCTGGGAGAGACAGGAAGGACCCTCCCCCAGACCTTTCAGGGCCAGCGTGGCCCTGCCGAGCCCTTGATTATGGAGTGCTGGCCTCCAGAACTGTGGGAGAATCAAGGACTGTGTCCATCCCGAGTTAGTGGACTCCTGCTGCAGCAGCTGCAGGACACTGACATGGTGATTTATACATGGGGCCAAAGCGTGAGACAAGAGCGAAGAGACTAGCGCACCAGGAGGCGGGGATAAAGGCAGCTGAGGCTTGCAGCTCCCAGGATCACCCCCCGCCCGAGAGCCCCAAGGGGTGCCAGGGAGGAGGCTGGCCTGGGGGCGCTTACTCTCACTGCAGTTGGACCCTGTCCATCCAGCTTCACAGCGGCAGCCAGCTGCCAAGACAAGACCAAGAAAGCCAGGTGAGGGCTGGGCCGGGCCGGGGCCGTGAGAGCGGGGCACCCAGGCCAGAGCTGCCTCCCACAGAGCCACCACTCACTCTCTGTGCAGAGCCCGTGCTGGCTACAGTTGGCGGGGCCACAGTCCAGCTTGTCACAGGCAGCACCCCGCCAGAAGCGCCCCGTGCACTGGCAGCGCCCCCACACAGGTCCCGTGGCCACTGCAGTCTGGCGGCTGGCAGCGGGGCTCGTGCACACACACCACGGTGGACACGCGGCGGGGACAGCGCCACATGTTGTCCTGGCTGCAGGGGGACAGGAGTGTGAAGAGAGGCTGAGGTGCTGGCCACCCCTCAGACCACCCACTGCAGAGCCTGAGGGCTGCCTCGCTTTACCTCTTCTCCAGCCTTTTATAGGTGCTTCCCAACCCAGGGCCTTTGCACTCGGTGTTCTGGGCCCAGTCACCTCTGCACCCTCCAGCTTTCAGCTCATGATTCTCTATCCTCAGGTCTTTCCTGATCATCACCTGCCCCTTCCATTGGCCCTGGGCAGGGCTGGTATACTATGTATACCACTTCCTGTAAGCAGCGGGAAGCTGGCATCTCGGCTTCTCTACTGAACCCCAGAGCCTGGCAAATGACAGGCACTCAGTATTTGTTGAATGAGACAGCCGGAACAGGCCTGGCCTTGGACCTCAGCAAGGGTGCTCTGGTGGGCTTACCAGTGATCAGAAGGGTAACTGGCCAAGGTCCCGTTGAACACGAAGGTGGCAGAGCCTCCTCCATCCAGGTTGATGGCATTGACCACGTCCTGTTTCAGCAGGAACTCCGCCATCTCCCACAGGTTAATGCTGTGGCACAAGATGAGCGCTACTGACCTTGTGCATCTGCTTCCAGGTTAGTGCATCTTACTTTCCACAGTGGACAGTATCGCACACCTGCTATGGCAGGCAAATTTCTAAGTGCTCCCCCGCCCAAGGTGCCCTGTCCAAATCCCTGGAAGCTATGACTGTAACCAGACATCACCCTCATGATCGTGTTAGGATACACAGCACAACCGTCCACACGTGGGGACCCTGTCCTGGCTGATCTGGGTAGTCCCAACAGAATCACAGGAGCCCTTCAAAGCAGAGAGCTTTCTCAGGCTAAGGCAAAAGACGAAGTGAGGGAGTCTGGAAATACGAGGAGGTTAGATGGATTTGACACAGCTCTGGACCCTGAAGATACACAACAGGAGGGTATACACACGAGGAGGAACGTGGGCAGCCTCATGAGTGTGGAGGCCCCCAGACAGCAATGACGCAGAGACCTCAGTCCTAGAACTCCAAGGACTGCGTTCTGCCAACAACCTGAGTGAGCTGCCAAGACAATTCTTTCCCAGAAGCTCCAGATAAGCCCCCGATCTGGCCAAGAACTGGATGCTGTCTGTGGGACACCCTGAACAAGAGAACCTGGCTGAGCACCGCCGCTCTCCGCCAACCCAACCTATGGAACTCCAACCTAACAAATCAGAGCTGCCTGTGCCAATCTGTTACACAGCAGCAGCAGAGACACTCACTTTACAGAGGGGGAAACGAGCTCAGAGCAGCCAAGTAACTTGTCCACGGCCACAGAGCCAGCACACGGCAAAGCTAGAATGGGGACCCAGGTCTACTCCCGGCTTTGTGAGTAGATACTTTGTGATAATTTCCTTTCACCCCAGCTCAGGAGAGGTGAGGCCCTAAGTCAAGGAGACTGAGAGCAAATGTGTGGAAGGCGATGAGTTCGTGGGAGTGGGACACACCTAGGGACCCTCTGCTGGTGGGAAGACAAGGGACGGGTGGGTTTGAAGATCCACAGGGAACACCTGAGGGTCAGAAGGGCAGCTGATGGTGGGTTGAAGCTCCTCAGAGCAGGACTCACCCCCGCTGTTCTGTCTGCCCATCCACGTGCAAGAGCACCAGCTGCCCCTTCCGGTCGTGGCCCACGGCTGTCCTGGCTGAGATCACGTTCACAAATCTGCTGAAGGAACCTGAAGGAGAGGCAGCCTGGCTGATTGCCTGGCCCTTCGGGAGGCCTTCTGGGCTCTGCCTGCCACTTCCTGAAAGTCTGACACCACTCTGCACCTCTAGACCTGTGCACCCAGCTATCTGCCTGCCCCCGAACCCCACCCCAGTCCATCTCCACAGAGCAGGCAAAGGGCTGTTCTTCAGTGTAAATCAAGCAAGATCAACCTCCAGGTGAAAACACTCCAGTGGCCTCCACTGTCCCAAGTCCAAACTCCAAATGCCTTACGGATGCCTGGCGTGACTTCCCTCCACTGCTTGCTTTACCCTATCTCCTGGCGGTCTCCTCACAATTCCCTGCAGACACTTTCTGTTCCTTCTGGCCAGGCTAGGCTTCTCCCCACCTGTTCTCACAGCTTGCTCCTTCTGAGCTACGCCACCTCCTCCATGAGGCCTTCCCTGACTGTACAATCTAAAACAGCCTGTTTAAACACCTAGGCCACGGCAGACCTTCCCTGCCCCAGTATTTCACATCTCAGTGGTTCCCAAAATCCAATGTTAATCAGAATCACTCAGGGAGCGCCTCAGAACACACATTCTTGGGCCTCACCCCAGGGACTGATTCTGTAGCTTCAAGGCAGAGGGGGAGGGACTGAAGTTCTGTGTTTATACCAAGATCCTGGGTGACGCTGATGCTGCTGGTCCACAGATATTTTAGGAACACCTCTCTACTGCCTCGTTCATAGCTCCATTCCTCCAGCTTCTGACTTAGCACTAACCACTTCTTTTTAGTATACTATATATTTCCTTTCTTATACATTTCATGAAGTAGGGATCCCCACGGACTCCCACTACCTAGAATGGTACTTGTGGAAAGATTTCTCCTACCACCCTTGTTTTCAAAAGACTTATTGCCAACACCCCCACTCATCACCCACATCTTATGGTGCTCAGTGTCCCCTTCCCACCTGTCTCCTGGGTCTCCTCACACTCAGCCGCCTGACTCTCATTGATGTAGATGCTGCCATTGCGAATCAGCCACACAACCCCACTCAGCAGCTGCACAAATGGATTCTCAGTGTCCAGCACCTCCTCTTCAGACAGGTATCTGGACACAGGGAAGCAGTGATTCAGTCAACAGCAGCAGCAAACTGTGCGTAGTGGGGCTCCCCATCCCCGCCCCTGCCTGGCTACTGGATTCCTCCTGATGCCCAGGAACCTGCCTGGTCCTAGAAGCAATCTTTGCAAACAGTCCACATATCCCAGTCTACACTTCACTTAACAGAAACAACCAACCCCAATAGATCTCAAGTCCACCTGTAGCCCTCAATCTCTCAGGCCGTCACCTCAGCGCCAAATTACCATCTGACGCCTGCAACAGCCTCTTAACTGGCCTCCTTGATTCCACTATGGCTCAGCCTGCTTAGTGTCCGGCAGGGTCAGAGGAAGCTCTTAAGTGACCAAAATCAGTTCTGTTCTCCTCTGATACTTTCCTCCTTCCTTCCGTCTCTCACACACCAAGCCCCTCTCCACCTTGGAGCCTTAGCACCTGCTGTCCCTTCTGGCAGCAATGCTCTTCCTCCAGTTTTGACCCTGGTTGACCTGTGATTAAATTTCACATTAATTTTCTCATGTGCTTAAGGTCACCTTCTCAGACCAGTCTTTCCTGACTACCTTCCCTAAACTCAACTCTCTATTTACAGTCAGTTCATTCTGTTCATTGCTTCACTGTTTATATACAACTTGAATTAACTTAATTATCTCTCTGGATTTTGTTTTTCACTAGTAATGGGGGCTATGTGTGTTCTTTTTGAAGGCAAAGCAAGCACACAGACCGCTGCATAGCACACAGACTGATACAAAGCAAGCAGCATACCAAACTGGACGACGAATAACCTCTACAAGGAAGGTACTACCTTCCCCTTCCTGGAGATGCGGAAACGGAGGCTCAGCGTGGTTAGGCGATTGAACACAGCGGCACGGCTACCTCTCGACTCTCAGGCCCTCTGCCCTAAACAGTTACCGGACACTCTGCCTCCTCACCCGGTGACCAGAGTCCCGTCGCGGCGGATCCCGAACTGCGCGTTCTGCAGCCCCCCGGCGCTGCTCACCCGCCGCCCGCCGCTCACCACGTTGCCCAGACACTCGCCCGTCTCCATGCGGAAGAAGCCGCCGTTCTGGGCGACGGTGCAGCCGGACGGCCGCGCCGTCTCCTCCACAGTGGCGCGGCGCCTCGACGCGCAGCCGCCGGGTCCGCCGGGTTCCAGGACCGAGAAGGTGCGCTGGGGCTCGGGCGCTCGCGTCAGGTGACCGGGCACGGCGCGGTCTGCGAAGTACGAGACGAAGGTGCGCACGGAGGGGGCGGTGGGCGCCGGCGGTCTGGGCGGCCGGCGGCCAGCTCTCGTGCTCCAGGCGGCCGGCGTGCACTCTTGTGCAGTCCCGGGCGAGGCGCGCGCGCGCGCGGGAGTAGGGCAGGAGCACGTCGTCGTCGCGGGAGGCCCTGCGGGGATTGGGGGGCATACAAGAGTTCGGAGCGCTGTGCCCCGGTCTGGGGACCGCCCCCGACAACCGGACTTGCCCCGCGAGAGCTGTACTCACCCCGAGCCGAAGTCGCCGAATGCTTCCAATAGGAAGCCGTGCAGCACAATGAAGAAGAGAAGGAAGCGACCCATGGAGGACGCCATGTTGGAGTCGAACGTCCGGTCACGTGAGCTTACCCCACGTGACCCAGGACCACGCACAGGTGGCAGCTCCTTGCTCTGAAGTATTTGTATTTCTTCGGATATCGCGAGACATCTTCCTGATAACTTGCTGTGTTAATTTTTTTACAGGGGCGGGGTTCTGGGATGGCGGGAACATTTTACGTTGTTGTAATATTGAAGTCTACGGGAAAGTTGACAAAGTATTATAAAGAACCTCTGTGTACTTTTTTACTTGTCTTTACCAATTGTTAACGTTTGCGCTTCACTCATAAGACACATTTTGGAACCATTTCAGCCAAGCTGTGAACATCATGAAGCATCACCTAGACACTTTTCATGTATCGCACCTTAACACTTTATGTATTCTCTGTCAGGATTTTCTTACATAAGCACGGGTCAGGTAAAATTAGGATGGTTCATACCGATAGAATTCTATTAACTAATCCACAGGTCACATTCAGATACTTCAGTTGTCCACATAATGTCCTATATAGCTAGCCAAAGGCAGCGTCCCGGGTTAAGGTGGCCTTTTGGTGCCTCTGTAATGCACAAGCCACACAGGGGCCAGCACAAATGTTCAGGTGCCAAAAATTCATCAGCTAACAAGTTGGTCTGCTGCCAACTTCCGGGAAATCCCCTGTTCTCAGTCAACCAGGAGTTGCAGGTGGCAGGCAGTCTTTGGCAAGTTTCTGACTTTTTCTCTTCTCCGTACTTAGATGTTTGTCACTCCATTGCCGAGTTGTTATAAGTGTAATGTGCGTGTGTGCTAGCCACTTCAATTGTATCCGAATCGGAGCCCTAGAGTCCGAAAGGCTGAGAACCAAGACCCAACGGCCAGCTCAACTGCACTCTACATTTATTCATCTGCTCCCACACCTGGGTCCATCCCAGCCCCACCTCCCTGGCCCAGCTCCCCCAGGGCAAGGGGGGACAGCGATGACTCTGGGTTCTTTGCTTCAGCTGCTTCCACCTCAGGATGTGATCTGCACCCCAGGACTTAAGAATACGATGGACTAAAGGTGTGGGCTTCATCTTCCTGGTGGTGGCAGGCGTGGAACTGTGTCAGTGCCGGCTGGGTGGTGGTGGTGTGGGTGGCTGCAGCTTTCCCTTTGCTGGGGGGTAGTCCGCCAGGACATAAAGGAAGCCACCCATGGCTGCAACAGCCATGGCTGTGTTGTGGGAGGAGCAGCCGTCTGGGGGAGACAGACAGAGGTCCCTCTGTGAGTCCTGGGAGAGGGGCGCAGCAGGCAGCCACTGCTCCACTGTGAAAACTTCTCAGATATTCTGCCAGCCAGCCTGGTGGCCCCAGATCCCCCTTGCAGGGCTGGGCACCACCTGCCAACCTTTGTGAATGTTGGCTGCTAAAGTCTCCCCTCTGGGAAGAAATGTCTTCAGCCAGTTGGAACCTTATCTGGGAGGTTATGTCTTGTCTGAAAGACTTCCTTACACAGGCAGGGGTGACTCTATTGTGATTCACACTCCAGAGCCCCTTCCTGGAGGCCACATCTTGGTCCAGTTCTTTCCACCTTCCCCTATGCTCCAGGACCTGCATGAGACCTTCTAGAACAGCACCTAGTGGCTCCATTTCACAGATGGGGAAACAGAGACTCTGGGAGCAGAGCTGAAATCCCAACCCTGGAGACTCTATAGCTTATTTCTTCTACTTGACAGCCTCCCTCAGTCCTGCCTGGGGCCTATCTGGTCCCATGTTTGTCCAAACAGCAACCTGGGCCAGGAGCTCCTTTGACATTATTTATAATGGCCTCTTATTATGAGTCTTCTGAGCTCAGAATGAGCTGTCCACCTTTAGTCTCTGAGCAGGTTGAAGGCAGCCATGACCTTACTTTCCTCAGGAGAAGGGATGGCCCCTCTGAGGGAGAGAGAATGCAGACTTCAAGGAACCTAATTACTAACCCTGGCAATCCATGCTTACTGGTGACCTTCATAGGAAAATGTCAGGAGCCAGCACAAGTGGGAAGCACGTTGCATGATGATCTGAAATTGACCCCCAAACCCCCTATGAATGAGGCATTGCTTGGTTCCCATTTTACAGATGAGGAAACTGAGGCTCAGAGAGATCGAGCAACTCCCACAGCAAAGAAAGGCAGAAGCTGATTTGAACCCAGACAGTCTGACTTCAAATCCGGTGCCCTTAGTCAACAGGTGTACATGTCATAAGTGAAAGAAGGAACACACCTCCCAGCTTCCCAGGCTGCTGGTCAACCTGCAGGGCCCCCACGAAGGAACTCAGGCTGTAGGATTTCTGCAGCTCCCTCTTCAGCTCTCAGGGTGGTCCTAGTGTCTAGCTGTCAGTCTTGAGGGAGCAGCCAGCTTTCCAGAAGTGCACAGTGTGTCCTCTACAACTGGCTATAGGCAGCCCCAGCCCCCTGGGTCAGGCAGACCTTGCCAAGGCAGGGGGCCCTGGAGGTCTCCTGAGAACTCTACTCCCCACCAGCCCAGCTACAAAACAAACCCTTCGTCACTCTCCTCTCTTGTCACTTACAGATAGATGATGAAGCCGTGGTGGGGTTCCTGGTGAGACGTTTCATTGTTGGAATCATTCCCCAGTGTGTGCTGGACATCTCTGTGCTGGCCAGCCCACCTCCCTTCCTGCTCTTGCCTTGCAGTTATTTTAATTTTTATTAATAATTATAAAAGAAATCTTTTTTTGTGCTAAGTGGCTTCAGTCATGTCTGACTCTTTGCGAGCCTATGGACTGTAGTCTGCCAGGCTCCTCTGTCCGTGGGATTCTCCAGGCAAGCACACTAGAGTGGCTTGCCATGCCCTCCTTCAGGGATCTTCCTGACCCAGGGATCGAACCTGCATCTCTTCTGTCTCCTGAATTTGCAGGCAGGTTCTTTACCACTAACACCACCTGGAATGCATTAATAGTCATATCCTGTTCTGTTTCTTTACATTGATGGACTGACTACATAGCGAACTCATCTCAACTAGGACACATTTGCCAGGGAAGGGGGCGCTGTTATAATGGCTCCAGGAAATTCTCTGGAGGTCCAGTGGTTAGGACTCTAGGCTTTCACTGCCAGGAACCCTGGTTGGATCCCTGGTCAGGGAACTAAGATCCCATAAGCCATGTGGCACAGCCAAAAATAAATAAAAGGGCTCCAGGATGGCAGGTGTAAACTGGGAACACCAGGACATGTGGCCCCCAGGACTGTGCTTGTCACTTGTCCACTGGCTCAAAGATCCCCCTTCTGCCCTTCTTTGCTCCAAATCCCAGTGCACCAACTCCTCCAAACTATTCAATATGTTTACCAGACTGCCTTGCCCACCACTGGCAGCCACAGGTGGGATGAGGGGAGAAGCCAGGTGTCTCTTCCCCCGGCCCCTGCCACTCTCCTCTGCATCCAGCCTCCACAGGCTCTGCTCCTCCCACGGTCCCTCCAGCTCTGCATCCAGGGAGGACAGGGGCATCCTGCAGTGGCTAACCTCTGTGTTCTCTTACCTTTTCTGTTTTCAGCTCTTGCAGCGCCTCTGAGATGAGTTCCCTATATTCAATTCCCTCTGCTGAAGTTCCCAATTCAGATTCTGTTTTCCTGATTAGACTTTGACCAAGAGAGGTTACCTCTGTGATGTTCAGTGTAAAATACACTTTAACATCTCTTTTATGTTCCCATCACTGGAGACAGCATCTCTGGACTCTCCACTTTCAAAGAGGAGGGCATCATCTATTACTACCCTTCCCTTCAGCTCCCAAACACAAAGACCCTCCAGTCTGGCCCCTCAGTGGTGCTGGGGGCCTGTTTTCCTGGAGTGTGAGCTGTGTGTATCTTTTCTAGGGCCTCTTGACAAGAAGAAGTTCCCTTGGGTATTTTCATTACCTGCAAACTGTTTCTCTCGCCTCCTCACTCTTCTCAAAAACTGCTGTTGGTACTGAATGGCTTTAGGTAATTCTTCATCTTCAGCAGCTGGGAGAAGAGTAAAAGGTGAACTTCTCAAGATGGAATTTTAAAAAAAAATATTTCTGTTTTTCTTTATTTCAATTGGGGTATAATTGCTTTCCAATGTTGTGTTAGTTTCTGGTGTAAAATGAGTCGATGGATTTTTAAACATTACTGGCTGGGACTTCCCAACCAGTGGTCCAGTGGCTAAGACTCTGAGCTCCCAATGCAGGGGTCTGAGTTTCATCCCTGGTCAGGGAACTAGGTACCACGTGCCACAACTTAAAAAAGATCCTGCACACTGCACACTGCAACTTAAGATCCCATGTGTGGCAAATAAGACCAGGTGCAGCTAAATAAATAAACACTGAAATAACTACTGGCTAAGCCCCCCTCCTCTTCACAACACCTCAGGCAACACAGGTCTCCTGAATCTGGAGGCACTACCGGAAGTTTCTGCAAGCACCTGTCTGCTGCCATATCCCCAACACCTGTGTCTGTCTGTGTGCACGTGTGTGCGTGGACACGCATGGTGCATGGTGCACGTCTCTCTCCATATCCCTAACACCACCGCATTCTTTCCCCACCTGGCCTAGAAGCCCAGCACCCCCTGCCCCAACCCCGCTCCCAGTCAGGGAGGAAGTGCAGCTCACCTGGCTCCCCGAAGCATCCTTCCCGCGGCTTCTGCCAGCTGAGAATGGCCTGCAGCCACCGGAGCTTGTAGAAGTCGGAGAAGCCACTCATCCCACAGAACACGACTGGAAGCAAAGACAGGGGACCGTCTGCGGGCCTGCCCCCAGGCCCACCTCTTCCCCCTCCTCAAGGCCACCATGGTGCCATCTGCTAGAGAGAAGCAGCACCAGGAGGTGGGCACTCAACACCGTGGCTGGGACTTCCCTGGTGGTGCAGTGGATCAGAGTTCGCCTGCCAGTGCAGGGGACAACAGTTTGATCCCTGGTCCAGGAAGATTCCACATGCCTCGGAGCAACCAAGCCCATGTGCCACAACTACTGAGCCTGCGCTCGAGGGCCTGCAAGCTGCAACTACTGAAGCCCATCCCTAGAGTTTGTGCTCTGCAACAAGAGAAGCCACTGCAATAAGAAGCCTGCAAGCTGCAATGAAGAGTAGCCCCAGCTGACTGCAATTAGAGAAAGCCCTTGCCAAAAAAAAATCAACGAAGAAGCAGTGCAGCCATAAAACACAAACAAACCACACAGTGGCTGGAAGGGGGCAGCCCTGAGGGCCTGCCTTAGTGAGCAGGGGCCCAGACCCGAGTCCTGCTTCCACTTGGGGCCTCAGTCAGGGCTGCTCAAGAGTCATGGTCAGTACCGGGGCCTGGACACCCAAGCAAAGGAGCAGCCACCAGGGATTCCTCTTTCAGTCTCCTCTCTCAGGCTTTAAGGGTCTGTTTGCCCATCACCTAGTTGGTCAGTCTGTCCAGAGCTCCACCACTGGGTCAGCTTTTGGGGGCAGGAAGCAGTCAAAACAGTGGCAGAAAAAATACAGACTGTGCACTTAAATTCGAGTTTCAAAAAAACGATGAATAAAAAAAGAGTTAAGTATAGCCCATGCAATGTTGGGGATATACTAAGAATGTATTCATTGTTTATCTGAAGTTCAGATTTGCCTGGGTATCCTGTATTTTCATTTGCCAAGCCTGGCAGCCCTACGCTGTGTTGTGTGTGTGTGAAATCAGGGACACCCTGCAGCTCTGTTCCTAGAGTGGAATGCGGGGCCCACTGTTTTCCATGAAGACATCCCGGGTCAGGTAGGCAAATCTGATGGCCTCGGCTCTCCAGTTCAGGTCCATCATGTTGGCGCAGAAGACATTCATGTAGCGCTGGCTCTGGAGGAACAGCCCTCTGGTGCACCCCCTCTGGGGAAACAAACAGAGAGACAAGTCGGAGAGTGGGCGGCAGATGCGCGCTCTGTCACAGGGAAACACCTGCTATTCTGAAATAGTTTTGCAAGTGGCTGCCTTTGACAGCAGATCTTTCTCCTTTTTCCCCAAATTTCTTCCCCATCCGCGCTCCCAGCTATGGGAGGCTTAGTCACTGGGGGACGGAGAGAGCTGGGTTCAAGTCATGAGTCAGCCACTTACGAGCTGTGTGACCTCTACCACCTAAGTTAACCTATCACGAGCCTCCAGGGTCTTCATGGGGAGAAGAAAGTGAGGCCGCTGGGTGCTGCACCAGAGGGGCACTGGCATGGGTGGGAGTGCCGGACACCAGGGGGCTCTCTAAAGCTGTTAGGGGCTGTCGCTGCGAGCTGATTCCAGCCTAACCATGCTGTAGCAGACAGCTACAGCGCTTCACAAGGGATAGAACTACCATATGGCCCAGCAATCCCGCTACTTGGTCATACACCCTGAGAAACCCACAATCCAAAAAACGCACATGTGCCCCAGCATTCACTGTAGCACTATTCGCAATAGCCAGGATATGGAAGCAACCTAGGCATCCATCGACAGATGAATGGGTGAAGAAGGTGTAGTAAAAATATACAATGGAATATTACTCAGCCATAAAAAGGAATGAATGTGAGTCAGTTGTAGTGAGGTGGATGAACCTAGAGCCTGATATACAGAGTGAAGTAAGTCAGAAAGAGAAAAATAAATATCATATATTAATGTATACATATGGAAATCTAGACAAATAACCCTGATCAACCTGTTTGCAGGAGAGGAATAGAGATGCAGACATAGAGAACAGACTTGTGTACTCAGCCGGGGAAGGAGAGGGTGGGACAAACTGAGAAAGGAGCATTTACATATATATGCTATCGTGTGTTAAATAAATAGCTAGTAGGAAGCTGATATATAGCACAAGGAGCCCAGCCTGGTACTCTGTGATGACTGAGAGGGGTGGGATGGGGGTAGGGGAGGAAGCTCAAGAGGGGGGACTGATTTGTGTTGTTGTACAGCAGAAACCAACACAACATTGTAAAGTAATTATCCTCCAATTAAAAAACAAAAAGCCTGGGCTGCAGATTGGTCTCACCACACGAAGAAAAGGACGGGTGATGAGAACAGGCTTTAAAAACTGCTATAGCAATATGTCAGACTAATTTTCTATCCGCTGAATCTAATAATCACAACAATTTTCCTTGTAACTTGGCTTTTATTGTATTTATAAAAACACTGGGCTGTGACAATTTGCAAATAAATAATAATAAAAAGCTATTAAAATCAACAAGTCCTTTCTTGATTAAGAATTTCTGGGCATTGAGTAACATTTTTGAATAGAGATAGCAAGCTCTGCTTTGTACATAAATAAATATATGTTTAAAATTATTTATCAAGAGTTTATTTAGCAAGAGTATTTAGCGAGAGTTCCCTGGAAGTCTATTGGTTAGGATTCTGTGATTTCACTGCTGTGACCCGGGCTCAGTCCCTGATCAGGGAACTGAGATCCTGCAAGTCACGTGGTGAGGCCAAAGTAAAATAAAATGAGTATTTAGCAAAATGTGAGTGCTTGGGGTTAAAGAGTGTTGGGCACGGGAGGTGAGGGTGGCTCTCTTTTGGTCTTGGCTTGGTTTTCTGGAAGCAGCTAGTGACTGACTTTGTTCTAAGAGCTTTTCTATCTGTTGTTTACTGAGTTGCTTCCGTGGCTCTTCTCCCAGCCCTTCTCTGGTTCGCTGATGCCCTGTGATCCAGTTCTGCATGCAAAGCTCTTTGTCCAACAGAAACTCAACACTACCACCCCCAACCTCGCCCCCACTTTGGTTGGATTTCACGGCCGATGAATGGCATGCAATTTCCCACTCCTGAGGTCTGAAGCACAGGTTTAAAACCCACTTATTTTCTTGGTGTGAACGTGTAAAACCACACTGTTGAGAGTGCCCTCTGGTCATTTTTCTCCTCCTCTGGCTGTGGCTGGGCCTATGCTGGGCACTTACCATTCTGGCTGCGAGGAAGAAAAGTAGCTGGTGGGACAGGCAGTAGCCAGAGCAGCCGGGCCTGGTCATGAGGCTTCTGCAGAAATTGGAGAGCTGGCAGGGCTGGCTGCTGTTTGTCCTGCAGGAGAAGTGGTTCCAGGCTGCTAAGAGCATCCTGAATCAAGCCTTCCCAGGTTCTGATTCCCCCTCTAGTTACTACAGCCCCCAGCAGGGTCCAGGCTCGCAGCTGAGCCAAATAAACACGTGTCCGTTCCTGGACCAGCTGAATTGGTCCTTCTGACACAGTGAGGTGACACTGGAGCTGTCCTGGGTTGGGGGGGAGCCACCAGGGGCTGTGACATCTCATTTCTCCGTGGGACTCCCTAGTACCATCTTTCTCAGAATTGCCCTAAACAGCAGATCCCTGGGCCCAGCCTGTCCCCCACACCCCCTGTGCCCGGCCTGCTCCATAGAAGGGACAGGGCAGGTCTCCCATTGCAGCAGAGCCGCTCTGCAAGCCCAAAGCCGCTCTGTGTCCTGGCCCAAACACCTCTCTGAAGGATGCTGAGACGGCGGGGGCCTGGGCACCTGCTGCCTCTTCTGCTCATGGGTTCCATGGGTCCCTGCACCTAGGGCTGGCCCTGGAGGGTTTCCTCCAAGCCTTCTGCACAGCAGGATAAAATGGGGAGCTCAACAAGGCTGGGTCCTTTTTCTGGGATTTACAGCCCCATCCTGCTTTTTGGAACCTGTTCTCTTAGCCAGATGCAGTCCGCATTTGTTCTGCAGAACCATAAAACAAGTGTGAACTGCACCTGGCAAGGAGAACTGGTCCACTTTGAGAGGTCAGCTTCCTGCTACGGGGTCAAGGAAGGTTCTGGAAGCAGGATACTGGAGCTGGCCTAATTGTGAGCAGTTACTTAAGCACAGGGGCTGGGGTGAGGCAGTGGAGAGGGGAAGAGATCCCACAGAAGCGACTTCTGGGCACAGGCAAAGGCCTGCAGTGGGAGGGAACAGGTGCATCTGAGGGACTGAAAAGAGACCCCAGGGGCTTGACCAGAGGACCCTGGGGACCTGGGAGGGCAGAGGAAGTGCTAGTCGCTCAGTCGTGTCCAATTCTCTGCGACCCCTATGGACTGTAGCCCGCCAGGCCCCTCTGTCCATGGGATTCTCCAGGCAAGAATACTGGAGTGGGTTGCCATTTCCTCCTCCAGGGGATCTTCCTGGCCCAGAGATTGAACCTGGGTCTCCTGCATTGCAGGCGGATTCTTTACCATCTGAGCTATGAGGGGAGGGCAGAAGAGTTGAGGCTTTACCTGAGAACAAGGAAGTTTCACATTGGGGTGGGGGTGTTCAGATGAGCTTTTTGGAAAGACTCCTTTGGTGTGGGGGAGACCAGTCAGTTGGGAGGTGCAAGGCATAGAGGTGGGTGTCTGGAGTGGGCCGGAAGCCTCAGATGGAGGTGGGGGCCAAATCAGAGATGGGGGTGGGACAAGGAACAGCTCTCAGGGGAGCTGGCACCTAGTTTTGTCCAAACCCCTAGGGTTTTGGGGGCTTCCCAGGTGGCGCTAATGGTAAAGAACCTGCCTGTTAATGCAGAAAATATAAGAGACGCAAGTTTGATCCTTGGGTTGGGAAAATCCCCTGGAGCAGGGGCATGGCAATCCACTCCAGTGTTCTTTCTTGGAGAATCCCATGGACAGAGGAGCCTGGTGGGCTACGGTCCATAGGGTCACAAAGAGTTGGACACGACTGAAGTGACTTGGCACAGCACAGCGCTGGGGCTTTGGGAAGCAACTGGGACTGGAGGACTGGTGGAAGGCAGGTGCTTTGGGGTCTTCAGGAAGTGAGGCAGGTCCAGGGGACCCACCCGGTTCCCAGCAGCTGCACCAGGCACAAGTCACTGAGCTCCTCTGAGAAGGAATCCTCCTGCTCAAAAGTGGGGTAGACCAGGGAGGCCTCAGTGCGAGTCCAGGCACGTGGAAGCTTCCAAAACCCAGGTTCGATGGTCAGCTGGAACTCTGTAGAGAGGAGGGAGTGGGGGAGAGACAGGTGCAGTGTGCCATGCCATGGTTAACCACCCCCCAGGCTCCTGTGGTTCTGAGCCCAGGAACTGGCTGTCCCTCCCCTGGCAGCCCTGACTGCACTCGGTTGCCTTCAGGGCTCTGAGCATTGCCTGAGGGTTGAGCACTGCATTTGAAATATTCAGAAAGCTTTTTATCTGATTTTTAAAAAAATCACTAGGAACCATGTTGGGACAGGCTCTGAGTAAATCTACCACACCCCGTGGAAGCTTGAGACATCTAGGAAGGGTTAGTTGCCTCCTTTGGTTCTATTAGAACATGGAGCTCTTACAGAACCGACCTCAGGATGAGTCAGGCTGGGATGGTCTTAGGGACCAGGCCTGGGAGAGGGTGTATGCTCAGTTGCTAAGTTGTGTCCGACTCTTTGAGACCCTATGGACTGTAGCCCGCCAGGCTCCTCTGTCCATGGGATCTCCTGGGCAAGAATACTGGGATGTGTTGCCATTTCCTCCTCCAGGGGAGAGAGTGGAGCACCCCACATACAGAGAAGCAGGCTGATGCTCGGGAGGGCCAGTTATCTCCCCACCTACCCTCCTGGACCTGGAAGAGGGAGCCTGGGAGGCAGGGCTGGACCACACAAGGAGTTGGTTTATACCCCTCACCACCCCCACCCAGGAACAACTCAGGCCAGGGCTTATAGGGAGGGGCCCCTTGGTAGGATGACTCCAGACTGACAAGGAGAAAGATGCTCTGCATTCTAGGGCGAGAAGAAAGATACTGGCAAGATGCCGTGCAAAGGGCCAGATTACCTTTAGATCTCGACCCTCTCTCTCCTCTGGTCTGGGATGATCCTTTGCCCCCAAGCCTGGACATGAGCTGAAAAATGAGGGAGAGCCACTCCCTACCTTCCACCTGCTCTCCGTGGGTGAGAAAGGCCTTCCGAAGCTGAAGTCAAGGATGACCGAACACCCCCAGGGGCAGCTGGTTACAGGTCCTCCCAGAGCCTGCCTGCCACTGACTAAAGCTGCACCAGGTGGTTTCAGTGGACGCCCCCAGAAGCTGTCTGTGCTCCTGAAGAAGCGGGACCCCACCTACGCTCTTACGTCTCAGGTACTCGGGGTCACTCAGGTTGAGGTAGAAGATGGAATCATGGAGGAGAGGAGCCAACTTCTCCACCAGCTTGCCCACACGCAGGCTGAGCGGCTGCAGCCGGGAGTCCCGTGCCCACTTCTCCTGAACGCCTTTGAGCTGCACTGCAAGGGGGAAGCAGAGTTCATTCATCCCAACATTGGACAAACCACGTGGACAGGAAAATATACTCCCAGTTATAATGCATACTGAGCCTCTCTGCTTCTTCCAGCTCTTGAGGGGAAAATATTTGCTGAGTTTATTGGAAATTAGGCCTCTGTGGAGCTCAGCTGAGTACTGGCGGGGCGGGGAGTGGTGGTCAGAGTGAGGAAAGGTGGTGGCTAAGAGCTTGATTTCTGGTGGGGGAGGGGGCAGGGTTCAGATTCTGTCTCTAATGCTTTCTCCTTGGGTGACCTGAGGAAATCATTTAATTTCTCTCTGCTTCACTTTCTCCATCTGTAAAATGGGAGTAGTGATATTCCTTACTTCCTGGAGATGGGGTTATAAAGATTAAACGAGCTAATGCATGGCACTAGTGGTAAAGAAACTGCCTGCCAGTGCAGGACACATTAAGAGATGCGGGGTCAATCTCTGAGTTGGGAAGATCCCCTGTAGAAGGGAATGGCAACCCACTCTAGCACTCTTGCCTGGAAAATCTCATGAACAGAGGAGCTTGGTGGGCTGAGGTCCATGGGGTTGCAAAGAGTTGGACATGACTGAAGTAACTTAGCAGTAATGTGTATAGAGGACTTAGCATTGTCCAGAGTGAAAAAAAAGCACTTAATAACGTTTAGCTATTACTACTTGTTATAGAGACTTGTGGTCCAGGAGGAAAAAATGAGGGAGAGACTCAGAGTGCAGAGTGGAGGGCCGTTGTGTACAGTTGAGCAGGTTGTACACTGCACAAGTGCAACATACATTCCTATCAAGGGTTTGTACATGTTTTAAGACAATTTTCCAGCAGATATCAGTCAAGTGACTCAAGAAAGGTGGTACCTTTTTCTAATTCTCACAGAGGTGTCCTGTGGACTAGTAGTGGCCCAGAAGGGGTGGGAGAGGATGGCGTGGCTGGAAGAGAAGGTCATGGGGTAGCCGGAAAGAGAGGAGATGTGAGGGGGAGCTTCAGTGCAGAGCTGAGAAGTGAGATGATGTAGAGCAGCTGCTGTCAGGTTGGGCACTGAGTGGAGCAGAGTGGACAAAGGGTGCTGAGCAAGTCTGGCGGGATGATGGGCTCCGTAACACCCCCTCCCCCAACTCCACTCCCTCTCTGAACTTGAATCAGGCAGTCTAGTTCTGAAGCCTCGTTCTTGATCGTTTGGCTGAACCTGTAGATGGAGAGTCCCAGGAGGGTTGCTGATCATCAGAGAGACCAGGTGAGCCCAACCTGACCTCATGGTGATCCTAGGTCCTTAGGCTTGTTCCTGTTTCTCCCTGCATGTGTGGCAGCTGCTGCCGCATTCTGGAACCCCGTGAGGCAGCTGGAAGCAGCTGGAGGGACCCTTTGCTCTCTTAGGTCAGTGTCTGCCTGTCCAGCCCCAGGCAGAGAGGACCCAGGAGATCGATGGGCAATCTCTTATCACTGGACCCCTCCCAGAATGTGAACTCCCTCTCTCTCCCAGGAAGGCTGAGAATGCAGGCAGGATCCTTAGAAGGAGGGCTGTGGTAGCCAGCTCATTTTCCCATCCTTTCGGCCCCCTCCTGCTTGGAATGGGGCCAATCAGTGAAACCAACATGAAACTGGGGGAAATGGCGACATGCGACTTCCAAGCGTGTGCTCAGTCACTCAGTCGTCTTCGACTCTTCGCCAGGTTCCCCTGTCATGGGATTCTCCAGGCAAGAATACTGGAGTGGGTTGCCATGCCCTCCTCTAGGTGATCTTCCTGACCCAGGGATCAAACCTGCATCTCTTGCGTCTCCTGCATTGGCAGGTGGATTCTTTACCACTGAGCCACCTGGGAAGCCCCTGTGACTTCCAACATTAGATTGTAAGAGACACTGAGGCTTCCGCCCAGCTCTCTCTTGGGTCACTTGCTCTGGGTGAAGCGGCTGTTGAGCTATGAGGATGCTCAAGCAGTCCCTGGAGGAGCCCACGTGGTGGGGGAACGGGGCCTCCGGCCGCCAGCCAGCACCAACCCACCAGGCCTGTGTGAATGGAGCAGCTCTGCTAGCACTAGGGAAGCCTTCAGATGATCACAGTGCTGGCCACCATCTGGATGGGAACCTCACATGAGACCCTGAGTCAGAACCTCCCAGCCAAGCTGCTCCTGGATTCCTGACGAACATAACCCAGGAGATAACTGTTGTTTCAAGCAGCTAAATCCTGGGGCAGTTAGTGCAGCAATAGGGCTCCCAGGTGGTGCTAGTGGTAAAGAATCCACCTGCCAATGCAGGAGATGCAGGTTCTATCCCTGGGTTGGGAACATCCCCTGTAGTAGGAAATGACAACCCACTCCAGTATTCCTGCCTGGAGAATCCCATGGACAGAGGAGCCTGGTGGGCTATAGTCCATAGGGTTGCAAAGAGTTGGACACGACTGACGTGACTTAGCACGCACGCGTGCCAATGCAGGAGACACCAGAGATACAGGTTTGATCCCTGGGTGGGGAAGATCCCCTGGAGAAGGAAATGGCAACCCACTCCAGTACTTTTACTTGGGATAGTCCATGGAGAGAGGAGACTGGTGGGCTGCAGTTCATAGGGTCACAAAGAGTCGGACAGGACTTAGTGATTAAACAAAAACAGAGGAGTTATAAGACGGGACCAGGGTTACATGAAAGAGACCCCACCCTGATCCTGGCCTGCAGGGAGGGGACCAGGGTCTTAAGGGTCTCCAGGATGCAGCCTGGGGGTGGGGGGTCAGTGGCGTGGGGAGGCCACAGGGACACAGTGCAGAAGGTCCCAGAGCCCCACCTTCTGCTGGGATCAGAGTCTTGGTGTGTGAAAGTTGCTTGGCAACACAGATGGGATGACACAGGAGTGGGGCCAGCCAGAGCCTGGGATTTGTTGCTGGGGTCAGGGAGGGGCTCCCTGAAACCCTTGTTGAGTGTGGCGGGTGGCTACCTGTTTTCCTTGGCCTGTCTCCAGCCCCGTCCTCGGGGATCTTATATCCCTCAAAGCTGAACAAACACTTGGCTCTTTTCTCGGAGCCTTCAGGCGGCTCTGGCTGGATGTAGGGGGAGCCGGGGAAGGCACACTCACAGGGCACACTCCTTCTGCTAGCGTTGGTCCTGGCAGGTCTGGAAGGGGTGTGCTTAATAGCCCAGTTGTGACCCCAAATACTGTAACCCACCAGAGTCCTAGTTCTACGGGATTCTCCAGGCAAGAATACTGGAGTGGGCTGCCACTTCCTACTCTGGGGATCTCCCTGACCCAGGGAGCAAACCCAGGTCTCCTGTGTCTCCTGCATTGGCAGGTGGATTCTTTACCTACTGAGCCATCGGGAAGCCCTGGCATGTCAGGAGGGAGGGATTGTCGAATGAATCATTCCTCCCTGGAAAATAATAATTTCCAAATCTTTTCTTGAGTGACCTCTGAATCCTTCCTGCTTCTAAAAAAAATTAATTGATCACATAGGGTCTCTAGACCCCTAAATGGGGCCAGCCGCCCTCTGCCCCTCTTTCCTTATATTCAAGGCATTGTATTTGGGGACCAGAAGGTGGGCTGGTCCCAGGGAGCAGAGCAGGCAGTGACAGGCTGAGAACTGCCTTCTCAGTGGCCAGTCAAGGGCAACCAGAGTGTACCCACCTTCCAGCATCCGGAACCCCACCACGCCGTCCAGGTTGATTTCGGGCAGCCTCTTTTTCAGGAAGGATGTGGCTCTGTCCAGTGCGGAGAGGATGAAGCCCGTGATGGTGGCCTTGCCCTCTGGGGTGTCTGGCGGTGGCAGCCAGGAGGGCTGCAGTAGTGGGGCCGTCAGCAGCAAGAGCAGGAGCGGGAGCCCTGGGCTGGCCATGGCTGGTCTTCTGAGAGAGGCCGCTGGAGAGCTTCAGCCCCGGGCCAGCCCGCCCCACGCGCCTGCCTCCCGCCTCCTCCCCCTCCACCCTGGGAGAAGCAGAGGAGAGGCGGGGCTGATCCTGTAGCCTAGAATGGCCTGGGCAGAGGGTTCGGAAAAGGGCGGCTGCCAGGGACTGATTGTGGGGTGGGGTGGGGTCGGGGAGGCAGGGGTCAGAGCCTCACAGTCAGGGCAGCCCTGCACATGGAGCCAGCTGGCTGCAGGCTGGGGAGAGGAACCATCCTTTCCTCTCACCCCTGACTCTCCAGGCTCACAGGCTACATCTCTGATCGAGCAACTGCAAAGTTGGTTTGGCTTTAGTTTGCTTTGTTTGAAATAAGTTTGAAATGAAAAGAGGTTTGCTCTTTGGAAGGAAAGCCAATTCTTTGCAACCCCCATGGGCTGTAGCCTGCCAGGCTACATGGGATTTTCCAGGGAAGAATACTGGGGTGTGTTGATGTTTTCTTCTCCAGGGCATCTTCGCCACCCAGGGATGGAACCCGGGTCTCTTCCATCTTCTGCAGTGGCCTCCAGGTTCTTTAACACTAGTGCCCCCTGGGAATCCCTGACAAACCTAGACAGTGTATTAAAAAGCAGAGACACCACTTTGCTGACAAAGTGATGGGTTCATATAGTCAAAGCTATGGTTTTCCTAGTAGTCATGTATGGATGTGAGAGTTGGACCATAAAGAAAGCTGATGCTGAAGAACTGATGCTTTCAAAATGTGGTGTTGAAAAAGACTCTTGAGAGTTCTTTGGATTGCAAGGAGATCGAACCAGTCAGTCCTAAAGGAAGTCAACCCTGAATATTTATCAGAAGGACTGATGCAGAAGCTGAAGCTCCAGTACTTTGGCCACCTGATCTGGAGAGCCAACTTGCTGGAAAAGACCCTGATGCTGGGAAAGACTGAAGGCAGGAGGAGAAGAGGGTGACAGAGGATGAGATGGTTGGATGGCATCATCGACTCAATGCACATGAATTTGAGCAAGCTCTGGGAGATAGCGAGGGGCAGGGAAGCCTGGTGTGCTGCAGTCCATGGGCTCGCAAAGAGTCAGACGTGACGGAGCCACTGAGCATGCACACATCACACATTTATTGACCTTTTTGGCTGCTCCAGGTCTCGGTTGTGGCACATGGGGTCTCTAGTTGCTGCATGTCAACTCTTAGCTGCGGCATGGGGGCTCTAGTTCTCTGGTCAGGCATCGAACCTGGGCCCCCTGCATTGGGAACTTAGAGTCTTAGCTACTGGACCATCATGGAGGTCCCTGTATCTGTGCTTCATGCAGAAAAGGCTTAAAAAAAAAAAAGCATAAGGTTTTCTTTATTTCTCAAGAACCAGTATTTGCTCTCTTGGGTGTGCTATTGAGCACAACTGTTCCAGGAGAAGCTTGTCACCATCATCACCTCTGTTAATCTTTACAACAAACTCCCGAGGTGGGTACCATTCTTGTCCTCTTTTATACCATAAAGTCTGAGGCTCTGGGGGTAAATGACTTATTATGACCCACTGTCTCACAGCTAGAGTGGTACAGGGATTTACGCCGGAGTCCACGTGTTGGGAAATCCCGCCAGGGTTCAGCTTCGGTCTGGAAGGGAAACAATACCCTCTTGACCTGCAGAAGGATTGAATTTCACATGTGATGTCAGCCAAGTGGGCAAGCAGGACAAGCAGGCCCGGTTGGTATGGCATCTTGTTCCTCTCTCCCCAGAGAAACAATCCCAATGCCTTCCCCAGTCAGGGTTTCATCTTCCAGGGCAAGGCGTTTGCTCCTGGTTTGTTGCAGCTGGGGCGCCTGGTCCTTAACCTCTTAGATCATAAGAACAAGTGGGGGCCTCTCAGGTGTAAAGTCCCCCTCCCTTAGTTTACAGGTCAGCAAAGCCAGCCGACAGAGAGGGATGTGCTTAACATCAAGGAGCCCCTGAGGCGGGGGTCTCCGGATCCCAGTCCGGTCCCACCACAGATGGTGCCTGGAGACTCAGGGTCCGTGTTCCGGTCTCATGACCCCAGCAAGACAACTGAAGGCGGGGCCTCCCTGGAAACTGAGGGGTTGGAGGCTGCCCGCAGGCAGCCCATCCCTCCATCTACACATATTTACTCCTCCTTCCTCACCCTCTTCTGTTCGGGTTTCAAGCCCTGCCTCGGCCACATACTCACTAAGGATGTGACCTTCAGGAGTCACAGAGCTATTGTGAGAAGCAAATGAGCTACGTGCCACATCCTGAGCTGGGTTTTAGGGTCCCTGGCGCTGCTCTGTCTGGGTTCTCATCGAAGGAGGAGGTGCTGTGTTGATTTTTTTGTCCAACATGTGAGTGGGTGGAGGGGGGAACCCCCAAGAGCAGGTGGTCCTTGCACCTAACTCTGTGGGTTCCAGGGCAGCTCCCAAGGTGAGGGCAATGGGGTGACTTCAAGGGGACGCCTTTTGAAATCAAAACGCTGTGACAGAGACCCACACAAAATTCTTTAGTGTGGTTACCTTGGGAGGTGAGACAGGAGGGATAGTGAAACTTTCCCTTGTTACAATGAATCAGTTTTGTTGTTCAACTCTTTGCGACCCCATAAACTGCTGCACACCAGGCCTCGCTATCCATCACTCCCAGAGTTTACTCAAACTCATGTCCGTTGAGTTGGTGATGCCATCCAACCATCTCATCCTGTCATCCCCTTCTCCTCTCGCCTTCAGTCTTTCCCAGAATCAGGGCTGTTTCAATGGATACTTAACATCATTATGGTCTGTACTTCCTTCCTTGTCCTTTTTCTCTCTATATATATTTATTTTTCTTCTTCTTTTTTTTGGGGGGCTATGCTATGCTGCTTGAAAGATGATGCTGTGAAAGTGCTGCACTCAATATGCCAGCAAATTTGGAAAACTCAGCAGTGGCCACAGGACAGGAAAAGGTCAGTTTTCATTCCAATCCCAAAGAAAGGCAGTGCCAAAGAATGCTCAAACTACCGCACAATTGCACTCATCTCGCATGCTAGTAAAGTAATGCTCAAAATTCTCCAAGCCAGGCTTCAGCAATATGTGAACCGTGAACCCCCTGACGTTTAAGCTGGTTTTAGAAAAGGCAGAGGAACCAGAGATCAAATTGCCAACATCCGCTGGATCATGGAAAAAGCAAGAGAGTTCCAGAAAAACATCTACTTCTGCTTTATTGACTATGCCAAAGCCTTTGACTGTGTGGATCACAATAAACTGTGGAAAATTCTGAAAGAGATGGGAATACCAGACCACCTAACCTGCCTTTTGAGAAATCTGTATGCAGGTCAGGAAGCAACAGTTAGAACTGGACATGGAACAACAGACTGGTTCCAAATAGGAAAAGGAGTACATCAAGGCTGTATATTGTCACCCTGTTTATTTAACTTATATGCAGAGTACATCATGAGAAATGCTGGACTAGAAGAAACACAAGCTGGAATCAAGATTGCCGGGAGAAATATCAGTAACCTCAGATATGCAGATGATACCACCCTTATGGCAGAAAGTGAAGAAGAACTAAAAAGCCTCTCATTGAAAGTGAAAGAGGAAAGTGAAAAAGTTGGTTTAAAGCTCAACATTCAGAAAACAAAGATCATGGCATCTGGTCCCATCACTTCATGGGAAATAGATGGAGAAACAGTGGAAACAGTGTCAGACTTTATTTTTTTGGGCTCCAAAATCACTGCAGATGGTGACTGCAGCCATGAAATTAGAAGACGCTTACTCCTTGGAAGAAAAGTTATGACCAACCTAGATAGTATATTCAAAAGCAGAGACATTACTTTGCCAACGAAGGTCCGTCTAGTCAAGGCTATGGTTTTTCCTGTGGTCATGTATGGATGTGAGAGTTGGACTGTGAAGAAGGCTGAGCGGAAGAATTGATGCTTTTGAACTGTGGTGTTGGAGAAGACTCTTGAGAGTCCCTTGGACTGCAAGGAGATCCAACCAGTCCATTCTGAATGAGATCAGCCCTTGGATTTCTTTGGAAGGAATGATGCTAAAGCTGAAACTCCAGTACTTTGGCCACTTCATGCGAAGAGTTGACTCACTGGAAAAGACTCTGATGCTGGGAAGGATTGGGGGCAGGAGGAGAAGGGGACGACAGAGGATGAGATGGGTGGATGGCATCACTGACTCGATGAACGTGAGTCTGAGTGAACTCTGGGAGATGGTGATGGACAGGGAGGCCTGGCGTGCTGCAATTTATGGGGTTGCGAAGAGTCGAACACAACTGAGCGACTGAACTGAACTGAACTGATGCTGCTTGTGGAATCTTAGTTCCTCCACCAGGGACTGAACTCTCAGCTCTCAGCAGCGAAAGGGCAAAGTCCCAACCACTGGACCTCCAGGGAATTCCTTTTCTCTATTTTAAACCTTTTATTCAAGTATAACACGTGCTGTGCTGCCATTTAGTCATGTCCTACTTTTTGCGACCCTATGGATTGTGGCCCACCAGGCTCCTCTGTCCGTGGGATTCTACAGGCAAGAATACTGGAGTGGGTTGCCTTGCCCTCCTCTAGGGAATCTTCCTGACCCAAGGATAGACTCTGCAACTCTACACACCCCTGCATTGGCAGGCAGGCTCTTACCACTAGCGCCACCTCAAGCAGAAGGTACATCCTGAAAAATGAGTAAGTTCGCTGCTTGACCAATGTTCCCAAATGGACCACACCCACCTTACAAGCACTCAGATCGAGAAACAGACCACGACACGCCTCCCCACCAGCTCCCAAATGCCCCCACCCAACTCCCTCTCCGATCCTCCAAAGATCACCCCATGACTTCGTGCAATAGAGTCGTTTTGATTTTTATATGATAGAACCAGCTGCTATGCATTCTGGCATCTTGCCCCTTTTCTTAACATTATACACGGTTCAAACGAACTGTTACTTCACTATATTGTAAATTATCTTAGAAATTTGAAGAAAGAAAAAATGTTTCTAGCTCCCTACATAATAACAACTTTACCTTAATACCACTAAAGCTTGGCTCCCAGGGGGCTCCACGGAGGTTCCGCGGACCCCCGGTTAGGGAACCAGGTTCCCGCCCCTCTTGTCTCCGCCCACCTCGGCAGCTCGGTCTGCGGCTGCGCACTGAGCCCCCGGCCGGCGGGGGAGCGCGGTCACGTGACGGGCGCCGACCCGCCAAGATGGCCGCTTCCTACGTGGCTCTGCTGGCGCTGTCCCTGTTCCTGCCGCCGCTGCTGCTGGTGGCGTGGAAGCACTGGCGGTGGGGGGCGCGCGGCCCGCCACGTTATTGTCGTGGTGCTGGGCGACGTGGGCCGCAGCCCCCGCATGCAGTACCACGCGTTGTCACTGGCCAAGAGCGGCTTCTCCGTGACCCTCCTGGGGTTCTGCAGTGAGTGCCCGGCTTCGGGAGGGAGGCTGCTCTGTCGGCCTTTGACCCTCGGCTTTGACCACCGCGGGGCGGGGGATGGCCGCGGCGGGGGCGCCCGCTTTCTCTCTCTCCTCCCTGGGCAGCCCTCCGAGACTGTTCTGGCCTGGACAGCTGTTGCCAGGTTTCTGCACCCCAACCCCTGCCCCAGCCTGGATGTTCCTAGAGAGCTAGGAACAGTCAGCATTAACCGAGCGCCTTCCGTATGCCAGGACTGTGCTAAGCTAAATGAATTCAGTGCATAGTCTTATTCTTCCTAGTAAGTGGAAAGATGGGACTGGATTTCATCTGGGTGTGACCCCAGGGCCAGTGCTGGTAAGCACATCTCTGAGGCTGTGCCTGAGCTGACGGGCAGCTTGTCTCCATTCCTCACCCTCACTGCAGAGCTCTGCAGGCAGCAGATGTTTTGTTTTCTCAGCATGTTGAGCTTTTTCCCTTAGTGTGAGGGGCCAGGGATGTCTGCTCCTCCATCTTCCCCCACGTTGACATCTTCAGCAGGTAGCTCTAAACATACCCGATATCGGGGAAAGCCGGAACAGCACTGGTTGCCTCAGGTCCTTGTTTAGATTTGCTACCCCAGGGTGAGGGGCAGGAGTGGGACTTCTAGAGGTCTCCCTGGGATGTGATAATTCCATCATCCAGGGAACCCAGGTCAGCTTGAGTGCCTGCTGTGTGCCTGGCATTGTGTTAAGTGAATGTGGATAAGATTCTGGGCCCCCTTCGGTGGTTGGTCTAGAGAAGTCTGGACAAGAACTGGCTTCATTCTCTCTTCTGGCTACTGAAGAACAGAGAGGTTTAGAAAGTCTTACCTTCCAAAACACTCTTCCTTATTCAGTCTAGGGTGATGGTGGGGAGTGGGGCGGGGATCATCAGACTTTAAATTAGATTGTCTTGTCCAGCACATTAAAGGGGACATTCTTTTCAGACTCTAAACCCCACGATGAGCTCTTGCAGAGTGACAGAATTCAGATTGTGAGACTGTCAGACCTTCAGAGACTTGCAGGTAGGAAGCACTCAACTCTAGATTCTGTGTGTGTGTGTGTGTGTGTGTGTGTTTGGCGGGGAAATCTGCAAATTACCAAGAACTGCTTTATTAGTGGGTCTTCCCTGGTGGCTCACTGGTAAAGAATCTGCCTGCCAAGGCAGGAGACCTGGGTTCAGTCCGTGGTTGGGGAGGATCCCACAGAGAAGGAAATGGCAACCCACCCCAGTATTCTTGCTTGGGAAATCCCATGGGCAGAGGAGCCTGGTGGGCTACAGTCCATGGGGTCACAAAGAGTCAGACACGACTTAGTGACTAAACACCAACAGCTTTTACTAGTGACAGCTGTTTTCTGTCTTGCAGTTGGGCCTCACATTCTCCAGTATGGAGTCAAAGTTGTATTCCAGGCAGTGCACTTGCTGTGGAAGTTGATGTGCATGAAGCCAGCAGCCTACATCTTTCTCCAGGTGTGTGTCAGCCCCGCCTCTCACTGTGAGAACCACTGTTAATAGTTTTCTTTACTTTCTAGTCTTAAAAATGTACAAACTGGTAAATGAATTGCATATTCATGTGTGTGTATATAAATTTTTAAACACTTCAGTAGGAGCCTGTGGTCTGTGTCCATCCTGTTTATGATACCCATCCTTTCTGTTTTCCAATGTCATTGCAGATAGTTACTTATCACATATCTGAGTGTTTTACATGCGCTATCTCATTTAATTCCTCACAACAATTCTAAGAAATAGGTTCTCGTGTTATGTCCACTTAGAGATGAGAAAACCTGAACCCAGAGAGGTTCGGTAAATAACTGATTGTCACACAGCTGGGAAGAGCTGGAGTCAGGATTTGAACTAGGTCTTCATTCTAGTTCTAAAGTTACGGTTTTAGCCTCTTACTGTCACTGCTTTTTAACAGAAAGTTTCCTTCTTTTAATTGACTGTATCGTATCCCAATGTGATATATTCCCTGATGTGTTTATTTAGTATCATCTTAATAAACACTCACATTGTTCCTGTTTTTTTTTTTAACATGTCTGGCAAAGTGCCAAAGAGCATCAGTGAACATATGTCTTTTGCATGGGTCCAGTTTCTCTTTAGGATAAATTCCTAGTAAGGGAAGTGTTTGGTCAGAGTCCATATACTTTAAGATGTGATACTCTGGATAGTACTAGAGAAGGTTGGGTCATTTTATCCCCCTACCCAACAGAGAGGCCTTTTCCCCCTCATCCCCCCACCACCAGGTATCGTAAGTGTTTTGAGTTTTCATTCTGACAGGTGAAAAATGGTACCTCTTTGTTCCATTTTTTGTCTCCTTGGGTATCAGTGCTCTTGGACTTTCATGTTGATCAATTTTCTTTTTTTTTCTTTTTAATTGTTTATTTGGCTGTGCTGAGCCTTATTTGTGGTATGTAGGATCTAGTTCCATGACCAGGGATCAAACCAAGGCTGCCTGCATTGGAAGGTAGAATCTTGGCCACTGGACCATCATGGACATCTCATCAGCTTTCTTTTTTATGACTTTTTATACTTTTTGGCCGGAGAAGACAATGGCACCCCACTCCAGTACTCTTGCCTGGAAAATCCCATGGACGGAGGAGGCTGGTAGGCTGCAGTCCATGGGGTTGCGAAGAGTTGGACTGAGCGACTTCACTTTCACCTTTCACTTTCATGCACTGGAGAAGGAGATGGCAACCCACTCCATTGTTCTTGCCTGGAGAAGCCCAGGGGCGGGGGAGCCTGGTGGGCTGCCGTCTATGGGGTCGCACAGAGTCGGACACGACTGAAGTGACTTAGCAGCAGCAGCATACTTTGTGAAGAAGAGGGGTCTTCTGCTTATCGATTTTCAAGAGCTCTGTAAACAGAATTGACTCTTTGCCATGTATTTTATTCTCACTTGGTTTATTCTCAACCATGGTCTGAGAATAAACCTCCTCTTCATTTAAGTCTCTCTTTCCTAGAACCCTCCGGGCCTGCCCGCCATTGCAGTCTGCTGGTTCGCGGGCTGCCTCTGCGGGAGCAAGCTTGTCGTCGACTGGCACAACTATGGCTACTCCATTATGGGTCTGGTGCACGGCCCCAGCCACCCCCTCGTTCTGCTGGCCAAGTGGTGAGGGCCTGGAAGGAGGGTGCAGACACTGACTCCAGACTGCAGTGGGAAGAAGGGCCAGTGCAGAGACCTGGGGAAGCTGGTCCCCTGTGTGCCCTGTAGGGGTGAGGGCAAGGCTGGGTGTTGGGGTGATGCTCATGACCAGTGATAAAAACAGGCCTGAGCAAAGGAGGGTGTTTGTTGGCCCATGAAACAGAAGTCTTGAGAAAGGGCCAGCTTTGAGCTCAGAAAGAGCGTCATCAGGACCTCTCTCTTCCCACACTTCCCTCTGGAGGTGTTTCTCAGGTTCTGGGAGCTCCTTGCTCTCATCTGCATCCCATCCTGATCTGTGGGGAGAGCAAGCCTGACTCCTGCTCACCTGGTGTCCTCTGAACCCCACTGAGCCTGGGGTGCTTCAATACCCTGTTGTCTCAGGCTTGGGACAAGTGCTCAGCTAGAGAGCTGGGGTCCCTGGTGCATGCAGACCAGATCCCCATATGCAAAGTGGAGGCTGCTGTTGGCAGCTGGGGGTGTGGGCCACAGTCTGTGAGCTGTGAGCTGGGGGGAGGGGAGAAGGGCCTCAGGAGCAGGTTGTGCTTGCAGGAAGAAGCAATGCCATGTTCTTTTCTTTAACAAATCCACACTTTTATTTACTTACTTTTCAATAAGTTTAAATCCTCGAAGGGTACAGTTTCACATGGATTCTGTGTCCAGTGTTCTTAGCAGGAAAGTTGCTTCAGAATTTGGCAGAAACCAAGCCACTCATGTTTCCATGAGCGCGAGTTGTCTTTCCCCAGATTATTTTGGTTTTGTGAGGTTCTCCGCCAGGCGTCACTCGTTCTACGGTTTATACACACAAGCACGTCTCTTGCCTGGATAGAATTCAGCCTCATCTTGAGGACTACACCCTCAGTTTTTGGGAAGAGCTGTGTGCTCCCTCTGGTTCTATAGACCCCGCTTATGGCCAGCACAAATGGCTTTGGACCACCACAGCCTGCCAGACATATTGGTTATGTTAGAAGTCCTGTTCCCAGCAGGCTTGCACAGGGCCCAGGGTGGCTGAAAGAGCCAATGCCGGGTTCTGAGCCCGAGTTATACCGCCTGCCTCGGTGTGGACTTGCAGCCGCGAGCCATCGGCCGGCTGCCGCCTTCCCCCTTGATGGGTCATTCGTGGGTGGTAGTCACGGTGGCTGTCAGCATGCACTGGCTGCACGGCCTCAGCCCAAGCCTTTCTCCCATCCAGACTCCACTGCCACCCAGTGAGGGTGTCCCTTGATTGCTCTCCTTTTACAAACCAGGAAACGGGGGGCTGGGGGCCCATATGCCACATGCCACACAGCTGATAAGTGTGAGTGCCAACCTTCCATGCCTGGGACGGACTTTAGAGCTTTCTCTGCATCCTAAGTGAGGACCAGGCCTTGGTTCACACACGCAGTCAATAACCCTGTTCATTCCCAGTTCTTTCTCAGTTCTGCCCGGTCACCAGAGCTCATGTCTCAGTGTGGAACTGGTCTCTTGATAATGCCTTTCTGACATTTGACAGGGCTTCCCAGGTGGTGCTAGTGGTAAAGAACCTGCCTGCCAGCGCAGGAGACGTTAAGAGATGTGGGTTTGATCCCTGGGTCAGGAAGATCCCTTGGAGGAGGGCATGGCAACCCACTCTAGTATTCTTGACTGGAGAATCTCCATGGACAGAGGAGCCTGGCGGGCTACAGTCCATAGCATCATGAAGAGTCAGACACAACAGAAGCAACTTAGCACCCCGCACGCACAACATTTGCTCAGCTCCCTCTGTGACACTGTGGGAGTGAGCCTCAGCCCCACAGCCTTTGCAGGGAACAGTACAGTGTGGCTGAGATTTAATGGTGAGGCCTTTATTGTATTTCTCCTTCATTTTATGGCAGGAGAGAGTGGATTTTCCCTTCCCTAGTGATGATATGATTTCTTCCGAAAGTAATTGTGTTTAAGCTGAAAAGTAATCTGATTTACAGAAAGGTGTGAAGGAAATAATAGTATAGGTGGTGGAACTCGGTGCAAACACTGAGAAGGCACCTTGCCAGTGACCTGATTTGAGAGACCCCAGCTCTGCAGCCTCTTCGATATCAGAAGGTGTTGAGTCCCGGGCCGGTTGGTGGCGGGTGGTGGTGCTCGGCCCAGGGCTCCAGGTTGAACACTGACACTTCTCTTCAGGTACGAGAAGCTCTGCGGACGCCTGTCCCACCTGAACCTGTGTGTGACCAATGCGATGAAGGACGACCTGGCTGAGAACTGGGGCATCAAGTAGGGGTCCCTCCCAGCGCCCGTGACTCCCAGCTGCTGTGTTGTGCTGTCAAGGCATTGGGAGTTCCTAGTGGTCTGGGGAGTGGTTGCTGGTTTGGGGGAGCTGAGCGGGGAGCAGGCTGGGGTTTTTTTGCCAGCCAGCCAGGCGGTCCAGGCAGTTTTGATGTTGAACCTTCTCTCTGTGCTTCTCCCAAGTAATTCTTTTTTAATTGGACTTTTAAAATCTGTGTATCTGGGTTTTTGTTTTGTCTGCTCATGCCATGTGGCAGGTGGGATGTTAGTTTCCCAACCAGGGATTGAACGCAGGCCCCCTGCGTTGGAAGTCCAGAGCCCTCACCACTGGACTGCCGGGGAAGTCCCTCTCCAAGTCATTCTGAAGTTTACTGTTGAGACTTGGATCTCCAAGCACCCTTCTTCTTCTGGATCTTTCTGGTTTTTTTCTTCTTTAGGCCTTTTCTTTGCCCCTCCCTAGAGCTACCCCAACGATCTCATTGCAGAGCTGTGACCGTGTATGACAAGCCAGCGTCATTCTTTAAAGAGACGCCCTTGGACCTGCAACATCAGCTGTTCATGAAGCTGAGCCACACCCACCCTGTGTTCAGGGCCCGGTAAGTCTGCCGTTTTCAACTGGCTTTCAGGTGCCTTGTTTTATGCTCGCTGCTGACTTGGGGATCCATCAGACCAGGGGTTGGCAAACTATGACTGCAGGCCTGCTCTCTTTATTTTTATAAGTAAAGTTTTATTGGAATGCAATGCTTGGGTTCATTTACATATTGTGCATGGCTGGTCCCGCACTATAAGAGCACAGCTGAGCTCGGCAACAGAGACCATACGGCCCCTAAAGCCTACAGGGTTTACTCCTTGGCCCTTTAAGGAGGTTTTTGCCCCGCACTAGGCTGCGGGTGTCCTTACCCACCTGCCAGGGTTCCTGACCCTGTGGCAGGGTCTGTGCACCTGTGTGTTCTCTGGGCACCTCCTGGGGGGTGAGGAGAGCCTCTGTGAGCGGCTCTCCGCACAGCTGGTCTTTGTTCAGTAACCTGGGGGCCATTAGAGTGGGTCACAGCATCCTTATCTTAAGTCGACAGGGTGATTAGAACAGAAAGCCTCCTGAAGGCAGGGCTGAGTTGGTCTTGTCTGCTATTGTGGGCTCAGCACCTGGCGACACGTCAATAATAGGGATAAAGAGAGAAAGTGGGTACAGGTCAGCACCTAGGCCCCGGGTGGTCGGGCTACCTCGTGACTCGGCTGTGGCGGCACCCTGACCACTGCCTGTGGGCCTCGCCGGCGGGAGACGGCTGTTGCGGGGCCTGAGAGCCTGCTTTGTGGCAGCTCACGGGCTCTCTCCGCTCCTTCAGCTCAGAATCCTCGGACCCGGATGTGGAGAGGTCAGCCTTCACGGAACGGGATGCCTTGAGTGGAGCGGTGACCCGTCTTTGTGGGCGGCCGGCCCTGTTGGTCAGCAGCACGAGCTGGACAGGTCTCAGGACCCTCCTGGGCACTTGGGGCTCCTACGAGTGTCAGTCCTGCGCCCCCACATATTCGGGGGCCCCGACAAGAAAGGGAAGCGCGCTGAGCTGGTGGGGGGAAGCACCTAGAAACCGACCCATGACACTCAATTCTCTTTTCTCGTAGAGGACGAAGACTTCTCCATCTTGCTGGCAGCATTAGAAAGTAGGTGTGTGGCTGTGATCAGGAGCTGGGCTTGCCAGGGTGTCCTCAGCTGCAGGATGCTCACAGGCCTCGCGTGGTGTCCTCAGCAGAGTGTCCAGGGCCACTGGGTGGGCCAGCCTGACGACACAGGGTGCTGGTGGTGGGCCTGGGTCCCCATTTGGGTCAGTGAGTGACCCCCTGGCTTTGAAGCGTCCCCTCCAGGGTTGTGTGGCTGGGAGCAGTGCCCTGCCCTCCACCTCTCCCAATTGCCCCTTACTCATCCGACTCCCTAATCTTGGTTATCACATATTTATTTTTTTTAAATGCAGAATTTGAACACTTGATCGACAGTGGAGAAAGCCTCCCTTCTCTGGTCTGTGTCATAACAGGTACCCACCTGTTCTGTATTAGATGGGTCACTAGAGGGGACAGAAGGCCCTCCCCACGTCAGGCTTGTGATGTTTGCTGTCTTGTTGATCCTCAGCCTAACTCTTCAATGCATGGTTCTCTCTGCCAGTTTAACGGAGGGGCAGGCTGAAGTTCACAGGGACTTCACGGCAGGGCACGGAGTCTAGATTTGAACTGCAGACAGGGTGACCTCAGAGATACTGCAGTTTCCACTGCACAGTGGTTTTCGAGCCTCTTTTTCAAAAAGTGATTTTACTTATTTCTTCCTGGCTGTGGTGGGTCTGCATTGCTGTGCAGGCTTTCCCCTGGTTGCGGGGGGGTGGGGGCCGCTCTCCAGCTGCGATGTGCGGCTTCTCACTGTGGCAGCTTCTCTCGTTGCAGAGCGCGGGCTCTGGGGCCCGTGGCCTTCAGTAGCTGCAGCATGCGGGCTGAGTAGTTCTGGGCCCCGGGCCCTAGGGCACAAGCTCAGTGGCTGGGGCACACTGGCTTAGTAGCTGCGCAGCACATTGGCGCTTCCTGGACCAGGGATCTACCCACATCTCCTGCTTTGGCAGGTGGATTCTTGATCATGAGCCACCGGGAAAACCCTCTTTCTTTTTCTTTTAAATGAGAGTCCACTGTCCAGTGTAAAACTGTTTCCTAGTGAAGAGAGAGAAGCAGAGGAGGTTGGTTGGAGGAGGAGGGCCTTGGGCCAGCAGCCCTGCTTTGGACACTCTTGTCCTGGTCCCTGGACCCCCAGGGGTGGCAGGGGCCCACCGCTCAGGCTGTGCTGCCTGGGGGTCCTGGGCAGGGCGCGGGGCAGCCTGTGTGAGGAGCTGTCTCGGCGGGTACTCTGGTGACTGGCTAGAGTTTATCCCAGACACATTCCCAGCTGAGGTCCCCTGGGCATAGGTTGCTGGGGGAAGGGCTGTGGTGTTCGCTGTCAGGGTGCATACCCCCAGGTGGGTGTTTCTGGAGGGTGCCTGGCTGGGGCCTGATGGGAGCTGCTGAGTGTGGGCCTGCTGCTCATGCCCTCGCAGGGGCTTCCCAGTTCTGGGGCTGTGGGCCCGGGTGGAGGGGCACGCAGTGGGTGACTGTTTCCCCTGCCAGGCAAAGGGCCTCTGAAGGACTGTTACAGCCGCCTCATCTGTCAGAAGCGCTTCCGGCACATCCAGGTCTGCACCCCATGGCTGGAGGCTGAGGACTACCCCTTGCTTCTGGGTGAGAGTGTCTGGCGGGAGGCCTGCGGGAGGAGGGAGGGGCTTTACAGGGGATACCCGAGGGCAGCAGGCCTCCCAGGGGCTCCTTGGTAAAGAACCCGCCTGCCAGTGCAGTAGACAGGTTCGATCCCTGATCTGGGAAGATGCCCTAGAGAAGGAAATGGCAACCCACGCCAGTATTCCTGCCTGGGAAATGCCATGGACATTTCCAGAGGAGCCTGGTGGGCTGCAGTCCGTGGAGGTCGCAAAGAGACCCAACTTAGCAACTAAATAGCAACAAATAATCCGAGGGCAGGGGACAGTTTTTCTGAAAAGGGCCAGATGGTAAACATTTTACCAGCTTTTTTTGCATATTCTCTGTTTTTATAACTCTTTAAAGATTTAAAGCCATTCTCTGCTCAGGGCCCCCACATGCAGGCCTCTGGCTGGGATGGGTCCTGGCTGGACTCCGGGAGACAAGGCAGTTTCCCGGTGTGCCTGCTCCTCCCTGTCTGTTTGCCAAGGTCACGTCTGAGTGCTCTGGGGCTCCACGCCCTCCAGCTCGGTCCTGCTGTTCCCATGGGCAGAAGAGCTGGGCAGGGCTGAGTTAGGGCCACTTCCCAAATCAGGGCGGTGCAGAGACCAAGAGTTCAACAGTGCGGACTGTTAGCCAGTGAGGACAGCCACCCGCCTCTTGCCGTCTTGAGCCCTCGGGAGAGCTTGTTGGCTCAGTGCTGATCGATCTCAGCACCTAAATAATCCATCTCAGACGGGAAGTTCCTTTGTAGACAGGCATTCCCAGGGCGCTGAGTGATTCGAGGGTGCTTCCTTGGCTCTGTCTTCACAGTGATGGCTGGTTTTCTGTTGGGTCTGCTTTGGGTTCTTTCTGTAATTATTGTGATAACATACAGACAAAAATGTGCCATTTCCCCACTTTGTGTGCAGTTCAGCGGCACTAATTACGTCCACGGTGTTCTGTGGTCACTGCTACCATGTCTTGCCAAAACATTTTCATTATCCCGAGCAGAAACTCTGAACTCAGTAAGCAGTAATTGCTGCAGTTTCTTCTAAACTAAATCGTGGGTAAGGAGAGAAAGAGGGTCCGTTTATATAAAAACATTGGTGATGGGCCGGGAGTTCTCAGAAAGGGGCGGAGCAGCCAGGAGCAGCAGGTGGGAAGCGCCCGTGTCCTCGCCTCACGCCAGGCCACTTGGCCAGCTCCAGGCATCTGTACGTGGGGTTGGGGGCGTGATTAGCCTCTTTCCTCTCCTCCTCGCAGGCCTCGGTCCACAGTCCAGCGGGATGCGTGGTCACTGGGCGCACAGCCGGTGCTGATAGCCCCTTCACTCTCGTCCTCGCCCCTCAGGGTCTGCAGACCTGGGCGTCTGCCTGCACCGGTCCTCTAGTGGCCTGGACCTGCCCATGAAGGTGGTGGACATGTTTGGATGCTGCCTGCCAGTGTGTGCTGTGAAATTTCAGTGGTAGGAGTGAAAAACCCAGTCCTGCCGGGTTATATTCTCAAATCAGCAGCTGGGTGGCTGGTTAGAATTGCCTAGGAAGCCTCCTGGGAGGCTGCCGCTTCCGATCTGTGCAGCTTGGCCACGCCTAGGGAACAGGAGCCCCTATAGTCCCCGTGGGTGGGCTGTGCCCCCACCAAACGGGGTGGCTTCCACTTTGATGTTGAGTGAAAATGATGAATCAGATACTTTCCCTGGGGGTGTGTGCTCACTGCGTGGCATGGTGGCCGGAATTGCCACCTGTCCCTTTTGTCTCAGCTCATGTAGTTGGGTTCGAGTCAGTTGGATGTGTCTATTTCTGTCTCCGCTCTTCTTGGAAAAGATGGGCAGGAGAGGTCAGTGTTAGGAGAGGTGTAGGTGCAGTGGCCCCCACCATGAGTGGAGGGGTCAGCTTCTAAATGGGAAAGCCAGGATGTTAGACTCCGGGATCACATCATGTTGGGGTCAGCCCCTGATCAGTTCTGAGCCTGCCTCCAGCACGATTGCTCTTTACTTGATTTCTCTGCTGTAGAATTAAGGAAACAAAACACAGAACTCACCAAGAAGAGCGCACACAGCACAAAAGTCGGAACGCCCCCTTCACTGCCTCTCCTTCCCCAGATCAGTTTGAATTCCTAACACGTGTCCATCCAGGTCGTTTTTCAGTTCAGACGCCGAGTCTAAGGACAGGCTCCCTGAAGGGAAGGACAGACTGTTCTGACCCCCGGCTTAGCCCGCGGGTGGGGTGGGTTCTGTTCTCCTCCCGAGAGCTCACACCTGCCGCCATTCTCTCTACAGCTTACACGAACTTGTGAAACACGAGGAGAACGGGCTGGTCTTCGAGGACTCGGAGGAGCTGGCAGTTCAGCTACAGGTGGTGTTGTCTGCCCCACTCCGGGGCTCACAGGCTTTTGGAGATTTGTTGTTCCTGCAGCTGGGCGGGTGGGCCTGGGCTGGGTCTGCTGCGGAAGTAGCAGTCTCAGAGGCTGGGCCCCAGTGGGCCTGGGGAATCAGGGCTTGCCCCACCTGCCATCTGGGTTTACGGAGCTCATACCACACAGGTGATGCTAGAGCTGAGTGGACCGTGTGCCATTCGAGGGGTACTGGATTGGAGGAGGGAGAGGGAGGCATGAGGGGCACCTCCTGGATCAGCCTTGCAAGATGGGTGGGTGTCTTCAAAGGGTGAAAGTGAAGTTGCTCAGTCGTGTCCGACTCTTTGCGACCCCATGGACTGTAGCCTACCAGGTTCTCCATCCATGGGATTTTCCAGGCAAGAATACTGGAGTGGGTTACCATTTCCTTCTCCAGGGAATCTTCCCGACCCAGGGATCGAACCCATGTCTCCCGCATTGGAGGGAGGCACTTTAACCTCTGAGCCACCAGGAAAGCCTTTCTTACTACAAATTACAAAAAGTAGTATGTCATTCTTGACAATTGAGCCCAAAGGCAAGAAACTCTGGAAAGGCCCAGAAAGACAGTATTTTAGACTTTGGCATAGTCTCTTGTCAGAACATCTCAACTCTTGTGTAAGCATCCAGTCTGTGAATGAAGGAGTATGGTTATGTTCCAGTAAAACTTTATTTACAAAGACAAGCGGAGGGCCACAGGTGTCCCACAGGCTGGCATTTGCAGACACTTTAGTTTAGGAAGGTTGGTGAGAACACAGGCATTGCCTGGATCTCAGCACGTGGGCAGGAGGGTGCTGGGCAGACGGTGAGGGGGTGGTGCTCCTGGCAGGAGCAGAGCCTGGCGGGAGCAGGGGTGGGGGCTGCCGCAGGTCACAGGATGTGGATGTGAACACTGCCACTTGGCTGTGCCATGGGGTTGGAACCGCAGGGGGTGGAGTGAGCTGGGGCCAGAGGGCTCCCTTGAGTCCGGTGAAGGGAGGGCTTGCTGGGTCAGCAATGGGGGTCAGAGGTGATGAGAAGGGTTATCAGCCAGGCCTGGCGGGGAAGCTGGAGACCCCGGGACATAGGTGTTTCTGCAGGTGTTGGGGAGGAGGGCGGGTTTGAGTGGGATGATGGGGTTGGGGGTGGTGGTGATGTCTGGCAGCTGGGTTTGGGGTGCGGCTGGGAAGGGGGAGCAGGGGCAGCTCAGGGAGTGGGGGTGGGGAGGCCTGGGGTGGGGGAACGGGAAGTGATGACAACCTAAGTCCTCATCTCTTCTAGATGCTTTTCTCAAAGTTTCCTGATTCTGCTGGCAAACTGCACCAGTTCCGTGAGAGTCTCCGGGAGTCAGAGCAGCTCCGCTGGGATGAGAGCTGGGAGCGAACGGTGCTCCCTTGATCTCGGACACGTGACCCCTCTGGCCAGTGAGGTATCCTGTGCGGGATGCCTTGGATGTCCACCCCCTCGTCTTTCCCCCTCCTCCCCCAGGAGCCGCCTGCTTACGTTCCCGCGGCTGGCGCTGCTGGCCGGATGCAGTGGGGTGGCGGCGCCGCCTGGTGGACGGCTGCTGGAAAGACAGCAGTGGGCACCGCCTGGGCAATGAGGCTACTGTTGGTAATGGGGTTGGTGGCCCAGGCAGCTGGCTGAGCCTCCTTTCTTCTTTGGAGGCTCTGAATTGCTCCTCTCTTCTCTTCTGTCTTCTGTAGTGTTTCCCCCTCAGTTTGTGAGGAGGGAAGTAACTTTCCTGGCTTGCGGCATCTTCAGGATCCCTGTTTTGGCTCCTGCTGCGTTTGCTCAGGTGTGTCCCTAATATTTTGATTCCTGCCTTGAAAACAGGCACTGCAGGCCACCCCCGCCCCCCAGCAAGGGGACCCTAGGATGTATCTATCCCCCATGCAGCATGGCTCTGTGAGGGACGTGTGTCCACGTTGGGGAAAACACTTGGTGTATGTTTTTATCTGCACAAATGAAATGCTTCTGTTTGAGCTAAAAATTTTACTTCTGACTTACAGTGATTTGCTTAAGAAATAAGCCATCTGGCAGAGAGGGGTACCCACACACTCGAGCAGTTTATATTTTGTTAGAACACTTTATGGTTCCGGATTCAGAATTTAACATCCTTGAAATATTTAAGACCAGTGAAAGTTTTATTAGATTCTTTCCAGGACAGTGATTTGATTTTCAGGCTGTCCTTCAGAACCATCTGTAAAAGCTACAGCGATAGTTTCAGAATCGCCATCTCTGAGTGCTCTTCATAGGAAACAGTTTCTGGTTGTGACAAGGCACCTCTTCCCACGGGATCCCAGCCTGGCCTGGAAACAGAACAGACGCATCTCAGGGTGCTGGGGTTTGGGGGCGGGACACCACCCTATCAGGGTGGGGCTTTGGGACAGACACCCAGAACCAGCCTCCAGAGTGGGACCAGGAATCCCCTTGGCAAGCAGCTCACAGCAGCCAGCTTTCCTACGTCTGCCCACTGGGCTGTGTGCTTCCCTTGGAGGTCACAGCCCTGTTGGTTCCGTCGCTCTCTGCCTCTGTGCTCCACCCTCTCACCAGGCACAGCTCAGTAGGAGCCAAGATCTGAACCCACATCTGCCTGACCACTCAGCCTGGTCCCTTCAGAGGCTGGGCCTATGTCAGAGGGGATTAGATCCTCTCTGTAAACACAGATGTCTGACAAGTCCCTGGCAAGGGTGGTTTTGTCATCAGTTTTTATGAATGAAAAATCAGTATTTATAAAAATGAAACACGAGATGTACTGTGTAAGTTTCATGATCCTGCTGTCCAAGTATAACATGTTAATAATGTTAATTAGCATGTATGAATTTTCCCCATGTGTATTAATGTGATTATTTTAAAAATAAAAATGGGCTGTATATGCTGCATGTGTGTGTTGGTCGCTCAGTTGTGTCGTACTCTGACCCCATGGACTGCAGCCCACCAGGCTCCTCTGTCCATGGAGTTCTCCAGGCAAGAACCCTGGAGTGGGTTGCCATTTCTTTCTCCTATATGCTGCATATATATATACACACACACATACAGCACATACAGTGTATGTGTATATTGTATATGCTGTTTAATACTCAGATTTCTTCACTTAAAATACAGTCTGGAGGGGACCTCCCTGGTGGTCCAGTGGCTAAGACTCTGCGCTCCCAATGCAGGGGGCCCAGGTTCCACCCCTTGGCAGGGAACTGGATCCCACACACCACAACTAGAGAGCCTGCATGCTGCAATTAAGACCTGGAGTAGCCAAATACATATTAAAAAATTGTATTAAAAAATACAGCATGGATATTTTTCCTTGTAAGCATCTGAAAAAGGACTTTGTTATTCTCTGAGGCCTAACACCCATCAGTGAGACATGGTATATGGGGGTGGGCACTGGTCATCTCTCTTGGCAGAGGCAGCCACAGGAGGGCTTTGCTTGCTTTGGGGGTGGGCCTGGGGCTGGTGCAGGGCTCTGCGTGGCTGTCTGGTCTGTGTGGGAAGCCCTGACGATGGCTGGCATGTGGCTGGGGATCGCAGGGCGGGTGTTGTGGGGTGGTGGGTGGAGACAGAGAGCTGGGTGCCTGGGTCTAGTCCCTGGGTGCCTGGATGGTTACTTAGCTGCCCTGCACTCCAGTGTTTTTCTGGGTGAGACAGGATGACAGCACCCCCATGCCCCCACCAGGTGCTAGAGGGGCTGACAGGTCAGGTCTAAGGACAGCGACCCCTTTGCCCTGCAGCCGAGTCAGGCAGACCCCCTTTCTCTATGGCACCTCTGACTCTTGCTGTGTGCTTGATCCAGTGATGGTGGCCGCCGTTTCTCCGAGGGCCCCTGCCTGCCAGCCCTGTCCCGCCTCTGAGGGGGATGTTTCCGTTGTACAGTGAGGACCCGGAGATGGTGGCCCAGCTCCCATCCACCCTGATGCCGGCTGGCACCCACTGCCCTGCCCATTTCACAGACAAAGACTGAAGCCTCTCAGGACCCCCAAACACACAGTAGGACTGTTGCTCTCAGACTTCCGAGGTCACTGCTGGCCCCCTCCTCCCCTGCTGACTTCCTGGGCAGAGGGTGGAGGTGTCAGTCCCACACACCGTGGTCTGGATCTTCCTGATTTGTCTCCAGGTCACCCCCGGCCTCCTCCTCTTACTTTCCTGGTTTCTGTGTCCCCTGGAGTCCTGTGTGGGGCCAGTGCAGTGACCCTGCAGGCCTCTCAGAGACAGCAGCCTGGCCTGGGGCCGGGGCTCACCCAGCTCCGTGGTGAATAGCTGGCACGTCTCTGGGTTGCGGATGGTGAAGGCAATGTAGGCATCAGGAGCCCGCTGGTCCTTCTGGCAGGTCGAGAGCTTCCTTAGGACCCCAACCAAGGAGAGGACCGTTTCAGGACAATACAGCACGTCTGTAACGGAAACCCAGATTACTGGAAGGGCTCCCCAGGATGAGGGCTTCCATGCTGACACTTGCAGATGAAGGCCCGGAATGCAGTGGTTTAATTAGGTTTGTGCTCTTGGACGGTAAGAAAATGACGTTGGGTAAAAACAGAAAACCTTAGCAGAACAAAAAGGCTGCTGAAAGACACTATAACACGTGAAAAATACCAGGACTCACTGGCGTTCCTTTACAAGAAAAGAAATCCAGTCTTTGCCCGTGGCCCGTTTAGAAGATGCTTCATGAAGCAGACCTGACTCTGCCCCAGCCTTCTGGTTTCCTTCCTGTGGGGACAGGCCCCCTCCTGCCCGGCAGCTGGGCCTGTGGGGTGCACTGCTTAGACTGCATGCTTTGCTGCCCCCAGCCTGGGTCTCAGGGCCGTGGCCGGGACAGAGGGCAGCACCACTGGCCCGACGGGCTGGGTGAGCTCGGCAGAGCAGGACAGGCCTGTTGGTGGCCAGGCCACACGCCACCTCCCTCAAGGGGCCCATCCTTACACCAGAAGTGGGTGGGCCCTGCTTGTGGGGCTCATTTCGTGGACCCAGGAGAGAGGCACATAGGTAGAGCCCCTAGGCCTCAGAGATGCACAGGTGTGCACGGACCAGACGTGGGGGCCCAGAACCCCTTCCCCGACCCAGCCCAGGGCACACAGAGGAGTCACGATCAGGTCATTGCCTGTGGTCCTGGAAAGATGGGGCTGCCATGGCCACTTCCGTCCTCAGTTGAAGACGAGGTGTAGGTGGGGCCAGCCCCCTGGGGCTACTCTGGCTTTCTCCTCTTGGTTCTGGAAGAGACTGAGAGGCCTCCCTCAGGCTGCTGGAGAGGGATGTGAAGTCTGGCCGCTGGGGCTGTGGCCTGGCTAAGACTGGTCCCGCTGGTCTGGTGCCTGGGGCCTGTTCTGTTCATCGCACACTGGGCAGAGCTGGCTCCTCCATAAGAGGGACCATTTGCTAGGAGGACACGTGGCCTCGGTCTTGGATGGGGCGGCTGTGGCCCCAGGAGGCACGCCCTGCGCTGTGCCATCACCCTGGAGGCCCACGCAACCCAGGTCCTGCCATTCCCTTCCGCCAGACGGCGTCCACTGCCGCGTCCCTGCTGAGAGCTGGGCGGTACCTGCAGCAAGGACGATGTCCGGCTGGAAGGCCTTGAGCTGTGGCGCCGTCACCGTGTCCCAGTCCAGCTGGGCCACCGTCACCTGGGGGCGCTCTGCCTCGGGGGTATGTGGTCCCGGGTGCTGCGCCCAGGTGTCGATGCTTGGCTCCAACGAGAAGCCGTTGAGAAGGACGTTCCTCGCAGCTGCTCCAGGACACGGCTGTGACAGTCGCTGAAGATGTATGCTCTGGGCCGGCAGGTCTTGCAAATGGCTAGGCCCGTAAGGCCGGCTCCGCTGCCAAGTTCTAAGGCCGTCCTGGGAGATGGGGAGAAGGTGCTGTGTCCACAAGTGCCCGGCGGCAAACCATCCTAGGGCCCTGGCCCCGCGCCCCCAGCTCACCTGTGAGCGAAGACCGCTGGGTTCTCCACGGCCCACTCGGCCAGGTAGAGCGCGGCGTTCCACGTCACCAGGCCTGTGGTCCCATGAGACACGATGGCTGCGCTCTCGCAGAGCGGTGACCGAGTCACCCGAAGGCTGGGTGGAAACCAGGAGAATTATTAATCCAGCAGCCAGGGCGGGCCTGGGGGGCCTCGAGGGCCATGTAAGGAAGTGGGATTGAGTCTAAATGTGATGGGAGCCACTGGCGGGTTCTGAGCAGGTGGGTGGACAGAAGAGGGAGGCAACAGGGCTTGAGGAGGACCCAAGGCAACAGGCATTTGCTGGCAAAGCCCAGGCGCCCACCTAGAGGGGGAATCGGCCTGCTCTGGCAGTGGGGGCAGCGAGACTTCTGGGGAGAGGCCTCTAAGTCCACTAGAAACACTCAGAAATGTGTGATAAATGACAGAAAACAGCATTTCAGAAATAAAGGCTGCCCAAAGGAACGTTAAGAATAAAAATAAAACATAAAGCAGATAAGCCCTTAATTTTAATCATTCAGTCATGTCTGACTCTTTGTGACCCCATGGACAGTAGCCTGCCAGGCTCCTCTGTCCATGAGATTCTCCAGGCAAAGGTACTCAGTGGGCTGCCATTTCCTTTCTCCAGGGGATCCTTCCAACCCAGGGATCAAACCTGGATCTCCTGCATTGCGGGCAGATTCTTTACTGTCTGAACCACCAGGGAAACCCTTAAGAGAGAACATGAAAAGGAGTGAAATTTTAAAAATCGAAAAGAAATGAAGATTGTCAAGGGTTCAATCGTTTCCTCCGCAAATTTGTATGGTGAAGTCCTACCCCTGGCACCTCGGAATATGACCTTTTTTTGGAGATGGGGCCTTTTTTTTTGGAGGGGGGGCATACTGTGTGACTTGTGGGATCTTAAGTTCTCTGACTGGGGACCGAACCATGGGCCCTTAGCAGTGAAAACACAGAGTCTTAACTGCTGGACTGCCAGGGAACTCCTGGAGATGGGGGCTTTACGGAGGGAATCAAGTTAAAATGAGGGCATAAGGGGACCGTACCCCAATCTGACTGGGTCCTTGTAAGAAGATGACATCAGGACACACACGCAGGGAGAAATGGTCGTCTGAGGCCAAGGAGACAGGCCTGGAGCACATCCCTCTCTTGCAGTCTCAGAATCAGCCCTGCTGATACCCCTGATTTTGGATTTACAGCTTTCAGATCAACATTCAAAAAACTAAGATCATGGCATCTGGTCCCATCTCTTCATGACAAATAGAAGGGGAATAAGTGGAAGCTGTGACAGATTTTTTTTGGGTCCAAAATCACTGAGAACAGTGACTGCAGCCATGAAATTAAAAGATGTTTGCTCCCTGGAAGGAGCGCTATGACCAACCTAGACAGCATATTAAAAAGCAGAGACATCACTTTGCTAACAAAGGTCCATCTAGTCAAAGCTATGGTTTCTCCATTAGCTTTGACTACACGGACTTTGACTATATGGACATGAGGTTATGTACAGGTGTGAGTTGGACCATAAAGAGGCTGAGCACCAAAGAATTGATGCTTCGGGACTGTGGTGCTGGAGAAGACTCTTGAGAGTCCGTTGGACTGCAAGGTCAAACCAATCAGTCCTAAAGGAAATCAAACCTGAATATTCATTGGAAGGACTGATGCTGAAGCTCCAATCCTTTGGCCACCTGATGGGAAGAGCTGACTCACTAGAAAAGACCCTGATGCTGGGAAAGACTGAAGGTACGAGGAGAAGGGGGTGACAGAGGAGATGGTTGGATGGCATCACTGACTCAGTGGACATGAGTTTGAGCAGACTGAGAAGAGTGAAGGACAGGGAAGCCTGGCATGCTGCAGTCCATGGGGTTGCAAAGAGTCGGACATGACTGAGCAACTGAACAACAACAAAGTGACATGATCTGCGACGGACTGAAGCCCTAATGGAATGACATTAGGAGAAATGACAGGAGAGCAGTTCAGTCTCTTTAAAGGGGAAGAGTCAAGTCTGTTTCCAGCCTTTCCTCCATAACCAAGTACGGCCAACAGGAGGCATTTCCTTACAAAATCTCTCCAGCTAATGAACACAAAATGATTCAGAAAGTCACTCTTTTACATCCTCCAATGAATTAATGGGTCTAAGCTTTAGGCATACGTAAGTGCTACCATGAAGCGGTTAAAAACAGATGCTGAGCCTTCTGGGACCCTTGCAGTGTTCTTGCTAAGGGATCAAACAGACAAGAGTCCCAGTGGGCCTCCAAATCCAGCCTCCAGTTTGTGGGGAACAGAGGACAGAGGAACAGGTTGAACAGCATCATGTGTGTGCAACGAAAGCCAGCCTGCACAGAGCTGTCCAGCCCAAACTGCCGGGAAGAGAAGGAGCTGGAGGAACTGTGGATGAAGGGAGGTTTTGAGCCAGACCTTGTTAATGGACATGACTAAGTGCAGGCATCTAGAGTTGAGTGCACGGGGCAGCGATAAGACCTCCGAGTGACGACTCTGAAAGGGAGGGAGGATGGGCTGGGATGGAGGTGGGTCAGATGGGGGCCTTGTGGGCTGGCGGCCAAAGTCCTCGGCTAGACTGGCAGTTACCATGGTGGCCGCCTTGCAGCAATGCGATAATCTAATTCTTTGCATGGCTTCTTGTATCTGTGTTTTATAATAAAAGGTTAAAGAACAAGCAAAACAAAAACCGTTGTGTGCAAAATGGATGTTTGTGGGGCAGGAAGCCAGACGACCAGTCAAGAGGCCACAGCATTTATCAGGCTGGTGATGGTGGCAGTGGACAGCAGGGAGAGACTGCCATCCTACAACAGCAGTAGAACGCATGCATGCTATGACGCTTCAGTCCGATTCTTTGTGACCCCATGGACTGTAGCCCACCAGGCTCCCTCTGTCCACGGGATTCTCCAGGCAAGAATACTGAAGTGGGTTGCCATGCCCTCCTCCAGGGGATCTTCCTGACCCAGGAATCGAATCTGCGTCTCTTATGTCCCCTGCACTGGCAGGCTCATTCTTCACCACTAAGCCTCCTGGGAAGCCCACATCTATCTGTCAAATATTTATTGAGGTCTGAGCACCAGGTCACTGCTGTGCAATTCATGTGTGTTACCTAATTTAACCCCAGCCGCCCCGAAGAGAGGTGTTATCTGCAGAAGGGCTTGGTTTACAAGTGGGGAAACCAAGGCCCAAGAAGGTTAACTGACCTCATCTAAGACCACAGAGAGGAAGAGTCAGGCACTGAACCCACACGAGGCTGACGGGACCCTGAATTAACTGTGTGTGGAGGGCACACGTCTCCTACCAGCAGATAACTCCGGTGGCAGTGGGTGGGCTCCTCAGCCGTCAGGACCTCGGCCAGCGCCTGGTACAGCTCGTCCGACGGGTCTGTGTGGACAGCCTCATGCTAGGGGTGGGCAGGGAGACAGCATTCGCAAGAGGCTTAAGTCGACCCTTGTGATTCAAACCAAGGTTCCACCTCTTCGCTTTTACTCTGACTTGTAAAAATGGCTGGAGGATTTTCACCACATTTGGAGGGGATATTTGGGATGTGATTGACTTCATAGGTCACTTGGTTGGGGGGGACCTGGGGGACCTCTGAGAGGGGTAGAGAGGGCGCAAGTGAGGTGCAGTGTAGGGCAGCAGGGAGCAGGTGGGGTTTCCCACACTCAGGGGCTGCCTGGTAGGACTGGGAAGGTTCCATAAGGCGAGGGAAGCAGGACCACAGTGGAGATGCTGCCACAGCTGGAGACCCCTGGAAGCAGACAGGAAGGACCCTGGCCTCTCCCTTCCTCCCCGCCCCCGCCCGAGTGTCTCACTGATGGGAGCCCCCTGCTCTACCGGGGTCTGCAGAGCAGGAAAAGAGAACAGCATGGATCTGAGCTCCAACAGGCAAAGTCCACCTCTGAAGAGCCGGCTGGGTCCCAGATGCTGCCTGGTTACCGGGTGGACAGTGCCCATCACTGACCTTTCTGATGAGCTCGGGAGAGAAAGCTCCGGGAATACTTCACTGATGGTGGGTGCTTCACGCACAGAGGGTGCTTCACGGTCTGTAAGAAGGAACACAGTGTGGGTTGTGGGTGAGACTTCGTCTTACGTCTCCCATGGGCTTCAGGTGAATACAGGGCAAACCCCAGTTACCCCATCCCTGGATTTCTGGCCCTGGGTGATCTCCATGCATTGGAAAGAGTTTTAGGTATCAGCCCTTTCCTAAAACTATTTCTCCACTACAGTGGCACAAGATCAAAACCAGTCAATCCTAAAGGAAATCAACCCTGAATATTCACTGAAAGGACTGACGCTGAAGCTCCAATACTTTGGCCACCTGGTGTGAAGAGCCGGCTCACCAGAAAAGACCCTGATGTTGGGAAAGACTGAAGGCAGGAGGAGAAGGGGACGACAGAGGATGACAGGGTTGGATGGCATCACTGACTCGATGAACATGAATTTAAGCAAACTCCAGGAGATCCTAGAGGAAGGAGAAGTCTGGCATGCTGCAGTCCATGCAATTACAAAGAGCTGGACACGACTTGGTGACTGAACAACACTGGCACAGTCCAGAAGTGTTTCTAATGCCCCTTCTGGGCAGGAACATGGAGCACATAGATTCACACTAACACCCTGCTATAGGCCGAATATCTGTGTCCACCCCAGATCAACATGTTAGCTCCAACACCCAAGGCTATCAGGAGGGGTGTGATCTGGGGGTGTGATTATATTATAAGGGTAAAACCTCCATAAGTGGAACTAGTGCCCTTATAAGAGAGACCTCAAGAGAGTTCCCTCTGCCCCTGAGCCATGTGAGGACATGGCAAGAAGACAGCCCTCCATGAATGAGGATGTGGGCCCTCACAAGACACTGAATCTGCTGGAGTCTTGATCTTGGACCTCCCAGCCTCCAGAACTGTGAGAGAAATTCCTATTGTTTATAAGCCAAACAGTGTGTCGTGTTCTGTCATACCAAGACTAAGATATACTCCTTGGTATGTCCAAACCCCACCTCCAAAAAGCAGGGGCCCACCCACAACTAGAAAAAGACCTGGTGGGCAAGACGTGCCTGTTTATTTTCCCTTTAAACGTAAAGAAGAAAGTCTCTGAGCAGCGAGTAAAGGCTAGATGTACCTACAGCTGTCGTCCCCATTTCCTCTGTGGACGGTTTTAAAAACATCCCCCAGATTCCCTCCTCTCATGCAGCGTATTGTGTATTCTGATGTCTTTATCTAAGAAAACAAAAGAGCCCGAGTTGTCTGAGCTGGTCACGCCAGATGCAATGTCTTTCTTTTTAAAGGGCACATGTGCACCCAGGGCGCTTCTGTTACCTCTTCCCGAGGAAATCAGGCCAGCGATGCGTTCCAGGGATTCTGTGATTCTTACCTTCTGCAAAATATCCAGCAGCAGCTCAGAGCCTGACAAGTCCCTTAGTTTCTCTTCTAGGCTCTATCCAAAGAGAGAGAGGCGGTAAGAGAGAAAGAAACCTCAAGGGCATTATCACAGCAACATTAAACATGTAATAGGGCATGCTGGCAAAGTGCTAAGTGATCTCTCCCCAGGGACCTGGGGCCAAAGGATGCAGAAGCCACAGGCAGCTGAAAGCCTGACCTTGAGGAGTCCCGAGTTACACCTGGATGAGTCACAGGAAATGTGAGAAGACAGGCTGCTGGTTTGCATTAGCCATGGCAGCTTAGTCTCACCTGGGTCTCAAAGACCAGCTCTGTGACTGGACTGGCTGGCCAGGAATTATGGGGGAGCCATGGCCTTAACACCTGAGGGAGACTCCCTGAGAACGCCCCGTGGCAGGCGGGCTGCTTTACCGTGCAGGTCCTAGCTCCTGGGTCACGTCCTTGGACAAAGTCACTTGCCCAGGGTCACCCAGCTTGTGGGGTCGGCCCAGGAGTCAAAGCTGGCAGGCTGTCTCTCAGATCTGAGCTCTGACTTCTAATCAAACCAATGACAGCAATAGTGCCCACCGCATGGGTGCTGTGGGTGAGCCTACACCAGCACTTAGCATGGGCCTGGTGAAGAGTAAGCACTGTAAACAATTACAGGCGATACGCATGGGGCCTCACAGATGCAATTGCAAAGGTTTAAATTTTGGGTTAAAAAAACGTACATATTCCTTTCTGACAGGAAATGATCTCCTAGGATGCCAAATGATTTATATCAGTGAAAGAACACAGATGACTGACCTCCCTCTTAAGACGGGGCAGACCTGGGGAGGACTCTGTGTCCAAACTGAATCATCCCAGTGAGCTCACCGCACGTGAATTATGAGAGCCCCTGCCTTGGCAGAATAAAGCTGCCACCCTGGCCTTGGGCCTGTGTGCAAATGGCAGGCTCCTAGGGCAGGGACGTAAGCTCTGCTGTCTCTTTTCGGGACTGTTTTGAACCTCCCTGCCTCTTCCATCAGCTGCCTCTGAGAGGACTTGTCCAAAGCTGCTGATACACATGAAAAGCTGGAGGCCCGAGAGGGCCTGTGACCTGGTCACTGAACTCAACACAGCGTGATCTCCCGCTGTCCTGAGCATGCTGGCTGTTTAAACGAGCAGCAGCAACTGTTACCCAATGGCCAGGATAACAGGCTTAAAAACTTTTTTTTTTCAACCAACTGTCCATGACCCTAAAAACCCAAAGAAAAGGGGAGTTGGGAGGAAATCTCACATTCCTCCAGCTCGTGGGGCTGTCTGCAAAGGCGGTGAATGGCGGCGAGGATCCAGCGGAAGAGGCTGTCGAGGGCTGAGCGCAGGGTGGGCCCAAGGGCAAGCCAGTGGAGCGCCTGCCCCCTCGCCGCCAGGACGCGAGGCCCCGGCGATCCCGGGGGACCGGACGTGCAGCTCGGCCATCACGTGGCAGGGAGGACGGAGGTGTGAGTCTGGAGCCCAGCTCACCGCGAACCCCCGGTGCTCCCTAACCCACCTTCCGCGCCCCTTGTCGCCCACCTGCCAGGGGAAAGAGCGCAGGGCGCGCGCCGCCAAGAAGCGGCGCTCGAAATCCCGCAGCAGGCGTGCGGCATCCGCTCCCTCCTCCGGCGCCATGGTGGGGCGGGGCCGCGGCGTTGCCCGGGAGACTGGGCGGGAGCAGGGCTGTGATTCGAGGCGGCCGGAGACGGGCGCACGGGGCCGGGGTGGGGCTCGGGGCGGGGCCAAGCGCCCCCGGAGCCCTGGGAGGCGGGGGCGCAGAGCTTAGGAGGCGGGGCTTAAGGAAGGAACCTGTTCTGGAGGCGGTGCAGTTCAGCAGGTGGTTCGTGCGGTGGTGGGCGGGGCGTTGAGGGGAAGTTGGAGGCGGGCTCTGGGCCTTGGAGGTGGGGCCACGGCAGAAGGGGCGGGGCCATGTCTTCTGTGGGGCGGAGTCAGAATTTAGCGCCAAGTTTCGCTGGGCGGGGCAGCGAGGGCGACCCGGGATAGCGTTCAGTCTAGCCGAGTGCGAGGTAATCCTTCTCGTAGTTTGAGCGCTTTTTCGACAGTCTTTTGGCAAGGCCCCTACGGCAGAAGCGTCGTCCCTTGAGCCTTATCTTATCCCTCCCCCGACTCCTCTGGGACTTCAGCCTCAAGCCCAGCCTCGGGTGCGAGGGTCGCCTCAGGGCCTGTGGGCTCAGGCCGACGCTGCCCTTTCTTTCCTTGGCCAAGGGCGCTGAGGTAAAGGTGTTGGTTTGCACCTTTACTTAGCCCTGCCCCGTACACGGAAGGCGAGGAGAGACCGAAGAGGACAGCAGGCCCCTCCAGGTTGGTGGGTGGCAATTTTAATACGTGAGGGAGCTTGCTTAAGAGGCTGTGTTGGGCACCCAAGGTGAAAAGACCCCCACAGCCTCCTGACAGAACCCTAACAGTGTATGTGGAGGCCTTCACAGGGTCCAGTCAGCACGTGGTCCAGTGTCTCCTCAGTGCCTCGCTCTCTCAAGACTGCATTCCTGAAACTTCTACTGTGGGAACCGTGGGCAGGCCATACTTCTGAGGGCGGGAGAGGGATGAGGATGCCTCACCTCATTACCCAACCAGACTCATTTGCCAGACGCTGAGATTTGAGGCAGAGAAGGGATTTATTCATGAGGCAGCCACTCGATACAAGGAAACAAACCTCAAATCTGCCTCCCTGTGGACTGGTAGGGAAGGGGCTGTGGGGTGCTTATGGGCTAAAGAAGCAGGGTGGTTTGGCACCAGGTGGGCGTGGAATGAGGTGATTGGAAATAAGTAAAAGGTGAGGTCATAGTTGTTTCATGCAAGGGCAACTAAACTATAGGCTTCTTCATGAGACCATTGTTCTGAAGATGGAGTTTTTGACCCTCTGACTTCAAAGGTCACCAAGCTCCCGCATGCCCACTTGGAGGGTTGGTGGTCCTAATCAGTCTTAACTGGCTTGAACTAGACACAGCTGACTCCAACTTCCTGGAAAACAACCTGGGTGAACATCTTATTGTTTAGGCTTGGGGGTATGTGAAAATCATTTGTAGCATCAAATAAAGTGAACTGAACAGTGGAGGCAGGCTATAGGTGTGATGGGTTTAACCATGATTACTCTGATTTCATTGATTTCTTGGGAGAAATAGGAACACAGATAGGAATCCTTGCTCCCCCAGACTCCAATTAGGGTCTGTCTCTAACCCACAGAGTCTTTAATTCACCAAATACTTTTTAAGCATAAACTACGTTCCTGGTAGGGCTTCCCTGGTGGTTCAGTAGTAAAGAATCTGCCTACCATGCAGGAGACCCAGGTTCGATTCCTGGGTTGGGAAGATCCCCTGGAGAAGGGAATGGCAGCCCACTCCATTCTTTCCTGGAGAATTCCATGAACAGAAGAGCCTGGCAGGCTATAGTCCATGGTGTCACAAAAAGTCGGACATGACTGAGCAACTGATACCTCACCTCATGTGCCTGGTACTATGAGGCACTGAGGATGCAACAGTGAGAAGAACCAGGAGTGGTTCCCTGCCCTCCAGGGGCTCAGGGTTTCATGGGGAAATAGGTATTAAACTAATTATCACACAAATAAATATAGAAGCACAATGGCAATATATACAGTGCCAGTGAGCACGTGGAACTATGAGGGCTTACAGTGGGAGCTTTGCAGGGAAAGGAATCTGGAAGAAGAGTCAGAATGGTACACAGGTGGGGATGGGGAAGAAAAGGAAAAAGTTACTTCCATTTGACCTTATGTCTTGAGTAAAAGCAGGACAGTGAAAAGTACTGGTGCTCATGAATACCTGGAGTTTGAACTGTGTTCAGAATCTAATAAGTTTACCTTCATAAATCTCTTGAAATAACTATTTGGAAGCATCTTGGGAGCTAATTTGTTAAATATACTTGCACAATGCAGTTGATGGGGACAGATGAGTCTTATTACCCCTTTCAGATGAGAAACACTTGAGCCCTGCTCAGCTATGAGAACAAGAGAGGAAAATTAATTCTAATTGAATGCATTTGTTCTCTTATATCTATCTGTTCTTCTACAAGAACCATCTGAGCACAGGATCTGACAAAATTGTCTTTTATTCCATCAACAGTTGATTGAAGTAAAGAGTGTGAACTGTGGTTATCGCTGTGTTTTTACAAGGAATTGAAGGTTTCTGGGTCTGAGACGTTGCATAAATCCTCCGAGTCACAGCATCCTGGGGTAGAAACATCTGATGTAAGATGACTGGATCTTGGTCCTGAAAGGAACGATGTTAGAGCCCGGTCATGCGTACTGGCTCACTTGTGCTGTTTTGGTCAGCTCTCTGCCTGCAGTGGAGAGTGGAAACCAGTGGGAATGGGTCAAACTCATGAATACCAAGCTTTCTATTAACACACATAATAGCTATTAATTACCTTTCCTCTGAGGAACCAAAGGGCATACAGGGTCAATACCAGAGTAAGTGATGCTGCATGATGTTATATACTAAGATATTAATAAATCTAGGCTTGTCTAGCCTCCCTGACGCCATAGATGGGAGGCAGATTGTGGAAAGCCCCCGAGTGGGCCACACCACTGACCTGCACACAGACGATACCTTTATCTTTGTCTGTGGGCTCTTGGGGAGGGACAAGGTCATAGGTAATATATCTCACACCTGAGCATGGAAGGATCAAGGCACTGAAGGGATTTGTAATGGCCTATTGGACCTCACAGATGTGGTGTGTTCAGGTGTTAGTGAAGATTAGATCTGCTATTTAACATAGAAAGTGAAAATTCCAGTGGTATTGATGTGGAGAGAAGCTTTAGGGTATATCTAAACAGTCCTTTCAGTGGCAGAAGACATGCATACACTATAGTAAAGATTCAACTTCTGGATTTGAGACTTTCTTTAATAATGATGGTGATGGTGGATGATGAAAAACCAATACATTTTAACTATATGAAATGGTTATCTTTTAGAAATTATGCTGTGGGAATGGCCATTCAATCAGTACCTTGAGGTTTTTCCTTTCTTCTATGGCTAATGGTTTCTGCAGAAAAGGACCAATTGATTTCTTTCTAAAATGTTGCTTCAGGGTATAGAGACTTTTATAGGTCATGTTTTAATTTATAGGAAAATTTTATAGTTCAAATATAAATTACATTAAATGTGGGCTTTGTAATGGAGTTAAGGTTAAGTAAAGTTCTGACTTTCCTTAGGCTGTTTATGGTGTTCAGGAGGCCTCCATGCTGTTGAGACAGGAGCTCTTTGAAAGCAGAGGCATGGTCAGGATTGAGTATCACACGGGATGTGAAAGGCTCCGTCTCCTGATGTAACTATGGAGATGTAGAAAGCAGTATACCAGGGCCATTGAGTGCTTTTATTGATGGCAGGACCAGTGTTATGGGTTGAACTGTGTTCTTCTGAAAGGATGTGTTGGAAGTCATGACCCCTGGTACTTAGGAATGTGACCTCATTTGGAAATAGGGTCTCTGCAGGTATAATTAAGTTAGGAGATCATACTGGAATACAGGCGGCTGTGAATTCCATGATTGGTGTCCTTTTAAGAAGAGAGAATGCCATATGAAGACAGAGATTCAGAGAGAAGTTGGCCATGTGATGGTGGACGCGGAGATTGTGTCTACAAGCAAAGGAATGCCAAGGATTGCTGGCAACCACCAGGAGCTAGTAGGATCCAGGAAGACTACTCCCTACACATTTCAGAGGGATCAAGTGAATATCTTGATCTCGGACTTCTAGCCTCCAGTTCCATGAGACAGCAAGTTTCTATTGTTGTAAGCCACCCCGGTATGTGGTGTTTTGTTATGGCAGTCATGGGAAATGAATGCAACTGTAACATAGTTTTTGGTGCCCAGTACAAAATGAAAATGGGGCCTTTGTTAAAAATCAAGATTTTTGAGATCAAACCAAGCTGAGGGTTCTTCTGAGTCCTGGTCCCTGTACCACTGCCCAGACTTCAAGTTCACAAAGATATCCCTGGTTGCTGGGTCCTCAAAGTGCTGGACCCTGACACACTCAGAAAGTGGTTGAAATGGGTTATTACAGTGTGCACTGATCTGCCACAGAAAACTCTCAGACTACTCACATCTTTTCCGACAAAAGACTGTGAATGTCACACCAGCAACAAACAGAACCACAAGGACTCCTGTGACAACTGTGAGACCAATCGCTGTGTTTTGGAGAGCAGATGCCCTCTTCATCTCTACTCCTGTTAATAAAAATCAGATGGTTTTAAATGATCTGATTAAGAGGCTGCTTCTGGGTCTCTGGGAAGTTTCCTATCCAGGCACTGGTGAATATTAATTATGGAAACGAAATGTATATTTAACCCAAGAATGTGCTCACTGTAGAGAAATCTCATAGGACAAGTCATTGAAAGCCGATTTACTAAATGACCTATTCACCAAATGACCCATTTGCCTAACGACCACTTTGCCAAATGGCCAATTTGCTAAAGGCCAATTCACTGAAAATCAGTTGGTGGGATGTCCTGCTTATTAATAACGGATGATCAAACACACCTCACCCCAGGCTCCTAGGATTACATATGAAGCAGGTGTAGGGGCCAAAGAGTTGTAGCAAAACTCTAAAACTTAAAAAGAAATTCTCAATAACGTAGAGAATTGCCATTCATTTAGTTTTCTGCAGAACATCCTGTTTCTAGTAAATTCACACGAAAATTGTGGGGCTAGTTTCTAGTTACTCAGTTGTGTCCCCGACTCTGTGACCCTTGTGGACTGTAGTCTGCGAGGCTTCTCTGTCCATGGTATTATCCAGGCAACAATACTGGAATGGGTAAGTATTTCTTTCTCCAGGGGATCTTCTCAACCCAGGGACCAAACCCAGGTCTCCCACATTGCGGGCAGATACTTTACCATCTGAGCCACCAGGGAAGGTTGTGGGTAGTGGCTTGGCAGAAGGGAAGAGTGCAGGGAGCTGTTCCTTGTATTCCATTTCAATTGAGTGTGGTTGCTCTAAGCATCTGATAAATCACTGGGCACTAAGTCTCCCCACAGAAGAAATGCTGGTGAGTGTTTGTAAATAGCCGAATTCCCAGAGCTGCTTCCTTTCTTTCTTTATATCACTGAGATTTAGGTTTTTGAAATCTTGAGGATTCTCGGCCTCATTTACAGGAACCCCTGCCCCCATGTCTAGCCCTGAGAAGAGCACTAAAGCTTTGTTCCTCTCCTGTGAGCAGCTTTCCTCTGGGTACCAGCATGCGCAGAGTTGCTGAAAGAAGGCCGCTTTTCAGAATCTACAAGGGGCATCTGGGGGCAGACTCTACATGCTTTCTGAGGTTCAGAAGGATTATTGCCTGGTTTCCTTTATGGAGAACCTTCCTTTTTTGCCCCGTAGGCACGGTATAAAATGTCATCAACACAACGAGGGATTTCCTCCTTCATCTGCTACCTGTTCACAGCTGCTGATGATAATCTTGTGCTGGGGGCACTTAAGCTGCCAGGAAACAGGATTGTTCTGCTTGATATTTCCCCATTCAGAAAACCCCTTTTGAATCTTCTCTGTCTCAGGACAGAACAGGCCACACTACCAATCTCTTGGTGTTGGCTTTTGTGTCTCACCTGTGTGCTGGTCGTAAGTGTCTACCAGCATTTCCTGGGTGACTGCCAGGGAGCCATTGTGGGGCTCGGGGTAATCCCCAGGAGCTTACACATGAGGGGGTAGATGTGGATGCTGTCAAAAGGCTCAGCCAGGTGATTCTTCTTGAAATCAGGCCCAAAAGCTCTGAATATAGTCTTCATGTCCATATAGACATTATCAAAACCATGATCTCCTTTGTTGAAGTATAGTATAAATCGCTGAAAAATAATAACAATGAAACAGTCATTTAAGATTCCAGTCCTCTGAAAGAAAATTTCCCCTTAGTTAATTTCATAGTTGTTAGATCCAGGAAATCTTTGAGCACTTAAATGACAAGGAAGGATACTGCTCTCTGCAGTGGCAGAGAGGAGCGGGAATGGAAGATCTTTAAGGAAGAGAATAAAGCTCACAACTGCCCTGGTGGTTCAGCTGGTAAAGAAGCTGCCCACAATTGAGGATTCTTGGGTTCATTCCCTGGGTCAGGAAGATACCCTGGATTGGGAAATGGCAACCCCCTCCAGTATGCTTGCCTGGAGAATTCTGTGGTCAGAGGATCCTGCTGTGTGGGGGCACAAGGAATCAGACACTACTGAGTGACTAACTCTTTTTCAAAGAAAAGCACACCTACTGGAAACAGTAATAAGATAGTAATACTGGTGGTCCTAATAGGTGCAAACGAGGGCTCACTGTGCACCAAGAATTGTTCTGAATGTTTTATAAAGTGAAGGCTCTATCCTCATTACTGCCATTTTACAGATGAATAAACTACCTTGAGTCATGTAGTAGCCAATGTTGGAGCAGGTATTTGAACCCAGACTGGTTCTAGAGCTAGGAGCCTTTATTTTCTTTTTCAAAAATATTTATTTGTTTATTTGGCTTCACCAGGTCTTAGTTGTGGTACACTCCTAGTTGGGGCTTGTGGGGTCAAGGATTGAGTTTGGGCTCCCTGCATCGGGAGCTCAGTCTTAGCCACTGAACCAACAGGAAAGTCCCCAGGTACATTGATTCTTATGGTGCAAAATTGCATATATATTTTTTTTTTTGTGGGGGGCAAGGAGAGAAGGATTAAAGAGGAGGGTATCAAGACTGTAGGTAATTGTTTAATGAGTACTAGATAGACTTTTATCTGACCCCCTTTTCAAGTGACAAGGTAACATCAGTCACACCACAGCACTGTTTATATTTTCTTGGGACCAACAGATATTCTAGACTATCAGACAGGTGATCTCTGTGTATTGAAAAGTTGGTCTCATAGTTGTCTTGGTGCCTGTCTGCTCAGCTCAGGCTCCCTCACCTGGCTAAAGAAACCAGTCCAAAGGCATTTGAGGCCATGTTGTGCTCTTGTGCTCAGTCACTCAGTCCAGCTCTGCAACCATGGACTGTAGCCTTCCAGGCTCCTCTGTCCATGGGATTTCCCAGGCAAGAATACTGGATCAGGGTTGCCATTTCCTACTCCAGGGGATCTTCCCCACCCAGGGATCAAATCCATGTCTTGTGTCTCCTGCATTGGCAGGCGGATTCTTTACCACTGTGCCACCTGGGAAGAACTTGATGCCATGGGGCAGCCTGTTAAGAACAGTTAAGTGATCCCAGTAATGTCTTCATGTTCTCTGCAAGCTCCCTAATCCTAAGAGAGAAGAGTCACACCCACTCTGCTCTGCACATCAAGGCAGGCAGATAGGTGGGAATATGAGCAGTGGACTCAATTACAGCATTGAGACAAAAGATTTTCAGTCTAACAGACAGTTTGCCAGAAGATTAAACTGATCACTGCATCCCATCCCTTAAACTATCTGGTTGGTCATGCTGGGAATATGACTGTCCAATTAAATGTCTTATCATCCCTCTCAAACTGTGACATCATTAACCAGGTTTACAAAGAGGTCAGTGCTATGGAAACTTCTTGGCAGGGCCTTTGCTCCAGGCCACGTGGGGCTTACAAAATACCAATTAAGATTTGCATTTTACTGTAAATGTTTCCACCAATATTAAACAATAACTTTGTGAGCTTTCCCAGACCTGTTATACTCTGGACTTTCAGCAACCTAAGAGTATACAGATTGCAAATGTAATTATGATGTTTGGCTTCTGTTCATAGCCTTAGACAAGGATTCTTCAGGTTGTACCTGAGATGGTCTTCTGTCATGTGATACTGAAGCATCACTTAAACTTTGTTCTGTCATGAATTATTGGTTGGTAGTTAAAAACAAAAGACCTCAGGTATGTCTCACAATTAGCATTGATTTTGGTATTTTCTTCTTTAGGCTTCTTATTTTTTCATAACTGCTGTGTTGAGATATAATTCATATACAAGGCAATATATCCATTTAAAGTATACGATTCAATGGTATCTGGTGTATTCACAGAGTTGTGAAACTATCATCACAATCAATTTTAGAACACTTCCATCACCTCAAAAAGAAAGCCTATATTATTCAGCAGTTACTCCCCAGTCTCCCTACAACTTCCTCTGGTCCTAGACAACCACCAGTCTATGCTCCATATCTATAGACTTGTGTATTCTGGACATTTCATTTAAATGGAATCATACAATATGTGGTCTCTCCTATCTGACTTCTTTCACTGAGCCTTATGTTATCAAGGTTCATTCAAATGATAGCGTGTTTCAGTACTTCATTTCCTTTTAATGGCTACATAGTATTCCACTGTATGGCTAGACCCTGTTTTGTTTATCCATTCATCAGTTGATGGACATTTTGGTTGTTTCCACCTTTTGTTAATTATGAATAATGCTGCCATGGGCATCTGTGTATAAATTTTTATGTGATCAGGATTGCCTTTTTCTTTTGACTATATGCAAATGGGAACTAGAAGGTGTTTTTTTGAGGGAGGGAGGGGTGTTAATCTCTTGTTGATCCAACACATAGGCTTGAGTTTGTACATCAGCCTTACATTTCTAATACCAAATCACTCCTTTCCAGCTTTGGTTTCTTCCTCATTACAAAGAGAAGATAAGAGAATCAACCTTTAGGGTTGTTAGGAAAACAAAAATAAAGTGTGTGTGTGTGTGCACGTGCTCAGTCGCTCCGTTGATTCTGACTTTTGTGATCCTATGGACTATAGCCTGCCAGGTTCCTCTGTCCATGGGATTCTCCAGGCAAGAATACTGAAGTAGGTTGCCATTTCCTCCTCCAGGGATCTTCCTGACCCAGGGATCAAACCCACATCTCCTATAATTCCTGCATTGAGGTAGATCACTGAGCAACCAGGGAAGCCCAAACATGAAATAACTCACATTAAATTTTTAACACAGCCCTAGACACAACCTTGGTCAGAGATATATGTCATTATCATTGCATAATGGTAACATGGAGCAGGGTGGGTAGGGTGGAATGTGGGGAGGTGGGGAACACTCAGAAAATAGTGGGTTACTACTAACTCATCATGCATGCCCTTATGTTTTAATTTTTTTCAGAACAGTCCTTCCCTACTGGCTGCCTTCCAGATCCAATATGGACTCTGTTTTAGAATCCACTCACCCCGCTGATGCTATAACCAGAGTCGGCGTACATCACGATCGGCAGGACCGGCTCATGTTTGGCAAAATGGAAGCGTTCTGGAAATTCCTCCTTCTTGTAGACATTGAGGTGAGGATGAGCGTTCTTCAGTGCTTGGTAAATGGCTACCTCTTGCCCCGGTTTGGGCAGGAGCATCCCAAAGCCGCCGTAGTCCACAATGTCAAACTGGACCAAGTCCTTGAAGCTGATGTAGTTGCTCAGGAGGATCTCGGTGATGTTGGGTTTCTTTTTCATGGTGGTCATGCCGTGGTCTGACGTGATGATGACATTGAGATGCTCAGTCAAGCTGTGCTTCCCAATGGCTTCCAACAGGTACCCGATGGTTCTGTCGATTTGCTGAATCATCGCCCTCCTTTTCTCTGTGTCGGGTCCATAGAGGTGTCCCACGTTATCTGGCTCTCCATAGTACAGGGTCACAAAGTCAAAGTCTTCCTTGGTGAACCAGTTCATGACGATGTCGATGTTCTGTCTCCACTCCGTCTCGTTGCCATTGGGGTGGGTGTACGACTCCACCAAGGACCGCTGGACAGCCTCCCCCTGGTACTTGGCGCTTCCCCGGGATAGTGGAATGACGCTGTTTTCCTCCCTTGCAAGTGCAAGAACAAAAGCCTGTTAGAGCTGTTTCTTCTTTCTCATCATGTGCAAAGCCCAACATGTCGGCAGCCCTGCCCCAGTCCAGAAACATGCATAGAAAACATGTGGGCTTTGGAGGCAGATGGGATTTGGCTTCATTCCTGGCATTACCAGGATCTCCTGGAATCTAAAACACTGATAATTGGGAGACGTGCCCTTATTTTATGCACTTCTACGAAGAAAAATGCTGCCAGTGAAACCGCTGACACTTCAGTGACTGGAATATGTGTTCCAATTTGGGATGGCAAAATAAAAATAAAAAAGTTCCTTAGATTGGGGGAGAAATGGTACTTTCTAAACTGGCGATGGTGAGTGAGTTCTTTAATCTCGTAGTGTTTCAGTGTTTCTACCTATAAAATGCCAAGAAGCTGATGGGACTTTCTTGAGGATTAATCCAGGTAACCTAAAGATAGAGTGTTGGGCATTGTGTTTTGGCACTTGGCAGGCGCTCTTTTCATTGTCTCTAGACCTAACAAGCCACCACAAGCCTTCCCCAGTGTGTCCAGTGTGTGCAGTGGACAGTTAATATGTTTGCCTGTCCAGCGCCCACTCTGTCTGCAGGTTTGGAGCATCTGATATCCCCTGGAGGCTCTCCTCCCTGCTCTTGCTCCATGCCTGGTTTAGGGTATATTGGTTCCACATTAGGCTCCAGAGGTGGGGTGTGGCTCTGGGCTGGCCAGTCATGGGACACTGTTTCCCCTGGCCACAGCAGTTGGTTGAGCCTTGGGCCCGTGTCCCAGCCAGAGCCAATGAGATGAGACCTGGGGACTCCCTCTGGGGCTGTCAGAGATGAAAAAAATCTGCCTAGCTGTTTCCATCTCTAATGTTTATAGACTTTGGGGTGTTTGCAAAAGCAGAGGCTGTCATCTTATTCCCTGTGCAGATGTCTGGTTGATGCCGGACCCAGAGGCAGACAACAGAGCAGTTAAAGGTGTGCTTATTGCTGGATTGCCTGGGTTTATCTTTCCTCTTTCATTTGGATGTGTGTTACCCAAATGCTCTGCACCTCTGTCTCCTCATCTGTAAAGTGGGGATGTTGATGGCACCTCGTGGGGTGGTTGTGGGGACTAAATGCATGTGGAGCACATGGGTAAGCGTTCAGTGAGCTCAGCTTTTATCTTTCCTGGAGAGGAACAAAGAGCATTGGGCCCAACTGCACTGTCAGGTAAAGAGGGGCAATGATTATTTCCTCCAGTTTCTGTCTCCTGAGGGGCATTGAAGGTGGAACTGAAATGTGCCTGTAGACCCCAGGGTTGGAGTCTGCAGAAGGAAGCTGAGGTTGGAGCCTCTGGTCATGGCAGGAATGACCGCAGCAGGGAGCATGGGATTCCACATGTCCGAGGAAGGTGGTGGGGCATCCATGACATGTGGCTGAATCTTGCAAGGCCTGACCAGGGCCTGGGGTTGCTGCTTGACCTTGAAACTGTTGTCAGTGGCCCAGCCACCTTCACCCTGTCTGTCATGCTGTGGGAAACCAGGCAGGGCAGTAGATTACAGCCAACAGAAGAAGAGCCCTGGCCTCCTTCAAAGCCTCCTTCAAAACTGTCATGGGAGGAGCTGCTTGTCTCTTCCCTCTCCTTGTCTCCAGTGGGTAAACCGAGGAAAGAGGGGGTGGGGTGGGGGCTTGAGAGAGTGGACCATGGGTCATGCTCCTTCTTTCCCAGGCAGCTGGGGCCACCAGAGAGTCTGTGGTGGGGTAGGGAGCATGCTGGTGATCAGAGATTTGACTCAGATCTGAGATCAAGGTTTTACCATGAGCAGAATGAGTCTTTAGACTGAAAATGAGGCTGTGTTAGCAACACAAGTAATTTCAAAGTCATGAAAATATTAAGTGATAATGCTCCTCAGCATAAAGGTGTTTTTGTTTGTTTGTTTGTTTTTGGATAAAGCCTGGTAAAACTGTTAGGAAAATAAAATAATTTTGTGTACACTCACCAACAAGTTAACAATAAGATGGACCCATCTCACTAAATATGTTGTTGAAAGCAGCTCCTTGACCAGGACTGGGCACATACCAGACACTTGATAAATTTCTGGTTCCGTAAATGACTGACCTGATTATTTGGGGGCAACTACTTTCCTTCATATTGACTGTTAACTTGAGGACTGTTCTGTGACTCTTCTTGTATTACCCAAGATTTGGATATTCTGAAAAACTCTACAGTTCAATGGCTTTAGTAGAGCCAAGAGAGGGTGCTGATGTAATGGTGTCAATTTGGTATAGGGAATAAATTATGGGAAGAACTGTGGGGTATTAGCACCTGGGTCATGGCTCTGTGGCGTACGACTGGGCAGAAAAATAGAACCAAGCATAATGCCAAATTTACCATGTACCGCTTGAGAGAGAGAGGCAGGTAAGCTATTTGGAGGTTGTAGGGGATGCCGTTGGGGCCCCATCCAGATCGCTTTATTGGGCCTGTGCACCCACATCAATTTCTGTGAGGGTGGCTGCTAATGTCTCACTGTTCCTCCATGTTCTGGAAAAATCCCATTGCCAAGTGGCCAGACCTGCCTCACCACCTGAGTTGGTAGCCTATACTTCTCCTTTATCCTCAGCAGCCCAAGGCCAGTGACCGGCAGCAGGATATAAAGCCAGCTCCCTGGCTTCAGGGTGGGATAACATGGGGATGCAATTCATGTTCCTGTGCTTCCTGGGGGATCAGGCTGAAGCTGGTGTCCAGCAGAGGGCACATCTCACTTAGCTCATTCTCCTGCCACATCAGTTTTCCTTACTCCCCTCTCCTGAGAGCTCTCCCTCCATACGTTACATGCACTACGTCCCTGCCTCAGCCTCTGCTTTTAGGAAGGTTGACCCAAGACAGAAGTCCTAACTCTAAGCACTTTGCACAGTTCCAGAAACTCTGCTGTCCATAGCTGTAGGTGAAATATTGTCCCTTCTGCCGTCCAGCATTCATTTCCTATTTTGGGATCCAGTTTTATTTTCTCTAAAGCACTTTCCCCAACCTGAAATTACCTTAATTTGCTTGCTTTGAAAACTATCTAATTCCCTCCTCTAGAAAGTGTGGCTGTTCTTGTTGAATGCATTTTTCCTGGGACCTAGGACAGGCCTGGCTCAGACTTAAGTGCTGACTGCTGATTAAGTGCATGCTGAATGAATGCATGAATCACATCTCCTTTTAGGGGCAGAAAACCTACCTTCTCTCTTGATTAACTTATGGAAATACTTTCAGAAATGCTTTCTCTTTTGGGTTCTAGTATCTTATTTGTAACCTCTACAGGTAACACATTTTCCTTTCTGATAATAGAATTTCTATGGTTGCTTTAACTTGCAAATCCTCTAATATTTATTTATTGCATTTCTGATTGGCATTAGACATAATTCTCAGTTTTTAGCGATGGTAGTTTGTTTAACTCTAAGTGTAAATTGACTTTGCTCTCAAGTATGGATTGACTGGAAGGATGAAACTTCTAACGCTTTGTAGAACACAGTTTGGCTATTTTATTATTTAGAATAAGCTGACATTGACATTGTGAGGGACTTAGGCAGCACTGCATATTAGTTAAGTTCCTAGGTATTTGCCTGTTAAATCTCAGATGTTCCCAACTTGAAATTGTTTTCTCGTGCTATATTCTTAACACATATTCTTTCTTTAAAGGCATCCAAGCTGTAGTCTTAAGAAGCTATGGTTTTTCTCACTTGGTCCCATAGAAATTTTAGGATTTATGATGCTTTGTGAAATGAGCTCTGGAGAGAAATATATATGTGAGCATGTGTATACACACACGTACATACACACACACTTGACTCTGTTTATTTGGGATCTGCGATAATCAAAAGTGCTATTTTCAACAAATACTTCTGAGAAGCAATCTGAGCACTTAATTGGATGCAAAAGAGTGGGTATTTACTATTCTACCCTTTAATTAGCATAATCAGTGTTTCCAGAAGCAATAGCAATTGGAAAATCGCTAGTTTTATTAGGTGCATTATTCTTCCTTAGTGTACTATTGCATCAGTGTGGCTATTACTCTTAAGCTGCTGCTTTAAAACAATAGTTGATACTTCTTAGGGCAAAGCCTGAGTGTTGGCTTTTGTATAGAATCTACAGAACTCTTTGGGGCTTCCTGGTGGCTCAGATAGTAAAGAATCTGCCTGCAATGCAGGAGACCTGGGTTCCATCCCTGGGTCAGGAAGATCTCCTGGAAAAGGAAATGGCTACCCACTCCAGTATTCTTGTCTAGAGAATTCTATGAACAGAGGAACCTAGCAGACTATAGGCCATAGGGTTGCAAAGAGTTGGATACGACTGGGCAACAAACACTTTATAGAACTCTTCAGAACCAATCATTAGTGAAAGAGTTTCAGTTTGGTTTTGTGTTTTGTCCTGTCTCTTCTTTTAGTGGACAGAATTAGTGTCACCAAGGTGAACAGGTTTTAGGAAGGCCCCTGAAGTGTTCATCCCATTGTACTTTGGTGGAGAGTATGTTTAGTGGTTTAGGGAAAGGAGTTAGTTACATGTTCTTGGGAATGACTGAGTGGAAAGATATGGACTCCATGTATTGGGCTGGCCAAAAATTTGGGCTTTTCTGTAATATCTTATGGAAAACCCAAACAAACTTTTGACCAATCCAATATTTGAAATCATAGGTTGGTTCTGACTGTTTTCTTTGCTCTTCTGTGTTCTAGAGGCATCACTGAACAGAAGGAGTAGAGAGGGCCAAGAGTCTGTGTTTTACCCCCTCCCATGACCTTTTGGAGGTCGGAGTATTATTCTTAGAACCTTTATGATGCGTGATGGAGACACAATTTGTACCAGTACTGGGATGCATTATGTTTCTGTTAATGCTTTTCTAAGCAAAAACTGCTGGCACCCTCTTTCTCACAGCTTTTCCAAGTTTGGAAGCTTTTGTCTAGGAGATCTGGCTGACACTGAGAACCTTAGCTGCCCTCCCCACCATCTCTCCAAATCCCCTCCTGGTGGCAGCCTACTGCAGTCCTGTTACAGACTCTTGGCAGACATGAGTATCTCACCCACACCATTTCACATCTTAATACTCTGTGTCTCCTCTATAAGAGGAGAAACATGCCCCTAGGTTTTCATGGCTTCCCAGGTGGTACTGTGGTAAAGAACCCACCTGCAATGCAGGAGACCTGAGTTTGATCCCTGGGTCAGGAAGATCCCCTGGAGAAGGGAAGGACAACCCACTCCAGTATTCTTGCCTGGAGAATCCCATGGATAGAGGAGCCTGGTGGACTATAGCCATGGGGTTGCAAAGAGCTGGACACGACTGAATAACTAACACTTTCACTTTCCCGGGTCTCACATCCATAGCTGCCTGCCTTTCTCTGAGAATGAGGACTTCTGAACTTGATGAAACACCTTAGTCATTGATCAGGTTCAGTTATCCCAGAAGCTTGTTTAAAATTCCAGCCTGCTCTCTGGAACTTCCCTGGTGGTCCAGTGGTTAACACTTTGTGTTCCCAGTGCACGAGGACCTGGGTTCGATCTCTGGTCAGGGAGCTAGATCCAGCATGCTGCAACTAAAGATCTGCATACTTCAACGCAGATCCTGCACATGGCAGTGAAGATGACGCGTGTTGCAACTAAGACCCTGCTGCTGCTGCTGCTGCTGCTAAGTCGCTTCAGTCGTGTCTGACTCTGTGCGACCCCATAGATGGCAGCCCACCAGGTTCCCCTGTCCCTGGGATTCTCCAGGCAAGAACACTGGAGTGGGATGCCATCTCCTTCTCCAATGCATGAAAGTGAAAAGGGAAAGTGAAGTCGCTCAGTTGTGTCCGACTCTTAGCGACCCCATGGACTGAAGCCCACCAGGCTCCTCCATCCATGGGATTTTCCAGGCAAGAGTACTGGAGTGGGGGTGCCATTGCCTTCTCTGCAACTAAGACCTAGTGCAGGCCAAAAAAAAGTCCCAACTTGCTTTCAGTGGAGCCTCTCCATTCATAGCCTGACTGTTAGGGAAGTCCTGATGGTGTGAGGATACACTCATGGATTATGGAGATTGGAGGCAAAGGTGGTTGAGAATCTTATCTCTTAGGCATCATCTGCCAAGAGACGCTGATTCTCATGAATCTTGATGGACTCTGGCAGCGTTAGTGTCACTGAAGAAAAACATTTTAGTCCTATTAAAGGTTAATGCATCAGTATCCACAGAGCCTGCCTGGAAGAGACTCAGAAGGATGGATTTTCCCAGTGATGGATACAGGCAGGCTGCCTGCCTGCAACCCTACCTGGCAATGCAAATATGCCCACCCCATGGCGTTTGGCATTTGTCACCCTGTTTCGGCAGGGGCGGGGTGCTGACCTGGGACCACAGGTTTGCTCTGATTATAGGAGATTTTGTGCCAGCTCCCCAGGAGTTGGCTGAATGGCCCTTCCTGGGCAGGATGAGATACACCAACTTGACATTTGCTTGCCAAACGAGTGGTGTGTTGTCAGCTGCCTGGCCCTGCACCAGATCCTCATTTTGCACAACCACTTATGAATTCAGCAAAGAGGAAAAGCACTCTGATTATGAATTGAGCAGGAGGAAAAAAGTCCTGCAAATAAATGACAAGGAGACAAGAACCATGCATAAGAAAGTGCCAGGAAGGGAGAATGCCACCAGAAACCTCGTGCCAGTGAACAAATTCTATAGTGAGAGAGGCTCTGGGTTTTGAATAGTGTATTAATCAGGGCTTTACAGACATTCTTAGCAGCCTGGCAGATATAAGAATCACTCTGAAGTCCATGACTAAATGCTTTGGCCACAGAAGAAATATTATGTCATGGTTAAAGAGTTGCTGAACCCAGAGTGAGTTCTAATCCCAGCCCTGCCTCTCACTAGTTTTGTGACTTTGAGAAGTTATGGTGTCACTTGGTGCCTCAGTTTACTCACCTGTTAAAGGGGCATAACCTTAGCACTACCTCAGGGTTGTGATAAATTAATATATGTAAAGCACTTGAATCAGTCGCTGGCACATAGTGAGTGTTATGGATGTTATTTTTATTAGAAGGACAGAGTTTATTTGCATGGTCTGTTCCTCAAAATCTTAAAATGTGACAGATTGGGGAAGGAAGCTGCTACTGCTGCTAAGTCGCTTCAATCGTATCTGATTCTGTGCGACCCCATAGATGGCAGCCCACCAGACTCCCCGTCCCTGGGACTCTCCAGGCAAGAACACTGGAGTGAGTTGCCATTTCCTTCTCCAATGCATGAAAGTGAAAAGGAAAGTGAAGTCGCTCGTTGTGTCTGCCTCTTAGCGACCCCATGGACTGCAGCCCACCAGGCTCCACTGTCAATGGGATTTTCCAGGCAAGAGTACTGGAGTGGGGTGCCGTTGCCTTCTCCGGGGAAGGAAGCTAGGGCAAGAGTCATGACCAGCCTCCTGTGATTCTTCTAGAGCTGTGTTGTCCCGCATGAGAGTCCCACCTGTGTAGTATCTAGATTTAAATAGCAACTAATGAAAATGAAACAACTAAACATTCAGTCCCTCAGTCTCACCACATTTCAAGGGCTTAATTACCATCTGTGGCTCATGGCTTTCATATTGGACCATGCAGAATAGAACATGTCCATCATCACAGAATGTTCTGTTGGATAGTCTTGGCCTAAAGCTCTAGTGACCAGAAGAAGTCCTGCTAAAGTGCCTCAGCTTCCATTCATGACAGTGACTGATCATTTAGAGCAGTGAGCGCTAAGGAACTCAACTGTTATCAAAGTTAATCCTCACAATAAGCCTGTGAAGCATGAACTCTGACAACCCTCATTCTAAGGGTGGGAGCAAATGAAGCAGAGAGCAGAGGTCATTGCCCGAGGTGAGGCTGCAGGAGAAGGGTGGGGCTGGCTGGATCTGCTCTGGGAGTCAGAGTCCACAGCCTGTGTTCTGAGCTGCTGCAGTCACGCCCCTTTGCCATGTAGCATGCACAGCGTGGGCTGGGAGGACAGAGAGGAAGGGTCAGGACTCAGGGAAGCTTGGAGCCAAGGCTGGTGTCTTGAGGGAGGAGGAGAAGGGTCTGTTCTGAAGTGATGACATTGGAAGCTCACAGAGAAAACACAAACTGGCAATAGGCTTGGAGCTTGGAGTTCAAAGTACAACTGATTTTTGCCTTTTCAAAGCGATAGTGAATGGGTGCTGGGGTATTACTACTTGCAAGTGAATGTTCTCATTAGAGCTTTTCATGCATTGAGTGGTCAGCTCCAGAGGCAAGAGAAAAGATATTTATTAAAGAGTGGCTGGGTCCAGCCCCTGTGAGCCCTGGAGGTACAGTTGAGATCAAGCCGACTCTGCCCTCATGTGGACTTATCCATCCATAACAGCTAAAACTTGCTGAGATGTGCATAAAGTACACATTGTATTTAATCCTTATACCAGCTCCATTAAATGAGCACATTATGATGATGCTTGTGCCACATTTAGGGAAACAGGTACTTAGAAAGGTTATGTCCCTTGCCCAAGACCACGCAGTTTCTAACACCCCCCACCCCCAGCCCACAACACGCCTAGGAATGAGAGGTGACGTCCCAGGAAGTCAGGCCAGGGTTTCTGGCGATACCTGTCTCTGGGCAGTGATCCAGAGGGGGAGAACGCCATTGTCCCACCACTCAGTCTTGTTCTGTGTGGTCTTGAAGGAGTACTTCCAGAGTGTCTCTGTGTTGAACATCATGTTGTGGATGACTCCGTGATCTTTGATCCAGCGACCTTGGGGGTGAATAAAGCAGGGAAGGTGTTGGTAAGTTCTATGAATGTTGCTGCCAGGGGTCGTGTTCTTAAGATGGCCCCTCCCAGCATCCTTCTGGTTGGCCTACTTAATCTGAGGGCTGACCCTATGGGCTTCAGACTTGTTTTTCTGGGGTGCAAACGTTGGCAGCCACAAAGGAAGGGTCATTATATCTCAGACTTGCCAGATTGGATCTGCTTCCTAGAACAGACCTCACAGTTCTGGGGGAAGTTGGTGTTGGCTGTGGAAGCTGATGAGGGAGGTGGGAAGCAGGGCACAGGAAGGCCAAGTTCCTTGGGTTGTTCTGTATCCAGAAGCTTAGAGTCTGGGATTGGGACATTTCCTGTGGGATGGTTTTCCTCATCGGCTTGTGATGAGCTGGAATCTCCAGTGGGCTTGAGTCCATGCAGACATCCCAGGGTTTCTCCCAGGATTCCCACAGGCTTGGCTGTTTGAGGGAACCAAGGGAATCAAGAAGGATTTAAATTTTTTGGTTTGTTTAAAAAATTTTTTTTTTTTTTTGGGGGCCACATTGCATGTGGGATCTTAGTTTTCCTGACGAGGAATTGGACCCATGCCCCCTGCATTGGAAGCACGGAGTCTTAACCACTGAACCACCAGGGAAGTCCCAGGAAGGGTTTGTAGATATGTTAGTAGGTGGAGGCAGACTTATTTCTCTCTGCTTAAGGGAGAAAGGAAGGTACTGGGGAGTGTGAGTAAGCTAGGTTGTTGTTGAACACATAGGGACTGAACCAGATACGGGGAGAAAACCCTGTGCTGTTACATTGTACCAGGGAGAAGAGGACTGCACGTGAGGGTCAGTCTAAAGGGGAGCTGAAAGGTTCAAGGGGAGAGCTGAGGGTCCAGGCCCCTCTCCTCCTGGGACAATGAAGCCTCTGGGTAACCCTGCTGATCATAAGACGGTGATGATTCCTCCCATGTCCACACTAAGGAGGACAGTCTGTGACTGGGGCTTGTGGTCATGGGCACAGAGAAGGGAAATGCTCTCTGCTGGGTCAGAGTCACTGCCAGACTGCTGATGGGTAAAGTCCCCTAGGGTGGCCAAGGCTTTCAATGGGGAAGAAGCAAAACCAGTTGTGGCGTTATTGTTTCTGCCTTGCAGGCAGGCCTGACAGCCTGCCCGTCGTGGGGTCACCAGAAGTAAGCTGTGCTGCTGCCAGGGACTGGGGCCTGGAGGCATCAAGGTTCCTGGTCAGGGATCAGATCAGACAGTTGACAGGTGAAGAGCATGGACTTCGAATCCATGAGAGCTCAGTTCTCCTCCTGACTTGGCTTCTGAACTTGCTGTGTGCACGTGAACAAGCCTTGATTTGCATGTGTAACAGGGGTAGGGTCTGTGTGAGGGAATCATGGCACACGTTCACCATCAAGCCATATCACTTCAGTTCAGTTCAGTCACTGAGTCATGTCCGACTCTTTGCGACCCCATGAATCGCAGCATGTCAAGCCTCCCTGTTCATCATCAACTCCCTGAGTTCACTCAGGCTCATGTCCATCGAGTCAGTGATGTCATTCGGCCATCTCATCCTCTGTTGTCCCCTTCTCGTCCTGCCCCCAATCCCTCCCAGCATCAGAGTCTTTTCCAGTGAGTCAACTCTTTGCATGAGGTGGCCAAAGTACTGGAGTTTCAGCTTTAGCATCATTCTTTTCAAAGAAATCCCAGGGCTGATCTCCTTCAGAATGCCATATACCAACACACACTTTTTCAGAGTACTTTGGGAACATGAGCTCATGTGAAGCTCCCAATAGCCCTGCAAGGTGGAAACTATTATATCGCTTTCACTCTTTGCTGGAAATGGAGGCACAGAGTTTATTCAAGGTCATGTGGCAGAGCTGGGGGTAGAACCTATGAGGTTTAATTACAACTCCCTGCTCCTCCTACCCCCAGGTAAAATTCACATAAAACGCTAGTGGTAAAGAAGCTGGCTGCCAATGGAGGAGACATAAGAGACATGAAGTTGATCCCAGGGTCGAATTCCTCCCAGATCAGGAAGATCCCCTGGAGGAGGACATGGCAACCCACTCCAGTATTCTTGCCTGGAGAATCCCATGGACAGAGGAGCCTGGTGGGTTACAGTCCATGGGGCTGCAAAGAATCTGACACAACTGAAACGACTTAGCATCGGCAGCAGTGACATGAAACTAACCCTTAACATTTTAAAGTGACCAGCTCTGCAGCATTTAGTGCATTCACGATGTTGTGCAACCAGGACCTCTTTCTGGTTCTAGTACATTGTCATCACCCCTGAAAGGGACTCTGCCTATTAGCAGTCACTCTGCAGTGCTCCACTCCGCACCTCCTGGTGGCCACTGATCTGCTTTCTATCTCTATGGATTTACTTATTCTGGACATTTCATAAAAATGGACTCATTCAGTAGGTGGTGTTTTGTGTCTGGCTTCTTTCACTGAGCTTCATGTTTCCTGGCTTCATCCCCATTGTAGCATGGATGTGTACTCCATTCCTTTTTATGGCTGTGTAATATTCCATTGTCTGGATAGACCAGAATTTGTTTATTCATCCATCCATCAGTTGGTAGACATTTGCGTTGTTTCCACTTTCTGGCTTCTGTGAATAATGCTGCTATGAACATTCATGTACAAGTATCTGTTTGAGTCCCTGCTCTCAATTCTCTTGGGTAAATAGGTAGGAGTATAATTGCTGGGTCATATGACAACTCTATGTTTAACTTTTGAGGAACTACCAAGCTACTTTCCACAGCGGCTGCATCATTTTACCTTCCCATTAGCAATGTTCAGCACTTGCTGTTTTCCTTTTGATTATGTCCAGCCTAACAGGTATGAGTAACTCACTGTGGTTCTGAATTGCATTTCCCGAATGCCTGACGATGTTGAGATTTGCAGCCTGTGAATACCATGAGTGAGAGTACTCTGTTAGGAGCAGGTAGAGGTTGTGTGGGCAGGAATCTTTGGAGCCTTACAAAAAAATAATGGAAGCCTTCTGAAATCTACCAGGAGCCCTCCTGTTACAGCTTCCTGAAGACTGAGCCATGTCATTGCAGCAGACGACATGGAAACACAGACATAGACACCCAGGAGCTCTCTTTTGCCTTTATTTTTTAAAAACCTATAATATTCTGAATCCTGTTCTATGTGACTCTCTTCACCCGGGAAAGAGCAAATCACGTGGAATTACGAATGCCTACCATTTCACCCATTCTAGCGTTTTTCCACAGTATTGACTACCATCAACATTCGAATCAATTGAGTTACATGTTAAAAACACAGATTCCTTGGTCCCCATTCTAATCCTTGCTGAATATAGAGTTGTGGGTGGGGGCCAGGAGTCTGCATTTTAACAATCTCTCTGAGTGGTTTGCGTGCACACTGACATGTCGGAACCACTGGTTCAGGGACTGTTAGTCCTTCACACAGGCATGTGGATTAGTTCCAGCAGACTGCCCCTTGCTCCAAAATCTGGGTTGACTGTAGCCCCACACTCTCTTCCCTAAGGGACCAGGGGGCCCTCGGACCCTGGATCATTCTGGTATGTGGGAAAATGTGGGGGTGGGGGTGTCTAGAGCCACGAGGAGGACGTGGGAGGAGGGATTGGAGGAAGTCAGTGCAGGAGATGCAAGAGATATGGGTTGAACCCTGGGTCAGGAAGATTTCCCTGGAGGAGAGCACAGCAATCCACTTTAGTATTCTTGCCTGGAAAATCCCATGGACAGAGGAACCTGGCGGGCTAGCATCTATAGAGTCGGACACAACTGAAGCGACTTAGCATGCACACACACACTGCAGGCACAGAAACTTTTCTCCTCCTACCCCCTACAAATTCTGGCTTCCATGCCCTGGAACATCAGTTAAGTAGGCTAACCAATCATAGCATCCATTTCCCCCTCAAAATAATATTACCTGAGTTTCAAACAACTAACCTAAAATGAGCTCAGGGAGGATGACCCTTCCATTCTGTGGCATGGCTCATTCCAAGTAATTGTACAAAAGGAATCAGCTCTGTAGTGGTTGGGTTATTCCCACCCTGACACTTAAAGGCAACCCAACCAGTGGCTGGGGACCACTCATCACCCAGCGGAGGTTGTCATTGCCCTGTAGGTTCCTCCTTCTCGCTGCTCAAGCCTCTTTACCCTGGTCAAAGGCCACTTCTAGAACGTGAGCAAAAGAAGACAGAGGAGAGGGGAAGCTAGGAAACATGCGGCTGCCAGGAGCAGCCACCCTGGTTTTGCTTGAATTGCATTTTCTCTGCTTTATACTCTGGGGCTTCCCAGGTATCGCAGTTGTAAAGAATCCACCTGCTAATGCAGGAGACACAGGAGATGCAGGTTCAATCCCTGGATCCTGGATTGGGAAGATCTCCTGGAGTAGGAAATGGCAACCTGCTCCAGTCTTCTTGCCTGGAGACTCCTATGGGCAGAGGAGTCTGGCAGGCTACAGTCCATGGGGTCACAGCATTGGACGTGACTGAGCACGCACACTCTCTGGAGACAATTGGGAGGGCCTGGCTGGGAATACTGCATGAAGGCAGCAAATGCCGTTGTCTGTGCCTAGACTTCCAGAGCCTGCTGGTTTCACACAATGCTGCACAAGCGGAGTGTGTGTGCATCGGGGGTGGATGGCTGGGCTTGTGAGCCCTTGCTCTCTCTCTGGACCTCAGTTTTCCTGTCTGTAGAATGAGCGGGGTTAAGGGTTTCCAAGGGCCTTCCCGGCTCCATCATTCTGAGAGTCTGTCATCGCTGCCATTTCAGTGTCTGGCGAGGAAGGTAATTATGCAAGTGAAACAGGAAGTAGGATGAGCTCTTCTAGTGAATGGGATTCCTGCTGCTTGCTAATCACACTTTAATTAGGGTACAGTGCAGACTCCCACACTGTATCAGTTACGGCAAGGTACAGACAGGTAAGTCACCCAGCTGAGCGTTTCAGATCTGGGAGCGAACCTAGCTAGATTCAACTCCTTTGCTTGGTTCTCAGGGACTGATGTGTATTTGTTTCTCAAATATAGTTTAGGAAACCAGAGTTGAATTCTATCCCTTCTTTTCTCCCCTTCTCAGATATTTTGAACCAAGTACTGTGGTAGACTGTCTCATGGTATTTATACTCTAGGGGGCGGGAGAGAGTTAAAAATAGAATGTGTTCTGGGTGCTTCTAATACTCAAAGCTATTTTTTTTTTCTTGGAATTCCTCTACTAATAGGCCCTGCTAACAGACATGTCAAGGTATACCATGTTTGCCCCAAGTCTCCTCCCTTTGTTCAGTTGGTTGGGCAGAAACCCAATTCTCTCTTTCTTAAAATCTGAACCAAAAGACACAGTAACGAATCAGCTGGTGGTAGGCTCTGCTGTCTCCCACAATGAACCAGGAGTGAAAAGAGAAAGGTGGTCACGAGTGAGGGAAGCAGAGACAAGAAAGCCCAAGGGGCAGATAAGAGAGACCACAGGGTTTCTGAGAGCCAGAGGAGGAAGTTTTGTTTCTATAACTGCAGTTTCTATTCCCCAGTTGCCTCTAATTTGGTTCCCATGATCAAGAGTTTGCCCATGAAGAGCCTTGCCTTGTGGTCCTTTTCCTTGTGCTAGTGTGAATGGATTTCTGTTTCTTACAGCTGTTACTTTCTGATGTGGTTGAGAGTAGGGCTGTGCCTCATTCATTTTGGTGTCTCCCTGGCACAAAGCGTAGACCTTTGCCCACAGTAGGCATTCAATAAATGTTTGTTGGATTTAATTGAACAAATTCCCTCCCACCCTCCGCCCCAATTGTAGACAGCACTAACTGAACAAGTAGAAAGCAGACCTTGATTTAGTCCAAACTCAATTTGGGAAAAAAATTACTGTAGTGGGATGAAAATAAGCCTATAAAGAATAGTTAAAATCATTAAATAAACCTATAAAATAAACCTTTAGTGGAATTAAAATAAAATGCATAACTTAATATATTCAATAAGAGCATCCCCCTGCCCCCAGGGGGCTTCCTAGGTGGCACTCGTGGTGAAGAACCCTCCTGCCAATGCAGGAGACATAAGAGACGTGAGTTCAATCCCTGGGTCAGGAAAATCCCCTGGAGGAGGGCATGGCAACCCACTCCAGTATTCTTGCCTGGAGAATCCCCTGGACGGAGGAGACTGGCAGGCTACAGTTGCAAAGAGTCGGACACAACTGTAGGGGCATACATGCATGCCCCCAAACATTTGCTCAGTTCCTACCACAAATTTTCAGGTGCAACAGTAGCTATCTGCCAATAGATTATGTGGGCATAGACACACTTTGTCATGCATTCATTTATTTAACGATATTTTAAGGACCTACTGGGCTTCCCTGGATAGCTCAGTTGGTAAAGAATCTGCCTGCAATGTAGGAGACCCCGGTTTGATTCCTGGGTAGGGGAGATCCCCTGGAGAAGGGCTAGGCTACCCACTTCAGTATTCTTGGGCTTTCCTTGTGGCTCAGCTGGTAAAGAATCCGCCTGCAATGTGAGAGACCTGGGTTGGGAAGAACCCTTGGAGAAGGGAAAGGCTACCCACTCCAGTGTTCTGGCCTGGAGAATTCCATGGACTGTATAGTCCATGGGGTTGCATAGAGTTGTACATGACTGAGCGACTTTCACTTTAAGGATCTACTGTGTGTCAGTCAGTAATTCCTTTGAACCAATCTACCATATTAAGCTATAAACATATCTTCATTTTCCTCCCAATTTGTGGGGTCCAGTGCTTCATTAAGTTCACATTCCCCAAACCAAAGAAGAAAGGTCTTCTTAACCAGCTGATATGGAATCAACGAGGAAGAACAGCCTTTAAATGAAGTCAGTCAACCACCTTAAATCAACCCATGCTCCAGTCTGGAGCAGACAAGCTCAGTCAGACCTATAGCCAAGACCCTGGAGGATAAACAGCCTGCAGTGGGGCTCAAAACTACACTCAACCGAAGCGTACACACTCAGAGTGCCACATGGATGATCCACTGGACCTGTAATAAAATTGCTGGGGACTACAAGAACAGGTGGCTCAGTGCAGCATTCAAAATTTAAAACCTCATCAACTCCTGCTGCAGTCATGAGGCTTGACCCCAGCAGGGCACCCCACAATGGCAGCCCTTTTTCTGGACAGGGAAGTAAGACCCTAGCGTCCATTTTAGTAAACTGCTCTTTCTCATGTGTAAGTGCAGATGAAAAGTGCTAACTGCTTCTTTTTGGCATTGCTTTTTAATTATGACCATCAATAAATCATTCTATTCCTGAACAGGACTTGAGAATGGCCTGAAGGCAGAGGCACGATTCCTCAGGAACTAGGGCCAGCAGAGAACAGCTTTCTCACTCCCCACCTCTTCCTTTCATCCTCTGTCAGAAACAGAAACATTCTCTGTTCAAGAAGCTGGCAGTGGACAGCCGCACTTACGTTCCTTCTGGGAACCCTGTTAGCACACAGTTCTACCCTTGGCCTGCCTTACTGGCCACTGTCACAGAAATGGGATCTGTCCTCTGTTTTGCATTTTTCTCAATTCATTTTCCCTTCTTACTGGTGGAGTGGCCTGAATGGTCCCCCCCACCCTTCCTCAAGGATACGTCCATATTCTTATTCTCAGAACCTACGCGTGCTGTCTTATTTGGGAACAGGGTTTTTGCAGATTTTGAGATGAGGAGATTCAAAAACTGAGATCATGGCATCTGGTCCCATCACTTCATGGCAAATAGATATGTAAAAAGTGGAAAGAGTGGCAGATTTTCTTTTCTTGGGCTCCAAAATCACTGTGGATGGTGAACTGCCGCCACAAAATCAAAGAGATGCATGCTCCTTGAAAGGGAAGCTATGACAAACCGAGACAGCATATTAAAAAGCAGAGATATTACTTTGTCAATAACGGTCTGTATAGTCAAATCTATGGTTTTTCCAGTAGTCACGTCCGGATGGGAGAGTTAGACCATAAAGAAGGCTGAGCACCAAAAAGTTGATGCTTTCAAATTGTGGTGCTGGAGAAGACTCTTGAGAGTCCCTTGGACAGCAAAAAGCTCAAACTAGCCAATTCTAAAGAAAATCAACCCTAAACATTCATTGAAAGGACTGATGCTGAAGCTACAGTACTTTGGCCACCTAATGGGAAGAGCCGACTCACTGGAAAAGACCCTGGTGCTGGGAAAGATCGAGGGCAGGAGGAGAAGGGGACAACAGAGGATGAGATGGTTGGAGGGCATCACTGATTCAATGGACTTGAGTTTGAGCAAACTCTGGGAGATTAGCGAAGGACAGGGAAGACGGCATGGTACAGTCCATGGTGTTGAAAAGAGTTGGGCAGGACTTAGCGACTGAACAACAAAACAATCTGCATAGGCTCTAAATGCAAAAGCAAGTGTCCTTATGAGAGGCAGAAGAGAAGGCGCTGAGAGAAAGGGAGGAAGCAGTGTGACCACAGAGGCAGAGACTGGAGTGATGTGGCCACACACCCAGGCGTGCAGGCAGCCAGTAGAAGTGGAAGAGCTGAGGAAGCCTTCTCCTTCAGAGCCTCTGGAGAGGGCCTGGCCCAAGGGCACCCTGATTTTGGACTTCTGGCCTCCAGACTTTCTGTTGCTTTAAGCAACCCAGTTTACAGTTCTTTCTTACAGCAGCCGCAGGAAACCAGTACACCTGAGTCCTCAGTCTCAAGTGGTCCCAGCTTCTTTCACTCAAGGCCTTGGGATCCCAAGCAATCATGATTTTTGCTTCACTGCTCTGGGGTTTGGGGTTAACCCTTCCTCTGTGTGCTGCATGGATCTGCAGCACTGGGAGCATCTGGGAGCTTGTTGTTGTGTAGTTGCTAAGTCATGTCTGACTCTTTGCGACCCCAGGGGCTGTAGCCTGCCAGGCTCCTCTGACCATGGGATTTCCCAGGCAAGAATACTGGAGTGAGTTGCCATTTACTTCTCTGAGGAGTCTTCTTGACCCAGGGATTGAAACTGTGTCTCCTGAATTGGCAGGCGTGTTCTTTACCACTGAGCCACCTGGGAAGCGCAGATGATTCATATACACGTTCAAATTTGAGAAGCTCTAGTAGGATAAACTGTATGGTGACAATCAGATCTCTTCTCTACCTGAAAGGATTCTAGTTTATTCATGTCAAATCTGTTAAATATGAAGTGGAAGCTTTGTAGATACAAACCAAATGCTTAGGATAGAATGGCACGCCGATGTGTCATGCGTGCAGTGACTTGATGTCTGAAACTTGCTTTAAAAGATTCAAGGAAGGAAAGAAGGAAGGAGGAAAGAAAGGGCGTTGGGTGGGGACAGTGGAGGACAGGCGAGGTGAAATGTGGACATATTTTTGCAGCTCGGTGCTGGGTACACAGAGCTTCATTGTGAAATTCTCTCTACTTTTTCTGCAAGTTGGAAATTTCCACAATGAAAAGTTAGGAAATGCCTTGTTTTCCCAGCCATCCTGTATCTTTAGTTTTTTCCCCATGAGTCCCATTTTTATCCTCTTGTGGAAATGCCTGGTGTTGGAGGGACACCTTTTCTATCTCAGTCTGTGGTTTTCTTTGCTTTGTTTCTTCATGTTTGTCGGTTTTGTTGGCTTTCAGGATGTTTTCATCAGTGTTGTTTCCAGGGGAGCAGGATGGGAGCTGATGAAGGTTTATGGCATCATCTGACTGGGTTTCCAGCAACATCTTATGTTGTTACTGGCAGCAGGAATTTGATTTCCTTTCTCTTTCCCTACCTCTCCTACCTCTTTCATTTGGTCTTTTTGTCCACTGGCTACAGTGTCACGTATATGACCTTCAGGTCTCTGATTTACATGTGATTTGCATATTACACTTCTAGTTCAGGGGTTCTCAATTAGGGGGTGGTTTTACCTCCTAAGGAACATCAGGCACTAGGAGAGGGATGCTGCTGGAATCTAGTGAGTAGAGGCCAGGGATGCTGCTAAACTCTCTACAATGCACAGGACAGGCCACCTCCCAAGACAAACAGTGACCTAGCCTCAAATATCAATAGCAGGACAATGAGGAACCCTGATCAAGTCTTAAAGATCATCCAAGTGGGGACTTTCCTGGTGATCTAGTGGTTAAGATTCTGCACTTACCAATGCAGGGCGCCTGGGTTCGATCCCTGTGCAGAGAACTACAGGCCTCAGCAAAGACTTGGCACACCAAAAAAAAAAAAAAAAAAAGAAATCATCCAAGTGCCTTTGGCCACACTTTTTGCTTTGTCTCATGAAGGAGAGGTGGACTCATGATTGACTGCCTATCAATGAGGAATATTTGCTCATAGGTTGATTTTGGGATAGAATGTGATTGCTCATTTGTGCAAGTGGTGCCTTGCACACCTCCAGGGGGCACCGTCCATATGATATTAATGAAAACAACCCCCTCAAAATTGTGCAGCACAGAGTCAACAAAGCCATAAGTGGTTGCTCCAGTTTTGGGGTTGCCCTGGTGCTTCTGGAACTGAGAGAGACTTTTTATTCTGGCTGCCAGAGGCCCTAAGAATGCTGTTGAGTGTCCTTTCAAGAAAAGAGGAAATGTGGAACTGTGAGGACCTCACTTGCTTTTATTCTAGACCTTCATTCCCTGGTGGTTTAGATGGTAAAGAAACTGCCTGCAATGCAGGTGACCTGGGTTCAATCCTTGGGTCAGGAATTTCCCCTGGAGAAGGATAAGGCTGCCCACTCCAGTATTCTTTCCTGGAGAATTCCATGGACAGAGGAGTCTGGCGGGCTAATGTCTATGGGGTCACAAAAGTTGTACATGACTGAGAGACTAACACTTTCACTTTTTGACTTTCATCTCATTATAAAGCATCTTCTTTCGCCCCGGGCCATATCCATTTGACTAGATCTAAAATTGTCAGATTACAGTATTGTGGCTTTCATCTGAAATGTGGTGGTGTTAGCTTCTTATTTTCAGTCAGTTCCTTGGGGGAGGAAATGCATGCTGCCATAAGACTTCCTATCCACCCACTATTTGCTTGGCGGGATTTCCTTAGTTTCAGCAGCATAACTTAATCTTGCTGGTCCTCAATCACTTTGCAATAAAAACTGAGATTGCAGAAAATGTTCATTGTCATTACCAGTGATGGAGCAGTAAGTACAGGCTTCTGGAGAGAGAGAGGGAATTGTGTGATTTAAACTAGCGTAATGAGCTGCTCACACCCAGAGAATGGCTTTTCATTTCAGCAAGGTCTGAGAGAAACTACGACAGCGTTCAGGGACACAGAGGGACAGAGCTGGCAGGTGTGGTCACTGAATCCACTGGGCACCTCTGCCCTGTGGACAGACCCAAGGATGGAGTTGGGATTTCTTGGGACTCGGTCTTGGGTCACTGACTGCAACCCCACATCCCTACACCATGGTGCCTAGGCTAGGTGGTAGATCCCTGAGGTTCATACCAGTCCTTCTTCTGTTGCTTCTCCCTCTGATGACAGCCCATGACTTTCCACCTGGGACCCATTAGTCCCCCATGGGTGACATGGTTTGTGTCAGGCTTGCCATTCCCCCTGATCTGGGTGTGAGCACGTGATTAGCATCATTCCATCCCTCTGGCCACAGAGGTTGGTTCTGAGAAGTGAACTGGAGAATATGGATTTGAACTGTGCTCCTCAAAAAGATATTTTGGAGTCCTAAACCCCAGAGCTTCAGAATGTGACCTTATTTGGAAATGGTCATTGCAGAGGTGAAGTCATTAGAGAGGAGGGTGTGCCCCTAATCCAAGTGACTGGTGTCCTAATAAGACAGCCACGTGAAGACAGAGACGTAGGAAGAACTCCACGGGCTGGATGGAGGGCTGGAGGGGTGTACCTACAAGTCAAGGAATGCCAAAGACCATGGGCAAACCACGAGAAGCTTGGAGGAGACAGAGGATTCCTACAGCTTTCAGAGAGTATCACTCTTATTTGTTGTTTGGTTGCTAAGTTGTGTCTGACTCTTTGCAACCCTATGGGCTGCAGCATGCCTGTCCTTTACTATCACCCAGTTTGCTCAAATTCATGTTCATTGAGTTGGTGATGCTATATCTAACCATCTCATCCACAACTGTCCCCCTTCTGTTTTTGCCTTCAACCTTGCCCAGCATCAGGGTCATTCCCAGTGAGTTGCCTCTTTGCATTAGGTGGCCAAAATATTGGAGCTTCAGCTCAGCATCAGTCCTTCCAATCAATATCCAGGGTTGATTTCCTTTAGGATGGACTGGTTTGATCTCCCTAGTAGACCAAGGGACTCTCGAGTCTTCTCCAGCACCTTAGTTTGAAAGCATCAATTCTTTGGCTCTCAGTCTTCTTTATGGTCCAACTCTCATATATGTTGTACAAGATGACTAGAAAAAAAAACAAACATAGCTTTATTGTTCTACTGACTCCTTGATTTCAAACTTCTGGCCTCTAGAGCCATGAAGCAAGAAATTTCTGTTGTTTTAAGCCGCATGGTTTGGTGGTGCTTTGTTATGGCAGCCCTAGGAGGTTAGTATATGTGCTTTCCTCCTCCTTCTTCAGAGTCATCATCATCATCACGTTTGTCCAAGCAACAGAGAGGGCCTCCTATGGATGTGGAGACTGTGATGTGGGGTAGTCCAGCCTCCACAGTGTGCCTTTTGGCCTTAGGGGTTAGACCGTAATTCTGGGGCTTTTGGGCACTCCATGCTGGGGCATCATCCCCTATTACCCGTCACCTTTCTACAAAGACCGATGCTCCCCCCGCTCCCCACCCCCCGCACCCCGGTTGTCTGAGCCCCAACCATGACCTACTCATGATAGGCAGAATTAAGATGGCCTCAGGATTGATGCCCCAGATGTACACACTTGTAGGATTCCCTTCCCTTGCTCATGGGTGGGACCTGTGCCTGGCTTCTAACCAGTGGACATGGAAAGGTTGAAGGGATTTTGCAGAGATAACTAAAGGCTCTAACCAGTTGACTCTGAGTTAATCCAGAGGTGATTATCCTTGCTGGGCCTGACCTCAGCAGGTGCGCTCTTAGCAGAGAGTCCGGAGGCTGTCTTCTCCTACTGGCCTTGAAGGAGCAAGCTGCCTGGGTTCTGCAGCTGCGGGGAAGGGAAGTCTTGTAACAATTGCATAACCTTGGGAGAGGACCCCGGGCCTCAGATGAGACCACCCAGCCGGCACCTTGACTGCAGCCTTGTGAGACCCTGAGCAGAGGACTAAAGTCAACCGTGCTCAGTCCTGACCACAGGACCTGAGAGAGAATAAATAGGTGTTGTCCAAGGCAATGGCACCCACTCCAGCACTCTCGCCTGGAAAATCCCGTGGACAGAGGGAGCCTGGTGGGCCGCAGTCCATGGGGTCGCTGAGAGTCGGACACAACTGAGTGACTTCACTTTCACTTTTCACTCTCGTGCATTGGAGAAGGAAATGGCCACCCACTCCAGTGTTCTTGCCTGGAGAATCCCAGGGGCAGGGGAGCCTGGTGGACTGCCGTCTATGGGGTCGCACAGAGTTGGACACTGTGGAAGCGACTTAGCAGCAGTAGCAGCAGCAGTCCTAATCTGCTAAGTTTGTGTGGCTGTTATGCAGCCATAGAAAACGAATGTGGCATTCCATTTAAAGGGATGGTGAGGTACTGTGGCCAAGACCACTGTGTGTGTGTGTGTGTGTGTGTGTATATGTGTGTGTATGTGTTCAAGGAGGTGGGGGATGATGAAAGGAGCAGAGTGGAGCCAGGTGGAAAGAACAAAACTACCTTGGAGGAGGTAACAGCCCTTCCAATGAGAGAGGGAAGCAGCTTGATCAACATGCAGCCCTGCCCAATGCCTGGTCCTGCAGGACTAGAGGGAGAATGTAACCCAGGTCTTAGGAGCCTCCATCCTGCCCAGAAGTCCCACTTGCAGGTGGTGCTAGGGGGAAATACTTGGAGGAAAAACACATGCTTTGTAAGGATGCAAAAATCTTCTGACATGGAGTGATGATGAGGTGGGATATTTTAAATTAATAGCCAGCTTTGTTTTTAAAATCCTCTCTCCTGGGGCTTGCCTGGTGGTCCAGTGGCTAAGGCTCCATGCACCCAGCTCAGGGGGCCTGAGTTTAGTCCCTGGTTAGGGAACTAGGTCCTACATGCCACATCCAAGAGTTCACATCCTGCCACAAAAGATCCTGCAATGCTGCAGTGAGTATCAAAGATCACATATGCTGTACCTGAGACCTGACGCAGTCAAATAAATATTAAAAACAACAACAACAAAATCTTCTCTCCTTTAGTCTTTCCTTCATTCAGGCAGTCAGGATTTCTGCTTTCATGTCCCGAGGAAAGGATCCCATGGGAGAAAGTGGAGGAAATCAGAGACTCCTTTTGGCTTTGGGGTTTCACATACTAAGCCTCTTATGGGAGCCACGGAGGAGTTGGGGTGTAGAGAAAGGTTTGAGGGGGACACATGGGAGTAAGAACAAATCTCACCTGTCTGATTCCCCGAGAAAGGAAGCCCAGAGGCAGAAGGATCACCAAGGAAAGGGCTCCTTGTCCTTGACTCTGGTGGAGTTCCAGCGAGAAGGAAGCGAAACCTCCCAAAAGATGTGTGGAGTTTGGGAGCAGAGTGGGCGGGAGCCCGAGACTGTGCGTCAAGCCCTGCAAAGAGGGCCAGACTCTGGAGACATGTTAGTGGGAAGCTGGCCATCGTCTTCCCTGCTCGGCTCCACAGGGATGCTCCAGCAGTATTCGTCAGTTGACAGGATGAATACAGTCCTAACAAACTCTCCAGGAAGACTTTCTTCACCAGCATCAGGACAACTGATGAGGGATCCTAGGTCTGGGATGAGGGCCCAGATGCCACACACCTGACAGCTCCAGGCACGAGGAGTCCCTGCTGCTCAGAGTTCTGACCTCACCAGACAAGTCAGCTACGTCTCACGCCTGGGCCACGGCCTCTCCCTGCCGCACTCCTTGCCTGGGACTGCCTGGTCCCTAATCTCTTGGGCTCTGTCTGGGAAGCTTGGAGGAGTGCTTGCTTGCCTTTTTGGGCTCCGTGGAGCCCATGTGCGAGCAGCCGCCGGTGCAGCTGAGCTGAGCAGCAGGACAGCAGCATCGTCTCCCCACCCCTCTCCTGACTTAACTGGCCCTGAGGTGTTTTGAACTCCGGTTAATTAGTCGTTGGGCCCGGAGAGCCCCTTTCATTATACTTTGTGTCAGGCCTACCCCCTGGAATCTGAAGAAGTCTTCGGGTGCTGGCAACACCAATTTTTATCCATTATTTTTTTCTATTACAAATGATCCTTTTCCACATTGGAGTCAGACAGAGGTCGGGTTGAGCTCAGCTCACGAAGACAGACGCTGGTGCTTTTGCTGGGTCCAGGGTGGCCTCTGTGTCATTAATACAGCATATTCAGGATGTCTCCCCACTGCCTGGAAGCTCTGAGTATGTGCAACATTCAAAGGTGTTTGGGATGACTACCTCATGTGAAGAGTTGACTCATTGGAAAAGACTCTGATGCTGGGAGGGACTGGGGACAGGAGGAGAAGGGGACGACAGAGGATGAGATGGCTGGATGGCATCACGGACTCGATGGACGTGAGTCTGAATGAACTCTGGGAGTTGGTGATGGACAGGGAGGCCTGGCGTGCTGCGATTCATGGGGTCGCAAAGAGTCAGACACGACTGAGTGACTGAACTGACTGAACTGACTGACTGACTGACTGAATTAGAAGGAAGAACACCGAACAGCTGTAGGCGTGCTAAAGGTAGGGAGAGGGACCAGTGTCTGGGACCATCCAGGGCTGAGTTCAAGTCCTGCTTTGCCCCTCAGCAGAAGGTCTGCTGCGGGACCTCAGGAAAGATTTGTACATTCATGGGCCTTGGATATCTCACCTGTTCTGACTTTTTATCACTGCTATGAGAATTGAAGGATATGGTGACTGTGGTACTTGCTGAGCGTTTTTGTAAGCCAGGTTGTGGTTAAGTCACTTAAGACAGGGGTTTCCAGCTGAGGGCCAATTTGTCCCCCAGTGGGTGTTGGGCAATGTCTGAGACACTCTTGGTGGTTGGGGAGGAAGAGACAGTCCTGGCACCTGCCTGATGCAGCCCAGGACTCTGCCCAACACCCCTCACTGCACAGGACAGTCCCCACCACACAGGACCGTCTGGTCCCAAATGCCAAAGTGCTGAGGCTGTAAAACCTGTTTTAAGGCAGTGACTTGTTCACCACCTCAATAAATGGCAGGTTGGTTATAAATAAGAAGGATTGAAGAACATGCTTGTTTCTATAAAGTGTTGAATTTATGTATATAGGCATTTTATAGACCTATAGTACTTTATAGGCAATACATACACATGGTCCAAGATCTAAAAGGTACACAGAATGTACAATCCAAAGTCTCCCTTCCACTCTGTCCCCTTCCTGGAGGAATCAGTGTTACCAATTCCTTGTTTATTTCTTTTTTTTTTTTTCCTTGTTTATTTCTTTAGAGGTTCTTTGTGCATCTATGAGCAACCATATGCACGTATACACACACATATGCATGCTACACATATTCTTTGCATCTTGCTTTTGTCACTTAATCCATCTTGGAGATAACTTCCTACCAGACACAAAAACTTCCTCAGTTTTTCTTAGTTAAAAAAAAATTAAAAGTATTTTTGGCTGTGCTGCACAGCCTATGGGATACTTAGTTCCCTGACCAGGGATTGAACCTGTGTCCCTTGTAGTGGAAGTACAGAGTCCCAACCACTGGACCGCCGGGGAAACCCCTCTCAGTTTGACAGAGTATGCCATTCTATGCATGTCCAGTATTTTATTTAGCCAGTCCCCTCTGGATGGATAGGTTGTTTCTATTTTTTTCACTGTTGCAAACTAATGTAATGAATAACTGTATGTGTATCATTTTCCACCAAGCAAATTAGTAATGGTAGGATAGAGTCCTACAGGTAAAATTGCCAAATAAGAAAGTTTGTGTGTTTGTAATGTATAAGATGTTGCAAATTACCCTCCATTGAAGCTGTAAGTTTCCCATTTCCTGCTGGCAGTAGTGTTGGGGTGATTTTGTAATTTAAAAAATTTGCTCTCACCGTGTGTATCATCTCATCAAAAGCCTTCTGGGGATCAGTAAAAAGTGAGCATGGCTTACAATATTTTGTGCCCCTTGTATTCTCAGCACTCAAGGACCCAGAATCTGCCCGTAGGAGATCTTTAAGTGTTATGAAGTTAATGCCGCTGGGGAGTAGAGAAAAGTGCTCTTTCGTTCCTGCTTCCCGGTACTAATGGTTCCCGAATGACTTGCGTCTGGAAGAGTTTACATGTAGGAAAATCCCTCTCAGCAAATCTCCCTCTGAGTGGTTGCTTAGCTTTATTTTTCGAGTTTCTGATTCAAGGGTCCCTTTGAGAGTTGGGTGGAAGTCCCAGCAAAAAGGCACCAGCAGTTTGCCCATCATGTCAGAGGTTCCCAGAGCTGCCCTTGGACCCTAGCAAGTGGTTCTCTGGGTGTGTGTGTGTGGGTGAGGTTCACATCACTAGCACCCCTCCCTGCCCTGTGAGAGGGGTCTGCCGATTCCCAGTTCAGAACGAGCAGAACCAGTTCCTTGTAAGGAGTCCAGGGCCACCCTGGTTCCTAGTCTGGCTTCTCCCTCCCCACTTTCTGACCAAGTGGCTGGTCAGTTACTCAGCCTTGTGGAGTTGTTGTTTTCTCACCTGTGGATGAGAAAACTTGCTTTGCAGTGTTGTCCTGGAGATACCCAAGGCAAAGCCTGTGGCACAGAGCCTGACATCTGGCCACATTTGGAACGGAAGCTACTGTCTAATTACAGGGGGAGCCCTTCGCATCCTGACTGCCTCCTCCTCTGCCTCTTTAGACTGGAATCTCTTTGCTTAGTGGCAACTGGCATTCTGGATCCATCACGTTCCTTCTTGTCACAGAGACCTCGTACATGCTGTTCCCTCTGCCTGGAACACTTTTCCTGCCTCTGGACTCCTGAGGTCTCTTTATTTGTTTATGTTTGGCTCTGTGAGTCTTCACTGCTATGCAGGCTTCTCCTTGTGGTGGCTCTCCTTGCTGTGGCGCACGGGCTCTAGAGCACACGGGCTTTAGTAGTTGCAGCACGTGGGCTCAGGAGTTGCGGCCCCCTGACTTTAGAGCACAGGCTCAGTAGTTGTGGTGCATGGGCTTTGTTGCTCTGGGGCCTGGGGGATCCTCCTGGACCCAGGATTGAACCTGTGCCTCCTGCACTGGCCGGCAGGCTTTATACCAGTGAGCCTCCAGGGAAGCTCATGGGATCTTTGATCTTCTTGCAGCGTGGGGATCTTTAATTGCGGCATACAGGCTCTTACTTGCAGCATGTGGATCTAGTTCCCTGACGAGGGATGAAGCCAGGCCTTTAGCATTGGGAGCACTGAGTCTCAGCCACCAGACGACCAAGAAGTCCCCCAACGTCTCCTTCATGGGCAGCTCACCTTCCTCCAGGAGGCCTTTCCTGTCTCTCTGCTTTCAAGTCCCTTTGCCCTTGCTGTCTTCTCCCAGAAAGGCTGCCCTCTTCCGTCTTGGTGCCTCTCTGGCTTGTAATGACATCTATCCGTGTGTTTACTGCTCTGATGTCTGTCTTTCCCAGTGACCCGCATGCCCCAGGTGAGCTGGAGGGGCCAGCTTGGGCAAGACCCCGAGGCAGGTGGGGGGCTGGTTGGAGGCACTTGCAGGGGGCCTTTGTGATCTGGGAGGAAGCTTGTGAGAGGAAGAGAGATGAGAGAGGCTCGGAGTGAGCAGACTCTGGGGACCTTCAGGGTCATTGAAAGACAAGATTTAACTTCTCTTCAAAGATCATACATGTCCCTCCAGTGTACCAGCATTAAGCAGGGGAGCTACCTGATCTAACTGATTACTTTAGGCTTTAATATTTTATTATTCTCAATAAAAGTCTTTTAATGATTTACTGTATACAAGATCACTGGCCATGATATGAAAGGCAGGGTGGAGGGTAGGGTGGGCCTAGGGCATTGGGGAGATGCCTTTGGAGGCTGCAGCTGTGGTCCCCATCCTGTCTGCAGGCCATGGGTTCTAGAAACAACCTGTGCATCCCCAGGTATGCTAAGCTGGCACTTCTTCCATGGAGGTGATCCCAGGTCACATGGGCTGCCTCAGTCTCCCCAGAGGTGCCAGAGAAGCAGCTCTCTGTTTCAGGGAATGGCAGAGGCCAGGCTTCTGCCGGCACAGTGGCCTGGCTGCGGGGCAGAGCTTACCCGAGATGGTGGTGAAGTGGGACGGGGAGGTCATGGTCATGAAGGGCGGCGTGAGGTACTTGGCCTTGACGCCCTCCTGGGCCAGGCGGTCCATGTTGGGGGTGTCCACGTCCTGGTCGTAGTCCCAGCGGAAGCCGTCGAAGGAGATGAGCAGCAGCTTGTGGAAGCTCTTCGTCCTGGGGATGGGGTGGCCGCTGGCCCAGCCCAGCAGGACGGGCAGCAGCAGCAGCAGCGCGAGGACCCGGGGCCCTGTCATGTCCCAGCGCCTCCGACCCTCTCACCGCCAGAGTCACAGTCTGCTCCCTTTTTCTCCCTTGTATTATCTGCGGTTGAGCAAAGTCCACATTGATAATTCTGCCCCAGCTCTATTGTGGACCAGAACACCCGGAGCCGAATGAGATAGCACACGTCTGACAGGACGGAAGAGCTCTGGAGGCGGGTTGTGGTGGGGGTTGCACAGCTGATGCGCTTAATGCCACGGCCCCGTGCGCTCGGCTGCTTCTAAGTCGTTTCAGTCGTGTCCGACTCTGTGCGACCCCATAGACGGCAGCCCATGAGACTCCCCCCGTCCCTGGGATTCTCCAGGCAAGAACACTGGGGTGGTTGCCATTTCCTTCTCCAATGCATGGAAGTGAAAAGTGAAAGTGAAGTTGCTCAGTCATGTCCGACTCTTAGCGACCCCATGGACTGCAGCCCACTAGGCTCCTCCGTCCATGGGATTTTCCAGGCAAGACTGCTGGAGTGGGGTGCCATTGCCTTCTCCTGTGCGCTCTAAAATGGTGAAAATGCTCAGGATTACGCGCATCTTACCATGATGGGAAGAGGCCAGCCATGTGAGATGGTTTGGGCTCGTTACAGATTCCACTGTTGTGAACATTTGGAGAACAAGTTAGGTTGGTGCTTTCCTTTACTCGATATAGCCTGTTTTTATAGGGAGAACAAATTACTGTTCCTTATGAAAACAGCCACTGTGGATTGCGTGCCCACGAGGTCTGGGAACTGTACGTACATCATCTATTCTATCCCATTTAATGTTTTTTTGAAATTCTAGAAAGGTTATTAAGTTGAACATTCCCCATAAGAATTAAAAAAAAAAATCACTGTGGTCTGATACACAAAAGATAAAGTTTACCATTTTAACCACTTGAAAGTGGACAGTTTCAGCGACATTCAGTACATTCACGGGGCTGACAGGCCGTTCACATTCACCACTCTCTAGTTTCAGGCTGTTTTCAGCCGTGCACGTTAGTGGTCTCTTCTCATTCCTCCCTTCCCCCGGTCCCCAGCAACCACTAATCTGCTTTCTGTCTCTTTGCATTTACTTTTCTGGTCGCTTCGTAGAAGTGGAGTCATACAGCACCCAAGCTTCTGTGTCTGGCTTCTTTTGCCGAGCACCATGTTTCCAAGGTTCTTTCGTGGCGCGGTGGCATGCATCAGTACTTCACTCCATTTGTGGCCGAATAATATTCCACTGTGTGGATGTTCCACATTTCATACATCCGTTCACCCGCCAATGGGCATTTGGCTTGCTTCCACGTTTTGGCTGTCATGAATAGTGCTGCTGTGAACATTTGCATAGGAGCTTTTGTTTGAATACTCCCCACTTTCCATTTAATTTTTACAACATATATATGAGGCAGTTTTTACTTTGTAGCTGAATAAGCAGCTCAGAGAGGCTATAGAACTGCCCCAGGGCCACCCAGCAGAAGTGAGGCTGTGACTGTCATTTTAATACTTGGCTACATGTTTGGTGCACACAGGGATATAAAATTCCCCAAGGGAACAAATGGCTGTGAACAGGCTTAAGCATCTATCCCTCCACCCCACATTTATTGAGCACGTCCTATGTGCCATGGGCTTCCCCAATGACTCAGTGACAAGGAATCTGCCTGCCAGTGCAGGAGGTACAGAAGACATGGGCTCAATCCCTGGGTCAGGAAGATCCCCTGGAGGAGGAAATGGCAACCCACTCCAGTATTCTTGTCTGGAAAAATTCCATGGACAGAGAAGCCTGGCAGGCTACCGTCCATAGGGTCACAAAGAGTCGGACATGACTTAGTGACTGAGAACGCACTTGATATATGCTAGGTGCCAGATACACACAAGCTTAGATGCAGACTTTGCCTGCGTGGCTTAGAGTCCAGGGAACAGGCAGACAAATAAAGCGGAATCCTGCCACAGGTGCACACTGGAGGTGATATGGGAGCACAGGGAGAGGGTCCTCACCTGGGGAAGCCAGACAGAAAAGGGTTCCCTGGAGGAGGCGGCGCTAGACTTGGGTTTCACAGGCTGGGAGGAATTAGCCTGTTGGTAACATCTAACTTTGGGTGCTCATCTGGATGTGACAACCCTCTCCTAACAGACCTGCCTGTGGCCACCTTCTACAAATACATGCATGACATTTACCCTTTCTGCTTTGAAGGATCTGTGAGTTGTATAAAGCTGTCACCAGTGGACTTTCCAGTGACAGGAGGTGACAGTCTGCCCAGGTTTTCAGGTGAAGTTTTCAGAAGGTTTTTTTCTTGATGTGGGTGGACTACAAGCAGGATATCAGACCCAGATGAGGTGACCCATTTCCCTCTTCCTGAAACCGCCTGAGAATTTTGATCCAGGTATTTGCTTAGGTTGAGTTTTTGGGGTGAGGAGGTGGAGCATCAGGAGAGCTCCACTCTGTATTTGCGTAACTTGGCCTCTCTTATTAATTAGCATGGTGTTTTGCTCTAGGATGGAATTTTATAGAATTTTGTGATGAGTGTGCAGCGAAGCAGTTGAGGGTGTTTTGCAGCCTGTAGGCTAGGCTCACAGCTCTGCTCTGGGCTTACACTTTACACTTAGGGAAAGTATTATAACCTCTCTGTGCCTCTCTTCCCTTCTCCATACAAAAGGAATAATGATATATTTCCTGAAGTCATGAGCTGCCGATGAAATGATGTATGTTGACGTGAATGCTTACTGCTCATGGGATATCCACCTGCCCCCACCCCCACCCCCTGCCACTCCCCATCCCCCTCGTAATCATGGCCCTTGTGTTTGGAGTGGAAGCCACATGTATGACTTCCAGCCTGAAGCTTTCAAGGATTGGTGCGTAACCGCCTCACCCTGTCAATTGCTGCCACAGGAACTGTGGAAGCCTTGTGTTGAGACGGTAGAATTTCCATCATGCTGGATTTCTGAGTGATCAAATAGATCATAGTTCCCAGCTAACCCATGGTGGACGTGCAGTGTGAGAGGTCAGCCTCTGTTGCCAAGCCACCGAAATTTTGGGATAATTTGTTACTGTGGTATAACTTAGTCTGTCCTGTTAATGCAGCAGGTAAAGCACTTACATTGGTCCTTAGTGCTGGTTAAGTGTTCAGCAAATGTTGTTTACTTTTTATACAATAATAAATTGCCACTGATAGCTTCCATATCTGATCTAATGATGCCAATGATGCTGTTTTGTGCTTGGACAAATTGGACTTGGCACTCCTTGCAGCACATGGAAAGAACAGATGACTGAGGGCCAATAAAGCATCATTATCTTTAGTTTGTGTCCCTGGATATCCTTGGTGGCGAAGAACAACGTATGCTGCTCTGGGAAAGCCAGGCCTGAAGGACAGCTGCTGTTGACGCTGGAATCAGGCCTGTCCCAGGCCAGGCATTCTTTGGTTCAAAGAGAACCTTGAGTCCTTGATGTGTAGATTCTTGGAGGGAATGTGAATATTTGTACTAAGTAGTTTGGCCTTTTGAGAATTGTTTGTTAATCATTTAGGCCCTTTAAGGAACAATCCACATACATCTTAACATTCTGGAAATACAGAAAGCACATACAAAACAGCCAGCAGTCATGCAACAACCCACCATGTCTCCTAAATCTTCCCCAAAGTGCAACCTTTGGTGCAGTCAGCAGAGACTGGTGGAGGTGGCTGGCTAGAGAGAATTCTAATGGTGGCCACCGTGATGCTTATTGTCACAGCACTGATATCTTGCTTTCTCTTTGTTGAGCTCTGGTTTGGAAGGTGTAAATCCATCATCTGTTTTAGCAAATATTTATTGAGCAGTTTGGATGTGGTGGAGGATGAGATATGGAGGAGAGGGCAAATCTCGTCCTGGCCACTATGTTTTCAAGCTGTTCTAGCACTCACTGTGGGTCATGCAGGCTTGAGGGCCCTCCAGTTCTGGAAACATTTCCCACCCAATGCCATCTTGGACTAGATTCCTTTTGCTAGCCCAGTAGAGCTATCTTTGACTCTTACTTTCTTTTGCATGACATTTATATCAGTCACTGGGAATCTGTACAGAAGTACAGTGCATTTTGTAAAACTTTGGTTGAAATCCCATTAAACTTTGCTAAGAAAAAAACATTTATGACATAGTCACTGGAATGGAGATGAGGAAATTTCCAAACATATTTTAGGAATCATCCCAGCAGAAGGTAATGGTCAGAACTCTTGGTTGCAAGTGACAAAAACCTACCTCTTACTAGGGTAGATAAGAAAAGGGACCATGCTTTAGTCTCGTTTTCCCTCAAAGCCGATCCTGAAACAAGGATGGGAGTGCAAGTGGCTTATTTGGGCGCATCCCCAGGGAGCACCCACGGGGGAGTGGGGAAGTGACTCAAGGCAGGGAAGAAGGTCATTGTGGGAGTTTCAGCCTGGGCTGTATGCAGGTCTAGAGCAGTTAGTGCCCATGGGCTGCAGACATGGCATCTGCATGCGGCCTTTCTGGGTGTAATTTCCCAGGTCACGGAAGTCACTCTGCAGAAAGGCAGGGTCGCAGCTTGGCTCCAGGGACTCACACCCCAGATCTCTCTCCCCCGTCTCTGTGTCTGACTTTGCATATCACCTCAGTTTCCTCTTGCTTGGGACTGGCTATCTCCAAAAGTGAGGAGTGTGGCCACAGAAGTTCCTCTTTGTCTCACTCCATAGTTCCTGTCATCACAGATGATGATTATTTTCCCAGTTCCAGCTAGGAAAAAGAAACCTGAGGGAAGAACTCTGATTGGCCTGTTTGAGTCAGATCACCATCCCTGGACCAATCAACTGTGTGGGGGCTGGGAAGTGAGGGAGTGGGGGAGGGTGGAGTCAAGTAAGAATGTGGAACATGTGTGCTAAGTTGCTTTAGTCCTGTCCAGCTCTTTTCAAACCCCACCTGAGCCATGTGGCTATGGTAGGAAGAGATGCAAATCTCAATAGAAGGGAGGGTGGTAGGCTGAAAAAAAAAAGAGAGATATCTGTGATGAAAGGAAAGGATTAGGACATGTATCCTGTTAAACCTGTTGATGATTGGGGCTTTGAACATTTCTTTGAATATAAAACCACACTGTGGTTCTCTCAGCTTGATTTACCAGCAGGGAAAAACCTAGCACAGGCTGAACTGTTTACTATGGGCAGGCTGTTGCTGCGGATTCAGATACTTACCGATTGATCCAGAGATCAATTACAATGCTTCTCAAGGGATGTAAACTCTGATGGGGTCTGCTTATGATGGAGCTGAAGTCAAGCAAGAGGAGAGCTGGCATGCAGGACATTCTCATCTCTTTGTTCCGTCGAGTAGTGTCCAGTTCAGGGTCTGGCTGGCAACAGATGTACCTGGAGGGATGGCTGCACATAAAGGAGTGTGTGGGTGTGTTAGGTGTTTTCCAAAGATGAGTGCAACACCCCAGAGATGTCTTTTTGTACTCTGATTACAAATTCTTCATTAAGAGGTGGAGTTTATTTCCCTCTTCTTGAACCTGCACTGGCCTACAACTTGTTTTGATCAACAGAATGCAGCTGAACTGATGGTGTCTGACGTTTGGTCCTGCGTCTTGAGAACTCTTCAAGCTTCCCTTATTTTTGCTCTCGCGGCAGGCAGCACCAAGTAAGCCCTGATTCTCCTGCTCAAAGGGCCGTGTGGAGAGGGGCTCTGGAGGACGAGAGGGCACATGAAGGAAAACCAAGTTCCCGGCCACTAGCAGCACCATCTGCCAATCACATCTGTGAGGCCATTATTGACCTTCCAGCCCAGCTGGACCTCCAGCTACAAGTGAGCCCCGATGAAACCAGCAGAGGAAATGCCCAGCCAACTCACAGAATCACAAGAGATAATGAATGGTTGTGGTTCAAAGTTGCTAAGTTTTGGGTGCTATAGAAATAGCCCACGAGGGTGTGAGCTTGTCGGGTACACAGATCCCATCTGATGAAGAGCTATGAGTTCCTGGGATCTAACTCAGAGCCAACTTATGTCCTCAATGTCCTTTTGTTTGAAACTTTTATGAAAATTTTCTTTGAAGACAACATTTTAAGAGCAGTTTTAGGCTCCCAGCAAAATTAGGAGAAAGGGACAGAGATTTCCCATATGCTCTCTGCTCCACGAATGCACCATCTCCCCCACGCCCAACATCTCAACCGAGTGGTGCCTTTGTTATACTTGATGGACCTGCACTGGCACATCATAGTCCCTCAGAGTCTATAGTTTTACAGTTCCCTCTTAGTGTTGTCCATTGTATGGGTTTGGGGTGAATTCCTGTAAAATTTTCACAGGTTTGGACTATCCTCAGGGAAATTCCAAAGCTCAGAAATTATTTTGCTTTCTGGAATCTTTCACATGTTGTTGAGCCCTGGAAATTCCAAAGAAGGATCTGAAATGAAAGAAAAGTTTTAAAAAAGGTATTCCTGTGGCTTCACTTCAGCAAGATTCACATTGAGTGTTTTGCAAAGTGCTAGTGTTAAGCCAGATCATGTTTTCAAAGATTCCTTCAGCCTCAGGGTTGGCAGGATTCGGACGGCCTCCCAGCATCTGTGACTTACCTGCAAGGGTTGGTTCAGCTGGAAGGGACCCAGGTCTCTTTGGGTTAATATGCTGTTTCTTTAAGACAAATGCCACATTTCGTATACTCCTTGAAATCTTCACAAATACAACCCCAGAAGCATTGGAAAAAATATTAATATTCCTTTAACTGAAGATTTTTGGAGAACATAGAAAAGATTATCATTTAGAAAAAATCAGTTAATTAATTTGGCTGTGCCAGGTCTTAGTTGCAGCACATGGGATCTTTCCTGCATCATGCAGGATCTTTTGTTGTACCATGTGGGAGCCATAGTTGTGCCTGTGGACTCTAGAGCATGCAGGTTTAAGGCTTGTGAGATCTTAGTTCCTGGACCAGGGATCAAACCCTCATCCCCTGCATTGCAAGGTGGATTCTTAACCACTGGACCACCAGGGAAGTCCCAAAGAGATTATGTCTTACATCGCATGGTTAAACCTCCATCTTTCATAAAGTTCCTTACTCTATGGCCACCTTACTCTCCCTCCTCCCCCATAATTTCTCCCTTCTGCTGTCTGTAGCCACAGCTCTTTCTCCAACCTCACCCTGCCTTTCCAAACCTCTTCAGCTTGGTGCTTCCTTTAGCAAAATCTCTAGCTAAACCTGCATGCCTCTGCGGGACCTTAGTCCACTTGACAAACCCAGTGACATCATCTTCACTGCTCCAGGCAGCCCTTCGGGTGTGGAGTCCTGCCAGCTGGAGAGCTCATCCTTGTGAGCAAGGACAGGCTGAACTCTTGTCCTGTAGCTTTGAATCTATTGCTCCTTGTTTGATATCTTTGTTGTTGTTGTTGTTTTTCAGTCACTAAGTTACCCCAACTTTTTGTGACCATATGGATTATAGCACACCAGGCTCCTCTGTCCTTCAGTATCTCCTGGAGTTTGCTTACACTCATGTCCGTTGAGTCGGTGATGCTCTCTCACCATCTCATCACTGCTGCTCTCTCCTCTTCTTGTCCTCAGTCTTTCCCGCATCAGGGTCTTTTCCAGTGAGTCAGTTCTTTGCATCAGGTGGCCAGAGTATTGGAGCGTCAGCTTCAGCATCAGTCCTTCCAATGAATATTCAGGGCTGATTTCCTTTAAGATTGACTGGTTTGATCTCCTTGCAGTCCAAGGGACTCTCAAGAGTCCTGTCCAGTACCACAATTCCGAAAGCACCAATTCTTCGGCACTCAGCTTTCTTTATGATATCTTGGGCCATGCTAAAGAAATCAAATTCCTCTTTCTTACAGTAGATGTTTGGAATACAGCCATATTCTGTCTCTTGTCTCTTGCCTCTCTCCCTCCCTCCTTCCTTCTCTCATTCTCTTTTCTTTCCAGAGCAGGGGTCGGCAGACCTTTCCTATAATGACCCAGATAGACCCTGCAGGCCTGACAATCTCTCACAACTACTCAGTTCTGCCACTGCAGAGTGATAAGCAGCCATAGGCAATATGTAAACAATTGGACGTTGCTCTTAAGTTCCAATAAAATTTTATTTGTAAAAAGAAAAAAAAAAATCATAGCTCACAATTTTCCTGACCCCTCACAGCATGTTCTGTCTAGATTTAATATCTCTAACTCTTTTGACCATTGCTTCTTTGGTGTATCTTTGATTTTCTTCTCCATCGTGGCAATCATATTCTGAATGCCTGTTAGTTTGTCCACCTCTCCTAAAATGTGGCCCTGAGAACAAGGCGCATGCTCTACAGATGTGATGATGTTACACTCTTTCCTGCTGTGTTCTGAGCAGGAGAAAGAGAGCAGGAACGACTGTCACCCTTGTAAGCTCCAACCTTGTGAAAATTTGGTGAGACATCTCTGAGAAGGATGTAAACCTATTCACCTATGGGCTGAAAGAAACCAGAGGCATGGGAAAGAAACTAGAGGCATGGCCTGTCGAACAGGAACTTAATGTCTGATGTACAGAGATCTCTGACTTGTCTTGATTGAGATTGGAAGTGGGGAGGACCTGTCCACAGAAAACAGTTTCTATCCCCAGGTGAGGAACCAGCAGATAACTGTGTAAGCAGAACTTTCTGAGAACAAAGACTAAGGAAGAGGTGGTGCGAGAAGAGTGAAAAGGTCAATAATTAAGGCGATGACTGTGCTGGGAGAGTCGAATGAAGAAAATTAGACTGCCAGGCGTGAATAACGAGAAATCTGATGGAATTAGCAGTGCAGAACAGATGCTGAAGGCTTCTTTATTTCTCTCATACTCAAAAGTTTTTGCTTAGGCTGGATGGGGGAGGAGAAGGCAGGTATGTTGGAGAATCCTGTTTCACTAAGTATGGAAGGGAGGTTTTGGAAAAGGTCTCAGAAGAAAGAGAGATACCTGGGGGGCTCGTTGGAAGTCTGCAGAGGCTGAGCTGCATCTTGGCACGTTGCAGGGTTGGGAGGGAGGGGGATGGCACTAGATCACGTCTTTGCTTGTCCAACATAATCATCTCTTACCTGTTGGCTGTTCTCACAGCCTAGTCCAGACACTCTTTCCTTCTCCCTCTGGACTTGCTCCTAGGTGGGTCTATCCACTTCCATTGCTTTATCTGCCACTCCTTGGCCGATGACTCCTAAAGGTCCATCTCTAGCTCACACTGCTCCTTCAATCACCAGCTTATACATCCAATGATTTTCTTGCCTTTTCCCCCTTGTCAGTAGTCGACATCTCACGCTTAACACGTCCAAAGTCACCAAAGCTAGACCCTCGCTCTTCCTCCCCTCCTGCCCTGGGCCCCAGCCGTGTCTCCCATTCTTTAAACAGCACATAGGCTGTTCAAGGCAGTAACCCAGGCACTGTCCTCTTTCCCCCTCTCCCCACCATCAGCAAGTCCTGTGATTCTGAACTTGATCTCAACTTTTCCATTCTCTCCATCTTTGCTGCCACTGTCTTAGCCCAGGACATCATATCTCAGCTGGGCTATGGCAGCAGCCTTGGAAAGGGTCCTTCTGCCCCTGCTCTCAACCCTCAGCAATCCATTTTCCACCTGGAAGCTAGCGGGATCTTAGGGTTGCTGCTTTGGCTTCCTACTGTGTGGAGAATAAAATCCAGACCTTGGGCCTCTTGCAGGCTCCTGCCCAGCTCCCCACTTCCTCCTGCCTCCTCTCCTTTTCCTATTCTTCTCAGCCACAGTTATCTCCTTTTGGTTCTTTGGAGCCAACAAACTTTTCCTACCCCAGGACCTGTTGTTTAAGCCTGGAATGATTTTCCTCTGCTCCTCCCTAAACTAGCCTCTAATCATCCTTCAAGTGTTAGCTTAAATATCTGCTCCAGGGGCTTCTCTGGCGATCTAGTGGTTAAGACTCCATGCTTCTAATAAAGGGTGCCCAGGTTCGATTCCTGGTCAGGGAACTAGATCCTGTATGTCACAACTAAAGATCCCATGTACTGCAACTAAAATCTAGCACAGCCAAATAAGTAAATACATGTTAAAAAAAAAATGTCCACTCCATAGAGAGGTCTTTCCTGACCCCCTTTATAAAGCAGACTCCTTATTATTCTCCACCTCAGCCTCTTGCTACTCTTCATGGACTTTCTTATTTTTCATTTGTCTCCCCCAATAGCCCATAAGCTTCTCAAGGGTGGGGGCATGCCTACCCTGTTCATTGTTTTAGCAAGAGCACCCAGCACAGTGCCTGACACACCATAGTTGCTCGATAAAGAAATCTAGAGTGAAGGGGTAAAAAAAAAAATGGAGAGCTACTTCTCTGAACTATAGATAATGAGATTAAACACTTTGTGTTTTCCTTAGTCAGACATTATGTGCAGTTGGGGATACAATAAATGATGATGATAACAACATCTGTGTCTTGCCTGATGTTCTTCGCCAGTCGCTTAATTAGTCAGTTGTGCCTCTTTTGACAGTTCTGTTTCCAGTCTGATGATTTGTTGCTTTTATGGCTGTTGGCTCCGTTTGGGTTCATTAGCCTGACAAAGTAGCAGATTTTATTGGTATTTGCTCTGTTATTCACAATGTCATCAACTTAAAGATTGTCTTAGTCTTTAGCAAGAAGCCCTAGTTAGGGCAGTATATTAGTCAGGATGGTGTGGTTTGTGCTGTTGTAACAACAATCCCCAGATCATAGTGGCTCGGTGTCCCAAGTTTTATTCTTGGTCATGGTATGTGTCTGGCATATATCTAGGCATTTTAGGGGTAATCCGTCCATTCTTAGACACTCAGGGCTGCAGGCTGATGGACGGTGCATCTGTGTGTGTCTCCTTGATCACCAGTGCAGGGGAATCACACAGTCTTCCACTTGGATACGACACACGTTACGTCTGCTCTTGTTTTATTGGACAAAAGAAAATCACACTGTCAAGCCCAACTTCCAGGTGCCTGGAAAGAGAGCCAAAATATTTGTGAACAGCCTCACTGCTCTTCAGTTACACAGAAGAACTCACTTACATATAGTTACTTATTTGTGATTCCCCTCAAGTTTTTTTTCTTTAATTTTTTATTTTATATTGGAGTATAGCTGGTTAACAGTGTTGTGATAGTTTCAGGTGCACAGCAGGGCAACTCAGTCATACGTACACCTGTATCCATTCTCTGGTCCAGGCTGTCATGTTAAGGCTGAGCAGAGTTACACGTTTGAAGCAAATTGTCATCCACTAGCCTTCAGAAGATATGTGTGTTTCCAAGCTATGATCAGGCGCCCAGTTGTTTCAGAATGTCAGACTTGAGAGGTTTGTGGCGGGACAGTTTGGTGTGATGGTTAATGCAGGTTGGGTTTAGGTGCTATTTCCACGGCTTGTTGGTTGTGTGACCTCTGGCAAGTTCCTTTACCTTTTCAGGCATCACCAGTAATGTGGCGGTAACAACAAGAACAGTAATAATACCATCTATCCCTGAAGGGATAGCCCAGTGACTGAGACAAATGGGCTCAAAATACTATTGATTACTGTTGTTGTTGTTGATCTGGGGGTTATTCAACTTTGTCAGAACTAAGAGTATGATACCTTGAAACTCTTGATTGGGATTTCTCACGGAAGGAACAGGTTTCTAAAGAGCAAGGCTGAGGGGGAGGGGAAAAACTTACTGGATGTCTTAAAGACTGTGGACTTTATTTGCTGGGCTTGGGGTTGAGGTCTAGCTCAAGTGCCAGATAGCAAGGCGGCCTTCAGTAAATTCCATTGCTTTCCTGGGCTTCAGACTTATCTGCAACAAACGGAGTTAACAGCATCCGTTTTTCAGAGCTGAGATAAAGATGGTTAAGAGGGAGTGGAAGTAACTTCCACCGATGGTCAAAAGGATTAGTTTACTTCTGTATTAAATTTCTATTACTGGGCAACACATTAATACAAACTCGGCAGCTTAAAATAGCACTTTTTTTTTTTTTTTTAAACGTTACTGTTTCTATGGGTCAAGAGCCTGGGCAGGACCTAACTGGGTCATGCAGGCTACAGTCGGTGTGCCAGCTGAGGCAGGGGTCTCCTCTGAGGCCTGGGCTGCTCCTCTAAGTGTTTTCAGCTTGTGGGCCAGATTCAGTTTCTTGTGGTTGTGGGTCTGAGGCCCTCAGCTCCTAGAAGCTGCCCCTCTCTCCACAGGCAACTTGCAGCATCACTCTCTGCTGCTCCTTGAAGACCAAGGGGGTGGATCTCTTTGAAACGTCACCTGCTCTAAAGGGCTTCCCTGATTAGGTCAGGCCCACCCATTCATGGTCTCTCTTTTAGCTCCAGGTCAACTGATCAGGGTCCTTAATTGCACCGGAAAACCCCTTCCCCTTTGCCGTGTAACCTAATTGCAGAGTCTGACCACACTCAAGGAGAGATTATACAGGCCATGGACACCAGAGTGTGGGAATCTTGGGGCCATCTTAGAATTCTGCCTGCCACAGCTTCCTTCCTCCCAGATGAGCAGATGTGGGTTGGGGAGAGGGAGGGATTAAAACAGATAAGTGCCTCCCAGGGTTCGAGGGAGCCCGGTGTCGGGCTAGGACGGAGGAGGCTGAGAGGCAAGTGTGAGAACTTTGTCCAGCTTTGTTGGGGCTACAGTCTCCCATCCAGCCACGACCAAGGTAAGACCTGGTTGTTTAGAATCTTCTTTCTCTTTTCCTCCTGAGGCAGTGTCTGCCGCCCCCCAGCCCTCCCTCCCCCATCTAAGACCTAGCAGCCGTGAGTTGGAATCACGAGGTGCCGTGATCAGAGATGCAGCTGAGCAACAGCTGGGACCGCAGGAGTAGAGCAGCACCTGTGTGCTTCTTTCCAATGGCTCCGTGGAGTGCAGGCCGAGGGAAATAAGCCTTGGATGGGATAAAACCCAGAGAGAAGACGAATTTTAAGTGGTGATTTTTTTTGGTGAGCGAGGGGATCTACCAGATGTCAGAGGCTCTCTGAAACAACACAAATGCTGTCTCAGTTCTGCAGGAGGAGGCTCAGAGAAGCTGGTGTGAGGTGCCAAGAACCAAATTACCAATCACCTGTGCAGAAAGACAGTCTCTTTGTGCTCACAGGGCCGTGGGGTACACTTGATAACAAGCCATATAGAAGTCAAGGTCGGCTAGACACAAAAGCCACTCACCCTGAGGTCTCTAGATCCTTCTCAGCGAAAGCTTGAGTGTAATGAGGTCGTTGCCAGGGAGCAAGCCGAGATGGTCATTCTGAGACCCCTTTGGGCCTGTGGCAGAAGCTCACAGCTCCACTAATGGGACTGCAGGGGAGGAAACCCCTGGGGACGTCTTGATTGTCTCCAGAACCCCCTGCCTCCCTCTGCAAATGCAGCTCCTTCTGCTCTTTGAAATGCACTCAGTACCTGCCAATGTCTGTCCCACAGAACGAACGGGAATCGCTCTCTTGTACATCACTGCCAGCCAGGATGGAGGGGGACCCTCCCTCTCTCAACAAAAAAGGTGGTATGACAGAGTAAGATGGAGCATCAGCCTGGATTATGAAGGATTCTTCAGATCGATATAATTCCAAAGGAGGAGGGAGGGCCAGCCTGGGGTGGGAAGGACAGTGATAAATCCCGTGTCGCTTGTGGGATACAGATTAGAAGAAGCGTTTGTCCTCACCAGATGCTAAATGGGCTGCCTGCAAAATGAACTAAAATTCGGAGCTGGGAAACAATTGCAAAAGCCCATGTTATCATCGAGCTTGTTGATAAATGTTAATGAGACAGGATCAGGCGCTGAGATGGGGCAGTATTGATCAAGAGAGGAAATAAAAAGTGCCGAGCTGCTCCTGACAATCTCGGTATCTTGTTTAAAGATTCTTTTGCCACAGCATCTATCCTTGTAAATTTGAGCTGTGATACATGTTACTGTCAGCCCCTCTTCTTCCTCATGCTCTCCTTTCCATTCATTCTGTTTCTATTCGTTCATTTAACAAACATCTGAGTAACTACTACACATTCACAGGGTGCTGCACACTAAAGTGAAAATAATGGACAAACTCCCTCGGAGTTTACAGACTGTGGTAGGAGAGAGACTCTAAAATGCAACTTCAAGACATAGTGTGTGACTTGGGAAAAACAAGGGCCGCTTAAAGGGGGACTAGGGGTGAGAAGGCTTCCCGGGAGAAGTGATGGCTGGGCTGGGACTGAGATGGGGGCCAGGAGGAGGAATGCTGAACAGCATCTCCAAGAAGGTTCAGGGGACAGAGCAGGGCTTCTGAGGGTTGTGGTGGGCAACTGGAATGGGCAGGGGGAAGGGTAGGAACTGAGGTGGAGGGGAGTGTGATTAGTGCCGAGCACTAACCTGAAAAGACATGTTTGAGTCCTGACACCTGGCACTCATGAATGTGGCCTTATTTGGAAACAGGGTCTTTGCAGATGCAATCAACCCTGAATACTCATTGGAAGAACTGATGCTGAAGCCGAAGTTCCAATACTTTGTCCATGTGATGCGAAGAGTCGACTCATTGGAAAAGACACTGACGCTGGGAAAAATTGAAGGCAAAAGGAGAAGGGGATGACAGAGGACGAGATGGTTAGATAGCATCTGACTCAGTGGACATGGATTTGAGCAAACTCTGGGAGACTGTGAAGGACAAGGGGGCCTGGTGTGCTGCAGTCTATGGGTCGCAAAGAATCAGACATGACTTAGTGACTGAACAATCAGGTTAAGGTGAGATCTCACTGGATTGGGAGCAGGGAGTTCTAATCTAATGACTTGTGCCTTGAAGGCAAGGGAGACGGAGACAGAGACACAGGAAGAAGGGAATGTGCAATGGAGGCAGAGGCTGGAGCCGCTTCAAGCGGAGGATACCAGGGCTCGCCGGAGCCACCAGCGGCTGGAAGAGGTGAGGAAGGAGTCTTTCCTAGAGTCTTCAGAGGGGAGCACAGCCCTCCTGACACCTGGATTTCGGATTCCTGCCTCCAGAAATGTGCCAGAAAAAATTTCTTTTGTCTTAAGCCAACTTGTTTGTTATAGCAGCCATGGAAAACTGACACAGATGGGTGGAATGTGGAAGAGGGTAGACGTGTTCCTCCAGTTTCCCCAAGGAGGAGAGCCATATGAACATCTGAAGTGTGATATAGAGAGTTGATGACACCATCGCCCTCGGGGGGTTTGGTGGAGCTGGGGGCAAACAGAGGCCCAACCTAGAACGACGGCCACCCCTCAGCTTCATTTGACTGTGCCACGTAGTCTGGTTTTTCAGTAGAAGTTAGAAATCAGATTTTTAAAAGCACGTGTAAATCCTCACATAAAAGTATTAGCAGCTAGTTAACAAAAATATAAGAACACTGTGCAGGCGAAACCCAACAGGTGTGCAGCCCTGGGCTGTGGTCTAACTGTCTGAGACCTCATGACAGAAGTGTAAGTGAAATCAGGACTTCCTGGGGGTCCAGGGGTTAAGAATCCACCTTGCAATGCAAGGGGATGTGGATTCAACCCCTTGTCAGGGAACTAAGATTCCCACATGCCCGGGAGCAAGTCAGGCCACGAGCGGCAACTAGAGAGTCTGTGAGCAGCGACGAAGGATCCTGCATGATGCAATGAAGATCCTGTGTGCTGCAACTAAGACCCGACGCAGCCAAATAAATACAGTGTAATTAAAAGGAGCTTAAAAAAAGTAAGTGAAATCATCTATGTAAATTGCCAAACACAGCGCTGTGACCAATTTCCTGTTAATATTGAAAAAAACATATGCATAGGCAGGGTCACTGAACATAGAGAGGACTCCAGGCCTTATTCTGAGGACAGTGAGGACCCCAGACTTTGATGTGTGCTTACAAGTCATATGAGGATCTTGCTAAAATGCAGATTCTGATTCAGAGCATCTGTGGTGTGGGGGTTTGCGGGAGGGGGCTGAGGTTCTGCATTTCTGGCAAGATCCTCAGTAGGTGTGTTGATGGCTGGTGGCCAGGGGACCAAAGTTTTCAAGGCTGTGTGCACATCAGAGGGGAAATTCTTCAGCTCTGACACGCACTGCATGTAGCCTGTCTGCCCACTGTCTGGAGATGGATGGGGGATAAGCAGGCAAGGTGGGAACTACTTTCACTCTCAGAAGCAGGGGCTAGGGAGTGTCATTGCTCAAGGTGACAGAAAGGTTTGGAGAAGTTCCTCTTCCTGCCTTTGGCTCAGGAGATAGAGTGGGAAAGAGTGAATCTGAGACGGTGAACAAAGGTGTCTGGAGAGCCGGCTACCTTCCCCAGACCAAATTCCAAGTTCGTCCTGGTGGAACGCGGCTGTCTCTCTTTCTCACCCAGGCCTGTAGCATCTGGCTGTTCTCATGAAATCATTTTTCCTTGCATTCCTGGATCCACCTTCAGGCAGTATAACGTGCATGTCCAGCACTTCCTCAGCAGATAACCACCAGCTTCGTTAATCTTGGTTCATTCTCAAGGGTTTTGTTTTGGGGAGGGTTGAATTGGTGGTGGTTGTGGTGGTGGTGGGACATGAATTATTCTTTGATAATTTTTGAGTATGTCAGGAACACAGTCATTTATTTTGTTGAGTCAACACAACTGGTGATCCAAGTCCTGATTGTTGGTGGTGTTGATGTGTGCATGGATATCATGTGAATTCACGTGTACATATTGGTGTTGTTCAGTCACTCAGATGTGTCCAACTCTTTGTGCCCCTGTGGACTACAGCACATCAGACTTTCTTGTCCTTCACTGTCTCCTGGAGTTTGCTCAAATTCATGTTCACTGAGTTGGTGATGCTCTCTAACCATCTCATCCTCTGCTGTCCTCTTCTCCTCCTGCCCTCAATCTTTCCCACTATCAGAGTTGGCTTTTCACATCAGGTGGCCAAAGTATTGGAGTTTCAGCTTCAGGATCAGTCCTTCCAATGAATATTTAGGGTTGATTTCCTTTAGGATTGACTGGTCACGTGTAGGTGCTCATTTTAAAAGCTGAATAGTGATCTCTTCTTGGAAGCATCTCTTACCCACGTAGTATTGCCAGGAGATCTGAAAACTTTTGTTCTGTTAGCACCTTACTTCTCAAAATGGGGTCCTGTGTTTTACCTGTATTGACTCACCAGGAGAACTTTCTAAAAATACAGATTCCTGGGCCCCAGCAGGGACTGGCTATTAGAATCTCTGGTGCCAGAGCCCAGGAACCTGCATTTTATCAACCCTCCCTAGTGACCCTGGTGCACAAATTCTAGAGAATTAGTGCTGTAGGTGACTCACAGCATCCTTTCTGCATGTCTGTGGGGTTGTTGTTTTGCTTAGGCTTATATTTTACATTGCTAAGCACTTATGTTTCTCAAGGATCACTGGGTTGATGTTTTCACATGAACACTGTGGTCCAGTGGAGTGACCTTTGCTGCTCACCTTCATGTCCTTATGTTCAGTCACCAGCCCTGGTTACCAGCTGGGGTCTCTTGTCTCCCCTACTCCCTCAAGGCCCCACAGTTTGTAGGTGGTAGGGTTAGGAATCTACCACAGGCAGCCCGGCTTCAAAGTCTGCTCTCTTGTTCACTATAGCATGCGGCTGTTGCAGGCACTCCTGTGAGCACAGAGCTTCTTCTTGCTCCCATGACCACCTGCTTGCTCAGCCACTCAGGAGGTAGACCAGATGCACCAGACAGTTATCACACCGGGAACATTCTAAAGCTAAACACAGGCAGCTTCTTTCCACAACCCAGCTTCCTTCCCCTTCAGCAGACAAGGTGCCGAGCCTTACTCCTGGTCGTCTGCCTTAGTTTCCCACTGTGCTTGAGCTCGTGTTGCCCACTACAGGGACCAGCTCATCACACCTCCTGTATTGGCTTCCCCACTGTCTCGCATCCCTACTCCCCATACAGTGCTTTTGAAGATCGTCTCCCAGGTTAGCCACTTATCTTGCTGTTGTTTCGTCGCCAAGTCGTGTCTGACTCTTCGCGACCCCATGGGCTGCAGCACACCAGGTTTCCCTGTCCCTCACCATCTCCTGGAGTTTGCCCAATTTTATGTCCAATGAATTAGTGATGCCATCCAACCATCTCATCCTCTGTCTCCCTCTTCTCCTTCTGCCCTCAATCTTTCCCATCATCAGGGTCTTTTCCAATGAGTCAGCTGTTCATATCAGGTGGCCAAAGTATTAGAGCTTCAGCTTCAGCATCAGTCCTTCCAAATAGTATTCAGGGTTGATCTTGTGTAGGGTTGACTGGTTTGACCTCCTTGCAGTCCAAGGGACTCTTAAGGGTCTTCTCCAGCACCACAGTTCAAAAGCATCAATTCTTTGGTGCTCTGCGAAACCCTTATCCCAAGGGGTCTGCTTCTGGGACATCATCTCATTTAATTTTAAGCATATCATCTCATTTAATCTTCACATCAGCCTTGCCCAGTAGGAATCATCATGCCCCATTTTATAGATGAAGTGGAGGCTTAGAGAATGAAAGCTACTTGAGCCAGGCCAGGACTGGGACCCAGGTCTGTTGGCGCCAGTGCCCAAGCTCTCAGCCTGTACTTTGTGTGGTGGAGTTTTGGGGAAAGTAGTGGTTGGTGCATGGTGTGTATTGGGTTGGACGAGTACCGGTCTTCTCTTGCCACACCCCTGCACTCCTGCCTCCACCCCTCCATCTGAGAGGGTGGACATCTTTAAACTTACAATACACGTAGGGAAGGGAAGAACCCTGATGTCAGGCACCACACCCTGTGTTGAGCCAGTGTGCCTACCTGGAGCCTGGCTCACTTGTGTCCAGGCCTTTTGATAATGACTTGGGCTGAATGCAGAGCAACCCCCTGGCAAAACAGACCCTTTCTGGTGGAGCCCCCGACCCCACTGCTCTTGACCTAAATACTGCCTTCCTTCCTCCTCCCTTCTGCCACCCTTGTGAGCCGACCTCTGAGTACCAGCAAAATGCTTCTGTCAAAACCCACTTTTCCTGGTGGGAAGGCTTGCAAGGGTTTTGTGTCGATCGATTTTGAGCCTGTGATCTTGTTTGCGGCTGTCTGGGTGGCTCCCAAGGTCTGCTTTCATGTTATAATTTTGCACTTGAGCCCACAGGCTATTCTGCCAAGAGCAAAATTTCTATTTCTCAAAAAAGTAAATAACCAACCGCTCCAGAATGGTAATAAACTTTCAGAGTCTCCTGGGGTCCAGTCTCTCACTTACTCATTTGGTGAATTCAGCAAGTTCTCGGGCTCCACAGGTATGAGGCAGTGAGGCCACATACTCACCTGGCAAATATCTATGGAGTTTTAATATGCACAGGCCTTTGTGTCATCACAGAGTTGAGACATGCTGTTGTGGAAAAGAAATGGTGATTTGAGACAGAATAACAGTGGGCCAAATTTTATCACTGTTACTGGGTTTGTCATATAGATTATTACAGAATTTATAAATTTCATAATTAAATCATTATACATCTGGTAATTATTACCTGTAATAATGATTATAGATGATTCTCCACACTTAGTCATATAAAGTACTCACACACAAATAAGTGGGGTTGTACTGCATATATTATTATTCAATTTGCTGCTTCTTTTAAATAAGAATATATCATCAACCTCTTTCCAAGACAATGCAGAAAGCCTACCTCATTAAAAAATCCTTATGACAGAGACTTTCAAACATATGCAAAAGTAGAAAGAATAGTAGGATAAATCCTCCTTTGCCCAACTCAACAATGATCAACTCTTGGCCAAACATATTTCATCTAGATGTTCCCTCAATCTGCTTCCCCCTCCTCATATTATTTTAAAGAAAATCCCAAATGGTATACTATTGAATTTTTAAATATCTCACTATACTTCACTCCTTTTTAACTACAGTGTAATATTTACTGGTAAATATAGCGTCACTTATTTATCGTGTCTCCCATCAACAGGTTTCTCAGCTCTGTTTAATCTAGGGAAAGGCACGTTTTCTAGTTGAAGGGCCCTTATACTGAGGACTCAGACTCTCCCGGACTTGTGTAAAATGAAGGCTCACTTTGTTGCTGCCTCTTGCCATCCCAGGCCCAATGGGGAGGCAGGAATGAGTCTGAGCCAGGTGGGAAGGGAGGAGCTTTGCCAGCCGTGGGTGGGGGTGAGGTGGTCATACCCCGCTGCCTGGTCAGGGAGGCAGGGCATTTTCACCAGTGGGTCCCAGCAGGTGTTAGGGACATGGAACAGGTTGGAATGTTGTAGCTTCCCGAGGCTGCTGCCTCAAATCACCACAGTTGAGGGGCTTGAAACAACAGAAACATATTCTCATGGTTCTGAAGTCCAGAGGTATGGAATCAGGGTGTTGGCAGGGTCCTGCCCCCTTGGAAGGCTTTAGGGGAGAATTCTTTCCTGCCTCTTCTAGATTCTGATGGCTCCTAGCATTCCCTGGTTGAGGCTGCATCACCCCAATCCCTGCCTCCCTCTTGATGTGACCTTCTTCCCTGAATATCTGTATGTCCTTTTCTTATAGGGACACTGTCATTGGATTTATGGCCCACCCTAAAGTCTTATCTCAATTCTTACCTTAATTATATATGCAAAGACTTGATTTCCATATAAGGTCATATTCTGAGGTTTGGGGTAAATGTGATTATTTTGTGGGGGTAGGGGTAAGAGGGGATACTCTTCAGCAGTCTACCACAGGGATTGTCCTGATATTTCCAAGTGCCCAGGCAAAAGGCTAGGACTTTTCTGAGGCTGAATGGGTGCTTCTGTGGCAGCCAGGCCATAGAGCAGTTAGGACACATTCACCCTGAAGCAACCAAGAGCCTAGCATGTGATAGGGAAGATCGACAGGAAGCCTGGAGGTTGGTGTTTCTAGGCGTGGTTTGGAAGTTTCATGATGTCTGGGCTCTGGGTTGGGGGCTCTGCAGTTCTCTTGGCCTTTTCCTCATGGTTATAAGATGGCTGCTGTGGCTCAAGCAGGAAACCTGTTTTTAGAGCTCCATTTGAAGGTCTGGGAAGAGAGAGAGGAGAAGGAGGAGGAGATGGAGGCGGAGGAGGAAGAGGGCTGGAGAGAGAGAAGGAGGAAGAAGGGGAAGGAGAAAAAGGAGGAGGAAGGAGAGGAGGAGGAGGAAGGAGAAGGAGAAGACGAAATGAGATTAATTTTCTTATGAAGGGGGAGACAGCTTTTACAGGAGACTTTCCTTTGCATCTCATTGGTCAAGTCTGGGTCACATGTCTGCCCTTAGCTATAAGGGAGGCTGGGAAAGCAAACATCTCTCTTGCTCAACCTCTGTCAGTGAAGCTAAGAGAGAAAGAGTGGAGGAGGGGCCTCTACCCATGAACCAACAACCCCATACCACAACTCTTCCAAATAAATTTCCAACTGACACATTCTACTCTTCTGTTTCACTATATTCAGTTACCCTGGTGCAGGAAAGTGCTATCATCTTGTTATTTCTAAGGACCTACGGGCATCTGCTCACATCAGGGGTTGTTTCATTACAAGGCAGCCTCTGTTTGGAGGGCTCCTGTCCCAAGAGGGGTCTTTCTGGAGAAACCCTATTAAATCAGTAACTTTTGTTATTTTTTTCCCTCCACAATTAGGACGGTGCTGAAATGCATACCCTTGTCCGTAAATATTTGTACACCAGTGATTGTATTTTGGTGGGTTGCATTTCCGGATGTGGGATTGCTGTGTTGAATACCCTGTGCTGTCTTGATGGGAGCTTTCTCCAGGGCTCGATGCAGATCCCACTTGCTCATCCTCAAGCTGACGGTAACCCACAGATTTCAGGGAAAACCGAGCAGGAGTATGCATCTCTCTCACTTCCCTCTCAAATCTGTGATCTCAGCCCCGGTGCGCCTTCCCTGTTTCGGCAGCAAGTTTCTCTGATGACTCTGAAGCTGTTGTGTACATTATTCATACATCTTTTTATATCACCTACTGTGGCACCAGCTGGGGACAGCAAATACTACAAACATGGCACCAATAAAAAAGAATGTGTAATTAGTCTCTAAAAATTCTTTCTTGTCTGCCAAGAGCAGCACGTGAGGGTGGAAAGTAAGCAGCTGGCGGGTCCTGCTGGTTCTGAGGCGACTTTACTCCAAAATAAATGAGACCATCACATCCAAGCCGTTTTCTGGGTGTGGGGTCCAGGACTCATCTGGCAGGGTTTGGACTCATCCAGGAAGATCTTGACTTTGTCATTGTCATGGCTAAGGTTGAAGTGAAGAAAGTGAAAGTGTTAGCCTCTCAGTTGTATCTGACTCTTTGTGACCCCATGGACTATAGTCCACCTGGCTTCTCTGTCTATGGAATTCTCCAGGTAGGAATACTGGAATGGGTTGCCATTCCTTTCTCCAGGGGAATCTTCCTGACCCAGGGATCAAACCCTTGTCTCCTGCATTGCAGGCAGATTCTTTACCACCTGAGCCACCAGGGAAGTCTAGGCCAAGGCCGACCTCGGGTTATTTCAAGGGTCCAGTCTAATTCTGTCCAAACCTTTGTCCATCCACACGGGATATGTTCATGTTATACCTAGGAAACCCCAAATTACTAGATTTATTTGCTTTAGAGGGGAAATATACATGGGTCCAGGAGATTATGGGGTGAGTGGTTGAATCATTGGATGGAGGCCCAGCAGTGCCAAGTATTAGTGGTGCCTCAGTTTCCCCATTTGGCAGAGTGATTAGTAATAACAATATCTGTCTCATAGGGTTGCCTGGAGGAATAAATGAGTTAACACAAGCAATATATTTTGAAGTGTGTCCGGCTGGTAGCAAGTGCTGAGTCAGTGTTCTCCTGTCTATTTCTGGGTTGTGAGGAGCTCCAGTCTGGACCCGGCTCATAGTCTTTGAGCTTGGGCGTGCCTGCAACTGTCTCCTCTCAGTTGTCCAAGACATCAGGCTGATGCTGTGGTCCAGGTGCAAAGGTGAGGGGAGAGAAAACCCCCAGGGACTGATAACACTAGGCCAACATTTGTTCTCTAGTCAGCTCTCCACCACCCTGATTTTGAGCATGATAAAAGTAAGGCTCAAAGAGATCTGAGGGTACGGGGGTCACATAATAATTGTAGTTCATTTTAATATTAATATTCAAATTAGAATTGGAGTGAACTTGGATAATCAAAAACTTTTGAATCCAACTCGACTCCTCTTTCTCTGCTAGGCCTTTACAAGGCTGAATAGCTTTGAAATGGTCATACATTTGTGTAATAACTTCCATAAAGCTAATCATTTTAGGTCTGGAAGCATTTTTGCCTGGGATTATTACAGTCTTCCACTGGTCCCCTGTGTGTGTGTGTGTGCACACTCAGTCATGTCCCTTTGTCACCCCATGGACTTTAACCCGCCAGGCTTCTCTGTCCATGGAATTTTCCAGGCAGGGGTACCGGAGTGAGTTGCCATTTCCTACTCCAAGGGATCTTCCTTGACTCAGGGATAGAAATTTTGTCTCTTGCGTCTCCTGCAGGGGCTGGCAGCTTCTTTACCGCTGCGCCACCTGGGAAGCCTCCTAGCTAATGTATAAAATCAGGAGAATTGAGAACTTTTGTAGGTTGAACAGGGGTGTTGCAGAGTCTAGCCATGGCCCACGTGGAGCATAGAACAGACCCCAGGAAAGGTGTCTTTGGCCTTGTTCCTTCTGCGATTTGGGGATGTGCTGGGGGAGGGAGAAGAGCCCTGAGGAGACTGGAGAAGGTCTATAGTGTGGGCTTATTTATTAGTTGGGAGAAATATCCCAAGTCAGTCCTGAAAGGGCCAGTGACCAACTCCCTTTGTGAGTTGGTGAATGCTGTGTAGTCAATGAAATCTGGCCAGACTTTCCTCCTAGTTTTGTCTGTTTCTCAGCCAGGAGCCCTGCCCACTGAGTAATGATCACTCGTTTCCATACTTATTGAGCTTATTATACACGTAAAAATAATCCAACCCTTGAAAATCTGCATGTCATGGTAATAGAGGAAGGTCTTAAATTTTTTTCTTTTTAAAAAATTTATGGCATTGAAACATGTATAATATCATATAAGAAATGAATTGCCAGTCCAGGTTCGATGCAGGATACAGGATGCTTGGGGCTGGTGCACTGGGATGACCCAGAGGGATGGTACGGGGAGGGAGGAGGGAGGGGGTTCGGGATGGGGAACACGTGTAACCCGTGGCAGATTCATGTTGATGTATGGCAAAACCAATACAATATTGTAAAGTAATTAGCCTCCAATTAAAATAAATAAATTTAAAACAACAACAACAACAAAATTTATTTGTTTGGCTGCACCAGGTCTTAGCTGTGGCCCATGGGATCTAATTTCCTGACTAGGGATTGAACCAGGGTTCCCTGCACTGGGAGTGTGGAGTCTTAGTCACTGGATCACTAGGGAACTCCCTAGGGAAGTTTATTTTAATTGAAATTTTATTGTTTTCCCTAGCCAAAACATTCAAGCGGTACAAAACTCAAAAGGTATTAATACAAAGGGCTGAATGTGTGTGTCCCGTCCCACACCACCGCCCCTCAGAGTCATATGTTGAAACCGTACCCCCCTCATGTGATGGGATTAGGAGGTGGGGCCTTTGAGAGGTGATTAGGTCATAAGGGTGGACCTCTCATGAATGGAGCTAGTGCTCTTATGAAGCAGACCCCAGAGAGTCCCCTCACCCCTTTTTGCCGTGTGAGGATATGGCCAGAAGACGCCTGTCTCTGAGCCTGTAGACACCAAATCTGCTGGCGCCTTGTCCATGGACTTCCTAGCCTCCAGAACTGCAAGAAAGAAATTTCTATTGTTTGTAAGGCATCCAGACTATGGATCCTGTTAGGACATTCTGAATGGACTTAGGAGGACACATGGGAAAGGCCCACTTTCATCCCTTTTATTCTGCCTCCAGTTCTCCCCACAGGCAATCAGTTTCTTGTTTCCTTCCAGAAAGTTTATTTATAACTATATGTACACCTCTACATACCATCTCCTATAAATGAAGCTATAAACCTGTTTTGTATCTTATTTTTTCCATGATGTGTTGGTTTCCTCCTGCTGCTGTAACAAATCACCACAAACTTAGTACTTAAAACAGCACCAATTATTTTTTGTATACTCTGGAGGCCCCAAATCCCCAGTGGGTCTCCCTGGGTTAAAATCAAGTTGCTGCCTTGCCTTGTGCATCTTCTAGAGGTGCCTGTATTCCTTGTCTCGGGGCCCCTTCAAACTCAGCAGTGTAACATCCTCAGGTCCCTCTCTGGCTCTGACCCTTCTTTTTCCCCTTTATAAGGTCTCTTGTGATGCACTAGACTCACCTGGATAATTCAAAATAATCTTCTGATCACAAAATCCTTAACTTGGACTCTGTGGGAGAGGGCGAGGGTGGGATGATTTGGGAGAATGGCACCGAAACATGTATAATATCATATAAGAAACGAATCACCAGTCCAGGTTCGATGCAGGATACAAGATGCTTGGGGCTGGTGCACTGGGATGACCCAGAGAAATGGTATGGGGAGGGAGGTGGGAGGGGGTTCAGGATTGGGAACACGTGTACACCCGTTGCGGACTCATGTTGATGTAAGGCAAAACCAATACAGTATTGTAAAGTAAAATGAAGTTAAAAAAAAAAAGAAAAAAAAATCCTTAACTTAATCCTACATGTAAAATCCCTTTTACCATGTGAGGGGACATATTTTCAGGTTCCAGGAATAAAACATAGACATTTTGGGGTGGAGCATGTTATCCTACCCATCACATTTTATCTTGGAGTTTGTCTCATGTTAGGACCTAGAAAGTTCTTTACCTTTTATCTGCTGTACAGATCTATTCCATTGTTTGATGGGCTATAATTTAACTAGCCCCCTCTTTTTTTTTAATATTTATTTATTTGGTTGCTTCAGGCCTTAGTTGCGGTATGCTAGATCTTTTAGTTTTGGCCCATGGAATTTTTTTAGTTTTGGCATTCGAATTCTTAGTTGCAGCATTCAGAACCTAGTCCCCTGACCGGGGATCAAATCTGGGCCCTCTGCATTGAGAGCATGGAGTTTTAGCCACTGGACTACCAGGGAAGTCCCTCACCAATCCTCTCCTGAAGAACACAGCTTGTTTCCAGCATCTTGCTCTTAGAACCAGTGCTACAAGGAGTAACACTTTATTTGTCACTTTTGCTAGTATATCTGGTGAATTTCAAGAGGTGGAATTGCTGTGTCAAAGGGAATGTAATTTTATTAGATATTGCAAAATTGCTCTAAAGTGGTTAAAAATTTATTCCAGAAAATTTCAAATATATAAAAAGTAGAGTAGTTTAATGCCTGCTACGTAACCATGATGCCATTCAACAGTTCCTTGCTTGTGGCCAACCTTGTTTTATCTACACCTGCCCCTCGACCCCCTGACCCCCTCCAGCTCCCGTAGCCTCTGTTATACAGAAGTAAAACCCAGACATCATATATGCCAAAGGAGAGATTTTAAAGTTTTAAACATGGTATAATTTTTTTTTCTCTTAATTTATTTTTTAAATTGAAGGATAATTACAGTATCGTGATGGTTTCTGCCATACATCAATATGAATAAGCCATGGGTGTACATATGCCCCCTCCCTCTGGAACCTCCCTCCCACCTCCCCCCAATCCCACCCCTCTAGGTTTTCACAGAGCCCCGGTTTGAGTTCCTTGGTTCACACAGCAAATTCCCACTGGCTCTCTCTTTATGTTAGTGTGTATATCTCCATGCTACTCTCTCCGTTAGTTCCACCTTCTCCTTGGTACGCACCTCCCCACGCCTGACCCCCATGACAATAAGTCTGTTCTATCTCTGCGCCTCTATTGCTGGCCTGCAAATAGGTTCGTCAATACCATCTTCCTAGCTTCCATACATATGCGTTAATATACGGCATTTGTTTTTCTCTTCCTGACTTACCTCACTCTGTGTAGTAAAACATGGGAACATCTGTTAATGAGATTCCTGTGTGGGACGAAACAGAGAGGAGAATCCTTCACAGATGCTACATTTGGAGCACCTGTGTTCCGAGCACAGTTCCCCAGCCCTCGCCCCCACCCAGGAAAGCTGGGGTTCTGCCCTTGTTGCTGCTTGTGGAGATGGTGGCCCATCCCATCCCACCCCTAGAGGTGGCTCGTTTTCACCCAGCGGGTGATCTCAGAAATCAGCGTTGCACTGCAGATTTGCAGAGATGATGTTCTGGAAGGTTGAGTGGCTGAGAACGAGCTGACTCAGCCCACTGCTGTGGAACTCTGACACTGAGCGGCTCCAGAACAATAAAAAGTACTTTTGACCTGCTGTGTTCACATGTTATCAGCAAGAGAGAGCCCTCCCTGTCACACACCAGAACTTTGGTATTTCACCTTATCAAATTTTTGCACCATTTTTCTGAGAGTAATAAGCCCATGCAGGAAAAAACCCCACACAATAAGGAAATAACACGCCGATTAACAACATGGCTTTGCACTATTTGGCTCAAGCCTTTTCTGGTTTCTTAAGAAACAACATCACAGATAGTCAAGCCATCTCTCGTGATCCCATATCCCTCCTTCCCGGAGGGAAGCGCCTTCTGAAGCTCCTTCCTGCACATGATTCCACGAGCACGTGCTTGCCCCACAGGCTAACCTGTGTGGTGGCTTCTAGCAAGGACACTACCCCAGGAACAAGTTTGTATGTGGCCCCTTGGTATATGATAGGACAACTGACCTGAGAGCTAAAGAGAAATAAATATACAGTTGGTTTCATCATTTTCTTTTACACACGTGTGTACATTATTTTGGTCTTCCCAAGTGGCTCAATGGGTAAAGAATGATGCAGGAGACGCTGATCCCATCCCTGGGTTGGGAGAATTCCCTGGAGGAGGGCGTGGCAACCCATTCCAGTAGAATTGCCCCAAGAGTCCCATGGACAGAGGAACCTGGAGTGCTACAGTCCATGGGGTTGCAGAGTCGGATCCGACCCAAGCAACTGAGCACGCATGAACACACGTATATTATTTTAACTCTTGTCTCTTTTCTATCTCTCAGTTGCAACTTGCTGCCAAAAGTTAAAATATGAGTGTTGAGATAGCTCAGTGATTGACTTTTAGTTTCTGTCTGGATGCTCAACATAGCAAAAGAGCTGCCAGGGGAGTGTTTGTGTCTGTCCCTGCACAAGTGTGCAAGTATGTGCGTGCTTACTGTCCCCCCGCCCCTGCTGTCCTGCCCACCAGTAACACATCGCTGTTCCTTCCATGGTTGTATTGCTACACAGTTGAGCTCAGTGTTTAGCTCTCTTGAAGAAATAAGAATGTTCTTATCAATTACAAGTTGCTATAAGAGTAGGTAGGGTTGAAATAAAGCAACCACTGCCTCCTAGAATGACATGATGAAAGTGAAAGCCAAGTAGCTGAATGAGTCCATGTGAAAAAAGACATAAATATATAGTTTTGTTGTTTTTCAGTTATAAATATTTAGTAATTTCTATTGTGATTTCTTCTTTAACTCATAGCTTATTCAGAAGGGTATTTTTAATTTTCCAAATGTATGCTTGTATTTTTTTAAAATATAAATTTACTTTGTTAATTTATTTAATTTAATTGTTGATTATTTTACAATATTGTATTGGTTTTGCCATACATCAACATGAATCTGCCACAGGTATACACGTGTTCCCCATCCTGAACCCCCCCTCCCTCCTCCTTCCCCGTACCATCCCTCTGGGTCGTCCCAGTGCACCAGCCCCAAGCATCCAGTATCATGCATAGAACCTGGACTGGCAATTCATTTCTTATATGATATTATACATGTTTCAATGCCATTCTCCCAAATCATCCCACCCTCTCCCTCTCCCACAGAGTCCAAAAGACTGTTCTATATGCTTGTGTTTTAACTGTCTTTTTACTGTCAGTTTCTAACTTTGCTGCATTATGGTCAGAAAATGTCATCTGTATAATGCCAGTTGTGGGGTTTTGGTTGTGATTTCTCTTATGGTTTTATATGTGCTTAATATTTTGCATATGTGCTATGCATGCTTAAAAGAAATATGGATGATCTGTTTTATAGGATGATCTGTTTAATTTTTAAATATGTAGTCAAGATTAGCAGTGTAATTGAAGTCTAACTTCTTTCTCTGTCTTTAGATCTCTCAGAACCTTATATGTTAGTCAAGATAACACTAGACAGTACTGTTGTGACAAAGAAATCCTGGAAAGTCAGAGGTTTCCCACAATAACCATTTAATATCACCCATATAATAGTCCAGTGCAAGTCAGGGGCTCTTTTGGTGGCCCTTCTCCAACAGTGTTTCAGAGATCTTGGAGGTTTCCATCCTATAAATCTGCCATCTCTTGTAGCCATATGGATGGGAAACAGAGGAAGCATGGAGAACCCACACTTGCTTTTAATTACCTTGGCTCAAAAGCAACATATGATTTCTTACATTCCTGTTGGTGGACATGTAGTCACGTGGTAATCACAAGGGAGGCTGGGAAATGTAGTCTTCCTGCGTGTTCAGGATGTGATCGTGGAATGGTAGTACTTTGAGGGAGCGTTGAAGACCTTCCTACTCCTCCATTTCACAGATAAGAACAATTGAGTTCTAGAAGGGAAGCTATTGGTTCCACTGTTTAGTGGCAGGATTGAAATCAAGACTGCAATCATTTTACCTTTCTGCCATCATGTTCTTCCCCATCTCCACTCTACTGATTTCTTAAATTTCTCTCTGCAAACCTCCCAGTGCTGAGTAGTAAAGACAGTGATTAATCTGCGCTTTTCAAGAAAGTCTGTTCCTAGTTGGCATCAGGAACAAGAAATCTCAGTGGATAAAAAATACCAAGTAGTAGCACTTATGTGAATGGCTCCCAAATTACTCCCTTTACTGTTTTTTTTTCCCCCATGAAGTGCAGTTGCAAGAAACACACTTAACCTGAGATGAAGCACATATTAGAGCAAGGTTCTCTCCATAGCATTATCTATTACTCTAATGAGCATGAAAAAGGAGAGAGAGGACGCTCTCTCTTGAGCTATTATTACTTCCACTATAGAGTTGACATACACAAGCTCATTACTGCGTTATGTTTTATTCAACAAAATAACTTTAATGTTGTAGCTTAAATTGAATTCGCTAAAACATCTTCATCTCCAGCATAATGTGCCTCAAGTGTCTTCTTGGTGCCTGCATTTTCTCTAGAATTATAGTGCTGAAGCTATGGAAATGGTGAAATTGTATGCAATCTGCAAAACAATGTGGCTATAACATGGTAATTGGCCTTCCACATAATTAAAGGAACATTTCCTCATCAGAGCTGTACCATCAGAGACCCAAAGGCTATCGTTGTACAAATCATCCACTTAGGAAAACCTTTATTCCCAGTAGCCTATAAAAATCTGGTTATGCAAACAGATTTGCTTATTCACTAACATTAATGGCTTCTCACAGTTAAGAAATAATCAAGGTCACTGACCTATACTCTGCCTCCCCAGTGACCAAGCGTCATTTTTATTTTGACGTCTGGGAACTTTTTGACTGTGAAAATTATACACAGCTTGCATCAAGACAGAGGGAAGGAATCTCAAAAAACCAACAACGTGTGTATTCCCAGCCTGTTAATCAATGGAAAATCACTTCAACTGGATTAAGGTCTTGTACCTGGCAGAAAGGCTTTTATAGACAATGGAATTGGATTCTTACACTTGATGTGACACCCTCTTGAGTCAGATCAGATTTTTGTTTGATAGACACTTGCTGGAAAATTGCTTCAGGGTCTGTGCAATAAGTTGAACTCCTGTTTTTAGATTTAATTTAAAAAAGGCAGGATTAAATGTTTTGAGTTATTTTGAATTATGATATTTAAATATGGTCCTGAATAACTCATACTGAGGAAACCGACAATCAGTGGGTCTTTTGGGGAAGGTATCTGAAGGTTGGTTGGTTTTAATCACAGGTCCCTTCACCTATCCCCTGGGTTCTATTCTTATTCCTCTGAACCATATTCTGGGGAATCACCTACTCCCAGGGTCCTTCTGTTGCAGGAAGAGGGACCCCTTCCAGGGCCTGAGAGTGGGCTCTTGTCTAACACTTGGTAATGAATTGTCCAAGGATAAACATACAATGACAAAAAAAAAAAGACCTTATTGGGAAGGGGTGCCTGGGGGAGGGCAGCAGGGTAAGGGAAACCAGGAGAACTGCTCTGCCACGTGGCTCACAGCCTCAGGTTGTTTTGTTTGTTTTATTGTAATGGGGCTAGTTTCTGGTTTGTCTCTGGCCAGTTATCTTGCTAGTCACACCTTTGGTCTGACTCAGGGTCCTTTCTGGTGGTGAGAGCATCTCTCATCCAAGACGGATCCCAGGGAGAAGGATTCTGGGAAGTTGGTAGAATATATGGCCTAGTGTCTCCTCCCACTCCCGAATTCTCCACGTTAGTTTTTCGCAGCAGTACAGTGTTCCCTATGGGGACCTCTCATGAGACAGCTCACATAAGTGGTCATCATTGTGCCTGGCCAAGGTGGGTGGTTTTGGTCAACAGTTCCCTAACACTTCAGTCTTTATTTACCTTCTGGAACTTTCTGCATGACCCACTCTGTGTATCAAACAGCACTTGAGTCACCTCCACTTGAATGTCCCTCTTGCACTGACCTCAGCTTACTCTTCCTTTCCTGACCTCCTTTTATGCTTGGGTTCATCAGGTCCAACTCACTCCACCATCACGCTTCCAAAAAGCTTAGACACCATCCTGCATTCTTCCTTCAACCCCACTTCTGTCAAGTTAATCCACCTTCTCTCCTCCATCCACTTTGCTACAACCTTGGTTTGGCCAACTATCTCATCTCACTTGGATTATTGCAGCCTCCCACCTGATATCCTGTCTTCCTAGCTGTCCTCTAGCCAGATTTCTCTTCTTAAAAACTTTCAATTACTTGTTTATTTTTATTTTTGGCTGTGATGGGTCTTCATTGCTGTGCATAGGCTTTTTCAAGTTGTGACGAGCAGGGCTGCTCTCTAGCTGCAGTGTTTGGGCTTTTCACTGTGGTGGCTTCTCTTGTTGAAGAATGTGGGCACTGTGGTTCATGGGCTTCAGTAGTTGCTGTGTGAGGGCTTAGTTGCCCCATAGTCTGTGGAATCTTCCCAGACCAGGGAAGACTGTACATTGGCAGGCAGACTCTCAATCACTGGACCACCAAGGAGTCTTAGATTTCTGCCTTTTTTTTTTTGGCTGCATCCCAGCATGTGGGATCTTACTTGCCTGACCAGGGATTGAATCTGGGCCCCCTGCAGTGGAAGCTCAGAGTCTTAAGTACCGGACTGCCAGGAGCACCCCCAGATTCCTCTTTTTATAGTACAAAGAGGACTTGACTCCTCTGCTTAAGGGCGCCTTCTGGCTCCCTGTGTCCACATGATGGACATGGCTGATCAGAACCTTTTGGTTTGGGTCCAGCTTACTTCTACATTCCTCACCCCTTATTCCAACAATTAGATAAACTTCTTTCAGCTCCTCAAACACCTTTTCACCTCTCAGTCTTTGGATATGCTGGTTCTCTGCTTGGAAGAGTCTTCCACCATTTGCCTCATCACACAGATAACTCGTATATCACATTCTATTCTTTAACTTAAGGGTTGTCTGATGGGGTAAGTATTTCAGAAAACCACCTGATACTCAGTCAGGGACCCCTTTCCACTGCCTGTGCAGATCCTTACCCTAGCACTTTCCAACACCAAAGCAGATTACAAACAAGTAATCTTTGTAAGTAATTTTCCCCAACCTCTGGTTTGGCTGAGAGCTTGGGAAAAAAAAAAAATTTCATCGCATACTGAGAGCCTAAGATGCCTAATGGAATTCCCCCTGAAACCTCCTGCTTTCTCACCTGAGTTCAGCATCACCTGGGGGCTTGCAGGGCAGGGCTGGTGGCCATTTAGGAGCAGCGATGCTTTGAAAAGTCAGCTGGAGAACAGACAGATGGTACCTCAGAGTGCAAATTAACTCTTGAGAGAGAAACGCATCCCTTGGAGAAAACGTGTCCAGCCTCACAGCTATCGCAGAATAAAAATATTTTCTTGTGGTCTCTTGTAGGTGTGACCAGCTGGAGGGTTTTCCTTTCTGAGTAGAGAGGAACCATGCTCTTGGCAGCATATGCCAGTCTGCGGCAAAAGTCCATTGCTGTTGCGTTGATTCAAAGTACTCACAGGAGAGGCTTGGGGGAGTGGTTGACAGCGTGAGTCGTGGCTCCATCAGCTGCCAGTGGAGCTGGCCATCAGCGCAGCTGTGCAAGGGGGTTTTGGAAAGTGACTTGACCTACCAGGAGTGATGGATCTTGCAGCCTGACTGGGTCTATATTTTGTTATTCAGCTGCTCAGTTGTGTCCGACTTTTGTGACCCCATGAACTACAGCGGGCCAAGCTTCTCTGTTCTTCACTGTCTACCAGAGTTTGCTCAAACTCATGTCCATTGAGTTGTTGATGCCATCCAACCATCTCATCCTCTGTCATCCCATTCTCCTCCTGCCTTCAATCTTTCCCAGCATCAGGGTCTTCACCAGTGAGCTGGCTCTTCGTATCAGGTGGCAAAACTGTTAGAGCTTCAGCTTCAGCATCAGTCCTTCCAGTGAATATTCAGTGTTGATTTCCTTTAGGACTGACTGGTTTGATCTCCTGCTGTCCAAGGGACTCTCAAGAGTCTTCTCCAGCATCACAGTTCTAAAGCATCAGTTGTAGAGTCCCAAACCAGGGTGCTTGTTCTGATGCATAACCAAACTTAACCTCCCTACATCCTCTGCTGAGCTCCACTTGCTCCTTTACCCAGGTCTCTATCTGTAAGGGCTTTTAGCAACAGTTACCCTTCTCCAGTCTCCCCTTGTAGCTACCTCTCAGCAGGGGGCAGGAGGAAATCCTTGATGAATCACAATTACAGGACCATTTGGAGGACTCAGGCTAGACCCTGAGGTGGCTGCATTTTTAATTGGTTACTAGTTATCTCAAATGAGTTTCTAATGAGTAGAGCTTCAGGCGTTGTAGGGAAATGAAGTGAAAGTACGTAAATATCTTGGGGAAGTTTCCTTCTCTAAGCCTGCTTCAGGAGTGACTTTTACTGTCTCTGGTTTCCATTCTTTGAGTCCAGTGGTTTTCTAAAACTCTTAGTTGGGGTCTTTGTCCGTGGTTGGTTGAAGTGGTTATTTTAAAGTCCGGTTTGTAAGTTACTGGCTTACCTGGCGATCAACAGTCTACGGGGTCGCAAAGAGTCAGGTACAACTGAATGACTAACACTTTAACTTTATAAGTTAGGACAGCCTGGTGAAGTCATGAAATACCCTGTTGGTTGTGGTGGACAGTAATATCAATGCTATCTCCCATCATAGGGATTCTTCTAGAAACCTGGCATACCCGCATGGGGAGGTGGAGTACCTTCGAATCTGTTTCTACAAATAGGACAGTGGCAGTAGCTCTCTGTGACTTTGGAGCCCAAGTTCTCTGCAAATTCACAATTGGAACCCAGCTACCAAGCAGCCCACGTGGAAGAGCTGAGACCCCTGGCTCACAGCCCCATCTGGGCTCTCAGCTGACACTGGCATCAACTCACTACCCACAGAATGAGCTGTCTTGATAACGGCCCCTCCACTCCCACTGAAATCATCCCAGCTGATACTGTGAAGAGTAGAAATAAGCCTTTCTTGTGGCGCTCTGAACAAATTATGTAGTTTTTAAGCCTGAGTCCTGAAGAATTGATGCTTTCGAATTGTGGTGCTGGAGAAGACTCTTGAGTCCCTTGGACTGCAAGGAGATCCAACCAGTCCATCCTAAAGGAAATCAGTCCTGAATATTTCATTGGAAGGACTGATGCTGAAGCTAAAACACCAATACTTTGGCCATCTGATGCAAAGAGTTAACTCATCGGAAAAGACCCGGATGCTGGGAAAGATTGAAACCAAAAGGAGAAGAGGGTGGCAGAGGATGAGATGCTTGGATGGGATCACTGACTTGTGATGATGCTATGAGTTTGAGCAAACTCTAGGATATAGAGAAGGACAAGGAAGCCTGGTGTGCTGCAGTCTGTGGGGTCACAGAGTTGGACACGACTTAACAACGAACAACAACAAGACTGTACACAATGACAGACAGGATGCTCATGGGGATGTTGGCCACAGACTGACAAATGTCTACTCTCACATCTTTTTGGAATGCTGTTCATGGAGGAGAGGGTGGCTGTGTTCCCTGGCCACCCTGGCTTCCCTAAGAGAAGTAGTGACTCCAGAATTCATTTGAAATGCATTTCTGCCTTTCCCCTTCCCCAACCTTCTCCTGATCAGTGGCACTGTCAGGGGCTGAGAACTTGTCTGGCCAGGAAGTGAGTGCCCGCCTTGTTGCAAGAGTGTTCTCACATGACATCACTGCTTTGGACTCCTTCCTAATTCACTTGTGGCTTTTATAGCCTTGGCTTCCTGACATGAGTGTACAGCGTTTGTCATTTTATGAGACTCAGTGCAGTGTCAGGCCTGGTCTCCCTCATTTCTTCTCTGCTCTTTACTTTCATTTCTTTGGAAATAATCCAAAATGTTCTTTCCTTTGTGCCCAGTGCACAGACCTTGGCTCTGAACTTAAGGTGGAAAATTGTGACCTTTTGTCAATACATAGGTGGATTTGACCGTGAGGTGTTCTGGGCCTCCCTGGGGTGGGTTGATGGGGAAGGGAGATTGAACAGAGTGGAGCTAGGGGAACTGGAGTCACCTTTAACGAGTGGGCTGTGAACCCCATCATTCTCATTACTATGTAAAGAGAGGGTGAGGAGTGTAGGCAGGCTTTGGTGGGGGTTGATGCAATCCAAAGTGGTCCAGCCATGGTCATAGAGCCAGCAGTTGCAGTTTTGAATCAGTGCCGATCCTTGATCCGATTTTGGTGGCCTGAGAATTGGAGCAAAGGTGCTATCCAGGGCCTGAAGTTGTGGGTGTCAGCGACAGAGTCCAGTGTCTTGGAGGAGAACTAGGAGGGTGAGGCAGAAGGGTACCCTGGCATCTTAGCTTTGGAATCAGAAAGAATTCATTCGGAATCCTGACTGTGCCATTGACTTGGTGAAATCAAGTCCTCACCTGTAGAATGGAGATAAAAGTGGAATCTTTAACCTCATAGGCTTATTGCAAGACATAATCAACCTGATGCCTGCTAAACTCTTACTGTGGTTCCTGGTGCCTAGAAAGTGCTCAAAACATGTTAATTGTTGTTAGTAAAGACTGAGAAGGCTGTCTTCTGCTGGGCTTGAAGGTGGATGCTCTTGGCTTATCTCAGGACCACTTCAGTTAACTCTCCAGCTGCAAGGTGGCTTCCAGGAACCACTGCCAATGATCTGAGCTCATCTGTCTAAACTGCATTGCCATCTCCTGTGCCCATTCTGAGGCTGCAGGCTTCCCTATAAAACGGCTACAACCACTATCTCATCTCCATGGACAGTCCCCCAAAGGCCCCCCGTTTCTCTTTGATACTCCACCCCCCCGGGATCCTCAGATCCCCTTCCTTCTGCCTAGACTCTTTGGAGACCCAATTTGTTTCCTGCCTCCCATAGTTCTGCTTCTCTTTAGGTAGCCCATTGGCTAAGGGTGCTCACCAAGTGCCCATTTCCTGTTCTTGAAAGTCTAACCCCAGGCAGTCCAAGAGGAGTGGTCAGGTCCCTGTCACTGCAAGATCTTGGCTAGGGTTTGGTTTATAGAAACTAGTGAAATCTTATCCAGTTCCTGCAAGCCAGGAGGATGGAGGAGCAGGAGCCAACAGCTTTTGCTCTTTTTAAAAATATTTTTTTTCTGTATTTATTTGTGCATCTTAGCTGTGGCCCACGGGGTCTTTGATGTTCACTGTGGTATGTGGGCTCTTTAGTTGCAGCGTTTGGGATCTAGTTTCCTGGGCAGGGATTGGACCTGGGCCCCCTGCATTGGGAGCATGGATTCTTAGCCACTGGACCACTAGGGAAGTCCCAGCCTTTGCTCTTGGCTGCTGAGGTTCTTGGTCTTTTGGATTCTGTCACCTATGTTGGGGATTGAGATTAAAGTATATAAACATTGATTGCAGTAAAGGCCAGAGGGGGTGGGTGTCTTGTCTTCATCTCCTCATGGGGTATTTTTTCCAGGCTTAAGCATTTGACTCACTGAAGCAGAAAAGGGAACATGTTGGCTGAAATGAGCAGACCACGAAACAGCTCTCTCTTGCCATTATCTTTCCATCTCTCACTTCTGTGTCTTAGTGTCTTTCCTCCGACCGTGGATGGAGTTTTTGTGTGTGATGGGGATCTTGGCAGATGTGTCTTGGCCATTCATTCTGATGGCTTTGTTGCCAAGAAGAAAATTGGCTTCTTTCCAGCTCCAGTATGAAAACTCCCAGGAAGGGGGTTATGATAGGCTCTCCTGGGCTGCTTGTCCACCTGTAGACCAGGGGTTTGAGATACTATGGTTGCCCCAACTTGAGTTCAGGGCCAGGGGTGGACACACCTATTACCAGAAGGCTGATGGTGGTGGTGGGGGGAGCACAGGCAAGACCACCAGAGGAAATCACTCGTGAAATCAGTGTGTGGCTTGAGTCTACTTCAATGCATGGTTCTGGCAAAGCTATTCCCACTGCACTGTTTTCTTAGCCATTCCAATTCCCGTTTGGAATAGGGTAGGGCACCCATACATTTATCCCCCAAAATAGATGATTTAGTTATAGCAGAAAAGAGTGTGAAGTGAAAAAGAAACACAACAAAGAGTTACCAGTAACCAGGAAATGACAAATAAATCAAGTCTGTCTTATTGTTCTTGATTATTTTTAGCTTAAAAGGTGTAGGTGAATATGAGGTTTGGGTGAGTTCTTAGGCTCTCAGCCCGGAGGCAGTTTGAAAAATGGAAACCCAGTACTTCAAATAGCCATGGGAGCATCTTTACAAACCTTGACTATGCAGAGAATATGGGCTTCATGTCCATATGAGGGTGATTCCAAGGCTTGGGCAGCCTGCAAAACACCCGAGGCAGCTTCTATGGGAAGCCTGGAGTTACAAATACAGCCCAAAAATGACATCTGAAGTCCCCAAGTAGAAATATTTTGGAAATATGTTTATTTTCTTGTATGTATAATTCTACATTGCCCTAGAGGGTGGCCTACGTGGCTTTTACCTGCATAATATACAAGGTGGGTAGTGTTTGCTGAGGGATGAGGTAACTGAACTACAGAGGCAGTGCCACATTTTTAATTAACTATTGATTTGTAGGATTTGTGTATTGAGGTTAATCAGGTACAACAAGAACAGATAACTTTACTTGGCTTCCTTTAAGCTCAAGTATATAAATCTGATGTGGAGTGACTGTATATTAGAAATGGAACTCTTTTTTTTTTTTCATCTAGAAGTAATCAATGCTGCTTCGAAGCTTAGAATAACAAGCACAATTCAACCCTCTCCTATTTGTGGGAATCTGTGTTTTATTTTCTTCTTGGGTTATGGAGCAAAGGGGACATATTTCTTTCTCGGGTTTGGAAAAGCCTCACTCCATATGGTGAGCAACAGCCCTTCCTATGGAAGGGACAATTGCAGTATTTTCCCAACGAGGAGTCACCTTGTGTTCCCGGAGATCGCTGGAGCTGGAGCTCAAAGATCTGTCAGGAAAGAAATACTGCTGAGCTTCCTACTAACTCAGGAGTATCTTTGGGTTAACTTTGAAGTTCTAGTGATAAAGCTGAGATTTATACCAAGTGAGATTTCAAACTTGCTGAAAGATTACTGTCTCTTGATGCCAGACGTATAGAACCATGATTGCATTTGTCATGAGTGTGAGCTCCAAGAGGAGTTTTAAAAACCACATGGTTCTTTATCTGGCAGCCTCCCAAGAGATCCTGGAGCTCACATCTTTACTGAATCAAAACCGATGAGCAAACAAGTGGCTCACCCAGCTGTCTGTCCTTTTGGACTTTGGGAACAGCTGTGGTTTGGGGGTCCTGGAGCATAACTTGATGCTTATCTTAGAGCCCTTCATGGTCTCCTGGCTTCTTCAGATCATGCTTTTTGGCCTCTGGGTATGAAAGATAGGTCAACACCTCTACCCTGGCTGGATTTCCTCTGGTCCAAAGTAGTCATGTGACTCAAGCTCATCCAACTAGAAGGCTATTGATGGGTTCAGGAATGGCATGTTATAAGAATGGGGCTCATCATGGTTTCCCACAAATCATTTCTTATAGGTTTGGGGAAAGACACTTCTTCATAAATTGGCATGGGAGCTGTATCTGGGATGTAGGCTGGAGGCTGTGAACTGCCATCTTGTGTCCACCTGGATCAAGTTTGTCTGATAGTAAAGCAGAGCTGAGGTGAGGGATAAGAAGAGAGAGAGATACAGAGAGCCCCAGTGACACTGAACCTGGATCCAGCTGAGCATGAAGCTAGGATCATTCCCTCAAGCTTCCTGGGTACATACGTCAACGGCATTTTGGTTATTTAATTTTTTTATTGACCAGGAAGGGAACCAACCTCAGCAGGAAGTGCAGATTGAGGTTGGTAGAGGCAAAAGGAGAAGAGGGCGGCAGAGGATGAGATGGTTAGATAGCATCACCGACTCAATGAACATGAATGTGAGCAACTCTGGGAGATGGTGAAGGTCAGGGAAGCCTGGCGTGCTGCAGTCCATGGGGTTTCAAAGAGTCAGACACAACTTAGTGAGTAAACAACAACAAAAGGCAACAGAGGAGAGAAAAGGAAAGAGCCGAGATCTTGATGGAATTATCCAGATGCATAAAGCACCTGGACCCTGCCGTCCCTCTGGACTGCCACTTGTATGAGAAAACAAATTTCTTTACTGGGCGAACCAGCTCAAGTCCAGATTTTTTTGTTACTTGACTCCAAAAGCAACCTAACTAACACAAGCTTCAAGGAAACTGGATGAGTCTACCTCACCAGTCACTGAGTGAACCCGAGTGGGTTAGGGGACAGGGCCTGAAACTTTTGAGGGTGATATCATGAGGGGAAGCTACACATCCTTCAAGCTACCCCAAACCAGGCCCAATAGCCAGGTGTAAATTCCTGTCATATGGAAAATATGCTCAGAGCAGCAGAGTACCAATTTGAGACCCGTGAGTGTTGTCATGGAGCCACCATCTCCACCATCTGATCTATTGACTAAATTTGAAAGTAACTTTTAATTGTCACAGATCTACTGACTTTAGGATGAGATGTTTTCTTGAAGAAAATCAAAACTAAAGGTTTCAACCAACTGCTTTAGGTTGAAGGCAGTGGGTAGGATAGAGATACCTGGGGTGAGGGGTGAGCCGGTGGTTCTCATAGCTGGGCTCTGTGCCAACCCTGGTCCTACTCATCTCCCTTGGGTTTTTTCCCCACATGGATTTTCTATGTGGTTTAAGAAAATAGCATAATCACTTTTTTTTTTCTGGGTGGTAAAATAGATGTAACGTAAAATTTACCATTTTAATCATTTTTAAGTGTACAGTTGAGTGGCGTTAATTACATTCACATTGTTAAGCCACCACCACCATCCATCTCCAGAACTTTTTCATCTTCCCAAATTCCTTATCCATTAAACACTCATTCCCACTCTCCCCTCCCTCCATCACAATTCTACTTTCTAACTCTAGGAATTCGACTGCTCTTAGAACCTCGTACAAGTGTGTTCATGCAACATTTGTCCTCTTGTGTCTGGATTATGTCACTGCATAATGTCCTCAAGCTTCATCCATGCTGTAGCATGTGTTAATTCTATTTTCTTTTTAAGACTGAATAATATTTCATATGTTCATATACTACATTTTGCTTGTTTTTTATTTTTACCTTTTTATTTTATTGACTTCTGTATTGGAGAATGGTAGTTTTTAGAAAGTGTTATCCCAAATGCTGAGGTCAGAAAGAGAGAAATAGCAAGACATTGGAACTAGCAGAGAAAAAAAGAACCAGTTCATACCCCCAGACTCTGCTCAATGGGCTTCCCAGGTGGCGCTGTGCTCAGTCATGTCTGACTCTTGGAGACCCCATGGATTGTAGCCCACCAGGATCCTCTGTTCATGGAATTCTCCAAGCAAAAATACTGGATGAGGTTGCCACGCCATCCTCCAGGGGATCTTCCCAACCCAAGGATCGAACCCAGGTCTCCCACATTGCATTCTTTACCATCTGAGCCACCAGGGAAGCCCTCCGAGGTGGTGCTAGCGGTACAGAACTCGCCTGCCAATGCAGGAGATGTACAGAGACCTGGGTTTGATCCTTGGGTTGGGAAGATCCCCTGGAGGAGGGCATGGCAACCTTGTCCAGTATTCTTGCTTGGGAGAATTCCATGGACAGAGGAACCAGGAGGGCTTCAGTCCATGGGGTTGCAAAGAGTCAGACATGACTGAAGTGACTTAGCACACACACACTGCTCAATGTCAGCACTTTTGGCTGTTTCAGCTTCTTTTTATCTGTTACCAAGATGGCTCCTTGCAGCTGTGCTCTGATCTGTGCTGAGATTCTGTCACGAGGCAGAGAGGGGAAGAGTGTAGGTTGTCATCTCCCAGCTGTGGAATCTTAGGGTTCTGAGACTCATTACTTCATCATTAAAAAAAGAAATTATTTATTTGACTGTGCCAGGTCTTTGCTGCCACACATGGGATCTTTATTCTTTACTGCATCATGCAGGGTCTTTTAGTTGCAGCACTTGGAATCTTTTTGAGTTGTGATGCAGGATCTAGGGGTGTCCCTGGTGGCTCAGTCAGTAAAGAATCCGCCTGCAAGGCAGGAGACTGGCTCAGGATCTCTGGCTCAGGAAGATCCTCTGGAGAAGGAAATGGCAGCCGATTCCAGTATTCTTGCCTGGGAGATCCCATGGACAGAGGAGCCTAGTGGGCTCCAGTGCAAGGCATTGCAAGAGTTGGACACAACTTAGCAACTAAAGTATCATCACCATATGGGATCTAGTTCCCTGACCAGGCATTGAACTCAGGCTCCCTGCATTAGAAGCGAGGAGTCTTTGCCACTGAACCACCAGGGAAGTCCCTCAGTTTCTTCATCTTTATAATGTGCATAATGATTGGTGTGTGTGTGTGTGTGTGTGTGTGTGTGTACACACATCTGTTTGTGCACATGTCTGTGTGTCTGTGTATGTGTGTGTACTTAGAGACACAAATGAAGTCAAGCTCTCTCCAACATTCTGCAACATTTTTTCCCCATAAACAATATATCTTAGAGATCTTTCCATGTCAATGCATAAAACTTTGCTTCATTTTTTAGTAGCAGCATACATCCTGCTTTAGGCTAGACCATAAATTCATTTAGCCAATCTCCCATGCATGGACATGTAGGCTGTTTCTGGCTGTTTGCTTTCTCAAATGATGCTGCAATGAATTTCCTTGTATGCCACCTTAGCTCACTCATGTGAACGTTATCTCCAAGATCAGTCCCTGGAAGTGAGATTTCTGGGGCAGAGGGTATGAGCATTTAACATTTTGAAAGATATTACCAAATTAGACAATTTGCAACTGTGTCTTATTAGGAGAAAATCTGTTAGATTAAGTCCACCCTGTAAATGTTATATTTGAGTAGTTCATTTATTAAATTGATTTGTGTTCTGCTTCTTCCCCAAAAGGGCTCAAGAAAGCTTATAGCAAGAGGCAAATCAAATAAAGGCTGAAAATAATAAACATACAGAGAAAAGCCTGTATGGTAATAACAGCTAATACTTGTTTTGAGTGCTTGCTGTGTGCCAGACACTTCCAAGTGCTTTATACGTATGAATTCATCTAAGTCTCACAGTCTCACTAGGAGGTCACAATTAATACTCTCATTTCATAGATGGGGAAACAGAGGCACAGAGGGGCTAGGTTACTTGCTCAGGGTCACACGGTTAGAAAATGGTAGAGCTGGGATTTGAACCCCCACAGGGTCACAGGATGCCCTCTTAGCTGTTATGAGACTCAGTCTTTCCAAGTCAGAAGTTGGAAGAGAGAGGAAGGTGGACAAACAAAGGCTTTTATTGTCGTTATCATTCATTCATTTATTCAAGCATCAGCTTCTTCACTCACTTATTCAACTAGTAATTATCAAGGGAAGTCCTTTGCCAAGAGCCCGCGGGCTAGGTAGCGGTGAACAAAAGTAGACGTGGTCCCTAGTGTGCTTGATGCTTGGAGGTCAATCTGCTTTGTGAGTGTGCTTCCCTGTTCCATGTGTTCATCTGACCATGAGAATCCTCTGAGCCGTAAGTCCTCAGCCCCCACACCGAGGCCTCTGCCACCCTCTTGTACCATCAGCCAGAGCCCTGGTCCTGATCCTTGCAACTCTTCAAGATCCCCTGGGAAGGACAGGGGGAGGCAAGTCTGCTCCAGCCCTGTAAGCCTATTCCGTGGGCCTAGAACTGACCTATGACTTCCTCATTGCTGAGGTGTGGTGGCCTCAGGTGCCAGAGGGAGAGAGGCAATCCTGGGTTTCTGCTTCCTGACCTCCGGTGGGAAAAGTGCTAGCCACATGGGATCTTGCCTTGCTTGGACACCTGACTGTCCAGGCTTAGATAAATCAAGGTTTTCAGCATTAATTTTCCATCTGTAAAATGTTTAAAAAAAATCAGTGCCATTTCTGCTTGTTGCTCTAAAGTCTGTGTGAAGTAAACATAAAACAAACAAAATTTCTGTTCATTTGACAAATATCTTTTCAGTACCCGGGTGTGCCAGGCACTGAACTTGGCCCTGAGGCTCTAATCAGAAACAGGATGACCGAGCTCCGTGTTCTTGGAGTACACAGGCAGGTGCATGGGGTGGGTAGGTGGGGCAGACATGCATTAAACAGTTACAACACAGTTCAGTCAGTTAAGTCGCTCAGTCATGTCCAACTCTTTGCGACCCCATGGACTGCAGCATGCCAGGCCTCCTTGTCCATCACCAACTCCTGGAGTCTACCCAAACCCATGTCCACTGTGTCGGTGATGTCATCCAACCGTCTCATCCTCTGTCGTCCCCTTCTCCTCCTGCCCTCAAACTTTCCCAGCATCAGGATGTTTTCAAATGAGTCAGCTCTCCTCATCAGGTGGCCAAAGTATTGGAGTTTCAGCTTCAACATCAATCCTTCCAATGAACACCCAGGACTGATCTCCCTTAGGATGGACTTGATGGATCTCCTTGCAGTCCAAGGACTCTCAAGAGTCTTCTCCAGCACCACAGTTCAAAAGTATCAATTCTTCTGTGCTCAGCTTTCTTTATAGTCCAACTCTTGCATCCATACATGACTACTGGAAAAACCATAGCCTTGACTAGATGGACCTTTTTAGCAAAGGAATGTCTCTGCTTTTTAATATGCTGTCTAGGTTGATCATAACGTTCCTTCCAAGGAGCAAGCGTCTTTTAATTTCATGGCTGCAGTCACCATCCGCAGTGATTTTGGAGCCCAGAAGAATAAAGTCTGCCACTGTTTCCACTGTTTCCCCATCTATTTGCTGTGAATTGATGGGACCGGATGCCATGATCTTCGTTTTCTGAATGTTGAGCTTTAAGCCAACTTTTTCACTTTCCTCTTTCACTTTCATCAAGAGTCTGTTTAGTTCTTCTTCACTTTCTATCATTAGGGTGGTGTCATCTGCATGTCTGAGGTTATTGATGTTTCTTCCAGCAATCTTGATTCCAGCTTCTGCTTCCTCCAGCCCAGTGTTTCTCATGATGTACTCTGCATATAATTTAAATAAGCCACGTGACAATATACAGCCTTGACGTCCTCCTTTTCCTATTTGGAACCAGTTTGTTGTTCCATTTCCAGTTCTAACTGTTGCTTCTTGACCTGTATACAGGTTTCTCAAGAGGCAGGTCAGGTGGTCTGGTATTCCCATCTCTTTTAGAGTTTTCACAAGTAACAGCAAACATTCACGGAGTGCTACCTCCCTGCCAGGCACATTTCTAAAGGTGGGTGGCTTCATAACTCCCATTTTACAGGTGAGGAAAATGAGGCTCAGAGTAATAAAATACCTTTCTCCAAGTTAACATCTAATAAAAGGAGAAGAGAGGGTTCATTCTCAGGTCCCTGGCTCCCAAACTTTCATCCTTAAGCAAAACAGTGTCTTGCTTCTATGCTATAAAGTGACATGGAGAAAAAGAACATGATGGTCCATGAGAAAGCAACATTTATTCCAGGGAGTTGGGGTAAGACTCCTAGGATGAAGTGGCCTGGGGAAGAGAGCTTAAGGAACAGAAAGAAGGAGCCAGACTTGCAGAGTGTGGGAACTTCAGACAGCACATTTAAAGGTCCTGAGGAACACAAGACTTTGGATGCATTTGCAGAATAGAAAGAAAGCCCTCATCCCTGGGATCCCAGAACTGGAGGTGCCTTTGAGACTTGATGCAGCTCCTGGCACATTGGCAGGACTCAGTGGAGGTTAGCTTTTCTGTGTCCTTTCTGAGAGAGGATGGAAGAACCAGGAAAACAGGAGCTTTCAGGGAAGCCTCGCTTCCCCAATCCTCTGGCTGAGCACAGCAGGTATCAAGGTGTTAGCATCGGGAGCAGATAAACCCCAATTGGTCTTCTCTGGCTTCCTTTTCCAGGGGACCCTTCCTGCAGGGGACCCTCTTGCCAGGGAATTCTGGGAGGGTCTTGGGTTCTCACCTTTTGAGGACTCATCCTTTGTTAAATTTAATATGTGTGCTTCCTTTCCTTCCATCAGCTCAGGAATGGGAAGAAGAAAGCTCCAACCTGCTTTTAAAGCTGAGCAAATAAAGCCTTTTTTTTTTTTTTTTTTTACAATTGGTTCCATTGTAAAAGAGCATTAGACTGATTTATTCAAATCAATTCTGGGTAAAAGCCATAAAAGAGAGCTTAAGAAAGAGTTCTGTTTCCCCAGGAAACCTGGCTGATAGATTAGCACCTGAAGTGGAGTGGTGTGTGGCTGGCTTTGGAGGGGACTGGGGGGCGGTTGGCACTCCAGACAGGCTCAGCAAACATTTTCCTGGGGGAGTCGTCAGATGTGGTCCCTGATGGTGTCTGGGGATGCCCTGATCCTTAATCTCCTGGGCAAGGAAAGAGGCACCAGTGCTGCTGTGGATTTTTAATTTTTTTTCCTTTGAAAGGAAGGAGGCCTTGTGCTGGGGCACCTTTTGGGAAAATGAGCTCAGCAGCTGGAAGGATAGCCTGGTTGGAGCCCCTCCTTTTCGGCAGCTAGAGGGTGGGTGGAGTGGAGACTAAGACCCAGAGACCCCAGCAAGTTACCAGCAGAGCCAGATTCAAATTCAAGTCTCCCAGTTCCCTTGCCCGCTGCTGTTTGCATCACTGTGTTAATGTCCTGGCTTAAAAAAATACACCCTGACAGTAAAGTCTATTGTTTCTCCAACTACAAACAGCCACGCTTTGATTTACTTTCCACTATTCCAAACACACGGAGAAGAACTCATCAGCATTGTCTTTATAAAAATTCTTTCTTGAGATCAGAAGACAGGGGAAAAGATAATTTCCAAGCTTGCCAAACCCAAATTAATTGAATTTCTCTACATGGGACTAGTTTCTTCCCTTTACACCAAATTTCTCTAGCCTTTTTATGCTCATACTTCCGTCTGTCTGTCACTTAACTAGCTGTATAACTCTGACCAAGTTACTCAACCTCTCTGAGCCTTTGAGTTCTCGTCTGTATAACGGGAATAGTGCCTACCTCACAGAGTTGCTGTCCTCATTAGAGGGCATGATGCATATAAAGCAGTTAGCAGTGCCTAGCTATGTCAATTGCTCAAAAATGTCAGCTCTTTTAGGATTATTTTCACAGGGTAATGAACCTCTCCCCAGGTGGTTAACATCTGCTGTTTTCTCTGCTCTCAGATCTGGCCTACCTCCCATCCTATTTGCCAGAGTTGTTCATTGACACCTCCCTCTCTCCCTGATCCTTCCTGCCTCCCCCACAGCACACACGTACACAGAGCCCATTACACACACACTTGGGCTTACACAACACACATTCTCCTTTCTTAGCTGCAAGTAGGAGAGGGTAGCAAGTGAGGGCAGTGAGGAAGAACCCGAGTGTCCACTTCTTACAATTTTACTTATTCATTTTGGCCACACTCTGAGGCATGTGGGATCTTCATCCCCCGAACAGAGATTGAACCTGCGTCCCCTGTATTGAAAGTGTGGAGTTTTAAACAGCGGACCTCTAGAGAAATCCCCTGAGTGCTCACTTCTTAGCCCATTTATTCTTCAGTGTTTTCCCTGCTCTGAACTGGGATGGAGTCATGTTTGGAGTGAGTGTGTCCTGAGGCTGGTGAGAGCGGTGTGGTCCTCAATGTTTACTCCTACAGGGACTTGGTGCCCAAATCAGTCAGACGACAGAGTCAAGACATGGTATATCTCCAGATGGTGCTTGTGTCTGGGACCCACACAGGCTGTGTTTTCTTGGCCAGCCGGTCTGTCATAGCAACTTGTCTCCTTGGGCAAAACTTTGGCATCACCGCAGGTGTGCGCAAACAGCATTAGGTACAGGGGAAGAGAAAGAGAGTGTAGGAGAGAGGAAGAGAGAGGGAGGGAGGGAGTAGAGAGAGGGAGAGCAGGAGGGAGTGAGAGGGACTGACGGAGTCAGAGGGCAAATCAGAGGTCCAGTCATCCACGCCCTGAGGAGAAGGGGAGCTTTGCTGTGGCCATAGTGCTGAAGTTGAGATCCAGCTTCGAGGGAAAGCCGGGAGACACCAGCGAGAAAAGGGGTATGTGGCTCGGGTTATCAGAGTTTATGTATTGATAAAAATAGGAGGAAGCCTAGCAGAGGTGAGGTAAGAGTTAGGAGAGAGACAAGAGGAGAGGGAGGGTGGGGAGGGAGACAGAGAGGGAGAGGGAGAGAGGGAGAGGGGAGAGGGGGAGAGAGGGAGAAGAGGAGAGAGGGAGAGGGAGGAGAGAAGGAGAGGGAGAGGGAGATGGATTGTACCTAGGTGTAGATGAGGGATCAGATGCCACAGCTCCATGACAGGGAGATAACATGTATCTTTTTGCAAGCATTCCCTCAAGATTCTTAAATTTTGTCTCTGTGTGTGTGCATCTGTGTAAGAACAGTGGTACTACTTACTGGTACGAATTCTACTCAGCATTGGAAGCATTGCTTGGAAACTGATTTCACTCATGCTCATAAAATAGTCTAGGTCTAGAGGCATGGCTGGATGCAGACACAGGTGGCCTTACCCACTGGACCTCTTGTTTGAATGTTGGCAGCAATGTGGGAAGAAAGATGAAAGATACTTCCCTTCTGTCTTAGGAGACTCACTCCGAGAGGTGGGGAATTTCCTCCTCTGTCTGGTTAATCAAGGGTGTCTTCTAACCCACATGGTTGCTATTTGGTTTTCTCTGGTATAATGTTCTGGAGGTGACCAGGGGCTTGCTGTGTACCTCCTATGCCTCACATGGACCTTCCAGGGACCTCACTGACTTCTCTTAAGGCAGAGCTTTTCACTACAGGAGGGTGAGATGTTGGGCAGGTGGCTAAGAGCACAGGCTCACAAGACAGACATACCTGGGTTAAAACCTTGTTTCCATCACTCACTGGTCTTGGGTGAGCTTTCTTTCCTTCTTGTCTTGTTACTAACATGAATGTATATGCTTCTGGGTGGGGAGTGGTGTTTGAACACAGAACTAAGGATGATGTTTTTGCTAATGTTAAACCTGGAATGATCACAGAACACGCTGTGGTCTTTGCTGGTTCTAAACTGTCAAGTCAGCTTGATTTTACAGTTACAGTGATCACCGGGAGGTTCTGGGAGGTCGTGTCACGGAATGGTTAAGAGCATGGGCTCAAGGCAAATAACTGAGATGCAAGTTCCAGCTCTATCCTTTAGCTTCCTCATCTGTAAAATGGTGATAGTAATAATAAAAATAATAAGCACTTCAGTGGGCTGAAGATTTATTTAGTTAACATACACAAAGTGTTTAGAACAGTTTAGAATATAAGCTGTCAGGAATGTCAGCTATTAATATTATCAGACTAATATTATTACCATAAACTCTAACTATTGGATGGCATGTGGAGGTAACTTTTACTCTCTGTCTCCAGTCTCTGAGCAGTTCACATCAGTGCCCCAAACAATGACATTTCTCCTTTTTCTCCTTTCCCTGTCACAGTCAAGATCAAGGTATATTAAATATTGAAATGAAGGCACACTTTGGTGGTTCTTGCCTTGGCTTGGGGGTGGTGATCATGAAACCCTCTGTCAAGTTGAATTCAGAATATTCCTCAGAGAAACAAAAACACATGCATATAATCTCAGTTGGTTCAATACTTCCTGAGCCATTATGGGTTTTTCACCTATGGCCCATAGAAACTCATTCTAATCTCCCTCTGCACAATGAACTTGGAGTAGGAAATGGCAACCCATTCCGGTGTTCTTGCCTGGAGAATTCCACAGGCAGAAGAGCCTGGAGGGCTGTCATCCATGGGGTTGCAAAGAGACAGATACAACTGAGCACATGCACGGCCACACAATGAATTACATAAAGTTTTCTGGAAAAAAAAAATGACACACGAAAATGAGCCCTTCACCATCAAGATGATGATGTGAGGTTGTTGAGAGTCCTAGGGACCCAGAGGGTTTGACTGTGTGTCTGTCCAGAAGCTCCAGCCTCTGCCAGCCCCAGGACTCCCTGTGCTCACTCCTGTTTCTGCCCTGTGGCCCTGTCTGAGGGTTCAAGATGACGGTGCTGGGGGAGGGGCTGCCTCCCTCCTCTCAGGGCTGTCTCTCTCTCTCTCTCTCTCTCTCTTCTCTCACACAGGCTGTGTGGGCGCTGCCTCTGAAGCTCTCTTCTCTAAACTCTGCAATTTATGGCGCAGTTGTGCCAGAGAGAAGGCAGGGATTCGTCTTTGTTCTGAGTGTTGTGTGTGTATTAAAAGGCTCTTGCAGCAATCAGCACCTCATGGCGGCAAACAATGGGACACAGCATGTACCCGTTTAGTAGGCACAAGAGGAGAGGAGATTTGGATCATCAAGACAAATTCACATCTGCCTGTAGGAAGGGCTGGCAGGAATGGTCTAGATAAACGCTGACATCCCTCCGGTCCGGTGTTCGCATTCTCTCCTGGCAGACGCCTGCTCACCAAGTTGGTTCAGAGCTGAGGAGGGAAGAATTTGGGTGCTGGGAGCTTAGGAGAGGCCCTCTGAAATCTTGTATGTGAACTGTTTAAGCAGATGAAGGGTTGGGTTGTGATGTTCCTTGAGAGGAGAAGAAAAACACCTCTAGTCATGTCCCAGAATTAAAGGTGAGCTGTGACAAAGGTGAAGAGTGATGTTCTTGAACCTGGAACCTGATGACTTGTTGGACTGTCATTTGCATCTTGGTGATATTTAACAAAAATGTTAAAGTTAAGAATAAACCACCAGCACGATTATGTCCTTACGCTGGGCTGGTGGAAAGCTCACTGATGGCCCTGGTAGGACCTATGAGTACCTGTGTAATTATGGGTGCAGGACACATGGATACACGTGCATTCCAAATGAAGTAGAAGCCGAGAGTCTATGAGCAAAAATGCATGGTGACTTGGGGTACAGTGTGGAGGAGACAGACAGCTGTCCCCAGTGACCGCTGATGGGGAGTAAGACGGGATTCTCAGCAGTGGTGCCGAACAGCACAAATCCTGACTTCTCGGTTCTGTACCTTGGGTGTCCTGGTTGATGTTGGTGGTCATGGCTAGCATGGGGGGCCTTGGGGGTTCATACAGCCAATGAACGTGCTGTGATGATGTGTAGGTGGCACCAGGAGATGTATGGATCAATTGCCTGAAGCAGTTCTGGGTTTGGAGGGGTCAGCACCCCTTCTCTCTGGAGAGGAGGCAGCAGTGGCTTGGAGAGAGGGTCCGTCCTTATGGGAGGATCAGTGCCCCGGAAGCTTGGGTGGATGAGAGCTTGAGGAGAGGGTTTGTCTCGTCTTGATGGAGCCCTGGCGCTCAGCTAACAGCCTAAGGCTGGTGCCAGTGGGAAGAGAGTGGTCCTGGCCGCCGGATTCCTCCTTCCACCTCTCAGATGGCTAGGTGCTGACAGCAGGGGTCTGAGCAGGGAAGCCGTGGGGTGGATGTTTCCCACGCGCTGACTTATCACCAACTGAAGAGGTCAGACTCGCACCTTCTCGTGGCTGACCTGGCTGCAGCGGGGGATGCCGCAGAACCCCGGCCCTTGCCTCTGGCTTCCTGAGGTGGCTGTCACTCTCATCATTATTCAGCCTCCCTCCTTCTCTCCACCTTTGCATCCGGAGGCCTCAGGGCCTGTCAGCTGCAGGGCCAGCCTTGCCTTCCCAGTAAGAAAAGCACAGGAGTTGATGACATTAATAAATGTGCTTAAATTTTCTCCTTATTTTCTTTCCCTTTCCTTTGTTCTTTCTTTCTTCCTTCCTCCCTTCCTTTCTTTTCCCTTCCTTTTCCTTTCTTTTTATTTTTTCAGCTGTGCCATGCAGCTTGCAGGATCTTAATTCCTCCATCAAGGACTGAACTCAGGCCCGGGCACTGAAAGTACTGAGTCTTAACCCACTGGACCACCAGGGAAGTCCTAGTAAACACACTTTCTACTTCAGCCCTTATTATATGTTAGGCTAAGAGCTTTATATGCACAGTTTGTTCAGTTATCACAATAACCCATAAGGTACTATTACACCCAGTTTGCAGGTGAGAAAACTGAAGCTCCCAGAGGTCCGTTTTCCTGCCTAAGGTTATGTGATTAAGAGTGAACCCAGAACCCCAGTCAAGCTCTGCCGCCAAAGTCCCAGCTTAGCTTATCTGCTCCCTAAGCCCCACGGTGGAAGAGTGTGAATCCAGGCATCACTGGAACCTGCTAAAGGAGAGAGGTGGGCTTTGCAGGGTTGTTGTTGGTGCCCTTGCCCGCATGCCTTGCCCTCAGCACTGCTGCACCTGCTGACTTGCCTTTGCCATCACTTTGCCAGAAGTACATGGGAGTCAGGAACCTCCAGGGGGTAGCTGTCAGCCAAGACTGAGTGAGTACCCAGCTCCCGCACCCCTCCCTGGGATAACTCTGAGGTGCACGGGCTATACTTTCTCCCAGTTGGATTAGCTCTAGGTCCACAGTGGTGACTTGTCTGCCTTATAAATGGCCTTCCCTGCTCCATCCCACATCCTCAACCAGTTTCCTGGACTAAGCACTTGCATTTGAATCTTTGTGTTGGAATCTGCTTTTCCAGGCTCTCTTTGGAGTCAGGTGCACATTTTCTGTGGGTGTGTAGCTTAGGAGGCCTTCCAAAGACCCCGCCAATGCAGAAGCTGTATCTTCCTTCAGATGGTCCATAACTTCTTATAGGTTCCATCACCATTGTTGTTCAGTGGCCCAGTTGTGTCCAGCTCTTTGCGACCCCATGGACTGCAGCACTCCAGGTTTCCCTGTCCTTCACCATCTTCTGGAGCTTGCTTAAGCTCATGTCCATTGAGTCGGTGGTGCCATCCAACCATCTCATCCTCTGTCGTCCCCTTCTCCCCCTGCCTTCAATCTTTTTCAGCATCAAGGTCTTTTCTAATGAGTCAGTTCTTCGCATCCGGTGGGCAAAGTATTGGAGCTTCAGCATCACTCCTTCCAGTGAATATTCAGGATTGATTTCCTTTAGGATTGACTGTTTTTATCTCTTTGCAGTCCAAGTCAGTGTAGCTTGTTTTATTGCTAGTTTAGTCTATATCTGAAAGGTCTCCCAAAGAATTTACAGACCTTTTCTCAGGTGAGCCCATGAAAGGGCTTACTTTCGTTCTGGGCTTTCTCCCACTTTGACCATCAGATCTAGTCAAACTGCCAGGGAGGTGAGTAGTGGCCCCTCGGGGATCCAGCCCCACTGGCTTAGTAAACTCATGCCCTTTCTTTTGATGTCGGGCCCTGTGACCTTTTGATTGTCCCTAATTTTCCTGCCTAGTTTCGAATACTGCATAAAATAGGGTTGACACGATGACCTTGGGCTGGGCATGGGGACTGGGGCCTGAAATCCTGAATTATAGTCAATACTTTCTTCCTAGAGATGTCACACTGTTTTGAGGTTAAGAGCACAGCCTCTAAGCCGGATACCCTGGGTTTGAGTCCCAGCTCAGCCACTGGATTAGTACCCACAGGATGGGTTTGGCGACCGCCTGTGACCACCGTGAGATAGTGGAGCTAAAATTGTGCTGATCATCTGACCTACATGAGCCTTGCTCTTACTTGTGGACTCCAATCCAGTGATGGGGTCTCCTGGAATTAGTGTCAGATCAGTGATCCTGGAAATGTCTGTTTTTGTTTCCCCACGTAGTCACTCTGATAAAGGCATAGGTCCCTTTGGGGAAGGCTGGGAGAAGGGTTAAATAAGTATATATTTTTGGCAGTATATCAAGGTCCTTTCTCAAGGGAACCCAGCCTCCTGGAGTCTGTAAACTGGCTCAAGTCTGGGAATTGATTGAGGGGTCATGACCATCTGTTTTTATGATTCAAGTTAGGCTTTCGTTCCCTTGACCTAGAGCTCCTCTGCTTGTAGAGATCAACTCAGAATTCAGTAGCCTGCGATCTGTGTTGCATCTGGGATCACCGTGCTTGACCGGACACTGCAGCAGTTCTGTGTGAGTCGGACTGTTCTGACTTGTGCTTCGACGCAGCCCACACCATTCGCCTTGACGGCTGAGAGCTGCCACTTGGCCTCTGCCATTCTGGGATGCAGGGACCCCCTCACTGCATCTAGGTTTCCCAGTTCAGTGGCGGCCGTTCCCACTCTAGGGTGCCTTCTTTATGCTGCAGTCTCCTTTGTACTGGGGATAACAACAGGGCTTTACTTGTGCTGGGGCAGAGGGAAGAGGTGGAAGAGAGGGGAAGGCGCTGAAGCAAGAGGGGGACACGCAGGATGCAGAGAACGCTGGGTGGGAGTAGATGCATTTACTTATCTTACGAATGTTTCTTGAGTACCTACTGTGTGCTACCCACCGTGAAGGCTTTTAAGGATAAAATCGTGAACAAGGCAGAGGCAAGGCAAGGCAGTGGCAGAGGCATTACCTGCAGGAGCTTAGTGGCAGAAAAAAATTAACAAGCAAGTGCAACATGGTCTCAGCTCTTGGTTGGGGAAGCTCAGGACATGTCGGAGCCTGGCACTCATTCAGCCTGTTCTGGACGCTTATGACACTTAAATGTCTAGAATATACCTCCTGGCTCAACTCATCACGCAGCTGAGGAGGGAGCCTGACGCTGGTGCTAAGGGAACATTGGGGGCCCACTCAGATTTATCAGCCTATCACTCCAAAATGTCTCTTGCTATCTCCTCCTTTTGTCCATCCGCACTGCTGCTGTGCTGAGCCCCCCAGTGGTCCTCTGCCTGGTCCTGCCCTGCATGCCTGGTCCCTGTGAAGAACTTTTAGAATCTTTAGGTTAAAAAAAAAAAAAAAAATTGTAGTAGTTTGATGTTAGAGAAACAAGGCTTTTGGGATAATGAATTTCTCTTTGTTGTAAATCATTGTATTCGTCTTTCTGTAAAAATGTAACTTCATTTAGTGCTTTCTGAAAAGGGCACTGAAAAACTCCTAGGTTAAGAGTTAAACCTGGAAGGCAGAATGCGCCGCATAGCTTTCCCCCTTATCTTGATGACTCAGAGCCTCCTGACTGCTCCCTATTCTTAACTGATAACTTGTGACTTAGTTTCCACTGTGTAACTGACCTTTCCTCAAAAATGCATTTCCCCGTACCAGGCACCGCCGGGTGGTCAGTCAACTATCTCTACTAAATTACCTGTAAATCATCCCCACCAATCAAATGTCTCCACTTCATCCTAAGACCCCCTTATCGCATTGTTCCCTACATTCCGATCTCATTCCCAGTTGTCTTTGATCTTTCTGCATAAAAATCCCTCTCAGTGAATGTTGGGGGTTCACTCCTGGAAACGGGAGCTCGAACCCCAGCGCCTGGCTAAATAAATCCTCCTGCTGATTGCATCGAATTCGAGTCACTGTGGTCTTTGTGGCGACGCTTCCCGAGAAAAGGCCGTGAGGTCTTACATTTGGGGGGCTCGTCCGGGATCGCCTCGCTCACTCAGACCCTTTTGGCTTTTGAATTCGGAGGTATGCTCGAGCAATTCTGTGTCTCCGTGTACGTCTGTAAAAGGTCTGTGACTAGTCTGCTCTGTGTTAAATCTGTATTGTCTCACTTTTCTCTCCTGCTGCTTGACTTAATCCTTCGGAAGTTTCAGTGAACGGGCGAGCGGTTGTGGGGCAACTGATTAGTCCCGGCCAGGGCTACTCCCTGGTGGACTTTGAAGGCCTTACGACAGGTGAGCCCCAGTAACTATCGCCCGGCTGGGTGAAACTTCCCTGTCCTTCTTGTGAGGATCTGGCCTAATATTACCTATTTGTGGGCACGGGTCAGGCACTTAAAAGCCATTAGGGCGCCTGCCACTTGAAGACTCCCGTGACAGGATAAGGGGGTCACGGAACGGGCCAGAAGCCGCTAGGGCGCCCGCCCCCAGCAAAAAAACTTCCGTGCAACGGCATAGGCACACGAGTGAACTCAAAGCACGCCATAAGTCCACCTCTCTGGCCGCCACCATTCCCGGTAGGATTTTTGGTGGCTATCCTCAGTAATCTTTCTTTTCTTCCTCCTGGTCTCCTCCGGCTGCTGAAACAAGGATCTGTGCCCTCGCGCACCTGTCTGTCTGTATCTGTGGGGCGCGCCTCTCTGTCTGTATCTGTGGCGTTTGCCAGGGACGCCTGAACGCCGACCTGGGAGTGGGGATCGTGAGATTCCCCTCCGCCTGAATTCTGTATCTGTGGAGCTAGGAAGCTCATCTGCTTAAGACTTGCCGAGGGCAAAGGTTTACAGCAGCCGCTCTTATCTGATTTTTCCACTGCTACTTGTCTTACTTAGTACTCGTTAAGTGTTCATTTTTTTGTGACAAACTGACGATGGGACAGACCGTGACAACCCCATTGTCTCTGACGGTAGATCATTGGACAGAAGTGAAAAATCGGGCCCATGATCTTTCCATGACAGTGAAAAAGGGAAATGGCAGAGCCTATGCGCGGTTGACTGGCCCAGTTTTAAGACCGGCTGGCCGCCGGAAGGGTCATTCTCTTCAGAACAAGTCAAACAGGTTAAAACTGTAATTTTCACCCCTGCTACTGAGCACCCAGACCAGGTGCCATATATTATGGTGTGGGAAGACCTGGTCCGCTCACCCCCGGCGTGGGTTCGGCCTTTCGTTTTCCCCACAGGGAAGCTGTTGGAGCCTGCTGCAGAAATCTTTGCCTTAAGATCCACGGCAAAGAAAGAGGGGACGAAGGCCCCGTCAAAAGTATATATCCAGACCTGCAAACTGATTTCTTGCTTTTAGATTCTCCCCCACCCTACCTACCTGTGCAGGTCCCACCTCCGGCACCTCAGAGGGCACAAGCGATCGCCTCGCCTGAACAGCCAAAAGAGGGAGAAGAAATGGGCCCGGCGGCAGGAACGCGGAGCCGTAGAGCTGTCACCCCGGACTCCACCGCTCTCCCCTCCCGGGAGAACGGGCCCCCTGATGACCGCGGGGTTCGGCCACTCCAATATTGGCCGTTCTCTGCCTCTGACCTTTATAACTGGAAAAATAACAACCCCTCTTTTTCTGATAACCCCCAGGCGCTGACCTCTTTGATAGAATCTCTTGTTTTCTCACATCAGCCCACTTGGGATGATTGTCAGCAATTGTTGCAGACCCTGTTAACCACTGAAGAGAGACAGCGAGTACTATTGGAGGCTCGCAAAAATGTGCCAGGAGATGACGGACGTCCCACAGTGCTTCCTAATGAAATAGATGATGGTTTCCCCTGACGAGACCTGACTGGGACTACAATTCTCCGGCAGGTAGGGAGCACCTGAGGGTCTATCGCCAGGCTCTGGTGGCGGGTCTCCGAGGGGCAGCAAGGCGCCCCACTAATTTGGCTAAGGTAAGGGAAGTGACTCAAGGGCCTACTGAGTCACCTACTGTATTCCTAGACAGATTGATGGAGGCATTCAAGAGATTTACTCCCTATGATCCCACATCTGAGGAACATAGGGCTACAGTGGCCATGGCTTTTATTGATCAGTCAGCTCTAGATATTAAGAGAAAGTTACAGAGACTAGATGGGTTACAGGGATTCTCCCTTCAAGATTTGATCAGAGAAGCAGACAAGGTGTTCAATAAGAGGGAAACAGAAGAGGAAAAGGAGGAAAGAAGGATCCGGGAGCAGGATGAACGAGAGAGAGAGAGAAAGAAAAGACAGGCAAAAGACTTGGCAAAAATTCTGACTACAGTGATTAAAGAAGGAAAGAGAGATAATAAAACTGAGCTGAGAAACCGCAGTAAAAGCAGGACAGGAACCAAGCCGCCACTAGACAAAGATCAGTGCGCGTACTGTAAAGAGAAGGGGCATTGGCTCAAAGACTGCCCTCAGAAGAAGAGGGGAAAGTCCGCTTCCCCCAGCAAAATCCTGGCCATAGAAGAAGAAGATTAGGGGGACGGGGCTCCGGACCCCCCCCCGAGCCTAGGGTAACTCTAAAGGTGGAGGGGAAGCCTGTACAGTTTCTGGTAGACACAGGAGCCCAACACTCCGTCCTATTACAATCCGGGAGGGGCATTGTCCACAAAAAGGCATGGGTTCAGGGCGCTACAGGGTATCAACAATACCCATGGACTACCCGAAGAACAGTGGACCTTGGCGTGGGCCGGGTATCCCACTCGTTCCTTGTGATCCCTGAATGCCCTTACCCCTTGCTGGGACGGGACTTGCTCACGAAAGTGGGGGCTCAGATCCACTTTCACACCGAGGGCACCACGGTGACAGACGGGGAAGGAAGGCCGTTGCAGGTTTTGACCCTGAGGCTAGAAGATGAATACAGGCTATATGAGAGCCCTTCCCCCGAGACCATGAATATGCAGGACTGGATGGCTAAGACCCCCTAGCCTGGGCTGAAGTCTCGGGCATGGGAATGGCCGTCCACCAGCCCCCAGTGGTGGTAGAAATCAAGGCCTCTGCCACCCCCTATCTCAGTCCGCCAGTACCCAATGAGTAAAGAGGCTCGAGATGGGATCCGCCCACATATTCAAAGGTTTCTTGATCTGGGAATTTTGATAAAGTGCCAATCGGCCTGGAACACCCCGTTGCTTCCGGTCCGGAAGCCTGGAACGGGTGAATACCGGCCTGTACAGGATCTGAGAGAAGTCAACAAGCGGGTATCCGACCTACACCCAACAGTGCCCAACCCCTACAACCTGCTGAGCACCCTTCCCCCAGCCGGAAGTGGTACACTGTCTTGGACCTGAAAGATGCCTTCTTCTGCCTACGACTCAGCCCCGCTAGCCAGCCTATTTTTGCTTTTGAGTGGAAAGACCCCCTTACAGGACTCTCCGGACAGCTAACGTGGACCAGGCTGCCGCAAGGATTCAAGAACTCGCCAACAATTTTTGACGAAGCCCTCCACCAGGACCTCGCGCACTTCCGCGCCACAAATCCCCAGGTAACTCTGCTCCAATATGTAGATGACTTGCTTCTGGCCGCAGATACCGCAGAGGAGTGCAGGGAAGGGACTGAGACCTTACTGACCGAACTTGGCACCCTCGGCTACCGTGCTTCTGCCAAAAGGCCCAGATCTGCCGGCAACAGGTTAGTTACCTGGGGTACCAACTCAGAGATGGGAAGCGATGGCTCTCGGAGGCCAGAAAGGAGGCGGTGGCCAGAATACCGGCCCCGAAAACTCCCGACAAGTTAGGGAGTTCTTGGGCACTGCAGGGTTCTGCAGGCTCTGGATTCCGGGGTTCACAGAGATGGCCGCTCCCTTGTACCCCCTGACAAAGGGCAGTACACCCTTCGTCTGGGGAAAGAGCGAGCAAAAGGCTTTTGACAACATTAAGCGCGCCTTGTTGTCAGCCCCTGCCCTGGGACTTCCCGATGTGGACAAGCCGTTCCATCTCTATGTGGCTGAAAATAATGGCATTGCCAAAGGGGTCCTCACCCAAAAGCTGGGACCATGGAGTCGGCCGGTGGCATATCTGTCAAAGAAACTGGACCCCGTGGCTGCTGGCTGGCCAAATTGTTTGCGTATAGTGGCTGCCGTGGCAGTCCTAGTAAAAGATGCAGACAAGCTGACACTGGGGCAGAACTTAATTGTCACTGCGCCCCACGCTTTAGAAAGTGTGATTCGCCAACCCCCCCGAGAGATGGCTAACTAACGCCAGGATGACCCACTATCAGACGCTGCTCCTAAACTCTGAGCGAATCAGGTTCACGCCGGCTACCGGACTTAACCCTGCCACGCTGCTGCCGGACCCCAGCCAGTCCGAGGTGACCCACGACTGTCAAGAAATTCTGGCGGGAGTACATGGAGTTCGTCATGATCTCTCGGACCAGCCGCTTCAGGATGCCGAGGTGACATGGTATACGGACGGAAGCAGTTTTCTTGAAGAAGGTAGGCGGCGGGCAGGGGCAGCGGTGGTCGATGGGACTGAGGTAATCTGGGCAGCTGCCCTGCCTCAAGGTACGTCAGCCCAAAAAGCCGAGCTGATTGCCCTCACTAAGGCCTTAGAGCTGGCCCGAGGAAAAAAGGCCAACATTTACACTGATAGTAGATATGCCTTCGCAACTGCACATGTCCATGGAGCTATTTACCAACAGAGAGGGTTACTTACATCGGCCGGCAAAGAGATTAAAAACAAAAATGAAATCCTGGCATTGTTGGCTGCCCTGATGTTGCCAAAAAGATTAGTATAATCCACTGCCCCGGGCATCAACGAGATCGATCCCTGGTAACTAAGGGAAACAGTATGGCCGATCAAGCTGCGCGAGAGGCGGCAACAAAAGACGAGCTATCGAGATTGCTGGCAATATGCTCAGAAGATAAAAGTAATCCTAGCCCCTCTCCGCGGCCCAGAGGGAAACAGCCTACGACGGAAGGAGAAGCCAGGGAAATGTTAAAACAAATGCACCATTGGACTCACTTAGGGGCTAAAAAGCTAGTCTCTCTTTTAATTAAAGCAGGATATGAGGTGCCAGGACTTTTAAATTGGCTGAGCAAGTGGTCCTGAACTGCAGACCTTGCCAAGAGGTAAATGCCGGCCGAAACAAGACGGGCCAAGGTAAGCGGCTGCGTGGAGACCGGCCGGGGACTTACTGGGAAGTAGATTTCACCGAGGTATGTCCTGCGCGGTACGGCAATAAATATCTGCTGGTTTTTGTAGACACTTTCTCAGGGTGGGTAGAAGCTTTTCCCACCAAAAATGAAAGTGCACTCACAGTAACTAAAAAGATCCTAGAAGAAATTTTTCCGCGCTCGGAGCGCCAAAGATGTTAGGGTCAGATAATGGGCCGGCTTTTATTGCCCAAATAAGCCAGGAGTTAGCTAAGTTTCTGGGGACCGATTGGAAATTACATTGTGCATACAGACCCCAGAGTTCAGGACAGGTAGAAAGAATGAATAGAACACTAAAAGAGACCTTAACTAAATTGTCCTTAGAGACTGGCGGTACTGACTGGACGGTGCTCCTTCCTCTGGCTCTGTTCCGGGTGAGAAACACGCCCTCTCACCTTGGTCTCACCCCTTTTGAAATTTTGTATGGAGCACCCCCCCATATTGACACTTAGAGAGGGATTTGACCCCGAAACTTTAACAATGGTGATTTATGTGCTAGGCTGAAGGGACTCCAGCTGGTTCAGAAAGAGGTGTGGACTCAGCTTGCTGCGGCCTACCAACCCGGTACCCCAGAGGAGGCCCATCCGTTCCAGGTGGGGGACTCCGTCTACGTTCGTCGGCATCGGCAGAACAACCTAGAGCCCAGGTGGAAAGGACCCTACATTGTTCTGCTTACAACCCCCACTGCCATCAAGGTTGACGGAATCTCATCCTGGATCCACGCCTCCCACGTTAAAGCTGCACCGGAACCGACGCCTCAATGGAAGGCTCACCGCACCTCCCACCCTTTAAAGCTCAGGCTCTGTCGATTACTGGATTCCTGATCATCCTCTACCTAAACCTCCTGACTCTGCATCAAGGGACCGCTCATACGTATTGGGCCTACGTTCCTGACCCCCCATGCTCCAGTCTGTAGGATGGGATGAAGAAACATTGCCGGTATACGTAAATGATACTGCTCTTCTGGGAGGAGTCTCTGATGCACATATTCAATACCAACGGGCTAACATTTCCTTCTATGGGCTTTCTTCACGGTTCCCTATGTGTTTTTCATACAATTCCCCCAAGTCTTACTGTATAAACGTCTCCCCTGTCACTTCTTACCCTCGTGTATACATTTCAGGAATTTCTGAAGACGCTGGGGCCATTTCACACCAAAAGGGCGTGGGGCCGCTCGATATACCTTACTGTGGTCGCCGCCATCTGGGAATTAGCGAGGGAATGGATGTGCCATGGATTCTATGCCGGGGACGTAATGCCACTGTTTATAACATAAATAATAATAACAGTATTTATCTCTGGGACTGGGCACCTGCAGGTACCCCAGATTATCCTGAATATAGAGGACAGCACCCTTCCATTTTGGCACTCGGACATCGTCAGGTATTTCAAACTGAGATCTGGAAGCTGTTAGCGACCTTTGGCCCCGGCAACATGTTATATAGACAGACTAATAGAGGTGGAGCAAGATATGGAGATATAGAAATTACGGGATTCAGATATCCTAGATCATGTGTGCCTTACCCCTTTATGATTTTAGTTGGAAATGTTACTGTTAATGTCACTCAGAATGTTTACCACATGTCTTGTTATAATTGCACTCTCACTAATTGTATCAGAGGCATGAGCGTCGGAGAGCAAATATTGGTGGTAAAACAACCCGCTTTTGTTATGCTCCCCGTCAAAATAGAAAAAGATTGGTATGATGAAACGGCATTGCAATTACTGCAACACATCAATGCTGCCCTTGGCCGCCCAAAAGAGGCCTGGGATTAATTGTTCTGGGTGTGGTTTCGCTGATCACCTTAATAGCGACCGCTGTTACTGCCTCTGTTTCCCTTGCTCAGTCCGTGCAAGATGCCAAGGTTGTTGATTCTCTGTCTTATAATGTCACAAGGGTTATGGGAACACAAGAGGATATTGATAAAAAAATAGAAAATAAGCTTTCTGCTCTGTATGATACCCTCAGGGTCTTAGGAGAAGAGGTCCAAAGCTTAGGACTCAGAATGAAAATTCAATGTCATGTTAATTACAAGTGGATCTGTGTTACAAAAAGCCTTATAATATATCTGACTTCCCGTGGGAAAAGATCAAAAAGCATTTACAAGGCATATGGTATAATTCTAATATTTCTCTTGATTTACTGCAGTTACACAATGAAATATTAGATATAGAAAAACGCGCCTTCAGCCACTTTAGATATTGCTCAAGCTGCTGAAAATTTTGTAAAAATTTGGCTTCTAACTTTCCCAGTCTTCATTCTTTGTGGCAGAGCATGGCGGCTGTAGGCATCGTGTTAGTCACTATCCTTGCCCTGATGTGCCTAGCACCGTGCCTTATTAAAGGCATTGTAAAAGAATTTCTGCACATAAAGATGCTTGTCTACCGAAACATGCTGCACCATCACCATCTATTAGAGCGCCTAAAAGATAAAGAAGAAGGGGCTGAAGAAGATTGCCTGTAATGGGTTAAATCTTAAAAGCTGCCTGACCTGAGTAACAGCCCAGGCTCCCTGACTCGCCTCCCCCGTTTGTTGTTTATGATACCATGACTATTCTTGAAATCATAACTTTCTTCATCTTGTAGCTTTGCATTTTTTTTTTTTTTTAAGTAGCAGTACGACGCAATCCCTCACTCTATGATTTCAGGATTGAAATCATGGACAAGAAGAAGAGGGGAATGAAGAACTTTTAGAATCTTTAGGTTAAAAAAAAAAAAAAATTGTAGTAGTTTGATGTTAGAGAAACAAGGCTTTTGGGATAATGAATTTCTCTTTGTTGTAAATCATTGTATTCGTCTTTCTGTAAAAATGTAACTTCATTTAGTGCTTTCTGAAAAGGGCACTGAAAAACTCCTAGGTTAAGAGTTAAACCTGGAAGGCAGAATGCGCCGCATAGCTTTCCCCCTTATCTTGATGACTCAGAGCCTCCTGACTGCTCCCTATTCTTAACTGATAACTTGTGACTTAGTTTCCACTGTGTAACTGACCTTTCCTCAAAAATGCATTTCCCCGTACCAGGCACCGCCGGGTGGTCAGTCAACTATCTCTACTAAATTACCTGTAAATCATCCCCACCAATCAAATGTCTCCACTTCATCCTAAGACCCCCTTATCGCATTGTTCCCTACATTCCGATCTCATTCCCAGTTGTCTTTGATCTTTCTGCATAAAAATCCCTCTCAGTGAATGTTGGGGGTTCACTCCTGGAAACGGGAGCTCGAACCCCAGCGCGCTGGCTAAATAAATCCTCCTGCTGATTGCATCGAATTCGAGTCACTGTGGTCTTTGTGGCGACGCTTCCCGAGAAAAGGCCGTGAGGTCTTACACCTGGGAACCTCTCCACCCACCACTCTGTGCTCCCCTCACCCACCCTGCTGCGGCCCCACAGGCTTCTTGCTGCCTCCCTCCCAGCCTCTGGGCTCTCACATGTGCTGTTCCCTCTGGCTGAACGCCCTTCACCTGGCTGAGAACTACTCATCTTGGTCACCTCCATTCAGGGTTCACTTCCTCTGCCCCTTGCCCAGCCCCAGACCTTCTGAGGTGCTGCTGTTTTAAGCTCCTCTCTCCCCAGCATCCTGAGAGGCAAGAGGCCTGGGTTTGATCGTTGGGTCGGGAAGATCCCCTGGAGAAGGGAATGGCTACCCACTCTGGTATTCTTGCCTGGAGAATCCCATGAACAGAGGAACCTGGCAGGCGGGCTACAGTCCATGGGGTTGCAAAGAGTTGGAGACGACTGAGCGACTAGCACGCTCCTCAGCACGTTTCCTTTGCAGTCCTTTGGCAATGCCAGTCAGTCACCACCTCCCCCCACCCCACTTGCCCCGAGCTCCACCAGGGCAGAGACAGTACCTGCCATGGTCACTGTTGCAAACCATCCCTCCCTCCGACCCCCCCGCCATCGCCATGCCTGGTTCATAGTGATGCTCAACATCAACACCCTTGATAGATAAGCACAGCTTTGAAATATGGTCATCATTCTCCAGGCTGAATTCTCCTGGTATTTTGAGCAGCCTCAGTTTTCCAGTCACCTCCAAACAGTTCAAGATGCAGAACAGTACCAAGGACCAGGGTGTCCATCGTTGCAGAGTGCTAGAGACGTGGACGTCTGTCTGTCCCTTCTCCCTTCCCTTCCTTGGGCAGAGACCGTCGTGTGGGTGAACTGGGGGGTGGTGGGCGGCCAGGATTTTTCTGAGCGGGCCTGCTGGCCCCAGGGCAGGTGAGACCCGCGCAGGCCTCGTCCACGCGTGCCCGCTGTGCCCGCGAGCAGCCAGCAGGGGGCGGCAGAGAGACAGGAGTGGTCCGCGGAGGAGCCCAGCTCCGAGCCCAGCCGCGCGAACCGACCGAGCCCGCGCTCAGAAGCCCGGTCTCCCACCGACAGGCCGCTCGGCTCGGAAGGCTGCTGGGTCCTTCCTCTCTCTCAAGTGCAGGCAGAGCCCCCTGAGCCATGGCCAGCCCTTCCAGCAGCCCCGAGGACACGGGCAAGCTCAGAGGCAGGGATGGCCGGCAAAGGCGGGAGGCGGAGGACGCCCCTCCGGGAGGAGAAGAGGTTGAGGCTGGGGCTGGAAGGAGGAAGCGCGGCGAGGGAGGAAGGGGAAGACACGTCGCGTCTCGGCAGGGAAGAGACCGGTACCCAGACAGGTGTCGAGGACGGAGGCGTAAGTGAGCGGGGGGCACAGGAGGGACGGGGTGGGGGCTGGGGGGGGTCAGGGCTGCACCCCGTCGGCGGTCAGCTCCAAGTTGGTAATTGGGCAGCAACTCCTGCGTGGGGCGCGGTGTGGTAGCTTGTGGGGACCTCCGGAGAAACTAGATGCCCCGTCGTTGGTGGCAACTACCTTCTTGTTTATGTAGGATCGACTTGCTGATTCTGCCGCGTCGTCGTTGTTGCGGGCTGGGAGACCCGTGGACTCTGGGGTTGTTCGAAAAGGGAGGGGGCACTGTGTCCTGGGGGTACCCAGAAGGGAAAGGAGACGGGGGTGGGAGGTGGGGGTTTACTCCTGAGGAGCCCTCACCCTGCACAGCCTCATCCTGGGCAGAGCGGTTTGAGGCGTCTCTCTGGGACTTTTTGCTGGTCGCCTTCCACCTGGTAAGGGGCTTGGGTGGGAAGTATGGGGCACAGGCTCTGAAAACCGTGCCCGGTCAACGCGTGAGCACTGGTGGCAGCTCACCAAGGCCCCCTGCCTGGCCCCCCTTCCCCCCCCTTCCCCCCTTCCCCCGGCCCCCATCTTCCTGTTACCGCTCTCCAGGCTGGCTGGGCAGGGAGAGTTGAGAGAGGAGGCAGGTGAAGGCTTCCCAGTTTGGAGTCACTCTTCTCTGCCCATCTCTCCAGAGAAGGACAGTGAAGCAGAGTTCTGTGCATCCCCTTGGGGTGCCCTGGCTCTGGTACCCACTGGCCGAGGGTACGTTTGGGGTGGTTTGTTGCAGTCGTCCGTGGGTATGTGAGTCACTAGGTGTGTGTGGGACAGAGTTCCTTGACCAGCTTGACCTCCTCCCTGGCCCCTGCTTTTTGCTTCCTCTTCTGAATCTTCCAGTTGTGGCCCGGCGGACCTCACATTTGGGGGGCCACAGAGGTCTGGAGGATAAATGAGGGCTGGCTGGAGGCTGTCCTTTGGGCGAGGGCTGCCACCTTGAGAGTTTTAAATTGATAATGGGTTTGACCTTTTTGTTTCTTCTAACCATTTGCTCAGCCGAGCTCACCTTAAAAATTTGATTGGTGACTAGTGAGCCCCAGAAGGAAGAGGTCCTCTTGTTTCTCCCAAATCCTCGCCTGTGTCAGCTGCCTGCCTCCCCTTCACTGGGCTGCGTCAAAGCCCGGCTGACTCGGGGAGGGGGCTGCTCTCAGGAGTTGCTCCCAAGCCCTCGCCTCCCATGGCTGTGATTGAGTTCAGATCGTGGGCCACCTGGACACCAGAACCAGGTGCATTTCTCTCTGTGATGCCAGAAGGATGGTATTTGGGGAAGGTTTTCCGGGACACGTCATGGAAAGGCATGCGTTGCGGTGTGATGAGAGGAGAGGTCCCGGGTCTGAGACGTGATGATGGGGCCGTGCAGTGCCGTGAAACTTCCACTGTCAGAAGCCCTTCCCTGGCCCTGTCACCTCCTTCTTTCACATGGAACTTTGCCCAGAACCAGGACACCAGAATGGAATGGAGTGACCAGGTGCAGTGGGCTGCTTAGGAATGTGGATTTGGATCCAGACTACTTGGGTTTGGATCCTGGTTATGGCTCTCCTTAGCTGAATGACTGGGGGCAAGTTGCCTAATCTCTCTGAACCTTAATGGCCTCCGTGGTGCAAAGCATATGTCACCAGGCCCTGTTCCATGGGATACCCAGATCTTCTGTGGACAGTGGCCCCTCATAAAGATAGTGTCTTGGTTTTTAAGTCTAAAGGTTGGCCAAAGTCCAGGCTGCCCAGAATGCCCACCAGACATATTTCTCCTTTTCCATGTCTATAAGAATATTCTCTTTAAAGAACCTGGAAGCAGTTTAAGGCTGGTGCCAGAAGCAGCTATTTCTTTAAGGAAGAGAACTGTTTCTTCACTCACAGACCATGTCCAAATGGATAAAGAAAAACAGAATGCTTTTTCCTGAGATTTTGTCTGTGTAGACCATTAGCTTGGCCAAAATGTCAAAAACATCCTTTTTCTTTGATAGCAGATTATTTTTGGATGCAGATCATTTTGGGCTTTTCTCTGCAGAAGCTGCCTGGGCAACACCTCTCTGTCTGTGTTGTATATAGATGTTTTTAAGGATAGAACACCCTTTCCCATCACTGTATCTGATGTCCTAGATGGCTGAGGTTTATGTGTGACTGGCTGTCGCTCAGAGTGGCTCCTGGACTCATCCCCTGTCTTTAAGGAGGGGTGCATCCTCTGCTGGTTTGCTAGGGGATGCTTTTAGGAGCTAAACTGGAGCCCCAGGAGGACTCTCAGCACCCAGGTCCTGCTGGACGTGTGGTGGAAGGAAGGTATGTGACTCACGACGGCTGACCGCCCCCCCCAACCAGGGATCAGAAGTTTTACAGACTCCTTTGCCCCCTCCAGGACCAGTGATGCTGAGGAGATATTGAAGAACTGGTCCCCCTAGAGCCTTTATTGATTCCTTCTCTCTCTCTTTTTATTACTTATAGAATTTTATAGAAAGAACATATCCAAGTATCATTCTATTTGTGATGACAATTGAACTATTGATCCCTTTAGAGTGACCCCAGGGTGAGTCTGACCTATAGCTCTTCCTGGAAGGAGAGAAAAGTCTTAACTATGTCATTGGTTATCAACCCCAGGTGTTTGTTCAGCTTTTCCCACGATCAGGCAGCTTGGCATAGATTTCTGGGTTGTTGCTGGGCAGAGTTGAGCTTTCAAGAGTAACAACTCAAAGGATTCCCTGAAGTTCCCTGATGGACTCTGCTCCAGAGTCCCTGGGGTTGGGACTTCCCCTGCTGGTGCAGTGGTTGGGACTTCATTTTTCTAATGCGGGAGGGTTTGAGTTTGATCCCTGGTAGGGGAACTGGGATCCCACATGCTGCATGTCATGACTAAAAAAGTGTCGCTGGGGTTGAGACTGCAGCAGAAGGTTGTCGTCAGCATGAGGCTCCCTGTAAGGGTGAATCCAGACTGTAGATCTTTCCCCTTCTTTCTGGTGAGGGTCTGCACCTGGGTATCTCAGCTTTGGCGCTGTGCTGTTGACATTTGGAGTCAGATTATTCTGTTATGGTTTGGCGGGGGTGGGGGTGGGGGGTGGGGGTGGGGGGGTGGGGGTGGGGAGGGAGAGGGGAGGGGCAGTGCTGTGTATGACTGGGCTGCTTGAAAGTATCCCTGGCCTCTACCCACAGAGGGCAGTAGCACTGATACCCTATCCCCAAATGTGACAACCCAGGAAGAGGTGGGCAAAATCACCTTGGCTTAGAGGCACAAGTCTACACTTGCAAAATATATTTCAGAGTGTGGTAGCTGAGTTTGGGTCTCTGCTGTACCACTTATGAGCTCTGTGGCCTTGATAAATTTATATGACCTCCAGGGGCCTCAGTTTTCTTATCTATAAGATAGGGATAACCTCAGTGGTGGGTTGTGTATGCTTTTGATGAAACAACAAGTTAGTAAATAGAAAATGCTTGGCATAGCATTTAGACATGGAAAAAGCACAAAACAAATGGTCGTCTCCATTCTAAATTATTTGAGTGAATCAGACTCCATCCCCATCCCCTTAACCACTGGTGATGTATAAAGCAGGATGTGTGTGTGCGTTAAGTTGCTTCAGTCATGTCTCACTCTTTTGTGACCCCATGGATTGTAGCCCGCCATGTTCCTCTGTCCATGGGATTCTCCAGGCAAGAATACTGGAGTGGGTTGCCATGCCCTTCTCCAAGGGATCTTCCCGACTCAGGGATGAACCCATAAGATCCCTGGTCTCTTATGTCTCTTGCATCGGCAGATGGGTTCTTTACCACTAGCACCACTTGGGAAGCCCTGTAATTGCAGGGGGTGGGTATACCATTCACCTGAACCTTAGATTGGGTTCAGGTAGCATCTCATCGGGTCCCCCTGATTTCCTTCTTCATTCTTGGGGTCCAGGATCCCAGGGAGGCAGGGCTGTGGGCAGGCAGGGCAGGTGGCACTAAGGGTTTGCGCTCACAGAGGAGAATTCCAAAGCCAGCTGCTGAGGCAGGGCATTTGGACCAACATCTGGGTTTCAGGATTCCCATTTGAGCACAGCTGGACTCTGCAGGGTGGAAGCTCTCTCTGCCGAGAATATAGATATTTCCCTGGCAATGATCTCTCAAGCTGACATGAAGACATGGCCGCCCACCGGAGTGCGGTGTGTCTGCCTCGGCTCTTCTGTAATCTGTGAGGCACGCGTCTGCGGGATGCTGTGCTGGAGTGGGAAATGGCAGGAGATCTCCTCATCCTCCAGGGACCAAGAGTAGGGTGCAAGATGGTGGAGGGTCCTGGGGGAGGCAGAAGCTTGGAGGACATTCCTTTCAGCTGGAGCAGAGAGGCACTAGATGGTTCCGACGCCTCACAGCCTGGGGAGGCGGATGAATTTGTGCCTGGAGTAGTTTGAGGGTGTGCTGTGCTGCCCTTGGCCTTAATCATTTCAGAAAGATTTAACCCCAGTGCTGACAAACTGGAACTCGATTTGGGATTCTCAGGGGAAATTCAGACTGCAGGCCAGGGTCCTCCTAATTTAAAAAATTTCATCAAGATGGCCATCGTTGTATTGTGTCCTCTGGAACATGACTTGGAGCTCAGGGAATAGGAGAGAGACTAATTTGGGCACTGGGACAGGAGTCTCTGCTTTACTGGTGGCCTGGACAATGGTGGAGTTGTGTGCCTGAATTGAGGACCTTGAGTTGTGTACCTTAGGAGATCTGTTTCAGAGGACTTAAGGGTCTTGTGGGTAATGGAGTGAGCAAGATGCAGTGTCAAGTCGGCTTCCAGAAAAGCAGGGAAGACCATGGATCTGACTCTAGGCTCTGGCTGATGTTGTTCTGAGACCCAGGTGGCAGCATCTAATGGACAGATGTGTTGGGGATGGAGATTCAGACTTGAAGGTCATCTGTGTCGATGGTAGTTGAGATGAAGAGGACACACGAGATTGACTGGGAAGAGAGAGGAGTGGCAAGAGAAGAGGCTTTAGCGGAAGCCTGGGAAATCTGAACGATGAGAGGAGAAGGGTCAGAGGACCAGCAGGCAGAGCACGGGTGGCTCCACAGACAGACGAGGGAGAGGAACAAGGGTCATTTGTGTTGAAAAGAGCCCACTGGACTTTCTATGCTTGCTGGCTCTTGCTGAAATTTTAATGGAGACCAACTGGGGTGGGGGGTACAAAGAATCACCCTAAGTCTAGACACTTCAGAACCCAGCTGGGGTGTGTGCAGTGAAACACAGGACGCTCCACAGCCTTGACACTCTTGGAAAACGTTAGTTTGTGTGTGTGTGTGTGACTCCAAAGCCTTGGTGTTCTTAAAACACAGAGCTGTCACTTTTCGATGCTCTGTTGGAAAAGGACCCAGCCTTGGTGGAGAGCCTTGTCCTGGTGTGTTCCCCGGCATGAGAGGGTACCACTGGGAGCCCTCACCTTTCTGCATTGGGGGCCACTTGCTTTCTCATCCCTTCTTCAAGTATTTGAGCAGTTTCTACATACCAGGTGCCAGGCTGGGTGCTGGTCTACAGGATGGATCAGTCTTTGTTCTTCTGGAGACCTTACTCTAGCAGAGGAGACAGACCCTGGTCCATGGGCCTAGGCTGCCCTCCCCACCTATGTTTGTCAATAAAGTTTTATTGACACACAACCACACCCATTCACAAGCATATTGTCTGTGGCTCCTTTCTTGCTAGAATGGGAGAGTTGAATAGTTGGGGCAGAGACTGTATGGCCCACAAAGCTGAAAATATTTACACTGAGAATCTTAGGTGAAGGGATTTGCACCCCGATGGTGTCCTGGGCTGGGTTTGTGACGAGGGCTCACCTGGTGGGAATCCAGAGGGAGAGGGACTCAGCTACCCTACTCTCACCTTTCTGGGTCTCTGGTGTCAGGGTAAGGACTGAGGCTTTGAGTGGGCTTTCCTCATCCCTGTGGCCAGATAGCCGCCTAGTGCTGTCTGACTTTTGGATGGGGATGAGAAAGGAGGGAGGGAATGGAGACTTGGCAGTGTCCCTCTAAGATGGGTCCCCAGTGAGTGTTTGGGGTCCCACTTTGCACAGCTGCCAAAGTCCACTGAGATAGTCTTATTGGTGCTGTGGGGTACAGAGCTTCCAAATCACTGAGAGAAAAGAAAGATTTTTTTTTCTCTGCAAGCACAAGAACTTGGGTTATTGAAATTAACATTTACCCCCAAGTTTTTAATGTCTGGGCATGCATATTTAAGCGTCTGCCTCAAAATCTCTTGCTAATAAGCAGATGGTACATTTAATTCCATTTTTTTTCTTTGAGAACACATGGCTTCCTGAACTGCTTTCCTTGCAGGCAACTGCATGTGGAGGCAGCAGTACTTCTGACCAGCAGCACAGATCCCCCAAGAGGCCAACGAGAGCCCTGCCCGGAGGAGGAGCTGGCCTTTTCCCTTATCAGCTCCAGCGGGAAAGTTGTCAGGTTACTCACAAGTCCACAAGGCTCCTGTCTTTCATTCTCCGGAGAGTCTCTGCCACAGCTGACCCCTAGACCTCACCACCTTGGAGCCAGTGTCCCAGGCAGGGTGTGGTCAGAGGGGGGGAGGGGTGTGTCCATGCGTCTAAGTCTCTTTAGTCGTGTCCGACCCTTTGCGACCCCATGGATTGTAGGCGCTCCTCTGTCCATGAGATTCTGCAGGCAAGAATGCTGGAGTGGATTGCCATGCCCTCCTCCAGGGGATCTTCCTGACTCAGGGATTGAACCCCCGTGTCTCTTAGGTTTTTGCATCCGGCTGGTGGGCTCTTTACCACTAGTGCCAGCAGAGGGGAGGGGGCCTGGGCAAGACCTGCAGGGGAGGAACTCCAAACAGAGGGTAGAGGCAGACAGAGAGGAGAGCTCACGTGTACAAGCAAGGACCTTGAAGTCACAAGGGAGAAAGCATGGATTTCCAAAAGCAGACAGAAGAGCAGACACCATCAGTGTGCTCCACGTGTGTCTAGGTTTTGTGAATCTTGCGCGTTTCCTTCTCCCTGCCTCCACTTTCTGTGTTCCAGGATGTCATAGAAACAGGCTTTCAGGGGTTCCATGCAGCTCTGGGTTCTGAAGACCTTTAGGGGGTGAAGGGGCTGCCCACTGGGTTTCCTTGGCTCTGTGGGCCCCTCCTTCTGGGTCCCTCCACCCCTAACTGCGTGCGGACGTGCCTTGCCTTGCCTGTCAGGCCTCCTTCCAGGAGAAACCCAGGCAGGGCTTGTGCCTGCTCCGGGTCTTGTGTTCTGTGTCTCTGGATAAGGAAAACTCTGTGACTTGGTAATGTGTTGGCATAAATTGGAAGGCGTGTGATGCCTGGGAGGGAAAATCTACTGCCCTTTTCATTTTACTTTTTTATTTCATGTTCTGTGTTGTCCTGGTGGAGTTGTAAGCCCTGGCCTCTAGGAATCAGGCTGGATGAAAGCATCTACACGGTATGAGTATAATTCCCTGATCTTTGTTCTGCTTGTTAGCAGTACACATTATTATTTGCTCATTGTAAAGAATTTTGGCTACACAAGTATATATAAAACAAAGAGCAAGCATTCTTTTGTCTGCTTCTCTTCGGTCTTGCCTCTCAGAGATGACACCAGGAGTGGGGAGTTGACATATACCCTTACACACCTTTCTCTGTGTATTCAGGCATGGATAGTTGCACATATTTAATTTTAATCTTTTAAAAATACAAATAGGATCAGTTCAGTTCAGTTGCTCAGTCGTGTCTGACTCTTTGTGACCCCATGAACCACAGCATGCCAGGCTTCCCTGTCCATCATCAACTCCCGGAGTCCACCCAAACCCATGTCCATTGAGTCAGTGATGCCATCCAACCATCTCATCCTCTGTCATCCCCTTCTCCTCCTGCCCTCAATCTTTCCCAGCATCAGGGTCTTTTCCAATGAGTCAGCTCTTCGCATGAGGTGGCCAAAGTATTGGAGTTTCAGCTTCAACATCAGTCTTCCAATGAATACCCAGGACTGATCTCCTTTAGGATGGACTGGCTTTGTTATGCCCAAGTCGCGAAATCTCCCAGTGACCACCAGGGAGCCGACATCCGATGCAAAAGCAAGAGAGTTTTTATTACCAAGCTCGAGCCGGGGCTCCCACCGTTACAACGCAGCGGCTAAGGAGAGGAGCCCCAAGTTTTGGGTTACATTGCTTATATAGGGAATAGTCAGGTAAAGGGGTAACAGGGGTGTTCAGGCTGAAGGACTACTGATTAGTTACCCTCTTCTATAGGGTTGTGTGTGGATTTCTGATTGGGTTTTTACTTCCAAGGTAAATCATTACTTCCAAGGTAAATCACAAATGTAAACCATTACTTCCAAGGTAAATCACAAATGTAAATCATTACTTCCAAGGTAAATCACAAATGTAAATCATTACTTCCAAGGTAAATCACAAATTCTTGAATGTAAAGTCAGGAGGTTTAACCTAAGGGCTGATTGGCTTGTGCACAATGGGGCAAGTTTAGGCAATATCCAAAGTCTAAGTCTGGTGGCCCGGAACCTTTGCAGAATGGAGTTCTTTTACAAGATGAAGTAGCTCAGCTCTTCAGTTTGATCTCCTTGCAGTCCAAGGGACTCTCAAGAGTCTTCTCCAATACCACAGTTCAAAAGCATCAATTCGTCTGTGCTCAACTTTCTTTATAGTTCAACTCTTACATCCATACATGACCACTGGAAAAACCATAGCCTGGAGTAGATGGACCTTTGTTGGCAAAGTACTGTCTCTGCTTTTTAATATGCTGTCTAGGTTGGTCATAGCGTTCCTTCCAAGGAGTAAGCGTCTTTTAATTTCATGGCTGCAGTCACCATCTGCAGTGATTTTGGAGCCCAGAAAAATAAAGTCTGCCACTGTTTCCCCATCTATTTGCCGTGATAATGCTCCATTTAATGTCTAGAAAAGCTTCCTTTGCACTCAGTGATGTGTCTTTGGCATCATCTCCTGGGGGAACCTGGGCTCCACCTCACTCATACAGCGGTTTTTCTGCTGTGTGGATGCTCCTGGCTGACCGTAGACTGATGGGTGTTTGAATGGTTCCTTCTTCCTCCCTGTTGCTTGTGGCACTGTGATGAGTACCTTGGCGCACACTGCTTGGTGTTCTGTGCCTGTGCGTCCCCAAGATGTTCCCAGGGGCAGGATGCCCAGGGCAGAGGCCATCGGTGCTACTGTGCATCCCGGGTCTTTGCATCCTGTGTAAATATCTTCTCGCCCCCTTGGCACCCTAAGGCTCACAGGTGCCGTCCTCAGTGGGGTCACCCTCTGAAGCCTGAGGGGCACTGGTGAGATGGCATTGCCCACCTCACTTCTGTTAGGGTTGGTCTACACCCTGCCACCCCTAGGGGCCCAGCTGACCCTCCAGCCCCTCCTGGCAGGACCCTGGCTTCTGACTGGCAGGTGGGAAGGTCACTTTCCTGAACATTCTTGGTTATGTTACCGCAAGTTCCAAGGTTGGCTTTTGCCTCCTCCAGGTCTTGCTGCTCTCCCACCACGTGTCCTCGAGCAAACTGTTTCAGCTCTCTTAGTCTCAGGTCCCTCAAAGGTAAAACGAGGATCGAGGATCGTAGAACAATGGCAGCTGCCTCCTTGGCTGCTGGCAGGATTCAAGGGAATGGCCACCACTTCTGTGCACTTGGCTTGCTGTGCATGTTCCGCCAGTGCCAGGCAGGTCATCACCGAGTTTTCAGCACGCTGGGCTGTGACTTCACAGGGATAGGCATGTCTTTCGGGGAAGGCAATGGTACCCCACCCCAGTACTCTTGCCTGGAAAATCCAATGGACGGAGGAGCCTGGTGGGCTGCAGTCCATGGGGTCACTGAGAGTCAGACAAGACTGAGCGACTTCACTTTCACTTTTCACTTTCATGCGTTGGAGAAGGAAATGGCAACCCACACTAGTGTTCTTGCCTGGAGAATCCCAGGGATGGAGGAGCCCAGTGGGCTGCCGTCTATGGGGTCGCACAGAGTCGGACACAACTGAAGCGACTTAGCAGCAGCAGGTATGTCTTTGGTGTCGAGTCCAATGCCAAGCCCTTAGTAGCTGCTCAGTAAACTCTCAGTACATGGTTGGTGGGGGCAGAGATTGGGGTGCAGGCAGCAGGTACAGACAAAAATATGGGCTCATCAGTGGATCCCCAGCTTGTAGGCTCCATGATGAACCTCCAGTCTCAGCCCCTTGCTGTGCTTGCCGAGGCCCACAGGGCTCTGCGGTGTCTTCTACACTGGAGTCCAGGCAGGGGCAGGTTAGTGAGTGTTCTGCTGCCTCAGGGCATCTCCCGCAGGAGCTTGGTCCTGGGTTTCAGGTGACCCCGAGGTGGCTGGGAATTCTGGTGGCTCTGAGCCCAGACACAGAAGACAGGGAAGTGTAGAGGGTAAGCACCCACAATTTGACCTTTGAATTCCCTTTGCCTTGGACACTGTGAGGCACATGGGCTTGTATGCGTGCATGTACATGTGCGTGCCCGTATATTGGTGTTCGTGTGTGTGTGATCTTCTCTGTGAGTACCCAAGTCTTGGGTTGTTTATTCAGGACTAGGTTTGCCAGATTAAATGCAGGAGGCCTAGTTAAGCTTGACTTTCAAATTAACAGGTTTTTTTTTTTTAGAATAAGTATGTCCCAAAGCAATATTTGGGACATACCTACACTAAAATATGATTTGTTGTTTATCTGAAATTCAAGTGTGAATGGTGTCCTGTCCTTCCACTTGCTCCATTTGGCAGTGCTCTGGGGGTGTGGGTATGTGTTGGTATGTGCCCACAGGAGGGCCAGTGTGCAGGCACGAGGTTGGGGAGGAATTGGGAAGATTCTTTAGGGCTGCTTAGTGGCCCAGAGTCTGTGGGGCTGGATGCTCTGCTTCCCAGCACCTGCCCCCCTACCCCCACCTCTGTTGGTTCCCTCCCATTCCTCTCCAAACACAGGGCAAGAACTGCCCCATCCACCCTTGTTTGGAGCACAGCCGCCCAGCCAGACGAGATGCAAACAGTGTGCCAGATGGCTGCAAAGCCTTCCCCAGCTCCCTCTGCAAGGGGCCTGCAGATGAAACGGAAGCCTCATCTGCCCTGCTCCCCGCCTTCCAGAAAACCTGCGCCGGCAGACACTCCTCCTGGAGATTAAACCACCCCGTGTTTTGCCAAACAAATAAAGCCCTTCATTGCCACCATAAACTTGTTCACAGGCATGGGCTGATTGATCCACTAGTGCGCCTGATTCATCAGCTCTCTCACCGGGAGGGGTGCGAGGCTCTGCTCTCAGGTCCCAGCAACGAGCTGCCTAATTTCCATCTGAAAGACTGTAGAAACCGACCACAGCTTGGGAAGAAAGCTGCCTCTTCCCCCTAGGCAGGTTCTGCCTGGTTCCTGATATTTGATTGTGATCAGAGGGTGAATTTGCATCCAACTGGCTGGGGGGCTGTCAAGGAGGACTTTCGTTGGAGGGGCCTCTGAGTCTGCTGCATCTCTTCATGGGAAAATCTGGGAAGGAACCTTGTTCTGTGTTACTGCTTAGTCTTTTTACTGAACTTGTTATGGACAAGGCCTCTGTGGGGCAGGCGCTAAGGTCGTCTGCATGCCCACTTGCTCTCCCTAGTCTCTTTAAAGCTCCTGTACCCCTGCTGTGCTCTTTTCTACCACAGGGCCTTTGCCTATCCTGGGAATGAGCTGCCTCTGCCTGGGAAAGCTCTTTCAGCCTCCGCTTCAGCAGGTAAACATCTCATTTGTTAGCTGAGTCACCATTGCCTCAGGGAAGCCTGCCCCCTGTTACCTGTCATAGCACCAGCTGTCTCTCTATTTAAGTCTGGGCCCAACTAGATACACTTCTTTCTTTTGGCATGAGTCTATGATGCATATCTGCCCTCTTCTACACTAAGATCACCGTGAGGGCAGGGCCACCCTGTCTTGATTCCCACAGTATCTCTGGTGTTTAGCATATGCTCACCTGACTGGCTGCACACTGTTCACCCCTAACTATGACAGCTCTCCAACAGCAGAAATGGGAGAGAATATGTAGGCCTTGTGTTAGCAGAACTCCAGCGGTCCTCTGGAAGATGGTGTTGGAACATATTTGCCAATGGACTTCCTTGCTGTGGCCCCATCTTTCTGACTTATCCTTAGCAAAGGCCTTCATTATATTTGAAGCAGAGTTGTTGGTGTGGGAGGATGGACTCTATATCATATTTAGATCATGTGGTCTGCCATAGCCCCCTGATCATCTTTAGCTTCAGTTATGCAAAATCCACGCTCTTTCCCTTGGTAGATGTTCAGTTTGTTTTTCCCTCTTCAAGTTTGCTTAGAACTTGATCCCATAAGTGAGGCCTGCTTCCTTATTCCCATCCCTTACCCAGGATGACTTGGTTTTGTCAATAACTTCCCCAGCTTTTGGTGAAGGCCAGATTGAAGGAAAGGCTTAAAATAGAGGATGTGTAAATAAGGTGAAGCTACCTGTTGGGTGGGCAGTCACTAGGGTTAATCCAAAGGCTGGAAGAAGGACTGACTTGGAGGACTGACTGAGTCTCAGGGCTGAGGGTCAGGTCCGAGTGGACAAAAGGGTCTGAGTTTGCCCAGGTGAACTTCAAGTATTTAATAAACCTTTCTTCTCCTCATGGTTGGGGAATAATTGATGAGGTTGTTGCAGTTCAGTTCAGTTCAGTCGCTCAGTTGTGTCCGATTCTTTGTGACCCCATGAATTCCAGCATGCCAGGCCTCCCTGTCCATCACCAACTCCCGGAGTTCACTCAAACTCACGTCCATTGAGTCCGTGATGCCATCCAGCCATCTCATCCTCTGTCGTTCCCTTCTCCTGCCCCCAATCCCTCCCAGTATCAGGGTCTTTTCCAATGAGTCAGCTCTTCGCATGAGGTGGCCAAAGTACTGGAGTTTCAGCTTTAGCATCATTCAGAGAAGAAGCCAATTCTGACTCCAAGTTGGAACTGTTTGACTTGTTTTTGTTAGTATAATCATACGAATGGCTTGCCTCAGGGAATCCTGTCCCTCTGCCTGACTGTTAAACTAAAGTGCCTTTGTTCAGAACCCTGTCCACCTGTAGACAGCAGGAAGGAAGAAATTAACACATCCCCTGCCTGAGGCTTGCCCTTCTAGGAGATGTTTGCAAGATTAATGGCCTTTTACTTTGCTTGCTCACCTCCCCTCATCTCTAATCTATAAAAGAACTTGGCGTCTAGAGACCCTGATAAGATGTTTATTGTGAGGCGCTAGCCTGCCATCTTCTTGGTCAGCTGGCTCTCCAAATAGTCATTTTCCTTGCCTCAACACCTCATCTCTTGGATTCATTGCCCTGTCGTGCGGTGAGCTGGGTGAGCTTGGACTGGGTAACAAGGCTGCTAAATTTGATGAGAATTCTTTGGTGAAATTTACCTGGAATGCCAGCAGTGAGACTCCACCAACGCATTGATTATTGATTCTCCAACTGTTACCAATTCATCAGGCTTCAGTTATAACCATAATTTGTATTAGTTATCAGTGCAAGATTTTACTTTCCTAGTCAATAAAAGGAGTGTTCAGAGAGCAGAGTTGAGTGACCCAGTCCTTTGTCTCCTCTGTCAAAAGTCTGCCAGATCTCGGAGTCCATCGATGGTGAACGGGCTGCCAGTGATGGTGGGCTTCGCCTTCATCACACCCCATGTCTGGCATCAGGAAAGTCCATGCCTCAGTCTTCCGTCTGGGAAGTGAGGTTAGGAAGGAATATCAAGCCTGCTTCCCTTTCAGGACTGTTAGGAGGATAAGATGAGATGGTAAGTGAGGGCTCTTTGAAAACGAAAACATTCTATTTGAATGCAAAGTGTTCTGTGGCTGATATTTTCTATCCTGTGGAATCATCATTAACCCTGAAGCTGTCTATTCAAAAATGGAATGGAGTTAACCCTTCCTCCCTGTCTCCTCTGGAGGAGGGAATCTGTCAAAAGATTGTGGTTGCTGTTTTCACGGGTGGGGAAAACTAAGGAAGGTGCAGAAAAGGGACCAGGGCCCCGGACTCCTGAGTCTGTCTGTGTAAGAGCTTAAGTGAGGGAATTGCTTCATATTCCCCATACAGGGTTACTCTGTAAGAAATAGCCCTCATCTAATATTAAAAGTGGGACCTGAGACAGTTTCTAAAAAGATAAGTGACTGTTGGATGTGTTCAGTCAACTGGGACAACTCTGGGGATGAAGCAAGGGGAAACAGCTTTGGAGTCAGATGGATCTGGGTTTGAACCCCAGGTTTGGACAGCTACAGGCTAGGAGAACTCAGGCAGATTGTTTAACATCTCGGGCCCCAGTGACCGTGGAAAATAGGTTGCATTGTATTAAAACTTGCAGGGAGACTCCCACTGGGCTCCTGTAGGCAGAGGGCTGACCAGCAGGGCAGGGTTTGAGTCTTGCAGGCACCTGGCTCTGACCCGTAACACCCAGTCATTCTGCAAATGCTTCCCTTACATGGTTTTCTGAGTATCAGGGATCATGCACTTGCGCTGTTAACACTGTGTTCTGCACAGAAATCAACATTTGTGAGTTTATATTAGTGCCTTCTTTGGTGTTCTCCATAGTTCCACATTTCTCAGTCCTGAGGAACATCAAAATCATGCGGGGGAGGATGTTTATTACATATACCAATTCCTGGAGCTCATGCCCAGAGTTTCTGAAGCTTAGAGGCTCAGCCAGGATCTCTTGTTACAAAAGCTCCCAGGTGTTTCCTGGGCAGGCCTGGCTCTGCCTCAGGGACCCAGTTTGGGAACTAGTCCTTGGTGCTGCTTTGTTTAAATGTCAAGGTGGACTCTTCTACTCCATCTTGTCTTATCCTCACTTGTGTTCAAGCTTGTTTCTTCCCCCTGGACTGTGAGCTCTTTGATGTCGGGGTTTTCTCTCACATTTGCATCAGTGAACCAAGGTTTCTATAGGTGTTCGGAGGAGCAGGATTGCTTGCTGAATGGGGTTAGGCTCTAGGGAGGCGTGTGTGTGTGTCTGTGTGTGATATGAACCTTTGTTAAAAGCACCTTTCTGTCTCGCATCTGCATTTTCTGTGAGTCAGTGTGATTTACTCTAATGGAAGCCAGTGCAGCTTAAACAAGGCTTTGCCCTGAAATGGAGTGAGGTTGTGGTTGGGCAGAGCTGCTGAAAGCACCTCCTGGGAAATGTTTCATTGTCATCCTCACTAACTGAACTCAGAATTTCACTTTTGTTTCACTCCACCATGGGAGCTGTGTTGATTTCTCCTTCAGAGTGGGTTCTATCAGATCTCCTGCACAAATGTATGTGAGTAACTGGGATTTGGTTTGGGGATGGATGCACTTCATTTATGATAAAAAAAAACAACAACATGGAATACAAAGCTGGAGAAAGCTTTAGTTACCACTGTGTGTGAGGTGGGACTTGGCATCCAAAAGAGGAAACTTTTTCTGCAATCCTCAACCTTGATCAAACCGTTTCTGAATTCCTCACACACACAATCAGTACCATAATTGGTATGGATTACATAATGTTTCAGTTGCTTCATATGCTGGACAGGAGGGCTTCTCTGGTGGTTCAAATGGTAAAGAATCCACCTGCAATGTGGAAGACCTGGGTTCCATCCCTGGATCGGAAAGATCCCCTGGAGAAGGGAATGGCAACCCATTCTCGTGGTTTTTTTTTAAGAACTTTAAAAATATGTTTATTATCCGTGTTCTTTTTGCTTTTAAAAAAATTTATTTATTTTTAAATTGAAGGATAATTGCTTTACAGAGTTTGGTTGGAGAGTTCTGTGGACAGAGGAGTCTTATGGGCTACAGTCCATGGGGTAGCGAAGAGTCAGACACAACTGAGTGACTAACAACACACAGGCAGGGCAGGAAAATAAACTATAGAAAAAACCTCTTGAGGGTTCTTCCCTTTGTATCAGCGCTTCTCAGAATGATGCCCTTAGAACACCTGTGAGGGACTCATTTGAGGTGGTAGGGCTTCCCTGGTGGCTCAGAGGTTAAAGCGTCTGCCTCCAATGCGGGATACCCAGGTTCATTCCCTGGGTTGGGAAGATCCCCTGGAGAAGGAAATGGTAACCCACTCCAGTATTCTTGCCTGGAGAATCCCATGGACAGAGAAGCCTGGTAAGCTACAGTCCATGGGGTCGCAAAGAGTCGGACACAACTGAGTGACTTCACTCACTCACTAGGCCTACAGTTTAAGGTCCCACCTTTTTGAATCAGAATCTCTGATGCTGGGACCACAGCATCAGTAGATAACTCAGGAAGTTTATAATCAAGTAGGGAGATTAGATGAGTTATGAATAAGTGCAACACAGAGTAGATATAAAAATACTTTGATTGTTTAATATTTACGTTTTTCTTCATTAAACAAAATTTTTGGCCATGCCGTGCAGTATGGGGAGGATATTAGTTCCCCAACCGAGGACTGATCCCGTGCACTGATCCCGAGGACTGATTCCTGCAGTGGGAGCATGGAGTCTTCACCACTGGACCACGAGGGAAGTCCTTTCCTCGATTATTTCTAATGAAATAGGTGCTTTAAAAAATTCAAGGAATACAGAAAAGTACAGGGAAGAAAGAAAGATCATCTCAAATCTTACTGCCTCAGGAAATAAACCTCCTTCCTATAAAGTGAACATCATCCCAGACTCACCCTGTGTTCAGATGGAACGATGGGTGGAGAGATGGACAGACACTTCTAATCAGACACAATGGGATTTTTTTTTTAAAGAAAAAGTAGTACATTTAATGGTGCATGAATGTAATTGAAGAAAAAGAAACTGAAGTGAAACTGAGGAAGCTGGAGATGAGTGTAGGGTCCAGGCTGATGAGGAAGGCAAAGCAAGAAGGGGTGGTGAGGTCGTGAAGGGTGAATTTAGAAGAGAGAAGGTGTGGGAGTGGGGAGGCAGATGGGAGAACGTAGTTACAGTGGGAATTTTAGATCTTGAGACCAAACGGCTTTGCAGTGATGATGAGGATCAAAACGAGGGCATTACAATGAAGCTATATAGCCCCTTTTGAGGCTGGATGTGTAGATGCTCCTGGTGAGTGTCTGCTCATTGATGGTGAGAAATGTGAGCAGTTTGGCTCTGTCAGATCTTTCCTAGGGACTCTGTGCTCTATTTTTGGGGCCTTTTTATCACCCGGCTCAGAGCAGTGGTCCCCAAATGGTGTTCCTTGTATCACGTGTGGATGCTTAGTCGCTCAGTTGTGACCGACTCTTTGCAACTCCATGGACTGTCACCTGCCAGCCTTCTCTGTCTTTGAGATTCTCCAGGCAAGAATACTGGAGTGGTTAGCCAGTCCCTTCTCCAGAGGATCTTCCTGACCCAAGGATCGAACCTGGGTCTCCTGCATTGCTGGCGGATTCTTTACCATTTGAGCCACCAGGGAAGCCCTCTTAACCCTCTACTCTTCTAAAAAAGGCAACTTTATCTTAGTTCCCAAATTAAAAATATATTTTATTGGCTAAGAAATAGAACAACCTGTGAGTCAGCAGCTTAGAGAACCACACTGTGGAGTATCTACAAGCCCAGGTTATTTCTCTTTATAGAATCTTAGCCAAGACTTGGAGTATTTCTGTCTTTCCTATGCCACAACCTGGGACTCTTGAAGAGATGTTGGTAAAATGTTAATGCTTAAATGTCTCTAGGGACCTCGGACCACCCCTGACTCAGTTCTGTGGGTAGAATCTTTTCCAGCTTCCGAGGGAGCTTTGCGTCCCTTGTGATAGTTCAGCCCTTAAGAGAGATTCTGTGCTAATTACGTTAAAACACGGCCATGGCTTCCGCTTCGTTGTCCCCTAAATTAAACACTTCAATCACACAAACACACCCCATTGGATCTGGTGCGACTGATTCTCAATTGTCACTAAGGACATAATTAGATTATATTTTTTCCAGTTCAGCCGAAAGAAAACTCACAATAAAATGCTGATCAATATGTGCAGCTTAGGAAGTGCAGCCTGCTTTGAGACGCAGAAGTGTTTAAAAATCTATATTCTTGATTGAAGGAAAAAAAATCCATCTCTCCTTCCTAGAGGGGCAAGACTGAGAACTGGGCTTAGGAACAGCTTGACCATCGGGGTCTGAATTAGACCAGTGAAATAGACGTCCCCCTGGAAAGAAGGGTGAGTTTCTGCTCTTCTGTGGGACTGTGCTTTATGGTGAAGTTTGTTCTCTGTCTTTGGTGGTGTGTGTGTCTTTGAGTGTGTGTGTCTGTGGGTGGATGTCTGCATGCAAATGACAGTGTGTACCTGCGTGGGTGTGTGCAAATTTCCCACGTGAACCTCATCTTTGCGGGAATCTTAGGGCCTTGAGCCCAATGGATGCCATTTTAAGAAAATCAGTCAAAAAAAAAAAAAAAAAAAACTAGACGAAAAGAACTGAAATCAAATCCAGGCTCTAAAAACACCAGATTTGTGGGCAACTCTGGGTTTTCTTTGTTTGGGATTCTACCCACCTCCATATGACGTTTTTGTTTCTCTTTTAAGTGATCATAATCAAAGGGTTAAAATTGATCATGAACACAAACATGTAGATAGCATGTGATTCTATTTACATAAGGGTTTCTCAGCCTAAAGACTATTGACTTTTAGGTCAGATTATTTCCCTGCTGAGGGGCCCTGTCCTGTGCAGGAGTTCTGTAACAAAGGCCATGCATAGGGTTCAAGTTGAGACGGAAAATCATGGTGAGACTGAGGAATTCAGCCAGAGTGTCTTGGAGACACCCACAGTTTCTGGAGTCCTGACTGCACTTCCAGAATTCCCAGTTGTCATTTGTCTATGGTTTATTCAGCAAACATACACAGAACCATTGTGTGCCTAGAACTTTTGAGGAAAAAGGATAAAAAAATGATTGGGACATAGGCCCATCAGAGGTGACTCTACCGTAATACAAATCAGATGAGAACCCAGAGTCTTGGAGACCTCATCCTGCAGCCTATTTGAGAATGAAGGACTTAAAAAACAATTACACATGAAAATGTATTGCGCTTCATATATACCAGGGCAATTTGTGTTAACTCTGCAATATAATTATGCCTATATTCTTAGCATTTTTTTTGAGAGATTTGTTTCTTAGCACATCATCTCTTGACTATGCTGAACTGGAAATTTATTTTGAAGCAATAAAAAGCACAGGCATGCCAGACCTTACGCAGGAGATTCTCAAGTCAGTGGGCAAAGCAAAAATTCAATATGGTTCATGTTACTCTTGAAAATCATCTCTATCTTTCATAGAGTATAGAGGTCAGACTGAGCATAGCTCAGCAGCTCCCCACCCAGCACGTCTTCCTCCTGGGTTGGAATAGACAGTGGTTTCTTCAGTGAGCAGCTGATGAAGTCATCCTGGGGCTATCTTTTATGAATATTTGTGTCTTCAACCCCAAAATCATTCATCAAAGTGAGATGTTCTCATCAAGGAAAGCAAGCACAAGCTCCTGCATGAAGGCTGTGCTCACAACTCCTTCTTGTCTTTCTTTTCCCCTGTCTTTGTTCTTGCCAAGTACTGATGGTTCATTTCCCGCGGAGTAAAGGAGCCCAAGTGGATCTGTTCCTAGGAATGGAATCTTGGGTCATATATAACTTTGTATTTAATTGTTTGAAGGATGGCCAGGCTGTTTTCCAGAGTGGGTGCATCATTTTCCATTCCTACCAGCAGTGTGTGAGGGTTCCAGTTTCTCCACATCCTCACCAACCCTTGTTGTTGGCAGTCTTTCTTTTTCTGGCTTGTGGGACTTTAGTTCCCTGACTATGGCTTGAACTTGGGATCTCAGCAGTGAGGCTCAAAGTCCTAACCCTAGACCGTCAGGGAATTCCCTGCTGGCAGGCTTTGTGATTCTAGCCATCTTACGGATGTGAAGTGGGATCTCATTGTGGTTTTGGTTTGCATGTCTCCAGTGGCTAAGGGTGTTGAGTGTGTTTTCATGTACATATTTGGCCATTTGTATATCTTAACTTGGAGGTAGGTCTGTTTAGAAATGAAAACATGGGTCCACACAGGAACTTATATATGAATGTTTAGAGTAGCACATTCATAATAGCTGAAAGGTGGAAATAGCCCAAATGCCCTTCAACAGATGCAAAGATAAGCAAAACCTGGTATAGCCACACAATGGAATATTATTTGGCCATAAAAGGAGTGAACTGATACGTACTATAATATTGATGAGCCATGAAAGTATTATGCTGAGTGAAAGAAGCTAGACACAAAGGTCACATATTATACAATTCCATTAATATGAGAGTCCAGAGTAGGGAAATGTATAGAGAAGGAAAGTAGTGGTTGCTTAAGCCAGGAGTGTGGGACCAAGGGTGGAGGGTGAACTAAAGGATATGGGGCTTCCTTTTGATGTGGCGAGATGTTGTGAGATTGACTGTGGTAATTGTTGTGTGTATCTGTGAGTATATATTTAAAATGATTGAAAGGAGAAAAGTGTAAAATGTAAAAAAACAAAAGAAGACAAGTTGCAATTCTGTTGATCATTAGATGGACTTAAAAATACAGATTCCCAAAAGAGAAAAAAAATATAGATTCCCGGGAATTCCCTGGCGGTCCAGTGTTTGAGACTCTGCTTCTGCTGCAGGGGGCATGGGTTCAATCCCATATGCTGCCTGGCCCAAAATAGATAAATAGTGAAGATTATGTTAAAACATACAGATTCCTGGGCCCTACCTCCAGTGATTCTGCCTCAGTTGGTCTTGGTTAGGGATTGCATATCCCCAAGGGATTCCACCATTCAGCCTGATTTGGGGCCCACTGTGTCTGTGGCGAACCCTCTGTCCTCTGAGATCTAGAGGTCAGGTGATGGAGGCTCATATTATGGAGAGCTCCCCTATTCTAGGCTCTGTGCTGGAACAGTCTCTCTTCCTCTTAACCACATAATAACCTCCTTACAGGGTAGATAATGCAGGCTTCCCTGGTGGCTCAGTGTTAAAGAACCCTCCTGCCAATGCTGGAGACTTGGGTTCAGTCCCTGTGTTGGGAAGATCCCCCAGAGAAGGAAATGGCAACCCACTCCAGCATTCTTGCCTGCGAAATCCTGTGGACTGGGGTGGGCTACAGTCCATGGGGTCGCAAGAATCGGACACAGTGACTAAACAGCAAGGTAGAGGATATGTCCTTTGCTTTAGAGATAAGAAATTGAGGTTTTAGAAACCCTTGAGTAACTTGTTTACACACCCTCTAGGAAGTGGTTGAGCTGGAAAATGTACTAGGAGCATCTCCTCAGGAGCCAGTGCTCTCAAGGCTGCAAATGCTGTGATCCGCGGATGCCTGAAGCCCTGCCTGAGATTTCTGCTGAGACTCGGGGCGGGGGTTGGGGGTTGGGGGGGTGGCGGGCTCTGTGCCTCACAGCCTCCCTGAAGTCCTGGGCATCTGCATCCATGTCTGCTGCCTCTGCCCACCACACCCACCCTCCCCCACCCTGGCCCCATCTGCTTTCATCTCTAGACCATAAACCATTGGCCCCAAGTGTGACTGTATCTTGTTGACTTGCTGAAGTTTGAGGCCAAGGGCAGAGTCTTGGCCTGACTCACCGACTCTCTTGCTTCCTTTCACTCCTGCCTTTCCCACACCCTTCCTCCCTCCTGGATTGCTCTGGGAACTCTGCATTCTTGCCCCTTTATTTCACTGAGCACCTTCACTATTCCCTGCAAAAATCCCCAAAGTGTGTAGTTGAGCCAAGTCAGTGCTCGACCTGTGGAGGAGTCCACAGACAGGATCTCTGTGCTCTGGAAAGTGGTGGTACTTACAGATTAATGAGACGTCATTTTGTGTTTCTCTGTAAAATATACTGCTCAGCTATCAAACCTCTGACGCCTGGCTGCTGTCCTTGGCTGGAGGCAAGTGGGGATGAACACTGCTCCTTTGCAACCCAGGAGGAATGCTGCACTTAAAGGAGGAGAAACTGGCTCTCTTTAAGGGGCCGAGAGAGGCTTCTGGAGCTGATGCCAGTTTGTTTGGAGGCAAAATGGTGGTTGTATTAAAATTGCCCAAACTTGGGCTGGTGCCTTGTGTGTTCAGAGCTCAAAGCCATGATTACTTGAATATATTTTTTAATGAGTTGGTTTTCCATTTTGTTGCTTGGTTTGTTTCTGCTGATAGCTTTAACCTCAAGAGTTCAGTTCAACAGACTCTAACAGTACCTACTAAGTGCTGTCCTTTTAGCCCCTACTGTGTGCCAGACCCTGGGGAATCTAGTGGTGATATACAGCGCTTGAACAAGCGATTGTAGTTTTCACTGTCACCCCCGCACCTCCCCCCGCCGCCCCCGCCCCGGCCCATGCCCTCCACCAAACAGAGAGGCCACCGTTGTGCTTCTGAAGATCTCAGATACCATTGCATTGTCTCCCCAAAGAGGGAAGATGAAGAGCTTTGGTGTCTGCGGCCCTGGAGGAGGATTTAGCCGACTTACCATCAAGGTTTGGGGTGATGGAGAGGAGCGTTTGTGTTTTCAGGTGAGAAAGTGAGGAAGCTGAGATTAACAGGAGGCTTTTGGAATTTCCGTGTGCAGTGGAGACCTGCTCCAGGGAGGGTCTCTTGTGACCGAATCTGTAGTCAGTTAGAATGACCATACTACAGCTTGCTTGCGGCAGACAGCCTCCAAAAGTTATGGGTCAGCTGTGGCTGCGACAGTGGTGACCTCAAGGGGCCTAGGTCCTGCCTGACTTTCCAACGGTGTGCAAGCCCAGAGTTCTTATGTAAACTCACAGAGGAGGAAAAGAAGCTCCGATAACAACGAGACCAAAGTCCCCACCTGCCAGGCGTGCGGGGACTCAGAGCAGCTTTAACTGGAGTTACAGAAATAGGAACGTGACATTTCTTACACCTTTGCATGGTGGAGCAAAACGTATTCCCTCTGTCTTGGAGGAAAGGAGAATGGTGCAGACGTGACTCCAAGTTTCCTTCTTAAAGCCCATGTCTAGAAACACACTTCCTCCTGGGTCTGGAGACCAGAGCCCCATAAACATGGCGACCGCTGCTGTTCTCTCCTGCCCAGCACTCTCCCCAGTTTCCATGTTTTGTCCATAGATTGGGGAGGTTCCAGCATCACTTTTATCCCCTTGGGGATGAACTGGGAGAGAGGCTTCCGTGTCTCTGCCCCTTTGTGAGAGGATGCGCTGATCTGGTTGGAGTGACAGGAACTGCTGACTCCATCCAACCCAGTTCACATCCTGGTGGGTGGGTTCCGTTGCCTAAACTGTGGCAGCAGGTTCACCTCCTTGGTCCCTTGTACAGATTCCAGGCTTTTGGGGGTGAGTAAGACAAGACCTCCCTGGCAGAACCAGCAAGTGACTGTCCACCCATCTTGAACACCAGAGGTTTATCGAGAGTCTTTTGGACTGCAAGGAGATCAAACCAGTCAATCCTAAAGGAAACCAACCCTGAATATTCATTGGTAGGACTGATGCTGAAGCTGAAGCTCCAATACTTTGGCCACGTGATGCAAAGAGCTGACTCACTGGAAAAGATCGTGATGCTGGGAAAGACTGAGGACAAGAGGAGAAGGTGGCAACAGAGGATGAGATGGTTGGATGGTGTCGCTGACTCAATGGACATGAGTTTGAGCAAACTCTGGAAGATAGTGAAGGACAGGGAAGCCTGATGTGGTGTAATCCATGGGGTTGCCAAGAGTGACTGAACACCAACTGTGTCAAACACTAAGATCAGAGGTAGACAACTCCAAGGGTTTGCAGAATGAATAGCTCAAGACAGCAGGCTCCTTGTTTGCTTTTTCTGTGATGCTCTTATTTTGCTTCCCACGGTCACAGAGTCTGCCACAACCCAAACATGAAGTCCTCACGTGATAGCAGACAGAGGCAAGAAGAATGGTATACTGCATATCCCTGAATGTTTCGGTATTAGAGCGTCTCCCAGAAAACCCCAGCAGACTGCCTGTATCTTAGCCACATCAGCCCTCAGTAGATGAATGGAATCTTGGGTCCAGTCCTAAACCAATCACGGGCTAAGGGGAGTTTGAATAACACGAGGGTATAAGCCTCAGACTAGGGAACAACAAACTTTCTCTGTTGAAAAGTGGTCATATTGTCGGTTTTATGGATCAGACAACCTCTGCTGCAACCACCTAACTCAGCCTTTGTAGTGTGAAAACAGCTGCAGACAATTCATAAATGAATGGGCATGGCTTTGCTCCTACAAAAGCAGTGGGCTGGATCTGGCCCTCAGGCTGTACTTTGGGAAACCCTACTTAAACCAATCACGATTCAGTCTCTGAGGCCAACACTTCTAAGAAACAAGGCAATTCCATACCTGAGTAAAGCAGGAGCTCTGTGAATGAGGAAGAAGAAAGGAATAAGCAATTTCTGGGTAGGTAACTGGTAGTGTCAGGGCCAAAGCAGTGCTCCAGTCCATTCTTTTAAGGCAGTTGGAGGAACCACACAGAGCTGTCTGTCTTTGTATCAGTTAGCTTTGGCCACAAAAGTGCTGAAAGCCCAAAGTTGGTGGCTCAACACAACATATATATTTTTGTGAATCTGCAGGTCAGTTGAGGGGCGGTTGATCTAGGCTGGGTGCATCTGAGAAGCTCTACTCTTCTCCTGATGTCTCTTATTTTCTTCTGGGACCAGCAAGCTTGCCTGGGTGTGCTCTCATGGTGATGGAACAAGAGAGCAATAAGGATGGAGCACCCACTTTGCCAGCTTTTGGTCACATATCACGGACTGACATTCCATTGACCAAGGTGAGACACACAACTAAACCCAGCATCAAGTGCTGGGGAGAGAATGCAGTGACTCTTTAGTGAGAAGAACTGTGAAATCATATGGCAAAGAGCCTGGATTTAGGGCATTGTGAAGAACTGGGTCCATTAATGCACTGTAATCGACTACAACCCTCTAACCACCAATAAAATCCAATAAATACTTGTTTAATGCACCTGTGCCCGAATGCTTTTGGCTGCAGCCCAGGCATCGGGGACCTGGCTGGGGAGGGGCCTTGCAGGGCATAGCTGTCCCGTAGGTCTGGGTGTAATTGCACGTGGCCAGCTCTGCACCGTCCATGGCTGACTTGCTTTGTCCTCAGTCCCCGAAGGGCAATGCTTGGCCTCATTCCATTCCTGAGTAATTTTGACAAAGCTGGTTTCAGGGAGCCTGGAAAGAAAATCAATTGTAGATTTGAATTTTGCAGGAAGTGAGAATGGTTGAATATATATAGGCTTTTACGAGCTGGTAATTATTTCTACGGCACAAAGAAGGCTGGCTATTAGGAAGCTGCTTTTGCATTCATTTGCCCCACGGACTCACGAGTCATGTGTGTGTGCATGTGTGTGCGCACACACCTACTTGTTGGAGCTACTTTCTTTTGTAATAACATTAGCCAACATTATAAACTAAAGGGAAGAAATTAAATAGGCTTCCCCAGACAGCCACTCTGCCCTTTCAGAATGGTTCACACATCGTAAAATGAAACAAAAGAAACCACAGTCATGTTAAACACACACACACACACACACACACACACACACACACAAACTCTTTATTAAACTGGTTTTGGTTTCAACAAAACCTCTGTTTTCCTGAAGACTGGAAGGTCCTTGTGACCCAAGGTACTACTCCACATCTCACTGTCACTTTAAAATATTTTAAATTATGAAAGTATGATAACACTTTTACAGGAGACTTGGAAAATACAGAACAAAGTTACATATAGTTCTATATATTAAAATTATTTTTAAAAGTAGATTAGTTAAGATTTTTAGTTGGAATTTCAATGTCAAGCTCTCAAAAATTAATGGAATGAATATATAGAAAAGTACAAGGAACATTGTCTTTTTGTAACATATTCAAGTTGCTGGAAAAGACCAGGTGGATCTTTGTGACCTTTTGTAATTTTTTTTTGGAAGAGTGGAGGTTGGGTTGGATTCATTTATTCAGTACTCAGCATATATTCGCGGGATGCCTGTGACACCATACATCCTAGACACTGTAATGGGTTCTGAGGAAATGATAACTAGAAAAAAAGCAGACAGGGTTCCTGCCTTCAGGGAGTGAGAAGTTTAGGCTTGCACCTCCCAGAGAGGTAGCCACTAGCCGCGTTGGGCTTGAGATGGGCACCGAGCAGTTGAAATGGGGTGAGTATGAACTGTGACGTGTGGAAGTGAAAATACACCCTAGATTTTGAAGACAGTATAAAAAATAATGAGACGTGTTTCATTACTATTCCATTGAAAATTTTTTTTTGTTTGGCTTTGATGGGTCTTAGTTGTGGCACTCGGGATCTTCCGTCGTCGCTGTGGGACGCAGGATCTTGAGTTGCAGCAGACAGACTCTTAGTTGCAGCATATGGGATCCAGTTCCTTGACCAGGGATTGAACAGGCGCCCCCTGCATTGAGAGCACAGTCTTGGCCACTTGGAAAGCCCTTCATTGCCATTTAAAAAATGTTTACTAGATGCTGAAATGTTATTTTGTATATAATTGGTCAAAGAAGTAATACTAAAATTGCTTTCACCCATTTTACTTTATTAGTGTTTTTTTTTTTTTTTAATGTGACTGTTATAAATTGTGAAAGGAAGCAAGTGGTTATATTGTTTTTATATTGGGCTGATAGTCCAGAGGAAGTACAGGCATTAAGAGCTTTAGCCAGATCCCTGATGTGTTTGTCACAACTGTTGGGAGAGAGAAGTAAAGGCTGTGAAGAGAATATGCAAATAAGGAGAGGGACCTTCAGTCTCAGAGGGTCAGGAAAGCCTTCCTTAGACTGTCTGGAAGTTCCTCAAAAGGTTATGCATAGCGTTTTTTTTTATGGCCCAGAAATTCCACTCCTAAGTATAGATGCAAGTGGCTTGAAAACATGCCCACACAAGTGTGAACAGGCACATCAGAACAGTGCTATTCATGATGGTCAAAGGATGGAAGGGATCCAAACGTCTATCAGCTGATGAATGTATAAATGGAATGTGGTCTCTGCAGTCAATGGAATATTATTTGGCCATAAAAATGAATGAAGCATTGATGCATGCTAGAATATAAATGAACCTTGAAAACACGCGGCTCAGTGAAAGAAACTGGACACAAAAGGCTGCATACGGTTTGGTTCCATTTATATGTAATGTCTGTAATGGGCAAATCCATTCGGACGGAAAGTAGGTTAGTCATTGCCAGGGGCTGGGGGTGGGGGCATGTGTGGGAAGTGGGAGGTGCCTGCTCATGGATACAGGGTTTCTTTTAGGGGTGATGGGGCTGTTCTAAAATTGTGGTGGTGCTTACCCAGCTCAGTGAATATACTAAAACCCATTAAATTGTATACTTTAAGTGGGTGAATTGTATGGTATATGAATTATATTTCAGCAAAGCTGTTATATTAAAAAATAAGTCTTCCTTGATGAGATGACATTTAGAGGGAGACCTGGAGGGTGAAAGTGCCAGCCAGGTAAGAAAGGCTGGGTACAGCACTTCAGGGTGAGGGACACTGCACGTGGAGGCCCTGGGGTCGAAGGGAATGGTGCAAACTCGAGGGACGTTGAAGGGGTTCGTGTACTTGGAGCCTGGAAGGCAGGGGTGGGTAAGAGGAAGAGGACGTGGGGAGGCAGAGGCTGGCCTTCGCAGATCTCCTGTGGGGGCCTTGGGACCATTCACTAACCCTGTCACCGCGGGCATCCTGCTCAGCTGCCCCATTGGTGGAATACAGTGCTGTTGTAAGCACGGAGTGAGACGACCTTGCTCAGCACAGATGAGCTTGCGTGATTGTTGACCCACAAAGATTAGGTGGGGAGCCATCAGAAGGGGAGTGATCTGTTTGGATGTGCATTCTCAAGGTACTCCTTTGGCCTCTGGGTGAGGACAGATTGCAACAGTAGAAGGAGAAATGGAGAGACCCATTTCAATGTGTTTATGATCAAACAGGACTTCCCAGGTGGTGCTAGTGGTAAGGAACCCGCCTGCCACTGCAGGACATGTAAGAGACACAGGTTTGATCCCTGGGTCGGGAAGATCCCCTGGAAGAGAGCATGGCAACCCAGTCCAGTATTTTTGCCGGGAGAATCCTATGGACAGAGGAGGCTAGCAGGCTACAGTCCATGGGGTTGCAGAGAGTTGAATATGACTGAAGGGACTTAGCATGCATGCACGCATGATCAAACAGGTGGAGACTGTGGGCTTGACTTATGATGATGTCAGAGGCAGGCTGGGCAGTGAGTGGGTTCCAGACAGATTCAGGAGGTAAAACCAGCAGCACTTGGCCATGGAAGGTGAGCTGAGTGTGGAGAAGGTCTGGAGAGCAAGGATGTGAACGAAAAGCTTTCCTAATTGGATCCTCCAGGCTAAGAAGCCTCAGTTCAGTTCAGTCGCTCAGTTGTGTCCGACTCTTTGCGACCCCATGAATCGCAGCACGCCAGGCCTCCCTGTCCATCACCAACTCCCGGGGTTCACTCAGATTCACGTCCATCGAGTCAGTGATGCCATCCAGCCATCTCATCCTCTGTCGTCCCCTTCTCATCCTGCCCCCAATCCCTCCCAGCATCAAAGTCTTTTCCTCTGCAAACAGGAGTGCTGGTCTTTATGATGAAGTCTAGACTTGGAAATGCCATTTGCAGTATGTTCTTGTACTGCCAGCAACTCCCACCCCTACCCTGTGTCCTGAATTTATTAATTCTTTGTTTTAATTCATCACAGAGGGGGATGTTCGTTTGCTTTCACGAGAAATTACGAATGCCACTGAGAGAACATGTTAAAATAATCTGGATTGCTGTGGGGGAGTGGACTGTATTTAGATTTGCGCCACCGTTATTATTTTGGCCTAAATCCACTTCTGTTCAGCTATAGGAGGATGGTCCATCCACACCCAGCTTGCTGTGATTTGAAAGACCCCAGCAATGAGCATGTTTGGTGTTGCCAACCGAACCCTTTCATGCAGAGAAGGCAATGTTAAGCGGCGCCTTTGCTGTTTTTTCTCCCAAATCATTTGGCAGATTTGCTGCTGGGAGCTTGTTGCTGGTTCTCTCAGGTTTGATATTGCCGTGGAAAGCCTGCACTGACGCTCAGCCGTGTTATTAAGTTGCGGCTCGAGCGTGGGCTGTGATTTGTTTTTCCTGTGACTGACACGACCATATTTTCCATAAAAACCCGATGCAAATAGACTCTGGAGCACCAGCACCATCACTTCCCCTGATTGGGAAGGGAAGGCAGCTGGGGGTGATTCTGGTTGGGTACCTGCACTAGGGTTGTTTTTGGAAGCTCATTCCCCTTAAGTGAACTCTGGGTTGTCCCACTTTGACTGTGGGGCAGAATTCTAGATTTTCCAGAAGTGGCAGGTCACATTTCAGAAGGAATTTGGGAGCTTCGGTTGAGCCTGTGGTTGGGATCAAGGCTGGTCTCTGTATGTGCTGTGCTGTGCTTAGTTGCTCAGTCGTGTCCGACTCTTTGAGACCCCGTGGACTGTAGCCCGCCAGGCTCCTCTGTCCATAGGATTCTCCAGGCAAAGATACTGGAGTGGGTTGCCATGCTCTCCTCCAGGGGATCTTCCCAACCCAGGGATCAAACCCAGGTCTCCAGCATTGCAGGCAGATTCTTTACTCTACCTCAAGGTAAAATAGCATGAATTTTCTTTCCAAACATCCTCTCCTTGGGTTCCTTGGTATCCCGTGTTCTAGGGCTGGAAAACCCACAAAGGTATCAACTCACTGAGGACCTGAAGGAGTTGAAGTGTGTCCCCACGCGCTGCCGTCATTACATCTCCCCCGACCCCTGCCTTGGCCGGGTATCCACATGGTCATCCTCAGTGAAATGTCCCTCCCTCTCCCGACTGCCTTGTTTAATTCAGCCTGGCTTAGGCCAGGGGGTCTTGACTTTGGCTGAACCTTGGTATCTCCTAGGAGATTAAAAAAATACTGATGTCTCATTCACTCAGTGTAGTGTTTTCGAGGTTCATCCAGGCTGTAGCATATATTAGAATTCATTCATTTTTATAGCTGAATTCTGCTCCGCCTCAGGGATAGACATTTTGTTTGTCATCATTCGCTGATGGACTTCTGGGCTGTTTCCACTTTTGGCTATTGTATACATTGTGTGTGCTCGGTTGCATCTGACTCTGCGGGCCCATGGACTGTAGCCCACCAGGCTCCTCTGTCCATGGAATTTTCCAGGCAAGGATACTGGAGTGGAGTGATATTTCCTACTCCAGGGGGTCTTCCTGACCCAGGGGTCAAACCTGTGTCTCTGGCATCTCCTGCATTGGCAGGCAGATTCTTTACCACTGTGCCACCTGGGAGACCATACTGTATATATTATTGTATATATACACTGTATAATATTGCAATTATATGAGATATCCAACATAGGCAAACCTGTGAGACACAAAGCAGTTTGGGGGCTGGAGGGAAGATGGCTGCTACTGCTAAATCACTTCAGTCATGTCCAACTCTGTGCGACCCCATAGCAGCCCACCAGGCTCCCCCATCCCTGGGATTCTCCAGGCAAGAACACTGGAGTGGGTTGCCATTTCCTTCTCCAATGCATGAAAGTGAAAGGTGAAAGTGAAGTCGCTCAATCGTGTCTGACTCTTAGCGGCCCCATGGGCTGCAGCCTACCAGGCTCCTCTGTCCATGGGATTTTCCAGGCAAGAGTACTGGAGTGGGGTCCCATTGCCTTCTCCGGTTTGGAGGCAGTTTGGGGGGCTGGAGGGAGGGTGGAGGGACTGCTAATGGGTGTGAGGTTTCCTTTTGAGAATATCTTGGAATTGGACAGAGGTGGTGGTGGTTGCATAACACCACGAATATGCCAGATAATACTGAATTGTCTGTACACTTTAATGGGATGACGTTTATGTTATATGCATTTTACCTCAAAAAAAAAAAAAATCCTGGCACTCTTGTTCTACCTCCAGAGGTTCTAAAGTATTGGTAATTGGGGAGTGGAGCCTGGATTTGGATTTTAAAAGCCCCCTGGTGCTTCTGATGTGCAGCCTGGGCTGAGAATTCCTGCTTAAGACTCGCCTCCTCGAATCGACCTTTTCATGTTATACTTGTATTCACTTCTAGCCTCTGGCACGGCTCTGCCTTTCCATCTTCCTTCACGTTTTTGGAGTAATTTTTATACTCTGGTCTAAAGCTCAGCCGTACCAATTGCCCAGGGATCCTTTCTAACTGTGTAGCTTCTCTGAACCCAGCTCTGCCCTGTCAAGTCAGACTCTTATAAGTGGGGCCCAGGATGGTACACATCTCACAAGCACCTCAGGCAGCCGTTGTGTGCACAGTGATCTGAGAACCACTGCTGTGAACTCTTAGATTTCCCCACTGCTCAACCGCTCCATGTATCAGGCACTAAGCCCCTGGCCCTGTGGACGCGGCCTGAACACGACAGAGGTGGTCCCTGTCTCACAGAGCTCTCAGTGAAGCAGGAGAGCGAATGATGTTCCCTTACTCGTCAAAAACACATCTCGTGCAGGCAGCAGGGCTCTCATGCTTGACATACGCATGGGAGACTCCTGGGCAGAAAGAGGAGAGTGAGCACAGCCCTGCATCACTTTCTCCCCAGGTTGGGTTTCCCTGGGGAGGCTGAGAGCCAAATCTGAAATCAGGTTCAAATCCCACGTTCTGCGTCTTCCTTGAAAAGTAAAAGCGTTAAACACTCAATTCTGACTCTTTGCAACTCCACGGACTGTAGCCATCCAGGCTCCTCTGGCTGTGGAATTCTCCAGGCAAGAATACTGGAGTGGGTTACCATTCCATCTTCCTTAGTTCTGTCAATTATGTAAGCCTGTTTTTATGTTCGTTGCACCTACCCACTTGGTGGCTTAAAATAGCACACATTTATTAGGGCACAGATTCTTGGTCAGGAGTCTGGGCAGGGGGCGTGGATGGGTCCCTTGCTCAGGGTCTCACAAGCTGCAGTGTGAGGGGCTGGCTGGGCTGCGTCCTCATCCCGGAGGCTCCAGCGGTAATGGGTCTGCTTTCAAGTTCTTGGGATTGTTGGTGGCGTTCAGTTCCTTGCAGGCTGCTGGACCCAGGGCTTTTGTTTCTCACTGATTGGATTTTAGTGAAGATTAAGTGAGAGGATTATTTATTGTCCATTACCAATTAAGAATATTTACATTTGTTTATTTGGCTGCTCCGGGTCTTAGCTGCACACAGGATTTTTTTTTTTTTAAGTTGCAGCATATAGGATCTAGTTTATTGACCGAGGATCAAACCCGGACCCCCTGCCCTGGGAGTGTGGAGTCCTAGCCACTGGACCGCCAAGGAAGTCCCGCTACTTCCAACGTTAATATTATCAGGACATCAATTTGCTGACAAAGATCTGGATAGTCGCAACTCTGGTTTTTCCTGTGGTCATGTATGAATGTGTGAGCTGGACCATAAAATAGGCTGAGTCTCAAAGAACTGATGCTTTCAAATTGTGGTGCTGGAAAAGACTCTTCAGAGTCCCTTGGTCTACAAGGAGATCAAACAAGTCAAGCCTAAAGGAAATCAACCCTGAATGTTCATTGGAAGGACTGATGCTGAAGCTGCAGCTGCAGTACTGTGGCCACCTGATGCAGAGTCAACTCTTTGAAAAAGACCCTGATACTGGGAAAGATTGAAGGCAAAGGAGAAGGGGGAGGCAGAGGGTGAGATGGTTAGATAGCGTCACTGGTTCAATGGACATGAATTTGAGCAAACTCTAGGAGACAGTGAAGGACAGGGAAGCCCAGTATGCTGCAGTCCATCGGGACACAAAGAGTCAGACATGGCTTAGTGACTGAACACACACACACACACACAGACACACACACACACACACACACACACACACACACAACTGGTCTTTGGTCTCCTGGATATGAAAGGAACCTCCCTCTAGTGGCTCCAGAGTTCCTGCTGAGATCTTCCTACATCACAGAATCTCTTTTATCCTTTCGTGGAGACCTAACTTGGAACCCATAATCCTATCCCCAGTTTGACTTGTCTGGAACATGGACTAAATTAACTGGGCATTAAAGTTGGGTGTGATGTTTTATAAAAAGCAGCATCTTTACCTAAGTTCAGATATCTCTGAGGGACTCTGTCCTTGATGGCATCTGTAACTCTGGTCTCTTTCTGACTTTGGGTTCTTCACTAGAAGAGCAGGAGGGAGCTCCCTTCCTGTTTTGAAACTCTTCCTCTCCACTGAAGGCCAGTTTCCTGCTTGAGAGATGTTTATATACTCAGTGCTCGTTGAGTCCATTTAGTGAAAAAAATATGTTAATGTTTTTCGGGGCCAGATATTGTGCTTGGTTCCAGGGATGTAAAAATCAGTAAGATGTATCCCTATTCCTTGAGGAGCTCAAGTTTTGGTGGAGGAATTTAGACTTGTGGTTGTGTTTCTCATTTTTGGACTGATGTTAGTATTAGCATACAAAGAGATCTTTAGCTGAGTGAAGGTGCTGCACAGACTTGGTATTAAACAATGGTTCAGTCACAATGTGATAAAGTTTTGTACTTTTTAATTCTCTCTCATCTTTATGACTGTGTCAAGAACAAACTCTATAGGTGCTAAAATGCCTTAAATGCTTTATACTCCCCCTTTTAAACATAAAGAGCAGGGTATAGTTCAGCCTCTTCTGTAGCCAACAGTATCCAGCTAAAACTGAATAATAATATTGTTTTGCCATTGACTTTATTTTTTCAGACATAGCAGTAAATGAGTCCTTTAAAAGAAATGTGTTTAAGTGAAAAGAGTGATCAACTGTCCTTTGAAAAGAGGCCTGCCATATTTTAGCAACAGTTTATTGCTGAATTTGCTGATGGTTTTAAAAGATCTGGAAGTCTGGATTTTGTGTGAAAATGTCTAATTATTACATGTTGGCTCAAATAAAAAAATGCTGTGTGGGTTAAACAACATAGACTGTTGGTGGCTGATTTGTAACTTTGGTAGTTAAAGGTGTAACACAGTTCAGTTCAGTTCAGTCGCTCAGTCGTGTCCGACTCTTTGCGACCCCATGAATCGCAGCACGCCAGGCCTCCCTGTCCATCACCAACTCCCAGAGTTTGCCCAAACTCGTGTCCATCGAGTCGGTGATGCCATCCAGCCATCTCATCCTCTGTCATCCCCTTCTCCTCCTGCCCCCAATCCCTCTCAGCATCAGAGTCTTTTCCAGTGAGTCAACTCTTCACATGAGGTGGGCAAAGTATTGGGGTTTCAGCTTTAGCATCAGTCCTTCCAGTGAACACCCAAGACTGATCTCCTTTAGGATAGACTGGTTGGACCTCCTTGTAGTCCAAGGGACTCTCAAGAGTCTTCTCCAACACCGCAGTTCAAAAGCATCAATTCTTTGGTGCTCAGCTTTCTTCACAGTCCAACTTTCACATCCATACATGACTACTGGAAAAACCATAGCCTTGACTAGACAGACCTTTGTTGGCAAAGTAATATCTCTGCTTTGTAATATGCTGTCTAGGTTGGTAATAACTTTCCTTCCAAGGAGCAAGCGTCTTTTAATTTCATGGCTGCAATCACCATCTGCAGTGATTTTGGAGCTCCCAAAGTAAAGCATGACACTGTTTCCCCATCTATTTGCCATGAAGTGATAGGACCAGATGCCATGATCTTCGTTTTCTGAATGTTGAGCTTTAAGCCAACTTTTTCACTCTCCTCTTTCACTTTCATCAAGAGGTTCTTTGGTTCTTCTTATCTTTCTGCCATAAGGGTGGTGTCATCTGCATATCTGAGGTTATTGATATTTCTCCTGGCAATCTTGATTCCAGCTTGTGCTTCTTCCAGCCCAGCGTTTCTCATGATGTACTCTGCATATAAGGTAAATAAGCAGGGTGACAAGATACAGCCTTGACGTATTCCTTTTCCTATTTGGAGCCAGTCTGTTGTTCCATGTCCAGTTCTAACTGTTGCTTCCTGACCTGCATACAGGTTTCTCAAGAGGCAGGTCAGGTGGCCTGGTATTCTCATCTCTTTCAGAATTTTCCACAGTTTATTGTGGTCCACACAGTCAAAGGCTTTGGCATAGTCAATAAAGCAGAAATAGATGTTTTTTGAACTCTCTTGCTTTTTCGATGATCCAGCAGATGTTGGCAATTTTATTTCTGGTTCCTCTGCCTTTTCTAAAACCAGCTTGAACATCTGGAAGTTCATGGTTCACTTATTGCTGAAGCCTGGCTTGGAGAATTTTGAGCATTACTTTACTAGCATGTGAGATGAGTGCAATTGTGTGAGTTTGTGCATTCTTTGGCATTAACTTTCTTTGGGATTGGAATAAAAACTGACCTTTTCCAGTCCTGTGGCCACTGCTGAGTTTTCCAAATTTGCTGGCATATTGAGTGCAGCACTTTTATAGCATCATCTTTCAGGATTTGAAAAGCTTAATTGGAATTCCATCATCTCCACTAGGTTTGTTCGTAGTGATGCTTTCTGAGGCCCACTTGACTTCACATTCCAGGATGTCTGGCTCTATCTAGGTGAGTGATCACACCATCGTGTTTATCTGGGTCGTGAAGATCTTTTGTACAGTTTTTTGTGCATTTTTGCCACCTCTTCTTAACATCTTCTGCTTCTGTTAGGTCCATACCATTTCTGTCCTTTATTGAGCCCATCTTTGCATGAAATGTTCCCTTGGTATTTCTAATTTTCCTGAAGAGATCTCTAGTCTTTCCCATTCTGTTGCTTTCCTCTATTTCTTTGCATTGATCACCGAGGAAGGCTTTCTTATCTCTCCTTGCTATTCTTTGGAACTCTGCATTCAGATGCTTATATCTTTCCTTTTCTCTTTGGCTTTTCGCTTCTCTTCTTTTCATAGCTGTTTGTAAGGGTTAGGCAGTGTATTTAATTTTGGAGTAATAGTAAGATCAAATCTTGAGGGAGTGTTAACACTAAATGAGTCTCAAAATCATAGAGTTGGATTTCTAGATTTCCCCAAAGCAAAGACTTCTGCTACTGATACGTGAGAGTTCAGTTCTATATAGCATGGCCAGAAACATTCATGAAGACTGCATAGTATGCCAGGGATTGTCTTGTTGGAAGAAAGTCAGAAATCAAAGGCAAAAAAGAAACAAAAATGGCACCAGGAATGTTGAAAAAATTTAATATACTGCAGAATGCACTGGTAGAGAAATCTGAATTTGTGTGTTCTACTTGATTTCAAAAAGCATACATAGAATGCAGATCTTAAGCTTGATGAATTTTGACAATTGTGTACCTCCATGTAACCATCATGCCAAACAGGATGTAGAATGTTTTCAGAGCCCTAGAAAGGCCCTGATGACCCTGCTAATACCATCCTATCACCTCTTAGAAGAAACCACTGTTCTGATCTCCATCACCGTAGATTAAGTTTGTGAGTTCTTGGGCTTCATATAAGTGGAATTGTATAATATGTTCTCCTTTTTGCCTGGCCTTTTTCCCCCCACAACAAAAGTTTTAGAGATTGATTTATGTTGTATGTATCAGTCTTTCTTTTTTTTTCTTTTATTGATGAGCAGTAGTCCATTCTATGAGTAGTCCATAATTTGTTTATTCATCTGCCAGTAGGTGGTATTTGTTTCTAGTTTTTGCTATTCGAATAAAGCTCCTATAAACAATTATTCCCAAGTCTTTACATTCAGTAAATACAAAGTGGAATTGCTTTGTGTTTGAGTGGAATTGCTGGGTCATAGGGTAGGTGTGTACTTAGCTTTGTAAGAAATTGCCAAAGCATTTTTAAAAGTCGTTGTACCATTTTATATTCTCATAAACAATGAAGGAGAGTTTCACTTATTCCATAGCCTCACCAGTATCTACTATTGTCTTTTTTTTGTTACAGCCATCTCATCCAGTGTGAAGTGATATTTCATCATGGTTTTAATTTGCAATTCCCAAATAAGGTTGATTAAGTAAGCTTGAACAGATTTTCCTGTGCTTGTTGGCTGTTTCCTTATCTTCTTTTGGAAAGTTTATGTTCAAGTCTTTGTCCATTTTTCAGTGGGGTTGTTCACCTTTTTCCGTTGATTTGCAGGGGTTCTTCAGACATTCAGGGTAACACTCCATTGTCACATGTGTCTGTTGCAAGCATTTTCTCTCAGTCCATGGCTTGTCTTGTCATTTTGTCAGTGATGTTTTTGATGCAACACCACTTAAAATTTTGATGAATTCCAATTTGTCATTTTTTCTTTTTAGTTAGTGCATTCTGTGTTTGTCTAAGAAACTTTGCTAACCCTTGGGATTACAAAGGATATTCTATTTTTTTCATAGAAGTTTTGTCATTTCAACTTTGTGTTTACGTCTCTGATCTATCTCAAATTAGTTTTTGTGTTTGGTGTGAAGTAAAGGTCAGTTTCTTTTATTCCCATATGGGTGTCCTAGTTGTGTTACCACTAGTTGTTGAAGAAAGCATTCCTCTCCTCATTGAATTGATTTGGTGTCTTTATAAAAGGCCTATTAATCTTATATGTGTGGGTCTATTTTTGAATTCTCTAATTTGTTCCATTGATCTATTATCCATCCTTATGCCAGTACCACACTATCTTTGTTAATATGACTTTATATTATGTCTTGAAAGCAGGATGTGTAAGCCTTTCAGTCTTGTTTTTCTTTTTCAAGATTATTTTTGCTATTTTAGGTTGCTTGCATTTCCATATATATCTTAGAGTTAGATTGCTCAGTTTCATAAGAAACTCTTGAGATCATATTTGGGATTGCATTGAATATATAGATCAGTTTGGGGAAGACTGATGCTTTAACAATATTGAACCTTCCAATCCATGAGCATGTTATATCTGTTTTATTTTGGTTATCTTTAAGTAATCTTGAGTGTGAGGTCTTATAAATCTTTCAGATTTATTCCTAGTTATTTGATGTCTTTTGATACTCTTTTAAATGGTATTGTTTTAAAATGTTATTTTCCAATTGTTCCTAGTATATAAAAATTTAATTGACTTATATATATTGACTCCATGTCTAGAAATATTGCAGAACTCCTTAATTATGTTGAAGTTTTTATAGATTTACAGATTTTTCTATGTACACAATCATGTTATTTGAAAATGACAGTTTGCTTCTTTCTCTTATAATCTTTATGCTTTTTTATTTTTCTTTGCCTTATTGTACTAATAAGAATTACAGCAAAATCCTGAGTAAAAGAAGTGATAATGGACATCCCTGCTTTATTCCTTATCTTAAATGAAAAGCATTTATTGTTTTCCAGTAAGTATGTTAGCATAAGTTTTAAAATCATGCACCTTATCATATTGAGAAGTTTCCTTCTATTCCTCGTTTGCTGAGAGTCTTTTAAAATTTTTTATTTTTTTACTTTTTTACTTTCTGCATCTTTTATTTCTTTATTTTTTAATAGTTTATTCTACATTACAGTACTGTATTTGTTTTGCCATACATTGACATGAATCAGCCACAGGTGTACACGATCTCCCAATGCCAATACCCGCTCCCACCTCCCACCCCATATCATCTCCCTGGATCATCCTGTGCACCAGCCCCAAGCATCCTGTATCCTGTATTGAATATAGACTGGCGCTTCGTTTCTTACATGATAGTATACATGTTTCAATGCCATTCTCCCAAATCATCCCACTCTCTCCCTCTCCCTCAGAGTCCAAAAGTCCGTTCTATACCTCTGTGTGTCTTTTGTTGTCTCACATAGAGAGTCATCATTACTATCTTTCTAAATTCCATATATATGTGTCAGTATACTGTACTGGTGTTTTTCTTTCTGGCTTACTTCACTCTGTATAATAGGCTCCAATTTCATCCATCTCATTAGAACTGAATCAAATTTATTCTTTTTAAGGGCTGAGTAATACTCCATTGTGTATATGTACCACAGCTTTCTTATCCATTCATCTGTTGATGGACATCTAGGTTGTTTCCATGTCCTGGCTATTATAAACAGTGCTGCAGTGAACATTGGGGTACATGTGTCTCTTTCAATTCTGATTTCCTCGGTGTGTATGCCCAACAGGGGATTGCTGGGTCATAAGGCAGTTCTATTTGCAGTTTTTAAAGGAATTTCCACACTGTTTTCCATAGTGGCTGTACTAGTTTGCATTCCCACCAGCAGTGTAAGAGGGTTCCCTTTTCTCCACATCCTCTCCAGCATTTATTGCTTGTAGATCTTTGGATCTCAGCCATTCTGACTGGTGTGAAGTGGTACCTCATTGTGGTCTTGATTTGCATTTCTCTGATAATGAGTGATGTTGAGCATCTTTTCATGTGTTTGTTAGCCATCCATATGTCTTCTTTGGAAAAATGCCTATTTAGTTCTTTGGCCCATTTTTTGATTGGTTCGTTTATTTTTCTGGAGTTGAGCTGCATAAGTTGCTTGTATATCTTTGAGATTAGTTGTTTGTCAGTTGTTTCATTTGCTATTGTTTTCTCCCATTCAGAAGGCTGTCTTTTCACCTTGCTTATAGTTTCCTTTGTTGTGCAGAAGCTTTTAATTTTAATTAGATCCCATTTGTTTATTTTTGCTTTTATTTCCAGTATACTGGGAGGTGGATCATAGAGGATCCTGCTGTGATTTATGTCGGAGAGTGTTTTGCCTATGTTTTCCTCTAGGAGTTTTATAGTTTCTGGTCTTACATTTAGATCTTTAATCCATTTTGAGTTTATTTTTGTGTGTGGTGTTAGAAAGAGGTCTAGTTTCATTCTTTTACAAGTGGTTGACCAGTTTTCCCAGCACCACCTGTTAAAGAGACCGTCTTTACTCCATTGTATATTCTTGCCTCCTTTGTCGAAGATAAGGTGTCCATAGGTGTGTGGATTTATCTCACGGCTTTCTATTTTGTTCCACTGATCTATATTTCTGTCTTTGTGCCAGTACCATACTGTCTTAATGACTGTGGCTTTATAGTAGAGCCTGAAGTCAGGCACGTTGATTCTTCCAGTTCCATTCTTCTTTCTCAAGATTGCTTTTGCTATTCGAGGTTTTTGGTATTTCCATACAAATCTTGAGATTATTTGATCTAGTTCTATGAAAAATACTGCTGGTAGCTTGATAGGAATTGCATTGAATCTGCACAAGCAAGGAAATTGAAGCTGTAATCAGAAATCTTCCAACAAACAAAAGCCCAGGTCCAGACGGCTTCACAGCTGAATTCTACCAAAAATTTCGAGAAGAGCTAACATCTATCTTACTGAAACTATTCCAGAAAATTTCAGAGGAAGGTAAACTTCCAAGCTCATTCTATGAGGCCACCATCACCCTAATACCAAAACCTGACAAAGACACCACAAAAAAGAAAGCTACAGGCCAATATCACTGATGAACATAGATGCAAAAATCCTTAACAAAATCCTAGCAATCAGAATCCAGCAACACATTAAAAGATCATACACCATGACCAAGTGGGCTTTATCCCAGGGATGCAAGGATTCTTCAATATCCGCAAATCGATCAATGTAATTCACCACATTAACAAATTGAAAAATAAAAATCATATGATTATCTCAATAGATGCAGAAAAAGCCTTTGACAAAATTCAACATCCATTTATGATAAAAACTCTCCAGAAAGCAGGAATAGAAGGAACGTACCTCAACATAATAAAATCTATATATGACAAACCCACAGCTAACATTATCCTCAATGGTGAAAAATTGAAAGCTTTTACCCTAAAGTCAGGAACAAGACAAGGGTGTCCACTTTCACCACTTCTATTCAATATAGTTCTGGAAGTTTTGGCCACAGCAATCAGAGCAGAAAAAGAAATACAAGGAATCCAAATTGGAAAAGAAGAAGTAAAACTCTCACTGTTTGCAGATGACATGATCCTCTACATAGAAAATCCTAAAGACTCGACCAGAAAACTACTAGAGCTAATCAATGAATATAGTAAAGTTGCAGGATATAAAATCAACACTCAGAAATCCCTTGCATTCCTATACACTAATAATGAGAAAGTAGAAAAAGAAGTTAAGGAAACAATTCCATTCACCATTGCAACGAAAAGAATAAAATACTTAGGAATATTCCTACCTAAAGAAACTAAAGACCTATATATCGAAAACTATAAAACACTGATGAAAGGAATCAAAGAGGACACTAATAGATGGAGAAATATACCATGCTCTTTTTTTTTTTTTAAATCATGAATGGATGTTAAATTTTGTCAGGTGTTTTTCTTAAATCTTGTTGAGAAAAATCATGATTTTCCTTTTTTCCTTGATGTGATGAATTACACTAATTGCATTTTGAATGTTGAACCAACTTTGCATTCCTGAGATAAACCTCATTTGTTCCTGTTGCATTATCCCTTTTATATATTTCTGGATTTGATTTGCAAATATTTTATGGAGGATGTTTATATCAATGTTTATGAAGAATATTGGTATGTGGTTTTGTTTTTGCTATTTTGTATGTGGCTGGCTTTGTAGAATTAATTGGAGATGTTCCCTTATTTTCTGAGTGTGGGTATATTTTTATTAGTTGTTTCTTAGGTGTTTGATAGAATTTACCAGTGAAGACATCTGGGACTGGGTCTATTTTTCGTTCAGTTCAGTTCAGTTGCTCAGTCGTGTCTGACTCTTTTGACCCCATGAATCGCAGCATGCCAGGCCTCCCTGTCCATCACCATCTCCTGGAGTTCACTCAGACTCACGTTCATTGAGTCCGTGATGCCATCCAGCCATCTCATCCTGTGTCATCCCTTTCTCCTCCTGCCCCCAGTCCTTCCCAGCATCAGGGTTTTCCCATTGAGTCAACTCTTCACATCAGGTGGGCAAAGTATTGGCGTTTCAGCTTTAGCATCATTCCTTCCAAAGAAATCCCAGGGCTGATCTCCTTCAGAATGGACTGGTTGGATCTCCTTGCAGTCCAAGGGACTCTTAAGAGTCTTCTCCAACACCACAGTTCAAAAGCATCAATTCTTCGGCACTCAGCCTTCACAGTCCAGCTCTCACATCCATACATGACCACAGGAAAAACCATAGCCTTGACTAGATGGACCTTAGTCGGCAAAGTAATGTCTCTACTTTTGAATATACTGTCTAGGTTGGTCATAATTTTTCTTCCAAGGAGTAAGCGTCTTCTAATTTCATGGCTGCAGTCACCATCTGCAGTGATTTTGGAGCCCAGAAAAATAAAGTCAGCCAATGTTTCCACTGTTTCCCCGTGAAGTGATGGGACTGGATGCCATGATCTTCGTCTTCTGAATGTTGAGCTTTAAGCCAACTTTTTCGCTCTCTTCTTTCACTTTCATCAAGAGGCTTTTTAGTTCCTCTTCACTGGGAAGTATTAAATTATGGGTTCAGTTTGTTTACTAGCTATGTGTGTGTGTGCTCAGTCATGTCCGATGCTTTGCAACCCCACATGTTGTAGTCTGCCAGGCTCCTTGTCCATGGCATTTTCTAGGCAAGAATACTGAAATCAGTTGCTATTTCTTACTCTAGAGACTCTTCCTAACCCAGAGATCAAAGCTATGTCTCCTGCATCTCCTGCACTGGCAAGCAGATTCTTTAGCACTAGTGCCGCCTGGGAAGCCCTATAGGGCTATTTTTATTTTAAATGTCTTCTTTTTCTCTGTTTTGGTACTGTTGTCTTTCAAGGAATTTGTCCATTTCATCTAGATTGTTGACATGATGTTCTTCATTTTATCTCCTTATTATCCTATGAGTATCTATACGATCTGTACTGATACCACCTCTTTAACTCCTGATACTGGTATTTTGTGTTTTCTCTTTTTTCCCCCTTGATCACCCTCACTAACTTTGTTTGACAGCCTCTGAAATGGTTCCTAGTTGTATCTGCCTCTTGGTATTCACATCCTTGTGTAATCCCCATCACTTGAGTATGAGCTGAATCTTGTGAATCACTTTCAATGAATAGAATATGGAAAATGTGATGGGATCTTACCTTGGAGATTGGTTTACAAAGTGACTCTTGCTTCCATTTTGCACATCCTTTCTTGCTCTTTTGCTTGTGTTTCTCATAAACAGCAATATAATCGACGTTGCTTTCTAGTTCAGTCTATCAATCTGTGCCTTTTACAAGGAGTGTTTGGACCACTTACATTTAATGCAGTTACTGATATGATTTAGATTTAAGTCTACTTTCTTGGATTTTATTTTTTATTTGTATTTTCTGTCCTTTGTTCCTCTATTTCTCCTTTCCCACTTTCTTTTAGTTTAACCAAATATGTTTTATAGTTTCTGTGTACTTTGAAGTATTCTTTTGGTTAATAAAAAAACTTCAAGTTAGAAAATAATCTTTATTATTTTTGATCAGGAAAAAACCTACCGTAAGCTTATACTCTGAGAGGCTGTTAGCCTAGACTAGAGAGGATGATTCACTAGTTTCATTAATGTGATCATCATGGTGTTGATGGATCTGCACAGCACAGGGCACACTGGATATCACCCTTGTTCTCTCTGGGATTTTCTGTGAGGCTCTAGCCCATGAGTCATACTGGCAGTGGGTTCTACATGGACGGTCCACACAGGGCTCAATCTATGGTTAATGCTTTCTTTGGGAGTGTGCATTTCAGTTCCATGTCAAGCTGGGTCTCTTTCCATTGGATTCCAGACTTCTGCTTGCTGTCACCATCTCTTTCCATCACAGCTACTTCCCTCAGTTTGATAAGTGGCAGGGAATATTCTGAAACTTTAGAGAAAAGCTGTGGGAGTCACAGATGCCGGTGTTTTAGATAAACTTCAGACATGCTCTGACTTTAAGGGGTTCAGATGCGAACCCCTTAAGGGGGTGGGATGCTTTGGTCCCCTCCGCTATCCCACACCATGGTGCTTATTTTAGGAAAAAAGAACCATGACTTATAGGTGTTGAGTTATCATTCATTCTATTCCTTTCTGTTTTTGCTTTGTTTATGACTTAGATTAATTCTGAACCTCTTGTACCTGGGCTCCGATGAAAATTCCAATAAAGCAAAAATGATTAAAATTGGATTGCCTGTAGAAATCGAGATGCTGTTTCCCCCCCAGCAGGTTCAGCATCTAAATAAAGGGGGAGGCCCAGACTCTGCACATCAGCCTTTTAAGCAGGGCACCATGGGAATACCTCTGTTTGGATCCATAAATACAAACCAGGAAATCTTTAACGGGACTTTTCTCTACAGCTTTTAAAAAATCCAATATGAGATTATAGCTTTGATCATAACTTAATTTTTCATTTCCATTTGAACTTTAATTTTACTTAAATTTTCTTCTGACAAATCTCCAAAGGAATATTTCAGTGACACAGCATAATGATGGCAGATTATTCATACACCAGCCCTTAGGCTACCAAGAAAGCCTTCATCATCTCAGAGTGAGTTTTATTGGAATCTGTAGCTCACAAAATATTACTTTATGACAGCCCCTGTGCAGTGGAATTTAAAGGCTTAAGTTTTGGAAGAATTTACGTTTTGGTAGCATCCTCTGCTACACCTTTAGGAACATTAAACTCTCCCAGTGATACTCCTGTGGAAACGTGTTAGGTAATCCTCTTGCGTTTATCTCCGGATAGGTGTGTGGGGCTTGGAACAGCCTTTTGGCCTCTTTCTTTTAGGGCAGCAGGAGTAGAAGGCAACAGCTGTGCCCTTCAGTCAATGTACTTTCCAAGGGAAGGCTGGTCTGTCTTGGCGATGTGAACACGGATGAAAGATCCTGTCCCAGAGCTGCTACAAAGAGCTGATTGTACTTCATGCATTGAACAGATAATTATTAAGCACCAGCTTTCGCCAGGTGCTCTTCTGAATCTTGAGGACATGCCAGTGGGTAGGTCAGGCATTGTAGCTGCCTTCGTGGAGCTAGTGGGCTGGTAGAGAGGACAGAAATTAAACTAAAACACACAACATATGTCCATCATAACGGGATGAGAGCTATGAAGAAAAGAACATCTTCATGGAAAAGGAGTTTCAGCTGAGACCTGGAGGATGGGTGGAAGTTAGCCAGAGGAAAGGATTTTCTCCAACAACATAGAGAGATGCCTTCATTCGCATTTCCCTTGTTCCCCATGAATTTGAACCTCTTTGTGTAGTTACTGGCAGCTTGGATCTAGTTTTGTGAAATTTGCTTCCTCATGTCCTTTCTCTTTTTTTTTCAGTGAGTCATTTTGCTTGTTGATTTGGAGGAGCTTTGCTTTTCATAGGGAGGTTTTGACCCACCTGCACTGTGTGGTATTCTCCAGGTGGGCTTGCATGTGGATGGAGACTGGGTGGTTACTGCACTGCATGGAGCAGTCAGAACTGGTGGCCTTGAAGAAGGCTGGTTTACTTGAATCAGTCTGGGACCAAGTGGGTGTGATGTGTCTGAGTCTGCGTGGGGCTCGTTTTATCTGCAGCACTGGATTACAGAAGCCAGGGCTTGTATTGAGAGAGAATCAGCATTCTTTATACTGAGCTCCACACTGCATGGGCTTCTATTATCAATCAGTAATCCTGGCAGGAATTCTTCCCATGGAGCCTCTAAAGTGAAAGTGAAAGTCTCTCAGTTGTATCTGACTGTTTGCAACCCCATGGACTACAGAGTCCATGGGATTCTCCAGGCCAGAATACTGGAGTGGGCAAAGCCGTTCCCTTTTCTAGGGGATCTTCCCAATCTAGGGATCGAACCCAGGTCTCCCACATTGCAGGCAGATTCTTTACCAGCTGAGCCACCAGGGAAGCCAAAGAATACTGGAGTGGGTGGAGTGGGTAGCCTGTCCCTTCTCCAAGGGTTCTTCCCAACCCAGGTCTCCCACATTGCAGGCGGATTCTTTATCAGCTGAGCCACCAGGGAAGCCAAAGAATGCTGGAGAGGGTAGCCTGTCCCTTCTCCAGTGGATCTTCCTGCATGGCTGCTTCCTTACCAGCTGAGCTTCCAGGAAGTCCATGGAGCCTCTAAACACCTGCTTATCTTTCACGGTGCGAGCAGGGGCACTTTTACTTGTATAAAAGGTAACTGATTGGGGTAGTAAACATTTAGGGTGCTATTTTTCTCCTCAACACTGTATCTGTTTCCCCTGAGGCCAGAATACTGGAGTGGGTAGCCTTTCCCTTCTCCAAGGGACCTTCCCAACCCAGGGACCGAACCCAGGCCTCCTGCATTGTAGGCGGATTCTTTACCAGCTGAGCCACAGGGAAGCCCTGACTTCTTTAAAGACCATGTTTTACTCTGTTGGTTAGCAAAACAAAGCAGCACTTCTAGCCTGGTGTTGGGACCTATGAGATTTTACTGAATGTTTCTTCTCCGTATTTCTTGCCCTTGCAAGAAATTTCTTGTGAAATTCTCTCTTGTGAAAATAAAGGCCATAGACAAGGAGAAGCGAAATCCCATGTCTTGATCCTTCTGGGTTTGCCAGTAAAGCCTGTGCACTGGGCAGGCAGTTTCCTGTGATGCTGTGCCCTCATGCTGTGCTCTGTGCAGACATCACTGATGAATCCCAGCCCCTGTCCCAGTCAGGTCTTCACAATCCTCTTCCATGCAGTGCTCTAGGAAATCAAGGAATTGCAGCTGGCATGTGAAGGGAACCATCTTTGCCTTCCTCAACAGAATTCTTTCCCTGTCACTTTCCTACTTCACTTAGGGCCCACTATGTCTCTTTAGCCTAGAATTTTCCAAGAAGCAGTAATCTGACAAAAGAGTTTTGAGGTTAAAAAAAAAATTGGGAAATACCACACACTCAGATCATTAAAGGATCTTTACTGCTGGAGTGGAAAAATGTGCATAATTTAGTTAACTTAAAAAATAGTTCTTGAGTCCCTTTGCTATTCACCTGAAACTATCACAACATTGTTTGTTAATCAGCTATATTCCAATACAAAATAAAAAAGTTAAAAATAGCGCTTATCAGCATCCTAAAAGCATGGAATTTGTTGTCAGAAATGGTGTTTAACTTATTCAACAATTGAAGACATATTTATTGATATTACAGTAGCTGCTCTGTGTTAGGTACTATTCTGGGTGATAGATGCTCTAGAGAAAAATGAAACAGAGAAGGTGGATAGTACATTGCAGGGCTGAGGGGTTTCAATGTCAGCAGGATGATCAAGGATGAAATGATGGTACCTGAACATGGAGGGGGGTGAGATGTGTTGATAACCAGGAAAAGACATTCCAGGCAGAGATAGCAGCAGGTACAAAGGGCCTGAGGTAGGGACATGTCTATTGTGTTCAAGAAGAGCAACAAGGACCCTGCAGTCCCAGTCCTGGGCATACATCTGGAGAAATACACGATCTGAAAAGACACATGCACCCAAATGTTCATCGCAGCACTGTTTACAATAGCCAAGACGTGGAAGCGACCTAGATGTCCATCGACAGAGGAACGGATAAGAAGATGTGGCATATATACACAGTGGAATATTACTTGGCTACAGAAAGAATGAAATCATGCTGTTCGCAGCAACATGAATGGACGTAGAGAGTGTCATATTGAGTGAAGTGAGTCAGACAGAGAAGGAGAAATATCGTAATATCCTTTATATGTGGAATCTAAAAAGAAATGATACAAATGAACTTACTTACAAAACAGGAACCGACTCACAGACTTCGAGAATGAACTTATGGCTGCTAGCAAGAAGCATAGGGAAAGGATAGTTAGGGAATTTGGAATGGGCATGAACACACTGCTATATATATGTATACACACACACACACACATGTTTAAATTTATTTATTTCAATTGGAGGACAGTTACTTCACAATATTGTGAACACTTTTGCCGTACATCAACATGAATCAGCCATTTAAAACGGATAACCAACAGGAACTTGCTGTTTAGCACAGGGCACTCTGCTCAATGTTATGTGGTCGTCTGGATGGGAGGAGAGTTTGGAGGAGAATGGGTACATGTGTACGTATGGCTGGGTCCCTTTGCTGTCCACCTGAAACTATCACAACATTGTTTTCAATTGGCTATACTCCAGTATAACATAAAAGGTTTTTAAAAAAGACGAGCAACAGGGCTAGTGTGGCTACAGTGGAAAGAATAAAGGATGAGAATGAGATGAGGAGGACTGAAGGGCTTCAGGGGACCTTGTGATTGCTCGGACTTTCACTTTGGGAGTCAGAATGGTGTAAACTGAAATCCATGAGGAGGCTATCAATGGCATGAATCAGAGATTATGGTGGTTTAGACCCCTGGAGGTGATAATAAGTGGTAAAACTCAATGTATTCTGAAGGTAGATTTTGAAGGTGGGCTTTCCTAATAGGTTGGTTGTGGAGCATGTGAAAATAACAGAGGAGTTAAGGATGCCTTCAAGGATTTGCATCTGAGCAGTTAAGGATGGAGTTGTCTGACTTCCTGGTGGGGTGGTCCTGTGGTTGGGTGTCTACCTGCCAAAGCAGGGGGCATGGGTTTGACCTTACTCTAGGAAGATCCCGCATACTGTGGGCAACTAGGCCTGTGTGCCACAACTGCTGAGCCTCGTGCTCTAGGGCCTGTGCTCAGCGACAAGAAGCCACTGCAATGAGAAGCCTGCACTCCGCAACTAGAGAGTAGTCCTGGCTCGCCCCAACCAGAGAAAGCCTGCCCACACTAATGAAGACCCACACAGCCAAAAAATAAAATAAGCTAATAAAAAGCATGGAGTTGTCATCACCTGAGGTGGGAAGACTTAGAAAGAAACAAGTGTCTGGGGGAGAGGGAAGGGAGAAGATGAGGCTTCCCTGGTGGCTCAGTAGTGTAGAATCCGCCTGCCAAGGCAGGAGACATGAGTTCAGTCCCTGGGTTGGGAAGATCCCCTGGAGAAGGAGATGGCACTCACTCCAGTATTCATGCCTGGGGAGTCCCATGGACAGAGGAGCCTGACTTGCTACAGTCCATGGGGTTGCAAAGTGTCCAGACACAACAGAGCAACTTGAACGGCTGTGACAACAAAGGAGAAGATAGCATGGGGAGGATATCAGGAGTCCATTCAGGACATTTTAGGTTTGAGGTGCCAGTTAAACAGGCAAGTGGAAGTATCTAGAGGCAGAATGGAGACTCTGGAGTCAAATTGCTGAACCACTTTTTAGCTTTGTGACCCTGGACAAACGACCCAGTGTCTCTGTGGCTTAATTTTTTTCTCATCTGTAAAACAAGATCATGATAGTCCTTCCCTCCTAGGGTTATTATGAGGTATAACTGAGTTAGTGTTTGTAGAATGCTTAGAACAATGCCTGGCATATAGTAAGTGCTAAATGTTTGCCACTGTTGTTACTGTATGTACAAATCTGGCTCATGCTATTTCTCTTGGTGATGACAGCCGTTTAAGATTCTAAATAGGGAGTTGTTCCATCGCTAAGTCATGTCCAACTCTTTTGTGTCCCCTTGGATTGTAGCCTGCCAGGCTCCTCTGTGCATGGGATTTCCCAGGCAAGAATAATGAAGTGGGTGTCATTCTTTTCTCCAGGGGGTCTTCCTGACCCAGGGATTGAACCTGCGTCTCCTGCATTGGCAGGTGGATTCTTTACCAATGAGGAACCTGGGAAGCCCAAACAGGGAGTTACACTGAAGTTTTAGAATGAATCGTAAAGACGATTTAGAACCTTTGCTGATTTGGATACAAGCTTTTACCAGACACTCTTTTTTGAAAGGGAGGGACTTTGTAGAATTGTGATGATGGGGGATTTATCATAAAAGGTTAAGTCAGATGCAGGAGTCATTTCCCAGAGAGCATGCCTTTCCTGTGCTGCCCTGCACCAACGGGTTCTTTATGCTCTCTCTCTGTTGGCTGCAGCCCCCACTCTGTCTATGCTGCTCCCTGCAAGACCTCAAGGCGAAGTATCAGATCACTGCTGGGTCAAAACAGCCTTTAATCTCCTCCATATTCTCTCCTATCATTGGGGTTTGCAAGATAATTTGGTGTAAAGTGAGAAGAATCATTTCAAGAAGCAGCAGCCACTGGGAGTGAGGCTTATTTTGCCTCTCCCATGGCTGGCATCTCAGCAAAACTTTGGGAATCTCAGTTGGCTGGTTTGAACAGAAATATGAAATTAGTATTTTCACTTCCACTTAAGCTTCTCAGTGGAAAAAAAAAAAAAGGAAAACCCGGCTGTTCCTGGGGCTTGGTGATGGAGTTGGTTACTCGCTTATTAAATTTCAGTTGGTGGGTCCCCAGGCTAGTCACTGTCATTACTCTGCTTGCATTTCATGCCTGGCAGGGTGGAGGGTGGTGCTTGACAAGTCTCATTTCTGTGCTCAGACCAGGAGATTTTCCTGGGTACTCAGGTGTGCAGACCTTTTCTCTCGTCTCTTGAATCTGTTCCATATCCTGGGCTCCTGATTCTCTCCCCACCATCCTTCCCAACGCCCACTTAAAATAGAATCACAAGAGTAACACTTATTTGTGGGTGAAACAAATGAAAAGAGCAGAAAAGTTCTTAGAAGAAAGGTGTATATTCTCTTTTCTCCTCACCTCGCCCTTTCCTGAGGGTACCCCGTACCCCCTCTCCCTTGATGGTGTGGAGTATTTATTCCAGACTTTTGGTGCATTAGCTAACACATGCCTGATCTCAGACATAGACACTGTGCCCAAGGGTCTTAAAATACAAGTTATTTTATTTTTTTTCATTTTTCCAAAACAGTTTAATTTAAAAGGGTTAAGAATCTGAAAAAGTTCAGGAGGACCCCGAAAGAGCATACCATGTGAGTCTACTGGCTTAGTCACACCATTATCAAAAAGACGTTTAAGTTTAATAAAAATTTTATACAAAGAAAATGGGAAAGAATATATCCATATGATAAAGGCAATTATGCTTCATAAATAAGACCAACTAGGCTATTTATTTATTTTTGTTTTTGGACAACTGTAATTCATAAATGCTCTTTCTCCCCTGCTTTCTTCTCATAGGTTTTTTTTTTTTTTTTTTTCTTTCTTCTCCAACATGGGTAACTAGCTGGAAATAGTACAGTTCACAGCCTCTTACCAACAATGAGGAGAAAGAAAACAAGACCAAAATGTACACTCGAATGTACTAGAATGATATTGTACAATTAATTTTTTCTCATAGACATGGGTCACCTCTTTTGTTCAGCTCTTCTTGTTTTGCACAGCATACAATCTTGTAGATGGTGCTACTGCATATATAGCGTAACAGTACAGCAGTGCCCTGCTTCCTCTCACACTGCCTTTGAAATACAAGTAATTTTACATGGTCATTCTTGTGGTTGAGTCAGCTGTAGTGATGGTGGATGAAACTAGAGCCTGTTATACAGAGTGAAGGAAGTCAGAAAGAGAAAAACAAATATTGTATATTAACGCATATATATATATATGGAGAAGGCAATGGCACCCCACTCCAGTACTCTTGCCTGGAAAATCCCATGGGCGGGGGAGCCTGGTGGGCTGCAGTCCATGGGGTTGCGAAGAGTTGGATGCGACTGAGCGACTTCACTTTCACTTTTCACTTTCATGCATTGGAGAAGGAAATGGCAACCCACTCCAGTGTTCTTGCCTGGAGAATCTCAGGGATGGGGGAGCCTGGTGGGCTGCCATCTATGGGGTCAGAGAGAATCGGACACGACTGACGCAACTTAGCAGCAGCAGGAGCAGCAGCAACGCATATATATGGAATGTAAAAGAAATGGTATCGAACCTATTTGCAGGGAAGGAATGGAGACTCAGATATAGAGAATGGGCTTGTGGACATGATGGCTGAGGGAGACTGGGGGACAACGGGAGAAAGTGGCACCGACATATATACACCACCGTGGGTAAGACAGATAGCTGCTAGGCAGTTCCTGTATAACACAGGGAACCCAGCCTGGTGCTCTTTGATGACCTGGAGGGGTGGGATTGGGGGAGGGGAGGGAGGCTCAAGACAGAGGTGGTATATATATGTGCTAAGTCGCTTTAGCTGTGTCTGACTCTTTGCAACCCTACAGACTGTAGCACACCAGGCTCCTCTGTCTATGGAATTCCCCAGGCAAGATACTGGAGTGGGTTGCCATGCCCTGCTCCAGGGGATCTTCCTGACCAAGGAATTGAACCTGTCTCTCATTATGTGTCCTGCTTTGGCAGGACAGTTCTTTACCACTAGTGCTACCCGGGAAGCCCATTATATGTATAAATATGGCTGATTTGTGTTGCTGTATGACAGAAATCAACAGCATTGTAAAGCAGTTTTCCTCCAATTAAAAATAAATTAAAAAAGATAAAAACATAAAGTAATACAAAAGGCTTATAATGAACAAAAAATTATTTCTATCTTGGTTCACTGCCCAGAGGCAATAATAACCTTGAATTCTTTTAGTGTCAAGCCCCTGGTGGGACTTAGCACTATGACTCAGAAACTATGGGTATGTCTGTGGTTCTTGATCAACTTCAGTTATTATTAATTCAGATTTCTGGCTTTGCTGCTGCTGCTGCTAAGTCGCTTCGGTCGTGTCCGACTCTGTGCGATCCCATAGACAGCAGCCCACCAGGCTCTGCCGTCCCTGGGATTCTCCAGGCAAGAACACTGGAGTGGGTTGCCATTTCCTTCTCCATCTGGCTTTGCTAGATGAGATTTAATTTCATTTCCATCCCATACCACCTCATCTCTCAACTTTGACAGATTGTCATTTTTACTATATATAGTAAAAATAATAAATAGAACTTAATTATTTTGGCTTTGTAAATAGAGTTCTTTTCAGAGCTATACTAAGATGATATTTTATTTCTTTTTCCCCTGGAGTTTGTAGTTGCCTTTTTTTCCCCGTTTTTTTCAAACTATTTGTCTTTGTTGTCTCTTAAATATTTTTTCAAGATTTTTCTTATGTTACGTATGTGGTCAAAGTCTTTTTATTTTTCCTGATGACACTTTTCTAAGATTTCTGCTGGTCCAGTGTACACTGTACAGCTGTAATCCTTGGATTTCCCTGATGGATGTCGGGGATTTCACTGGACTTCAGATTTTCAGGCTCTCTGGGCTTTCTGAAGGCTTTTTGGTTTCCTGGGTGGCTGATCCCTCTCATTTCTCATGTTGTCTTTGCTGGAGTTTTTCCTACCCTGCTTCCTGTTCCCACTTCCTCACCACACTCCTCCAAGGATTTATTAAAATCTATCTTTAACCCATGATTCCTCCTCTTTTAATTTTTACAGATCTATGGCTTTTAAAATTCCTTCACTGTCATTTTAACGGGTTTTTAGGAGGAGAGAAATGCGTGTACTTAGTCTCCTGTTTTGAACCAGAAGTCCCACTTAAGGTTAAAAAAGGCTCTCGCAATTTCTGTCTCTCTGTGTGTCTCTCTCTGTATTATTATTTTCACTTAAGTATAATCTAGTGATTGATGACCCTACTGTCAGATAAAGCTAGATAGAACTTAGTGCTTATATGCCACAGTGAATATCATCAGGGTTCATTCATCCTGAAGTTTACCTAGGGGTTCATAATGCTTCGTCATGCTTTTTCACTGTCTGAGCCATCTACATTTTGGTAATATCATTTAATGCTTTTCAGTGATTATGTATGCCATTCCCTGGTGGCTCAGACTAGAATCTGCCTGCAATGCAGTGGGTTCAATTCCTGGGTCAGAAAGATTCCCTGGAGGAGGGCATGGAAACCCATTCCAGTATTCTTGCCTGGAGAATCCTGTAGATGGAGGAGCCTGGGGTGAAAAGAGTTGGACACAACTGAGTGACTAACACTTTCACTTTCAGTGGTTATATATGAGGAGGATGTGCCTTTATAAAGTGATGAAACATAGAGCAATTTTATTAAATTATATAATATGGACACAGATATGTACATACATGCAATAAGACCATAATTTATCTGATTCCTGAAGACTTTGTTTATCTGCCTGACTTTTTTCTTTGTATCACGGACATCTTCCTCTGAGACATTTTCAAATTTAAACTAGCGCTGGGACTTCTACTTCTGACACTGTGATTTCGAGTGAATGGTGGTTTCTGTCTGCTCACTTTGAGCAGATGGGGAACCTGAAAATCATGCATGCTCTATTTCTGTTTTTCCCTTGTTGTTGTCTAGTTGCTAAGTCATGTTCAACTCTTTGCAACCCCATGCACTGCAGCCTGCCAGGCTTCCCTGTCCGTGGGATTTCTCAGGTTGGCATACTGGAGTGGGTTGCCATCTCCTTCTCCGAGGGATCTTCCCGACCCAGGGATTGAACCCGTGTCTCCTGTACCAGCAGGCAGATTCTTTACGGCTGAGCCAGTGGCAGCTCCTCTCCAGAAACTTTCCCAACCTCCCCAGGCATGAGCAGCAGATGGCAGCAGTAAAAGCGTGGATTGGGAATTAGGCAGCAGGGTCAACATTTTCCAAGGTCAGTGAACTTGGGCATGTTATTTAGCACCTGTGAGTCTCTGTTCACTCACCAGTAGAATGAGGGAGGAAAATGTACCTATCAGTGTCATTTTGGCTGGGTTAGAAATTTGTGGGCAGAGACCACACCCACATACCACTGTGTGCTTAGACTCAATTCCCAATTCATGAGAAGCTTGAATAGGAGGGTTGGTGCTCACCTAGGGTGACATTGTCTGTAAATAGCAAGATCTCCCTAGACTTGAGAAGTTAATTTCCTACTGTGCTATCATCTATCACTTCTTTTTTCATATCTGGAGTTTGCATTATTATTTTTCCCATACATGCAGATATTTTATTTATATCAAAGAGGCGCCACAGAGCAGTGGGAGAGGACACTTCTCAGTAAATGACCTGGAGTCCACTAGTTATTCATATGGGAAAAATTCATCTTGACTCGTCAATTATAAACCAAAAATCAATTCCAGGTGGATTTTAGATCTAAATGTGAAACTTTAAAGTAACATTTCTAATAGGTAACATAGAATATTTTCATGACCTTAGGGTAGGCAAAGATTTCTTAGAACAAAGCACACGAGCCATAAAGAAAAATTGATAAATTGGGTCTTATTGATATTAAGAATTTCTGTTCATCAAAAGGCACCTTCAAGAGAATAAGAGACACAGGAACAGAGGATAAGCATTGCCATATATTTATCTGATAAAAAGACTCATATCTGAGATATGAAACTTACTCCCACAAATTCATCTAGAGAAAAATAACCCATAGGAAAAAAGTGGGCACAGATTTGACCAGACATTTTGCCAAAAAAAAAAAAAAAAAAAAAGGCTTCCCTGCTGATCAGACAGTAAAGAATCTGCCTGCAATGCAGGAGACCTGGGTTCAACCCCTGGGTCAGAAAGATTCCCTGGAGAAGGGAATGACGACCCACTCCAGTATTCTTGCCTGGAGAATCCCATGGACAGAGGAGCCTGGTGGGCTACAGCTATGGGGTCACAAAGAGTCAGTGAGTTAGTCATGACTGAACGACTAACACTTCACACACACACACACACACACAAAACTGAATCATAATTAAGTATAAATAAAAAGGTGCTCCATATCGTTACTCATTATGAAAATATAAATTACATCCATTAAGAGATATACTACATGTGCACCATGAGGGTTGAAATGGAAAACACTGCAAAGAGCAAGTGTTGGTGAAGATGTGGAGCAAATGGACTGCTCATGCAGGGCTGACTTACTGTTAAAAGCACTTCTGTAAACTCGTTTGGTGGTTGTCATCATTTGTCAGAAGAAACACACAGACAAGTTACCCCCTTCAGAGAGTAGTTATCTCCTTTTTTTTTTAAACTATCAATTTATTTATTTGGCAGAACTGGGTCTCAGTTGCAGCACTTGAGACCCTTGATCCTCGCTATTGCACGCACGGTCTTTTGTTTCAGCCTGAGGAATCTAGTTCCCTGACCGGGGATCAAACTTGGGCACCCTGAGTTGGGCATGAGGCATCTTAGCCACTGGATTACCAGGAAAGTCCCATGGCCCCTTCTTGTTATCAATCCAGGCACAGCTTCAGCAAGCCTGAATTGTTCACAGGAAAGAGCTCTGAAATTGTTCTTCTCAAGACTCCCATAGTCATGTGCTCTTTACCATAGCAATGTGATAACTTGTGCACACACCTGACCTCCCCAACAAGCCCTGAGCCCTGCGAGATAGGGACCATATCCTATTACCTTTTGGATTTCCCAGTGATCTGGATAGTGTCCAATACCTAGAGGATGCTTAGTAAGTGTTGAGAGGCTGCGTGAATGAAACCCCATATGAATCACACATAGTCAGCTTGTACTTCATTACATAAAATGTGCAGGTAGAATTGCCAAGGTGGAAAGCAGGTTTAGGATATTTTGATTCAATATGGTACATATGTTGTGAGTGGATCTCACTTGGGGTGGGAGAAGGTCTTCAAGCCACATCTCAGAACATACAGGCAGGCATCTTCCAGGACTGTTGATATTTAGGATGGATTTTCTCCAAATTGGGAAGACCTGGCTTAAATGATAGATGACATGGAATATATTAGATTCACTGAGGGGCTCTGGGGCCCAGGGAGACATGCGTCACCCTTCACAGGGCCTGGCACTGAGCTTCAGGGAATGGCCGAGATGCGCTGGCTTTCATAAGGGCTCTTGAACAGAGAAAACCAGAGTGTTTTCAGAGGCAAGCTCGGAATAGTGAGGCACAGAGTGGGCGCCGCACAATTTCTGGATGGATTTACCACCTCTTTGCCTCTCTCCCACAGGTGGCTCTGTTTAGCATGCCCCAGCTCGGGAGCTGCAGGCATTCACGTGCTTGGTGAATCTGAGTGACGCCTCCCGGGCGGGTCAGGAGCCAGGCCCAGTGAGGCGGCAGTGAGCTTCCATTTGTGCTGGGTGCCCAGCCAGTTGCTCTTCCGTAAGGTCTTTAATTCTGTCTTCACAGCCACCCTGATATACAGATACCACCGTCTGGCTTTAGAGATGAGGGAACGCAGGCCTGGCAGCGATGCTCACTGCTCGGAGTCGGGCACAGCCGGGTGCCGAGGTTCGAATGTGGGCCTGATGCTCCATCCACTACAATGTGCGGGGTGAGGGGGACCTCCCCTCCCTGTGGTCCTCTGGGGTGGCACCCCGTATGGCGATTGATGAGGGAGCAAGGACCAGGTGATAAGGCTGCCCTGGCCATGGCTGTCCCCACAGCGCTGGGACTCAGCATTAGTCCCCTTCTTGATTTGTGAGAGATTAGGCTGGAAATGGGAGAAGGCAATGGCACCCCACTCCAATACTCTTGCCTGGAAAATCCCATGGATGGAGGAGCCTGGTAGGCTGTAGTCCATAGGGTTGCTAAGAGTTGGACACGACTGAGCGACTTCACTTTCACTTTTCACTTTCATGCATTGGAGAAGGAAATGGCAACCCACTCCAGTGTTCTTGCCTGGAGAATCCGAGGGACGGGGGAGCCTGGTGGGCTGCCATCTATGGCATCGCACAGAGTCGGATACGACTGACACGACTTAGCAGCAGCAGCAGCAATCTGGAAATGAGTCTTGGTCGGACTCACCTTCTTCATCAGACCCCTTTCCTGCAGAGCCAAGAGGGTTGTCTAAGCAGAAGCTTCTTATTCTGTGGTCCATGGGTTCCAAGATGGATGGGGGGGTGGGTTTTAGAGGTGGGAGTGGGTGGTGATGGTCTAAATCCCCCTGTATGTATGGGGGCGCTTTGGGTGTCTTTCCTCTGGAGGTCACAGCTCCCATCAGTCCACCACACTGCTGGTGACATAAATTGTTCGTGGCGCACTTTCTTGGTTTTTCTCTCATTAAACCCTCCTGGTGAATTGGTGAGGTGTGTGCTTTGTTCTCCCCACTTAAGTACGAGAACACAGTGGGCTGAAGAGAGAGGTGAGATCATTTGGCCAAGGCCACACAGCTGGTACTGACTAGAGCTGATGTCCCAGCCACCACTCTGACTTTAGGATATATATCCTGCTGACCAAATAGGAAACCAGTCCTTGGGTGACTACATCCCTGTGGTTCATTAGGGAAATGTGGGCGCTACAGCTCAGAGTGCTCCCGAGGGGAATGTGGGGAGGTGGGGCCACAGAGCCCCAGCTCCATGGCATGGGCTTTGGTTTTGGAGCAGCTGGGGGCAGGCCCATCTCGTGGGACATCTGGAGATCGGAGGCACCAGGGCCGACCTCTCCATGAGGCACAGCAGGAATGTGCGTGTGTGCTAAATCACCTTAGTCGCGTCCGACTCTTAGTGACCCCATGGACTGTACTCTGCCAGGCTCCTCTGTCCATGGGATTCTGCAGGCAAGAATGCTAGAGTGGATCGCTGTGCCCTCCTCCAGGGCATCTTCCCCACGTAGGGATTCAGTCTGAGTCTCTTTCGTCTCCTGTGCTGGCAGATGGATTCTTTACCACTAACACCCCCTGGGAAGCCCCGGGGCTCTGAAAATATTCTAATTTCTTTTAAAATCAGAAGAAGAAAAGAAAAAGTTTAGAAAAAAATGTAAATATATGATAGTGATATATTCATCTTTATACCAACAACAAAAAGAATAATGTATATTTATGGAGGAAAGGAGCCCGTGAAGGCAGAAGAGCCTCAGGCCCACAGAAGTCATATTACACCCTGAAAAGGGCAGTGTGGGTCGTATCAGAAGCTGGTTTATCTGCCTGGGAAATTCATCTGGATTCTTGAGCCTCATGAATCATGATGGAACCATTTGGAAAACGTATAAAGTGAGAAGAATGGGTGACAGCTGTGTGCAGCGCTTGGGGGCTGATGAGGCCAATGACTGTGATGTGTGGAGTGGGAGATACTGGATATGAACTCTCAACGCAGCCCATCTGCCATGGAAAGAGCGGGGAGGCTGCCCGTCTGTCCAGGTGAGATATTTCAAGTCAGGATGAGTATTTCCATGTTTAATTCCACCATCACTGACCCATGGGTCATGTCATCTCTGGTGATTAAATGGAGACAGAGGGATGTGCTTGGAATTCCTATTTGCCAAGATCTAAGTAAACAATGTTGAAAGGGCCACTACCATTTTTCTCAGTTCCCAGAAGTGGGAGTGATTGGGGTTTCCTGGAGCAGTTCCTGGGGAGTGAGTGATCTCTGTGTAGCTGGGCCTGGAGCTGCCTCTGCAGGTGTTTGGGGTGACTTCCCTCTGTTTCAGGGGCCTGGCAGTGTCAGGGGACAAGAGTCTCGATTATGCCTGATGTGCGTTTAGCGGGGATTCCATTGGTTAAGTGCAGTGGGTGCTTTTGCAGGAAAGGTAAAGTCCTTTTAAGTGTGCTTTACTGATAAACGTGTTCTTGAAGAGCACCAAGGAGGTAACTGTGTTGAGTTGCTGTCCCGCGTTGTTCCTTTCAGAAGATGAGGTTGGGGGCACCTTCTGTCTTTCCCCTAAGACCAAACAGATGGTCACACTGGATGTCCAGCCCTCTCTGCTTTCATGTCATCTAGAACCTTCAGAAGCACCTGAAGCCAGAGCGCAAAGAAGGCCTGTCATACATGCTCATGCACCTGAGTTTGGAGAGTCACCTGCTAGTGGATAAGGAGGGATTTTTGTGACAGATGCCTCCTGCCCCCTGTTGCCTTAAGTCCTCTCCTCTCTGGGTTTCTCTTCCTCGAGCCATGAGAGAGTTCGTCTGCTCCACCCTTCCCATTGCTCTCTCTCTGCTCCAGCCACACGGGCTGCCTTATGCCTCCTGGATTGAACCATACTTCTGAGAAGGAAATGGCAACCCACTCTAATATTATTTCTTGGAGAATCCCATGGACAGAGAAGCCTTGTGGAACCTGGTGGACTATGGTCCATAGGGTTGCAAGAGCTGGACATAACTGAGTGACTAAACCACCACCCACCTGTACCACAGGGCCTTTGCATCTGCCACTCTTTAGCAGACATGCTCTCTCTACCCAGGTAACTCCTATTCATTCTTTGAATCTCAGATCAATGGTAACTCAAGGACACTTTTTCTCCCTCTCTCCTCTTTGTCAGATGCCATATTGATTTTTCCTTTTATTTTAAACTTTTAAAAATTGTGATAAGATACATGCAACATATTATTTGCCATTTAAATAATTTTTGAGTGTAAAGTAGCATTAAGTACATTCATACTGTTGTGCAACCATGACCACTATTTATTTACAAAATGATTTTTCTCATCCCAAATAGAACCTTGGTGCCCATTAAGCAATAACTCCCCTTTCCTCCTTCCTCTTCCCTGCTACCAGTGCTATGTAACTCCTATTCTACTTTCTATCCGCAAATAATGCTTGTTAAAGAATTTTTTTTAATTAAAATTTAAAAAATTTTATTAATTAATTTTTTTGCCATGCTGCATGGCATGTGGGATCTTAGTTCCCCAACCAGGGATTGAACTTGGGCCTCCATTATTGGAAGCGTGAAGTCTTCACCACTGGGCCACCAGGGAAGTCCCTGAAAATATTGCTTTTTAAGAGGCAGGAGAGGGCTGGTCTGTGAAGGCAGTCCTGGGCCTTCAACCCTGATATAAAAGAGCAGAGTCACATTTTGGGAAATTAACATGGATCTGCATAGGTCAAGATTTCAGCTAAGGCTCTTTAACTAGGTTATTTCCACCTACTGTTATTAAATCTGGCCAGTGCTCCTGAATTGGGCCTCAGATTTTCCCACTAGGGGTAAACGAATCCTTCCTGATATCTTTACTCTGTGAATTGGGGTTGGAATTACTTAGTTGGAATTTGTGTTGACTTAAAGCCAAAAAGGAGACTAAGAGTCCTCACTGTGGTAGAGATAATTCTGAGACGGTTCCTGAAGATTCCTGCCCCTGATGTCTGTCCATGCCCCTTCTCCTGGTCATTCACACACCAGCTACTTCAGTTAAGGGATTTTGCAGACTAAGATCCCAAATCAGTTGCCCTTAAGGTAGGGAGGTTATCTAGGTGGGCCTGATCTATGTGAGTGCTTTAAAAGTGGAGAATTTCCTCTGGTTGCAGATGGACACATCAGAGACTTGAAGCATGAGAAAGACTGGCCCCCTGTGGCTGAAAAGACTGGACCCCCTGTGGCTGGTGGTGGCCATGTGGCAAGGAATGTGAGTGCCTTGGTGGAACTAAGGGTGGAACTAAGAGTGGCCCTGGGGTGGCTGTCAACAGGAAACTGAATTTTGTGCCCAAGAGGAAAAGAAAGTGGGGCTTGGTGAGCACAGGTGTGCACAGAGCTTCTGGGGGCACAGGGGAAAGTCAGTTCTAGAGGTTCTGAGAAGGATCTGGTGGAGATAGTACCTGAACTGAGTTGTTATTTAGTCACTCAGTCATGTCTGACTCTTTTGCAATCCCAAGGACTGTCAGGCTCCTCTGTTGGGGGTTCTTCAGGCAAGAATACTGGAGTGGGTTGCCATTCCCTTCTCCAGGGGATCTTCCCAACCCAGGGATCGAACCCATGTCTCCTGCATTGACAGGAGGGTTCTTTACCACTAGCACCACCTGGGAAACCCCTACATGTAAGTGGAGATGGCATTCAGGCAAAGGCATGGAGTGGAAAATGCATTGCTGTGGGTAGGGAGCGACCAGTATCTATTCAGAGCAGGAGCAATTATGCTGAGCAAGTTCAGTGCTTTGCTGGAGTTTACAGAAAGCCCAGAATAGAAAGCAGTAGGTCCAAGAACAAGGCCCTCCAAAGACTCCTTTGTTTTTCTTGGAAGTCTTTTATGGGGCTCGAGAGTCTCCATAAAACTCATCACGTCTCATAGACACCAAGTCTGCCATACTTTTTGTTGGAGCCCCTGTGAAATGTGTCTTGAGAGAGAGGGAGGGAGGTGCCCCAACATGCCTTAGCTCCGACTTTTCTAGAGAGGATGCAGGAATGATGTTTCTGGGCAGGTATAGTCATGGCTGTTTTTGTGTGACTGCCAGGAAGTGGCCTGGAGTCTCTCCATATTGGGGCCACAGCCTGATGCCCCAAGCATTAGATAGAGCGGGCTGGGGACTCCAGGGAGTCACCAAGAAGCTCTGGGCATGACAGGGCTCTGGGGCTCTGGGGTGTGAATGTACAGCTGAGCCCCCTGTTGCACTGTCCTCCCTGGTGCTGCTTCAGGGGATATTCTGTCTCTGGTTCATCACTGTGGCTCCAGGGGCCTTCTATCCATGGTCAGGGGTTTTGATTCTCAGATGCTGATCCTGCCTGTGTCTTGGGTCACAGAGAAACCACTTGTTTGTGTCTAGTCACTGGGGACTGGATGCATTTTGACTGGACATAGTTTCTCCACATTTGGGATCACATCATCCTCATCGTGGGGGCCGTCCTGTGCATTACAGAATGTTGAGCGGCACTCCTGGCCCCTACCTACTAGACGTCCGTAACAACCCCCAGCCAAAAGTGCCTCCAGACACTGCTGAAGTCCCAGGACTTGGAGAGGTGGGGGCAAACTTGCCACGGGTTGATGAAAAAGTGAAAGTGTTAGTTGCTCAGTTGTGTCTGATTCTTTGTGACCCCATGGGCTGTAGCCCTCCAGGCTCCTCTGTCCATGGAATTTTCCAGGCAAGAATACTGGAGTGGGTAGCCATTTTCTTCTCTAGGGGATCTTCCCAACCCAGGGATCAAACCTGGTCTCCTGCACTGCAGGCAGATTTTTTACCATCTGAGCCACCAGGGAAGCCCAACACTAGTTGATAATCACTGGATTAAAGTAGTGAGAAATCAGAGATCATCTTTTCCTTTAAGCTGCTAGGTTCTGGGGTGGTTCGTTATTCTGCAACAGATAACAGAAGTAGTGGTTACCACAGCTGGTCCTCTAGCCGTACCTGGGACTCCCGGTGGTGGTCTGGGTGAGTGGGAACCTGGATCACTGGCAACAGAAGGGAATCTGCACAAGGTGCTGCTCTGTGCAATGACCAGAGTCGGATGAAGGTTCTGGGCCTGACTTCCCCCAGGATGACCTCTGCAGAAGGCGGCAGGGACCTCACACCTGGTTTAGCTTCCTGATGTGGATGCTAATCACTGATCGCCCACGGAGTGTCCTGTGTCCAGCCACCCTGCTAAGCCCTTCATAGGCTTTCTCTGGCTTCGCCACCATATCTGCCATCTGCTGTGGGTCCTGGGTTATTCCCATTTTACAGAGGAAGACACTGAGGCTTAGAAAGGTGAGGCATATGACCCCCAGCCCCAGAACATAAGTGGGGCCTGAACCCTGGCACATCTGATTCTGAAGCTCAGGTTCTTCACTAAAATTTCCTGATCTGGTTTTGCCCTTAACAAAGAGCATTCCCCCACCCGCCCTGCGCCCTCCCCCCCCTCCCCCCGCCATGCCCAGCTCTGGGACCTTCTGAGGAAAAAAATATAATAAAAACATAACCAGAAGCAGTAGAAAAAGCTCCAGAAGGGTAGATGGTGGAAGGCATCTCTCAGATCTCCTATCAGGTACAACCGTAACTCAACCAAGTGTGCACTGCTGCTGGGGACGGCAGAGCTGGGGACGGCAGAGCTTTCACGTGTGGTTGCGCGTGCACACTTGGGGGCTAGGGGTAGGTGAGCCTTCAATCTAGTGCTGGGCTGGGCTCCCTGGGAGATGTGAGTGGTGGGAGCTCACTTCAGCGTCTAGCTGTTTCTCACCACGGCACCGCTCCTGTCTTGGGCAGCATCCTTCACTGCCCCAGTGAGGCCGGTCTCCAACTGAGCTGTCCCTTTCAAGCAGAGAGGCTTGCAGCACATCAGAAAAGCTCTGCTCAGGAGTTTTTGTTCTTTCAGAGCTTATGTGCAGCAGGGACTCTTGAGTGTCTAGATCTACACCATCCTTCGAGGATCAGCTCAGATCCTCCTCCGACTCTTTCACTTATTAGCTCTGTGACCTTGGGTGAGTCACTTCGTTTTCCCCTCCGACCCTCCGTTTATGCTCTGAAAAACGAGGGTAACAAAAGCGCCTTCCTCATTTTATTTAGTTTGTGGGTTAGATGTGGCAGTGCATGGAAAACAGCCGGAGTAGGAATCACATTCCCAGGGCAATGACTGTGGCTAGCTGTCATTAGTCCAGCGTGCATAGGTGGCCCTCTCCTGAACTGTGTCCTTGGGGACCTGGAGTTTTGTAGAAGATTGTGAGCTCTGAAGTCAGACAGACTTGAATCCCCATCCACTAGCTGGGCATGTCATTCTACCTCTCTGTGCCTCAGTTTCCTGAGCCACGAAATGTAACAGGAATACCCACCTTATAGGGATGAAATGGTTTAATGTTCTTGAAACACTTGGAGCAAACTTGGCACACGAGCAACTACTATACATGTGTGTGTGTATGTGTGAATTATAAGAAACGTGTTTTCTTGATCACTCAGTCCGTGTATCTGTGTCTGTGTGCTCAGTTGCTTAGTCCTGTCCTACTCTTTGTGACCCCATGGACTGTAGCCTGCAAGGCTCCTCTGTCCATGGGATTTTCCAGGGAAGAACATTGGAGTGGGTTGCCATGCCCTCCTCCAGGGGATCTTCTTTACCCAGGGATACATCTCCTGCACTGCAGACAAGTTTTTACCCCCTGAACCACCTGGGAAGCCAGTCCATATATATATAGGTGTGTATAGGGTGTGATTTCACACTAAATACTTACCTTTTCTATGCCTAATTCACATTCTTCCATTCCTTTCTCACCCCCTTCCTATTTTCCCATTTAATTAATAAGAGCTGGTGGTCGTGACCCACTGAATTGATTTCATGATCTGTGAATGGGTCATGGGCTGCAGTTTGGAAAACACTGTTGCACCGGCCCTTCCCTCCCACCTCACTCACGTTAATCGTCAGGTCCCTGGCCCCTGAAACATCTGTCCCCGCGTCAGCAAGCCTTGCCTCGTTCTCTCCGCCCCACCGGGCTCGGCAGATGCATTGTTCTGTTCACCTTTGTGAGCATCAGATTAATTAGATATTTCAGTGGAGGTGGACTTTTAAAGCAATAGCTTCATTAGTATGGCTGTGCTGGAAGCCCTGAAAAGTAAAATTCAGTTATTTGTACGTTAATAAGCCAACTGGGGCTTCAGAAGCCAGCTGATGAGCTTCAGCATTTCTGCAGACCCTCATCCGAAGATCTGCTATCACTGGGGTCCCCACAGACTCGGGACGAGTGAGTGGGAGGTGCCAGACAGGATGGCGTGCGAGCTCTGGTTTGGTTTAGTCCAAACCCCTTCACTGGGCACTGAGTCTTGTGATGCTGATGTCGTTCGGTCACTAAGTCATGTCCGACTCTTGGTGACCCCATGAACTGCAGCATTCCAGACTTCCGTCGCCTCCACCACCTCCTGGCATTTGCTCAAACTCATGTCCATCGAGGGCTTCCCTGGTGGCTCAGAGGGTAAAGCGTCTGCCTGCAATGTGGGAGACCTGGGTTCAATCCCTGGGTTGGGAAGATCCCCTGGAGAAGGAAATGGCAACCCACTCCGGTACTCTTGCCTGGAAAATCCCATGGATGGAGAAGCCTGGTAGGCTACAGTCCATGGAGTTGCAAAGGGTCAGACACAGCTGAGTGACTTCACTTTCACTTTCATGTCCATTGAGTCAGTGATGCCATCCAACCATTTCATCCTCTGTCATCCCCTTCTCTTGCCTTCAATCTTTCCCAGCATCTGGATCTTGATGCTGATAGATACTGTATTATTTTTGTGGATCCTATCACATTACGTTTTTGAAGTGCTTTCATATATACCCTGTCTTGGGTGTGGCAGATGTGTCTCAGGCATGTCATTCTTTCTGGGGCTATTTCTCCACTCTTCCCCAGTAGCACAGCGGACACCTTCCAACCTGAGGGGGTGGTTCTCATCTTTTGGTGTCATATCTTTTTGCCTTTTCATACTGTTAATGGGGTGCTCTCAGGAAGAATGCTGGAGTGTTTTGCTATCCTCTCCTCCAGTGAACCACGTTTTGTCAGAACTCTCCACTGTGACCTGTCCATTTTGGGTGGCCCTACATGGCATGGCTCATAGTTTCATTGTTACGCAAGTCCCTTGGCCATGACAAGGAGGGGGTCATGGAGCCCTGGCAGATCTGCGTGCACATGCCCCCTTCCTTGTTGAATCTCTTTGCTGAGTGCAGAGTCTTTCTGTTCAGCACCTGGGTCCTGGACCATTGGCAGGAGCTTGATAATCCTCCCCCCACCCCTTTCCCAACTGCTTATAGAAGGTACAATTTGCAGTCATGGCTCTGGCACGTAGGAACATGAGACTCACTTGATTCTATGTATCTGTACTCGCTTTTATTTGACAAGCTCCTATTCTTGCACAGTCGTGTGAAAACTAAATTTAGTCCAATCCAGTAAATTTTCTACCACATTCATTTTTATTTTGTTTTCAAATTAGTGCACAGTAAAATTTACTTTTTGGGGGAGGCTGTGTCGTTCTGTATAATTTAACGCATGCACAGATTCATGTAGCCACCACCTCAGTCAGGATGCAGGACAGTTCCATCACGCCCCAGACTTCCTAGGGCTGCCCCTTTGTAGCCACACGCTCCCCCACAGCCCTGACCTCTGACAACCACCAATCTTTCTGTCCCTGTAGTTTTGACTTTTTGAGAATGAAATCATATAATATGTAAACCTTTTCAGACTACCTTCTTTCATAAGCATACCACCTTTGGGATGCACTTACGTTTTTGAATGTATCCATAATTTCTTCTTATTGCTGTGTTGTGTTCATGGATAGATGTACCATAGTTTAATCCATTCACCTGATGAAACTCACTTGGGTTTTTTCCAATTTTCAGCAATTGTGCATAAAGCTGTTTTAAAACATTCATGTTCGAGTTCCTATATAAACATAAGTTTTCATTTACTTAGGGTAATGCCTATGAGTGGAATTACTAGGTCCCATTGTAAGTACCTATTTAACTTTATAAGAGATGCCAAACGGTTTTCCAGAGGGGCTGTCTTGGTTTACATTCCCATCAGCAGTGTACAAAGAGTTCCAGTTGTTTTGCATCTTTGTCAACACTTCGTATTTATTTTTTAAATAATTTTATTTATTTATTTATTTTTGGCTGTGCTGTGTCTTCTGTGCAGGCTTTCTCTGGTTGCAATGAGGGAGGTTACTTTTTCTTGTGGGGTGTGGGCTTCTCATTGCAGTGGCTTCTCTTGCTGCAGAGCATGGGCTCTAGGGTGTGTGAGCTCAGTAGTTGCAGTTCCCGGGCTCTAGAGCACAGGCTCAGTGGCTGTGGCACATGGGATTAGTTACTCCATGGTATGTGAGATCTTCCTGGACCAGGGATCGAACCTGTGTCTCTAGCATTGGCAGGCAGATTGAGCCACCAGGGAAGCCCCTGTCAGTATCTTTTATTTTAGTTACTCTGATAGCTGTGGTATAGCATCTCTGAACCCCTTTTTAACCTTTTTTTTATTTTCCAAGGCTCACTCTTCTTCTGGCGCTGGGCCCCTGAATTCTGGGATATTTTAAATTCAGAGAGGGAGAATGTGACTAGCAGAGTCTCAAAATGTATAAGCCTTCGCATAGACACGGGAGTCAGGTCATTCTCCCACCAGACAGACTTAGACAGGCTTACACAAAGGTCTTATCAGCACTGACAGTAACAAAGTAATTTTCCAAGTCCCTTCCGAGCACGTTGAGGCCCACTCACAGAGTTGAGAATAGGGAGAAGTTATAGGAACTCAGAAGGACAATGTTTCTGTTACATTTATTTGTTCAATAAGTACTTTCCCTTTTCTCTGGCATTCGAAATTGGGCATGACTAGACAGACCTCCTGATGTCCAGGCCTTCTACCCCAATTCCGGACCGTATATCACAGAAAACGAAAGGCAGACAGCCCTCACTCTTCCTGGCCAGGTTTCAGAGGCCTGTGGCTCTGATGACATCTGTAGGCATGTCTGTTTAGCGAAGGCAATCCATCTCCATTAAAAAGAGAAACGTTTCGAAGCAGTCTGTTAATTCAGAACTGTACAGCCTTGATGATGGTGTCTGGCAGCAGGTGGGGGAAGGGAAAATATTGATACAAGAAAGTTTTCTGCCTGTTAGGCACTATCTGCTAATTCCATTTTAATATCAGACATCTAGATGATTAATATATATCAGCAGAAAGCACAGCATGGACTCAGATATTAATTAATTCATTCATCTAGCAACGTCAAGAGAGTATCATGTACCAGGCACTGTGCGAGGAACTGAGGGTTCCGTTGTGAACAAATACAAAAAGTCACTGCCTTGTGAAGCAGATATTCTGAAGCAGGGAGACCTTGATTGTTGAAGTATGTTGAAGAGTGATTAAGTGCTGTGGGAAAAGTCAAAGGATGGCAGGGAATAGGAAATGCTGGGGACAGGAGCCTGATCCAGGAGAAGAACGTTTACTGTTTCTTATGAAAGAACTGGGGATGGCAGATTCTGAGCAGTCGTTGAATAAGTTTTCATCTTGAGATTCTGAAAGTCTGGGTTATGGACCCCCTACATCAACACACCCTCAGTTCAGTTCAGTTGCCCAGGCATGTCCAACTGTTTGTGACCCCATGGGCTGCAGCATGCCAGGCTTCTCTGTCCATCACCAACCCCTGGAACTTGCTCAAACTCATGTCCATCAAGTCAGTGATACCATCCAATCATCTCATCCTCTGTCATCCCCTTCTCCTTCTGCCTTCAATCTTTCCCAGCATCAGAGTCTTTACCAGTGAGTCAGTTCTTCGCATCAAGTGGTCAAAGTATTGGAGCTTCAGCTTCAGCATCAGTTCTTCTAATGAATATTCAGTACTGATTTCCTTTAGGAGTTAGGGATGAGACCCTGCACTAGTGCTAATGAGATCCTGCCCCGGTCTGCAGAATCAGGGCCTGCCTGGGTGGGGTGGGGCCTGGGGAGACGGGGAATCTGCATATCCCACAGCTTCCTGGGTGGTTACGAAGGACCCTGAAGTTGGAGGAAGTTTGAAGACCACTCTCTTAAGAGTCCGAGTTTAAAATAGGACATAAGCTTTTGGTTCCAGGAAATGATCAGAATCATCGCAAGCTGTGTCCAATTAAAAGAGTTTAATTCAAGTTTAATTCAAGTCTTGACACTGCCTGGCTCTGAAACACGCGAATGTTAACGTTGCAGCTGTCACTGCTTAATTTTAGCCCTCAGAAATACCCCGGCCTTCTCAGTTGGTTTCTGGGACCCTGATTGGCAGACACCCTCCCCCAGCTCCCTGCCCTATGCAGGGGTGCAAGCCTCTAACTTTGGAAACAGCAGAGCTGCATCCCCCTACCCAAATCCCTGGTCTCAGCTGTGAGCTGCCCTACTTTGCAGAACGAGAGTCTCTAAACTCATTAAGCCAAAATGAAATCCAAGAAGATAATTTCCTTCCTAGCACCCCTCATAAAACCACTGGCAGCTTTATCCATAGTTAAAACTCCTCCTAAGCTGCTGTGGTCTGTGACTGGGAATGCTCGGAAGTAAAGCTTAGGAACGGTGTCATCCTTCCCTGGGTTTACATCTTCCTGCCTTTTGTTGTATCTAGGAATGAGAAGACTCCTATGGGCTGGGGGAGAGATTTCAGAAGAGCTGAAGGCCCTGAATGGGGACCAGAAAGTAGGCAAACACAGCCCAACGTTGGTTAGGAGTCAGGCACCAGGACCAGTGATTCCTCAGCTAAATTAGAGCCTGATAGGCTGAATGTGTTCCCCCCCTCAACCTCCCTAATTTATATGTAGAAGCTCCAACTCCCGAGCCAGGGTCCAAGTGTGACTATATCTGCAGACAGGGCCTTTAATGAGGTAGTTAAGTTAAAAGGAGACTTTAGGGTTGGCCCTAACCCGATCTGACTGGTGTCATCATAAGAAGAGGAAATATGGACACACAGGGGCACCAGGGAGGCACATGCAGAGGGAAGATGGTGTGATGACTCTGCGAGAAGATGGCTGTCTGCAAGCCAAGAAAGGAGGTCTCATCATAAAAACCCTGCTGATACCCTAATCTTGAACTTCCAGCTTCCAGAACTGTGAGAAACTAAATGTCTGTTATTTAAGCCCCAAGCCTGTGATGTTTTGTTACGGTAGCCCTAGCAAATTAACACAGTGCCTTCAAAGAAAACTGTCTTGATGGCAAAGAATTGATAATGCACAGAGACCCAGACCACAGAGCTTTTACTAGGCTATTTATCTATTTTTGTTAGTTACAAAATTTAATGGTAAGGTTCAAACGGTGGTTATTGGTCAAACCAGTTGACATTAATAACTTTGAAGTGTGCAGGCTAGTTTTACCCAGGTCTCTCATACTGCAGGCGGATTCTTTACCAGCTGAGCCACAAGGGAAGCCCAAGAATACTGGAGTGGGTAGCCTATCCCTCCTCCAGCAGATCTTCCCAACCGAGGAACTGAACCAGGCTCTCCTTCATTGCAGGTGGATTCTTTACCAGCTGAACTATCTGGGAAGCCCCAGTTTTTAAATAAAGGTGATAAATACCAATCAGATTCTTGTAATACTGTTCAGGATCTAAATAAATGTGATTCTGAATTTCTAAGCTATTTAATTCGGTCAAACATAATTTCCCAGGTCCACAAGCCCCACATCTGGACATGGCAGGTGTAACAGAAACATCTGGCTCTTCTTAGTCCTATCTGGTCCCAGGCTGGTGCTGAGCTGCCCGCTGGCTGCTTAGGCCCACCCCCTGGCCTCAGCTGATTGGCCCAAGACTGGCCACCAGATTCAAGCAGGGCCAATCAGGAATCAGAGGGGGAGATGTGAAACCCAGGTAGAGATGAGACTATGTGACCCCAGAGAGAGAAAGAGAGGCCATGCCTTGATTCCAGTTCCTCCCATGTGCATGTGAAGGTCCAGCAGGAGTGAGGTCATCCAGATGTGGCTTGGCTTGGGGATCTGTTCTGTTCCACACCTTTGCCTGTCCTCTGGGCTGTTCTGGAGCCAGAAGACTAGCCCTGGCATGTGCTTCTCATGGTAGTAGCAGAGCCCAGTCACATTAACTCTTTTCAAGCCTTAGTGACATCAAATCTGGTGACATTTCATAGGCCAAAGCCAGTCACATGGCCTAACTCAAGACAAGGGTGGAGAAATAAGCTTCACCCTCTTTAGTGAGAGAAGCTACAAAGCCATGGCCAAAGGGTATGGCCGCAGGACAGGATGAAGAGTTGGAGCTGTGACTGCAGTCCATCACAGGCTCTCAGCAGCTCAGGTGATGGCCTTTGGGGAGTCACTGAGGAGACATCCACCTGGAAGGAGGAGCCACAGACCCTCAGGCTATAATCATGGCTACTCCGTGTACCACCCGGTTTCCCCAGTGGATCTACAAATTCCTCCCTTCCATCGAAACACCACTGTAACCTTCAGGTGGGAACTCTTCCTTTCCCCCATGATGTCAGGTCCTAGGGGAGGGATTTTAGGTCTCTGAATATAAAATAAAGGCTCAAATTAACCCCAAACCAGGGTCAGCCTTTATCAAATGGACTTGGGAGCAGGGTGTCTTTGGGATGTCCTTTCTCCTTCTCGTGTCTGACTCCTGCAAATCTCCACCTTTCTTTTTGGCTCCTTTTGAGCAGAGCCACTTTTAGGTATTATATGACAGCGCTTGGGGCTTCCTGGATGTGGTAAGGGATCCACCTGCATTGCAGGAGATGCAGGTTCGATCCCTGGGTCGGGAAGATCCCTGGAGGAAGAAATGGCAATCCTCTCCAGTATTCTTGCCTGCGAAATCCCACGGACAGAAGAGTCTGGCAGGCTACAGTCCACAGGGTCGTAAACAGTCAGACACGACTGAATGGCTGAACATGCACATAACACTTAGGTTGTCACCGATTCAGGAGTGTTTTCCTCTTAACATGCTAAGTCACTTCAGTCATGTCCAACTGTGTGACCCCATGGACAGCAGCCCACCAGGCTCCTCCGTCCACAGGATTCTCCAGGCAAGAATACTGGAGTGGGGGTGCCATTTCTTTCTCCATCCTCTTAACAGGAGGCTTTTAAAACCAGAAAAGCATTTAAGATCCAAAGAAATTGATTATATATTATAATTAATGATTGTAGAATGTATAATTATATATTATAATCATTACATATAATTATATGTTACTACATATTTAATAGTATTTGTATAAATGTACATTTGCTTTCTTTTATTACAACAATAACACCTATAGATGGTGATAAAAACTCAAATGATATGGAGGAATGAAAAAAATCAAAAGTAAAATGCCCCTTCCATCCACCTGTACATTCTCCAACCATCGTCTTACTCCTCAGTAATTGCTTTTAACCCCTTCTGCTTTTACTTGTTCTGGAAGTCCCCTCCGTGGGTCTAAACCATGCTTATACTCCTACTTCTTTATCATTAAATTTTTTTTTTTTTTACTGACCCTGGACCTTGTGCCTCCAACTCAGGATAAATATTTGTGAAATGAATGAAATGAATAGGAATGAAAGTTATAGCCTTAGCTCATGCCCTGTCCTATACGTCTCCTCCCACCCCCATATTTATCTCCCTTTTTCTTCTTTTAGTTTGTTTGTTTGGCTGCATCGGGTCTCAGTTGCAGTATGAGGGATATTTGTTGTGTCACGTCGGATCTCCCGTTGCGACTCATGAACTCTCCAGTTGTGGCACGTGGTCTCTCTCTCTTCTAATGATTAATATTATAGCTTGAAACAACACACTGTTTTTTTTTATGAACACCAGGCAGTATTTCTTGACTCTACACTAGACAAGGCAAGGAAATGAGTGTTTCTCATTTCCTTCCACTTCTTCTGCACTCTTCAGTCTGCCTTCTGTTACTTTCATTAGTGAGGTTTACTATGGTGTTTATCTTCTCTTCGTAGGCTATAGGTTGATTCTGAACCAGTAAGTGGCATATATGATGTGATGGCTCTGTAACTGTTTCTCGTTGTAGAATTTAGTTTGGGATTGAGTACATAAAAAATGAGATGCATTCTGGACATCTTTGCGGCTGCTAAGTCGCTTCAGTCGTGTCCGACTCTGTGTGACCCCATAGATAGCAGCCCACCAGGCTCCCCCATCCCTGGGATTCTCCAGGCAAGAATACTGGAGTGGGTTGCCATTTCCATCTCCAGTGCATGAAATTGAAAAGTGAAAGTGAAGTCGCTCAGTCATGTCTGACTCTTTGTGACCCCATGGACTGCAGCCTACCAGGCTCCTCTACCCATGGGATTCTCCAGGCAAGAGTACTGGAGTGGGGTGCCATTGCCTTCTCCGGGACGTCTTATCTAGGTAGAATCATATGCCATGTGGCCTTTCGCATCTGGCTTCTTTCACTCAGCATCGTGTGTTTAGGGTTCTTCCATTTGTAGCATGTATGAATTTTACCTCTTTTCATGGTTGAATAGTATTTCATCATCTTGTATTTATTCATTCATCAGTTAATGGAGAGAGAGGAGTCTGGTGGATGCTTAGAGCTAAGTGTGGGCTTCCCACGTGGTTCAGTGGTGAAGAATTTACCTGCCAGTACAGGAGATGCGAGTTCAGTCCCTGGATTGGGAAGATTCCCTGGAAGAGGAAAAGGCAACCCACTCCAGTATTCTTGCCTGGAAAATCCCTTGAACAGAGGAGCCTGCTGGGTTACAGTTCATGGGGTTGCAGAGAGTCAGATGTGACTGAGTGACTAAAAACAACAAACAGCAACAAGGACTAGGGGTATGGGGCGATTGGAAAGTGATGGCTGAGGAATATGGAGTTTCTTTTGGGGGCATTGAATACATCCTAAAATTAGTTGTGATTATGGTTACATAAATCTGTGTCTATACTAAAAGCCATTGAATCTTCCACTTTGAGGGGTAACTTGTAAGGTGCATGAATTATTAATATATTTCAGTAAAGCTGTTTAAAAAGAAGATGTAAGCCTAGGTCACTAAATTTGTATTCAAGGAAGAATGTGCCATATTTCAGTGCTTCTAAGATGCACTGCCACCCCCCTTCATTTTTATATATATGTGTCTCAAATCACGGTGACATGTCACAGTCTAATTGTCAGTGCTTTGTCTCTCTTGATGGTTCCTAAAATAATACTGCATTTTAAAACTGATGACATCATAGATGCAATGAAATGTAACAAGTAAAAGTATCAAGGGAAGGGAGAATTAATCTGTAACTATTTAATCAAACTAATATAAGATGCTTTTAACTTACCACTAAGATCACCCAGAGTCTCATTTCTTTTTTTTTTTTTTTTTTGCCATTGCTGTGAGGCTTGTGGGATTTTAGTTCCCCAACCAGCGAGCGAACCTGGGCTCTCATCAGTGAGAGTGTGGCGTCTGAGCCATCGGACTGCCAGGGAATCCGGGAGAGTCTCATTTCTATGTGGGTTACCTGCCCTTTGTTACTAACCTCTTTATAGTTATGGCCTGACCCCCCAGGTGGGTGTAAATAAAGTAGCACTATTACTTCCTGTTTCTAAGAGGCCAGGTAGAGACAGGCTTTCTTTCAGTAAACCACATTAAAAAGGTTAAATTGATCATTAAACACAAGGGTTGGCAAACTATGATATGTGAGTCAAATCTGATCTGAGACCATTTTGTAAAAATAAAGTTTTATTAGAAGACAACCACACCACCCATTCATCTGCAGGTCATGTATGATTGCCTTCAAGTCCAAGGTAGAGCTGAGTGATTGACACATACACCATCTGGTTCAGAACCTGAAGTATTTCCTGTCTGGCCGTTCCCAGGATGAGTTTGCTGATTCCCTGACTATGTAGACAATGAAACAGATGCTTCTCACTGGATCTACGCCTTCTCTGACTCCTCTGATTTTGGTTAGAAGTTCCAAAGATGCAAAAATGCCTCAAAGGGCCCGAGAGCTCCTCAGGGAGGAGCCAAGTCCCCTAAGTGTGTGTCCTTCTCCCCTCTCAAGGGCTGACTCAGGTCTAGAGCTTCTCACAGGGGTCAGGCAGTGTCTGGGCCCGGCTTCCCAGGTGGCTCTGTGGTAAAGAATTTGGTAAGATCCCCTGGAGGAGGAAATGGCAACCTACTCCAGTGTTCTTGCCTCGGAATTCCCATGGACAGAGGAGCCTGGCAGACTACGGCCAGCCCATGGGTTCGCAAAGAGTCGGACATAACTGAGCAAAACAAACACATGAATAAAAGTGTCTGGGCCATGTCTAGGTTTGGAGGATTCTAGTAAATTAATGAATAAGAAGAAAGGGAGGAAAGAAGGAGAGATGGAAGGAAGGAGAAGAAATAATTTTAAAAAGGGATTAAAGAAACTATGGTGTATTTTAAGTTAAACTTTCAGCACACTCACACATGCACACAATCAACTGTTCTCTTTACAGTGTAATTTTATGGTTCCTAAGGAAACATCAGTTCACAGTGTGGTCTGGCAACAGGACACAGGTTAAGGTTGGATGACGAAATCATTTTTTTTTCTCAACACTGTCCATTGATCTTGGTGGTTGCATATAATTGAACCTGGAGCCGATATCAAAAGTCTGAATATGAGGCCCTCCATGTGTTCTGGTCCAGGACAGACATTCCTTTTCCATTCCCCTTGGGACACACCCCTCTCAGCCCCTGAGCGTCCTCCCCTGAGGTTTCCTGGGGTCCTTGTGTCCACGATGAGCTTGTTCTCTGGGCCACACACTTGGCATTTCACTGGGAGGTGCTGGTGACATCTAATTGAGATGTGATTTTCTTCTCGTCTCAGTGGCACAAGCTTTGATGAGTTTGTCTCCCCAGGTTGTGAGCAGGGGTGATTCCTTACTTACTGGATGCCTGCTGGTTGTCAGGGAATCTTTGGGAATTGAGACCTGCTTTTCAGGAGTCAGATGTGATTATTATCCTCTGTGTTTTCTTATGTCCTAATATGCCAAGCATGGCTGTGTGCTTAAGAAAGACATATTCATTTCCCAATATATATCTTATGTGTCTAAGACTGCACATAGAATAAAACAATATAATAGAAGATAATTTTAATACAGTGAAAGGTTTCCCATGACAACACAAGCCTCCTGAGGGCGAGGATTGCTTCTGTCTTATTTATTATTCTTTCCCCAAACCCTTGAACAGAGTCTAGCATGTAATAATTACTGGTAAATTTTGAACGTTGAACACATATGTGATTTCTTTTTAGAGAATATTTATTTATTTGGCTGTGGTGGGTCTCAGCTGTGGCATGTGGGATCTTTGTTGTCGTGTGCGGGATCTTCAGTTGTGGCATGTGGGATCTAGTTCCCTGACCAGGGATCGAGCTTGTGTATGTGTGAGTCGCTCAGTCATGTCTGACTATTTGTGACTCCATGGACTGTAGCCTGCTAGGCTCCTCTGTCTGTGGGATTCTCCAGGCAAGAATACTGGCGTGGGTTGCCATTCCCTTCTCCAGGGGGTCTTCCCAACCCAGGGACTGAAGCCGGGTCTGTTGCACTGCAGGCGGATTCTTGACCATTTGAGCCGCTGGGGAAGCCCATGGGGCCCCTGTGTTGGGAGCACTGAGACTTAGCTGCCGGACCACCAGGGAAGTCCCTTATTTATATACCGTAAAATTAACCTATTTTATCTGTACAATTCAATAGTTTTTAGTAAATTTACTAAAGATATTTTTTCAAATTGTGATTGCTGCATATTAATTTGTATTTTTTAAATTCAGCAATGTAGAAGGTAAGAACTAAAAGTTATCCCTGCTGCTGCTGCTGCTAAGTCACTTCAGTCGTGTCCGACTCTGTGTGACCCCGTAGATGGCAGCCCTATTTTACAGCAAATTCCACTTATCAGAGTAACCATTTCTAACAGTTCTATATGGTCCTTTTAGACTATTTTCTGTGCCAACGTAACACACAATTACAAAAGCAAGCTGGTATCATCCATATTATTTCACCATTTGCTTTTTCCAACAATATATTATATTGTAGCCTTCTTTCTCAAAGAACTTGATGCATTTTTGAAAACAGCTGTATAGTGTTGCATTGTGTGAATAAACACATTAAACTTTATTTTATCAGTCCTCTGTTGGTAAATATTAGCCTGTTTTGTTTCTGCTATTATAAATGAGGCTCTAATGAAGAGCGTTGAAGGAATAGTTTTGTTCACTTGTTTTTAATTTTCCTATAGAATAGATACCCAGTGACTTATTTTGCTAGATCAAAGGGTTTGTACAATTTCCCTTTGATAAGCTCTGTCAAAGTGCCTTCCAAAAATTGTTTCCATTTCTGCTCTTATCAACAGTGTTTGGAGTGTCTCTTTCCTCACAAACTTGCTGAGACCAGGATTTATAACTTTCTTACCTTTTTGGTTGTTTTCTACCCCCTAAAACTGCCAGTTTACCTTATTATCATTTAAAAAGAAATTCCTTTTTTCTTACAGATTCAAGGGAATTCACTATATTTCACAGATGTTAGTCTTTTTGTGTATTTGCTGGCTGAACTGTTGACTGGATGGCTTGCTGGGTTGGGACAGAGGTGAAGCTCTAGGGCTCCTGGGCATCCTAGGGGTTTAGATTGAAGAAGGGGAAACATGGGGCTGGTTTTCCTGGTCATTTGAGAACTTGATGGCAGTGACTTTGCTGTCACCTCCGTTTTCTCCATTGTACATGAGTGACCAGATTAGGAGACAAGGAAAAACACTTGTGTTTTATTGGGGTGGGGTCACCCCACTAGATGGTAAACTAGGTGAGGGCAGAGCCTGCATCTTCTTCAGTCATTGCTGTGTCCAGAGGACTCCAGCAACACTGCCTGGCACTTAGCTGGTGTTTATTGCATGAGTGAGTGAGTAGATCCTTTCATAGGGTGTCCTCAGACTGTGGAAATTCTGGGGTGTTGATCATGATGTTGATAATATCTCAGCATCTATGACCTCTTCCTTGAAGCCAGGCACTCTGCCAAGGTTTTGGCATTCCTTGTTTCATGTAACCCTCCCAGCAAGATTGGGTTGTATAGGTTATCATTAGGCCCATTCTACAGGTGAGAAAAATGAGGCTCAGAGAGGCTAAGTGACTTTCGCAAGATACCACAGAAAGGAGTTAACCCAAGGATGTGTGGCCCAATGTGTGAATTTCTTATTGCTGCGTTCTCCTGGGTCAGGGTTTGTCTTTCCTTTAGGATACTGGATATTTATCTTGGGGACCCTGAGAACCAGGATCAGAATGCTTGCGCTACTACTCTCCGACAGGAGGTGCAACACTGAGACCCCAGAACTGGGGACTTTCCTGGTGGCTCAGTGGTGAAGAATCTGCCTGCCAGTGCAGGACATGTGCGTTCAATCCCTGGGTCAGGAAGATCCCCTAGAGAAGGAAACGGCAACCCACGCCATTATTCTTGCCTGGAAAATTCCATGGACAGAGGAACCTGGCAGACTACAGTCCAGGGGGTCACAAAGAGTCAGACACGACTTAGCGATTTAACAAGGGAGGCTGGAGATGAGTGTTTCTTCCTGGGCATTTCCAGATAGTGACTTAGGGTACAGTTTCTCAATTCAGACAGGCCCTGGAGACTTTTCTTTATTGTCTGTGTGACATTAGGCAAGCTAACACCCCTCTGAGTGCTGAGTTCTCTTACCTGTGAACCAGAGATGACACCAGACTTCCCTTATGGGATTGTTCTGAGGGCTGGATGAGATCATGCATGGAGGTGCTATTTCTTCTCCATGCACACAGTTGGTCTCCATACATGTGGACCATCATCGGTTAGCACTGTGGAGAGCTTAACCCTGGTCCTGCAGCTTCTCAGGTAGGGAGGCAACCTCTGTCTTCACCTTCCTCTGTGAAGCAGGTGTGCTTGGCTGCCCTTGGGGATGGGCAGTGATGGCTCATTTGTGAAGCTAAGAGAGGAGTGTCACCCTCCTGTGGGGCACAGCTGTCTCCAGCAGCTGGCAGAGCTTGGACGGGTTGGCCCCTCTCCTATAGGCACGTACTTCTGGGCCAGCCTTGCCTTCACTTACCACTCTCAGGTGGACTTTAAACATGACCAAGGCTTTCTAAAAGACTGCTTTATCTTTTCAGATGCCAGAGCTAATGGATTTATAGATTCCTCCTTCCACCAGGGATGTATGAGATGGCTTCTCTTCTCTCACTGGCTGAGTCCTACAACCATAAGTACCTTCCTTGCTGGAGTGCAGGGAGATTTAAGAGGCACCAGATTAATTGCTTTTTCTAAGCCTTGCTTCAGAAAGGCAGCCAGACTCTTGCTATTTGCTCTCCCTGTGGGTGGGGAGCAGAGGAGCACCCTACAGAGCCGAGGAGATGGCTGACCTGCGAGCAGCTGCCTCGACAGTCCAGGGTTTAGACAGAGCAGATGGCTCAGGTGATGAACCTCCCCTCACTGGGCTTTGGCTGGGGGACTATCGACTGGGTCTGAAGAAACTCTTCTTTTACCACTTCAGAATGATGGCCCACTGGGATGTGTTTAAGATATGTATTTTTATTTTGTAAATGTGTCATGGTGAGTTTTCCTACAGATCGTTCTCCTTTCCTGGGGGCGGGTTGGGGGTGGTGGTGCTCCTGGACATTGATGAATACATGTGTCAGATTTAACCAGTTCATTCTGATTTCAGGATGTCTTCAGACAAAGTGATTTGCTAAGTGTATGGATTATTTGGGGTTTCCCAGGTGGTGCTAGTGTTAAAGAACCCCCTGCCAATGCAGGAGACATAAGAACTGTGGGTTCCATCCCTGGGTTGGGAAGATCCGCTGGAGGAGGGCATGACAACCCACTCCAGTATTCTTGCCTGAGGAATCCCATGGACAGAGGAACCTGGAGGGCTACAGTCCACATAGGGTCACAAAGAGTCACACAACTGAAGTGACTTAGCATGCATGGATGGATTAGTTTATAGACCCTTTAATGGCTTTCTTTTCTTGCATAAGTGAGTGCAGAAATTAAAAATAGCCCCTCATCAGACTATGCAACCTAATATCTCTGTTAGTTTTTTTGTAGCCTGGTTCCAAAAATGTTATCTGGCATAGAGTTAGGTACTCAATAAATATTTGCCTAATAAATACCCTTGAGTATCTGGTTTGGGAATCATCTTACTCCTTTGTTATGTAAGTTAGTGGATAAATTGATAATATGATTCTGGAGGAGATGGAATTTTCTTTAGGCTCATGAGCTCTGTGCCTGACTGCATAGTTGAGAACCAGAAGTGGCCTGCTGACTGAAGATAGAATCACTGGGAAGGCAAGAAGGGGGATGACCAGAAGTAGCCTGCTGACTGAAGATAGAATCACTGGGAAGGCAAGAAGGGGGATGACCAGAAGTGGCCTGCTGACTGAAGATAGAATCACTGGGAAGGCAAGAAGGGGGATGAATTTTTATAATATAAATAATTTATAGCCTTCTTTTAAGGAAAGAGTGTGACATAGGCCGAGAAGCTTTGGAGATGATGGTGCTGGCCACTGTACTTGTACTTGGCCACTGTACTAACTCTTTTTGAAGAGTCTTCTCAGGTAACAGCTCCTCTTCTCTGAGAACAGAAAACCTCATGGTAGGCCTTGGTAGTAATTTTTTTTTTTTCTCCATGCAGAAAAAGTTGGCCAAAGCTGATTGGATAAGAGATGAGCACATGACCAAATCTGGACCAATCAGATTCTGTCTCCTGGGAATTTATAATTGGGAACTAGGCATGCTTGTTAATTTCCACCACTGCTTCTCTGTGTGAACTTAAGAGCTGTGAGTTGGGTATTTCTTGTCAAGGAGAGGTGGGGACAACTGATTTGCAGAAAGAAGATGAAGGAGACCTGGAGAGAGAAGCGGAAACTAAGGTCATTTGATCCCAGAGAGATGGTGAGAGTAACTTTGGTGACAGCTTCCCCTGGAGTCTTGTATGCTCCTCCTGCAACTGGGTTGGATGAGATGTTACTGTAATATTTAGTGTGTTATAATTACTGTTGGGCTTCCCTGGTGGCTCAGACTGTAAAGAATCTGCAATACAGGAGACTCAGGTTCAATCCCTGGGTGGGGAAGATCCCGTTATATTATAATAAAATGTGAGTTTAAACCAGTTTATGTGTACATATGTCACTTTCAACTAAAATGACCTTAACAAAGGCAATGATCATTAAGAGACCAATCTCAAGTTAGTTTTTGGTGAAGAATTTAGATGTCTCCAAAGGCTAGAGCCAGCCTTGGTAGTGAGTACTCAGAAAAAATGGCCAGAGAAAATGGGTCAGAGGTGATAAAAATCCTTCCAGTGTGGAGCCTTGAAACTAAGACAAGGATGCTTTGGGAGCCAAGTGGGAGACCTTTCCTTGCCTGGGGACTGAGAAGAAGCCACAGGACCCAAGGAGGCTGTAGGATGATAGGAGGCTGAAGGTGAGGACCTGTACCCCGAATTTCAGGTGACCCTGGGAATCACATCAGACCTTGGGGGTGGTGCCAGATTTAAATTTCAAGCTGTTAAGAAATGAGTGGAGAAAGGAAAATGGCCTGTTTACCCAGTGAGCAGTGTCAGTTAAATCAACACAGGACTAGATTTGAATTACCTTAGAATAATGGACATGAATTTGATCAAACTCCGGGAGACAGTGAAGGACCTGCAGTCCATGGGGTCATAAAAAGTTGAAATGACTGAGCGACAACAAAGGAATCTGAGCTTTAATCTATCCTTTTTCGTGGTATTCTGTTTTAAGTGCATTTCTTCTGCAAAGGTCTAACTTACTCTAGATTGAATTATGACAAAAGGCAATTTTCCACATACAGGGTTTTCTGTGTTTGCCCATAAACCCAGAGTACATTGTGTGGCTGCATTAATGTACTGTCTTCAGACTATTAAGTAGACTGTGTATTAAAAAGTGGAGTGGAAGGAGACAATTGGACCAGAGTAGTGATTTTCAAATCTTTTTCTTCCTATCACTGAGATCATATAATGGTGCTAAAAATGTTGCTTTAAGCATGAACTTTTATTATTAGTTAAGGTTTCCTGGAAGGCTGTTTTGAGAAGGATTCTGAGACTGTGTCTAGGCTTAGTGGGAAAGAATTCTGTGATATATTAGTGATGCCTGCCACAGACACATGATTGAGAGTGCTGGCATTTGTCATTCCTCAACTCCTGGAGAAATTTTTGGTAATAGTCAATGAACACATTCATGAAGCATCTAGTTTATGAGTGGAATTGAGGTCAGTGATGTAAAGGTTTTAGAGATGTGTACTGGCCCTTGCCCTTAGGAAAATTCCACTTGTTCAGTTCGGTCACTCAGTTGTGTCCAACTCTTTGCGACCCCATGGACTGCAGCACACCAGGCTTCCCTGTCTATTGCCAACTCCCGCAGTTTGCTCAAACTCATATCCATTGAGTTGGTGATGCCATCCAACCATCTCATCCTCTGTCATCCCCTTCTCCTCCTGTCCCCAGTCCTTCCCAGCATCAGGGTCTTTTCAAGTGAGTCAGTTCTTTGCATCACGTGGCCAAAGTATTGGAGTTTCAGCTTCAATATCAGTCCTTCCAGTGAATATTCAGGATTGATTTTCTTTAGGATGGGCTGGTTGGATCTCCTTGCAGTTCAAGGGACTCTCAAGAGTCTTCTCCACTACCACAGTTCAAAAGCATCAAATCTTCGATGTTCAGCTTTCTTCACAGTCTAACTCTTACATCCATATGTGACTACTGGAAAAACCATAGCCTTGACTAGATGGACCTTTGTTGGCAAAGTATACCTCTGCTCTTTAATATGTTCTCTAGGTTGGTAATAACTTTCCTTCCAAGGAGCAAGCGTCTTTTGATTTCATGGCTGCAGTCACCATCTGCAGTGATTTTAGAGCCCCCAATATAAAGTCTGACACTGTTTCCACTGTTTCCCCATCTATTTCCCATGAAGTGATGGGACCGGATGCCATGATCTTCGTTTTCTGAATGTTGAGCTTTAAGCCAACTTTTTCACTCTCCTCTTTCACTTTCATCAAGAGGCTCTTTAGTTCCTCTTCACTTTCTACCATAAGGGTGGTGTCATTTGCATATGTGAGGTTATTGATATTTCTCCCAGCAATCTTTATTTCAGCTTGTGCTTCATCCAGCCCAGCATTTCTCTTGATGTACTCTGCATATAAGTTAAATAAGCAAGGTGACAATATACAGCCTTGATGTAGTCCTTTCCCGATTTGGAACCAGTCTGTTGTTCCATGTCCTGTTCTAACTGTTGCTTCCTGACCTGCATACAGATTTCTCAGGAGGCAGGTCAAGTGGTCTGATATTCCCATCTCTTGAAAATTTGAACAGTTTGTTGTGATCCACATAATCAAAGGCTTTGGCATAGTCAATAAAGCAGAAGTAGATGTTTTTCTGGAACTCTCTTGCTTTGATAATCTAACACATGTTGGCAATTTGATCTCTGGTTCCTCTGCCTTTTCTAAATCTAGCTTGAACATCTGGAGGTTCACAGTTCATGTACTGTTGAAGTCTGGCTTGGAGAATTTAAAATTGGTATAAATCAAGCATATAGACGTGGAACAGCACCTAATAGTTTAAATAGCAGCAACTAATAGTCCAATGATTAATCAGTTCACACAGAATATTTACCATGTGCCAAGCACTGTCCATGGTGCTGGAGACACAGTGACGCATACACAAGAGAGATCAAATTCCTACTTTAGAGTGGGGGACAAAATGGCAAACAAGCAAAAACAAGCAAATTATATAATTCCAGGTAGTGACAAGTGTTCAGGAGAAAAGTACAGCTGGATGAGTGGGAAGAAACTGAGGGAGCTGTATGGCTATTTTAGACAAGGTTTCAGGGATATCTTTTCAGAAAAGATGACAGTTGAGCAGAGATCTGTGTGATATGAGGGACTAAATAAACAAAAACATTCATGAATGTCTATGGAAAGATTGTTCCAGGTGGAGGGAACGGCAAGTACAGAGACTCGAAGGGAGGAACAAACCTGGTGCAATAGAGGCACAACAGGGAGGTCAGGGTAACTGGAGCAGAGTGACGGAATGGTATGGGGAGGTGAGGTTGGAGAGGCTGGCAAGGGACACACCATGCAGGCCTTCTTAGATCATGGTGAGGAGTTGAGAGTTTTGCTTTGAGCTGGATGAGAAGCAGTTGGAGGGTTTTACATAGGGAATGACATGGTCTGAGTCATGTTGAACGGTTGCACTGGGTGCTATTTGAAAACTAGACTCTCTGGGGATGAGAGAGAACCAGGGTGCTCCCTTAGGAGGTAGCTGCAGTATTGTCCAGGAGAGACTGTGGTGGCTAGAATGAGGTAGTCATGATGGAGCTGATGAAAAGTGGTGGGTTCAGGATATATTTAGAATTGGGGCTGACAGCACATACTGATAGGTTAGACATGGGGTGGGGAGCGAAATTGAGATAACTGTCTCGCAGGACTTTTTTGCTTGAGTCCAGGGCCATCTTCATGGATGTGCAATTTCTGTACAGTGGCCTGGGCCCAGGACTTACAGAGGCCCTGCGCTTGGTTTAATGTTCTGTGCTGACTTCTTGAAATTCACAATAATTCTGAACAGAGGATTTTGCAATTTATTTTGCATTCGGTCCTTCAAATTATGCAGCAGGCCTTGCTTGAGCCAGGAGATGAATGGTGGCCCCATTTATGAAGACAGAAGGGGCTGGAAGAGGGACATTTGGGGAAGGAAATGGAGTTTGGACCATGGTCAGTTTGAGAGGCTGGTTAGGCACCCCAGTGGAGCTGCTGAGATAGTATAGAAGAGTCTTCAGAAGGGAAAGGTTCTTGGTCAGGACTGGAGTCATGGAGGTCATTCTGAAATAGGTGAGATCTGAAGTGGCCTTTTGAGAAGAGAATATGCCATGTCTTGTCCCCACCATCTGCACAGAAAAGAGGTTGGTGGCGGGCAGGGTGCTGGTTATGTCCTTTAGTGTGGCCTTTGTCTTCATTTTTATTCCAAAGCTTAGGATGGACAGTACACACTGACTTACTAGACAAGCATAGTTTTCCCCTTCTGATTGCTTTCTTCCTATCCACCCTTTTCCCCAACACCCTTATTTTGCTGATGCCTGGGGTGACCAGCAGCTCCAAAGGAAGGGCTCTGCACCGTCTCTGGAGACTTGAGGAGGCTTAGCAGCTCTGGCTTTGGAAACTCAAATCTGCCATGTGACAAATCTCAGGTTTTGAGTGATTCTGTCAAAGGCTGAGGGCTGAGACAGCCTTGAGGGACTACAGCTCCCAAACCACGAAGCACAGCTCTGTCTGTCTCCCTGACTATCAGCAGAGTATTTCTGTTCGTGTGAAGCAAGAGCATTAGGAAAATTTAATTACCGTCTGCATTTAGCCCCTCAGTCAGAGGAGGAATTTCCTTCCGATGTGTGGGAGAGCTGGATGGGAGCTGATGGGCTAGCATATCACACGCCACCCCACCCCGCTCCAGGTTCATGATGTAGCAAGGGGTTTCCTGGACTTGAATGGTGAGTGGGCTGCTGGGAGATATTTTAGGAGAGCTTGAACTTCCGGAAGCTCCCCCACCGTATTGTGTGGGAGAAACCCTGCTAATTATGCCCGTGTGAAACTACCAGAGAAACTTGCTTCTCTCAAGACATGTGAAACAACGTGGGTTAGAGGACAGTCACCAAATGCTTGATTGGTGCCTTTTGGAATCGGTGCTGGAATTGGGAAACTCAAAGACTCTATGCCTTCCAGCAACCCAGAGTGTGGCAGAGGAGACAGATAAACATGCTGACCACTTTGGCAAACTGTGTTATGTTGGCAGAGCTCCTGGGTTCTAGAGGCAGATGGAAGTCAGATCCTGAATTAGGTCCTTACTGTCTGTGTGGCCTCCTGCAGGTTGTAGCCTCTGGTCTCAGGATGCCCAGCTGTAAGATGAAGAATGAAAACGGTATCATCGTGGAAGGCTGTGATGAGAATTAGTGAGCACATGCCCAGCACATCTTCAGTGCTCAGAAAGTGTCTGATTTAAATCATTATCATTATATAAATTGTCATGGGATTAAAAAAAAGAGGGAGGAATTAATTTTGTAGTGAATTATGGGGAATTAAAGACATTTGAACCACATCTCAAGGGCTGCATTGGATGTCTGTCACCTGATGGATGAGAAGGGGAGGGTGCCGTGCAGAGAGGGGAGAGAGTCAGAGCAGAGGCCTTTAATCGCTTTGACCAGGCACTCCCGAGGCCCTGAGTGGTCTGGCGCTCCCGCTTTGCCCTTGCGTTTGTCATTTGCTTTTCCCAGTGTGCACGTCCCACCATCTCCCCTCCTGCCAGGGAGGGTGGGTCAAGTCTTGGCTCTGCTGTTTCCTGAGGTGTGATCCCCACCTTGTCAGAGGTATCACAGCACAGAGCCTGGTCTCTGGACGCGAGCCGCCTCAGCTCAGTCCTTGCTCTTTCATCAGGTGACCTTGTCTCTCTGCTACTCGGTTTTCCCATCTGCAAGGCAAGCGTGGTAATGGCACCTCTTCAGGAGCTGTTGTGAGGGTTGAATGCCTGATCACACGTTCAGCACTTGGAGCAGGACTGGACGTCGGGCAAGCACCCTGTCACTGGTGGCGGATGTCTGCCCTTGGCGCTGGCTGCTCCCTCTGCCTGGCAAGCTCTTCCCCACTGGGCTCGCTCTCTCATTCCTCTAGGTTTTTGCTCAAGTGCACCTTTTCAGGGAGACCTTACCTGGCTGCGCTATTAAAAACCAGAAACTGCCTCCTGGCACCTAGTAACGGCTCTTCCCCCTGCATGTTTCTTCATATGTGTGTTTTCCTTATTTGCTTGTTATTGTCTGTCCCTCCAAAATAGAGTATAAGCCTCATGGAGGCAGGGATTTTGTCTGATGCCAGATCTGTATGTGTTGAATAGTGTGTGACACATAGGTGCTCAATAAATACTCACTGAATGAGCACCCTCCTTGAGCCATACTTTCATCCTCTAAAATAGAACTATTAGCCTATGTCAGATAGACTATAATATGTGGCTTTATGAGCAACAAAGTACTAGATATGTGGACTAGATAACTGTCTTTGAAGGCAAGGATCATGTTGTTTGTTTTCTTATTGACACTATAAACTTAAAAAAACTACTGATTATTCACCCATCCACTACCCACCCACCCAACCCTTCATCTACCCACCCACTCATCCCTCCATTCACCCATATACTCTCCTAGTCAACCATATGCCCATCCATCCATCCACTCACCCATCTCTCTCATTCCATTCTATCCCATTTCCCATTCATACATCCATTTACTCATCCACTCACCCCATCCCTCTGTTTGTTCATCTGTCATCCATATACCCATTCATTTATCCACCCATCCATCTACTCACCTACCCATCTCATTCCATCTTGTTCCATTATCCATCCATCCATCAACAATAAATGTTTATTGGATGTGTATTGATTACTAGGCATTGGAGTGATACTAATGACCAAAATTAACAGGCAAAAGTTGCTGAGAACTCACCATATGCCACACACCGTGTTAAGCATTTTGCAAAGAATATTTTATTTCAACAGCCTCATGAAGTAGATACATGCCCCATTTACAGATGAGGAAACCGAGGCACTCCGAGGTTAGCAGTGTGCCCACAATCACCCGTGTAGGAAGAGCTTGGGTTCAGACTCGGGGTGGCAGCTTACACCTCACTTTTCCTTAACCCCTCTGTGTCCCTGTTCACACAGAGTTCACAGCTTGACAATAAAGACGGATGTGGAACAAGTAATTATACAAACAGCAGGCACTCAGTAAATGCATCTAATGGATGTGTGCTCTCTGAGCCTTGGTTAAGAATGGAGGCTGCCTTTCTGGGAAGAGGGCCAGTTTGTGAAAATTCCCACCCTTGCTGCTTTTCTTTTACTCTTTTATGTGTGGATGGACACGCAGGCTCTTTCTGTGTCTTGGCTGTTGTGAGGAAAGCTACAGTGAACTTGGAGGTGCAGACATCTCTCTGAGATCCTGATTTAAGTCCTTCTGGATAAATACCTAGAAGTAGGATTGCTGGATCACATAGTAGTTTTATTTTTAATTTTTTGAGAAACCTCAGTACTGTTTTCCAAGTAGCTGCACCTGAATTTTACACTCCTACCAAGGGAGCAAGGGTTCCAATTTCTCCACATTTTCCTCAACACTTGTCTACAATAGAATATTCTTCAGCCTTCAAAAAGATGGGATTCTTGCCCTTTGTGACAACATGGATGGATCTGGGGGACATTCGTGAAAGTGAAAGTGAAGTCGCTCAGTCGTGTCCGACTCTTTGCGACCCGTGGACTGTAGCCCACCAAGTTCCTCTGTCCATGGGATTCTCCAGGCAAGAATACTGGAGTGGATTGCCATTTCCTTCTCCAGGGGATCTTCCCGACCCAGGGATTGAACCCAGGTCTCCCACATTGCAGGCAGACGCTTTAACCTCCAGGGGACATTATGCTGAGTGAAATAACAGTCACAGAGGGACAATGGTGCATGATTCCATGTTAGATGGAACCAAAAATAGTCAAACTCATAGAATCAGATGAAATGGAGTAGGACCCGATGGTCCTTCCCCTCCATGTCCTCCATCTGCCTTTTCTCTATGGAAAAGTTTTAGCCAAAGAGTATGTTTAATCAGAAGTGAGAAAATACAGAAACAAAGGAAAATAATCAAAAGGACAGAAGAATAATAGTTCAGTAAGTAAGCACAGTCAAAGACCCTTATTCCTTTTGAGGGCTATAGATAATGTTCTGAGCCATGTCCTGTGAGCTGCCTTATAGATACTAGAACCCCGACCAGGTGGAAGAAGTTAACTGCTCGATGACCAGGCTGTAGCTGTGACATAAATCACAATTCTGAGAACTGCCCTCAAGAGATGGGAATAAGCCGACGCTGGAACAGAAGATTAACTGTACTGAGAACCATCAGGATGACACTGGTCAGGCCACTGCATGGCCAATTTCAGGATGACTGTCAGAGCTGAGTGTGTGGTTTCTGCAAGTAACCCCCTCCCTCTGTCTCTAAAACCTCTTGCCCACTGATTGTTAACGGAGCTGTGTGTGTGTCTGTGTGTTTGTTAGTCGCTCAGTCCTGTCTGACTCTTTGTGACCCCATGGACTGTAACCCACCAGGCTCCTCTGTCCATGGGATTTCCCAGGCAAAAGTACTGGAGTGGGTTGCCGTTTCCTACTCCAGGGGGTCTTCCTGACCCAGGGGTTGAACTCAAGTCTTCTGCATTGGCAGGCGGATTCTTGAGTCTGCCCTCTCCTGTCCCCCTGGTTGCTAGCTTCCAAAAGAAAGCAAACTTTTCTTTCCAGTGACCTTGTCTCTGTTGGCTTTTGAGTGGCAAGGAGCCGGACCCCACTTTCTGTTACATGGAGTGGAATGCTGGTTGCCAGGTGCTGGGGGAGGAGGAATGGGGAGTTGCTGTTCAGTGGGCAGAAAGTTTCAGTTACACAAGATGAGTAAGTTCTAGACATCTGTTCTACAACGTGGTGCCTATAGATACTATATTGTGCACATAAATTTTGTTAAGAGGGTGGACCTTGAGTATTCTGATCATAAGACAGAAAGAACGAAGAGAAAACCTCCCAGCCTGTGACTGGTTCGGAAACCACCACTGTGGATCTCTGGGTCTGGCAGAGACCCAGGGAGCAGAGCTGTTCCGTGGCCGCCACCAGCGCTGCTCAGAGGCTTGGGGAGCAGCCTGCTCCGCAGAGTCCTCACCGGCCAGGAGCTCACGTGTAGCGCCCTCCAGTTCCTATTCACTCTGCGTTCGTTCCTACCACCAGGCATTTTTCACTCCTCTATAATTACCCAGGCTAATTAAATAAATTGATCTGCTGATGTACACTCCACAGTCATTTCTGTGCTGTAATTTGGCTTTAATAGAACCGCTGCTTGAGTGAGAGGAAATGAAAGCCCCGGGTAGAAGTAGGATCTTTTAACTTTCAAGAAAAATAATTTTTTCAGGGGTTTTGTTTCCCTGTGTGTGCATAATGTCTGCACTCACTGTCAGAATTAACTAGGAAACAAAAATAGATGACCAGTGCAAGTTCGATGCATGAGGCAGGGCACTCAAAGCCAGATCTCTGGGACAACCCAGAAGGATGAAGTGGGGAGGGAGATAGGTGGGGGGTTCATGACGGGGGGATACATGTGCTGATTCATGTTGATGTGTGGCAAAAACCATCACAATACTGTAAAGTAATTATCCTCCAATTAAAATAACTTAATTAATTAAAAAAGAGGATTAACTAGGAAACAGCAGCTGTCTGGTGAGGAGAGTAACTTGGGAGTCCTTTTGTCATGAGAAACTCAGACCAGCTCTTGAGTTTTGACAGGAAGCTCATAACTTTGGAGGGAAATAGGGCTCAAAGCATATTGTCGGCTGTGGGTTCTGACCTCCAGGGGGAGGTTCTGGTAAATGGCTCTTGGTTCTGAATGATTCTTGATTCATGGAATGTGTCTGCCTGACACACTGTGGGGACAGGAAGTGAGGTGCCTCCAGGACTGTGCCATGGTTAAGGGACCTGTGTGGTTTTGGGTCCAATACCGTTTGGTTCTCATGTCACCTCTACATTTGGTAAATGTATGTATCTTTCCGCAAGTTGCTCTATCTGCCGGAAGCTCAATCTCTTCTGTAAAATGGACGGCCTTGCAGGACTGTGGTTGAGAAATAAGTGAGCTCAGGAGACTGCCCCACATGTGTTGAGAAAGACAGAAACATTAGCTGCTGTTTATGTCTGTATCAGAAGCCATTGCTCACCCACCCAGCATTTGTGAAGCAATAACCCAGTTCTATTCCTGGGTTGGGAAGATCCCCCTGCAGAAGGGATAGGCTACCTGCTCCAGTATTCTTGGGCTTCTCTGGTGGCTCAGATGGTAAGGAATCTGCCTGCAGTGTGGGAGACCTGGGTTCGATCCCTGGGTTGGAAAGATCCTCTGGAGGAAGGCATGGCAACCCACTCCAGTATCCTTGCCTGGAGAATCCCCATGGACAGAGGAGCCTGGTGGGCTACAGTCCACAGGGTCACAAAGAGTCAGACACAGCTGAGCACACACAGCACACACACTCAGCACACACTCAGACACAACTGAGTGACTAAGCACAGCACAGCACAACCATGAAGCAGGTACTGTGCTGGTGGGGGCACGACAACCTGACAGGCTCACACCTTGTTAGGATGAGAGTCTCTCGGGGGAGCCTGCTGCCCTGATTCTGCCCATGATGTGAGTCAGGATCTTGACCGCATCAGTCTTGGGTTACTGATTTATTTCCCCTTACTATGTCCAGGTATGCCTCCAAGCACCTTCCAGGTACTAGTTCAATAAATGATGGTGGTTGTTATCTGTTGAGCTCTGAGCCAGAATTTAATGTGCATTATGTCATTTTATCTTCCAACCACCCGATAAAGTGGGTACATTGATTATACCCCCTTTAGAGATTAGGAAAGTGAGGCTCAGAGAAGTGATTGAGGGTCGCATGGCTAGTGGGAGGGAAAGGCAGGACTTGAACTTGGGACTATGTGATGCTAGGGTTTTAACCATTTTGTCAAACTATTCTCATAGATGGGGCTCAGGGAAGTTACCTGGTGGTCCAGTGGCTATGACTCCATGTTCCCAGTGTGTGTGGGGGGTGGCCCGGGTTCAATCTCTGGTCAGCAAACAACTAGATCTCTCATGCCGTAGCTAAAGAGCCCACATACTGTAACTAAGACCCAAAGCAGACAAATAAAAAATAAAACAAATAAATATTAAAAAGATGGGGCTCAGGATGGTCACATAGCCCCCCAACTTACATGTGATGACATACGTTCAACCCAAGGTGTCATGATGATGACATAAGATTTTGTTGGTTAAGCCTTTGCCCTCTGGCGGGACTTGTGTGCAGCTAACTTTACACCTGTGAACTTAGGAGCTGATGAGACCCTCCCGCTACGGACTGTGGCTGAGGGAGGGAGTCAGCTTGGACCCCTGCATCTCCCAGGCCTGGGGACTTGGCTTGCATGCCCCTTGTTACTCCTCTCAAGGGCGTCACTGGCATCTGAGAACACAGTTACCATGGCACTGCTGTTATCAGTGCTTTGTAGACTTCTCCTGGGATGGAAATGGTATTGACTGATTTATTTCCTCTCCCTTAAGAAAGAAAACTTTCCTGAAATATTCTTTGTGGTTCTTGTTTAGTCACTAAATCGTCTCTTTTGTGACTCCATGGACTGTAGCCCACCAGACTCCTCTGTCCATGGAATTTCCCAGGCAAGAATACTGGAGTGGGTTGCCATTTCCTTCTCCAAGGGATCTTCCCGACCCAAAGATCGATTCTGTATCTCCTGCATTGGCAGGTGGATTCTTTATCACCAGGAACCATAAGGGAAGCCTGAAGTATACTTTACATACTATAAAATTCACTCGACATAAGGACACAATTCAGTGATTTTTAGTAAGTTTACAGCGTTGTGTGACCATCATCAAAATTCCGTTTTGAACTGTTTTCATCAAGCTATAACCAATGGCCAATAAGCATATGAAAAGATGCTCAGCATCATCAGTCTGTGCGGCAAATGCAAATCAAAACCACCCTGAGATAGCTCTAGGATGGCTCTTTTTGTTGTTGTTCAGTCGCTAGGTTGTGTCTGACTTTTTGTGACCCCATGGATTGCAGCACACCAGGCTTCCCTGTCCTTCACTGTCTCCCAGAGTTTGCTCAAATTCATGTCCATTGAGTCAGTGATGCCATCCAACCATCTCATCCTCTGCTGGCCCCTCTTCTTTTGCCTGTAATCGTTCCCAGCATCAGGGTCTTTTCCAGTGAGTTGGCTCTTCACTTCAGGTGGCCCAAGTATTGGAGCTTCAGCATCAGTCCTTCCAATGAATATTCAGGGTTGATTTCCTTTAGGATTGATAGGTTCGATCTTCTTGCAATCCAAGGGACTCTCAAGAGTCTTCTCTATCACCACAATTTGAAGTCATCAATTCTTCAGCGTTCAGCCTTCTTTATGTTTACCTCTCACATCTGTACATGACTACTGGAAAAATAACTTTGACCAGACAGACCTTTGTTGACTGTGATAAGGAAGATGAACACTAACAGGCACTGGTGGAGATGTGGAAAAACTGGAATGCTCATGAATTGCTGGTGGGAATGTAAAATAGTACAGTTGCTGTGGAAAAGCAGTTTGGAGTTTAAAAAAAACAACAAAACTCTAGCATACTGTTACCATATAGCCCAGCAATTCCACTTCTAGGCATCTCTCTCATCAAAAGTTTAGAAATAACAGAAACAAAACCAGTGAGTCACCAAAGTAGTAATTACTACAAGCTTATTGTGCACATGCCAAAAAGACTCTGCAAACCAAGAGCATTCAAACTAACATGTAGAATGAGGCTCAGGGGTATATTGTTCTGAAGTAGCTTATTAGTGAAAAAGCAGTGGTGGTTTATTCTTCACAGTGATTGGTTATAATATTAAGCTTTTATTAAATGATAGGGAATTGGCCAGTGGTCACCTTGTATTCACCTCAGGAAACAGTTTAAGTTTCACTCATTATTTCCAGAGGCACAAGCCAGAAATGACCCAGGTCAAGTTAGTCTTGCAAAATAAGCTAAAAGAAATTTTGCTTGTGTGCCTAAACTGGTTTTGCCTTCCCAGGGAAGCTTCTAGATGGGTCTCCATTTGATTTTGTTGCTAACACACCCAATTTTTTAATCTCAAAATATTAAACCTGTAGAGAAGTTGCTAACACAGTTTAATGATTATCTATATACCCTTCTCCAGGGGTCAGGTATTTTCCACCGTTGTACCGCTCTCTTTATACATGCATGCACATATACAATTTTTATTAAAGTAAATTGAGAGTTACTAGTAGACACTATGATACTTGGACATTTGATCATGTATCACCTCAGGTCAGGAACATTCTTCTACATGACCACAATGCAACGAGCACACTCGAGAAATTTAATTATAGATATTATTGGTGTGCTGCAGTCCACGGGGTCTCAAAGAGTTGGACATGACTGGGCAACTGAACAACAGTATGGATGTGTGTTTGTGTGTGAGTGGTGTATCTGTGTGGTATGCATATGTATATATGTACGTATGTGTGTATGTGTGTCTGTATCTGTGTTTCAGGCCATCCACATTTTTAAACAGTCCAGGTCAGGTGTTTGCCAGAACGCCCTGCTTGCAAATGCAGGATGGGTTTATCCATTTGCTGCCTCTTGCTTGGACTCAGGTGAGCCATGTTGGCTGGATTCCTGCATAAGCATGCCGTGTCCTTCTCAGTGCATCACATCAAGAGATGCATGATGTCAGCGTGTGACATTATCCCTGATGTTAAGGCATTTTAAAGTTACTCTGGTGAGAAAGAGTCACTCCTTGCTTGAAACCCAGGCTGGAAACTGATTTCCTGTTGAGGGCCAGAATGCCACGTGGCCCGTTGAGCACCTGGGTGGGATGCCTGGCGATGCTGTGCTCCTGCTCACACCCACCTCTGCACGGCTGCAGGTGCTGGGCAAGTGAGGTGAACAGACACAGCCCCTGGACCCAGAGGAACTAGCATCTGGAGGGAGCAGCTGCGGGACCCATGAGCCCAGAGCAGCATGGGAGGTGGTGAGACTGAGGGTGTGCACGGAGCAGGACGGACACGGGGCTGTGGGTGCCTGTCGTAGTCTTAGCTGTTGCACAGTCTGCCTGCAGTGCGGGAGGCCTGGGTTCAATCCCTGGGTTGGGAAGGTCCCCTGGAGAAGGGAAAGACTACCCACTCCAGTATTCTGGCCTGGAGAATTCCATGGACTATATAGTCCATGGGGTTGCAAAGAGTCGGACGCAACTGAACAACTTTCACTTTACTGAGCCCTGAAGGATGAGTCTCCTTGTTTCTCGTCAGACCTTAGGACTGACTCTGGACCTCTCACCTTTTCTCTCTCCACTGGTTTTCAGTCTCTCTCCCTCAGTAACCTGGTCTAACCATGAAAAGTGATAAACTTGATTTACAGCTCTGCCTGCACCCTCTGTGGGCTGCGTGACCGCAGGCAAGTTGTCTCACCTTGCTCAGCGCCAGTTTTCTCCTGTGGGATAGAGTTACAGTGGCACCTCCCCCAACAGGGATCCTGTGGTGACGGAGTGAGGCAGTACATGTTATGTGGGGCCTAGCAGAGAAGGGATCAATACATTTGCACAGTTAGTATTTTTCTCTTTAATCTCGAGCTGCTTTCCAGGCCTCATCCTCTATACAACGTGTGTGTGTGCCAGCCCTTTATCTGCAGGTGCCCGTTGGGTAGGACACTTCTGTCTTTCTGGAGCATGCTGTCTTTTGAGTGCACACAAGACAAACTTCAGGGAATCTCATTGATTTGGAAGGTGCCAGGGAAGGTTGGAAGGAGTGGAGAGTCTAACCCCACCTAAGGAGAGCTTCTCAGACTCCTATCACTTGAGCCACTTGTCAGTGTGAGCTGGGCAACCATATGGTGGCATTGGCTGGCATGGTTAGAGGGTCATTCAGGGCTCTGTGGCTTGGTTTTTGACCAGTAGAGATCGGAATGGGTGTGTGTGTGTGTGTGTGTGTGTGTGTGTGTGTGTGTGTGTGCGTGCATGAAAAAGAGAGAGAGAGAATTCTGAAGTCCCACAGCAGTGCATCTCAAACTTTAATGTTCATTCATGTGAACCCCCTAAGATCTTGTGAACATGAAGATTCTGATTCAGCAACTTTTCTGTGAGTTATCACAGGGAATTTCTGTTCTTTGAAACCAAGATTCCCAACCACAATGTACCAGGGAGAACCTCTGTATTGGGGTTGTGGACCCGCAGCTGTTGTCTCAGAGCATGATCATTGTCTATATCTCTGACACCACTCCCACTAGATTCCAGAGAGCAGGTCATGGGCTTCTTGCAGCCATGTTGTATCTTGTTCATCACTGTGTCCCCTGCACTTGGCACACAGGCGATGTGTAAGGAGGGTTTGTTGAATGAATACAAGAAAGAACATCACATAGGATGCAGGAATCCCAAGGGAAAATCCTGACTCCAGCAGTGACTTTCTGGATAAATCTTTTGCTTTATAAAATTGTTATGCCATTTGTTACAGGGGTGTTGTTGAGAACATGACCCATTGGATTTCTCAGCATCCTTTTATCTTAACATTGTTCGGCACTCAGAAAAATTTGCTTGCTTGATCATATTTCAGTTTTGGCTTTGCCTGACAGGAAGCTTACGGTCCAATTTGTGGTTTAATTAGTAATTGGGTAGGACTTCATGGGTCTCATTTTACCCTCTATTCTTGATTTGTTTCATTTTTTATTTTTCCTGGTACTTTTTCTTTTCATATGTGTGTATTTTTATCTATTCTTTAAATGGTGTTTGAAATCGTTAATGGAATGAGATGGGGTATAAATCATATAAAAACGATAATGAGTAACAATAGTAATAATGAGTTTGGGATACATAAAGAGTTGCCAGGAGACTTTATTAGTTTCCTAAGACTGCCAGACAAACTCTGGGGCTTAAACAACATAAATTTATTATCTCACAGTTTTGAAGGCTGGAGTTCCAAGATCAAGATGTCGGCAGGACTAATTCCTTCTTAGAGCTGTGAGGAAGAAAGAATCTGTCCCAGGCCTTTCTCCTAGCTTCTGCTGGTTTGCTGGCAGTCTCTGGTGCTCCTTAGCTTGAAAATGCATCTCCCCAACCTGTGCCTTCATCTTTACATCCCGTTCTCCCTGTGTGCATGTCGTCTCCAAGTTCCCCTTTTCAGAGGGACACCAGTCATATTGGAGTAGGGCCCACCCTACTCCAGTAGGACCCCATCTAGACTAATTATGTCCACAACGACCCTGTTTTCAAATAAGTCACCGTCTGAAGTAACGAGAGAGGTTAGGACCTCAACATGGGAATTTGTGTGTGTGTGGGGGGGTGGGGCACAATTTAACCGATAACAGAGATCTTGTTTTTTAAAATTAATTTTGTTTATTTCTTAATTAGTGGAAACTTGCTTTACAGTGTTGTGCTGGTTTCTGCTGTACTGCAGCGTGACTCCGTAATAGTTATATATATACCCCCTCCCTCCTGAGGTCACTGCTGCAGAGTCCAGGGCCCTGTGCTTGGGGAGCACGTCAATGCCCAGCAGCTCTGCCTGTTGGCTGTGTTCTCCAGCTCAAGACTCAACCCGTTAAGTGTTTTCCTATGGGAGGAAGGGTCCTGGGCTGGCTGGCTTGCCAGAAGCCTTCCCTTGGGCTAGGTACACACACGTCTCCCACCTGCCCAGGTACTGGGAGTGAATGCATCCTCTTTTACTCCAGTGATCAGCTTTGCACTGCCTTGGGCTGTGCCTGATGCTCTGAGCGAGTTGAAAATCTGGATGTCTGCCCGCACTCCCCGGGAGTGAGTGGTGTCTGAGTTATGGTGTTTGGCTGCCAGCAACAGTAGACACTGTGACTAGTGTAAGAGAGAAGGGGGCTTATTGGAAGGATGCAGGGGAGCTCCCAGGGCTGAAGGGAAGGCTGGAGACAGCTCCAGAAGGTCTATCCAGAAGGTCTCCACAGCTGACATGGCCCAGCAGTCTGGTCTGGGATCAGTGGATGGTAAAATCAGTGGAAGCGTGCTCCCAGGTCTTCCATCTTTATCACTCCAGCTCACTTAGACAGGAGTATGATTGGCACAGTTTATAGCCTGTTCCCCAGCGGCACAAGCACCTCATGAGGAAGATTTAGTGGATGAAGTGTCCAGAGCCCCCTTTTGGCTTCTGGGATGAGGAGACGTGTATCCCGACGGATATTCATGCCAGGACCACACACCCTGTGGGGAGAGACAGTGGCCACTCGAGATAGGCTGGTGGTGAACGCAGAGCACTAACTACGTGTGCAACACACTGTGTCCTGGGCTCATTCCTCCATGACAGTCCTGGGATTCTGACGCCTTTTCAGCATTAGAGGTTTAGAGGAAATGGAGGCTTGAGAAGAGGTTAAGTGCCTTACCCAGGTCACTCAGTGAGTCAAAGGCAGAGCTGGGATTTGGACCCAAGTCTATGCAGCTCCATGGGCTTCTCAGATGATACTGGTAAAGAATCTGCCAGGCAATGCAGGAGACACAAGAGACATGGATTTGATTCCTGGGTTGGGAAGATCCCTTGGAGGAGGAAATGGCAATCCACTCTGGTATTTTTGCCTGAGAAATCCCATGGAGAGAGGAGCCTGGTTGGGCTACAGTCCCTGGGGTTGCAAAGAGTTAGACACAGCTGAGTACAGCATACACACACACACACACACACACACACACACACACACACACACACACACTATACACACACACACACACACACACACACACACACACACACACACACTATACAGGTCCGGTGTTTCTACTTTTATTGGTGATGAGCTTCTGGCTTCTGATGCTGCCAAATTTCCCAACATGGTGAAAAGAAGAGCTGTAAACATGAGCACAGTTGCTGTCCAGGGATCCCAGCAGTTCTTGGCCCCAGAAATAGGTTAAGGAGTGGGCCAACTGGGTAGCTGCCCAGAGGGTCAGGTTATAAAACAGCCCCAAAGGTATACTAGAAGGAAACAGCTTTGTTCCTTTGTGCAAAATAAAAATGTGAGGCCTCTTGTTTAAAACTGAAGAATTTCTAGAAGGCAGCAGTGGAGCATGTGTGACCACTCAGGTTTTACAACCTGTGAGTCCAGCCCTGGGCTTGGGATGATGGATGACCGTTGCTGAACCTGATCAAGCAGGGCCGTCCTGGAAGGGGAGTTTAGTGGCAACGGATACAGGTTTATGTATGGTTGAGCCCCTTTGCTGTCCTCCTGAAACTATCAAAACATTGTTCATTGGCTCACAACATTGTTTATTGGCTATCTGTTGTTCACTTACTAGGTCGTGTCCAACTCTTTGTGACCCCATGAACTGCAGCATGCCAGGCTTCCCTGTCCTTCACCATCTCCTGGAGTGTGCTCAGACTCATATCCATTGAGTTGATGATGCCATCCTACCATCTCATCCTCTGTCACCCCCTTCTCCTTCTGTCCTTAATCTTTGGTCTTTTCCAGTGAGTTGGCTCTTTGCATCAGGTGGCCAAAGTATTAGAGTTCCAGCTTTAGCATCAAGTCCTTTCCAGTGAATATTCTGGGTTGATTTCCTTTAGGATGGACTGGTTTGATCTCCTTGGAGTCCAAAGGACTGTCAAGAGTCTTCTCTATACTTCAATATAAAATAAAATGTCAAAAAATCGTATGTACTCCTCCCCTACCTTTTTGGAGAAATTTCCTCAGAGCTACTGAGAGGCTGTCTCCCCAGCTCTAGTCCTCAGTAAGACCCTGAATAACACTGAATCTCATTAAAAAAGAAGGGACATCCCAGTTACCCACAGAGCTAGGGAGGCCGCTGAGGCACAGAGAAGGTACTTCTGGGGCTGCAGGATGGCCTCTTTCCAACTCACAGTTCATGAACGACCACAGGAATCATCTCAGTGTTCTGAGAGCAGTTTTAACAACAGCTGGAAAGTGTCCAGGCAGCATCCCTGAGCAGAGCCAGTAAAGATGCCACCACTGTCAGTATCTCAGTTAACACTGAGAGCTTACAACATGCCAGGCACAGCGCAGAAGGTATCTTGTTTAACTCTCCCGTCCCTCTTCAGCTTCAGTCATGAGAGCATTCTCTAAGATCCTCCAAAGTACGTGGAATTCAGTGCTTCCAAGCAGGCTCTTTGCTCTGTCTGGAACAGTCTTCCTTTCTTCTCCCTCCTTGCAGAACTCACCCTTCAGGTCTCAGCTGATCTGACCTTTCCGACCCCCAAGACTAGGTAACACCTTATGCTTTGGGACTGTGGCTCTTCTGTACACAGGAGGAGATTACTTGCTGATTGTCTGCCTGTCTGTCCCCCTACATGTGCATGTCCTTGGGGCAGAGACCCTGTCTGTCTGATTGCTATTTCACCAGGATCAGAAGAGGCAGGGGTACCTCCCTTGGGCAGTCATGGGCTCCCAGGAAACTCCCATTTCTCAGTTGCTTGAATGATTCTGTCTACTCATTTTTCTGCCAAGATATTTGCTCAGCTGGGCCATGCATATGCATGGAGCTCTCCCCTGGACTCATAGCTCCCAAATGGCCTCCTTTGTCATCCTAGTCAGAGCCTTCATCCAGAGAGTCCACAAGTGAATTCACAGTTGCACTGTTGGTTTTTCCAAGAGAAGGAGAAAAAAACCAAAAAAACCCCAACCTAGAGCTGGTAGTTCTTCCTTCTCTCTCTCAGGAATTCCTTGACTCAGGTTACCAGACGCAGAAGCTGGCGGCCAGATCCCCTTAATTAGGAAAGCGTTGGAGGGCGTTTTGAAAAATGTCAGTGCTCAGGTTGCCCATACCTCTATTAATTTTTAAGCTTCCTTCACATTTATTTAAGGACAGCTCCTTCCAGAAGTTCCAACCAAGTACTAAGTTTTGACTTGGATTTGTGCCGATTTGAGACGTGAAGTTATCAGCGGTCCCCCAGGGTGAGCAGGTGGGCACAGAGCCGCTGGGTTGTGCTTTTTCCTTCCCTCCTGAAGACTTACAAGTTATTCTGCAGCTGTCACTCATTTCCTAGAAAAATAAATCAATCGCCGATCGACTTGGCAAAACCTAAGGAACATTCCAGCTCCAATTACTGGCTGCCAACGGCAAGTGTGGTCTCGGCCAAGGAACCAGCTTCTCTGGCCCCAGGTGCTAAGGGTCTGGCAGTGGGACCAGCCTTTTATGTTCCTAGAGAAGGCATCTCTCCCTATGATGATAGTCACCTTGCTCTCTGTCTAAAAATGTCTCCCCAGTGAATCCTTGGAATGTCACTCATTGGCACTCATTCCTTTGTGCCAAGCTCTCAAGGTCTCCCGGCATCTTTGGAAACCTTGGGTACCTACTTCTCTTTAGGATGCTCCAACCAGGTAATAAAATGTGACAGAGATTGAACTCACTCTGTGCCAGAATCTGAACCCACTCTGTGCCAGAATCCTCCCTAAAAGCCCTATGAGATAGGTATTGCTTTCCTTTTTTTTTTTCTTAAAAAAATATTCATTTATTGATGTGGCTGTGTTGGGTCCTGCTTGCGGCACATGGGATCTTTGTTGTGTCATGAGGGATCTTTCATTTCAGTGCACAATCTCTAGTTGCAGCTCGAGGGCTTAGTTGCTCTGAGGCAATGTGGGATCTTAGTTCCCTGATGAGGGATTGAACCCACATCCCCTGCATTGCAAGGCAGATTCTTAGGGAAGTTCTGGTATTGCTTTTCTGACGGGAAGATGGAGGTCCAGAGAAGGGATTTAGTTTGCTTGCACCGCTAGTAAGTGGGAGAGTTGGGATCTGAACCCAGATCTGTCAAATGCCACTGCTCAAGGAGGTCCCTCTGTTATGCCTTGTTGATGAACGGGGTTGCATAGAAGCTTGGAGATGCCGAGGAAGAGGGAGCCTTGTTTGGCTTGTCTTGGTTTGGGTTCCTCAAAAAGTAGATTCTGAGACAAGGATTTGGATGTAGGGGTTTATTTTGGGTGATCGGATGTCCAGAAAGAATGAAGCGGCTGGGCCAAAGCAGAAGCGATGCTCAGTTGTGGATGTGTTTGGTGGTGAAAGTGAAATCCAGTGCTGTTCAGAATAATGCACGAATCTGAGCAAACTCTGGGAGCTAGTGGAGGACAGGCTAGTGGAGGACAGGCGAGCCTGGAGTGCTGCGGTCCATGGGGTTGCAGAGTCTGACACAACTTAGCAACTGAATAGCAACAGCATGATGAGAGGGTGGGGAGGAGGGGGAATGAACGAGGCCAGTGAGCAGCTTCCCTCTGAGGGCAGCCTGTGCTCCGTCCCCGCCGGGGGACCTCGGGGAATGGCCCAGGACACCTCTAAGAGCTTTCCTGTCTGAGGTCCAGCTGTCCCCATTTCTCGCTGCTTGAGGGCACTCCAGGGGTGTCACTCTGCAACTCCCAGGCTGCCCAGAACGCAGGCTGACCATGCACCCGGGCTGGGGAAGGGAGTCAGTGAATGTGGGTGGGAACTGTGTGCTGAAGCTGAGTTGGCCTGAGCAATATGGGCCCCACGAACTTCTGCTCCATGGACAGCAAAGAAGAAGGAGCCCAGAGTGACACTGATACGGTCAGGGGAGTATTAGATTCCTGCAAACCCTCCCTCATGGGTGCTCCTGCATTATTTCAAATTTTAATAACAACCTTCCTAGCTAACGTTTATTAAATACTTGCTTCGTGCCAAGCATTGTGCTAAATACTTTACATACATTATTTCATGTAATTCTCACAACCACCCCGAGAGTTAGAGGCCATTTTTATCATGATGTTGGAAATGAGCAGCGTCCCATATCCAGAAAGAAGCACAACAGGTTAGCCAACAGGGGCCTGTTTCCTGAACAGCAATACTTCACCTCCAGTCTAGTGAGGCTCAAACCAGTCTGTGAGATGCGGGAAGTTATCCCACTTGCTCTCTGAATGACAGACCCTGGGCAATGAGAAGATCAACACCTTGCTCACTTGACTTTGGATTGTAAGGAGTTCCCCATCCCTTATTCCAATGAGAGGTTATGGGTTCCACGGGGGTCCTTCGTAGTCAGACAGGATCGTTAAGCGAGAAAGGTGACCACAGTCAGAGAGACCCACACAAGCTCCTGGTGGTAACAAATCAGGTCAGACCATCAGGTTTGTCACAGACGTGTGACAGATGGTAATTCCCTGCTCTGATCTCCAACCTCTGGGAGCTATCTTGTTGAATGATGTCACTGTATAATGTTTGAAGCCACTAATGCGATTATCTTGAATCACTAGAGAAACATGAGGCTTGAGCAGATTTCATAATAACTTTTTTATGCTTGCGACTGCATTTTCATCTCTCAGTTCTGTTCTTGTACAAGGAAAACCTCTCAATGTCTTCTGCGTGGCTGTTGCAACTTTAATGCTGATAAGAATTGCTTTTGTAACATGTAGGCAGCTGATCCGTGTAGGCGTGTGTACCCTCCTCTCTTCCTTGTTTTTCTGGAGTAAAGAGTAATAAGGGAAATAGCTTACCTTTACAGCAAGGGAAAAGAACATCTATTTAGAGGAACTTTAGATGAAAGTATGCTTCCTTCATATTGGATAATCTAATTCAGCAACTCTTGCTTAGCTTTTATTTCCAATGATTTAACAAGCTGCAGTAAATTTTTTTTTATACTCTCACCATTGTGCACATTTCTGAGTTCTGTTTAAGAAATCAAAGCCCAAATCTCTTCCTCTAAAGAAATCTGGCTCTCACAGAGGGCAGGAAGTTGACTCTTGGTGTCAGAGTTCCATGGGACCTCTCCAAGCAGGAGGTCTTAGTGTTGATTTCTTCCCTTTGAGTTGAATTCAGAGTCTTCTGGGGTCTCTTTCTCCCTCCCTAGACCTCCAAGTGTGTTGTCTGTCATCAAGGAAGGCCATCCCTTGGCAGTGCAGTCCCATTTTTAGTAATATGAGCTGGGAGGGGTTCCCTGGCCTCTATCCTCAATCTTACGGCTGTAACTTTAGCCCACATTCCTCATATGTTCTTTTTTGTTTTACTGATGTTTCTAAAAATTTATTTGTTTAGCTGCATAGGGTCTTAGTTGCAGCATATAAAAAGCGGAGACATCATTTTGCCAACAAAGGTCCATCTAGTCAAAGTTACGATTTTTCCAGTAGTCATGTATGGATGTGAGAGTTGGACCATAAAGATGGCTGAGTGCCAAAGAACTGATGCTTTCCAACTGTGGTGCCAGACAAAACTCTTGAAAGTCCCTTGGACTACAAGGAAATCAATCAAACCAATCATCCTAAAGGAAACCAACTCTGAATATTCTTTGCAAGGACTGATGCTGAAGCTGAAACTCCAATACTTTGGTCACCTGATGCAAAGAACTGACTCATTGGAAAAGACCCTGATGCTGGGAAAGATTGAGGACAGGAGGAGAAGGTTGGGTGAGATGGTTGGATGGCATCACCGATTCAATGGACATGAGCTTGAGCAAACTCCAGGAGATAATGAAGGACAGGGAAGCCTGGCGTGCTGCAGTCCATAGGGTCACAAAGAGTTGGAGACGACTGAGCGACTGATCAACAACAGTGGACTCTCTAGTTGTGGTCCTTGGGCTCTTTAGTTGCAGCACACAGGTTTGGTTGTTCCAAGGCATGTGGGATCTTAGTTCCCTGACAAAGGATTGAACCCACGTCCTCTGCACTGCAAGGCAAATTCTTAACCCCACTGGACCACCAGGAAAAGTCCTTCCTCTCAAGAGCAGTGAAGAAGCAAAGAACACAGGGGCTAAAGTTTTAAATGAACAACTAGTTTCTATCTATACTCCAACCTCTTTCTCTTTGTAAGGTCAATGAGGAGTCTTGAAATAACCAGGGACAAGCAACTGGCAGGTGGATGTGTTTCCACCGGTCACCTGCATTTACAGAGACCCTGCTCGGTGTCGGGCAGCATGCTAAAGTGCCTGCGGGCGTGGCTTCTCTGAAGGCCTGGACACCCTCAGTGGTATGTGCTGTGACCCTCCGGTTCAGGGAGGAGACTGAGGTGTAGAATTGGTCAGCAATGCGCCTAAGTGTTCATACACCTACAAAATCCCAATGCTGAGATTCCATCCTCCCTGACCTCCAGGGGAACCTCTCTCCTAGGAAGCTGGACCAACCTTTAAGAGAATTACAGGTATTTTCGGAGCATGCCTGCTTGGAAGATGGGTCTCAGTCAGAACACTGGGTTTGGTTGGCTGTCATCCTTTTCCTTCCCTTATATCCTGCCCTCTCTTCTAGTTAGGTAGGAAGGTTCTGCTCATAGAAATGGTCATTGAAAATAATGGGATATAAAAGATGGATCATGTAAGCAGGAGCAATGCGGTGGGACCACAGTGGTGGGCACTGTGGCTCTGGACCTCCTCAGGGGTCCTTCTGTGCATCCATTCAGCTTACCGAGCACCTGCTTTGGGCTGGGTACTCTTCTATGTGCTAGAGATACAGCAGGGAAGGAACAAGACAAAAAGACCTGCTCTTGTTGGCGTTTCACCTCCTCATGGAGCTCCTGGGCACTCCCCTGCCCACCCTCAGGTGACATTCAGAGCATCACTTCTAGAACCCTGAGATGGACCCGCTGTGTGCACCTCATTCAGCACAGCCCAGCGTTGGAGAACCTCCCCTGAGACAGACCCAGTCCCTGAGCACGAGGTCTCCAGCACTGTCACGGATTTGTCTCCTTTCTTTCTCTTTAGTTATTCAAATATCCGAGTGCATCCTTGGTGCCAGACGCTGTGAGCTGTGGATGCCATTAGCTGGGAGAGGGCACTCCCTGAGAGCAATGGTGGCTAATTGGCCCCCCCCTCCAGCTTCTCCTTCCTGTTATAGCTCCCTCCCAGCCCGGTCTTTCCATTCAGGTTTTCCATGGATTAAATGGCCAGCAGTGGTGCCCTCAGAAGTGGCCACATCTGTCAGGATATGGCTTCGTGAAAGCCAGAGGGGGTGGGCCTGGGTGCTGACCTCAGCTGTCTCCTTTCAGGGCATCTGTGAAGACGTTTGAAAGCAGCTTTAACGTGGTTAGGCTGCACTGGTGGCAGCTGAGACTGGCTGGGGACGATACGCTGGATCAGAAGGGCTTGTGGGTTACTGTAATAAACTGCAGAACTTTATCTCAATTTTCCCTGCATCCACCCACAGGAGTCAGCCAAGTAAAGCCCTCTTAATACAAGTCACTGAAAAAGGTAGTGGTGGTGGGGAGTGAGACCTACAAATTGGGTATGTGGATGAAAGAGAGAAGCTGGAAAGGACCCAGCTGCTGACACTCTGATTGCTCCATCTGTGGTCCACAGGCTGGCCCGTGCTTCTGTGTGCAGTGGATGTGATGCTCTGGGCAGAGCGGGGAGCTGGGCTCAGATCTGCCTGCTGTGGTGTGACCCTCCTGTTGTTGTTGTTCAGTTGCTAAGTTGGGTCCGACTCCTTGTGACGCTATGGACTGTAACACACCAAGCTTACTGTCCTTCATCATCTCCCAGAGTTTGCCCAAACTGATGTGCATTGAATTGATAATGCTATCTAATCATCTCATCCTCTGCCACTGTCTTCTTCTTTTGCCTTTAATCTTTCCCAGCATCAGGGTCTTTTCCAATGAGCTGGCTCTTCACATCAGGTGGCTGAAGTAGTGGAGCTTCAGCTCCTATTCTCTTGTCAGTCAGAATGGAAAGGGCTTCATACAGAGTCGTGGAGTTGAGTTCTTGAAGGCCGTTGCACGCCCATCTGATAGCTCTCCCCTAAGATCCACGTCATGTCTCATTAGCTCAACTGCTTTATCTTACACAGGGAGGAGAGATAAGCAGATGGGAACATTCTTCAGGCTGGGTCGTGCTGACCTGCACGATACCATTTTAGAATCCCTCTGGAGTTTAGGCATACTCACTATTTCAATCCTGTGTATTACTGTGATTTTGGATTCGTTACACTTCCAAAGCTGGGGAGATGAACCACCAGTGGAAGAAGTTCCTAGACTCGGGCCAACCTCTGCTCTCCCTTTTCCACTTCAACTTTCAAAGTGTTTTGGAGTTTAAAGAAATATCTTACCTGTCTTTATACCAGCCCTCCCCATTTCTGTAGGGGCCTTCAAGGGGCAACTGGGGGAAGGGATGGAGTGGGGAGGAGGCTGAGAAGAATCATTGGCAGAATCATCACCCCTGAAACCCCCAGCTTTGAAATTACCCACGGGCACCCATTTTTGCAGCTTCAGGGTGCTGTGTCATGCACAGATTACTGGGTCAGGGAGACATGTACTCATTGTTTTAGCTGGATAGTGACCAGAGCCCTGTGTGATATGCAGATAAAAAGGCCTAGAGGTTGAGAAGAAAGAAATGTCAGCTCCACTTGTGAAGATCAGGGAAGGCTTTTTGGAGGAGGTGGCCTGTGAATCAGTCCTTGAAGGATAAGAGTTTGTATGTGCAGAGACTGTCAGGAGGAACTGGAGGAGGAGGGAGCTGTGTGAGCAAAGACATAGGAGCAGGAAGGATGGGATATGAGGAACAGTGAGCAAGATTAACTGGATAAAACACAGTGGGGATGAGGAGGGGGAGGTGGGATATCAAATTGAACAGATTGGTGGGGGTCAGGCTAAGAGGCTTTGAATGCCTGGGGTAGGCTAGTACTTACTCTGGAAGGGCAAGCAGAGTCTCTGAACAGTCCTTCAGCACAGATGCTCTAGGAGCTGGACTCCAGGAGATGTGACTTCTCGGTGCTGTGTGGGAGGTCACGGCTGGTCAAACTACAGGCTACTCCCCAGATTCCGCCCACTGCCTTGTTGTGTGTGATCAGCTTTCACACTTTTTAAAAGTTGATGGAAAAAAATAAGAAGAATGATATTTTGTGACATGTGAAAATCATACAAGGGTCAAATTTCAGTACTCATCAGTGAAGTTCTGAATTCTGCCAGTAAAAAGTACACGGAAACATGTCTTGTTACATAAGCACTGATGTGCTATCCTCAGCTTTGCCTCTTGGCCCACAAAACCAAAAATACTCCCTAATATTCACTTCTTCACAGAAGAAGTTTGTGTACTCCTGGGATGGATGACTGGGAAGAGAGCCTGGTCAGGAATTCCAGAGGGGCTGACATTGTGAGAAACGTTGGCAGCAGCTCCCAATCTGTGTCCTGGCGTGGAAATAGATTTCAGGTTGGAAAAAATAGGGTTGTGTAGCACGTGTGTTTTCTAAATGCTGGGTTGTTGTTGTTGTTCAGCCACTCTGTCATGTCTGACTCTTCTGTGATTCCACGGATTGTAGCCCACCAGGCTCCTCTGTCCATGGGAGTCTCCAGGCAAGAATATTGGAGTGGGTTGCCATTCGCTTCTCCAAGGGATCTTCCTGACCCAGGGATTGAACCTGAGTCTCTTATGTCTCCTGCATTGGCAGATGTTTTTTTTTTTTTTTAAACCACTAGCGCTGGGGGAAGCCCATTTATTTATGTACTTACTATTTATTCAGCTTCATCTTCTGTTGTGGGGCTCCAGCTCTCAGTCAGCGGTGTTGCACCTGGCAGGGGAGCAGGTAACTCTGAGGCGTGTTCTGCATTCTCTTCCCGACTCCCCTGATTGAGCCCCGCCTGCCCACATCGGCTGCTGTTGTTTAGTTGTTCAGTCATATCTGACTCTTTGTGACCCCGTGGACTGCAGCACACCAGGCGTCCTTGTCCTTCACTATCTCCCGGACGTTGCTCAAACTTAATGTCCATCGAGTTGGTGATGCCATCCAACCATCTCATCCCTGTCGTCCCTTTCTCCTCCTGCCCTCAGTCTTTCCCAGCATCACTGTCTTTTCCAGTGAGTCAGCTCTTCACAACAAGTGGCCAAAGTATTGGAGCTTCAGCTTCAGCATCAGTCCTTCCAGTGAATATTCAGGACTAATTTCCTTTAGGATTGACTGGCTTGATTTCCCTGCTATCCAAGAGACTCTCAAGAGTCTTCTCCAGCACCACAGTTGGAAAGCATCAGTTCTTTGGTGCTCAGCCTTCCTTATGGTCCAGCTCTCACATCCATACATAACTACTTGGAAAAACTGCGTCAATAGCCCTCTTGATGACATTCTGTGTATTGGCTTCCTTCCCTTCCCTGCCTCCCTTCTCCTGTCTGGGATCAACTGCCTGCACCCACCATCTACAGAGCAGGTCGGGAAAGAGGCTGGGAGTCATTCACTCAGTCATGCAATTTTGCAGCTCTCTGTGGAGCACTGCTGTGTCTGCTAGTCACAGCGACGGGCCCTGGGGGTACAAATGTGAGCAATGACACAGTGCCTGCCTTCACCAAGCTTGCATTCTCGTGGGACCACAGGCTAGAAGGCCTGATGATGGAGACGCACACATCGAACCTATGAAACAAGAGCTACCATGTAAAATAAATAAACTACAAAGTATATTTATATCACAGGGAATAGTGCCAATATTTTATGATAATTTGAAATGGTTTGTAATCTATAAATGGTAGCTCAGTGGTAAAGAATCCACCTGCCAATGCAGGAGACATGGGTTCCATTCCTGGGCTGGGAAGATTTCCCTGGAGGAAGAAATGGCAACCCTCTCTAGTATTCTTGCCTGGGAAATCCCATGGACAGAGGAGCCTGACGGGCTATAGTCCAAGGGGTTGCAAAAGAATTGGAGACAATTTAACAACTGACCAATCTATAGAAATATTGAGTCTCTGAGTTATGTACCCAAAACTAATATAGTTCAATTAAACAAGCAAACATGAAGTAATTATAAGGAGTAGAGTGCATGCCTGGAGGAAGCAGAGCTGGCAGGGGGTAGGGGGTGGGGTGTCCTTTTGAGAGAGGTGATGGATGCCTACCAGCTGAGACCTGAAGGAGGAGAAGGAGCCAACGCACAACGCACAAGGGGAGGAGCGTGTGAACAGAGGGAGCAGAAAGTGCAAAGTTGTGAAGGCCAGAGGGAGCTTGATGAGAAGCCGGAACTGGAAGAAAGCCAGTGTGGGGCTGTTCAGAGGGAGGAAGAAGAAGCAAGGAGTGGGGAGGAGGGAGAGAGAGACAGGGAGGGGAGCGCTGAGATTAATGCAGAGGGGCGACTGTTCATGGTGGGGCCGCCTCTCTCCTGATGGGGCCGCCTCTCTCCTGATGGGGCTTGCCGCCCTGGGGAGGATTTAGCAGCATCAGAAGGGGACGGAAGATGGGAACCTGTCTCCTTGTTAGTCATTAAGCGCTCCTAACGCTGACTTTTAGCAGGGAAGGGAAAATAAATATGCAAAAGAGACTTTTGAAACATTCAGGGAACATTTTAAACACAAGTTTAAAATACAGTAACAGGGTCAACATGCTTTCTCTTGAGAACAGTTTTCCACTTGGAACCTTTTCTTACTTCCCACTAATAGGAACCCATTCAGGCAATTTTCTTTGCTTTCTTTCATTTTTTTAAAGAAGACTCATTTAAAAGCACCGTGACCTTTACGATTTTTTTCTCTGTATAGTCTTTCACGGTGAGAGAAAGACAACAGCTCACAGTGTCACTTTGCCTGCCAATTTGAGTGGGGAAGAAAACAAAAAAAATTTTTAAGGAAAATAAATTGAAGTGAGACAGAGATGTGGAACACGTAGTTGCTAAAGTTGTATGCATTTTCTGGAATATTCACCAACAGCTTCTAACAGGGAAGTTCAGTTCAGTTCAGTTTAGTTGCTCAGTTGTGTCCAACTCTGCGACCCCATGAACCACAGCACGTCAGGCCTCCCCTGTCCATCACCAATTCCCGGAGTCCACCCAAACCCATGTCCGTCAAGTCGGTGATGCCATCCAACCATCTCCTCTGTTGTCCCCTTCTCCTCCTGCCCTTAATCTTTCCTGGCAACAGGGTCTTTTCAAATGAGTCTGCTTTTCGCATCAAGTGGCCAAAGTATTGAAGTTTCACCTTCAACATCAGTCCTTCCAATGAACATCTAGGACTGATCTCCCTTAGGATGGACTGGTTGGATCTCCTTGCAGTCCAAGGGACTCTCAAGAGTCTTCTCCACCACCACAGTTCAAAAACATCATTCTTCTGTGCTCAGCTTTCTTTATAGTTCAACTCTCATCCATAAATGACCACTGGGAAAACCATAGCCTTGACTAGATGGACCTTTGTTGACAAAGTAATGTCTCTGCTTTTAATATGGTGTCTAGGTTGGTCATAACTTTTCTTCCAAGGAATAAGTGTCTTTTAATTTCATGGCTGCAGTCACCATCTGCAGTGATTTTGGAGCCCTCCAAATAAAGTCAGCCACTCTTTCCACTGTTTCCCCATCTATTTGCCATGAAGTGATGGGACGGGATGCCATGACCTTAATTTTCTGAATGTTGAGCTTTAAGCCAGCTTTTTCACTCTCTTCTTTCACTTTCATCAAGAGGCTCTTTAGTTCTTCTTCAGTTTCTGCCATAAGGGTGAATAAGGAAGTAGGGTGAGTGATTGGCTTGCCTTGGCTAAAGGAGTGAGTCATGGGGACTTTTGGAGCTTAAACCTGGGAAGTCCCTGGCAGAACAAGGCTAGCTGGTCACTCCACTCAATGCATCAGAAATGTGTCACTCAGATGAACTCTCATTCTTCAATGCCTGCATCTACACTTGCAATCTTTATTTTTATCCCACCCAGCCCAGAAGCAGCAGTTAGCACCTCTCCTAACTCTCCAGGAAAAACCCCATGAAATTTTGCCAAAGGCACCCCTTAGCAAAAAACTTAACCTTTCACAGTAAGCATTTCTGTTCTCTGAGCAGGCTCAAGCCAGCCCTCCACTCGGGTGAACAGCTGTCCCAGTTAGATTGGGAATTTGGGATTTCCAAGTTTTGTTGTTTAGTTGCTAAGTCATGTCTGACTCTTTTGAGATACCATGGGCTGTAGCCCATCCAGGCTTCTCTGTCCATGGGATTTCTAGGGTGTGGTACTTCTAGGACTCAAAGTGGGACAGTCCTGGTTAAACTGGGATGGCTGGTCATCCTTCTGGAAGGGATTTTGGATCCTGTTTGTACCACTGATGACCTGGGAGATTTGGGTAATGTATGCTTGCAGAGCCTCAGTTTTGTCATCTGTAAGATGGGAGATGATGTTAGTGCTGACTCATCCTCATAAAGTGTTTCACATAGTGGTGGGCATGAAGTAAGTGCTCAGTAAATGTTTACTGCTATTATAATTGTGTATTAGGTAGAGTGAATGTTATACATGAGATTTCAGGGGCTTAGGATGACCTTCCACCCATTGAAAATCTCTCCTTTATTCTGCTGCCTATAATTTTGCTATTAGAGAGTCATTCCTTTAGCTCAGGGTTTCTCAAATTTTTCCACCAAAGTACCTCAGTGACAGAGGAAAGTGACTTCATGTCATTAGGGGAGAGAGCCAGAGGATTAGCCTGAAGGCACTGATTACAGTTGTTCAGTTGTCAAGCCGTGTCTGACTTCTTGTGACTCCATGGACTACAGCATACCAGGCCTCCCTATCCCTCACCATCTCTCAGAGTTTAACCAAGTTCATACTCATTGATTTGGTGATGCCATCCAACCATTTCACTGTCAGTCATGCAAGATTTATTTGAACTTTCTAGTTTAATCACAGAAGTTCAGTAAATTGCATGTTCATTTCTGATTTCTATCATTTTTAAAACATAAAAACAATGTTTATAATTTTTTCCCTCATTGATATTTAGCTTTTGCACACTGAAACCCCTGACCCAGGAATATCTGCTTTTTTATTCTGGAGGTTATACTTGGGTTCTGGGGTTGAGAAGTCTGGCTCTCATGAAAAATGTCCATGAAAAGAGAATCATCTCTGCTAGGCAGTCATTCACACCCTAGTCTAAAAAGCCCAAACATTAGAGTAGCTGCAGAGGGTAGCAGAAAGCACAGTGGCCTGGGAGTCAGGAGTCAGGATATCAAGGCCAGGACTCTGCTGCTTACTTTCTGTGTGGCCTTTGCTGAATTACTTCCCTCCATGAGCTCTAGCCACCAAATCTGGAAAACAGATCAGACCAGATGAATGGTTCCAGAGGACCATGGGGGTCTTGGGCAGAAGATGAAGCTCTCCATTACCTCCTCTGATCACCCAGCTCTGTCCAACCAAGGCCTCTGCTTTAGCAGTTAGGGTTCTGAGTAAGGTTTCAGTGTCCTGTGTTAATCAAGCCTTGAAACTCCTGTACTTGGGCATCTTGTATGTCCCGGGAGGATGAGCACTTGGGGCGCTGTAGGAGGGAGAAGTTACAGGGAGCAGGGCCCTTGCTGATGTAAACCTGGAGGCCTGGGTGTGGCCTGGTAGTGGGAGGTTTTGGGGGTTAGGGGTGGCACAGCCACCAGCTGTGACAGGAAGCCGACAGGAGAGTAATGATGCACTTCCCAGTTTGGGGAGGGCTGGGGACAGTGACTTATTTTGAGTGTGCCCCAGATTGTCGTCATCCTTCCCGTCCTTGGCAGAGACGCTGATGAGCCCATCCTCCGTCTGGCTCTGCTTCCTGGCTGTGCTACTTCCCGAGCCTGACGTGCTCAGAGCTCGGCTGCCTCTGCATATCCAGTTCACTTCCACCAGGGAGAAATAGGAACAGCCTAAATGCCCACCAGTAGGCGGGATGGTTCAGTATACTTTGGTGCGTCCACCCAAAGGATGCTTGCTGTTAAGGAAAATGAGGGATGTATCTATGTGACTAGTATTAAAATATCCCCATGGTTTGGTTCAACTGTAAAGCAAATTGCAGAACCAAGGTCCAGTGTGGTCATCTTTATGCCTAAAATACACTTGTATTTTTAGGGTATGTGCCTGCCCTATTAGTTGCTGAGTCATGTCCAACTCTTGGAGACCCCATGGACTATACCCCACCAGGCTCCTCTGTCCATAGAATTCTTCAGGCAAGAATATTGAAGTGGGTTGCCGTTTCCTTCTCCAGGGGGTCTTCTTGATCCAGGGATAGAACTCATGTCTCCTGTGGCTCCTGCATTGGCAAGCGGGTTCTTTACTGCTGAGCCATTTGGGAAGTCCCATTTGTAGGAAATCTTCACACCAAGCCTTTAATAGGGCTTTCCTCTGGGGAGGGACATGGGAGCAACAGGGATCATTAACACATAATGTGTGCCAGACTCTGAGTGAAGCATCTCTCGGGCATTGTCACATTTAATCCTTGAACCGATCTTTGAGGCCCAGATGAGAAAACTGAGTCACAGAAAGGTTAAATAAGTTGTCCAAGGACACACAGGTATTAAGGAGTGGAGCTGGAATTCAAATCCAAGCAGTCTGGGTCCAGAGTCTCTACTTTGAACCCTTGATGGCTTCTCTGATGAAAAGAACTTTTGCTTTGTACTATATACAGTTGTGTATAATTTGACTGTTTTACACTGAGGATGCACATGCATTGTTTATATAATTTTAAAAGTAGACAAAGCTAGAGAGACGGAGTGTGCCTTTTGATGTCACCCTCTAACGCCCCTGAGGCGGCTAATGCGAGAAGGGCACAGCTCAGTGCTTGAGGTTTGCTGCCAGACCTCTGGGTTCTTGATTTGAGTTTTGCAAGTATCCCTGGGAGAGGCAGCTGTGAGTCACTCACACCATAGTGTGAAATAGATAAGCCAAGGAGAGAGGCATGGAGGGAAGAATGATGGCTGAGGAATCAGAAGGGCAACTCTTCCCCCTTGTGACAGCCAGACCTCATCCATATCAAGAGAGACTTCCTAAAGGGCAGGGCAGACCCGATGCCCTTGGGGGTGCCTGGTGTTGACAAGGTTCCTCCATGAGATCTTTTGCCACACTCATGTCTGTAAGGACTCAGAGTCTGACTTGAGCAGATTTCTCTGTAGGCCATGAACAGTGATGACAGAGCAAATGATGAACATTTATTTAATGTCTACTAAGGAGCCAGGCACGGTCCTTAGCATATTGCTTCTCAAACTCTGACATGCACATGAATCACTTGGAAATCTGCCCAAAAAGCAGATTCAGACTCTGTTGGTCTGGGTGGGGCCTTAGATTCTACATCTCTAGCAAGGTCTCTAGTCTGTGGACCACACGATGAATGAAGAGGTCAAGACATATACTGCTGAGGTTTGAAGCCTGCCCCCTCCCCCAGCAGCGAAATCTTAGCCATGTTATTTACTTCATAGAGTTGTCACACATATTGAATCAAATAACTCACATATAGGCTCTTGACTCCGTGCCTGGTGCCCAGTGAGAGCTTACTGAATGGGAGCAATTATTATTATTGATATCTCATCAAAACCTTCTGCAACCTTAAGAGGAGGGTTTTATGATGTTCCCCTCATTTCACAAATGAGGGAAGCGAGGCTTGGAAAGGTTAAATGGGCTGTTAGTCTCACGCCACTGAAAAGCATCCTGGTAGGCTTCCCTGGTGGTGTGGTGGTGAGGAATCCGCCTGCCAAGGCAGAGGACATGGGTTTGATCCCTGGTGCTGGAAGATATCACATGCCTTGGAGTAACTAAGCCCGTGTGCCACAACCACCAAAGCCCACGTGCCTAGAACCCGTGCTTTGCAAGAAGAGAAGCCACCGTAGTGAGAAGCCCCCACAGCACAGCAGAGAGAGGCCCCCACTCACAGCAACTAGAGAAAGCCTGTGCCCAGCAACAAAGACACAGAACAACCAAAAATAAATGAATAAATACGTTAATGAATCTTAAGAAAATTTATGGCAGAAATTTTCTTATGGCAGAAAAAAAGAACTAAAGAGCCTCTTAATGAAGCTGAAAGAAGAGAGTGGAAAAGTTGACTTAAAACTTAACATTAAAAAATGAAGATCATGGCATCCAGTCCCACCACTTCATGGCAAATAGATGGGGAAATAATGGAAACAGTGAGAGACTTTATTTTCTTGGGCTCCATAATCACTGCAGATGGTGACTGCTGCCACGAAGGTAAAAGACGCTTGCTCCTTGGAAGAAAAGCTATGACCAACCTTGTTCAGTTCAGCTCAGTTCAGTCGCTCAGTCATGTCTGACTCTTTGCGACCCCATGAACCACATCACACCAGGCCTCCCTGTCCATCACCAACTCCCAGAGTTTACCCAAACCCATGTTCATCAAGTTGGTGATGCCATCCAACCATCTCATCCTCTGTCGTCCCCTTCTCCTGGCCTCAATCTTTCCCAGCATCACAGTCTTTTCAAATGAATCAGCTCTTTACATCAGGTGACCAAAGTATTGGCGTTTCAGCTTCAACATCAGTCCTTCCAAAGAACACCCAGGACTGATCTCCTTAGGATGGACTGGTTGGATCTCCTTGCAGTCCAAGGGACTATCAAGAGTCTTCTCCAACACCACACTTCAAAAGCATCAGTTCTTCGGTGTTCAGCTTTCCTTATAGTCCAACTCTCACATTCATACGTGACTACTGGAAAAACAATAGCCTTAACTAGACGGACCTTTGTTGACAAAGTAATGTCTCTGCTTTTTAATATGGTGTCTAGGTTGGTCATAACTTTCCTTCCAAGGAGTAAGTAAGTGTCTTTTAATTTCATGGCTGCAGTCACCATCTGTAGTGATTTTGGAGCCCCTCAAAATAAAGTCTGCCACTGTTTCCACTGTTTCCCCATCTATTTGCCATGAAGTGATAGGACCAGATGCCATGATCTTAGTTTTCTGAATGTTGAGTTTTAAGCCAACTTTTTCACTCTCCTCTTTCACTTTCATCAAGAGGCTCTTTAGTTCTTCTTCACTTACTGCCGTGAGGGTGGAATCATCTGCATATCTGAGGTTATTGATATTTCTTCCGGCAATATTGATTCCAGCTTGTGCTTCATCCAGCCCAGCATTTCTCATGATGTACTCTCTATAAGTTAAAGAAGCAGGGTGACAATATACAGCCTTGACATACTCCTTTTCCAATTTGGAACCAGTCTGTTGTTCCATGTCCAGTTCTAAGTGTTGCTTCCTGACCTGTGTACAGGTTTCTTAAGAGGCAGGTCAGGTAGTCTGGTATTCCCATCTCTTTCAGAATTTTCCAGTTTATTGTGATCTACACAGTCAAAGGCTTTGGCACAGTCAATAAGCAGAAATAGATGTTTTTCTTTTGCTTTTTCAATGATCCAGTGGATGTTGGCAATTTGATTTCTGGCTTTTCTGCCTTTTCTAAAACCAGCTTGAACATCTGGAAGTTCACGGTTCACATATTGCTGGAGCCTGGCTTGGAGAATATTGAGCATTACTTTACTAGCGTGTGAGATGAGACCAACCTAGACAACATATTAAAAAGCAGGGACATTACTTTGTCAATAAAGTTCTGTCTAGTCAAAGCTATGGTTTTTCTAGTTGCCATGTATGGATGTTAGAGTTGGACTATAAAGAAAGCTGAGCACCAAAGAATTGTTGCTTTTGACCTGTGGTGTTGGAGAAGACTTGTGAGAGTCCCTGGGACTGCAAGGAGATCTAACCAGTCCATCCTAAAGGAAATCAGTCCTGAAGGACTGATGCTGAAGCTGAAACTCCAATATTGTGGCCACCTGATACGAAGAACTGACTCATTTGAAAAGACTCTGATGCTGGGAAAGATTGAAGGCAGGAGGAGAAGGGGATGGCAGAGGATGAGATGGTTGGATGGCATCACTGACTCGATGAGCATGAGTTTGAGCAAGCTCTGGGAGTTGGTGATGGCCTGGGAAGTCTGGTGTTCTGCATTCCATGGGGTTGCAAAGTGTCAGACATGACTGAGCAACTGAACTGAAGGAAAAAAAAACATTCTGGCTAACTCCAGAGCAGGGCTTCCTCCTCTTAGCATTGCTGACATTTGGGGCTGATCATTCTTTACAGAGGCCATCCTGTGTCCCTGGCTTCTTAGGTGGCTCAGTTGGTAAAGAACCTGCCTGCCAATGTGGGAGACTTAGCTTTGATCCCAGGGCTGGAAAGATACCGTGGAAGAGGAAACAGCAACCCATTCCAGTATTCTTGTCTGGGAAATCCTCATGGACAGAGAGCCTGGTGGGCTACAGTCTGTGGGGTTGCAAAAGAGTCGGACATGATTTAGTGACTAAACAGTAGCAACAACAACTACAATATCCTGTTCCCTAGGAAATTCTGCAGCATCCAGTCTCTACTCTGTTGGTCTCTACTCAATAGATGCCAGTAGTGTTCCCATTTCCCCCAGTTTTAATGATCAAAACTGTTCCCAGATGTTGCCAAATGCCCCTGGGATGGCAAGATTATCCCTCGCCCCACAACTGGGAACATCAGCTCTAGCCTGGGTTGTGTTTCCCCCGACCCCAAAAGTTCAGGCTTTTTTCCAGGGTATCTTGGAGATGTCATATTGACACTCAGGCCATCTAAGGGTTAACGGAGACACGTGGTATTTGAAAGAATCATTTCTAATGCAGTGACCACAGGAGTCACAGCTTTTTCTTTTTAAATGCTTGAATGGGTCTAATTCAGCAGTTATTCAATCGTTATTCAGGGTGCATTGAAAAATTTGGGATCTGATATTATATATTACTGCTCGTTTGAGTTTGGTGCTATGAAATCATGCCATTTTTGTCTTTAAAAAAACCAGATGTTGCCAACACCATCTTTAAGTATGCTTTTATTTGCCTTCTGGTATCTACGTATAACAGAACTTCTGGAAAATGGAATTTATGATTTGCAATCTGTGGCCATTTCTATACTGTTCTGATTTGCAAGCAGGATTCACCTCCTAGTCTGTGTTTTTCTAGTATGTTTCCTTATGTTTGACTAATTTAAGGGTCTAATAGATGTGCCTGTAAAAATTTGCCTTATTTATCACGGAAGCTGCCTGAGAGCCTTCAATGAAATCACGCTGACCTCATTTAATTATTTGTAAAATCCATGTTCTGATGCAGTTGGCAAGGGTTTGGGTGTCTTTTTATGTTTAAGAATATTAAAGAGCAAACATCAGATAATTTATTGAGTGCTTGCAATGTGCCATGGTGGTTTATTTCTCTGAATCCTCCAAACATTTCTTGGAGGTATTTTATGCCTATTTTATGGGCAAAACCCAAATCTTAAGTCTCCATTTATGATCACACAGAAGATAAGTGATAAGGGTGGGATCTGAGCCCAAAGATTGCAGGGTTCGTGCTCTTTTCTGCTTTGCACGCCTGCATTTAGCAGTCAGGAACGGGCTGGAATTAATGCCTTCTCTGCCCACGCACTAAAGCAACCAGCTCTGACTGTCTGTTTGATGCCACGGTTTCCAGATGCAGCACCGTCCGTTATCTGGATGTTCCATCTGCCTGATTTCACACTCCAACTGCTGAGAAATAGCTGGATTTCCAAAGCCACAGAGATACAGCCAACATGTCTTCATTCTTTCTTAGGGGAACAGAAGGATTTCGCGCAACCTTGAGGGCTTGGTGGAATCTGAAATCCATGAGTAGATACGTGGTGCCAGAGTACATGGATGTGAGTCTTCCTCAAGTGGGCTCAGGAACAGGGGGCGGTGGCTGTTTGAGGCAAAAAGTAGACTGTGTTCATTCATTCAGGCTCTAGGCCCTCCAGGAAGATGGGGTGGAAGGAAAAGGTGCTTGGCCTGAAAGATGACAGCCATTTAGATCTGAGCCGGCAGCGCCCCGCTTGCCAGAACTCAGTCAGTCTCTGCTGAACCAGGACAGCAGAATGCCAGCGCGGGAGCAGCTGGCCCTGATGAAGTACCAACTGTGTACACACTGAAAAAACAGTAGGAGAATTATCGAAGACAAAGCACAGATGGGCACTGTGATTATGTGGAGCAAATGTCTTAAACTTTCTGGGCCTTACTTTCCCCATCTGTGAAGTGGGTTAAGACTTCACACTAAGTTCCCAGGATCAACTGAGCTGGTGCTCAAGGAAACATGTTGAAATTTCCAAATTGATTTCAACATATGTTTGCAGGATATTTTAGACTGGGCCTCAGGCACTGGGAAGATGAGTTACATAGGGTTAATTTTCAGAGACCTCAATTACGGTTTAGAGATTGTTCTAGTCTTTCCAAAATAGTGTTTTGAGGAAAACCAGTTTCATAGGCAATAGAAGGTGTTGCCTGAGAAATGGATAGGATAGTCAATTGTATTAAACTCTGGGTTCAATATTAATAATAATTATTATAGTATATATGTGTTATATGCTTACCATATACTAGGCAGTGTGCTTTACATGTTTTTCCCGTCTAACTTAATTCTCACAACCTGCAGGGTTACATAGTATAAAGTGGCAAGGCCACTGGATTGTTGTTGTTGTTCAGCTGCTCAGTTGTGTCCAACTCTTTATGACCCCATAGACTGCAGCATGCCTTTCTCCTCCATTCTTCACCATCTCCTTGAGTTTGCTCAAAATCATGTCCATTGAGTTGGCGATGCTATCTAATAATCTCATCCTCTGCCACACCCTTCTCCTGCCCTCAGTCTTTCCCAGCATTAGGGTCTTTTCCAATGAGTTGGCTCTTTACATCAGGTGGCCAAAGTAGTGGAGCTTCAGCTTCAGTCCTTCCAATGAATATTCAGGTTTGATTTTCTTTATGATTGACTGGTTTGATCCTCTTGAAGTCCAAGGAACTCTTTCAAAGAGAGTCTTCTCAGCACCACAATTCAAAAGCATCAATTCTTCAGTGTTCAGCCTTTTTATGGTCCAACCCTCCCATCCATACATGGCTACTGAAAAAACCATAGCTTTGAATATATGGACCTTTGTTGGCAAAGTAATGTCTCTATTTTTTTAATATGCTATCTAGGTTTGTCATAGCTTTCCCTCCAAGGGGCAAGTGTCTTTTATTTTTGTGGCTGCAGTCACTCTAGATACCTAGCTGTTACTTCTAAGGCTGTGATGCTGCTTTTCTGCAGGCCTTCTCAGAGCATTTATAGTCACATGTGCTCATATAAATATTGTATATTCTCTCAACCTGGAAATGTCCAACTTGCAGGTAGAGAGAATATACAATGTTTCCCAAAGATACTAAAGATACTGAATCAAAGCCTCCCTTGACCCCTGGTGCATTTTATGGGTTATGAAAACCAGCCTTTGAGCAGAGTGTGCTTAAACACTACCAACAGTGACACTAGGTAGTGAGGAGGTCTTCATCCATAAAGTGACACAGAGAAAGTGGAATCAGAGAACACTGTCCTCAAAGAGCCACGCTGCTTTTCCCTCTTAAATTACCTGGATCAGCTGCCTAATGGGCTGCCAGTGTCCTTTACAAGCCAAAATGACATGTACATGACAATTTGCTGGAAGGCTCCTCACCACTCCATCCCATTATCTGTATGGTTGTAGCTTCTCTCCTTTTTTTTTTTTTTGCTCAGGGAAGAGAGGTGAGTACCATCCTATTTAATGGGCTATTTGTTATGGCCACCCTTGACCCTGCACTTCAGCAATGACCTTGTCTGTTTTCTGTGAATCCTTCAATCAACACCACTATTGAAATTGTCAGGCAAGCCCGACTGATATAATGCCTGATTGATTGGCCTCGTCCTCTGCCAGCGAGACAAGTGGGGGCAGGAGTGTGGTGAGATCTGCGTTAGAGTAAAAATGCTGAACCATATTTTTGCACATCTAAACCACAGATGCAAAGAGAGGAGGAAATGAATGCCTCTTTTTAGCTGCTGCCAACAGTTCACGTTGCCTAGGGGAGGGACTGTGTTTGCCAAGACGAATCATTTATAGATCCTATTTTGAACTTTGAAAATCTGCAAGTGTTTTTTTTTTGGGGGAAGGGGGTGGGGGTCAAAGGTTGTTTGCCTTATCTAGGTTTATTAATAATCACCAACTGAGAGGTCGAAGCTACCAACGGGAAACTTAAATAGGAACTAAAATCAGCAGCTGTGATGTGGAAGGTTTAGTGACAAGAACTAGGTTCTGGAAGCCTGAGGGGGCGAGGGCGTCTTCCTCTTTCACTGAATGACCCATGGGGAGTGGGGTGGGGGTTGGGAAGAGTGAGAGTGGGGAAGGGTCCTGAGAGCACTTGGGTCTCGGGGGCTCACAGGAACAGGAGAATGGGCTGATACTTAATACCTGTCCCCTCGCTGCTCACCCTCCCAGGTGGTCCTTCCTAGTGGCCCCAGCATACAAGCCAAGCTCTTTAGCATCACACATCTAAACTCTGCTACTTTCCCCCGGAAATTGCTGGTCCTGCCCTCCCTACTCTGCCCACTTGGCTGTTGACCCACTGATGTGTCATTGACTCCCCACTGGACCTTTGTCCACGATGTTCCTGCTGCTCGGATGGCTCTCTCCCCTTTACCAGCTGCAGCTCCTACACCTTCCTTCTTTTCCCAGACAGAGCTGAAGCGTCCCCAGCCCACCCTATTTCTAAGGAGCAAGTACCACACTGTGTGGCAACTTATGTTTAAACTTTCTCTCCGTGAAGCCATAAACCCACAGGGTCCAAGGACCTGCCCATGGCAGGTTTCTGTTTGTATATCCATTATCTAGTACTCTGCTTGCACTCAGTAGACTCTTTATACATGTTGAAGATTAATGTTTTCATCCTCAGAATCTGTAAGGAAGTTCATTTTTATCTGTTTCATTTGAATCTCCATTCAAAACCCTCTCTTGGTTTCTCATCATCCCCCCCTTTTTTTTTAAATTTTTGTGGAAATGGCAACCCACTCCAGTATTCTTGCCTGGAGAATTCCATGGACAGAGCAACCTGGTGGGCTATAGTCCATGGGGTTGCAAAGAGTCAGACACAACTGAGTGTGACTAACACACATAGTTGATTTACAATGTTCAGGATGTTCTTTTTGTTGTGAGAGAAACTGCCCCCCCCCCCCCATAGAGGTTTAAGCACAAACTTTTATTTTACCACATATAAACAGGTGCAAGGCAGACCCTCTAGGTTGATGTGGTGACTCCATAAAGTCATCACAGATGAAGGCTCCTTTCAGCTATCTATTCTGTCATGCCTGTGAGGTGCTATTGTCCTGGCCCAGAATGGCTGCTGCAGCTCCAGCCATCACATCTGATTTTGGATAGTAGAATTGAAGCGGTGCAATGAAGGGAGTATCCTCTCCTTTTAAGAAGGCTTTCTGGAAATTGCAAAACAACAACAACAACAACAAAAACCCACAGGATACATAATATTCTGCAGACATCTAGCTGCAAGGGAGGCTGAAGTTCTTTCAGAGGAGTAGATATCTGATATAGTTGGCAGAATAATGACCTTGAAGGTGTCCACACCCTAATTTCTGCAACCTATGAATATGCTATGTTACACAGCAAAGGACATTAAGGTAACAGAAGAAATTAAGGTTACTAATTGTCTGATTTTAGAGATGAGGAGATTATTCTGGATTATCCAAGTGGGCCCAAATCATTGAGGTCTTTAAACAGGGAAGAGGGAAGCAGGAGAATCAAAGTCACAGTCATGTGATGTGAGAAGGACTCTACCGTTGCTGCCAGAGTTGATGATGGAGTAAGGGGCCACAAGCTAAAGAATGCAGCCAGCTTCTAGAAGCGGGAAAGGTTAAGAAAATAAATTCTCAGTTAGTTTCCTCTTTTCCAGTCACATGTTCCTCATTTCTGTCTGAGGCCTCATCAGAATGGCCTTTACCATCCATGTTTCTTCCAGCATTATGTCGGGAGTCCTTAGTTATTCTCTGTGAAGGTGGAGGGTCTCTGTAAAACTCTCCTCTTTTCTTTCTGAGCTCCAACCAAAATGCCCTCAATGGTCTGTTCACAGACATGTACACCTGCCTTTCAAAACTCTTCTAGTCTCTACTCGTTCAGTCAGTCATGTCCGGCTCTGCGACTCCATGAACTGCAGCATACCTGGCTTCTCTCTTGTCCACTGTCTTCCAAATTCTGCCCAAACTCATGTCCATTCAGTCAGTGATGCCATCCAATCATCTCATCCTCTGTCACCCTCTTCTCCTCTTGCCCTCAATCTTTCCCAGCATAAGGGTCCTTTCCAAAGAGTCAGCTCTTTGCATCAGGTGGCCAGAGTACTGGAGCTTCAGCATCAGTTTTTCCAATGAATATTCAGAGTTGATTTCCTTTAGAACTGAATGGTTTGATCTCCCACATCCAAAGCCACTTCCACATTTTTATGTATTTGTTACTGTGGCACCCCACTTTTCAGTACTAATTTGCTTGCTCTAGCAAAATACCACAAACTGGGAGCCTTATGAACAACAGGAATTTATTTCTCGCAGTTCTGAAGGCTGAAAATGAAGGTGTCAGCAGGTATTTGTTTCCTTGTGAGGGCCGAGAAGGAATTTGTTCCATGACTCTCCTCCAGCTTCTGCTAGTCTCCAGGGTTCCTCGGCTTGTGGATGATGGTCTCCGTCTATCTTCACATCATCTTTCTTCTATACACATCTGTCTCCTTTCCAGATTTCTCGTCTTTATAAGGACACAGGCATATTAGCTTAGGGTTCACCCTAAGGACCCCACTTTGATTTGGTCGTCTGCAAACACCTTGTTTCCAGATAAAATCATGTTCACAAGTATGGGGGTTAGGACTTGGACATCTTTTGAGGGACACAGTGTCTTTGAGGGTTATTTTTTTGTTCAGTGCACTTGGGATGGAGTATGTCTCAGGATGTTTTGTTTTAGTTGATCTTTTAAATTTTTAATTGGTTCAATATTTGCTTTTTTTTTCAGTTTAAATTTCTTGTTAACTGGAGGATAGTTGCTTTACAATGTTTTGATGGTTTCTGCCATACATCAACATGAATCTGCCATCAGTTCAGTTCAGTTGCTCAGTCGTGTCCGACTCTTTGCGACCCCATGAATCACAGCACACCAGGCCTCCCTGTCCATTACCGTCTCCGTATACAGATATCCTCTCCCTCTTGAAACTCCCTCCCACTTCCCACCTCCCACCTCATCCCACCCCCTCTACGTTGTCACAGAGCACCAGGCTGAGCTCCCTGCACTGTGCAGAAGCCTCCCATTAGCTTCTGTTTTACACGTGATAATCTCTGTATTTCAGTGGTGCTCTCTCACTTCATCCCACCGTCTCCTTCCCCTGTTGGATCCCAAGTCTCTTCTCTATGTCATCTCAAGATGTTTCTGAAGCTCCCTCAATCCTCGTTTTTATGTTTTTGGGAGAGAAACAAATGCAGGTGCAGAAACAAATGAATCCACGTGAACAAATACAGCTCATCCTCAGCCTGTGGGCTGGGGAATCACCCCGGAGCCTGTGTGGACAGCGGGAACACTTCACGGACCCTGCACGCTCCTCTGCCCGCCAGTTCACATGTCCACAGCCTTTATAACCTTGCCTTTTGCTTACTCATTTTGCAACACATGGGCCAGGCTGATCTCATTCTTTCATGCAAATATAATGCAGCACTGAAGAGTTGTTGAGCAGGACACTGTAACCCTGAGGGGCAGGTTAGGGCTTCAGGGACAGATGGTACAAAGTCAGCTGGAGAGAGAGCTCAGGATCCAGGAGAGAGATCAGGGCAGGGCCCTGAACCTGTGGTCTCTGCGTGGGAGTGGCCTCTGCTCTCTTCCTGTCTCCCCTGCCCCTGGACTCTGAGCTCTAGGCTGTGGCTGTTCTGAGTCTCTGGCCCTGAGCGTTGTCACAGAAAGAACCTAGAAGCCCCACAGCTATCCACTCAATCAGTCAATTGAATGAGTGCTTGGGGGTTGGGCCTGGCTTTCTCAAAGAGTGTGGCCGATACTTGTCTGCCTGGATATGTCTAAGGAAAGCAGGGCAGCGCTGTGGGAAGGGTTTGCAAGGAGATAACCCTCCCTTTCTCTGCTTTTATTCCTGCCCCTTAAGTCATTAAGCAAGTACATCTAGTTTCTGATTTTGACAAAGTTGGAAGAGAGTGGGTAGGGAGCTGACAACCAGGGATATCCATTAGACTGTCACTTTTGATAAATGGCTCTTTCTGGAAAGCTGGCACCTGGGGGTTTTGTCCTGCGACCGTGGCTCCCCTTGGAGGGGAGCAGACAGGGCGCCGGCGTTTGGAAAATGCTCAGTTGTGCTTTTCCTTCCAATGCCTGCCTGTTGCCTTTCCCAAAAGGAAGGGGCCTTTCCCCCTTTATAGCTGGGATAAAATACACACAACATAAAGTGATCATTTTAACCATTTTAAGTGTATGATTCAGTGGCATTAAGTTCATTCACAATGTTGTGTCACTACTATCCATTCCAGAACTTTCTCAACTTCCAGACAGAAACCCGCGCACTAATTAAATGCTACCCACTGCCCCTCCCCCACTCAGACCCTTGTCACCACCATTCTACTGTCTGTCTCTATGAATCTGCCTATTCTAGGTACCTCATGTAAATGGAATCTTTTTGAAAGTGAAAATGCTAGTCACTCAGTTGTTTCTGACCCTTTGCAACCCCATGGATTATAGACCTTCAGGCTCCTCTGTCCATGGAATTCTCCAGGCAAGAATACTACAGTGGACAGCCATTCCTTTCTCCAGGGGATCTTCCCAATCCAGGGATTCTTTACCGTCTGAGCCACCAGGCGATCTTTTTGGGTCTGGCTTTTTCCCTTAGCACAGGGAGTTTAACAGTGTCTTTAAAACAATTTCCAGGGAGCCCATTTTGCTCCATTCTCTGCCTTCCCTGGATTCCTTGGCACAGCAGGAGGCACTGTGCCCCCATGTTCTATTCAGGGCAATTTATGCTCAGAGACTGAGGCTGTCTTTGCCAGTAATTTATTTGACACAGGTTCTCTGTAGAAATTATGATTTATAATAATAATATTTCACAAACCAATAGCATACAGGATAACATCTCTTAAGCCAATAAAGGAATAACACCATCCAAACCAATGATAGATTAATTACACTATTGTTCCTGGCAAAGAGGAGACGAAAGAAAGTCCAGATGTACTTGAGGTATACCTTTCTTTGACTTGGTTCTCAATACAGTCAGGAGAAGGCAATGGCGACCCACTCCAGTTCTCTTGCCTGGAAAATCCCATGGACAGAGGAGCCTGGTGGGCTGTATAGTCCATGGGGTTTCGAAGAGTCGGACATGACTGAATGACTTCACTTTCACTTTTCACTTTCATGCATTGGAGAAGGAAATGGCAACCAACTCCAGTGTTCTTGCCTGGAGAATCCCAGGGACAGAGGAGCCTTGTAGGCTGCCGTCTATGGGGTCGCACAGAGTCAGACACGACTGAAGTGACTTAGCAACAGCAGCAGCAGCAGCAGAGTCAGTCCTTCCAACCAAAATCTGGGTATCAATTGCCTGCTTAGGCCCTGAGCTTTTGGAACACAAAGCTAGTGGGCAGTGCTACTGGCATTGGTGGCCAAGGTGGGCTGCTCTGAAGGTTGTTACGTCCCAGACTGTCACAGGCCTTCTTCCCTTCACTTCCAGAGCCTCCTGCCTGGTTTTACATCCCTGCTAACCAAGAGTTAAGCAGCCTGGCCATGGTAGGAGCACGTTTCTCAAGATCTCTGGAGAACTATTAGATCAGCAAAGAATAGCTTTGCCCAAAGAGAACACTCTCAAGTTGCTGGTCAAACCTCTTGGTTTTTAAAGTTTAAAAGTTCATCATGTGAGGGACTCCCTCGCGGTCCAGTGGTTAAGATGTCATGCTTCCACTGCAGGGGGTGGGAGGGATTCAATCCCTGGTTGGGTAACTAAGATTTCACATCCTGCATGGTGTGACTACAAATTTTAAAAATCCGTCATGTGATGGGCACTGCTGCTGCTACTATGGTGTCAGAGATATAAGGGCCCTCTCCACTCCAGGTGGAAGAGGTCCACACTCTTTACAACCTGTCTCCCATTTGCCCTTTCCCTGTCAGGTCCTGTCCAGCCTCTTTCATTTTATTAAGATCTCAATCGCACAAAACTTTCTGGAGCCATTGGAACATGCCAACATCTCAGACTGCTTCATTTTCATATTTTTCGTTACATCTACTCGGTGTTCTCTCACATCTCTTCTCAACTGATCTAACTCATCTTAAGACCAGGCACAAAGGGTCCCCAGTAGAGCCGATCTCCCCTGCAGACCAAGCTCTTTGTTTATTCATCTGTTAGATTCTTGCCAAATTGTATCAGCAGGATCTGTTGCTGTCTCTACTGTAGGTGAGGCAGACCATGACTCCTGAAGGGCAGTGATGCCTCTTTGAATAATGCGCTTATGGATGAGATCATGGGCCTTGAAGTGCTTTAAACTTGGCTTCCAGTTCCAGGTCCTCCACTTGGCTCTGTGACAGAAGGGAAGTGTTATGTACCCTCTGAGCCTTTTTTTGTTTTCTTTCCTGGTCTGTGTAATACACACAGTGGACAGACTTTCAGGTGGCCCTTATGATCTCAGCCTCCTCATGTTCCTGACTTTGTGGGGTGCCCTCCCCTTGCATGTGGGTGGTACCCATGACCTGCCTCTAACTCACAGATGGGATGCTGCGCCCATGATTATGTTATGTTCTACAAAGCTCCATTTGCCAGTAGACTTGCTGCCCTGGAAGGAGCAAGCTGCTCTGAAGCAAGAAGCTGAAGCCCTCTGTCCTGTAGCCACAAGGAAGTTCATCCTGCCCACAGCCTGAGGGGGTGAGGGAGGAGGTCTTTCCTTAGCTGAGTCTCTGATGAGGCCACATCCCCACTGACATCTGAGTCACAGCCTGGTGAGACCCGGATGTAGAGGTCCAGCTAAGTTGTGCTCAGACTTACAGACCTACATGAACTGTGAGATATTAAATGCTGTTGTTTTATTTAATTTTTAATTTTTTTTGAATTGTGTAGGTCCATTTATATGCCGCATGGGGTGGGAGGTGGGAGGGGGCTTCGGCATTGGGAGATCGTGGACACGTGTGGCTGATTCCTGTCAATGTATGGCAAAACAAATACAGTATTGTAATGTAGAATAAAGTATTAAAAAAATAAAAAAAATTAAAAAAAAGACAAAAAATACACTACCTGTATTTTCATTTTGAAAGAAAGTGAAAGTGTTAGTCACTCATGTCTGGCTCTTTGTGACCCCATGGACTGTAGCTTACCAGGCTCCTCTGTCCATGGGATTCTCCCAGACAAGAATACTGGAGTGGGTTGCCATTCCCTTCTCCAGGGGATCTTCCTGACCCAGGGATTGAATCTGGGTCTCCTGCATTGCAGGCAGATTCTTTACTGTCCAAGCCACAAAAGGAAGAGTGTGGGGAAAAGTTTGTGTTCAGTAAGAGATCACAATATGTGGAATCAAAAGAACTAAGGTTTGAATCCTGATTCTATCCAGACTATTTCAGCTTCCTGCCGTTTGTGAGTCATTTGTCAATTCTTTTGTTTTATGAGGCAGATTATTAAAAAAAATTTTTTAATGTGGAGCATTTAAAGAAAAATTATTTATTGAATTTGTTACAATATTGCTGTTTTAGGTTTTTGGGTATTTTTGGCCATGAGGTGTGTGGGATGTCAGCTCCCTGATCAGGGATCAAACCTGCACCCCCTATAATGGAAGGCAAACTCTTAACCACTGGACTGCCATGGAAATTCTAATATGGTCATTTTAAATTTATGAGAATCTGTGATGAGGCAGAGAGAACTTATACAATGAGTATGTCAGCATCTACCCTAAGCAGGCAGTCCTCATCGTGATGGGTACATGAAATGAAGCATCTAAAGAATCTAGCATGATACCACGTGGTAAAATGTGAATGCGGTTAGATGTCATCGCAGCTGTCATCATCCCTACGTCCACTAGACCTGACCTTGTAACAGAAAATCAGGATGGTTGGTAGGTGGCCGAACGGATGAACTAATGAGTGAAAATCCTTCACTCGGTGTCCCTGCAGTCATGGGCTCATCTGGATCTCAGCTTCACCTAGGAAAACCAAAGATAAATGTGATTTGTATTTAGTTGGAACATTTTATTATCTCCTTGAAGTCTGGAGACTCCAGCAGAGAGAGTAGATTGATTTCTTGGACTCACTTGTCTCAAAGAGGTAAACTTCCACCATGATTTATAGAGTTCCTCAGCTGGAAGGGAGTCTGCAGCCTCCTGGCCAGGGTCCTGTCAACAGCTCTGGACATGTTTCCACCTCCCAGCCTCTTTGTAGCTCATAGCAGCTTCTTGCCTGTAAGGACCAAGGAGTCTAGGTTTTCTGGGCCATCTAGGTAAGAACATACATACAGGGGATCAGTAGCCGGAGCAGGAGCAAAGTCAGACTGCAGACGTCTGGTCACTTAGACCCACCCCTGGATTAACTCTCCAATCTGCAGAGAAAAGAGGAGGCTTCTCAAGGGCATCTTCTTGAAACCGTGTACCTCCTCTGGTTCCACCGTGTCCTGTCTAATCCAGGTGCTCAATACCCAGGAGCTCAATACCTCCTGGAGCTGTCGGGCCTCTGGGTCCCAACCGTGGACAGTTCCCAGATGCAGTGTTGGGATTCACTTTGTCAGAACAGGATCAGACGGCTGTTCTCTGCCTTGAGCTGACCTGAAACAAAGGCTGGATGTAAGGAGGGTGATACATGTAGAGTCTAGAGGGCAGGACGCTGCCCCGGGGAGTCCTGGGAGGGGGAAGATGCTATGTCAGCAATCCCCCACAGTAGGTCCCTGCTAAAGGCATTGATTCAAGATAGGGAAGTCGTTCCTGAAAATAAAATGTAGGAGGACAAATGAGCCAGTTTCATCAAAGGATGAAGGGCATGAAGAACAGGAGAAGAATGTTATGGATGAAAAGAGATTTAAGAGATTCATCACTGAAATGCGATGTGTGGGCCTTCTTAGGACCCTGCTTCACACACACACACACAAAACCACTGGAAGATATACACCTATGGCTGATTCATGTTGACATATGGCAGAAATCAAACTAGTTTTAAAAAAATTTATTTATCTTTTAATTGAAGGATAATTGCTTTACAGAATTTTGCTGTTTTCTGTCAAACCTCAACATGAGCTAGCCATAGATGCACATATATCACCTCCCTTTTGAACCTTCCTCCCATCTCCCTCCCCATCCCACCCCTCTAGGTTGATACAGAACCCCTGTTTGAGTTTCCGGAGCCATACAGCAAATTCCTGTTGGCTATCTGTTTTACATATGGTAATATAAGTTTCCATGTTACTCTGTCCGTACATCTCACCCTCTCTTCCTATCTCCCCATGTCTATAAGTCTATTCTATATGTCTGTTTCTCCACTGCTTCCTTGTAAATAAATTCAGTACCATTTTTCTAGAATCTGTATATATAGGTTAGAATATTTATCTTTCTCTTTCTGATTTACTTCACTGTGTATAGTAGGTTCTAGATTCATCCACCTTATTAGAACTGACTCAAAGGCGTTCCTTTTTATGATTGAGTAATATTCCATCGTGTGTATGTACCAGAACTTCTTTATCCATTCATCTGTCGGTAGACATCTAGGTTGCCTCCATGTTCTAGCTATTGTAAATAGTGCTGCAGTGAACAATGGGATACATGTGTCTCTTTCAGTTTTGGTTTCCTCAGGGTATATGCCTAGGAGTGGGGTTGCTGGGTCATATGGTGGTTTTATTCCCAGCTTTTAAGGAATCTCCATACGGTCTTTCATAGTGGCTATATTAACTTACATTCTCACCAACAGTGTGAAGAGTGTTCCCTTTCTCCACACCCTCTCCAACATTTATTGTTTGTAGACTTTTTGATGAAGGCTGTTCTCACTGGCATGAGGTGGTTTCTCATTGTAGTTTTGATTTGCATTTCTCTAATGAGTGATGTTGAACATCTTTTCATGTGTTTGTTAGCCATCTGTATGTCTTCTTTGGAGAAATGTCTGTTTAGGTCTTTTTATCACTTTTTGATTGGGTTGTTTGTTTTTCTGGTATTGAGTTGTATGAGCTGCTTATATATTTTGGAAATTAATCCTTTGTCAGTTGTTTCATTTGCTATTATTTTCTCCCATTCTAAGGGCTGTCTTTTCACCTTGCTTATAGTTTCTTTTGCTGTGCAAAAGCTTTTAAGTTTAATCAGGTCCCACTTGTTTACTTTCATTTTTATTTCCATTACTCTAGGAAGTGGATCATAGAGGATCTTGCTTTGATTTATGTCATCGAGTGTTCTGCCCATGTTTTCCTCTAGGAGTTTTATAGTTTCTGGTCTTATATTTAGGTCTTTAATCCATTTAGAAATGAAAAAAAATTTTTTTAAAAAAAGGTATTTCTGAGACCTGAACTTATTTGATTTTATTAAGGAATCACTGTCAATTAAGTTGAGGGTGACAATGATGTCATGGTTATGGGCTCTTCCTTTTAGGAATACCCAATGAAGTATTTACAGGTAAATGACATAATATTTGGGGTTTGCTTTGAAATATTCTAAGAAAACTAGCCAGCCAACCAAAGTGGGAAGGATGGGCAGATGAGAGAAGAACTGCAGAAAATGGGTTGCAGTTGACCGATGGCCACATGAAGTCTGGTGGTGCTCGCTCTTCTGTGTGTGTTTGAAAATGTCCTTAACAAATGTGAATGAATTAAATGTCTGTCACCTCCCAGGGTTTAGGAGGCTGAGTCCTGGTTCTGCTGATTCACGCTGGGATCGGTGTCTCCTGCTTTCAAATGGGTGCAACACCTCCTTTTCTCCTTGTATTCTTCAGTGGCTTCCAGGCACCATAGCTGTATGTACTATGTGCTTAGTGAGCAAGGCAGGGGGTCTCTGCCCCCGTGAAACTCATGCCTGGTGGGAGAGACAGATGTTAAATAGACATTTTCCCAGGGAAACATTTAACTTAAACTGTGGTCAGAGCTGCAAAGGAAAACCACACAGTGCTGTAAGAGATTGTTGTAGGGAGATCTGACCCAGGCTCAGATAAAGAGTATCACAGAGGCTTTCCCGTTTTCCTGATGTGCAGGCTGAGACTTGAAGAATGGTAGCTTGGACAAATGCATGCATGTTTGTGCATGTAAACATACGAGTGTGCATGTGTTGGCACATGGATATGTGTGTGTATTTGCATGTGTTGGGGAAGGAACCAGGGGACAGAGTAACAGCTGTGCAAAAATAGGAGGCACATTCAGTGTTGCGGGGCAGCCAGCGGAAGTGGAGTGAGTAGAGAGGGTGGAGGAGAGGAGGCTGGGGACTCTGGTCTTCTGATTGGGTGAGCGATGATGCCAGGGGTTCACGGGAGGATATTTAAGATAACTCTGGAGAGCAGCAGCACCCTGAGAGCCCTGGGCTCATTTCTGAGGAATCGAATTTGAGTCTGATTCAAGTTAAATGTTTCGGGCATGACTCACAGTGTCCAGGGACCCTATTAGATGCTTCATTGCACAGGCGAGGCCCTGAACCAGAAAAGCGCAGTTGGTGTTTGACATGGCACTCTGCGCTCTGCTCGGGTGCTTTCCTTCTCAGCCCATGTTCCGGGCCCTGCCTTGGTGACAGCTGCTCTCTGGGGGATTAGCCCCTTCCTCAGAGCCTCTCTGACTTGGCTGTTTGATAAGAATAAACACTTTTGGCTTTTTATTTATCCTTAGGGGACTAGCAGGTCTGCGTGCCAGGAGAGACAGAAGTCTCTGGAGTCTTGGGTCCAACTCCCAGCTCTGCCATTTGCTCACTCTGTGACCTTGGACAGGCTACCTGACTGTTCAGAGCCTCAGTTTCTTCATCTGTAAAAAGAGGACAATTATAGTCCCTCCTTCACAGGTGATTAGGAGTTGGTGAGTTAAACAGAGCATACGCATGGCCAATAATCATGATATTATTGCCAATTTTACTTAATTATTAATAATCATTATACAACTCCAGGATCTGTACCTTAACCATAGGTGGGGTCAAGGGCTCAAACTGTGATTTTTGTCTTCTTGAGCCAGGGCTAGATATTAGAGCAGGATAGAAGGGCAAGGAAACTGACATGTATTTCGAAGTCTGTAAAATATTCCATGTTCCTGGCAGAAAATTTGAGAAGTAGAAAATAAAGGAGAAAAGAATAATTACTTTTAATCATCCCACTGGGAGATGAGTACCACTAACATTTTTACTGAATTGCCTCCCGAATCTTTCTCTTCTTAAAATTGAATTAATCACAGCCCTTAGTCATGACATAATCTCAGTGTTGGTTCAGTTGTGGCCAGCTTTGTCTGTCTGTCATATGCATTTTCACTCTGCCACTTTTGAAGCTCAAAAGCAGTTGGTTGTTAGCAATCTCATATGGTTTTTCTTAATAGCTATTTCATTTTTGAAGTGTAATAAGACCTCCCACCCCAAACAAGAGCTATGTCCTCGACAAGGACTTCCGTCCAACTGCCCTTCATGACTCCTGCCCTTCATGCCTCCCTCCCCACCAGATACCCATCACCTGGAACCAGCATGCACTGCTTGCTTTTCTTTTTTGCATCTATGTGTATTTCTGCAAAGCATGATATTTACTTTTTCCAGTGTTCATACAGTTCTCTTTTAAAACAAAATTGATATCATACTGTAAGGTAGGTTTTGGGGTCCTGATTAAAAAGCATTACCTCCTGAATAAATCCCTTTCTCATTAAAAAGTCTCGGGGAATAGAAAATGTAATACTTACATAATATTCCATATTGTGGTTGGACCATCATTTATTTGTAATTTCCCCTTCTACTTGGGCATTTTGATTTTTCCCCCCTTTTTAAACATTTTTATTTAAAAAATTATTGAAGTATAGTTGATTTATAATGTTGTGTTAATTTCTGCTGTACGGCAAACTGATTCAGTTATACATGTATATTCTTTCTCATATTCCTTTCCATTATGGTTTATCACAGGATATTAAGTATAGCTCCCTGGGCTGTGCAGTAAGGCCTTGTTGTTTATTCATCCTATATATAATATTTTGCATCTGCTAATCCTAAACTCCCAATTGATTTCTTTTCTGTTGCAAATAATGCCATATAAACTTCTGAAGGATTCTCAGTGTATTTTGCTGAATTGCTTTTAAGGAAGGTTGCAGAAAATATCACTCTCTGCCTCCCACTGTGTCCCTCACTCCCAACAAGTCTTTTTAAAAATGTTGCCAGCTTGATACAGGAAAAGTGCTATTAAACTTATTTAAAAAAACCCACATATTTTCATGTGTTATTGGCTGTTTATATTTTTTTCCTGTGAATTCTCCATTCATGTCCATAGCTCATTTTTTCTTTTGGGGTATTAATGTTCTTCTTATTGATTTGGAAGAAGTCTTTGTATATTAAAGAAGATACTCCTAATCTGTCAAAGTTGTTTCGGATTTTCAGCTTTGTCATTTGCTTTTCAATTGAGTTTATTATGGTTTTGAAATAGAGATTTTTTTTATTTTTAGGTAATCAGTTCATTGGTGATTTTTTTCACCCACTGATTCTATGCTTTGAAAAGCCTTTCCGTTCTTAACATCACCTAAAAATTTATCTAGATTCTCTTTAAGTGTTTACGGGTCAGTTTTTACATTTTAAATCTTATATACATTTGGGATTTGTTTTGATGTATGTTTGAGGATCTAACTGGGTTATAGTCCCACAAACAACCGATTTTCTAGAGACTGATTTGTGAGTAGTTTTCCTTATCCCGCTGGCTTATGAGGCCTCCTTTAACATCTGATAGATGTTTCTGTTTGTGCTGAGGTGTGGTTCAGGCATGTCTATACTTTATCTCATCAGCTCTTCCACCTCTCACGTGATCCCATGGCTGGAGCCTTATTTTTTTACTTTTATTATTTTATTAAAAATAATATATTAGTTTATTTTAGTTTATTTTAATTTTTATTGTTGCTTTACACTCATTTCTGCTTACAGTGAAGTGAAACAGCTATAAGTATACATATGTCCCCTCTGTCTTAGACCTCTCCCCACCATCCTACCCATTTAGGTCATCACAGAACACCGGGTTGAGCTCCCTGTGATATGTAGCAGGTTCTCACTAGCTATCTATTTTACACACATTTTAGTGTATTTATGTCAAACCTTATGATAGAAAATATCTTCTTTGCATTTGTCCTCCTTTGTACTGTGGTTCTTAAGCATTCTTGCTTGTTTCTTAAGCATTGTTGGCATGATTCTTTATTTCAGAGTAGTTTTGTCACTCTTCTCATAAGAGCAATTGAAATTTTGATTGGGACTGTCTTAAGCGTATACATTAATTGGGGAGAATTGATATTCTTCTTTACATATTTAGTCTTACCACCCAGGCAAGCTTGTGCAGGTCCAATTCATTTTTGACTATTATTTCACTTCTCTCTCACTTTCTTTCTGTTTCATCGATTTTTATTGCTATTGGGAATGGAACCCTCACACCCAATATAGGTTGATGTTCTGGGTGGAGACAAAAGACACTCAAAGTGGATAACCCAAAGGGAGTTTATACATGGATTGTTTACCAAGATTTGGGGTAGGAGACTATAGGAAAATCATAAGGCATTAGAGAATCCTTTAATAGGGGGCAGTTTGCACCCCAACTTGAAGAGGCAAGAAGAGGCAGCAAAGATGAGAACATGGAAGGGCGAGTCCTGTGGAGAGGGCCCCCTTCACAGGAACTGGAACCTTATATTGGGATACCTAGCCTCTCTGGGCTTCCCTGGTGACTCAGATGCTAAAGAAGCCACCTTCAATGCGGGAGACCTGGGTTTGATCCCTGGGTTGGGAAGATGCCCTGGAGGAGGGCATGGCAATCCACTCCAGTATTCTTCCCTGGAGAATCCCATGTTCAGAGGAGCCTGGTGGACTACAGTCCTCGAAAAGAGTTGGACATGCCTGAGCGACGAAGCACACAGCACAGTACCCAGCCTATCAGAGGACACTGGGAGAGAAGGGACTTGGGGAGTGAATACCGCAAGCTGGCTTCCCTCCCTTTGACATTCTGCTGGTGTTCTCCTTTGGCTAAACCCGACTGGAAGCTAGAGATCCAGGGGCCCGTTGATGCAGTCTGCATGGACCAGCTTCCGGAATGGTTGGGGAGGAGAGGAGAGGAGGCATGGAGACAGATGGAAGATACCCACCTAGCAACCTTCCCCCAGCCTATGTTCTTCCCCCACCATCTATACTATCCGTATTTATCCAGGAGCAATTGATGTTTCTATCTTCATTCTACTACCCAAATGTTTTTCTAAATTCTTGTTCTCTTGCCAATTCTAAGAATTTTCTAGTTGGTTCCATTGGGTATTCCCACTGTGTAGTTATATGAGCTACAAGTAATGGTTTTGTCTTCCTGCTTCCAGTGGTTGTGTATTTTACTTTCTGTTTCTGGTGTAGGAGCTGAGCTGCCATAAAGTCATATATGGTTTTAAACAGGCCCTTTTAGGAGACTTAATTTCAGCTCTGAGCGTCAGGAGCAATCTATGGCTTAGTCTCCCTTTCCTCTTCCTTCTGTCCTTCTTTCTTCCCCTCCCTCCCCTCAACCGTCCATCTAATATACATATATTAAGTGCCAACCACCCTCAAGCACGGGGCAATTCAGTGGCAAACAAGAGAGGCCATAAGCAAACAAGCAAAAAGAACAATAAAAGTATCAGAGCACTATTTCTCAAACTTTGTGAACTCATCCCACACTAAGAAATTAATTTATATTGTGTCTCCACATACACAGACAGACAGAAACAAAAGTTTCATTAAATTTTCATTATGTGGACAGCAGTGCATGAAAAGTGCTCTGATATTTTCTATTCTAATTCACTTTATTTATAAAAATGGTATACATGATCTTATTTGCAAAGCAGAAATAGAGACACAGACGTAGAGAACAAATATGTGGATACCAAGTGGGAAGGTGGTGGGTGGGTGGAATTGGGAGATTGGAATTGACACATATACACTATCGATACTCTATATAAAACAGGTAACTAATGAGAAAATACTCTAGCACAGGGAACTTTCCTTAACACACTGTGGTGACCTGAAAGGGATGTAAGTCCTAAAGGGGATATGTGTATACATATAGCTGATTCATTTCACTGTACAACAGAAATGAGCACAACACTGTAAAGCAACTATACTTTAATAAAAATTACCAAAAAAAGAAAAAAAGAGAGAGAGAGAGAGAGAAAAGAGAAAACCCTACTGGTTGCTTTCACTCAAATGATTCCATGCCTGGTTCCTGGGTCCTCATGTGCAGTTGCAGGACAGGCGAGTCAGTGTAACGTACTGTGCCAAGGAGCGGAGTGAAAGAGAGTAACCTGGTCGTGACTCTAGTCAGGTGCACTGGGAAGATGCCTCTGAGGAAGGACATCTAATGACAAGAACACCCAACTGTGTATAGATTAGGGCAGTGCATGGGGTGGGCAGGAAGAAAGGTCCACATAGAGGAAAGAGCAGATGGAAGCAAGCTTGTCTTGCTTGAGTCTTGGTGGGTAGGGGGAAGGACATGGGGGCTGGAGATGGAACCAAGGTGAGATGAGGCTGGACAGGGGTGCAGGCTTCTGTTGTAGGATCAGGGAGTCTGCGTATATGCGTGTATGTGTTGCTTAAACAAAGGAAAAGCACAACAAATGATATGCTAGTTTTTTATGGCTGTGTAGCAGATTACCAGGGGAACCAGTGGTGTAAGTCCCAGTCTGAGACTGAAGGCCCAAGAACCAGGCTTACTGAAGTCCAAGGGTAGGAGGATGTCCCAGCTGAAGCAAGAAAGCAAATTCACCATTTCTGTGCCGTTTGCTTTCTTCCTGCCTAGATGGATTGGTTGGTGCCCATCTGCCCTCACTGGTGGGTGAAGGTAAAGGTGATCTTCTTTGCTCAGTCTGTGGACTCAGATGCCAGTTCTTCCAGCAACATCTTCATAGACACACCCGGAAGTTTTACTAAGCATGACTTAGAACAGTCAAGTTTACACGTAAAATTTAACCATCATGTGCAGACAGAGGAGGGAAGCTGGGAAGGGCTGGCCCAGGTGGAGCCGTGGGTGTCATACCAAGCACTCTGGACTTTGTCCCAAGACCCCTAGGAGTCAGTGAAGCAGTGGTTTGATGGGATCAGATACACATTTCTGGAAGATCCCCGCACAGAACCACTATGTGAATTGAAAAGCTGTAGCACTATCCTACGGTACAATGACTGTTCTGAAATCGTGGCAGGGCTGTGGGCTCCTTTCTGCCTCCCCATGTGGCCCCGATGGGAACTCTGTGTGCTAATGTGTTTAACGCGGTTGCTTATTTTGATGCAGTGAATTATCTTTGATTTGGCACAGATTTCTGTTTCTCTCCTTTATTTTCCGCTACGGCTTCTGTTTGCAGAGAATGGTGGTGTATTTTCTGCTGCTCACCGTGTTCAAACGCATGTTCTAAAGAAGCAAGGCAGGCTGTGGGCAGAACGGGAGGCCACTGGGGTGTGGAGAGCATCTGAACTGTTCAGGGCCTTAAGCTGCAGCCTGTGCTCTGTGGTGGGAGTGGGTTTTGCTCCTCTCCTGTCTCGCTCAAGCCTGGTTTCTGAGGAATATCTCTTCCTCATGGACAGTCCTCCACATAGCAGGGAAAGTCCTTCCAGCTTTGGGTGGGTAGCTAAGACCTGTGGATATTCTACACTGTTGGCATTTGGATGGGGTTGTGCAAAGGGTCTCAGTGGAATGGATGTAACTTCTTCTGGACCGTCCATAGCAGAAGGAAGGAGGAAGCAGGAAGGATGCTTTCAACAGATGGCACAGGCCATAGTCACAAGGTCTTCAGGGCAGGGGACATGTGACAAGTCTGTTTAAATGGCCAGGGATGCCCTGCTTCATGCATCGAACTTGCACTGGTCATCTATATTATATGTGGTAGTATAGATGTTTCAGTGTGGTCTGGGACAACCCAGAGGGATAAGGGTAGGGAGGGAGATGGGAGGGGGGTTCAGGATGGGGGACACATGTACACCTGTGGCTGATTCATGCCGATGTACAGCAAAAACTATCACAATATTGTAAAGTAATTAGCCTCCTATTAAGATAATTAATTTTTAAAAATGGCCAGGGATGGACAGGAGGCATCGGCTGGCCTCCCTGTGTATCCTTGGAGCCGGTAGACAGAGTTCATCCGCCTCTCCACACTGACTCCTCCCCATGTACCCTCCACCCCCAGGTCTGGTCCCCTCAGAGACCCCACTAAGCCCCTTAGGTAGCATCTCCTCCCCTTCTCTACTCTCTTCCAGTCTAACCGATACTTTCCAAATTTGCTTTTATGGACTTTTAAGTCCTAAGAGGATCTTTCTTTTCCCACAAGCTACCGTGTTGCTAATAAAAAGTTTAGAACTTCCAAATGATGGATTTTTAGGTAGCATCAAGAGCCCTCTTTAAAGTTAAAAAGAAAAAAAAAAGGAACATTTTTTTTCTTCTCTTTGTACTTGCCCAGCAAGTATTTATCAAGAACTTATTATGTGCAAGATATTCAGAGTGCTGGGAGTATAGCAGAGAATAAAACAGACGTCCATGCCCTCACGAAACTCATATTCCAGTCTGGAGAGGTAAAAAGTATGTGACTCCTTGACCTGTGGGAGATGTAAAACAGAAAGGCAAAGAATGACTAGTTCCAAATTTTGTCTTGTCTCATCCTCATGAAGCAGCTCTTGAAAAGCAACCAGAGTGGCACAGTCTGAGATCTGGTTCTTGTACGTTCATGCAGGAGAAGATCTGTTCCTGTCACTCATCACTCAAGGTCCTCATTGTGCCTTCCACGTGCATGTTTGAATCTTGTCCCTGCTCCTTCCCTTCACAAGCTCCCTGTCCCTGTCAAACCAGGCCGATCTGTGGACTCCTGCACGTGGAGTGTGCTTTCCTGCCTCCAAGCCTTTGCTCTAGCCCTTCCTCCTGTTTAGAAAGCCCTCTCCTCTCCTTTCTGACTTTCTGAATTTAGTCTACTTTTGAAACCCAATTTCAGGGACTTCTCTGGTGATCCAGGGGCAAGACTCAGTTCTCCCAGTGCAGGGAGCCCAGATTTGATCCCTGGTCAGGGAACTAGATCCCACATACCTCAACGAAGACCTGACAATGTGAAATGAAAACAGACAGACAAAAACCCAACTCCAACTGTAAGTACTGACAGTATTTGAACTCAGTTCAGAGTGAATCAATTATACCTGATTTCAAAGCCTGCCTCAGTTTGGGCCAATCACTTGGCTACTTTGAGCCTTTGATTTCTTATCTGTGTACTGAGTTAGTATGAAGGTTAATGGGGTGACACATAGCAAGCAGTCATTAAGAGTGAGCCGTGGTTACTTCCCCCTGTAATGAGCTGACACTTTGGGGATGTTGGGATGGGGTGAACGTATTTTGCATGTTGATGTATATGAATCTTCTGGGGCCCAAGGGTAGACTGTGGTAAGCAAAAAAAAAAAAAAAAAGACATCAGCTTCTTAATCTCTGGAAAATGTAAATACATTGTCTTACCTGGCAAAAGGGACTTTGCAGATGTGGTTAATGATCTTCAGATGGGGAGATATCCTGGATTATCTGGGTGGGTTTAATGAAGTTACGGAGTCTTCATAAGAGGGAGGCAGGAAGGTTGAAGTCAGGGACTGGTTGGAAGATGAGACTCTGCTGGCTTCAGATGGAGGAACGATCATGAGCCAAGGAAAGCAGGCATCTTCTAGAAGCTGGGAGAGTCAAAGAAACAGTTTCTCCCCTGGGGCCTCCAGAGGAGTGCAGCCTGGCTGACACCTTGATTTTTGCCCCGTGAGACTCATTGCAGACTTCCAATTTACAGGGCTGTAGAAGAGGGTGGCAGAGGCTGAGATGCTTGAATAGCATCATTGACTCAACGGACATGAACTTGGACAAACTCCAGGAGAGAGTGAAGGACAGGGAGGCTGGTGTGCTGTAGTCCGTGGGGTCACAAAGAGTCAGACGGGACTTAGCACTTGAACAACAGCAACAAAGATAACAAACTTGTGTCAAGAGACCAAGTTTGTGATAATTTGTTACTGCAGCAATAGAAAACGAATGCTCCCCCCTTTTCAGAGATTCCTGCTCTTTGGTAAACCAGGAAGATTGCACAGAGGTTATTACTGTCTAGTCAGTATTTCTAGTTAGCGTGAAAGCTGTGGGGCACTTTCCACCTAGATGCACAGGAGTTTCTTGCCTTGCTTACGTCTGAGGAAGTCTGCGTTAACAGAGGTGACACAGCCTGACAGAGTCCAGAGGTCGAAGGCCTGAGCCCTGAACCCACACAGACCGGGGTTTGAATCCTGGGAGGCCCCTAAATTGCTGTGAGGACTTGGGAAAGTGACTACCCATCTCTGGTTTTGCATCATCTGTAAATTAGAAACAACACTACTTCAGGGTAATTTTAAAGAGTCTAGGAAACACTACGTATGCAGCTATCAGTGCCATGTCTGGTGCGTAGCTGCTGCTGCTGCTGAGTCGCTTCAGTTGCGTCCAACTGTGCGACCCCACAGACGGCAGCCCACCAGGCTCCCTCGTCCTTGGGATTCTCCAGGCGAGAACACTGGAGGGGGTTGCCACTTCCTTCTCCATAGCAAGTATTCAGTACCTATTAGTGGTTGTTATTATTTTCCTTAATTGTTATTTTTTTTACTCTGATGTGATCACAAGCTTGTGACTGTTTTAGGGTAATTTGTGTTTTCAAAGATTGTAGATGCTGTCGTCCTAAGAAATCCCAAATATTATTGCTTGATGCTCCACACAGCACACACATGGATGATTTGTTATGCATATGTAGGGCTTCCTGGTGCTTTCAGCACTAAAGAATCTGCATGCAGTGCAGGAGACCTGGGTTTGGGAAGGGGCTGGGAAAATCCCTTGGAGAAGGTAATGGCAACCCATTCTGCTATTCTTGCCTGAGAAATCCTATGGACAGAGGAGCCTGACAGACTGCAGTCCATGGGGTCACGCCAAGAGTCGGGCATGACTGAGCCACTAACACTTTCCACACGTATGTAGAGAGGAGTGGAGTACAGAGGGATGGGCAAGACAGTCCCTCAGAGTTTTGGGCGGGGCAGTGAGGCTGTCTGATATAATGAGTAACACCAAGCCCTCGCTCTCCCCAGTGCTAAGGGCTTTGCATGCATTTGCTGACCCATGGCCCCTAACAGCCCTCTGCAGAGTGGGAATTAGCATCCCCAGAGGTCAAGGAGTTCAAGCAGCTCGCCCCAGGTCTGGCACCTGAACACACTCAGAGCCTACCTGGCTTTGCTGCCTCCAGGACTTCACATTCCTGGAGGAGGGTCCAGGAGTGCCCAGCAACACGGTTGTTGGAATGCCCCAGGGAAGAGATGCAGCCCACCCAGGACCACCGCTTTCCCCGTGAAACAGCGCAGCCCCCCGTGCTCCCTGTGGAAGGAGGAGGAGTGGAGCTGGCAGAGCCTTCCTGGCGACAGCTCTGGATAGCGCCACCGGGGCATGTGTTTTGAAGCAAGGCTGCCCCAGGGGGGTGTGTAGAAGAAAGGCTGTGCTATTGATGTTTCCCATCACGATGCTTATAGTTTCTTCATTTCTGGTCCCTGAGCCTCAGGAGTCCTTAGTGCAGCCGCCAAATTGCTTCATGCTCCAGAAAGTGGGGTGCCTCTTAACTAAGAAGAAAAAAATACTGGCGTTTTCTACCAAGAGCCCCAACTGTTAGAGCTTCTTATAACATTGACGTGGTGTCTACAGCACTCCCCAGAGAGCACCATGCAGCTTTCTCTCTCTTTCTTTTCCCTTTGTTCTTTCTTCCCTCTTTCTTGCTATTGAAGGGACTCCGTCTTCACCTTGGTCTGCCACTGCGGCATTCAATACAGTATCTGAAATGTCCTTGTGGCTTTTGAAATTTAAATTGGTTAAAATAAAAGAGAAACTCAGCTTCTCAGTTGCAGGAGCCATATCCCCAATGATCATTTACCACTGGGCTAGCCATGTGACCAACAGCTGTGGCTGCCACACTGGACCCCACAGACATAGAGCATTTCCATCGTTGAAGAAAGTTCTATTGGACAGTGCTGGTCTGAGGCATTCATTCATTGGCTCATTCAGCCCTTACTTAACTGAATACCTGCTCTGTGGCAGACCCTGTTCCAGGTTTTGGGAAGTAAATGGTCAAACAAGAAAGGCAATTCTCGGGACTTTCATGGTGGTCCAGTGATTAAGACTCTGAACTTTTTATGCAGGGGGTCCGGGTTTGATCCTTAGTCAGGGAACTGCCATCCCACATGCCATGCTGCATGGCCAAAAAAGAAAAAAAAAGGAAAAGCAGATCTCTTCCCTTACGGAGTGATCTCCATGGTGGGTGAGACAATCAACAGAAAAGTCATTGCAGTATATGAAAAGAGCCCCGAGGACACCAGCAAGTGTGTGGAAATGCAGAGCAATGGTGAGTGGCGGTCATAGGTATGATTGGGGAAAGCAAGCACAAGGTGAGTGCTGACCCATGTCCCCAAGCTCTTGACTTCCTCACTGTTTGGTCCAGATGTGCTTGCTCAGATTTCGGGGAATGAACAGGCGTGTCCCTGGAATGGGGAGCTCTCCTCTCTGCGGGCTTGTGTATCACCTCTTGAGAGGCTGGTGAAGGCAGGGTGTCTAGTCTTTCCCTGGAGGGGAAGAGAGAGTGTTGTCACATGGTGGGTGTAGTCTCTGTTCTAAAGCACAGACTTTCCCAGTTAACAATTAATTGTTAAGGAATTAGAGTCCAGCTTTATATTAAGTGGACCTTCTTTCACCGCCCCCCTCCCCCAACACCACGGATTGACATTTTCCTGCTTATAAAGGACTTGCCTGGGCTTCTCAGATGGCTCAGTGGTAAAGAACCCTCTTGCCAATTCAGGAGACTTGGGTTTCATTCCTGGGTTTGGAAGATCTCCTGGAGGAGGAAATGGCAACCCACTCCAGTATTCTTGCCTGGGAAACCCCACGGACAGAGGAGTCTGGTGGGCTACAGTCCATGGCGGTCACAAAACAGTCGAGCACGACGTATTAACTAAAACAATGAAGGACTTGCCTAAAGCAACAAAGTGACTTGTCACTGATGAGAGGAGATTTATTACCTCCAACCAACAGAATGAAGGGTTGCAGTGGACATCTGTCTGCTTCTGCCTAGCGGGGTAGGGTCCTAGATGAGGGTTGATCAATGGTTGGGGGCCGCTTGGGGCATTGTGTCTTAAATCATTGCTTCCAGCTGGTGTTGAATTACAGAGAGCTTAGCTGGAGGTGACAGGTGGACCCCATAGCTTCCTCCAGTATCCACAGTGGAGTCAATGATATCATGTCTTCCGACTTAGAACACTGAAATTTGAAATGACTGTTGGCTGTTTATTCATCATCAGTCAGAGCAGAGAATTACTGCTTGAAAATCATGGATGAAGTTGGGCAACTGACAGGATACAATGTGGCAAAAAATGTTGGGGTATCTTGTTGCAATCAAAGTCCTGGGTGGCATTCCTGGAGGGAATTATGGAGCCAGTGGAAGCTGTGATTATATTTTATGTAAAGAGTATGGGATCTGGGGAAATAATTCGTGCCTGTTCTTTACCCTTGGTGGAGATTTTCATTCTCTCTGTCTCATAGCTTTTATTTGGTGTGTGTTTACCATGTGTTAAGCCGTATGTCTCATCCTCCAAGCTGTATGTCTCAGTCGTTCTAACAGTACTGTACATTTGGCCCCATTCATCTTGCCCATGTTACAAGCGAGCAAGCTGAAGGTCAGACGTTTGAGATAACGTCTAGTCACAGGGTGATTGAGCCGTAGACGAAGATTGCCGTATTGGAGCCCAGATACAGAACTGATTCTCCTCACTGGGGTGGGTATGCCTTTAACAGAAAATACTTAGGAGATGAGGCTTGGCAGGCAAATAGTGCCCTGCCAGAAGTCAATATCACTGTTTTCATTGCTTTTGTTTTCACTTGAAATGATACTGGTTTTCCAATTTACAGTAGTGATAAAAGTTTCCTCTAAAAGTCAAGGTATTCTATGTTAAAAAAAAATGGTTCTACTTAAATAAAAATATGAAGAGAGTCATTTAAATAAAGAGAGTGATGGTGGCATGAGAATGCCCACACCCCTGGGAAGGCTGAGATGCAAGGCCATTTATTTGTTGGTTCCTAGGGCAAAGGGCCGGAGAAGGCAATGGCACTCCACTCCAGTACTCTTGCCTGGAAAATCCCATGGACAGAGGAGCCTGGTGGGCTGCAGTCCATGGGGTTGCAAAGAGTCAGACACGACTGAGCGACTTCACTTTCACTTTTCACTTTCATGTGTTGGAGAAGGAAATGGCAACCCACTCCAGTGTTCTTGCCTGGAGAATCCCAGGGACAGGGGCGCCTGGTGGGCTGCCAGCTATGGGGTCGCACAGAGTCAGACACGACTGAAGTGACTTAGCAGCAGCAGCAGCAGCAGCAGCAGCAGGGCAAAGGGCTTCCCTGGTGGCTCAGACAGTAAAGAATCTGCCTGTAATGTGGGAGACATGGGTTCAATCCCTGCTTTGGACAACCCCCTGGAGAAGGGAATGGATACCTACTCCAGTATTCTTGCCTGGAGAATCCTGTGGACAGAGGAGCCTGGCAAGCTATAGTCCATGAGATCACAAAAAGTCAGACATGACTGAACGACTAACACTTTCACTTTCAGGGCATCACAGGAGGGGCTTCTGGGCATTCAGAAGGTGAAATGCCCTCCTATGTGTGTATTTGTGTGTGTGTGTGTGTGTCCTTAGGGACCACTGTGGCGAAATTGAAAGTTGGAATGCACTGATGTTGCAGATGAGGGATTTCTCTAGAAAGTCTTAGAAACTGGAGGCTCACTTGTGGCCATGCAGGGCAGGACCAAATTTTAACTCTCCCTGGAAAACACCTGTACATCTCCTTAAATAAGAGTTGACATGACGTCTTTGCTGTGTTCCAGCCACTGGTATTCAGCATCTCATTGAATCCTGACAACATCCCCCTGGACATGGTGGTTCCCACTTTACAGATGAGGACACTGAGGCTCTGGAAAGATGTTATCTGACTAAGCCACGCATTTATGTGCAGTGGAGTAGGGTGTACATGCAGGAATCATGACCCGAGAGACACAGCTCTTAGCATCTGCTAAGTCGCTTCAGTCGTGTCCAACTCTGTGCGACCCCAGATGGCAGCCCACCAGGCTCCCTTGTCCCTGATATTCTCTAGGCAAGAACACTGGAGTGGGTTGCCATTTCCTTCTCCAGTGCATGAAAGTGAAAAGTGAAAGTGAAGTTGCTCAGTCATGTCTGACTCTTTGCGACCCCATGGGCTGCAGTCCACCAGGCTCCTCCATCCATGGGATTTTCTAGGTAAGAGTGCTGGAGTGGGGTGCCATTGCCTTCTCTGTTCTTAGCATCTACATTATAGTTAATCCTTGGAGCTGCTTATACATATTCTCTTCCTCTTCTTTTGACCTCAATTCCCTGATGGATCTAAGAAGAATTGTGGATTTTCTCTTCTTTTACCCCCTTGTTGTCTGGATGAGAGTGATGACTTTCAAGCTCCTTCCATGCTGGACTGGAAGCCTTCATTTCTGAAAGATATTTTCATGGGGTATAGAATTCTGAGTTGACAGTTCCTTTTTGTTTGTTTGTTTTCTTTGAGCACCTTAAATTGTCTCTACATGTTCCTCTGGATTGTGTGGTTTCTAATTAGAGATCTCTTATAATTCTTATCTTTGGGACTTCCCTGGTGGTCCAGTGGCTAAGACTTCAAGTCCCCAATGCAAGGGGTCCGGGTTCTATCCTTGGTCAGGGAACTACATTCCATATGCCACAACTACCCAGCACAGCCAAATAAATAAATCAAAAAATATTTATCTTTGGTTCCCTGGATGCAATGTGTCCTTTTTCTTTGGTTGCCTTCAGGATTTTATCTGGAACTCCTCTCTGGGGGTCATGGTTGGACTGAACTTCCTTCCTGGCATATGAGTGTAGGCAGGACCAAGAAACTTTGCTTTGGCCAGTGGAACCTGAACACAAGGCTCAAGAGACTTTACAGACTTGCTCATATTTTCTCTCCCACTGCCCATGGAAAGTGGCAACAACATTTAAGATACTCTGTAGATCCAGGCTCTGTTGTGAGGACAGGGTAGACCAGTGACTCCAGCTGACTCATCATGAGCATGTAGCATGCAGTCAATAAATTTTGTGGCTATTAAGATTTGAAGGATGTTTGTTATTGTAGCACAACCTAGCCTACCCTGTCTAACAGACTCTATCACTTTCCTTCAGATGAAATAAAGGAATGACTTGTGGGAGAAAGCCCAGTAATAGAAGTTTTTGCATGTAAACCTAACCCACTAAAACCCACAATGATGGAGGGGGTAGTAAGGAGGAAGATTCTGTGGAACAAAAGAGAAAAGCACACACCCAACCCTACAGAATCCTGAAAGACCCCTACCTTATCTCGCAAACAGCAATAGCACTGCTGTATAATTAAGATGCATATGCCACCTGACATTAAGCAGCCTTTTGTGAACTGTTAATTAAGATTAAATCAGTCACATATTTTATTCTTACTGAATTAGAAGATTAGTGTTAATTTCTGGCAGGGTTCCATTACTCCCTGTTGAAGGAAATCAATGTATCTGAACATAATTTAATGAGAAGAAACTGGTACCATAGTGAAAACAGGCTGGGGAGACATTATCTTGACATTTTAGGTAATTCAGTTAAGTCCAGCAAAAGAGGAGTGATTGACAAAGTCATTATTTCTTCCACCAAGGGATAGAAAGCACATTTCTGACAATAAATTAAGATTTTGGTGGTGAAGGAGCATGGTGAGAATCAAGAATGAGGTTAATGAAGTGCCCATTCCCTACCTTGTGTGTGGCTTCTGGACAAGTCTCATCAATCATGGAGTCTGCACTCTTGGCTTGAGATGAAGAAGGAACCCTAACAGAGTGCAGGTGGGCAAGCATGGATTGGACAGGTGGGATCTTATTTGCAAGGTGTTTTCAGGCCGTATCTGGTGAGGACTGCCATTTGCAGGAGGCCTGCCTGGTTGGAATGAAGCAGGCACTTAATAAATAATGGACAGGTGCATAGATGTGAATGCGTCTTCAGAGAGTGCCGGGTGTTCCCCCACTAAGATCAATAAAATGTGCAGAAATGTCCTCGAATATCCCACACGATGTCACTGCACCGAAACCTTCTTCTAGGCCCAGTTAAAAATGCAGGAATAGTAAATGGTCAGCAGCTTAGTGGCAAACGCAACAGATGTTATCTGTTTATGATGCCGGTGTTGGGAAACTGTGGCAAGGCAGGGGGTGGGGGGTGGGTGGGCTGGGGTCTGGCCCTGGGTGGTGTCAGGGAGTGAGGTGGGGTGGGCCCACAGGTATCAGTGGCGTGCAAGCGGGGAGCTCAGGAGGCTTCCCAGGAGAAGCCGGTGGAGCCGGGGCACAGTGTGAGGCATCAGGTCTGATGTGGTCAAGCCATAGGTAATGACTAGGTGAGACTGGGTAAGACCAAAGCCCAGAGGCCAGGAGATGAATCCTGGAGAGATTTCTGCAGGTGTTAAAATGTACAGAGAGGACTTCCCTGGTGGCATACAGTGGATAAGAATCCACTTGCCAATGTAGGGGACACAAGTTCGATCCCTCTGTACACTACACAGGGGAAGCTTCCATATGTGGTGAAACAACTAAGCCTTTTCACCACAACTATGGAGCCTGTGCTTTAGAGCCCAGGAGCCATGACTGCGGAAGCCCATGTGCCCCAGAGCCCATGCTCTGCAAGAGAGGCCACCGTAATGAGAAGCCCGCACACTGTAATGAAGAGTAGCCCCAGCTCGCGGCAAGTAGAGAAAGCTCCAGTGCAGCAATGAAGACCCATTGCGACCAAAAATACATAAATAAAAGTAAGTTAAGAAAGTGTACTGAGAGAGAAAGAGAGGCCATCAGAGAAAGCTTGGGCTTTGCCTGCATGAGGGAAGGTGAACCAGTGACTCTATAAGCCAAGGAGAGGTTTCTGCTCGACCTCCTATACTTCCTTACTCCCCTCCCTTTTGCCCTTCTCTCCACCCCTTCTCCTATGATTCCCTCTCCTTTTATTCCTTTCTCCCATCCCTTCCTCCCTCACTATTTATGGAGAATTTACAGCAGTGCTGTGTCTCTTAGCAAAATAGAACCCCGTCTATGGAAGAGGTGGCGCTAGTGGTAAAGAACCTGCCTGCCAGTGCAGGAGACATGAAAGATGTGGGTTTGGTCTCTGGTTAGGAAGATCCCCTGGAGGAGGGCATGGCATCCCATTGCAGTATTCTTGGCTGGAGAGCCCCATGGACAGAGGAGCCTGGTGGGCTACAGTCCATAGGATTGCAGAGTTGGACACGACTGAAGCGACTTTGCATGCTATGGAAGAGCTGCACAAAGTGCCAATTGTACAGTGTTGCAAGCAAACAATGTGGGAAGGATTAGCCCCAGGCAGCCAGGAGCACATCTGGCTGAAGTCAGAGTCAGGCTGGAGATGCTGCAGGGCCAGAAAGAGTGCAAGCGGCATGTCGGAGCGGAGAGGGACCTCAGTCCTACAGCCACAGGAACGTCAGCCTGCATGAGCTGGGTGGCAGAATCATCCCCAGTTCTCCACAGATACAAGCTCAGGACAGCCAATACTGTGACTTAGACCTGGGGGATCCTGAGCAGGGGCCTAGCGGAGGCCATTGGACTCCCCCACCTGTGAGGTGATCACTGAGTGTGGTTGTAAACTGCCAAAGTTACCAGAATTTGCTATGCAGCCACAGCAGACTAACATACTGGGATTGATTTGACCAGATTTATACCTAAATTTCCATAATGCAAGTCTGGATCGGGGCACTGAGGTAGATTTAAATAAACAAGGTAAGTTTATGTTTTGTGCGTGATTGTACTCAGTCGTGTCTGACTCTTTCTGGAGCCCATGGACTACAGCCTGCCAGGTTCCTCTGTCTATGGAATTTTCTAGGCTAGAATACTGGAGCAGGTTACCATTTCCTCTTTCAGGGGATCTTCCCGACACAGGGATTGAACCCACATCTCCTGCATTGGTAGGCAGGTTCTTTACCACTGTGCCACCAAAGTTTATGTTTTACCTCTGGTTAACATGGCTTGGTTGCCTTAGATAAACAGGGAATAGTAAGGAAAATAGAAACCCTTCAATTTGCACACTTCCATTCTATTGGAAGCCATTTAAAAACTCAGGGAAGATTTTTTGGTGAATTTCTGCTGAATTGATCACACACACATACCCACCCCTCATATAGACTTTGCACCTACCTTTTCCTTAAATTAAAAAAATGAGATGCTGTACAGATGGAGGTCAACTTTGACTTCTTTCTCCTATGCTATCAACATTAATCCATCCTGAGTCACATGGCTGCAGGGCCCTGCGCGTGGCTGGATGCTGGCATGGTCTTTGGCTTTCGGAGTCCCAGCAGGGAGAACAATGCAAGCTCAGTATGCCATGGGCCCTGGGTAGATCATGGTCCCAAGGAGAGAAGTGAAGCTCAGGAGGGAGAGTGGAGATCAGCTTCTTGCCCCAGTGAGCCTAAGAAAGATACACCCTGCCCTGTCTATCAGAACCTGGGAACACACAGACATACACAAGAGTCAGGCAGATTCAGTTCTTAATGATTCTAAAAGACATTTGAATGGCAAAACATATCATAAATAAAGTCAACAGATGAATCATAGACTTGGAAAATATTATGCCAAGGATATGCAAGGGAATCTTAGAAGTCATCCAGACAAGCTTAAGAAGCCGACTAGAAAAATGGGCAGGAGGAGGCAGCTGACAGATGAGCAAATTCAAATGGCCAAGAGACAGCTCGGAAGCGCACTTGCAGTTAGTGATACAGGAACCAAAACCCAGCATCGGTTTATGTCCTTCGGAAAGTCCAAAATATAAAGCAACTGCCTGCTGCAGGTGGAAATTCAGGGAAAGGATGTCCATACCTTGCTGCTAGGAAGTGAAGGGTTTCCCTTGAAAAGCAGGCTGTAGCTTTTAGTTAAAATGAAAATGTGCGAACCTCTTACTCCTGGAAATCCCATGTAACTGAAGGCATAAACATAAGCAAGAATATATGTCCAAGGATGTTTAATGTGGCATTGTTTGCAGAGGCAGAGAGGGAGGGAAAGACTGTGAAAGATCACTTTGGAGAAATGGTTAAATTAATGAATGAATTACGGAACTTTTTCTGTCATTGAAAAGAATGTATCAAGAAAATGCCAGTTGTGTTGATGGGATATTTCTGAAGTACTGTTGAGTGAGTAAAGAATGCTGAAAGGTGCAGGAATGTTATTACATGAAGCTCAGACACACATTACCACAAAGGGATAAGTCATCCCGCTGATGTGTGCATGTCAGCCTTATCTGACTCTTTGCAACCCCATGGACTGTAGCCCGCCAGGCTCCTCTGTGGAATTTTCTAGGCAAGAATATTGGAGTGGGTTGCCATTTTCTTCCCCAGGGAATCTTCCTGACCCAGGGATCCAATCTGTGTTTCCTGTGGCTCCTGCCTTGGCAGGCAGATTCTTTATCACTGGCACCACCTTATAACAACCTTTTTCTAATGAGCATAAAAGCAACCATGTATGTACGCCTATGACTTGTTATGCATGCTTATTTGCAAATAGAGCAAAATTTGAAACAAGGCATTCTAGGTTGTCACATGTACTACTAGGGGGTTCGTAGACGACCTGGAGGGGGAATTCACCCATAAAAAGGCAAAAGAAAAGATGGCATGAAAAAGATAAACTTAGTATGTGTGAAGTGATTACATTTAACCCTGTAGGTAAACTTGTATCCATGTTTGTGTAAAGAAACTTACAACGGAAATCCATCTGCCAATGCAACAAGGTTCTGACAAGTCCTGCAAATAATGTGGAAGCAATTAAAGCATGAAGGAATATATATTAAATTCTTATAAAGTGCTTCCCTTGTGGTTTTCCTGGTGGCTCAGCTGGTAAAGAATACGCCTGCAATGTGGGAGACCTGGGTTCAATCCCTGGATTGGGAAGATCCCTTGGAGAAGGGAACAGCTCACCACTGCAGTATTCTGGCTTGGCAAATTCCATGGACAGTCCATGGGGTTGCAAAGAGTGAGATACAATGGAGCGAATTCCACTTATAAAGTGCAGCTCAGTGTAATAACCACTCATACCTGTAACACAGTGTAGATGTGTTAGCCCAGTGCTGAACAGGGTGAAGAAGTGAAAGTCGCTCAGTTGTATCTGACTCTTTGCAACCCCATGGACTGTAGCCCACCAGGCTCCTCTGCCCATGGAATTTTCCAGGCAAGAGTACTGGAGGAGTGAGTTGCCATTTCCTTCTCCAGGGGATCTTCCCAACTCAAGGATCGAACCCAGGTCTCCTGCATTGCAGGCAGATGCTTTACCGTCTGAGCCACTGGGGAAGCCCACTGAACAGGGTAATTTTTCTAATCCACCACGGCCTTTTTATCCTGGTGACATTGTCAGATCATCCTCAGCAGTGAGCGGGCCTCCCAGGTGGCAAAGAATCCACTTGCCAAGGCAGGAGACATAAAAGATGTAGGTTTGATCCCTGGGTTGGGAAGAGTGCCTGGAGTAGAAAATTGTCAACCCACTCCAGTATTCTTGCCTGAGAAATTCCATGGACAGAGGAGGCTAGCGGGCTACAGTCCATGGGGTTGCAAAGAGTCAGACACGACTGAGGGATTGAGCACAGGGAGGGGGAAAGAGAAAGAGGAAGAAGATGAGCAGGGAGAGGGTAGGAGGGGGAGGGGAAAGAGAAGGAGAAGGAGGGGAAGAGGTGAGGGCAATGAGGAGCATATTTTAAAAAGCGTTTTATTTTGAAGCTGCTGTAGACACTCAGGAAGGCAACAGTAAGCGGAGTTCAGTGACCCCTTCCCCCAGCATACCGCAGGAGTGGCGGCTTGTAGCAGTGTCACAGCTGGGAAACTGACATTGATGCAGTCTGTGAACTGCCCTACAGACCCTCTTCAGTTATCTCCAGTTTTACACGCACTCTTGTGTGTGTGTTTGTAGTTCCACTCCGTTTTCTTCCGTGCATAGATGTGTGTAACCACCGCCGTTCTGATACAGATTGGCCCATTCCTATAAAGGAGCCTCCCATTATCGTCCCTTAAGAAGCATCATGGGAGCAGAAACCTCAGTTCCCCGCTGTGTCCTGGTAAGGGTTCTGCAGACGCCAGGCCTGCTGTTGCTCTGAGTCCCTCCCCGTGCCCAGGGGCGGCTCATCCTGGCTGTGCAAATCTGTTGTGATGTTGTTCTGTCCCTCTTCCCTTGATGGCTGTGGTTATGAGCACCTCCTGGACTCATCTTGTGAAACTGGCCCTGGTCATTCATCAGTCTTGCCCATCATTCTGTCTCAACTTCCTGTATCCAGCCTGGTTTGGGCAGGAAGGGTTCTTGTTATCCTATGGATCTACAGTGCCCTGACTCACTCGGACTGAGCATCCTCTTTTTTTTTTTCTTTTCGAAGCATATCACAGTAGTTCATGAAAGAAAATGCATTTTTCTGACAACCCTGAGAAGTCTTCTGGGTGCTCTTACCCAAAGCTCTGGGGCACTACAATTCCCATTTCTCAGGCATTGCAACTAATCCTGACTGTCTGGGGGCGCCCTGTGCCTCTCTTTGTCCTTCTGGTCCTGCTCTGGCCCACTAGCCACCTTCAGCTACATGCATTTGCTTGTCCTCTAGTCTCACTTGCCCACTGTGTGCCTCTAACTTAGAAGGCGTTCAATATTCACTAATCGCTGAGGAACTAAGGGGTTCGGGAGTGACTCAGCACAGTGCCAAGTGCTCAGTGAATATCTGCTGAATCGCACTGAAAGTTAATACCACCTAATTGTGGCCAAATTACATGTGTTATAACCTGTCCATGCAAACCCCAATTACCCAGAGTTTGATGAAGGGCTGTGTGGTTTATTGGACTTCCTTGGTGGCTCAGATGATGAAGAATCTGCCCGCAATGCAGGAGACCCAGGTTTCATCCCTGGGTTTGGTAGATCCCCGGGAGCAGGGAATGGTTGCCCACTCCAGTGTTCTTTCAGGGAAAATTCCATGGACAGAGGAGCCTGGCGGGCTGCTGTTCACAATCACGCACAAGCCAGCATGAGAAAAAGCTGCTGGTGGCGAGAGTTCCGCGCTTCCCCATCTATTCCCTCCCCTCCTCTCTGCCCAAGGATCCAGGCATCTTTGAATGGCATTCAGGGAGGTCTAGCAGCATGTGGTATCTGCTGAGGCTGTTGGTGCTCTGCTTCTGGACTTTAAAAAAAAACAAACAGACTTGGTCAAAATATTCCCTGAGCAATGTTTTCGCTTTTCCTGTTAGTTGGGTGTTCCACACCATATTAAGACCAATGATTTATTATGCATGGACATGTTTATATGTAATAAAATAACATTTGGGGATGTCAATTTTATTTATATTAACATAATAAATGGTTATAGCCTATAATAACAATAATTAGTACTTAAAGCATGCCTAGTATATGTAGGCAGTTTACATTCCTTAACCCCCATATGACGTCATAGACACCAACCATATCCTCATTTACTGAGAAGCTGAGGCCCAGAAGCAGAAGATATAAAGAAGAGGTGGCAACAATACACAGAAGAACTGTACAAAAAAGATTTTAATGACCCAGATACACAAAAAGGTGTAATCACTCACCTAGAACCAGACATCCTGGAATGTGAAGTCAAGTGGGCCTTAGGAAGCATCACTACAAACAAAACTAGTGGATGTGATGGAATTCCAGTTATTTCAAATCCCAAACTGTGATGCTATTGAAGTGCTGCACTCAATATGCCAGCAAATTTGGAAAATTCAGCAGTGGCCACAGGACTGGAAAAGGTCAGTTTTCATTCCAATCCCAAAGAAAAGCAATGCCAAAGAATGCTCAGACTACTGCACAATTGCACTCATCGCACATGCTAGCAAAATAATGCTCAATGTTCTCCAAGCCAGGTTTCAACAGTACATGAACCATGAACTTCCAGATGTTCAAGCTGGTTTTAGAAAAGGCAGAGGAACCAGAGATCAACTTGCCAACATCTGCAGGATCACTGAAAAAGCAAGAGAGTTCCAGAAAACATTTACTTATGCTTTATTGACTACGCCAAAGCCTTTGACTGTGTTTATCACAACAGACTGTGGAAAATTCTTAAAGTTATGGGAATACCAGACCACCTTTCCTGCCTCCTGAGAAATCTGTATGCAGGTCAAGAAGCAACAGTTAGAACTGGACATGGAACAACAGACTGGTTCCAAATTGGGGAAGGAGTACGTCAAGGCTGTGTATTGTCACCCTGCTTATTTAACTTCTATGCAGAGTACATCATATGAAATGCCAGGCTGGATGAAGCACAAACTGGAATCAAGATTGCCGGGAGAAATATCAGAAACCTCAGGTATGCAGATGATACCACCCTTATGGCAAAAAGTGAAGAACTAAAGAGCCTCTTGATGAAAGTGAAAGAGGAGAGTGAAAAAGTTGGCTTAAAACTCAACATTCAGAAAACTAAGATCATGACATCCGGTCCCATCACTTCATGGCAAATAGATGGGGAAACAGTTAGGGACTTTATTTTTTTGGGCTCCCAAATCACTGCAGATGGTGACTGCAGCCATGAAATTAAAAGATGCTTGCTCCCTGGAAGAAAAGCTATCACCAACCTAGACAGCATATTAAAAAGCAGAAACATTACTTTGCCAGCAAAGGTCTGTCTAGTCAAAGCTATCATTTTTCCAGTAGTCATGTATGGATGTGAGTGGGACTATAAAGAAAGCTGAGCACTGAAGAATTGATGTTTTTGAACTGTGGTGTTGGAGAAGGCTCTTGAGAGTCCCTTGGACTGCAAGGAGATCCAATCAGTCTGTCCTAAAGGAAATCATTCCTAAATATTTATTGGAAGAGCTGATGCTGAAGCTGAAACTCCAATACTTTGGCCACCTGATGCAAAGAACTGACTCATTTGAAAAGACCCTGATGCTGGGAAAGACTGAAGGTGGGAGGAGAGGGGGATAACAGAGGATGAGATGGTTGAATGGCCTCACTGACTTGGTGGACTTGAGTTTGAGTCATCTCCGGGAGTTGGTGATGGACAGGAAGGCCTGGCTTGCTGCAGTCCATGGGGTTGCAAAGAGTTGGACATGTTGCTGCTGCTGCTAATTCACTTCAGTCGTTTCAACTCTGTGCGACCCCACAGATGGCAACCCACCAGGCTCCCCCGTCCCTGGGATTCTCCAGGCAAGAACACTGGAATGGGTTGCCATTTCCTTCTCCAATGCATGAAAGTGAAAAGGGAAAGTGAAGTCGCTCAGTCATGTCCGACTTTTAGTGACCTCATGGATTGCAGCCTACTGGGCTCCCTCCGCCCGTGGGATTTTCCAGGCAAGAATACTGGAGTGGGTTGCCATTGTCTTCTCTGGAGTTGGACATGACTGAGCGACTGAACTGAACTGAAGCCCAGAGAGATTAAGTAAATTTCTTGAGGTCACACAGTGGATGTTTTTATTCTAGTGCTTATACCCTTTCTTCAAGGTCACACTGCCTGCTCAGGGACTCCCAGACTTTAGTTTCACACTCTTTCACCACACTACTGTTCTTTCCAGGACTTTGAGGGTGTTTCTAATGATGCCACAGGCAGGGGAAAAAGAGACTGATGTCCAGAGAGGTCTCCAGGCATCTGCTCCCGTTCGGTGCTCAGACTGTCATCTCCTGATCCTTGTGACTTTTGAGCTGTGCACACATAGTAGGTTAATTGGGCGTCTCCAGTATGCCCTAGGACTCTGGTTCCAACTATGGAAACCAGACTGTGGTAGCCTAAGGAAAGAACAGGCTTTGTTGTCACTACAGGGAGTGTGTTGGGAACCCTAAAGTCAGGGTGCCAGCTGGGTCTGAGGAGCCAGCACCAGAGCTCCTGGGGACCCAGGTTGCCCTTCTTTCCCTCCACCCTGCATCACTGCCGCTCTCTGTGCACTGAGCACATTTTCCTCTCTCGGTGAAGGCTGACTTGTCATTTTCCTGTCTTTATGACAGGAAACAGCTGCCATCAACAGCTCTCAAGTTCTCGTGGCCCCTGTTCAAGACAGCAGCCAGAAAGACTGGACTCTTGTTTCAACTCCGAATTCCTAGGGAATCAGATTGGCTCAGTTTTAGTCGGGTGGCCAAACATCTGTGGTCGGAAAGTGCCTTTATGTTGTACAAGCATGGCTGAGCCTGTGCATGGGAGAGGGGGTTTACCATATTCCTTTAAAGGAGGACTGAAAGGAAGCAGCAGAATTCAATTTAAAAATCCAGTGAGTTGGGCAATATGAAACTTGGACTGTTTTCTAAGTCCACCGCTACCTAATGTGATTTTGGAAAGCAGCGTAACCTATTTGGTGGTGGGTAAAATAATAGCACATTTGGGCCTCGCAGGTGGCACTAGTGATAAAGAACCTGCTTAAAAATGCAATAGACGTAAGAGGCGCATATTTGGTCCCTGGGTTGGGAAGATCCCCTGGAGGAAGAAATGTCAACCCACTCCTGTATTCTTGCCTGGGGAATCCCATGGACAGAGGAAGCTGGCGGGCTACAGTCCATAGAGTCTCAAAGAGCGGGACACGACTGAAATGGCTTAGCATGCGTGCAATAGCTCCCATTTATGGAGAGGTTTTACACTGCCAGATGACAATTTCAGTGCTTGACATTTTTGGCAATTCTGTGGGTCTGGATGGGGGTACAGGGGCACAGAGAGGCTAAGCATCTTTCCAAGACTCCAGAGCTAGGAAGTAGTGGAGCTGGTTATTGAACCCAGGCAGTCTTGGGCCAGAGTCCACTGTCCCAGTCGGTGCACTGTGTTGCCTTCCATGTAGGAAATAAGGGCATGTTTGTTCCCACGTCTACAAAGTAGGAGTGATAACTCTTGCTAATACCAGCTCCCTAGGAACAGAGCTGAAAAATGATGGAGAAAGCCCTCAAAAACTGACCTGCAGTGAAAACATGCCTTTGTCCAGCAGCAGCATGGACTCAGCATGGGCCAGCCTTATCCCCAGTTATATGCTAAGGGCCCCCTGGCTGGCTCTTTGGGGAGAAAGGGGATGACCACTCCAGGATCACCTTTCTCTTCCCCTGCTATGTGTCCATTCTGCACTTAAGGAACAGGGTCACATGAAGTCATGTGCTCGCGACTTTTCCTTCTGCGTTTTCTACCGTATAACTTAAGTTCCACTTGCGTTTCTTTGTGCTGTGCTAAGTCACTTCAGTCTTGCCCAATTCTTTGTGACCTCATGGAGTGTAGCCCACCAGGCTCTTCTGTCCATGGGATTTCCAGGCAAGAATACTGGAGTGGGTAGCCATGCCCTCCTCCTGGGGATCTTCCCGACCCTGGTACTGGAACCCACATCTTCTGTGTGTCCTGCATTGCAGGTGGGTTCTTTACCACTAGTGCCACCTGGGGAGCCCTGTGCTTCTTTGGTCTGGAGAGTAAAGGTATGCATCTCTCTGTGCCAAATCAGGACTGCAAAAAGGAATGAGAAATTTCTAAAAATACCGACTGTGCAAAATCCCATTTCATGGAGGTTCAGGATGCCTTTTGGGGCTGCTGGTGCTTGCATCAGGCAGGGTAGAATTCTGATGGACTTTCCTCAGGTCTGGTTTTGCCTTTTTCTCCCAAGAGATGCTGGCAGTAAACATCTCTATTTCCATCTTAGCAACCTCATCTCCTACTGGATGATGGCTTGAAATTATTTGCTCATGCCACCCCCCCCGCCTTTTTATTCCCCACTGATGGAGCATCATTTCCATGAGGATCAGGTTCTGATCCATCTGGATTTCTCACACAATGGCTTGCCCACAGTGGACACTCTGCAAATTTTGGTCAGATGGGTAAAGAAACTAAACACCTCTTTGCTAGCCAAGTGAAACTAGTTTTCTATTTTGAATGCTTTCTTCTGCAGTCACTGGATGTGTGTGTGTGTGTGTGTGTGTGTGTGTGTGTGTGTGTGTGTGTGTGTGATGATACTTTGTTTATGAGGAGAGGGCTGTCTGAGTCTTTGAGAAGAGGAGATGGTTGAATTTCATAGAGACTTAGAGCGTTGTCCCTTGGAATTCTGTGTAAAGTGTTCTCCCGCTATTCTCTTACTGTTGGGCTTCCCGGGTGGTGCTAGTGGTAAGGAACTCACTTGCCAATGCAGGAGATGTAGAAGATGGGGTTCATTTCCTGGGTTGAGAAGATCCCCTGGAGGAGGGCACGGCAACCCACTCCAGTGTTCTTGCCTGGAGACTCCCAGGCCTGTAGCCTGGTGGGCTATAGTCCATGGGGTCGCAGAGTCAGACACGACTGCAGTGACTTTGCGCGTAGGCACCCTCTTACTACGGAGCACTTTCAGTTAGCTTTACTGGGCAGAGTTGATACTGCCAAGGACCATAATCGCACCAAGTGGGAAGATGCATGCTACGCCAGAATCCGGGTGTGGAGAGGAAAGTGGGTCCAGGGTCTACAGTCAGTGTTGTCTGGGCCCCTGACCTGCTGCATGATGGGGCCCCTTCCATGCTGCAGCTGCCAAATCTCTTGTTGCATTGACGATGCTCCCAGGAAAAGAGGATGCAGTGGTGCTCCTTTTCAAAGTGGAGCCTGGTGCAAAGTCAACCGTGGATTCCCCTGCTTCATCGTGGTCCCCACATGCAATAAGCGGAGACTATGTCTGTTCTTTTTGAATATGGCAAATGTATTTGGTTAACAGAGCAGTGTTTGGGGAGAGCAGGGGTCTGTGCAGGAGTAGTGGAGAGACACGAAAAGGCTTCCGTGGAGCATTTGTTCATACGTGGAGTAAAACCACATACTCACTCGCTCGTTTCCGCTATCCACCCCCTCGCAGCTGGTCTTGAAACTCCTTGCCTCATTCCTGAAAGAGGGCTTGGTAAGACTCGAGTCAGCTCACTCCTGCTCTTAATGATATGCTTTTTGCTCCTTGAGGAATCCCAAACCTCCCCTGGGTGCAGCAGTGCATGTCTTCTTGGGCCTTAATGCAAACCTGGTGGCTGCCTCAAATTCATTTTACCTGTGGGAGAAGAGGGCAGTGGGTGGGTGTGAGGACTGGAGCGGTGCTGGCAGAAAGCAGTGAGGCTTAAAGCGACAAAGCGAAATCCTTTGTGCCTCCTCACTTCTTTAAAACTGATTTAATGTTCAAGTGCAATTCAAAGATTCTTTTTCCCTGAAGTGAGTCCTTTCTTAACAGTTGAAGTTATAATGACTCCAAACCCACCCACTTTCATTTGGACACATGTGGACTTACTTGAGGCTTCCCTTGTGGCTCAGGGGCTTCCCAGGAGGCACTAGTGGTAAAGAACCTGTCTGCCAATGCAGGAGATGTAAAGAAATGCTGGTTCGATCCCTTTGTCGAGAAGATCCCCTGGAGGAGGGCATGGCAACCCACTCCAGTATTCTTGCCTGGAGACTGCTATAGACTGAGGGAGCCTGGGAGGCTACAGTCCAGAGGGCCACACAGAGTTGGACATGGCTGAAGTGACTTAGCACGCACACACACAGGAGGACTTACTTTGTGCTCCCACCCAAGGAATTGGTTTGCTGTGTGTCTGAGGGAACTTACAGGGACCCACACCTCCATAGGAGTGTGTGGAGTATCCCCAAATTCCTGATCTGATTAGGAAGCCTGTAAAGACGAGAATTGCTGCATGTTTCTTTGGAAAGGAATAACTAATTTAAAACCATCAGATAAAAGAAGCAATTACACTGAACCTAAAAGACTCAAATTGGACCCAGTGTTTGCAGCTGCTGCCAGGGTAGCTGTGAGTAACGGAAGGTCCGTGCGAGGAGCTCCTCGGGTCAGCAAGGTGCTCCAGGCTGCCTCCTCTCCGGAGATGCTGCAGATGATGCAGAAACACGCTTCTCTCTTTTCATTACTGAATTCTTTGCTGGAGGAAGCGGCTGTTACTTGCTCGGCGTTGAGTCCTGAGATGGCTTTTTACCAGGTTGTTTGCTACTAATGTGGGCTCTCTGGAGAGCAAAGAGCTACCCGGCAGCCTTTTCTGTTCTTGCTCCAGGGAGGAGGGCAGAGAAACTTCTCCTGATTGACCCTAGGGGAACGGCTACTCACCAGCCAAGGGCTCTGCATTTGTGAGGAGGTGCCCTCTCAGACCCCATTACCATCAGACAGTTCTGGGGATGGGGGCCAGGACAGGTGGGCAACAAACAACTCAAGGGCCCAGAAGCTGAAATAATCCCTTTTTACAGATGAGGAAACTGGCCCAAGTTAATGCCTGAGTAAGTGGTTAATGCCTATATTCAAATCCATGTAGGTATCCAGCTGGGGTCAGTCCCAGGGCCCCCCAGCACCCTGCCTCTGCTCATGAGTGCTTCCCTATTTTCTTGTCTCTCCCCGGGAGTGTGTCATGCACAAGCCCGGGGGCCAGCCATCCCTCCCTGCATTCCCGATCTTCCTGATGTGTCTGGGGCCAATTGTGACCTGGAGGAAAGGCTGGAGCCCTTGAGAGGTATTAGAGTTTGCAGAGAACCAGCAGGGTGTGCCCATCTTTCTCTCCCTATATATGTGTGTGTAAACAGACTTGTCTTAAGGAATGGGCCCACATGCTGATGGAGGATGAGAATCCCGCAGTGTGCAGGGTGGACTGTCAGGCTGCAGCCCCAGAAGGGCCGGTGGTGCAGTCTGAGTTCAAGAGCCGTCTGCCGCAGAATGCTTGCTCTGGGGGAGGCCATTCTTTTGTTCTACTTAGATCTTCAGCTGATTGCACAAGGCCCACCCGTGTTATGGAGGGCAATCTGCTTTACTCAAAGTTCATTGATGTAAACATTGATCCCATCTACAAAACATCCTCATAGAAGAAACATCCAGAATAACATCTGACTACATATCTGGACAGCATGGTCCAGCCAAGTCAACACTTAAAATTAACAAGCACAAGTAGAGTCAGCCCAGAGTGGAAACCATTGACTAGAAGCTGCTGCCCTCCACACGGACTCTGTGGGACTCAGGGGTTTGCAATGTTGTTAGTCTGCAGAGGTGGTTTTGCCTGAGGGTGCTGTTTCCCGGGGAGTAGAAGCAGGGGAGCCCTGGGGGGCTGCAATAGGCTTCCTGAGTGTGTGTGTGTGTACATGGTGGGACGCCTTACCTGCACTATTCCTATTTCAGAAACAGCCCTGGGCACACTTCTTAGCCAAACAGATGTGGACTTGTCTCTTCTGGCTTCATGGAATGACTCACAGTTGGCTCGAGCACCCAGCACAGCCCCTGCACAGCGTGGTTACCCCTATAAGGGTGAATACGTGGATGATTACATGGCTGGATTAAGTAGCAAGTGTCCCCAACAGAGCTTCAGTCCTTTACTCAGTCACAGCTGAGTGTGTGCCTGTGCAGTGCCAGACACTGAGCTGAGCCAGCAACATTCCAGGGTGACTGAGAGACACGGTTCCTGCGCCCCTGCTGGCTGCAATCTAGTAGGGAGATCGCAGCAAGACAGTTGTCAAGCAGTTCAATTAAAAGCTTTCAGATTATCCTGAGCGCCATGAGGGAAGCAAAGAGCCTGCTGAGACAGAGGGACCAGGAGAGGGAGGTCTGGGAAGGCTTCTGGGAGGGGGGTGATATTTAAGCTGAAACTTGATGGGAGAGGAGGAGCTGGGAAGATTTCTCTAGGGAGATGGGGCACCAGGTGGAGAGGAAGCTGAGAGCTTGGTGGGTTCAAGAGAAGTTGAATTTTGTTGTTGTTGTTCAGTCACTAAGTCCTGCCTGACTCTCTGCGACCCCACGGACTGCAGCACACCAGGCTTTCCTGTCCTTCACTATCTTCTAGAGTTTGCTCAAATGCACATCCATTGAGTTGGTGATGCTATCTAACCATCTCATCCTTTTGCCTTCAGTCTTTTCCAGCATCAAAGTCTTTTCCAATGAGTTAGCTCTTCACAGGTAGCCAAAGTATTTGAGCTTCAGCTTCAGTACCAGTCCTTCCAATGAATATTCAGGGTTGATTTCCATGAGGATTGACTGGTTTGTTCCCCTTGCTGTCCAAGGAGTCTGCAGAGTCTTCTCCAGCACCACAGTTTGAAAGCACCAATTCTTCAGTGCTCAGCCTTCTTTATGGTCCATCTCTCACATCTGTACATGACTACCGGAAAAACCATAGCTTTGACTATACGGATCTTTGTTGGCAAAGTGATGTCTCTGCTATTCTATTGAATAGAATTCAATATATAACAATTTGTGGGCTTCCCAGGGGCCCTAGTGATAAAGAACCCTCTTGCCAATGCAGTGAGATGTGAGAAAGTTGGGTTTGATCCCTGGGTTGGAAAGATCCCCTGGAGGAGGGCATGGCAACCCACTCCAGTATTCTTGCCTGGAGAATCCCATGGACAGGGGAGTCCACAGTTCATAGGGTTGCAGAGTCAGACATAGCTGAAATGACTTAGCACATGAGCATATAACAATTTGTAGTGATGTATGACTTTTGGGAAGGTAGCCAAGTTGAGAACCATATGCCCAGACACAGTTACACGGAAGCATCTCTTCTGGACCCTCAGTGTTTTGTTTGTTCGACAAGGTTGTTTTTTGGCTTGTCCTCAAGAGAGAGAAGCAGGAGGTGTCCTCTGCTTCAGGACCACCATCAGTGTCATGCTTTTTTTTTTTTTAATGGGAAGCCTTGAGGAGGATCTGCTTAGCAATGAAAGAGTTAGGCACTCCTGGCTCTCAGGGTGGGGAGGGGCCAGGAAAATCAGCCTCCTGCCCCTGTCTGACCGCTGAAGCACTGCTTTCTCTCTGTTCTCCTTTCATGTCTCCAGCGGGAGCCTTTTCATAATGATTTACCCACAGTAATCTCTTTGCTTAAGGCAGTGGCTCTGGGGAGTGGGCAGGAAGCGGGGTGTGTATTGAGCTCTCTGCGGCTCCTGGTCCTTTGTGTTAGGATTTGCTTGCACTGGGGTCAGTCTGCCCCATGAATCCCTGTGCTGGTCAGATGCTCAGGCTCTGGGCATTTATTGAAGGATAACTCTTAAGTGGCGAGGATCCTTAGACTCAGTCATCTGGGGGTTTCAGGAGGATCTGGGGGCATGGGGGTTCTTGGGGACTTCGGCAGGTGTTATCTCTGGCGAGGGTGGGGTGATCATGTCTGCAGTCTGTGGTCCTGCACGAAGCCCATGGTAACGAGGTATGGGCAGCCACAAAGGCCTGGAAGTTTCAGCCCTGCCTGGGATGGGCAGTGGAAACCGTCTCAAATGCCCCACCGCACCGTAATCCTGGTGTTATGGATAAGAAACCAGTGCCAGCATCTAGCCTGGGGTGGTTGATCAGTTGGTTGGATGAGTATCTATTGGGTCCCTATTGGGCCACAGACTGTGTCAGCTGCCGGGGTTACATCAGTGATGGGAGCAGACCCAGGTCCCTGCTCAGGAGGCCAATGTCCCTGTGAAGATTTTCCTAGAAAGTCTTCATCCAGTGGGCATCTGGGGCAGCTTTCCATCACACTGACCACACAGGGAGGTAGAAGGCTATTATTATCTTAGGAACTTTGCATAGTGAGTTTGGGTTTCACACATCTGGAAGTATTTATTGAGCATCAACTATAGATTGGTCACCATCCACGTAGGGAGATGCATTGAGGAAGGAGGGGCTTCCCTGGTGGGTCAGATGGTAAAGAATCTGCCTGTAATGCTGGAGACCCAGGTTTGATCCCTGGGTCAGGAAGATCCCCTGGAGAAGGTAAAGGCCACCCACTCCAGTATTCTTGCCTGGAGAATCCAGGACAGAGGAGCCTGGCAGGCTGCAGTCCATGGGGCCGCAGAGAGTCGGACAAGACTGAGTGACTACACACACAGTGAGGAAGAAAGTAGGAGGAAGTCCCTTTCATGGGGCACCGAGCTGTGGAGGAAGGCAGGTGTCACGCAGATAATCATATTACAGTCGTGGTCACTGCTCTGCAAGAAATGCAGGCAGGTGGTAGGACCTGACCTGGGTTTGAGAGTCAGAGGAAGCCTGTCAAAGAGGGTGAGAGCTGCGGGAAAATGGAGCTAGCCAGGAACGGGCTTCCCTGGTGGTTCAGGTGGTAAAGAAGCCACTTGTCATGCAGGAAACATGGGTTCTATCCTTGGGCTGAGAAGATTCCCTGGAGAAGGGAACAGCTACCTACTCCAGTATTCTTGCCTGGGGAGTTCAATGGACAAAGGAGACTGGCAGGTTACAGTCCATGGGATCGCAAAGAGTCAGACGTGACCGAGCGACTTTAACTCACTCACTCATCTAGAAACAGTCCAGGAGGGGGAATTGCTTATGGAGAAGTTCTGAGTCGGAAGGAGCATAGTGTTTGACACATATTCAGAGGGAGAGGTGGCTAGGGTGTGGTGAGCTGGGGAGGCAAGGTGAGGATGGACGGGTGGGCTGGGCATAGGCCGGGGGAGGTAGCACATGCAAGAGTGGGAAGGGATTTCAAGACCCTGTCCTGGGCTCAAGGGCAATCCCAGCTTCGGGTGTGAAAGCTGGACTTTGAGGTAGGGTGACTCCAGACGCCTAGTGGTCAGAGCCCAGGGCCAGCCTTACCTGGCCAAGGTGTCTGCATGTAAGCAATGAGGCTGTTTATGAGGCCCTTGTTTTAGAACAAATACTGCCTCAACCCTTTCCTATCCTGAAGAACATAAAGGTGTGTAAGGTGTGCAAACTCACCTTTACACACAGCATCAGAAGAAGTCTTGCCCTAATATAAAGGAGAAATGAAAGAAAGTGATTTATAAGGAGCTACTTCAATATGTAAATGATCAATTATGCTGGAGACATGATGAATAACTGCTCTCAAATCTACTTCTAATGGATATTGGGATTTAAGATGACAACGTCCAAATGAGTAGTAGTTATGTCCTTTCTTTAAATGATGTTTTGGGATGGGAGCCACATCAGAATGCTGTAAGCATATAAGAAAGCATAGGTACCCTGAGCTACTCTGACTGTGACATCTACCAGTGCTGACCCTGTGTCCTGTAACTTGGAAACATGGGTTGTATTTTTCTCGGTGACTTGACTCCCCAAAATACTGAACAGCCGTTGGTCAAGTTCTAAATGGCATAAAGTACAATCTTTCACTGTCATGTCTGAACAGTGTGTATTTCAACCGTGCAAACATACTTTGCATCTACATGTGAAATAGAGTTAGGTTCTAGGTGAAGATCATTTGAAAGAATATTTAAATATTTACTATTTATTTGGATCTTAGTTGTGGCATGTGAACTCTCAGTTGCCACATGTGGGATCTAGTTCCCTGACCGGAGATTGGACCCAGGCCCCCTGCTTTGGGAGCGTGGACTTTTAGCCACTGGGCCACCAGGGAAATCTTATAAGTGAAGATAATTTTAAACAGGATTATTTTCATTTTCCACTGAGGCTGTCTGGTGGTTGATCCAGAGTTGTACAGGACAATGTGTGTGGGTCTGTCCCTAGCTTCTCTGCTCCCTAAAAGCCAGATGGGTCCCCAGAATCACCTTGATGACCAAAATCAACCCCACAAGTTTTCAGAGCTCCCTCTAAGGGGCAGCACCTTCTCCCACCCAGGGCCACAATTCTCTTAGGACTCATGTCCTGGATGAGTTATAATAATAAAGAGAGTTTGGGGACAGGAAATGTCTACAGATACAGTTGATTGACATGGGGAGGGGGGGAGAAAAGGAAGGAAGTTATGATCACAGATGGTTCTCTCATGAAGGGAATAAAGATGTTTCTTTTGGAGCCTCTGTGGCCCTGAGACCTTGGGGTTCCAGGAAAGGGAGCCCCTTGTAGGACCGTGTGGTCTCAGATCTAGAGAAGGGCTGTGGGGATCTGCATGAGGAAGCCTGGATATCACGACCACTTGAAAGCTTTCCTGTCATAAATCTGAAAAACTCAATTCTGTAAGCATGGGGCAGAATCGAATTGGCCTGTGAAAATAAAAACATGGTTACGATAAAAATGAGATGAAATGGGAAGAGGCAGGTGCTCGCTACAAGGAGCCTGTCGTTGCTGCTAACCAAATTAGCCTGTAATAGCCCTGGCGGCAAGCTCCCGGCCGCCTCGGTCTCTGTCCGACCCCTGCGAGTCAACTGTAGGACATACCTGTGTTTACTGTTGGTCATTAGCCTTCTCTATTGCTCTTTATTGGTTCTGGATTAAGTTAAGGGTGCTGATTTTCTCTGATTTCCCATTTTATACTTGTAGTTTACAACCAGGGAGATTTTTCTTAGTTTTCACTGTTTTTTCCCCTCCAGCAAAAATAAACTGGCAATACAAAAGAATCACTTTGCTTTTTTCAAAGTGAGAACACGGCAGGTCAGGGGGTGGTGACTGTGGATATCCAGAGCCCCAATTTTATGGATGGCCCCCCTTTAGCTATCCCTGGATTAATGAGATCCATATTTTTCATTGCTTCCTTGGCTCTCTAGGATGGTTGTTATAGCTGGGGAGGAATCCGTGGAAATTTCAAAAGAAACCCTGACTGCAAGCTGGTGTCATATCAGAACCTCACTAGAGGCAGGCATGTTTTTTGGGGTGAGAGGTCCTCGTTCACGCTTGCTGTCCGCTTTTTCCACTCCTTTCCAGGGTGAGAATTTAAGCCACATGCGTGCAGCATGCAGTCACTCTGGCCAGTTGCCAGGGTAGCAGGACACGGATTTTATGGCTGTAGCTCATGATGGCTTAAGGGGCAGGATTCCAGCTCTTGCTTGGAGATGGAATTATGGCTCCTGATGGCGTCTTCAGGAAGGACAGAGGCGTTGACCTCCAGTCTCTGGGAAAGGGAGAGGCAGAGTCATTAAGGGATTTTAAAAAAAAAGGTGGATTTAAAAATATCATCCATTTCCTCCAGATGTACAAAAATAACGCGTTGTTTTCTCATACCCATTCTTCTTTGTGTAGCATTTGCTGTGATTAAAATGAATGAATGAAACATGTATAATATCATAATATCATATAAGAAACTAATCGCCAGTCCAGGTTTGATACAGGATGCTTGGGGCTGTTGCACTGGGATGACCCCGAGGGATGGTATGGGGAGGGAGGTGGGAGGGGGGTTCAGGATGGGGAACACGTGTACACCTGTGGCGGATTCATGTTGATATGTGGCAGAATCAATACAATATTGTAAAGTAATTAGTCTCCAGTTAAAATAAACAAATTTAAATTTAAAAAAGTGAATGAATGAGTGGTTCGTTTGCTGAATGACTTCCTGCACCATCTCTCTGCACAGTAGTCCTTTGGTAAAGCTCTTGTCCACCACCTGACCCCCAGTGTCCGGACAGGAGCTGTTGCATGGATGGAAGGGATATTTAGGAGATGGAAGACATCAGGAGGAAGATAATACTGCTCTTCAGTTCAGTTCAGTTCAGTCGCTCAGTCGTGTCCGACTCTGCGACCCCATGAATTGCAGCACACCAGGCCTCCCTGTCCAAAACCATTTCCCAGAGTTCACTCAGACTCACGTTCATCGAGTCCATGATGCCATCCAGCCATCTCATCCTCAGTTGTCCCCTTCTCCTCCTGCCCCCAATCCTTCCCAGCATCAGAGTCTTTTCCAATGAGTCAACTCTTCGCATGAGGCAGCCCAAGTACTGGAGTTTCAGCTTTAGCATCATTCCTTCCAAAGAAATCCCAGGGCTGATCTTATTCAGAATGGACTGGCTGGATCTCCTTGCAGTCCAAGGGACTCTCAAGAGTCTTTTCCAACACCACAGTTCAAAAGCATCAATTCTTCGGTGTTCAGCCTTCTTCACAGTCCAACTCTCACAACCATACATGACCACAGGAAAAACCATAGCCTTGACTAGATAGACCTTAGTCAGCAAAGTAATGTCTCTGCTTTTGAATATGCTATCTAGGTTGGTCATAACTTTTCTTCCAAGGAGGAAGCGTCTTTTAATTTCATGGCTGCAGTCACCATCTGCAGTGATTTTGGAGCCCCCAAAATAAAGTCTGACACTGTTTCCACTGTTTTCCCATCTGTTTCCCATGAAGTGATAGGACCGGATGCCATGATCTTCGTCTTCTGAATGTTGACCTTTAAGCCAACTTTTTCACTCTCCTCTTTCATTTTTATCAAGAGGCTTTTTAGTTCCTCTTCACTTTCTTCCATAAGGGTGGTTTCATCTGCATATCTGAGGTTATTGATCTTTCTCCCGGTATCTTGATTCCAGCTGGTGTTTCTTCCAGCCCAGCGTTTCTCATGATGTACTCTGCATAGATGTTAAATAAGCAGGGTGACAATATACAGCCTTGACATGCTCCTTTGCCTATTTGGAACCAGTCTATTGTTCCATGTCCAGTTCTAACTGTTGCTTCCTGATCTGCATACAGATTTCTCAAGAGGCAGGTCGGGTGGTCTGGTATTCCCATCTCTTTCAGAATTTTCCACAGTTTATTGTGATCCACATAGTCAAAAGCTTTGGCATAGTCAATAAAGCAGAAATAGATGTTTTTCTGGAACTCTCTTGCTTTTTCGATGATCCAGCGGATGTTGGCAATTTGATTTCTGGTTCCTCTGCCTTTTCTAAAACCAGCTTGAACATCAGGGAGTTCACAGTTCACGTATTGCTGAAGCCTGGCTTGGAGAATTTTGAGCATTACTTTACTAGCGTGTGAGATGAGTGCAATTGTGCGGTAGTTTGAGTGTTCTTTGGCATTGCCTTTCTTTGGGATTGGAATGAAAACTGACCTCTTCCAGTCCTGTGGCCACTGCTGAGTTTTCCAAATTTGCTGGCATATTGAGTGCAGCACTTTCCTAGTATCATCTTTCAGGATTTGAAACAGCTCAACTGGAATTCCATCACCTCCACTAGCTTTGTTCATAGTGATGCTTTCTAAGGCCCACTTGACTTCACATTCCAAGATGTCTGGCTCTAGATTAGTGATCACATCATCATGCTTATCTGGGTCGTGAAGATCTTTTCTGAACAGTTCTTCCATGTATTCTTGCCACCTCTTCTTAATATCTTCTGCTTCTGTTAGGTCCATACCATTTCTGTCCTTTATCAAGCCCATCTTTGCATGAAATGTTCCCTTGGTATCTCTAATTTTCTTGAAGAGATCTCTAGTCTTTCCCATTCTGTTGTTTTCCTCTATTTCTTTGCATTGATCACTGAAGAAGGCTTTCTTATCTCTTCTTGCTATTCTTTGGAACTCTGCATTCAGATGCTTATATCTTTCCTTTTCTCCTTTGCTTTTCGCCTCTCTTCTTTTCACAGCTATTTGTAAGGCCTCCCCAGACAGCCATTTTGCTTATTTACATTTCTTTTCCATGAGGATGTTCTTGATCCCTGTCTCCTGTACAATGTTACGAACCTCATTCCATAGTTCATCAGGCACTCTATCTATCAGATCTATTCCTTTAAATCTATTTCTCACTTCCACTGTATAATCATACAGTGGAAGTGTATGATTATAGCCCATTTAGGTCATACCTGAATGGGCTAGTGGTTTTCCCTACTTTCTTCAATTTTATGAATTTGGTAATAAGGAGTTCATGATCTGAGCCACAGTCAGCTCCTGGTCTTGTTTTTGTTGACTGTATAGAGCTTCTCCATCTTTGGCTGCAAAGAATATAATCAATCTGATTTCAGTATTGACCATCTGGTGATGTCCATGTGTAGAGTCTTCTCTTGTGTTGCTGGAAGAGGGTGTTTGCTATGACCAGTGCGTTTTCTTGGCAAAACTTAGTTTTTGCCCTGCTTCATTCTGCATTCCAAGGCCAAATTTGCCTGTTACTCCAGGTGTTTCTTGACTTCCTCCTTTAGCATTCCAGTCCCCTATAATGAAAAGGACATCTTTTTGGATGTTAGTTCTAAGAGGTCTTGTAGGTCTTCATAAAACCGTTCAACTTCAGCTTCTTCAGCATTACTAGTTGGGGCATAGACTTGGATAACTGTGATATTGAATAGTTTGCCTTGGAGACGAACAGAGATCATTCTGTCGTTTTTGAGATTGCATTCAAGTACTGCATTTCAGACTCTTTTGTTGACCATGATGGCTACTCCATTTCTTCTGAGGGATTCCTGCTAGCAGTAGTAGATATAATGGTCATCTGAGTTAAATTCACCCATTCCAGTCCATTTTAGTTTGCTGATTCCTAGAATGTCGCCGTTCACCCTTGCCATCTCTTGTTTGACCACTTCCAATTTGCCTTGATTCATGGACCTGACATTCCAGGTTCCTATGCAATATTGCTCTTTATAGCATCAGATCTTGCTTCTATCACCAGTCACATGCACAACTGGGTATTGTTTTTGCTTTGGCTCCATCCCTTCATTCTTTCTGGAGTTATTTCTCCATTGATCTCCAGTAGCATACTGGGCACCTACTGACCTGGGGAGTTCCTCTTTTGGTATCCTATCATTTTGCCTTTTCATACTGTTCATGGGGTTCTCGAGCCAAGAATACTGAAGTGGCTTGCCATTCCCTTCTCCAGTGGACCACATTCTGTCAGATTTCTCCATCATGACCCACCTGTCTTGGGTTGCCCTGCAGGCATGGCTTGGTTTCATGAGTTAGACAAGGCTGTGGTCCTAGTGTGATTAGATTGACTAGCTTTCTGTGAGTATGGTTTCAGTGTGTCTGCCCTCTGATGCCCTCTTGCAACACCTACCATCTTACTTGGGTTTCCCTTACCTTGGGCGTAGGGTATCTCTTCACGGCTGCTCCAGCAAAGCACAGTAACACCTGTTACTCCAGGTGTTTCTTGACTTCCTCCTTTAGCATTCCAGTCCCCTATAATGAAAAGGAACCCAAGGTGTTCCTTACCTTGGACGAGGGGTATCTTCTTACCGCCGCTGTTCCTGACCTTCAACGTGTGATAGCTCCTCTAGGCCCTCCTGCGCCTGCGCAGCCACCACTCCTCGGGTTGCTCCTCCCAGCCATAGGCCCTGGCCTCAGGCGTGGGTGGCTCCTCCCAGCCACCTCCCTGGCCTCCGAAACGGGGTGGCTCCTCAGGGTCACCGCCCCTGGCCTCGGGCGGAGGTAGCTTCTCCCAGCCACTGCCCCTGACCTCGGATGCAGGGTAGCTCCTCTCGGCTGCGCTTAGTGTGCTGGCTTGCAGCCACCTGTGGTTCTCAGCTCTGGCAGCACATTGCATTTCCCCAGGAGAGCTTTCAAATTGAGCCATTCTTGGGCCCACCCCAGACCCATCCGATCTGAAATCTGAGCTGGGGGAGTTCAGTGCTCAGGTCTCAGAGCTTTGCCCCAGCTGACTCCCATCTGCAGACAGGCAGAGAATCTGATGTATATCCTGTGTGTCAAAGCTTCATTTTAAAATTGTGTTGTTGTTATATAACATGTCTGTGCTATGGAAGTCAAGGAATACACCAGTATGTTGCTTTAGAAGCGAAACTTCCCTATGAGCCCCACCCTCGATTCACACATTGGAGGTGGCTCAGACGGTGAAGAATCTGCCTGCAATGCAGGAGACCTGGGTTAGATCCCTGGGTCGGGAGGATCCCTGGAGAAGGGAATGGCAACCCACTCCAGTATTCTTGCCTGGAGAATCCCATGGATGGAGGAGCTCAGTGGGCTGCAGTCCATGGGGTTGCTGAAAGTTGGACACCACTCAATGACTTCATTTTCACTTTTCACTTTCATGCATTGGAGAAGGGAATGGCAACCCATTCCAGTATTCTTGCCTGGAGAATCCCATGGACAGAGGAGCCTGGCAGGCTACAGTCCACGGGGTCACAAACAGTCTGACGTGACTGAGCAATTAACACTTTCACTTTTCATTGTTTATAACTTGCTATGCAAGTCAAGAAGTGCACGAGTGTATTGCTTTAGAAGAAAAACTTTCCTATGAGCCCCCACCCTCGACCCACACACTGGAGGTAACGGTTTGGAGCACTCTGTATTAAGTTCTGATGGCCACCTCTGTTCCTCTGAATCGTACACCAATACCCTTACTTCTCCTTCTCAATTTAAAGTGCCATATCCATTGACTCTACCAATATTGACTCTACCAGACAAATATCTGTCTATTGACAAATGAGGACTTCAGCTCATTTGTAATACCTTGCACATTCCCTTCTTGTCTCCTTAGCCTCATTTCTGGTCCTTCTGTCATTAATATCAGACATCCTATTGGTTACCTCTGTGCCTTTAAATGTGGCTTCCCCTGATGGCTCAGATGGTCAGGAATCTGCCTGCAGTGCAGAAGCTGCAGAGATGTGGATTCACTTCCTGGGTGGGCATGACAACCCGCTCCAGTATTCTTGCCTGGAGAATTCCATGGACAGAGGAGCCTGGGGGCTACAGTCCAAAGGGTCTGAAAGAGTTGGATACAACTGAATAACTAAGACATACACATACCTCTGTTTTTTTTTTTTTTTTTTTTAATCTCTGTTGCACTGTAACTCTTGATCACCCACTAAGTAAAATGAACAAATGGTTAGGGCCCTAATACTTTTTTCCATTAATTTTACATTATCAGGGTTTACAACATTTCTGTTCCTCCTGTAACTGGCCTTGTCATCCAAACTTTGCCTGTAGATTGATTTAAGGAAACTTAAAAACAGTTAAGGATACTTACTGCAGAACAAATGATCTAGCTGGGTTCATCCTAGAGAAGGGAATGTCTCTCTACAGACACCGAGGTGGGTTTCCTATGTTGAGTGTGAGTCTGTTTCCCCATGAGACCTCACCCATGGTTTGAGGGCTGATCGTGGTGTGTGTGTGTGTGTGTGTGTGTGTGTGTGTGTGTGTCTGACAGGCTTTGATTTAGGATGTGCAAGACTGGAACTGGAGGGAGTCTGCTCAACCTTTCCCCAATGCCAGCATGAACAGGGCTCCCATGAGGGACAGAAAGACTGGATCTCCCTTATGGAGAGGGCTCAGTTTCTTTAATCAAATGCCATTCCAGTAGTATTCAGTAAACTTCATCACTACCAGTTGGGACACAGATAGGATCCAGCAAAGCCACCTTCCTCTTTTCAGTCCTTAGCACAATCATGTGCTTAGTCGCTCAGTCATGTCTGACTCTTTGTGAATCTGTGGACTGTAACCCACCAGTCTCCTCTGTCCATGGGGATTCTCCAGGCAAGAATACTGGAGTGGGTTTCCATGCCCTTTTCCAGGGGATCTTCCCAACCCAGGAATTGAACCCAGATCTCCTGCGTTGCAAGGGGATTCTTTACCATCTGAGCCACCAGGGAGGACCAGCACCATCAGAGACTTCTCATTTATTCTTGTTTTCCTGAGATTTGGGAAGTAAGAGAAGGTAAACATGTGTCTTCAAGCTACCATATTGAAATAGCCAGTCTTTTCCTAAGGCCGAAGCAGTTACATACTTTCTTTTTCCTGCTTTTAAAAACAGTAATATTTAATCTTTATTAAATGAACTTGTCTCATGTGGCCGGTGGCTGCACAGTGAACTGAAGGCCCTTAGATAGCTGTGCTCAGTTGCAAAGTCATGTCTGACTCTTTGCGAACCCTTGGACTGTAGTCCAAGTTCTTCTATCCATGGGATTTTTCCAGACAAGAATACTGCAGAGGGTTGCCATTTCCTACTCCAGGGGATCTTTCTGACTCAGGGACCAAACCTTGTGTCTCCAGCATTGGCAGGCAGATTCTTGACCACTAAGCAAACACCATTTGACAATTCCCAATCAGTAAATCTTCCTACTGCAGCAATTACCGGGTGACTAAGTAAGGCAGATACAGTGTGTGTTGGGCTTTAAAACATTTTCCAAAGTAGCAGTATTCTGTTAAAGTAACTTTACAGTGATTCCAATTAAGGAAATTCCAGATTCAGAAGTCTGGGACAAGTGGGGCTCATAGCTGGGAAGGGGCAGGGCTGGAACTCCTATCCACCAAAGAGCTGGTCACTTCTCCCTGCCGGTGTGAGGCTGACAGGGTCACCTGGGCTCGAGAGGGGCTCCCTGTGCCCGAGCCTGTGGAAAGCTGGCCCTTTTTCACCCCCACCAACTCTAGCGGTCTTCAGAGGTACAGCTTTTTTTTGGCCAGAGTAGGCAGGCTGACATGCTTCCATGGTGATTCAGCTGATAAAGAATCCTCCTGCAATGTGGGTGACCTAGGTTTGATCCCTGGGTCAGGAAGATCCCCTGGAGGAGGGAAGGGCTACCCACTCCAGTATTCTTGCCTGGAGAACCCCGTGGACAGAGGAACCTGGCGGGCTGCAGTCCATGGGGTCGCAAAGAGTCAGACACGATTGATTGACTTTCACTTAGTCAGGCTGACAAAGCCCCCGCCACCACTGGGGTCAGAAATTGGACCCCTCAGGCTCCTTTTCTGGGTGCCCTCTACAGGCAACACCCAGGGTCTCTTTTTTCTTTTCTTTTAACCACTGAGTGTTTTGTCACTAATTTTTAGAGATCACATGGCACTCCACTGTATGGACACAGGTACACAATCTATTCGGCCAGCTCTCCTTTTCTGGTTGTTTCTGTTTTTGTCAACTGGGAATTGACAAAAATTGCAAGAATTGCAATGGCCCACCCTGGTGCCTCCATCTGGGTACATACCTTAGGTTATTTCCTTAGAAATTTTGAAGCTCTTTGCAGGCTTTTGGCACATGGCTCTAGACTGCCTCTCACAGGGAACGTTTTAAAGGTTCATACAGAGGATGAGATGGCTGGATGGCATCACCGACTCGATGGACGTGAGTTTGAGTGAACTCCAGGAGTTGGTGATGGACAGGGAGGCCTGGTGTGCTGCAGTTCATGGAGTCGCAAAGAGTCGCATACGACTGAGCGACTGAACTGAACTGAATTGATCTAAGTAGAGAACAAACTAAAAATCTCCTTTGCAGGATCAGTCTTGGAAAGGGGAGTGGGGATTGAAGGGAGTGGAGGTAGGGTTTGGGGGATGGGAAAGAGGGCAAGTGGGGGCAATGCAGCATGAGAGGGCCCAATACTTCCTCCCTCCTTTGTCTGGGAAGAGGCTTGTGCTCTGATCCCCACCCAGGATCACTCAAACAGTGGCTTGTGACTTAGGCTGCCCTGTGTTGCTTTTCTTCAACAATGTCAGGCAAAAAGAGGCCATTTGGTACTTCAGTACCCCTGATTTCAAGGTGTAGGCACTGGTTTTGGTGGATGGGTCCAGGGCTGCAGAAGACTCAGGGTCAGAAATTCCCATCACTTTGCCTAGCTGAGTGATTCAGACTTGTACAAAAGCCTGGGCTTCTCTCGTCTAAGCTCTTTGCTTTCAGGCTCCATTATTAAAAAGTGCTTTTTTGAAAAGATAAAGGAATCCTCAGAACTCATCTTTTTTTTTTTTTTTGCATCTAAGACAGAGCTATATTTGAAATACCAGAAGAAAATAGTTCTTTCGGATCACTTAAACTCTTTGAACTGAATTTTTAATTTCATTGCAGGCCAAGTCAATCTCAAGAGTCTTTTCCTCCATGTTGAGTTTTCTGCCCTGGATATGTACGTACCCCTGTTGCTGGCAGGAACAGCTGTAGTGTCATGCTTAGAAGACTGCAAGAGACAGGCATTCTGATTGGTTAAATCTGGCATCTGGCATTGCGGCCTGAGCTATTGCCTATATCGCAGGGCTGGATTGTGAACTTTTACACACTGTAGCAGGAAAATGCCTTGACTCAGGATTCTGTGGTGATAAATGGAAATTCATGGGTGAGAATTTCATAGGAAAGAAATGAGAGATAAGGCATCGAAAGATTCTTTTGAATTATGTCAAAAAATCCTTAGGAACAGAAGAGAGAGAACCAAAGTCAATGTCACTCTGCTTAAAAGCAAACCCCTTTTGTTCTTTTTTTTTTTAAGGGTAATTTTCCACATCTCTTTGGGAAACAACTTGATAATACAGATCAAACGCCTTAAAGATATCTATAACATTAGTCCAGAGAGTCTGAGAATTTCTCAGAAGAAAAGCATCCTAAATATAAAAGCTTTACGAATAAAAATGTGCTCAGTGCTGGTTTCACATTGCCAACAACCTAAATTGCAAACAACACAAATATGCAGCCTCAGGTGAATCGCTAGGATGTAAGGTCCATCCGGTGGATGCACTCTTGCTGTCGTTAAAAATGCTGATGTTAAGGAGTCTAATATAAAATAGTGGTACTCTGATATCAATTAGAAATAAGACACAGTGTTGTAAAAATCTAGCTCAGTTAAAGATAATTATGCCTAGAAAAAAAAATCAGAAGAAACTATCCCCCAATGGCTGAATTTGGATGGTGGGGCTGTGAGCAATTATTCTGTTCTTTCTTATGCTCTGTATTTTTCATGTCTTCTCTAACGAGCATGCCCTTCTTTCATATTGAAAATAAGTATTAGAAGAACCACTGAAATATACATTAGAAGCACTAATGAAGACAGGGCATTGTTCATTGGCTTTTGAACATTATATTCGCATGTACATTTTTTTCCCTTCTAGTGCTAATGGGTGAATATTCAGGCAGAAAGTCTGACCAAGTCTCCATGTTGTAAAAGTACTGGGAATGAAATGGTTCAGATGAAAAATAAATGGAAACGTTGAACAGGTTCTTGGATAGAAGACTCATGCTTCAGCCATAACACTCGTACATTTGTAGTTTAAATAAAAGATTGCATTGATCTTTTCTTTTATGGATTTTACACTTCTGATCCACAGGGAATCCAAAAGAAACAAAGTTGGTTAGGTGATGAAACTGAAGGAAGACCGTTCACAGGAGGGGCAGCCCAGGGAAGCAGAGTCATAGTCCCCAGCCAGTCACCTCAGCCACCTTCTGAGTCATGAAGTGTCCACATAGTCAAACCAGAGGTGGGGGAGAGGGAAGGCCTATCGCTTGGGGTTCGTTCCTTCATCAGTCCAGTGTTTATACAGGCAGTGTTGCAGGCAGTGGACATAAACCAGTGGACATGCATATGGTAAAGCTTGAAGTTTCAAGTGCTGCCTGGACATCTCCAAGCCACCCAGGACCCCCTGGATTCCCCTACTCTTGTTGGATATGCCCCTGACCAGCAGAGAATGCCCCCACCCCACAAGCCAGACCACCCATCCTCCACCTGAGAGTCTTCAGTTCCCCACCAGCCTGTAAAATTATTCCAACCAGCCCATCACATCCTCTGCGGGAATCAGGGGGCACCCCACCCTGTTACTACACAGGTTTCCTCCTCCAGCGGTGAGCATGTGTGTGGCTCTCCCCTGTCCAGGGACAGGTGTCCTGTATCATTGAGGATGAGGGTCCCTCCCTCAGCAATGGGAGGTGATCAGAATATCAGGACGGGTTGTTTTAGAGCTAGCGTTTTAGTAGGAGTTCAGGTGGGAAGATGGGAAGGAAGTAATGTTATGTGTGTGTGCATGATCAGTTGCTTCCCTCGTGTCTGACTCTTTGCTACTCTGCGGACTGCAGCCCGCCAGGCTCCTCTGTCCATGGGATTCTCCAGGCAAGAACACTGGAGTGGGTTGCCATTTCCTCCTCCAGGCGATCTTCCCGACCGAGGGATTGAACCTGAGTCTCCTGCGTTACAGATGGATTCTTTACTGCTGAGCCACCAGGAAGTCTGATAAATAATTATGCTAATTCCAATGATATTAAATATTGTGGAGGAAACATAATGATGTGATCAAGAGCAATGAGGACACGTAATTCTGTTGTGGGTAGGCGACAAGGGGAGGCTCTTTGAGAAGATAACATTGAGCCCAACTTGCAGGTTGGGAAGGAGCCAACCTTGGGGAAGGCTGGGCAGCAACGAGCTGGGTGAGCTAGGGCTGGACCAGTGTGGCCAGGCCCTCAGAGTCAGGAGGAGGAGCCAGCAGGATTCTGGACAGGTAGTCAGGGGCTAAACCCACCTTACTTTAGAGGCCACGGTGCAGAGGCTGGACTGGATTTTACATGTAACAGGGAATCCCGTGCTGAAGACCTTTAAGCCAGGAAGGCACTTAACATGACATGGTTCATATTTATAAAAGATTATTTTGCTTCTAGGGTTGAAGATGGATGATGGAGAAGGGAAGGGGGAAACAGCTGAGTTAGGAAGCTCCTGCAGCAGTTCTTTTAAAAATTTTTATTGGATTATAGCTTTTATAATGTTGTGCTAGTGTTTGCTATACAGCAAAGTGAATCAGTTATACATATACATAGATATCCACTCTTTTTAAAGATTTTTTTCCCCATACAGACCGTTACAGAATATTGAGTAGAATTCCCTATGCTATATAGTAGGTCTTTATTAGTTATCTATGTGTATATGTCAATCCCAATCTCCCAGTTTGCACCCCCTGCCATCCCTTGGTATGCACAAGTTTATTTTCTACATCTGTGACTCCATTTCTTTGAGCTTTATAAATAAGTCAATAAACTCTATAAACTTTATAAAGAAGTTCATTTGTAACCTTTATCAGGTTCCACATATAAGTGGGATCATACGGTATTCGTCTTTCTCTGTCTACCGTACTTCATTCAGTGTGAGTCCATCCATGTTGCTGCAAATGGCATTATTTTTGAGTAATATTCCATTATTTCTGTGTACCACAGACCATCATGGTTTGAATTAGAACATACCCAACTTATATATCTTAGAGGCAGAACCAGTGAGACTCGCTGATGAACTGGACACCAGGGATGAGGAGACACAGGAAAGGATGTCCTTGAGGTTTTCGGCTTGGGCGGCTGGGTGGAGAGCGGTGCCATTCGCTGAAATGAGAAAGACAGGAAGAGCATGCGTTTGGGGTGGGGGGCTGAGATGGAAATGGAGAGTTTGGTTTAGGCTTTGCACTATCTGCAATGTCAAGCTGCCAGCTGGGAATCGTATTATGTAGCTCAGGATAAATGCCAGAGCTGAAGATATTAGTTTGGCCATTACCACCATTTGATAGTATTTAAATTGGTCCAATAATATGGGGAGATGATAAAAAATTCAGAATGATTTATCCTCCTCGAGTGAATGTCATGTTAGATATAAGTTTGACTATATCACTGGAAAAAATGTGTAATAAGACCACTTGGAAACTGTGCAACGCTTGGCAGATGCAGTATCAGTTCACACCACCGCCGTGTTTGGTCCTCCCACAACCCTGTAATCCTGGGACCTTCGGTTCTCTGGCCTGAGCTTTGATCTCAGGCACAAAATCCCATCCCCATCAGATACTCCCATTCAGGTTCCTTAGAGGGCACCTGCCTGTCAACGTAGCCCAATGCTTTAGAAAGAGTTCTTACCAAGTATCAGAATATTGGAGAACACAGACAAGGCTTCAGAGACAAAGATGACTTGTGTTCAGTTGAAAAAATTTTCAGTTGAGTTATTTTAGCCTTAGTCCAGAGAGACGATATGGGGTGGGAGGTGGGAGGGGGGTTCAGGATTGGGAGCTCGTATACACCCGTGGTGGATTCATGTCAATGTATGGCAAAACCAATACAGTATTGTAAAGTAAAATAAAGTAAAAATAAAATTAAAATAAATAAATAAATAAACTCTACTTCAATACAAATTTTTTAAAAGTTAAAAAAATAAATAAAAGAACCAGGGTCTCTGGGTTTTTTTTCCAACTTGCAGGGGAGTTCAGTGAATGCGCAATGTTCATTTTTCTCTAGGAGCTTTTTGGCTGAGGCCAAAGTGGAACTCTCCATGACTCTGGGTAAACAGTCAATATTTTATCCCTGCGAAGTTCTGGAGGTTATGGTTTAGCAGCAGGATTGGCTGGAGGCCATGCTCTACCTGGCCAGGGACCACATGACAAATGGATCTCTTTTTCAGGAAGCTGAGCATATGTTTTTTTTTAAAAATTTAGTTGTTGGTGTGGGTGGTGGGGATGAATTCAAAGGCAGTTATGTGAATTTCAAAGGCACAGAGTGAGATGCTTCTGAGTCAGTCTTCTAGACTGACCTACCTGTTTAATAGTTGAGGCTTCTGAAGCCTAGAGAGATTCAGTGATTTTTCAGAGGTCACAAGGCTGGTTTGTTGTTGTTATTGTTCAGCTGCTCAGTCACGTCTGATTCTTTGTGACCCCACGGACTGCAGCACGCCAGGCTTCCCTGTCCTTCCCTGTATGCTTTGCTCAGAGTTTGCTCAAACTCATGTCCGTCGAGTCAGTGATGCCATCCAACCATCTCATCTTCTATCGCCCCCTTCACCTCTTGCCCTCAATCTTTCCCAGCATCAGGATCTTTTCCAATGAGCTGGCTCTTCACATCAGGTGACTAAAGTATTGGAGCTTCAGCATCAGACCTGGTTAAGACCGCATTTTTTTCCCAACTCACTTTGTCATACTCCTCCCAAGTAGCAAACTCCTCTTTGCTCCTTGTATGTATGCAAGTTTATGCAAGTTTAGATATAGCGTTCCATGAACAAATTGAATGTGAAAATTCAGGTCGTTTCCAGGATCCTGGTGCCTTGATTTGGGCCATCATTCTGATAATGTTGTTTGGACTCTTCTGGCTATGCCCTGAGCCGCAAGAAAACCAGCTAGTGGGTCCCTAATCAAATGACACCCACAGTTTCAATCTCATATTTGTGAGATTCTTGTAGGTAGAGCTGTGAGAACTCTTTTGTTGATTCGTTTGTTCACTGAGTTTTCCACACTGAGCCTGGCTCTAGTTTTGCTGTTGGGAATACACAATGGTAAGACACCATCCTTGACAAGGAGTTAGGCAAATGTAATCAAGCAATTACACTACACACACACACACACACACACACACACACACACACACACACACACACACACACACACACACACACACAGGTTTTTGATAGTAGACAGGGAACACAAAGCAAGGCACTCAGCTCAGACCTGGAGGCTCAAACCAGGAAGGCTTCCTGAAGGAGGTGATGCCTTATCTGAGAGTGCAAAGTAGAGCATGACTTAGTGGGGACACATTCAAGAAGGAGACTGGAGGTGGAGCCAGAGCTGGTGGGGGAGGCAGGGTCGGATCATGAGGTCAAGAGAGCTTAGGCTCTGTTCTGGGGGCTCTGGGAAGCCAAGAAGGGATGGACATTACCACAGAAAGGGCCCATGAGCGCTCAAACTTACCCGCCTGTAGGACAGCCCCCTCTGGTGTCTCTGGGAAGCATTGCAGGGCATTTAGAGGAGAGATGGCAAAGGTAAACTGCTGATGTGATGATAATGACCCAAACTGGGCATGAAAGTGGGGAGAGAAAAACCAGATAACCAAGGGAAGCGAGGATGGCTTTGCTTCCTAGAGGATGTGCAACTCTTTAAAGCCAAGTGGGCTTGGGAAGTGTATGTTAGAATAGTTGTTTCTATGACTAGCTTCTTGTTTTTTTTTTAAAAATTTATTTGGCTATGCCAGGTCTTAGCTGTGGCGTATGAGGCCTCGTTCCCTGACCAGGTATTGAACCTGGGCTCCCTGCATTGGGAGCATGCAGTCTTAGCCACTGGACCACCAGGGAAGTCCCAAGTCTAGCTCTTTTACTGAACCCTGCTTCCCTGGTGGCTCAGACAATAAAGAATCTACCTGTAATGTGGGAGACCTGGGTTTGAGCCCTGGAGAAGGAATGGCTACCCACTCCAGTATTCTTGCCTGGGAAATCTCATGGACAGAGGAGCTTGGTGGGCTACAGTCCATAGGGTCATAAAGAGTTGGACATGACTGAGTGACTAACATACACATTGTATGTGAACTCCTGGCCAAGCACATTATGTACAATTTTCTAGTTTAATCCTCCTTGCCATTCCACAAAGCACATTACATCATTCCTTCTGTAGTGGGTTGAATAGTGTCCCCCTTCCTTCCCCCATTCAAATCTACCTGGAACCTTGGGATATGACCTTATTTGGAAATAAAAATCTTTGTAGATATAATTAGTTAATAATTTAGAGATGAAATCATCCTGGATTTAGAGTAGACCTTCTGAGAAGATAAACAGACAGAGGCAGAGACTGGAGTGATGTGGCCCCAAGCCAAGGACACAAGGAGCCCCAGAAGCTTGAAGTGGCCAGGGAGGATTCTCCCTAGAGCTTTCAGAGGACCCTCTGGCCTCCAGAAAGATCTGTGCAAGAGTAAACTTCTATTGTTGTAAGCCACCGAGTCTGTGATAACCTGTTATGGCAGCCTCGGGAAACTAATAAAATAATAGGCTAGAATAATGCCCGTTTCAGAGTTAGGAAAAAACCTCACGCATGGAGAGTTTTCTCTAAATCTCCTAAGACATGGCAGGGATGGGTTTTGACTTCATCATGTGACTTGTGGTCTATGATCTCAACCTCTCTAATCTTCCTGCCTCCCCCAATTAATAGCTAATATTTATTTAACAATGACTCTGAGTCAGGCGCCATCTTAAGCCTTTTGCTTCAAAGATTTCTTGTATCCTGAGGATTACTTTGCAAGAGATAAGTTCATTAGAAAATATCGATGGGTACTGTCTCAATTTTGAAGGGCAGTACACCATTTTAAAAGTCTTCTTTCTTTCTTTTTTTTTTTTTTTTGTCCCTTGCATCTCATTTTCTGAATGGAGACTTTCCACCTTGAGTGAGCTAAGCGGTATGAGAGGAAGTGTCAAGCATGTCAACCAGCGGCTCATGAAATATTTCATCTTGTACTACATTAATAGAGAAACCGAGGCGATTCTCAGCCCATTCCAGTAAATTGGTTTTAGCACTAATGAATTGTTCTGTTTGAGCAGAGCATTATTGGGAAAATGCTGACGTTGATAGTGACATCGAGGCATTTGAAACTCCATCAAAAATTATAATCTCAAAATAAAAGGCTGGGAGAATTTCTGTGTTCTATTAATTAACATAGTTGTCCGATCGATATTTTTAATTGGCAGCAGATTAAAGTATGGATTTGCACCATGCAAATCTGCAGATTGGCTGTCTTGCTACCTGTTGCTTCTGATGACCTCATTCCGACATTTGTATTCAAATCTGATGGCTTGGAGCTTCAGTAGTCAGTAGATCATAAATTTCACCCAGTTCCTCTGGCTGAATTTCAAGCATGTAGACCATGTGCTAACAGTGAGAATGATCGGAAAGACAGTTGTAGACAAACGGAGCATGAAGAAAATCATTCTTATTGGAGGACGTGGCAGAAACAATTTTCCTCTGTGCTAGGCAGATGTCAGCTCTGCAGAAGTGGCTAGAAATAAAGATCGCTCCACTGATGGGCTGTAACAAGAGGAGAAGGAGGCCACTGGGCACCCCTCCAACCCAGATGCCCATGGAGCTGGCAGCCTGGCTTCACAAAATGGCCAGAGGGGGGTTTTGCAAAGCAAGAAGATAGGCCTGAGCAGAGGGAAGAATCAGGAAGTGAACGACAGCCGGTGTTCGAGGAGCATCCCTGTGTGCCAGGCGCCGTGCTCATCTCCTTTCATCTCACAGCAGCTCTGTGATGGAGGCATCCAGTGGAACCACGTGAAAATGTCACTGTTGTAAGTCAGGAAGAGCTGAATATTGGCGATTTTTGTTTAGCCCAACCTCTGGTATGTTTAGCCTTAGTTTGTAGCTGAGGAAAGGAAGGCTGAAGGCACTTGCCTAGAATCACATGCTAGAAAGTTCCCAGCAATTCAGGAATGCCTCTGGGAAAGCGCCCTACCTCCTCCCCCTCTCTGGCTCCTCTTTCTCCTCTTTCCCCATCCTCTCCTTTTTATTGGCAGAGGTTGATGGTGGTGGATGATCAGATGTACACTTTGAAGGCCCTTCTGGGTTATGCTGGTAGCACTGTGGGAGTGTATGTGGGGAACCAGAATGGATTCCAGAAAGCTCTTTGTGCCTGCACGCTCAGTCATGTCTGACTCGTGGCAACTCATAAAGTTTACCTGGCAAGAATACTGGAGTGAATTGCCATTTCCTTCTGCAGGGGAATCTTCCTGACCCAAGGATCGAACCCACATCTCTTGTGTCTCCCATATGAGCAGACAATTTCTTTACCAACTGAGCCACCAGGGAAGCCTGAAAACTCTTTAAGAAGTTGTTATGGTAGTCCAAGTAGAATGACTTGGTGGCTTAGACTAGAGTGATGTCAGGGGAAGTGTCAAGAAGAGGACTCACTTGGGAAATATTTAGAAGTGAGAATTGACAGGACACGGTGTTTGATGGAAGGACTTCATCCCCGACTTCTCCTTCCCTCTCTCCTGTGTCTCTATGTGATGCATGCTCATAAAATTTGCCATTTTCTCTTTGCTATACATGCCTTCAATAGCTGTGAGCTCTCTAAGGGTGAGAGTCATGTCTCTCCTTTAAGGGTATCCCTAGGACCATCATATGAGCTTCCCAGGTGGCACTAGTGATAACGAACCTGGCTGCCAGTGCAAGAGACATGAGACAAGTGTTTGATCCTTGGGCCCGGAAGATCCTTGGAGGAGGGCATGGCAACCCACTGCAGTATTCTTGCCTGGAGAATCCCATGGACAGAGGAACCTGGCAGGCTGCAGTCCATGGGGTCGCAGAGTCAGACACGACTGAAGTGACTCAGCACGCGGGCATTATAGGACCATCATAGAGTCTACTACTTAGGAGGCAGTCAAAATTCATTGGATAGATGAAAGATAGCAGAAGAAGCATTCAGTTACAAATGTCTTGAATCCTTCCTTCATCAGTGAATATCTGTTTCCTGAAATTTTGAATTTCCTGACGTGGAGACAGTCAAAAGAGGAGAAAAAAATTCATGACCCGCCCTGCACTCATCCTTCAATTTCTGCAGGATCGTCTCAGTAACCCTGGTGGGTCTCTTGAACTCACCAACCAATTATTCAACACTCATGTTTACAGGATGCTATGTCTTCATCCATTTAACTCAGCTAGTTTGGATTATTTACATGAAATGTTTCTGGACTATTTAATGAGGAACACTCTGACCATTACTATATGCTAAATTGCTTTTAAACAAGGGAAGTTCTGTCATCTGCAGAATAAAATATCTTTCCTACAGTTTTTTTTGAATGAAAATGTGAGGAGTAAAAACATTTAGCGAATCTTTATTGCCCAAACAAGTGAAAGACCCATTGACAATCACATTGATTTTTGTTGATGGATGTAAAGGGTTTTGAACATGAATTTTTACCCTGGGCAAGACCCACTTGGTCCAGGCTTGTACTGTGCCCCTATAAGACATTAACAGTGAATGAAGGAAGACAAATTTTGCCACAAATGTAACAATTCCAACTATGATTTACATCAAGGGGACAATAGAGTTGAGCACCTGACACTCAAGTGGAGACATTTGTCAGGTAAAAGGGATGATGAGCTGGTTTCTGGCAAAGCATCAGAGAGTGCAGTGGGCTTGAAACACTCAGAAACTCCAAACAGGGAGGTGGACAGGAGGATGGAGGGTGTTAGCAGTTATAGAAAAGTCTGGGAGTTCTCAAGACTCAGAAGCAAAACCTAGACGTGTTACTTCCTCTTTTAGTTCTCACCTGTCTCTAAGAATTTTGGAAGGTTCTACCTCATTAGCCTGTTGAATATCCCTGGTCATCTCCCCAAATAGTCCCCTGGCTGAGCTGACACTTCATCTCCTGAAACATCCTTGGGGTCCCTTCTCTCCCTTCCTGCAGCCTTGCTGACCTCTTGCTGGGCTCAGTCCGGTGGGAAAGTCACGTCCCAGGCAGCTGTGTGGTCTTGGGCAGCATACAGCCCTGGGCACACACCCTGGCTCCACCAGGGAGTGGCTGTATCATCTGTAATGTAGGTTAATAATGACTCCCACATAGACTTTTAATGGGGGATCACTGGGATAAGTGGGGTGAGCCTTTGGGACATTCCTGGCATATCTGCGCAGTCAGTCAAGGCGAAATCCGTCATTAGCGACAAAGATGCTGCTGCAAGCACAGCAGATACCTCTTGACGGATCTCTGACCTGATGAACACAATTTTGATCAAACTCCAAGAGACAGTGAAGGACAGGAAAGCCTGGCTTGCTGCAGTCCATGGGGTGCAAAGAGTTAGACATGACTTAGTGACTGAACAACAAAAATAGCAGTTTTATCCTGCCATCCTCCTGCAGAGAACAGTGTGTGCATTTGCAATAACTCAGTAGACTGGGGTTAGGCTTGGGCTCAAATCCTGGCTGGGGCACAGCTGTGTGGCTTTAGGTCTGTGACTTGCCCTCTCCATGCCCCTTTCTCTCTCCGGGTTGTGCAGTCTGCCGTCAGTTTCTCTCAGAATGTATCTATCCCCCAGCCCCGACCCCTTCTCTCTGCAGCCAGTGGCCATCTGGCCTTGCTCACTGTTGAGTCTCTTGGGTCCAGTGCATGGACGCATAGGGCCAAAGTGGCGGCCACCACCCTTTGCTGCGGTGACTTTTCAGTTCATCGGCCATCCACTTAGACTATGGCCTCTTCCCGCTCATTCTGCACAGAGTGACTGCTTGGTTGCCTGCCATCCAATGGACTTGTTCCCTTTGCGTCAGGTCTTAGCCTTTGTGCAGCGAGTTGAGGCTGGTGGTGAGGTCTTATGGGGTCTTATGAGGTCTTCCCATGGCAGCCATGGGAAGTGATGTGTGATGGAGTTCAGTTCCTAAACTGTGGACTGCAGCTGCCCTTGACCTCAGGTTCCTAAGTTAGGAGGTGTTCAGGTTGTCAGGAGGAACAGCCTAGTCTTCTGAGATTCTGAGAACGACACCTCCATTTCTTCAGCTCTGTGGGATATTATATTAGACACAGACACCGTGTCTCCACCACCACTGGACCCAATTTAAGGTCTCAGGGCCACCTCCCTATTAAATCATTCCCCGACCCCACACTCTTAACTGAGTCTAAGAAGGGAAATGCCGTGTTGTGTTCCAGAGGCAAAAACCTGAGTTAGGCGTTTTGGGGACATTTTACCACAAAATGGGGCTATTCATTGAAATATAATGAACAGCTGGGAAAGAAACATCTCTCTTATGTGGGCTGTTAAGTGTAGAATTTCCTTAAATCACCTCACAAAGAAAGCTGCTCACTTTCCAAGGCCTGCCATGGCATACCTGTGTTTGCTGCGCCTCTGGCCCAGCAGGAGGCTGGATTAAAGCCCCTGGGCAGTGGCTCCTCATGACTGGTGAAAGTCTAGATGCTCTGACCCCACTCTGGCATTGCCCACCCACCACGGGTCAAAGGATGCAAGGTGCACCCACCCCTAGGTGGTGGCTGACTTGCTAAAAATAAACTATATGAGCTCATACTTTGTAAGTCCAGCAAATAAATTTTTTGATGTTTCATTTTAATTTTTTGTTTATTTTAAATTAAATTTCAATGGAGTGCTATTGCTTTACAGTGCTGTGTTAGATTCTCTGGCATAGATAGCAAAGTGAATTAGCTGTATGTATACATACGTCCCTTCCTTTCTGGATCTCCTTCCCATTTAGGTCACCACAGAGCACGGAGCTGTGCAGTAGGTTCTCACTGTTAGCCATTTGATACATGGCATCAATCATGTGGGCTTCCCAGGTGACACTAGAAGTAAAGAACCCACCTGCCAAAGCAGGAGACGCAGGAGATTCTGGTTCCATCCCTGAGTTGGGAAGATACCTTGGAGGAGGGCACGGCAACCCACTCCAGTGTTCTTGCCTGGAGAATCCCATGGACAGAGGAGCCTGGTGGGCTACCGTCCGTAGGGTCTCAAAGAGTTGGATGCCTGCAGGCACGCATCAGTAGTATATATACGTCAGTCCCAATCTCCCAGTTCCTCCACCACACCCTTCTCCCATTGGCATCTATCTGTTTGTTCCCTGTGTCTGTGTCTCTATTTCTGCTTTGCAAGTAAGATCATCTGTACCATTTTTCTAGATTCCACATACATGTGTTAGTATACACTATTTGTTTTTCTCCTTCTGACTTGTTTCACTCAGTGTGACAATCTCTAGGTCCATCCACGTCTCTGCAAATGAGCCAGTTCCATTCCTTTTTATTGCTCACTAGTATTCCATTGTATATATGCACCACACCTTCTTTATCCATTCCTCTGTTGATTGACATTTAGGTTCAGCAAATATTGTTTGAGCTCCATTGATGTGCCTGGCATGGCTCTAGGCACCTGGGCTAAATCAAGAGCTAAAAGCTAAATCAAGTGCTGCCCTCTCAGACATTCATTCCTGAAGCCGGCAGGGTCTGCCTGCTGTCTGCCCCTCCAATTTCAGCTTGGAACTTGCATCCAAGCCATCTTCCTTCCCACCACAGGGCCTTTGCACGTGACTTTCCTCTGCTTGAAATGCTCCCTCGAGCCTCTTTATCTGACTGTCTCTGACTCACCCCAGCTTCCTCAGAGAAGTCTCCGGCACTGCTGCCCCTCACCCAGGCAGGCAGTCCACCCCCAGGTTGCTCGGTTATCTTGCACACTCACAATCATTTTTCCTTCCTTCCCTTTCTCACAGGAGCATACATCTCACTTTCTCCTTACACGTTTACTTGCATCATTATTTGTCTACCTTTCTCTCACACTAGACCCTAAACTCTGTGAGACTTAGAGAGGTTAAGTAACTTGCCCAGGACCCACAGGGACAGAGTGGAGAGAAGCAGGATTTGGGCAGGTCTGCTCTGTGCTCCTTGCATAGTCTAACATTGAGCTGGAAATATGTTGAAGCATGTGGGCCACCCGGAGGCTTTTACATCTTCCTTCCTAATTTATCTACACCTTTGCATAGTTCTGTACTTGCAATCTGTGTGAAGATAATAACAGCTACTCTTTGCTGGGCTTCCCAGGTGGCTCAGTGATAAAGAATCCACCTGCCAGTGTAGGGGATATGGTTTCGATCCCTGGGTTGGGAAGTTGCCCCTGGAGAAAGAAATAGCAACCCACTCCAGTATTCACGCCAGGGAAACCCCATCCCATGGACAGAGGAGCCTGGTGGCTACAATCTGTGAGGCCACAAAAGAGTCGGACACGACTGAGCAGCTAAACAGCAACAACCCTTTGCTAAGGTTGCATGGCTCATGACGCACCGGGATAAATATGTGCCCTCCAGGCGTTAGCGTCAAGTATCTAAGGAGGCAGGAGCGCTATAAGGAACCCCACTGCATAGATGAGAGAGCTGAGGCTTGGCTAGGAGGGAGGGTTTGAACCTGGCCCTGCTGGATCCCCAGCCACCGCAGCTTCTGCTGTCCCCTCCTGGCACTCTCACCCAGAAAGGAAATGCAAGTGGAATAACGAGCGGCCAGCCTACTGCCCTGGGTCCTGATTACATCCACAGACCCTGAGATTTGCGAAGGGGAGCTACCCTGGTGGATCAGATGGTAAAGAATCTGCCTGCAATGCAGGAGACCTGGGTTCAATCCCTGGGTCAGGAAGGTCCCCTGGAGAAGGGAATGGTTACGCACTCCAGTGCTCTTGCCTGGAGAATTCCATGGACAGAGGAGCCTGGTGGGCTACATCCATGGTGTTGCAAAGAGTTGTAAATGACTGAATGACTAACCCTCATTTTTTCTGGTGAGATGGCTGAGGCAGGTTTATTGCTTGTTGATTCCTTCCACCTTGGCATGTAGACTGCTGGGAGAATCTGAGCCAGTTTGGAGCTCCCCTTCTGATGGTTCTTTCATGCTCAGACTCTGCTGTGGTTGAAATCGGGGGACTGTGGGAGAGGCCTCTCTGGCGTCAGATCTTTCTTTGCTCTCCAGGGTGCAGTATTTTGCTTGGCTGTACACAAACAGTTCTACGGGGGAATCTTGGTGCCAGGGAGAAGAGGAAGGATTGTTGTCTGAGGTCAGAGTCAGGAGGAAGCTTGCCGCAATGCTTACTCCAGGGTGATATTTGTGTAGGGGGTGCTCTGGGACTTCTTGCAACTTCCAGGTGGGCTCCTCTGAGGCCCCAGTGATTCAGAGCTGAACCATATGCACCAGAGATGCACAGCATGCTTTGTGGGAGTGTGGACAGGCTGTGAGGCAGGAGTGTGACACGTGATATCTCCGTGACCTGCGTGAGCTCCTCAGCTTCCCAGAGCTTTAGTGCTCCCATCTGGAAAATGGGACTCATCATTGTCTATGGTCCACAGTCTGTGCCTTTCATTGTTGTGATGGTTAAATGAGGTCACACGTAAATTGCTCAGCCAGCATCTGGTGTACAGTGGGTGCTCACTGAATGACAGATATATACCGAAAATATCTGTTTGACAGAGACCCCAGATACAGCCTTCCATTTATTCCTTTTGAGTGATAGGATTCTGTCTGGAGTAGGCTCCTTGAGAAAACCAAAGCATCTCTTCCTCTGGTCTTGTTGGTCCCAGTTGTTAATTTCCAAGACCCATTTAATTTTTTACCCCTTCACTCTCAAGAACAAAGATACCCTGCTGAAAGATCAGGAAATGAGAGATAGGAAGGGAACCTCTCAGACAGCGATGATTTGTAATGACCCATCAACAGGGATAAACTCCACTGCGGCAAAAAATAATGAAACATCGATTCTCAGAACCTATTAAAAGTCAGATTTATATGAGAGTTTAGAAAAGCAATTAGTCTGGATTGAAACTAATTAGTGATTCCCCTCCCCTTCTTGGGACAGTTCAGATACGGAGAGGTTATTAAGTACCTAACTCTGTGCTGGACTTAAGAGGACTCAAAGATGGTAAAAAAAAAAAAAAAAAATTCTAGAGAGTTTAGATGCAAACAGAAATGACTATTATTTAAGGAAGAAATCAATTCCATGATAGATGGAGGGGCTCAGTGTCAGGAGGAATCAAAGACATGCGTCTCCTCTCAGTCTGCTCTGACTGCATGCAGGGTCCTTCTTGGGCTTTCCTGGTGGCTCAGATGCTGAAGAATCTGCCTGCAGTGGAGGAGACCTGGGTTGGATCCCCAGGCTGGGAAGGTCCCCTGGAGAAGGGAATGGCAACCCGCAACAGTATTCTTGCCTGGGAAATTCCATGGACAGAGGAGCCTGGTGGGCTACAGTCCTAACTCCTTTCTTCACCTTTTCTTTCTGCACCAGACTACACTAGAGTTGTCACTGGGACTTTAAAAATACCACTTGCCATGCTTCCTGGGTTGGTTTAATGGAGGCCAGCTACCTCCATCTGTGTTGACGCTCAGCTTCCCTATCTCCGGGCTCCAACTGTCCGGCTGACATCGCTGCTGGAAGGCCAAACTCACCATCTCTCCCACCCCTAGACCCATTGCCCATTCTGAGTCCCTCTTTATGTTAATATCACCACATGGGTCTAGACTCCTAAGTGTCCATTCTGTGGCCGCTCTGGATTCCTCCATTTCTCTGCCTCCCACGTCTAATTTGGTCACCGAGGGCTCCAGAGTTTGCTTCCTAAATGACTCTTGAGACTGTTTTATCCCCCTCATCCCACTGTCTCTGACCAGGACTGTTAGCCATAACACTCCTCTAACTGTTCTCTGTCTCTCATCTCAGGCCTCCCAGATGGCGCTAGCGGGAAAGAACCTGCCTGCCAACACAGGAGAGGCAGAAAGACCTGGGTTCGATCCCTGGGTCAGGAAGATCTCCTGGAGAAAGAAATGGCAGCCCTCTCCAGTATTCTTGCCTGGAGAATTCCCTGGGCAGAGGAGCCTTGTGGGCTGTAGTCCATGGGGTCACAGAGGGTCAGACACGTCTGCGGGAGCGTGCATACACACTCCTGAGTCTCTCATTTCTCTCCTCCCCAGTCCCCACTGCTGTCAGGATGACCTTTCTGCAGTGTAAGCCATATACTTTTACTTTGCTTTTAAATTAATTTTTTATTGGCATATAGTTGCTCTACAGTGTTGTGACAGCCCGTGCTGCACAGCAACCAGAATCAGCCATATGCATACACACATCCGCTCTTTTCATTTTGCCAGAGCACCAAGCAGAGCTCCCTGGGCTACACAACAGGTCCTCGTTAGCCATCCGCTTTATACACATGCACTTTACTCTTCTTTACCTGAAATTCTTCTGCATCTCTCCAAGGTCCTTAGGGTAGTTCACTGCTCACGCATGAGCACTTCAAATAAGACCTTCTACAATTTGGATTCTGTTTACTTTGTCTCTTACAACTTTCTAGCGACTTCCCCCTCTAATTTTGTCCATCCATCCATCCATCCATACAGTATTTATCAAGCTCCTACTATGTGACAAGCAATAGTGTAAGTGCTGAGTTTACAGCGGTGAACAAGATGGACATGGCCCTTGACCTCTTCAAGTTCCCAGTCAATAAACAAACGGGTAATTAGTAAATTAAGTGTGAAAGGTGCAGTGAAGCAAAAATAGGTCAGTACAAGAGAGAATAATGGGAGAAGGGAGGTGAACCAAGGGTCTTCCAAGATTCAGCTAAACATTCAGACTCATAAGAATGCCATGCTTCACGCTTAGCATCACAAGCTCTAGGAAGATAAAGGATGGGAAACCCAGCTGGTTGCTAGGGCAACGCCAGGTGTTCCTCCTCCTCAGTGGTCTATGCAGCATCACTCCAGTGCAAGGAGATGACTCCACCTTGGGCAGGGGTGACTTTGTCCTGGCTTAGAAGATGCCTGTGACACAGGAGCCAGTATCTCTTGTCACAGGACCATAGGCAGAGCCCTCAGAAACGCTGCAAGGAGCATCTTATTACAGAGCCGTGACGTCCAAGGCATGGCGTCCCATCAGATGCCTGTAGTCCGTTTATAGCTCTTCCCAGGCCAGATGCAGCATACCAGTGAGAGGTCATCTATACCCTGGGTAATGTTGCTTGGTAATAGAATTGACATCTCAGCTAATTAGGTTACCAGGGAGACAGTGTAAGGAAGTTAACTGAAGGTTAAGTTCTCATACAGAAGGAGAAAGGGACTTGTTATCCTGTCTCTCACTGGGGGTTTCCTTAGATAGAGTGGTCAGGGATCAAACTGTTTTAGTTTAGTTCCCAAGTAGGAGAGAAAGCAGGGAAGAGCATCATGTTCAAAGAGAATGGGAAGTGTTTGGTGTTTTCCAGGAGGGTAAGTGAAAGGGAGAATCATAGGCAGTGGGCTGAAGGGGTGGGCTGGGGTGATACCATGCTGTGTGAGGAGCTTGGGTTTTATGGGAAGTTTGAATTTTATTCCTTGTCCTTGCTGACTTAGAGTGAAATGCAGTGTTCTCACGGAGTGAATGCACACTCCCAAGGTTTCAGCCATGGAGCTGCCTGGCCAAAGTCCTTCATGCATTCCTCTGTAGGGGTCTGTGTCAAGGGGTGTTCTATTTTTTATTTTAGAGTAAGGAAGGATGTATTATTACTTGCAGCAAGCCAGGAGAGCACTGGGATTTTTCCTAAAGCGGTGTCTCCAAGAGGTGTTCTAATATTGCATTGCTGTATAACAATCAACCTTCAACTTAGAAGCATATAACAGTAACTATTTTATTAGCCCTCTGACCTCTGGGTTAGGCGTTTGGGCCAGTGTGGTGGTGAGATTTGTGTGTCAGCTTAACTTGGGCCACAGTGCTCAGATAGGTGGTCACATATGCTTCTGAACTTTCCTGGGATAGGGTATTTTTAGATGATATTTACCTTTACATTGGTAGACTTTGAGTAAATCAGACTGCTAGCCATGAGGTAGGTGGGCCTTATCCAATCAGTTGAAGGTCTCAATAGAACCCAAACCCTACACTGAGCAAGAGGGAATTCTACAGCAGAAAGCTTTTGGACTTGAACTGCACACAACCAATAGGATAAGACATTTATTAAAAGGAATTGGCTCACATATTATGGAGCTTGGAAAGTCTGAAGTCTTTAAGGTTGGCCAGTGGGCTAGAGACTCAAGGGAGACAGATCCTTTATCTCAGTAGGTGTTAAAGGACTTGGGGCCACGTTTACAAAGCCCAAGCAGTATGTTATCTGGCTGTAAATTATTTGCATTTATCTCACCTGCAAAATACACTTGACTCTCCCAAGACCCCTTAACACTATTTCCCATTACACCATCAAGCTTGGCTTAACACCAAGGATCTCATAAATTTTATTTAAGGTCTAGATATGGATGAAGATCCTTGAGTTGGGTTCCTTGGATATAGTTCCTCTAGATCTGAAGACCTGTAAACTGAAGAGACAAATGATCTACTCCCCCACTATACCCAATAATAAATGATGAGACAGCTGTAGGATAACTGTAATGAAAGTTCTCATTCAAAAAAGGGAAAACATAGCAGTCAGTTGCCCTAGTAATTCTGAAATTCAGCTTGGTATAAAAGGACCATTTCTTGGCTAAGTTTCAAAACGGGTCTCTGGGAATGATTTTTGTGGCTTTTGGCTCCATCCTCTGAGATCTTGATTCTGACCTTGGAGGTACCTATTTTTTACCACATAAGAAATAGGCTATACTTGCAGCTGAGTAGATTTTTCAACTTTCTTTCTACCCATAGAAGTTTGGGTGTCTGAAAAGTGAAGGTGAGAGTGAAGTCGCTCAGTTGTGTCTGACTCTTTGCAACCCCTGGACTGTAGCCGGCCAGGCTCCTCCATCATGGTATTTTCCAGGCATGAATGCTGGAATGGGTTGCTATTTCCCTCTCCAGGGGATCTTCCTGATGCAGGGATCAAACCTGGGTCTCCCACATGGCAGGCAGACTCTTTACCGTCTAACCCACCAGGGAAGCCCTTGGGGATTTGAAGGACTCATTTTATTAGTACTATCTCAGTTCTTGTTAGTCGAAGCTGGTGTAAGTACTTTAAAAACTCTGTGGATTTCTTATGTGTCAGTTCATTATCTATGTCATTTGACCAACGGCACTCCCATTTCTTTGAGGTAAGTCCTCTGTCCTTGGGCCCCCTGGGGGCCTCTGTGGAATAGCACACTTAATATCCTCAGAAAACCAGTTGTCTTCTAGTATCTCCTTAAGATCCTCAGATGGGGTTTTGTTCAACTGAAATGGTCTAGGAGGTACCACCTTAAATATTTCCGAGATTTAAAAAAATTGAAGTATGTTTGATTTATAGTATTATGTTAGTTTCACATGTATAGCACAGTGATTAAGTATATTTTACGTTATACTTTGTTGCAGATTATTATAAGATAATGGCTATAATTCTTCTTGCCAGACAGCAAATCCTGTTGCTTATCTATAGTAGTTTGTATCTATTAATCCCAAACTCCTAACTTGTTGCATTCTCCTTCTTTTTTCTCTTCTGGCATTTCTGAGATTTTAACAAAAGGATTTCAGTCACCATTGGCTTCATTTTTACTCTGAAACAAACGTAATGTTCTGATAACAATCTGGAGTTCACTCATGTCCTTTCTTACTTTGAGTGCCCTTTTGCTGGCTGGAAAGATTGTCCTGGATTTTTATATTTACTGCCAACTTTCCCCCAAATGATATCATTTATTCTTTAATTGAGCTGTGTCCTTGCCCAGTTTAATACAGGCATATAGAAGAAGCCCAGTGACACCTTCAATACTGTAGAAATTTTCTTAGATGCTTCCCTAGGGATGAGGGTTTAGGGCGTTTGGCCAGAGAGCCCTGGTCTTGAGAAATAAGTCCTTAAAATAAAGGCTATTAGTCTTGGAAAGTAATTAGCCTTTGACTTTGTCACTCAAATTAGGGAGGACAATTCATAGTATTAACCCAAAGCTTCTAGTGTTTTCATTAGGTATTATTTGGATGAAATAAATTTTATGTTTATAATGTTATGAATACCAAAGCAATAAATATGCACTATGGGAAAAATGGGGAATATAGCAAAATATAAAAGAGATTGAAAACTAACAGAAAACAAATGTTAATTTTGTGGCACGTGTCACTTAAAAAAACTGCAACCATGTGCTTAAAACAAGCAGATTATTCTCTGTACTCTGACACTTATAAAGATGTAATGCATAAGCCCTTTCTTCATGTCACTGAATGTAACATTGGAGCATGATTTCCAAAGGTTACATAATGTTGAATTGTGTGACTGTGATATACTTCGCTTAACCTGTCCCCTGTCACTGGATGCTTAGGTTATTTCAACATTGTGGTGGGTTGTTTGGTTCATGTAGGATGAGACTGAGTGAAGCTCACTTTGTCTGTCGTCACTTTTGGCACCTTTCGTGGGTTACATTTATTTGGGGGAACAGATTTGAAAGGTTCTGGAAGAAGTAGACCTACTCTGTTTAGTCCTCTGAGAGCATATGCTCCCTTCTGTCTCTCAACCAGAGCTCAGGCCAGCGTCCAGCACAGAGGATCTCTCATTAGCTGTGAGAGTACGTGAGAGCCGTGGCTGCTGCTTGCTGACCAAGCTCACTTACAAGATGACAGCTCCCACCCATGTACAGGAACTAGCTCGAAAGCCCTTCTGTATTTAATTCCTGAGGGGTAGAACATTGTCTTCTAGGCGGAAAAACACTTTAAAAACAGAATAGGCAAGCACTTGTATAAGTCATTAATAAATCTGTTTACTGTTTTTATTTGCATTAGATATCAAATTAAATATTGCATTAAGTGAGTTAAATATTAATATTGCATTAAATATATATTGCATTTTAAAAATTGAATACTAGATGCTCTTCCTCAAAGTTGGGTTATAACGGCTTTAGCATAACATCCCAGCATGTGCTAACTGTGTATGGTTGCTTTCTGTGTCACTGTTGATTTATTAGAGTCCATAGGAACAAGGGGAAAGGCAGGAGTCCACAGGGGCTTGCAGATGGGTGGTGTGGCTAGGAGGGCAGGGCTACACAGGGATAGTTGATGTCTGATGGCAGGGGAGAGGAGAGGAGAGGCGGAGGGGGATATAGAATTTACTGTGCACCTATTATTTACCAAGGGCTTCCCTGGTAGCTCAGTGGTAAAGAATCCACCTGCCAATGCAGGAGATGCAGGTTTGATCCCTGGGTTGGGAAGATTCCCTGGAGAAGGAAATGGTAGCCCACTTAAGTATTCTTGCCTGGGAAATGCTATGCACAGAGAAGCCTGGTGGGCTACAGTCCATGGGTTTGCAAAAGAGTCGGACATGACTTAGAGACTAAACAACATTATTTACTATGTATTGTCCTAAGGGATGTGCATGGATTATCTCATTTCATTTCCTTAGAGACCAATGAAACAGGTATGTTTATTATTCTACCTCACACAGGTGAGTCTCAGAGAGGTTGGGAGATGTGCACAGGGACTCGTAGTCTTGGTGGGGCGATCATGGGCAGAGTGATCACTTTCTTAACTATGATCCTTTGCTGTTTCTTGAAGGAAGCGCTTACAGATTGATGTTAATAAAAAATGGACTCGTGGATTTTAAGGAATTTTAAATTTTGGTTGCCTTAACAACAAGGGAACATGATGGAACTGAGACCCACTTGTCCCTCCAACCTCACCTAATAGCACCTTTTAGGTGCTCTCTGTCTCCAACTTGGATACAAGCCCCAGAGTTCAGGAAGTGCCCCTGGCTCCTGTGGATTGCCAGTTCACCAAGCACAGTGCCAGGACACGGCAGGCCCCAGGAAATAGTGGTGCAGTGAAGAAATGAATGAGTGAATGAATGAATGTGTGAGTGCACGAGGGAAGGAATGAACAAATGAATGAGGCAGCCAGGTGACAGAACAGAGGATGATTCCTCCAAGCTGGGGCTCTTTGCTTGTAGGGCCGCACACTGAGGGATTTAGAAGTGGGGTGGAACTGTGATGCTGTCCTTCCTGTGTCCACGCTATGGCAGATGCAGAACCCTCCCTTTGAGCAGGGACTGAACCTAGCTCTGAGCAGCGTGGACAGATGACAGCCTCCAGCGTCAGCACCCCGGGCCCGCCTCAGCCCCTGAGCTGCCCTGCTCTGCCTGGCCCCAGCCGTTGACTGCATGGCTGCAGTCCTCGGGCCTGGCTGTTTCTGCCTGACACAGGACTCCTCTAAGGGGTGCTTGAGTCTGGAGTCCCCGGTGGGCAGCCAGAAACGGTCAGGTCTGCAGCCCCGCCTGCCAGCTCCCTTTGTCCAGTCCTGCCTCCTTCCTTCTCCTCTCACAGCTGTGTCAGTGTCCTGTGGCTGCAGTGAAACATGATGATGAGCTGGGCGCCTTAAAGCAGCAGAATTTTCTCCTCTCGTGCTTCTGGAGGCCGGAAGTCCAAGGTCAAGGGAGCGGCTCTCCTTTGAAGGCTCTTAGAGGGACGGCACCTGTCTCTTCCAGTTTCTGTGGCTCCAGGCCTTCCTTGGCTTGTGGCTGCATCACTCCAGTCTCTGCCTCTGTCTTCACATCACCCTCTTCTCGGAGGCAGTTCTGTTTCAAACCTTCCTCTTCTCTCTTAAGAGCACTGTCTTTGGATTTATGTGTTAGTCACTCCGTCGTGTCCAGCTCTTTGCAGCCCCGTGGAGTGTAGCCCACCAGGCTCCTCTGTCCATGGGATTCTCCAGGCAAGAATATTGGAGTGGGTTGCCATTTTCTTCTCTAGAGGATCTTCCCGACCCAGGGATTGAACCCAGGTCTCCTGCACTGCAGGTGAATTCTTTACCGTTTGAGCCACTAGGGAAGCCTGACTTTGGATGTAGGGCCCCCAAATAAGTCACATGCACAGGTTCTGGGGGACTGGACTTGAACATATTTTTTTGAGGGAGAACACTATTGAGCCCCTACTCAGGTGTTACTCCCCAGTAAGCCTTTTGCACACCTGATGCCCCCTTGGCATATGCTTTCCAGGAGACTTAGTTGACAGGCTTTCTTCCCTCATCTAGAGTGTTCTGTTCCTTGCCTGTTATGATATTCCACTTCTGCTTAAATCATTTTTTTTTGCTTTCCTGAGTCACTTGGAAATTATCAGAGGGCAAGCATGTGTCCTTCTGCACAAGGCCAAGCATGACCTTTCATGTATGTGAAAGAATCTGGGAACAAGAGAGGACCTGGAATTAGAAGTAGACGAACCAGGTTTGAATCCCAGCTTACCAACCACGGGGACTCTGAGACCTTTTACTTCTCTGTTTTCATTCTCTGTGAATCAGACATGATAATAATATTCACCTTTCATGTGGTCTTTTGTGAGGGTTAAATATTTTAATTCATGTTTGATGGGGGAGGGGGTTTGCCACTGTTCTCTGCACAGCATTACCACTTCTCTTCCTCACCCCTGTCCATCTTTTAAGGGGTCAGTAAATCTCCTTTGAAGAAGGAGGGGCACCTGCAAAAGTGAGGGGCAGATGGAGAGGTTCCATTGGGGCAGTAGGAGTCCTGGACCACTGATAGGCCTGGGGCAGCTGTTCTTGGAAGGCTCTTTCCAGGTGTTGCTGGGGCTCCTTATCCTGGGTTATGTGACCTCCCTCAAAGGGGCGAGATTGTTCTGTAGGCCTTGGCTTGGCAGCTGCCTTTGGATATCAGAAAGTAACTCTAGTCTTCCTGGAGGCAAAGAAGAGACCTCTAATTGATGGAAAGTCTTATATAAGTGAAGGCATCAAGGAAAAGCACCAAGTTCAATTCAGGTTCTAATCCCGCTGCAGGAGCAAAGTGTGTCACCTGCTTGGGTATCATGTGGCAGCTGTTACGAGTATTGTTGCTCCATGTCCCAGTGTCGTTGTTTTCGTCATCAGGGTGGGTAGCAAAGGACACGCTCAGATGTTGAGGTGGAAATTCTGCTCATGAAACAGACGACACGGAAGGAGTGTCTGCAGAAATCCTCTGTTGGGTGGCGGGGGTCGGGGGGTGGGGGTGGATGGAGACGATGCAAGCAAGCCTGGTCCTTTCCTGCAGGTTTGCATTCTTGCTGTGCCTTCTAGGGGATGGCAGGCTGGGGAGGAAACAGGAGATGGTAGGCTGGCTCAGAGGTGACTTCACCTCATCCCGGTCTTCCTGTTTGCAGGGTCATGAGAGCAGAGGATAGGTCCAGTTGCGTGGAGGAGTGACCTCTGAGCTTCCCGAGAGAGAGTGTGGTGTGATCATTAACACCAGGATCCTGCTCTGCACTGCCCTCTGCCCCTCTCTCCCCCCCTCTTCCCTTCTCTCCTTCATTCCCCACTCCTTCCTTCCCCACTTGCTTCCAGCCCCAGATGGGGAGTAGAGGGGGAAGGTGGGGAGACGAGCCTGCAGCGGGGGATGGTGCCTCATTACTGCACTGGGCACTGCTCAGAATCAGAACTGTGGGCCCTACAGCTCTCTCAGCAGCCAACCAGGCTCTGATGAAAGTTTCATGTGGTTTTCTCTTCCGTTTAAAACCTGTGGGGGCATCTTCAGCAGAGGAGAAAGGGGTAGAGTTCACCTTAATCCTTCTCTGTCCCATATTTCTGCCTCTAAGTGGATCCAAGCCCGTACCTTGTAATTATCTCAAAAATAGACCCGATAGCCACGGTGCATTCGGTGGGTTTCCTTGCGGCGGTGTCTAATGAAACAGCGCGGGGAGAAGGAGGGAGCCTGGTGGCAGGGTGGATAGATGGCCCTGCGTCTGTTAATCTCACATTTCATCTCCGTTTAAGCAGTCTCGGAGCTCATTAATTGTCTTTCTGAGAAGAGCCAGGCATTTATCTTTGAGAGCCATCTAGCCTTACTGAGTTCATCCAGGCTAAAGAGAAGAGGAGGGGCTGACCGTGGCTGTCCACCTAATTTTGCTGAACAAGAAATAGATAGTTAGACAGAGTGATGGCTCTTGATCTGTTTTGCTTGATTGCTCAGCCACAAGAAAGCTGGTACTGATGGCTGCCCTCCCATCAACGGTGGATGAGAGTGTCACCTCCCCACGCCATCATGGCTTGGAAGATCACCTGTCTCTTTCTGACATAGGGTGGAATTCTGTCAACGCCTACATCATAGAAACAAACATGAAAGAAACTCATAGAGCTGCCTAATGCACACAGAGTACCTGTCTGTTTTAAACAAACCAGATGCACAGCCGTTCAGATTTTATGAGAAGGATAAAGTACGATGACTCTTTATATGCTGTAATATTTTTTAACCATCAAGTCCCTCTGACTCCTTTAAAGTAGAAGTTGAATGTTGATGGATAGGCGTGTGTGCATGCTAAGTCACTTCAGTCGTGTCAGACTCTTTGTGACCCCATGGACTGTAGCCTGCTAGGCTGTTCTGTCTGTGGGATTCTCCAGGCAAGAACACTGGAGTGGGTTGCCATGCCCTTCTCCAGGGGATCTTTCCAACCCAGGGGTCAAACCTGCATCTCCTACATCTCCTGCATTGGCAGATGGGTTCTTTACCACTAGTGCTACCTAGAAAGCCCTGAAGAATAGGTAAATAAACGATAGTACATTCATAGAACAGAATTCTACACAGTTGTTAAAAAGGAAGTGATGGCTCCACCCAAGGGCTTCTCAGCTGGTGATACCCTTTGGGGGACCCTTGGCTGTGTCTGGAGACACTTTTGGTTGTCGCCTTTAGGGGAGAGGATGTGGTCCTGGCATCTAGTGGGTAGAGGCCAGGGGTGTTGTTAACCATCTTACAATGCGCATGACAGCCCAGTCCCGCACCACAAAGACTTTTCCAGTCCAGATTTTCAACAGTGCTGAAATCAAGAAACTCCATTCGACATGAGCTGTCTGGAAAAAATTTTCATACTCTATTGTTAAGTTTATAAAAAAGCAAACTATTTAGTTCAGCATCTATAGTGCCAACCCATTTTTTAAAATTAAAAAGTGTATATTGTGGCCATCTGTATATGTATACATAGGCAGATATATTTGAGCAAGTTTAGGAAAAAGACCCAGAGAAGAACATGTCTGATTTGTATTGTTTTTTTTTCAGGGGTGAGCTTGGTGAATAGTAGGGGCTTTCTTAATTTATAATTTAGAAAAGAGTAGTGAGGAAAATCACATTGATTTTGATTTGTATAGATTCGATGGACACCCTACCTTTCCAAGATCACACATGCTGCAAAATGGATTTTCACAGGGGCAGCACATACATTGCTTTTCAAGGGACTGTTATGTGAGGCTAGCTAGATGAATGCTATAAATGAGATTTTTATAGGAGACTCTTTCTTTTCATTGCCCAGTGTCTGCCATTAGTTACAGCCGAGCCTGGCAATACTAGGTCTTGATTTCTTAAACAAACAAAATAAAATGAAACTCCGAATATGGGGGAATAAACAGCTCCTAGTGGCTAAAGAGGCGTAAAAGTCTTTAAAACCACATCATGGCACAATGAGATGACCAACACTCAGAAAAAAAGCAACTGCAGTAGAATATTCATTTTGACCAAATGGTCCTGCTGGTCCTTTGCTTTCAGCCAAACGGTTTTCAGTAGCACAAAGAGACTTGTCCAGAAGCTTTGAAGCATCTATTACTATGCAGTTATTATGTGGTAACCAGACCAGGGAGGAGGGCGCAGTGCAGGAGACACAGCTGCTGTGGATCAAGAGGAACCGAACCTGGGGCTGAGTGAGAGCAGGCACCCCGGCTTCAGGCTCCGTGGGCTGGCAGAACTGGGATGCGCTTCTCCAACCCAGGAGATGGAGGAGGCACAGCTGGTGAAACGAGGGGCGTGTAGCTTGGCCCATGTGATGTTGAAATGTCAGTGGGATGCCCGTGTGGACAGAGTGAGAAGACAGCCAGTTTGTTGGGTCTGGAGCTCAGGATGGCAGCCCTGGCCAGACACGCACATTGGGTCCTGGAGAAGGTGGGGGCTGAGGTCTGGGTGGGACCATAAATGCTTCCAAGGGAGAGGGTATCATGTGCTTGCAGAGGCGAGTCCTAGAGGACACTGGAGTTCCCTGGATAGGGTAGGAAGTGGAGCCCGAAGGATGAAGGGCGTTGGGATAGGATGTCAGAGAAGAGACAGATGGAGCTTTAAGACTCACTACAGAGGGTTTACGGAAGATGAGAGGGGATGAGGGTCCTGGGCTGTGCAGTGAAGCTGTTTGGGTGGGAGGGGGTGGTGGGCACTGAGGAGTAAGTGAGAAGGTGGGAGCCCCCATGAGCTCCTCTTCAGAGCTGTGGCCTTGTGTTTGTGATTCCTGAATTCCCGTCTGCTCCTCCTCCCTGACTCTTAGTGCCCTCGGGGACCGTGTCCATTTGTGCTTCTTGCTCTGTCTCCAATATTGCACACAGCTCTGGTGGGCAGAGGGAGAAAACGAAAGAGAACTAAGCTTTTACAGCGTCTAACGGAGGTGAGGGGGTAAGGAAGAGAAGGGCCCAGAGAAAGAGGAGGTGTAGAAGGAGGGCTTGAGGACAGGGGAGGGAGGTTGGACAGAGTAGGCACAGGGCTTGGTTCTGAGACCCCAGGAGAAAGGTCTGTGTTGGTTCACCCCTTTACACACAGACCCTGGACTCCACCTTATCCCTGCCTTCTTGCCGACTGCCTCCCTTGTAAGCCGAGGTCAGAGACCCACCTGAGCCTGCACCCTGGACCAGGCACCGATGGGGGAGAAGGCAGGCGATCTACCCCGTCTGTGCCTTTTCGCACAGGCAGGCAGGACGAGCCCCCTTGGTGTACTTCACAAACGGGAGAGAAAAACACCATAGGCTTGCCTGGTCTAACAGTCTTTGGGAAGGGGTAGGAAAACAGCTCAACATTTATTCTGTGAGTTACCTGCTTCCAAACTGTAGCTCTAGCGCTGTCATGTCCCCAAAGATTTCTTTTTATGTGGACGATCTGTGCTGACTGGTCCTCCCCACGTTCACTGTTAATCTGTGGTGTGTGAACTTGACCAACAGTGATAATAAATACTAGTAGCAGTTCTGGGTATTTTTGTCCTAAATCTTTTTGCTGTAAACACCTTTGCTGCAAACATTTTTGCCCATAACTAGTTGGCTGTAGGGAAATTTTGCCATAAAGGATAAAATGACTGGTTAACAGTTGATTTCATTTCTCCATTGACGCAGGCCACCCATTTTTGTCTTTCATCAATCTCAGCCCTCATGATGGTTAAACAGTGATGAGAAGACGGTTGTCTTGAAACAGTGAATGGTAACAAATATGTACATCGACTTGATAGAAAGTACTTGATAGATAAAACTTACTGTAAGTGTGAAATAATGCAAAGCCAAATCACATATTATACTAGCAAACGGTAACACTAGTTTGCAAATCATTTCATGATTTGAAGGAGCAGAGTTGAACACATGTTTCCAGTAGAACTTGGAATGTTCGCCAGTGGACACATGTCAGTCTGCCAAGAAGAAACAGCAGTGACCTGTAGTTTAGTTACAAGCATGCATCCTGGCGTTTGGGTTTCCCTGGTGGCTCAGATAGTAAAGAATCTGCCTGTAATGCAAGAAACCTGGGTTCACTCCCTGGGTTGGGAAGATCCCCTGGAGAAGGGAATGGATACCCTTTCCAATATGCATCAGATGTCTTTAAAACCACATCACGGCAAACTGAGATGACCAACACTCAGAAAAACAACTGCTGTAGGATATTCATTTTGACAAACCTGCATATTCATTGGAGTACTGATGCTGAAGCTGACGCACCAATACTTTGGCCACCTGGTGCAAAGAACTGACTCATTGGGAAAGACCCTGATGCTGGGAAAGACTGAGGGCAGAAAGAGAAGGGGGGCGACAGAGGATGAGATGGTTGGATGGCATCACCAACTCAATGGACATGGGTTTGGGCAAACTTAGCAACTGAACAGCAACAACAACAAATCCTGGGGTCTGAACCTGGTCACTCTCAGTTATTTGTCCAGTATTGCTGTGAATCTGTGTGAATTTTTTAAATTAATATTTTAGCATATAGTTGATTTATAATGTTGTGTTAGTTTCTGCTGTATAGCAAAGTGATTTAGTTATAAAAGACCCTGATGCTGGGAGGGACTGGGGGCAGGGGGAGAAGGGGATGACAGAGGATGAGATGGCTGGAGGGCATCACCGACTCGATGGACATGAGTTTGAGTGAACTCCAGGAGTTGGTGATGGACAGGGAGGCCTGGGTGCTGCAATTCATGGGGTCGTAAAGAGTTGGACACGACTGAGCAACTGAACTGAGCTAGCTGAACTGATACATATATCCACTTATTTTTTTTTCAGATTCTTGTGCCAGATAGGTCATTACAGAGTACTGAATGGAGTTCCCTGAGCTTCTTGTTAGTTATCTGTTTTATATCTAGTGTATGTAGTGTTGTGTGCATATTTCAAGCCAGTCTCCCAGTGTACCCCTCTCCCTGCTCCTTTCCCCCTTGGTAACCGTAAGTTTGTTTTCAACATCTGTGAGTCTATTTCTATTTTGTAAATACGTTCACTTGTACCGGTTTTTTTAGATACAACATGTAAGCGATATCCTCTGCTATTTGTCTTTCTCTGTCTGACTTACTTGACTCAGTATACGCTCTAGGTCCGTCCATGTCTGTGCAGATGACATTATGTGTCCTTTTATGGCTGAATAATATTCTACTGTATACATCTACATGTCTTTTATACATGTGTGCAGACAGTTTGTATTTCACAATAAATTCTTAAATTTTGTTCCTCATTTTTCTTGTTTCATTATGTCCTTTTTAATGTCCCTCTTTAGTTTTTTGTATTTTATCTTTTACAGCAAATCTCCTCATGGTCAATTAGTTTTGCAGTGAAAATGTTTGTGGTGAAAATGCTTAAGGCAAAGATGCTTATGGCAGAAAATGCTGGTCTAGGCTGATAAACAGCTCTTGAGACTGGGGTCTTTGATAAGTGCCATCTGTGGACTGGGTGTGTGGTATTTAATCCCCACCACCACCCAGTGAAGTAGGAGGAGAGCCTGGAGTTCAGTGGGGGTGAGTGGGAGGTCACAGTGGAATGTTATCTCCTCAGTGGCTGTGAGAAGAGCTCTGCTGTACCCGAGACCTTGGGCTGAACGTCCCCTCTCTTTGTCTTTAAGGTACTGGCTTGGTTAAGCTTCCTGCAGCTTGTTGGACCTGAAGTCTGGGGAGTGGAACTAGCCAGTGCCAGGGCATTTTCTTTTGTCCAGCAGAGTCCAGGAAAGGGGTTCTCTTGTTTCTCTTCCGTGGAAGTGCTGGTGGAGGTCACAGGCGTGTGATGAAGGGGCTTGATCTGGATTTAAGGTGGGGAAACCGGGAGCATGTGGTGTCTTCTTTTCGGTGGGAAACCATCTCGACCAGTAGGAAATACGGTGGAAACACAAGCCGAGGGGCAGAGGGAGAGAGGAAGGGAGGAAGGTTTACTTGGCGTGGACAGTGATGTCCTGGGCTCGGGGGCAGGCTGGCCCTGGGTTTGCATTTCACAAAGTGTCCTTGCAACTCGCCTTTCCCCTTCATCTCAGCTGGGACCCCTGCTGTGCTGGGCGCTGGCCCTGCATTCCGAGAACAAGTGCAGCGTGAGTGAGTCAGTCAACAGCATGGGGACTCTTCAGGGCTCCCAAGTAGGGTACGGCTTTTGTTCTGTGAAAATGTGCTTATAGTCAACTGAACTGCTTAGAAAAAGGTCAAATTCCATGTGTTGACCTTCAAGGCCAGATGTGATCTGGCCCCTGCCTGCCTCTCTGATGTCTGACCATCCCCAGAGACTCCAGCCTGCCCGCCCCAGGGCCTTTGTACCTGATGGTCCTGCACTGAAAATACCCGCTCCAGCTGTGTCCAGCTCCTTGTCGCCGTCTGACTCTCAACCCTCTCTGACCCTCTGCATAAAATAGCACCTGTCATGCTCCATCCCATTTTTTTTTTTTTTTTACCATTGTTGGACTTTTCACTCCCTGATATTATCTTCATTTCTGGTAATTTATTGCCTTCCTTATTTGCTATGTCCTTCTTCCTCTCTCCCACCTGGTGACAGGGGCCTGCCCTCTTGTTTATCGTGAAAAACATGGAGCCGGCAGTGGCATCTGGCATGTGTTAGTGGTGCCTAAGTGGTGCCTAAGTGTTTTCAAAGGAAAAGCAGTTGTTTTCAATGCAAAACTCAATGTTTCTTGTCTTTGTCTTTTTTTATGCAGGATCTACCGTCCCTGCCGTACAGCCTGGTCGAGGGTCAGGTGAGTACTCATTTTGTCCCGATTAGAATTGCTGTTAAGTCTGGTGGAAAGGAAAGAGCTAAGCACTTCTCTTGTTTTCTATCACTGTGCAAACCCAGCCTAGCCATGCAGTGGGCGTGGCTAAGGAGACGGGTGGGCACTGCCGGCTCTCAGAGCCTATCATTTTTTTTTAACCTTGTTACCAGGCGCAGATGTCCAATCCCATGCCCAAGGCAGACATCTCTAATCATCTGCAGCACAATTGATCAGGGAAGGCTGGTGAGATGAAGCTTATTTGCGCCCTTGATGTATGATGCGCTCTAGGTGGGTGGTTAGGTGGCTTCTCTTTAGGAACAACGAGAGTAATTGTCGGGAATCTTGCCCTTCCCTCTGTCTTCAACATTACCCCTGCCGCAGTTTTTTTTAGCGTTCGAGCCACCAGAGCTTGGCCTTATAAGAATATAATTGAACAAAACGGATCTCTACCTTGGGGCAAAGCATTTTTTTTTATTGATTCTAACTCTACATTATTATTGTTGCTTAATGAGGAACTAATGTAATTTCTGATGAAGCCACATGGCCCTCAGACAGACAAAGGCAGGTTTTATTTCCCTCGTGATGCTGTTTCGTCTCTTCAGTTAAAACCCGGGAAGGAAAATTAATACAGATGTAAAGGGTTTTTTTTTTTTTTCCTTTCTCTGAGATCAGTGTCAAGGCAGCAACTTTTTATTACTCATGTAAATTTCCCGTTTGGTGGGATTGGAGAGAGGGTGTGGCTGGCCCTCAAGTGGACTGGAGATGCGGTAAGTGGCGGAAGAGGCTTCGTGGAGAGGCTGAACCAGTGGTCTTTGTCGTTTGAGTGTGATTAGAGAGGGCTCTGTGCTCCACCGGCCCCTCCCCACCTCCCAGCATCACTATCCTTTGAAGCAATGCTCCCCAGGCTCCTGCTGTCTGCTGCCAGCTACTGGCAGAAGAGTCTGAGGAACCGTGGGGTTTTTTGGCGGAAGTAATTTATTGATATGAGATCCATGTAACATAATAATATCTATTTTAAAGTGGATAATTTTGTGGTATCAGGTATATTGTTGTTCACCTTCTGCCTCATCACCCCAAAAGATGACCCCATTCGCACCCATTTTCCTTTCCACCTCCCTCCTAAGCCCTAAGTAACCACCAATCTGCTTTCTCTCTCTCTCTGGATTGGCTTGTTTTGGACATTTCAAATAAATGGAACCAACCATGTATGGCCTCTTTGACTGATTTCTTCCACTGAGCATCTTGTTTATGAGACTTGTCTATGTGGTGGCCATATCAGCCCTTCACCCCTTTTATGGAGGGATAACATGTACCTGGCAAATCCCATGGACGGAGGAGCCTGGTGGGCTGCAGTTTGTGGGGTCGCTAGGAATCGGACACGACTGAGCGACTTCCCTTTCACTTTTCACTTTCATGTGTTGGAGGAAATGGCAACCCACTCCAGTGTTCTTGCCTGGAGAATCCCAGGGATGGGGAGCCTGGTGGGCTGCCGTCTATGGGGTCACACAGAGTCGGACACGAGTGAAGTGATTTAGCAGCAGATGCAACGTGCCATTGCACGGACGGGCCACATTTGTTTATACATTTGTCTGTTGGTGGATATCTGGGTTGTTTTCTACCTTTGGCTGTGGTGTATATTGCTTCTCTGAACATGTGTGTACAAGTATTTGTTTGGACACCTGTTTTCATTTCTTTTGGGCATCTACCTAGGAGTGGATTTGCATGGTCATATGGTAATTCTGTGTTTAACTTTTCAAAGAATTATATTCAACTTTGTTTAACTTCTTGGAGAACTTTCCCATCTATAACAAGAGGAAAAAGATTCTTGGTAAGGTCTCCAGTGTTTGCTAGGATTTGAAGCCTGGCAGGCTGGCTCTTGGGCCCTTGTCTCTGACCACCATCTGTCCTGCATTTGGGGGTGTCAGCCCTGTGTAACATGTCCTGTTCTGGGCACTGCCCCGGGGAAAACTGCGGTGGGAGAAGAGTGGAGGGCATGCAGGCTCCTGTCACCTTGAGGGACTGTTGTTTCATTCTTGGCCTATCTTCATGTGGCATCTTGACCTCTACACTTTGGAGACTCTGCAGTTGCTGGGCCACTTGATCAAGTGGTCACTTGATTGGTTGATAGGTTGTTTGATCCGGGTACTCAATCTGTTTCTCTCTGTCTCTCAGGGCTGACAGAGTCAACTTGACAAAATAATAACAATTCTTTGGTATCAGCTGTGAGCTGTGTGCTACTACTTGAATTAGTCTAAGTCTCCAGACAGCACCTGCACAGACTAAATCTCTTCATCCCTCTTTTCCTACTGGAGGTAGGGTTTGGAAGCCCAGAGAGATGAAGCAATTTGCCTACAGTCACACAGCTTATAAGCAACAGAGATAGAATCTGAATACAAGTCCTGCAGCCTAGCTTCTCCCAGCTGTGTCTGCAGGTTTCTTCAGACTCCTTTAGGCATTTTCCACATGGGTGTGGAGATTTGGGGGCTTTCCCAGTGGCTCAGTGGTAAAGAAACCACCTTCAATGCAGGAGCTGTGTATGGATTCAGTCCCTGGGTTGGGAAGATCCCCTGGAGGAGGACATGGCAACCGACTCCAGTATCCTTGCCTGGAGAATCCCATGGACAGAGGACCCTAATGGGCTACAGTCCATGGGGTCGCAGAATCGGACACGACTGAAGCGACTGAGCATTCATACACGCACGTGGTGATTTTTAAAAAGACCCCACTACAGTTTGGGCTTTCCTGGACCCACATAGCCCTTGGAACATCTTGAGATGCTGAGAACTTCTAAGTTGGTTGTGAGAAAATGAGAATTCCTATGTGGGGGCGGGGCAGGGAGGAAGACATTCCATTCTTCTCTTTTCCTGGTAAAACCACAAGGAGGCATATTGCAAGACAGATGATCTGGTATCTACGGTCAAGGTGGTTGTTTTTTAACTGACTTTGTGCCCTGCCTTCTCAATGCTTCGGCTGTAACTGAGATGTGGTCCATATTCTGCGTAGGTAGCTGTTCATCCTTCTCCTGCCAGCGGGATGCTGCACAAAACTGCACAGGGAGGCTGTAGATCCTCAGCATTGCAGGCAGCCCAGGAAGCTGGAGATGGGATGCTTCTCAGGTGAGAGGGGGAAGACGGTGATAAAGTGACAAGGCCAGGTAGGTCCTGCCCCGGGAGTCCCTGGTACCCCAGGCACCCAGCAGTTAAATGTTCTGCCTGGAAGGTAACTTCCACCAGGTTTCCTCTCCTGAGCGTGATAAAGCACGAGGGGGAGCTGGGGCATATTTACACCTGCTCCGTGCACAAATTTCAATGGCAGTAATTCTCTGACCTTTTAAAATGGATAAATCTCCTTGGCAGTGGCATATTTCTCAAAGCTTAGCTCAGAGTGGGGGCCGAAGACCTGGGAGACGTGGCCAGACCGAGGAGAAGATTGATGAGCCCCGAGGGGTCTGTTCTGGAAACCTGCCACACCCATGGCCGCACTCAGGGTGGTCTGGGTAGAAAAAGCATGTTCTTGGCTGGAGTGTGAGTCCTTCCATCACCTCCTAGATGGATGAAGGCAGGCAGGCTGTTTTTCAGATTGCAGTGGATTTATTCCTTTGATCACCTGCCTTCGCCTGCCTCCTCTCTGTGAGTTCTGATGGATGCTCTGTTCCCGTGTCTCTGTTGTTCTCCATCACGGGGAACGCAGGGCAAGAATCTTATTATCACGGGTTCTTTAACTCCCTTGCAGCATCACCAGGGAGCATAATAACCCCTGCAGTTGGCAGTTCCCTTCCTTTTATCCTCCTTTCCTTCCTCCTCCCCCTCCAGAACTTCCAACCAAGAGTGCAGGAGAGCCCAGAGGGAAGGGTCTGACGTTTTCAGACCCTCTGTGTGCCAGGTGGACTCTCGCAAGAAAGGGTATCAGTAAACCCACTTGCAGGTGGGGAGCCTCACACCCAGAGAGGGAAATTACCATCCCAGGCCACCCAGCTCTCTGGAGGCAGGACAGGGATTAAATGCGGGTTTGACCAACTGTGGTGTTCGTGCCTTCTGATGCTGCCTTGAGAGCCGGCAGCGAGTCTCCTTCCCAGCGTCCAGGCTCCTCACTTACTTCTCAGGGTGGTTCCGGTGCCCCCATCTCACCTCCTTTCATCAGCCATTTGTAAATTCATGGCATCCTCCCTGTTTGAGCGGCTGGGGCTGGCTTCCCAGCGATCATCTCCTAACAGGAGGAATGCTCTTTCCAGCTCAGCAAGTGTCGGTTCATAATTACCAGTGTAATTAGAGCAGGATTTACCATCTGAGCCTCTGTGGATGCTGCAAGCCTGCCAGCATAGGTAGCTCTGGCTTCAAAGGTGTCTGGTTCCCCAGGGAACCCGAGGTGTCTTCTGGGCCCCACAGAACCATATGGAATTACCTGCTCAAAGTACCCAGGCAGATCCAGAGGCATCCCATGGTTCTAAGAATAATATCCAGGCACCCTGACTGGGGCTGGCTCCCAGGCACCTTTCTGACCTTGGAGGCTCTCATATCCAGTGCCATCTCCTTTAAGGAGCCTCTAAGGACTGGCCAAAGAACCAGAATTTTTCCTGGCCCTCTCACGTCCTTTCCTATTGTTCTGTTTTACCTCCTTCCTGGCACTCTGCATTATCCAGAATAATATTCTTTTCTTGTGCTCGTGTTTATTTACTCGACTCTCTTACTAAAATATAAGCTTGGTCAAGAACCATGTCTTTCTCACTTGTCTTCACATGTCTTGTTGAATGAAAACCTGAGACCTTTGCTGACACCTTATTATTCCTGTTACACTCGGTCACACCCCATTGTTTATCTTCACGCCTCTGTTTTTAATAACTTTGTCTACTTACCTTTCTTTGTGCTTGGAGAAGGTCTGTAAAATCCCTAATAGCAGGAACCATATCTTTTATTCCATTGGAGCTGCGGCACTTTGTGTAGTATCTGGTATGGAGTAGATTCTCAGTGCACACTGGATGGCTGGGTGGGTGAATGTATCAGTGGATGGATGGATGGGTGAATGAATGGATGGGTAGGTGAATGAATAGATGGGTAAATGAGTGGGTAAATGAGTATTTGGGTGGGAGGGTGGGTGGATGTAGGTATGTATGGGTGGGTGGAAGTTTGGATGGGTGGGTGAATGGGTAGATGTTTGGGTGGGTGAATGGACTGATAAATGGGCAAGTCTGGCTAAATTTTCCTGACATACTGTTTTGGACACATAAAGTTGTGGTCTATATCTGACAAACCTTATAAATTTTATAATAAAGGCCTTGGATCCTTTTTTTGTTGACCTCAGATGGGTTGGTTCAAGTCTCCCACACTACCATATTTCTGTTGGTTTCTCTTGGTAATAGCCATGGTTTGTGTATTATATATTTGAGTCCATGTTCTTTGACTTACAAGGGGGATTTACTGACTAGTGCTGGTTATAGATTGAAGTTTTTATTAATATACAACAACTATCTTGAACTTGGGTAATGCTTTCTGCCTTGGGTTTTTCTTTTTTTTTTCCCCTAAAATCAGTGTTGCTTTCCATCTGTCTTTGGTTTCCAAAGGCCTGGGCACATCTTTTCATTGTTACTCTTTTAAAATTTCCTCTTGGAAATGCAGATGTCTCTTGAAATAGTCTATGGATAGATCTTGTTTATGCTCCCTGTCTGAGAATCTTAGCCTTTTAATTGAGGAGTTCATCTTCAGTCTATTTGCCATTATGTAAGTTTGACCACTTGTCATTTAAAAAGTTATTCCTTAAAAGAACGTTTCTTGCCATTTCTTTTATTTTCTCTCTCTCGGCACTGCAGATTCTGTTCGATTTGTTTTTATCTTACCTGCTGATTTGGAAGGTAGGCATCTTGTTATTAATTCTACATGTTGGTCTCTTTTCATGTCTTTGAAAAGGAGGCTGTAACCCTCGTTTCTCTAATAGTCAGAGTCAAAATTGCAATGGAATCTTTGCACTCCATCCAGGTACAATGAGGACAAGGAGCTCACCTGCACTTTGCATTTCTCTGCACCCTCTTTCATGTTCCCAGGCATTGCCACTATAATTGAGACTTCAGAATTAGCTTAATGTCCATAAGTTATCATGTTGATATGGTCATAGTAACAGATAACGCTTGCAGAGGGGTTAATATGTACAAGGCACTGTGCTGAGCACCAGGTATAGAGTTTCTCCCCTAATCTTCTAGGCAAGCCCACGAGGAACTGTCCTTCGCCTCCAATTTAAACAGTGAAAGTGAGTCTTCAGCATTTCATAACTTGCCCGAGGTCACACATCTGAGAGGGCTGTGGAGCCATTAGTACCTGGGTCGTCTGGTTCTAGCTCTTAGCCACACTTGTCTTGCTCACTGTCAGAGATGCCACCTGCCAGCTGTGTGTGGCTGTGGAAGTGCATTTATACCCAGCAGCTTGTGGGGGCTCTTACCTGCTCCGTTTCTGTCCGCAGCGCCCGTTTTCCAATTAGACTGACGATACTGACCCCCGACTTCCAGACCAGCATCACCCACAATTCACGTGTCGGGGAAACCCCTGGGGGTTCTGGTTAAGATGCAGAACCCGACTCAGTACATCTAGAGGGAGGCCTGAAATGCTAAATTACTTACAAGCTCCCAGGTGATGCTGAGGCTCTTGGTCCGAGGTGCCTGTCTGTGACAGCAAGAGTCTGGGTTACTCCAGAACCCTGTCACTCTGGCTGCTTAATTGGCTTGGTTTTTATCGGTGCTCTAGCTCATTACTCTTTAATGCAGTGGTTAAGCAAATGGCCCCTGAAGACAAGTGCCTTGACTCAAATCTCAGCCCAGCTGCTGACTCACTGGGAAAACAGTGCCCACACCACTGGGTTGTTGTGGGGTTTAAGCAAAGCAAGATAAATGGAGTGTTTAGAATGGTGTCTGGCACACGGTGAGGGCAAGGTACTTGCTTGGTATTCTCATTTGTTCCATTGAAGCCCTTCAATCTATCACGACACAATCCTTTCGCTACCTCCCTCCTCTCTTCCTCCTCCCTGCTCCCCAGCTCCTTTCTCAGATGATGAGGTTTGTGCAGGCCCTGTCCTTACCCTCCAGGTTCTTCCTGTTTTCCTCTGCATGAATCCTTGCCTCAAGGTGACTGGAATCTCCCCTCTTCAATGCAACCTTCCTGGTTCATCTTTCTCAGTCCAGTCCCCCAGTTAGTCTTATAAAAATGTCTTCTGCTCCACCTAGCCGTAAGAGTTCATGTTGAACTCTTTGTAAAGGATGTTTTAGTGGGTGCAGATTTGGAAAATACACTTTGATAAGCTATTTTGGATTGGGGGCAAGACCCCTGGGGGCGATTTGAGTAAGGACAGAGTGCTACTATTATTCTTGTGTGAATCTATAAGCTTAGATTCAAAGGGAATTGGTAGAATAATAGAGGCTTTTAGAGACCATCCAGCGGGGAGAACAATGAGAGAAGGGAAAAGAGAACAAAGCAGCCGCCATTTGGAAAAAAACTTTGGGGAAAGATCAGACTTTTTTTTTTTAAAGGGAATTGTTGGAAAGTTTTGCACCCTTTGTGTGCAACATTTCCCCCTTCCATCACCTCGTGAACAGTTCAGAACCACATCCGTTTCCTCTTAGTGTTTTGCGACGTTGGTTCTGTTCGGGGGATGGTGGTGAAGTGCTAGGGATGGTCTCAAGCAGAATGGCAGGGTCAGGTTGACATGTTGGCTGCCATCTGTGTTGGTAGCTCATCTACTCTGAGATGGGACTCAGGTATTAGTATCTTTGAAAACTTCTGATGTACAACCAAGGTTGAGACTACTAACATCAAGCCACATTCCCCACATTTGTTCTGTAGGGTGTTTATGACGTTAAGTGCCCAAAGCAATTTTCTAAAAACATGGTGGTCAAAGCTTCGGGGAACAAAGCTAACTTGATATCTTCACTGCAGGGCTTATCAGCACCTTTACTATGCTGATAATATGCTGTGACCATGCAACTTTTTTGAGAAGTATCTCTTAGCATGTGGATACTTGATGCCTGCCTCTCTGTGGTCCCTGGGCCCATTTCAGGGAAACTGGAAAGTTCCCCTGGATGCTTTAACTCTGGTGTATTTGATGATGATGGTGGTGCTGGTGAAGGAGTAGTGATTTTAATTATGATCATCTCACGACCAAGCAAAGACCCAGAGAATGAAAAGAAAAGCACAGCTCCCCACTTGGGGACAGCCCGCCCTCACTAACCAGGTGGCCCAGACTGTCACTTCCAATTTGGGAGTCGGTCTTACTTTGCATAAGTGTTTGAAGTGATTGCACTGACTGTTTCTCTTAATCTGCAAGATGCTGAATAGGGATGGGGCAGCTCAAGGAGTTCTGATTTTCTCTAGATTGTTTTTGATCCCAGGCACTGCCTTCTTGCTCTCTTTAATTGCAGCCTCCACATGGAGGAGCTGGGGTGCACTTGGTACCTAACTCTCCCCTCTGGTGATGGGCTTATTCCTCTGGATGGATTCCTTATGGCTCCTCTGGTGGGTGCTTCACCAGCTTTCTGATTGCAGAAAGGGCTCACTAGGGATGCCAAGTTGCAAAACAACGAGTCTTGTCCCTGAAGGGAATTTCTGGCCCTATTGTTCTTCCCCACCCATTAGGATGAAGTTTTCCATCTGTCCACTCAGGCAGAAGGGATGTGATGGAAGGGCCATCAGCTCACCCAACCCAAATGTCAATCCTGTTCTTCTCACTGCACATCCGGGAGGAGCCAGCCTGGCTTCCCCACTTGCAGGTGACCCCTTCTTTCTGCTTCAGTGGCTCAGTAGAAAGGAAGGAAGGAACCCACAATCCACAGAACCAAAATTCTGCATTCCTGCTTGCCTTGGAGGCTGCCAGACATGCCTGATTCCACAGCCAGATGTTACCTCCTCACTGGAGGCTCGGCTCAGTGGAGTCATTTCAGAGCCTTGGTTGTTCTTCATCCCCATTTAGGTTAGACTGGCAAGAGGGAGTTTCATTTCTAAAAAGTGAGATGGTCTCCACACTGTCTCATCTGAGTGAACCAACAGAGAGAGGGAAGGCTGTGGGCATTTACGGGTCTGCGGGCCGCTGGCTGTAGCATTCCCGGCGTGCCTTCCAGTAATGGGTAATAAATGTGCAGTTATTTAATTTGGAGTCAGAGCTGCAGCATCATCGATTACCTGGAACGTCTAAAGCTCTAGACAGCAAGAGCCCCTTGCATGAAGAAGTGTGTCTGTAGCAAATCACTGAGCATTTAAAGTTAAGCAGACAAGCATAAGACATACACAAGGTAATTCTCATTGGCCTTATGCATGCAGGATTAGGACTGCCAGTGAACTCGGAGGAGCCAACCCAACTCAGATGTGCCAGAAGGATGGAGGGAGGGAGGGATGGATGGATGGATGGATGGATGGAGAACACCCGCTTCTCTTGCCAGATCCACCCACTGCTCTTCTCTACCCTCTCCATGTCCAGGGGTCCTTCCCTGCATAGACCACAACACCAGGCTCTCTTGCCCACTGTTTTCTGATTGGGTTTGGGCAATAGGGAACCACAGCAGGTTATGGGAGGAGGGAGGAGAGGGCAGGGCATTTACAGACCCTGCTCCCTGCCAAGGACTGCTGCATTCCTAAACAAACAACAGGCAACTCGCTCATCTGTGTTCAGGCTCAGAGATGGTGGGGGAGGGGGCCCGGGGAGGCAGAGCCTGAAATCCCACTGTGATCAGCCCCAGGGCACTGTATCTCTTGTGGCTGCCCTACCCCTCACCCCCACCTTTATAAACAGCCCCTTTATTAAATTCCTCCCAACTGATCCTAACTCGAGTGTACCATTTGTTCCCTCCCGAAGCCCTGGCTCATACAATGAGCAAGACATGGCTTATTTCACTTCATATAAATGGAGTCACAGTTTAAATGCCATCTTTTCAGAGAGACCTCCTTGAGGTCACAGCATCTGTTTGATTTCCTTGGTGGCACTCGTCATATCTTGGTGCTGTCAGTAGACTGGTTTGTTGGCTTCTTTGTTGCTTCTTTGCCTAGAAAAACTGTAAGCACAGAGAAGTTAAGTGACTTGTCTAAGGCTACACAGCTAGATTGAGCTCTGGACTGATTCCAAAGACCCTCCTTCCCCCAAAGCCACGCCCAGAGGCCAAGTTGCAGGTGGGGCACTGTTTTCTTAGAACCGCTCCACCCCTGCTACCTGTATTCATGGTGGACAGAGAAACTTGGCTTTGCTGAAACATCCTATGAGCCTACAGTCGACTCTTCTTCCCTACCAGGCTTTTTGCCCAGGTGCAGAGGCAGAGACTGGCCGTTAGCACCCTGGCCCTTCCCTTCCTCTGTCTCCCTCTCCGCATCCTCCCGCTCAGCCCCTAGGAGCTTGGCCACTGTCCACAAGCCCTGTGCTCTCCAGTCCAGAGGTAGTTCCCCTGCCTGGGGCTGTGGAATGCCAGGGCTGCTCAGATGCTCAGGTAGCTGGGCCCTCCCCAGAGACAGGAGCTGTCTCGGATTCATGGAGCAACTTGTGATCTGGTTTCCTTTCAAGGGAGAAACACAAAAGAAATCCCCGCTGTGCTCTACAGAATTGCTAATGATGTGTATTGAAGCGTTTGTCCACAGGCTGAAGCCCATGGGGTATTTCCTCCTAATCTCCCTCTGAGGTTCCATGAAGGTTGAGATAAAAGCACATACCTACCTGTTACACATCTGGAAATTCCTCACTCTTCTATGCATCACGTATAGGTTAAAAACCCACACCCACAGCGTTGTCTCCCCCGAAACACAAGTACAGAGGAGAAAACAAAAAAATGTCCTGTGATCCCATCACCTAGATAACTCCTGCTGACTTTATAAATGTAGTTGGTTAGACAGTTCACAGGAGACAGAAAGGAAGGAACTGCCTCATCCCCTGGCCACCCTATTTCAGCTTGTGTTACTTCCCGGCAGCTCCTGCTTTCCAGCATCTCCAGAATTCCTTCCAGAAAGCTGTGTGTGTGTGTGTGTGTATGTGTGTGTGGCTACCACTCTGGGTGGCTCAACCTGCAATGCAGGAGACTCCGGTTTGACCCCTAGGTCCAATGCCTGCCTGGGTCGGGAAGAGCCCCTGGAGAAGTGACACTCCAGTATTCTTGCCTGGAGAATTCCATGGACAGAGGAGCCTGGCGATCTACAGTACATGGGGTCGCAAAGTGTGTGTGTGTGTGTGTGTGTGTGTGTGTGAGTGTGAATGTGTGTGTGAGTGTGTCTGTGAATGTGTACAGCAGCCTTTAACACGGATACCAAAGTAGTCACACAGAATACACTCAGACGTGATTTTTTTTCTTGTATTTTGGAGCCCTTTCTCTATCAGCAGTCAGCTCTATCCCTTTCTTCTCGATGGCTCTGTGAGATGGCACCTTGTGTCTGTGTCATGATTTGTTTGATCTCGACAGGTAGGCTGTTTCCACGGATTTGTCCTCAGAAACAACATTCCAGTGAACATCACTGTGTAAACATCTTGTTGAAATTTGTAGAGAAATCCATGTATAGACTATATCTATTCCACCATCAGGCTCAGTTAAAGATCAGAGCATTTTATTTATTAAAAATTTTTTTTTCTTTACTTGGCTGTGTCAGGTCTTAGTTGTGGCATTCGGCATATATATTTTTTTAATTTGTGGCATGAGAACTTTTAGTTGTGGTATGTGGGATTTCATTCCTCAACCAGGGATGGAACCTGGGTCCCTTGCATTGAGAGTGTGGAGTCTTAGCCACTGGTTCACCAGGGAAGTCCCAATCAGAGCATTTTAAATTCCCATAGATATTGCAAAAGTACCCTTTGTGATGGAAGGGTAGCCGCATGTGTAACCTTATCATTGAGTATCAGAGCCTGGTTCCCCACACAAGTATGTGTGTGTGCATGCTAAGTTGCTACAGGTGTGTCCAACTCTTTGCAACGCTGAACTGTAGCCCTCCAGGTTCCTCTGTCCACGGGATTCTCCAGGCAAGAATACTGGAGTGGGTATTCTCCAGGGGATCTTCCGGACTCAGGGATCGAACCTGTGTTTCTTACGTCTCCTGCGTTGGCAGGTGGGCTCTTTACCACTAGTACCACCTGGGAAGCACCCCCACACCAGTATATTAAGTCTAAAGACACTCACAGACTCACTGTTGGGAGTGGAGGATGTGGTTTGTGGTTCCTCTTGCACTGGTAGTACTTACCCTGTTGACTCCTCTTGTTCCTCATTACACTGTGCCCTTTCAAGCTGGATAGGGGTCTTAAACTAAGCATCCTTCCCCAGCTCCGCAGAGAGATTACAGCTGATAACCATACACGCTGGCTTGAATCTCTCCACTGTTCCATACGACTGCCATGGAAACACGTTCTCAGCTCTCAAGGATTCGATTATCACCCAGGGGTGTGTCTTTCTTCTTGATCACGGCCAGTGGCTGTGTCTTGGAAAAGGAAGATACTGTGTACTTCCGTAGGCTGAAATTTCTGGTCAGTCTATGGATTACTGTGTTCAAGCTGCTGTAACGAATAGCAAGTTCATCACAGACCGGGTGCCTGAAGCAACAGAAACTGGGCTGGGAGTCTGAGATCAGGGTGCCGCAGGGTAGTTTCTTCTGGGGCCCCTGTCTTCTCCATGTCCTCACACGGTCGTCCCCCTGTGTGTGTCTGTTGTAATCTCATCTTATTGGGACACTAGTCATGTTGATTAGGCTCCCCATGTGACCTCATTTGACCTTGATTACCTCTCTGAAGACTGTCTCTCCAGTGCAGTCACATTCTTGGGTTCAGGAGGTCAGGTCTTTGACATGTGCATTTTGGAGGGGGCACAGTTCAACCCATAACAGCTGTCCTCTTAGGTCGTGGCCGCAGGGGTGCCCATCCCAGATAGGACCTACACTCGCAGCTATCACGATGGTGTCACACAGCAAGCCCGCGGGACAGCATTTTCGCCGCCACAGCGTCTTTCCTGATCTCTTTTGGAGACCTGGCCCCGGTGAGACTCAAGGCCCAGGTGGGCCTTGATGTGTCTGAGGCTGGGCCACTTGGACCTCATTACTTCTCAGGCTGCGAACCCGGATGGCTCTCCCGTGCCTGGTGTTCTTGCAGGTTGAAGGAGTCTTAAACACTCCACGCCACACTTAGAAACAAAGAGTTTACTTCCTGGGCCAAGGAGAAGAGGGACAGATGTGTGTTTGGCCGATTCTCCTTCCTCTTGGAGCCCAACCAGGACTGGGTGGTGAGGTGCGACTTTTCACAGGTGAAGCCTGTGGAGGAAAGAGAGCCAGGGTGGCTCATTGCAAAACTCAGCGAGTGAGCCAGGAAGGAAGACAAAGCAGACCTTGATTCAAATCTGATTTTCACGCTAATACTGGTGGACTGTAGGCAGGGCTGGAAGTGCTGTGTACATGGACTCAGAGACCATGCCCAGGTTCATTAAAAACAATGTCTTGATCGATTCAGGATGCCTGCCAAGGGCAGAGGGTGGAGTGTGTGGGGTGCTGGTGCTATTCCTGCTTCTAAGCCTGCCACAGTTGTGCACAGAGCAGGCCATCCTGGCCTGAAATCGCCTTCCAGAGACCTCTGCTGCTGCTGAGTTGTTTAGTCATGTCCAGCTCTTTGCAACCCCATGGCTACAGCCCACCAGGCTCCTCCATCCGTGAAAGGCAGGAATACTGGAGTGGGTTGCCCTTTCCTTCTCCAGGGGATCTTCTCGACCCAGGGATCGAAGAAGCTGTGTCTCCTGTGTCTTCTGCATTGCAGGCAGATTCTTCACCTGCTGAGCCACCTCTGGAAAACAGCAAACGACTGTTCCTGGAAGTGAGAAGGAGCCATCTTTGGGCTGAGTGGGATCCGGGACAGGGAATCTTCTCAAGGTCCTGATGGCAAATGAAAGATGAGAGCCGTTGTTCTTCCAAGACTCTGAGCAGCTTGTGGGTTAGAAGACCCTTTTCCAACCCCTTGCTTTTGAATTTTCTCTGAGATGTGACCACAGGGCAGTTACATTATCTGTCACAGCCAAAGAAATAGGTCACACATTGGTGTCACAAAGCTCTAACCCCAGCAAGAGCTTTCATGTCTGTGGCCCTGTCCAGGGGAGTACATAAAATGTTTTACAAAGCTTGATGTTGGGCTAGGGGGATTGATGCAGATATTCTCATCATCTTACATGACTTGGGGGCTCCCAGGGTGGGGTATAGTCGCATTTTCTCTGGAGTCATTCTGAAAGCACCAATAGGAGGGGGTGGCCAAGCCTGATGTACATGCCACCATGCTCCTGGCAGGCATCATCAGTCCATCAGGATGCACTCGATGGGCTCATTGACCTGTGAGCACTGTTCATCTCTCCTCCCACGCCTGGCTCCAGAGGCCCCTAGGGGAAGCCTTGCTCAACTAATCCTGTAAGGCCTCCACCCTCCACCCACCCTCCACCCTCACCTGTAATGCACTGGCTGCTGCTGCTGAGTCACTTCAGTCGTGTCTGACTCTGTGTGATGCCATAGACGGCAGCCCACCAGGCTCCCTCGTCCCTGGGTTCTCCAGGCAAGGACACTGGAGTGGGTTGCCATTTCCTTCTCCAACGCACAAAAGTGAAAAGTGAAAATGAAGTCACTCAGACTCTTCGCGACCGCATGGACTGCAGCCTACCAGGCTCCACCGTCCATGGGATTTTCCAGGCAAGAGTACTGGAGCGGGCTGCCATCGCCTTCTCCGATAACGCGCTGGAGTTGCTTCAATTTCTAAGGCTCTTTCGGATCCAATTGTCTTTGGTTTCCACACCCTTCAGATCTCATCCTGTAGGCCCATGGCTTCCTGTCTGTATGATGGTCTTGGCTGTCAGACTCCATGTAGTGAAGTGTGAAATACAGTGTACCTCACTACTTCTAGATATGCCAATTTGTCTTTATAATGCTACAGATAGGATCAGAGCTGCAATTCGCCTTCGGATCTGCTGATAAAGCACAGGCATGTCGAGTGAATACAAATATGGATGAATGTATTAGTTATCTAGTACCGTGTAACAAATTACCCCCAAACTTTGCAGCTTAAAACAACAAACATTTATCATCTCATGGATTCTGTGGGTCACAAGTTGTACAGTGACTTCGCAGAAGCCTCTGTTTGAAGATCTCTTGCAGACTGTGATCAAGTTGTCAAACAGGAGTGCAGTCATACTGAAGCTTTGCTGGTCAGGAGCCATTCTAAATTCACACAGGAGGCTGGTAGAGCCTCAGGTCTTCACTCACCGTTGGCTGGAGACATTAGTTGCTTGACACATGGGCCCCCTCCAAAGGGAAGCTCATAGGGTACTAGCTTCTGCTAGTGAGAGAGGGCACTCAAGACAGAAGGGCAGATTTTTGTAACCTAACCTTGGATGTGGAGAAGGCAATGGCACCCCACTCCAGTACTCTTACCTGGAAAATCCCATGGACGGAAGAGCCTGGTAGGCTGCGGTCCATGGGGTCATGAGGAGTCGGACACAACTGAGCGACTACACTTTCACTTTCCACTTGCATGCGCTGGAGAAGGAAATGGCACCCCACTCCAGTGTTCTTGCCTGGAGAATCCCAGGGGTGGCAGAGCCTGGTGGGCTGCAGTCTGTAGAGTCGCACAGAGTCAGACACGACTGAGGCGACTTAGCAGCAGCAGCAGCAACCTTGGATGTGACATCTCATTGCCTCTGCTTTATTCCTTTCATTAGGAATGAAATTAGAATAATTTCATTAGGATTAACGCAAGCAAATGAGTGAGTTCAGCCCATACTCAAGTGGAGGGGATTATATGAGGATGTGGATACCCAGAGGTGGGGATCATTGGGGACCATCTTGGAGGTTGTCTCCATTTCATAAATGAGGAAATAGAGGCTTCCAGAGGCTCAGTAACTTCCCCTGGCTGCCTGGCTCTGAAGCCCAGGTTTTCAACCATGAGGCTCCATTACCCTTGAACAACTTTAATGAGTTTCCTTAAACACTGATAGAACTTGAGAAGCGAATGCATATCCTGTGTTTTGAATACAGAAATGGACGTGGGTTGGGGACCGAGACAGAATCTTTGCTTGGTTTCCTTCTCTGCCACTTAACACTGTGCCCTGAAGGATATTATTATCCTCTTAGACCTCATTTTCTCCATGTGCAGTAGAGACGATCAAAATGGAGTTCTTCTGTTGCAGGATTATTGTGAGAACTGAGAGAGGCAGCATGTGTAAAGTATGCCACTCCTGGTAGGAATTCAGTGCAAGCTAGTTTCCCTTCCTTCCAATAATTTATTCTAATTTTGACAATGCTTTTCTCTCCCCTGAAGCATTTCCTTTAGGAACTGCTTTATACCGGTAATTCTTTAAAATAATAACACTTAAAACCCTATAAAAAATGCTCTGCAACTCAGAGTGCCTCCCGACTAGGAAGTCTCCATGGCAGAGGCCTGACTGCAGGGCTGTCAGCTTTTGAGATCCATCCAGGATCGTCTGACGTCCTGAAGCTGCCCGAGATGGAGAGTCCATTCGGAGGGAGAGGCAAGGGGGCTCCATGATGCTTCTTGTTCTCCATCTGACCTTCAGGGTGGATGTCTCATCTTCTGAGCAAGGTGAGAGGAGCCGAGGGGACCATTGAGAGACTATGTTCTTGGCAGACATCGATATTCAAGTGCCTGCCTGTTGGGAGTGAGGGGTTTTAAGTATGGACTCCCTGGCAGGGGCAGACAGGGAAGCTGGAGGATAGGAGATTTGGGCAGATGGCAGCAGGTACATGGGATGCCCAGCTGCCAGTTGGCGGTCAGGTCTTCTTGATTTGGAGGGAGCAGTGCTCTGCTCAGAGAAGTACCTGGAGAGTCTCTTTCCTCCCGGTCAACTTGAGCAGCCTGTCAGTGTTTTCTCTCTCTCTCACTCTCTGAAAATGTGAGTCCACTTGTGGTTTTACCTGGGTCACTCCCAGGAGACAGAGAAGACATTGGCCAGGACTCACACCTTTCTTATTTCTGAGTATGAAGCAGGCATTGGTATGACTCAGATACTTTCTCCTTTTAACTTAAATTTTTCTTTTAATGGCTTCCAGGAATTTAAGAATAAAGTCAAGACTCCATTTTTGGGCTTTCCCACACCTCTCCTTGCCCTCAGTGTGCTCCGCTTTGGGTACCGTTTTCCCCTTGGAATGCTGGTGGTGTCCGTGAGGATCATGGAAGGTGGTGGGGATGATGATAGTGACAATGGTGATGTTAACTGATGGTGCTGGTGGTGAGGATGATGGGTGATGTTGGCGATATGATAACAGAGGAGGAGGAGGATGAAAAAGAAGGTGAGGATGGTGCTGGTGGTGGTGTTGATGGTGAGATAATGGCTGAAACTCAAGTGCCGTTTATAATGCCAGTGCTCCACCAAGTGCTTCACATACGTTATTTCCTTTAGTCCTCACAAGGACTTTTTCTGATAGTTTCCATTTCCTTCATTATTTGTGTTTCCATAAATGAGGATTCCGCAGTTCAGAGGGATCGTCTAACTTGCCTGGCCCCACTCTGCTGGTGACGGCAGAGCCAGGCCTGATCTCCTGCTCTGGCTGACCCTGCGGCTCTGTGGGCAGAGCAGGGAGAAGGCTGTGGCATCTCTGCACGGTAGTGGTTGCAGGCCACTGGCAGCCTCATACAGCTTTCTTTTCTGACCTCCTGACCTCTCTCCCTTGACTGTGCTCGACTCTGCACTGAAGGTGAAGACTCGGGGACCATGTGGTGAGGTGGGAGCTGTTAGCTTTCTTGGAAAGAGGACAGAGGACAAGGAACTCGGCATGAACATCCTCAGTATCCAAGGCTTGCTCCCCACGGGTGGGGACGAGATGGTGGCTTAAATTCTAATTCAGCCAGGTGGGTAAAATGCACAGTGTTGAGATTAGACAGGTTTGGGTTCAAATCCAACTTTTAGCCCCCACTGGCCATGTGACCTTGGGTAAGATGATGACCTTGTCTCCTTGTCTTAAGTCTCTTTATGAGGATTGGTGCCTACCCATCCGGATGTCATGGCATGGAGTCTTCACCTGTGAGCTGGTATTATTACCATTGGTATTACTACTGTTTCATGAACGCAGAGCCACCAAGAGGTGGCTCACACTAGTGAGCCCTAGTGTGTGGCAGATGCTCGATACTCACTGCCCTGGGCACTCGTGTAAACCCTGTAAGATGACTGACTTCACCAGGAAATGGATGGCTCCCTGTGGGGTCATGTAGCTATTTCAGGGCCATGCAGTTAATTAGGTACCAGAGTTGAGATGTGGAACTCAGAGGGCTCCCAAGCCGGTATCTTCCCTCCACCAGACCCAGGCATTCCAGATAGCCGCCAACCTTCTTGGCACCATAAGTGCTGAATCCTAGGATGTCTCAAAGCCCAGAGCATCTGGAAGGAGGTCAGCCTCAGGCCTGGGCTGCTCTTTCCAACTGCCGTCCATCTTGGTGCTGACCAAGCTGAGGGTGACCTCGGCCATGATCTCTCAGAGCAGAAGGTCGTGAGCTGCAGCCACTGGCCTGGCAGGACACTTGTCCTCAGGTTCCCCAGGAGGCGGGGCTGGATGGCCCAAGGAGATGAATTCCAGCTGCCCTTCTGCGGTCACTCTCTCTGCTGGTGTCTAGCTATGATTGGCAGATGTCTGTGTGTGTGTGCGTGCTAAGTTGTTTCAGTCATGTCCGACTGTGAGACCCCCATCGACTGTAGCCCACCAGGCTGCTCTGTCTGTGGGATTCTCAGGCAAGAATACTGGAGTGGGTTGCCATGCCCTCCTTCAGGGGATCTTCCCAACCAAAGGGCTGAACCCGTGTCTCTTATGTCTCTTGCATTGGCAGGCAGGTTCTTTACCATTGACGACACATGGGAAGCCCCAGGAATAAGAGCTACCAGTTACATTCTCAGTTAGACATAGCAACCCATGAGGTTTTAAGAAGGTTTTACCTCTTCTTTGAACAGAACTGGGATTGGAGGTAAAGTGGTTTGTTCAAGGTCACCCTGCTGGCAATGGCAGTGTCTGGAACTTGAACCCAGGTCGCCCTCACTCTTGAGCACAGTGCCCCTCTGTGTGTGTTCATGGCCTCATGGAGGAGAGAGGAGAAAGGCCTGGGAACCCAGCATTGCTGCTCTGGGCTCTCTTTTGGGTAGTTTTGCGTTGGGAGGCTGAGAACTTTTGAGAACAGAATTTCCAGCCTGCTGTGGGTGTTGAGCTGAGGGCTAGGGGAGGTGAGTGTGGCCAGGCTTTGCCCCGGCTCCTCTGGGCCCTCCGGCCTGTGAGCTCAGAGCATCTGCTGTTCTTCAGACGAAACTTCAAGGCAGCCTGTCCGGCGATTCCAGGCGGGAGCCGGGAGAACAGAGTTCATGAGGCCTCTGCGCCCCCTTCAGGCCATGGGCTGGCAGTGCACCTGCCTTTGCACAGCAAGTGATTTGCTTTTAACCTTTTTTTTCTCCCCCAATTTAATGGACGTATAATATACCTACAGAAAGGCAAACAATCTCGAGTACGGCTTGTTGAGTTATCAAAGAGAGAATATACCTGGGACGTCATTACCCAGGGCCACTTTCCTCCCAGCATGTACCCTCCCCAGCACTGACTTCCATAATTAATTTTACACATTTCAGCTTCATATAAATGGAGTCACACAGTAGGCTTTCTTTTGTACCTGGTTCCTTTGCCCACAAGAAATGCACATATACGTTCACCAAATGATGTGTATAAGAATGTTTATAGCAGCATTGTTCACAGACGCCCTAAGTCATTGATAGTGAGTAGGTAAAAACACTGTAGTATATTTATACAGTGTAGTTTTTAAAGCAATGGAAACAGATTAACAACTGCTAATCCCAACTACTCTAATGAATTCTCACTGAGCTTTACTTGGTGTTTACGTGCTTCTTAAAACTCAACATTCCAAAAACTAAGATCATGGCATCCAGTGCCATCACTTGATGGCAAATAGATGGGTAAAAAGTGAGAACAGTGACAGATTTCATTTTCTTGGGTTCCAAGATCACTGTGGACAGTGACTATGCCACAAAATTAAAAGATGCTTGCTACTTGGAAGAAAAGCTATGACAAACGTAGACAGCATATTAAACAAGAGAGACATCACTTTGCTGACAAAGGTCCATATAATCAAAGCTAAGATTTGTCCAGTAGTCGTGCACAGATGTGAGACTTGAACCATAAAGAAGGCTGAGTGCCAAAGAATAGATGCTTTTGAATTGTGGTGCTGGAGAAGACTCTTGAGAGTCCCTTGGACTGCAGGGGAGATCAAACCAGTCAATCCTGAAGGAGATCAACCCTGAATATTCACTGGAAGGACTGATGCTGAAGCTGAAGCTCCAATCCTTTGGTCATCTGATACGAAGAGCCAACTCATTGGAAAAAACCTTAAACCTGGGAAAGATTGAAGGCAGGAGGAGAAGGGAGTGCTAGAGGATGAGATGGTTGGATGGCATCACTGACTCAATGGGCATGAGTTTGAGCAGACTCTGGGAGACAGTGAAAGGCAGGGAGGTCTGGCGTGCTGCAGTCCACAGGATTGCAAAGAGCTGGGCGTGACTTAGTGACAACAATAGTAACAGGTACCTCTCAGATGTGTCTTGGGAGCTGTCCCAGCAGGCAGCCCTGGGCAGGGGTGTGTGCTGGTGGGTGGGTTGGCGGGGCACTCCCTGTCATTCTCAGACTGCCACTGCAGAGGAGGGCAGGAGCCCGGCCCCTCAGGACAGTTCTTGTACTATAAACATCCTGTAGTTCAGTTGGTCTCAAGCCTTGGCTGTAAATTAGAGTCTTCCACAGAGCTTTATAAAACAAAAGGAGAACACAAGACAAAAGACATCAGAGATTCTGATGTAACTGGTCTGGGGAGGGACCGGATGTCGGTTTTTTTTTTTTTTTTTAGCTTTCCTGGTGATTCTCATGTGTGACTTGAGTTGAGACTCTAAAGTTTGATCCTAGACCAGAAGCATCATCATTACCTGGGAGCTGGTTGAAATGGCAGATTCCCAGGCTCCATCCCAGACCTGCTGACTCAGACACTCAGGGTGTGGGGGCGTGAGGTCTGTGTCAAGAGCCCTCCATGGGGGCTGCTGCACAGTCAAGTGGATCCCCTTCTCTCTCGCAGAGACTGGGGGTTTCGGTGAAGACTTGTTGGGAGAGGGGAACTCGAAGATCACAGATAATCATTTCCTAGGTTTTATGAAAGCCTTTCATGTGCATTTATTCATTCAGTTCTTCCCACCTGCTGGGCCCCTTGCTGCCTGCTCAGTGCTGATTTGCAATCCAATTGAGGGGAGAGCCACTGTCTTGTTAAAGCACAATTGTAACAGAACCTAGGCTTCCCTGGTGGCTTAGATGGCAAAGAATCTGCCTGCAATGTGGGAGATAGGGGCTTGATCCCTGGGTTGGGAAGATCCCTTGGAGAAGGGAATGGCAAACCACTCCAGTATTCTTGCCTGGAGAATTCCATGGACAGAGGTGCCTGACGGGCTACAGTCCATGGAGTTGCAAAGAGTTGGACACGACTGAGCGATTAACACTTTCACTTTTTCAGAGTGCAGAAAGCTCAGTCCTTGGGGGCCGTGGGAAACACCAGGCAGATCTTCTCTGAAGGATGTAATCTTAGCTGAGATCTGAAGATGAAGATGATTTAATTGAATAAAAGGGGAGCAAAGAACACTTTAAGTAGATGGAGCACGTAATGTACAAAGGTCCTCTGGCCAGAGGTATAATGGGTGAGCCACTGGAAGAAATGACGTTTACCTTCTCCATGAAACTGTTAACCACTGAAGTGAGGTAGGAGTAGACTCTTTCCTTCTGATCTTTGTTTTGTCCATATTTGCTATGGGATCCTATTCACTTCTTTCAACCCTAGAGCCCAGATAAGGATTGGCAAACTATGGCTTATGGGCCAAATCAGGTCAACCACCTGTTCAATCTCTAAGTCATGTCTGACTCTTTGCAACACTGTGGACTGCAACACGCAGCCAGGCTTCCCTGTCTTTCACCATCTCCCAAGTTTGCTCAAACTCATGTCCATTGAGTTGGTGATGCCATCCCACCATCTCATCCTCTGTTGCCCCCTTCTTCTCTTGACCTAATCTTTCCAAGCATCAGGGTCTTTTCTAGTGAGTTGGCTCTTCGCATCAGGTAAATAAGGTTTTAGCAGAATACAGTCATGCCCATTTGTTTATATGTTGTCTATGGCTACAAGGGACTAGATCTGATAGATAGAGTGCCTGATGAACTATGGTTGGAGGTTTGTGACATTGTATAGGAGACAGGGATCAAGACCATCCCCATGGAAAAGAAATGCAAAAAGCAAAATGGCTGTCTGGGGAGGCCTTACAAATAGCTGTGAAAAGAAGAGAAGCAAAAAGCAAAGGAGAAAAGGAAAGATATAAGCATCTGAATGCAGAGTTGCAAAGAATAGCAAGAAGAGATAAGAAAGCCTTCCTCAGTGATCATTGCAAAGAAATAGAGGAAAACAACAGAATGGGAAAGACTAAAGATCTCTTCAAGAAAATTAGAGATACCAAGGGAACATTTTGTGCAAAGATGGGCTTGATAAAGGACAGAAATGGTATGGACCTAACAGAAGCAGAAGATATTAAGAAGAGGTGGCAAGAATACACAGAAGAACTGTACAAAAAGATCTTCATGACCAAGATAATCACGATGGTGTGATCACTCACCTAGAGCCAGACATCCTGGAATGTGAAGTCAGGCGGGCCTTAGAAAGCATCACTACGAACAAAGCTAGTGGAGGTGATGATTTTCCAGCTGAGCTATTTCAAATCCTGAAAGATGATGCTGTGAAAGTGTTGCACTCAATATGCCAGCACATTTGGAAAACTCAGCAGTGGCCACAGGACTGGAAAAGGTCAGTTTTCATTCCAATCCCAAAGAAAGGCAATGCCAAAGAATGCTCAAACTACCGCACAATTGCACTCATCTCACATGCTAATAAGAGGTGAGGTGAAGTAGCTCAGTCGTGTCCGACTCTTTGCGACCCCATGGACTGTAACCTATTAGCTTCTCTGTCCATGAGATTCTCCAGGCAAGAATACTGGCGTGGATTGCCATTTCCTTCTCCGGGGATCTTCCCAACCCAGGGATCGAACCCGGGTCTCCCACATAGGAGGCAGACGCTTTGACCTCTGAGCCACCAGGGAAGCCCACATGCTAGTAAAGTAATGCTCAAAATTCTCCAAGCCAGGCTTCAGCAATATGTGAACTGTGAACTTCCAGATGTTCAAGCTGGTTTTAGAAAAGGCAGAGGAACCAGAGATCAAATTACCAACATCTGCTGGATCATGGAAAAAGCAAGAGAGTTCCAGAAAAACATCTATTTCTGCTTTATTGACTATGTGGATCACAATAAACTGTGGAAAATTCTGAAAGAGATGGGAATACCAGATCACCTGACCTACCTCTTGAGAAACCTATATGCAGGTCAGGAAGCAACAGTTAGAACTGGACATGGAAGAACAGACTGGTTCCAAATAGGAAAAGAAGTATGTCAAGGCTGTATATTGTCACCCTGCTTATTTAACTTATATGCAGAGTACATCATGAGAAACGCTGGACTGGAAGAAGCACAAGCTGGAATCAAGATTGCTGGGAGAAATATCAATAACCTCAGATATGCAGATGACACCACCCTTATGGCAGAAAGTGAAGAAGAACTCAAAAGCCTCTTGATGAAAGTGAAAGAGGAGAGTGAAAAAGTTGGTTTAAAGCTCAACATTCAGAAAACAAAGATAACGGCATCTGGTCCCATCGCTTCATGGGAAATAGATGGGGAAACAGTGGAAACAATGGCAGACTTTATTTTTGGGGGCTCCAGAATCACTGCAGATGGTGATTGCAGCCATGAAATTAAAAGATGCTTACTCCTTGGAAGAAAAGTTATGACCAACCGAGATAGCATATTCAAAAGCAGAGACATTATTTTGCCAACAAAGGTCCGTCTAGTCAAGGCTATGGTTTTTCCTGTGGTCATGTATGGATGTGAGAGTTGGACTGTGAAGAAGGCTGAGCACTGAAGAATTGATGCTTTTGAAGTGTGGTGTTGGAGAAGACTCTTGAGAGTCCCTTGGACTGCAAGGAGATCCAACCAGTCCATTCAGAAGGAAATCAGTCCTGGGATTTCTTTGGAAGGACTGATGCTGAAGCTGAAATTCCAATACTTTGGCCACCTCATGCAAAGAGTTGACTCATTGGAAAAGACCCTGATGCTGGGAGGGATTGGGGGCAGGAGGAGAAGGGGACAACCGAGGATGAGATGGCTGGATGGCATCACCGACTCGATGGACATGAGTTTGAGTGAACTCCGGGAGTTGTTGATGGACAGGGAGGCCTGGCGTGCTGCTACTCATGGGATCACAAAGAGTCGGACACAACTGAGCGACTGAACTAACTAACTAACTATGGCTGCTTTCCTGGTATAAGAGCAGAGTTGAAAGATGTAACAGAGACTGCCTAGCCCTTTACAGAAAAGAGTGTTGACTATTAATACTAGTCTAGATAATCCTAGAAACTCAGATCCCCAAGACCTATATAGCTTTCATTCATCCTGATCTTCTTCCTAAAGAGAAACCCTCTGCTCTCTCCTTGCTTTTTCTCCTGCTGAATTAAAAACCATCTGAAAGCTAAGATGTGACTTAGAATGCAAAAGAATTAACTTCCACTTGAAACATTTAAAAAAAAAAAATCCTTTGTCTCCATCAGACTGGCAAAACTTTGCAAACTTCCCACTCCCATTGGCTTTCCCTGGCGCTGATTGATTTAACAGAGTATTTTCCATGCACACCCAGGTTTGGCAAATGTAATAAGAGCTGAGAGTGATGACAATACCAATCTGGGAAGATTGATGGACTAGCCCAGGTTTCTCCCCAATGAGGCCAAGCTGGGTGTTGACACAGCAATATGTTTGCCTGCTCATCTCATTAAAGTTTAATGCTTGAAAACTTCTTCTTTGCCTCCCATCAGAGATGGTCTCAAACACAGGAGGCTGCCACACTAGAGACTGATTAAATCTTTCCTTTTGCATCAGGGTTTGAAGGTATTTCTGCAACAGTTGCCAAAATAAGAAATTAATCACTCTGTCTCATTTGTGGCTGTTCTGCAAGGCACAGCAGAAGAGGAAAGAAAGGGAAAAGAAAAGGATTTTGGAAAGGCAGAGATAAACAACCTTCTCGTGGGGCTTTGTGAAGGCTTTGGAATATGGTGATTTACTTCACAATGGAATAGGAACGGGGCCCCCATGCAATGACATATGTTTTTTTCTCTTTCATCTGATGTGAGAGTTGGACTGTAAAGAAGGCTGAGTGGCAAAGACTTGATGCTTTTGAACTGTGGTATTGAAGACTCTTGAGAGTCCCTTAGGTTGCAAGGAGATAAAATCAGTCAATCCTAAAAGAAATCAGTCCTGAATATTCATTGGAAGGACTGATGCTGAAACTGAAGCTCCAGTACTTGGCCACCTGATGTGAAGAACCGACTCATTGGAAAAGACCCTGATGCTGGGAAAGGTTGAAGGCAGGAGGAGAAGGGGACACCAGAGGATGAGATGGTTGGATGGTATCACTGACTCAATGGACGTGTTTGAGCCAGCTCCGGGAGATGGGGAAGGACAGGGAAGCCTGGCGTGCTGTGGTCCATGGGGTCGCAAAGAGTCAGAAATGACTGAGTGAACAACCTTCGTCCTTGCTTGTGTGCCTTCCTTCCTTAAGGAAGATGAGTCTGAACTCTTACTATGCTCTCTTCCCAAACTGTTGATGCCATCTCTTTGGTGGACCTTGTTCCTCCAATCCAGACATTTGGATTCCAGGCTCGCATTAGAGGGGCTTCCTGGTGACTCAGCAGTAAAGAATCTACCTGCAGTGCAGTAGTCCTGGGTTTTATCTGCGTTGGGAAGATCCCCAGGGGAAGGAAATGGCAATCTACTCCAGTATTCTTGTCTGGAAACTCCCACGAAGAGGGGAGCTTGGAGGGCTACATTCCATGGGGCTACAAGGAACCGACTGAGTGACTAAGCACACTTGCAGTAGAATCTGCAGACTGCATGACCTGGGGCAGACACTTGACTTTTGTGTCAAAGGAGGGTTGTCAGACCCTGACCTCCCTTGTGTCAGGGAATGCACGAGAGAAGGGAGAACTTGATATATCACTGCTGTCCCCTGCATGCTCGGAATCTGGCAATAATGAATTACTCCAGGGGCACCTGTGGACCGAGATCTGACTCTGAGTCCCTGCTTTGGGGGGGATGGGGGAGCTGGGCAGCTGATGGCAGGTGCTGCGTCAGTAGGGTGAGGGGAGGAGTGGACTAGGGGGCTTTGCCATGCTTCCTCTTCCCTCAACTCCTCTAGGGTCTCTTGGAGACAGTGTGTTCCTGGGGCCTCTGGGCCAATGACAGGAGGGCCACATCCACCTGGCATGGTGGGCTGTGTGCACGGGTGTCACGGGGACACTGAATAGTAGAAAAGGGTGCAGAGGGATTAAGGTGAAATTTGGGTTCAGGTACTGTCTTAGTTTGTTTGGCTGCTCTAACAAAAACACCATAGACTGAGTGGCTTGTGAGCAACAGACATTTATTTCCCACAGTTCTGGAGGTGGGAAGTCCGAGGTCATAGTTCTTGCCAGCTTTGGTGTCTGAGGGGGCTCTGCTTCCTGGTTCAGGGACAGCTGTCTTCTTGCTGGGTCCTCGCGGGATGAAAGTGATGAAGGAGCTCTCTGGAGGGGTCTCATCTATAAGGGCACTAATCCCATTCATGAGGACTCCACCCTCATGACCTAATCACTTCCCAAAGGCCCCACTTCCTGATACCATTGCCTTTGGGGTTAGGGGTTCCAACATATGAACTCTGGAGGAGACAGCGTTCAGTTCACTGCAGGTGCCCAACAGCTTTTGCCTACTGAGCATCTGAGGTGGACCAGCTGAGGGACCTCAGAGGTGAAGTTGGGGGAATCAAGGTGATTGAAAGCTCCAGCAGCAGATATGGCCCCGGACAGCACCCTCTCCAGCCCTGTTCTTTATGCTGCAAACGTACTGATTGGCTCCCAGCCACACTCACTGTTGCCTTTTCTGGTTCTCTCCCCGCTTCCCCCACCCCCAGCCCTGTCTTCCCATGTCTGGCTCCTTCTCACCATTTGGTCTGCTCTTACACGTCCCTGTCTCTGAGCGGCCTTCCCACCAACCGAGAGCGGCCCCTCTGGCCACACTGCATTCCAGCCCCCTGTTTAGTACCTTTGTCTCCTGCGTCTCAGTCTGCTAGTGTCTCATCTCCTCATTGTTCGCACATGTCCACCAGGAGGAACCTCATCTGTCTGGCTTATGGCTGTTGACCGCGGGGCGGGCACAGAGCAAGCACTCAGCAAACAAGTGAGAGGAAGCAGGGGCTGCCTTAGGGGAAATGACTCCTTCTTTGAACTCCCTCCATTGCCGGAGAATTTGATGGTCACTGCATCTTTATTTTGCAACCAGCTGCTCCATGCCCATGTTGCGATTCTTTCCTAGTTAGAGATCATTTTCAATTAAAAAGTGCATAAACCACAGCCAAAGCACTAGTACGTTTCTGCCCAGTAGAAAGACCCAGATCATGGATTTTATCATTTGCCACCATTGATTTTCCATGAGTAATAATTACATTTTATACACAACATCTGCACTAAGTGATATTTATATCTGCAATTATCTGGAGTAACTTTTAATGTTAAAATATATTATTTTGGGGAGGAGATGGGGATGTTGACTAAATTGAATTTTTTTTCCTTTTGCCATCACTTTTTGTCCAGACAATGCTTATTCTCATATGAAATAATAATTTAGCAATCAGAGCCTGAAATGGTTTTATAAATGAAGTTTGAATTGACATTTTCACCAGCTGGGATAGTAATTTTCAGCTTTCATCAGTGTTGGTGAATTTAGATTCACTCCTGAAATTTACTTTGCTATTATTATCTTAGAAATCCTCTGGAGGATTTTCTCAGATAACACAAGCTCTTCTTTTCGTCACGCTGGGTATTACTCCTTCTGCAAAGCTGTTGGCACATCGCTGTACTCCTTAGCTTGGCATTCAAGGCCTCCTATGGCTGATGCATCTTTTATGGATTCAGAAATGCTTGTTAAGCCTCATCCACGCACCGTGTGTTCCAGGTGCTGGAAATCCAGTGGTGACTGAGACAGATTTCTCCTCCCCTTCTGGAACTTGCAATACAGCTGGGGAGATAGGCAATGAAGAAACAGATTTGGGCAAGAGAGTTTATAGATTCTGATCATTGCCCAAGGGGAACAGGGTGATGAAATAGGAATTTAGGGGGAGGATGCTCTAGGTGGGTTGACTTTGAGGAGAGCGTCTCTAAAGAGGTGACATTTGAAATGACACCTGAAAGATCAGGAGGAACCAGTCAAAAAGAGAGAGGAGGAAAGAATATTCGTGGAAGAAGGAAAAACTGGTGCAAAGGCGGGAAGGTGGGGGCCAGCTGGCCCTTTTGAGTGATAGAAAGGAACTCAGAGTAGCTGGGGTGAGTAAGGGTTTGGGGGAAGCAGCCAGAGGCCAGGCCCTGGAGAGCACCGGAGGTCTTGTTAAAGGGACTGCATTTTATTCTGAGAGTGTGGGTTGGGGAAATTTAATTAAGTGGTATATGCACTCTGTGTGTATTAAGTCATGTCAGACTCTTTGTGACCCCATGGACTATAGCCCGCCAGGCTCCTCTGTCCATGGAATTTTCCAGGCAAGAATACTGGAGTGGATTGTCATCTCCTCCAGGGGGTCTTCCCAAACCAGGGATCAAACCTACTTCTCTCGAGTCTCCTGCATTGGCTGGCGGGTTCTCCACCACTAGCGCCGCCTGGGAAGCCCAGTGGTGTATGAGTGCTAGTCATTGTTCAGTTTAGTGTGTGTTTTCAGAAGGTCACGCTGGCTACTGTGAGGATGATGCAGGGTGGAGGGCAGTCTTGGTACCATGGCAGAGGCTGTGGTTCCATGGAAAAGGCTGTGGCTTTTGTTCAGGCTGGAGATGAAATGATGGTACCTTGGACCCAACTGCTGGTGGTGGGGATGGAGAGAGGTGGGCGTGTTGAGAGATGGACAGTCACACATCCAGCTTAATGGTGGCTTATTTCCCAGCAGAAACCTTCTTTCTGCCAGATGGTCCTGCCCTGTAATGCGTGTTATCCTGATGTGGGGCTGAGTCTCCCGTACCCCACCCTCCCTGTTGCTCAGCACTTCCTCTCCACCTGTTGTCATCTCTGGGTTCTTAGGATTGGATCCACGATCTTTCCTCTGTGAATTCTCTGGCTGCTGCAGGTCTGCTGGCCTTACCCCCCCTCCTGTGCCCTTTTCCCATGCCCATTGTCAGTGGTTCTCGGGGGGTGGAGTGGGTAAATGGCTCCAGGTCAGCTGGATGAAATGCAGTCTCCGGAACCTTGTCCTGCAGGGGATTCTGATTCACTGGGTCTTCCTGGGTCCCAGGAGTCTGACTTCTTACAAGCAGCATCTTGGTGCTGATGCTGGCAGCCCCGTCTGGCTCTGTTCTGTCTTCTGACATTTCAACCCGCTCACGTTGCATCTTCTGTTCTAGATCATACACCCTTGGAGGGTGAAAGTGAAAGTGAAGTTGCTCAGTCATGTCTGACTCTTCGCGACCCCATGAACTGTAGCCTACCAGGCTCCTCCCTCCATGGATTCTCCAGGCAAGATTACTGGAGTGGGTTGCCATTTCCTTCTCCAGGGGATATTCCCGACCCAGGGATCGAAACCGGGTCTCCCTCATTCCAGGCAGACGCTTTAACTTCTGAGTCACCAGGGAAGCCTTGGAGGGTAGAACCAGACATTACTTCATGTTTGTCATCCCCTGTGCCTGGGCCTGTGTGGTGCAGGAAGAGATGCTCAAGTGTCTGTCCTGTGGCTGGTCAGCCTGTCCTGGCACAGATGGCATTGCCCCCCTTCCCCGTTTGCTGCACCCAGGCCCCAGATTTCCTCCCTTCCTTCTACTTGGTAACACCTGTTGATTGCTCAGTCCAGATTTGAAAGTTAACTCTGCACTGATTCTTTCACTCCCACTGTTTAGAAGGACAAAAGGAAGCTTAGAGAAGCTAGATCCCTTGACTGAGACCCCACAGTTAGGGCAGGATAAAGATCGGAACCCAGAATTCTCTGACTCCAAAATGGCCCCTCATCATTTCTTTTCCCTCCGTTAGCAAATATTTATTGTGTGCCTATCACGTGCCACGCACAAGTCTCCTGCTGTCTCCCTTTTCCCTCTTCCTACCCTCAAATTCTCCTGGGTCTGCCCTCGGGGAGAACAGATTAGTCCACTCTGTGCAAGGGTCAACCCTTCAAATGCTTGTAGGCAGCTCTTAGGTTTCCCCCATGACTCTTGCTGTATGATACCTCCTGACTCAGAGTTCTCTCCTACCCTGGGCACCTCTCTGGGAACACCCTTCTCAGCCAGTGCCCCTTTGAAAGTGGAGCCACCTTCGGAGGCTCCAGGTCTGGTCCCATTAGGGCAAAGCAGTCATGTCGGTGTTAATTCCATAAACTCCTGGGATGGTGACTTCTTCACCACATAGTTGATTCACCAGCTTGCTGGTCTCCTAGGGACAGCTTCCATCTATAATTCTGCATTGCCTTTAAGATTGCAATTTTGGCTCCATTTTACCTCTCATCTTCCTCAAATCCCAGTGAAGCAGACTGTAAGGGCAAGGAATGTGTGACTAAGAGAAGTTATGCCCCAGAGATGTCTTACAGTGACCAGACATCATAATTTTTAATATATATATATATTTTTACAGCAACTGCTTTCAGCATTATATGAGCCCCATAAAAGAAAACATGATTATCCACTTCCCAGCCAAGCAGGCTCCCAAGTTTCTAAATCAATTAATAGCAGATGAACTATATGGTCACCCTGCCCATCAAGTGAAAGGGTTAGTGGAGGATGGGAGGTGGCGGGAAAGCAGGGCGCCCCTTGCGTTAAGAAGGTTTTCTCTGGAAGCCGATGGGGCTGCAGTCAAACCTCAAGCTGGCTTTGGCTAAGTTACTTAAGCTCTCAGAGCATCAGTTTTCTGATCTGGCAACAGTGGCATCTCCTTCCTGAGTTGCTGAAGTATTAAATGAGAAGGTGTGTGCAAATCGCTAAACACAGGACGTGGTAACATGGTCATTGCTTAGTGAAGGTCAATCTGACTGTTATTGTTGTTGCGGGGGGGTGCAGGCAGGTAAGGAGCTATAGTGCAGACTGATCAGTGGGGCAGGCAGAAGGGAGCTGTGGTCTTAGTTAAACCAGGGGAAGGAGTCCAGAGGGACGTCTTGGAGGAGGGGGTGAATGAGGTGGTGCAGAGGATGGTTGATCCAGGCAGAAGGATCAGAACAACCTCAGGGAGAGAAGAGAGGCTGGTCCTCCTTCTGGGTGGTGTGTCCCGGTGCATGGGGCCTCTCCAGAGGACGGGGAGAGGCTGCTGAGTGTTCTTCCCCAGACCGGCTGGAGAGCACGGGGGAGGACTCCGGGTATCAGATCTCAGGCTTCAGCCCCTGGCGCCCTACTTCTCCCCTAGATCACTCTGCTCTGCTTCTCCAGGTCTGACTGGAGACTTGCCTTTGTGGCAGCTGCTGTAGGTGGCAGCAGAAGCCCGACAAAGCCTGTCTCTTCAGGTCAGCGAGAGGGGAGGAGATGTAATCAGGACCATGTGGTCTCCAGCCTCTGTTATCACCACTGTGGTTAGACTGGGAGCTGAGGGGGTGCAGGCTGGTGGCAGCCGCATTAACAGATTTCTCTATTGAGTTAGAGTCTTTCTGCAGACGTGTGTGGGCTCTGCCGCGCCGGAGCCTGCCCTGCGAATCGGATCTTTATCAGATCGACTCCTGTCGGCTCCAGGCGCCTCCTGTGCCCCTCTCCCCGGGGGACCCTGAGAGACGGCCAGAGCAGGGACACCAGGGCACAGATGCTGAGGGATCAAGACCTTCACAGACCCGGTCCCGGCTGACTCCCCACTGCAGTGTATATTGATGCAGCCAAGTTCTGTTCTTGCCCCTGATGGGCCCTTTGATTCTTCTGTTCAGAGGTGTCAAATACATGCCTCTCCTCCATGGTATTGTCTCCTCCTTCCCCGGTACCCCAGGCAAGTGCCTAAGGTGCTTATCGCTCAGAGGCAAGACAGTTCAGTTCAGTCTCAGTCTTGTCCGATTCTTTGTGACCCCGTGGACTGCAGCATACCGGGCTTCCCTGCCCATTACCAACTCCCAGAGCTTGCTCAAACGCACGCCCATCAAGTCAGTGATGCCATCCAGAGGCAAGGCAGCCCAGTGGTTAAGGCACAGGCCTCTTCCTGGGTAGGCAGGGATAGGCGTGACTGCCATTGTTTCTGTGTGACTTTGGGTAAGAGAATTAACCTCTCTGTGCTTTAGTTTTCTCCTCTGTGAGATATACCGCCTACATCTTAGCTCTCATTTTTGTTCTTATGGGAGGATCTGAGAAGACTTTTGGTTTTATGGACAAATCAGCCTGCCTTTGGGAAGTCATTCTTCATCCCCCCGCCACCCCGCCCCAAAAAAACTGTCTTGTTTTGTAACAATGCTGAGATTTAATTCAGATCTTATACACTTCATTGAAGCAGGAAATGGCAACTCACTCTAGTATTCTTGCCTGGGAAATCCCATGGACAGAGGAGCCTGGTGGGCTACAGTCCCTGGGGTCCCAAAGAATCAGACATGACTGAGGAAGAGAAGTGCCTGGGTCTCTGAAGGTATCACTGAGCTGAGATGTTATATACACTTCACCCACTCAAAGTGTGCAAGTCTGTGGTTTCAAGTGTACACAGTTTGCAAGCACTGCCTCAATCAGTTTTAGAGTATTCTCATCACCCCCAAAAGAGAACCATACCCTTTAGCTATCAAACCCCAGTCCTCCCACCCCGCCCACCCCCAGACCCCCAGCAGCCACTAATCTACTTTCTGTTTCTGGATTTGCCTCTCCTAGACATTTCATAGAAATGACCTTCTGGGGCTTCCTCGGTGGCTCAGATGGTAAAGAATCCACCTGCTAATGAAGAAGACACGGGTTCTGTCCCTGGGTCAGGAAGATGCCGTGGAGGAGGAAACAGAAACCCACTCTGGTATTCTTGCCTGGGAAATCCCTTGGACAGGCTACAGTCTATAGGATCACAGAAGAGTCTGACACGACTTAGTGTCTACACAACAACAACAAAATATATGTAATATAAAATTAAAAAAGAAAGAAAGAAGGAAAGGACCTCCTTCCTTCCTGGCTGGGTGTCAGCCACCCCTGTCCTGCCCTCTAGGACAGGGAGGGGAAATGGCTTACCTGTTACCCCGGAGCTGGTTTGGGGCTGTCTCCCCAGCCCCCTCCTCCTGTCCAGAGGGCTTGGCATGGAGGAAACCTGCCAGCCAGGCCTTGTCGCTCACAGCACAAGAAGCTTGGCTCCCAATTACTCATTTCAAACTCAATTTGTGGCTCTGCCAAGAGCAGCAGCGTCCCCTGTGCATGTAACCCGGATTATTCCCGCCCTGCCCCCCCACCCACCGTGGGCCCTGGGGGCCTGGATCATGCAGCAGGCATCCTCCCAGGACCTACAGCTGCCCAGTGAGCTGGAGCCTGCCGGGAGCCTGCTGGGCCTCTGTCTCTGCTCAGTGAAGCCTGCCCAGCCTGGCCCCAGCTCCTGGATAACAAGGCTGTCCTTGGCTTCTGTCTTCAGGCCACGGAGAGACAGTTTCCTACAGTGAGACCAGTGGTCCTGACTGCTATGACCGTAAACTTGGCCAGACTCACCGTCCATGTCGGCACAGTCCTCCGCAGGCCCCATTCATTGAGTAGGCTTGGGTTGACCTCCATGTGTGGACTTTTGTATTTTTGTGTAACTTAGCACTCTATCTTTTATCACCATGAGGTGGTGAAGGGGGCCTGTGCCATTTCCATTGAGCAAGCCGGGCAGACACGTGAGAGCAGGCGTGTGTCTCCCATTTGCTGAGCACCTGCAGGGGGCAGACACCAGGGTGGGTGTTAACTCTTGTACTCTCCCTGCCACACGCTTGGCTCCACTTTCAGTGAGGAGGCTGAAGCTTAGGAGGACAGAAGCATGACCAGGCCATGAGTGGCAAGGTTGGATCTGGGCTGAAGCCAGACTTCCTGGCTGCAGAACACGTGCTGACCCCCAGCAGGGAAGGAAGGAGGCCATTTCTTTAAAACCTCCAGCCTGAGCAAATCCACAGAAACTGCAAGTAAATTAGTGGTTGCCAGAGGCTGGGAATATTGGTGCATTTGGGAGGTGATAGCTAAGGTTCGGAGAAGGCAATGGCACCCCTGGGCTGCCGTCTATGGGGTTGCAAAGAGTTGGACACGACTGAAGCACCTTAGCAGTAGTAGCAGCAGCTAAGGGTAGGGAGATCCTGTCGGGCGCGATCCACAAGTTGTGCGACCACCACCACAATCAGTTTTAGAACACTGTCGTCACCCCAGGAGGTTGTCTGCTATTGTGTACTGCCCGACTGGCTTGGTGGGAATGGCACAGCCCTCTACCTCCTGGAAGATCATAGTGTGACACTGTTCTAATTGTGCTGGTGGTCATGTGACTGATGAATATATTAAAAACCGCTGACTTGTACGCTTAAATGGGTGAACTGGGTGGTTAACGAACCATATCTCGATAAAGCCATGGCCAAAAGGGAAAAAATGAGGAATTGATGTTTGCAAGGCTGCATAAACCTCCCATCCCACACCTTCCCAACCACCCCCTAGGTAACACCTGGAATTTCCCGTCTTCACATTTAACTCAGCGGTCCTTGGGATGACCTTGAACCCCAGATGGCAGAAACCATTGTCTAGAGTCTCTAGTTGCCCTGCGCAGCTGGATGCTGGCTTGTTTCACTTCAATCGCTGCTCATAGGATCCTGGTAATGCGCCGTCTTTTATTTCGGATCCCAGCTACGTATTTCCACAGAGTCCAGGAGAGTCTGGGTTGGGTTTAATCCACTGGCTGGTCCCTGAGCAACTTTTGCAGTCTGAGATTCTAGGTGTGATATGTGTGGGTGGGCAGAGACAGCCCCTCCCAACTCCCAGCCCCCCGCCCCCACCCCACAGTCCCTCTTCTGCTGCCTCGCTTGCCCTCATCGAGTCTGGGGACCAGTCTGAGCACAGCCAGACCCAGGCCCTGCGCTGAGAGCCACCTCATCTGTGTGGGCTCCTGCCTCTCACTTTGCTGAGAAGGTTTCTGTCTCCTTGTCAGCCCTGACTGCATGACAGACGCCCGTCTCACAGGAGGGGTGAGAGTGAAGGAAACCCTGCCCCAGCATACTTTGGAAGCCCGTGGCTTTTGTGGGGTTGCTTGGGGATCCCCTGTGGGGGTGTGTTTGGAGGGGCCGAAGCCTCGTGCAGCCAGGACGCATCAGCTGGCAAACCCAGGCGCAGCCTCACTCTCCCTGTGCTGGAGACCTTCTCTTACCCTCTCTCCCAGCTCCGCCGGGTCACGGTTCCCTGAGCAAGGTGCATTCCGGTCCTGGGAGGAGAGATGACATTGCCCAGATTACAGGTTGGCTCTGGGGTCCTGGATCATGAAACCCCTACCAGTAATGAGAACGAGGAGCCCTGCCCTGCCTTTCAGCCTGGGCTGCTCTATACCCACCGGTGGGCCAGCTGGGCTTTGCCATCCTTGACATGTGCCTCTCTTCTGCCTGCTGGGAACCCTGTGAAGGCAGGACCCCAAAGTCCTGTCGTCAGCCCCTCCCGGCGTTCAGCTGGGACCCTGTACCAATGACAGGCTAGGACCACGTGTGGATGAATGCAGTGCTGGCAGCTGGTGGGCACAGAGGTGGAGGGTTGACAGGCCCTTGTCCAGTCGCTTCCTGCCTCTGTCCTCTGTCCTCATGGACTCAGTGTCTCCTCCTTCCTCCTTCATCTCCTGGACCTTCCCTTCTCTGGTCTCTTCCCAGTCATCCAAGTCCGGGTGGATGAAGCCAGATCAGAGAAAAACAAACAAATTAGAAATGTCCCCAGAGTAACATGAATATAAATAAGGATGCAGAGGCTTCTGCTTGCCCGCTGATTACTCACACATCGTTCCAGAGGCGTCGTCGGCCTAGCTCAGCTCCACGGAATGTAAAGATAAATTAAACCTATTAATCACCCCTGGCAGTGGGGCTGGCCTGAGCCAAGACTGGGAAGGTAGGCTTTAGGATGGAGATGAACCAGCGAGAAGGGAACCCAGTGCATCACAGAGTCCCTGGGGGAGGCAGCACCTGCTCTCTAAGAAACCCTTCCTTACTGTGCTGTAAAGAAAGTGTTAGCTGCTCAGTCGTGTCTGACTCTTTGGGACCCCCACCTTTGACTGTAGCCCACCAGGCTCCTCTGTCCATGGGATTCTCCAGGCAAGAATTCTGGACTGGGGTGCCATTCCCTTCTCCAGGTATCTTCCTGACCCAAGGACTGAACACAGGTCTTCTGTATTGCAGGGAGATTCTTCATCATCTGAGCCACCAGAGAAGCCCCTACCAATCTTGATTCTCTCTAATGTGGCCGATGGATACTTCAGAAGCTGTCCTGTTTGGGGGACATCATCCCATTCAGAATGGGTCTGAACCCTTCTTTCACCCTCTTCACACGCTCCCTTTATGGTCCCTTTTTCATCTGCTACTGTCTTGCATCTGCCCTTCTGTTCGCTCAAGCCTTGACTCAAAAGTCCCCTTCCAGAGACCACCAGATCTAGAATCCTATCCCTTCCCCCAGCACTTTGTTTTCCTCATAGTGGGTCCCTGGGGCTCAGCACAACCTGGGGTCGAATCCTGGCTCTGCTATAAGTTGTGTGCAAGCTTTCTGTGCCTCAGTTTCCCCACCTTTAAAAATGGGATTGAACAGAAGCTACTTCACGGGGTTGTGGTGAGGACAGAGGGCACACGTTCATGTCAAGTGTTTAGAACGATGCCTGGCGTGGAGTCAGCAACATTGACTACTGTTGCTGCCGTGGCTCCTGTTACAATTGCTGCTCTGATTTTTGGAATGCTTTGCCAGGACTGGAAACCATCTCCTTATTGATTGGTGTTGATCATCTGTCTTTCTTCCCTCAGCAGCATGTGAGCTCCACGAGAGCAGAGGTGTTCTTGCCTTTGCTCCCTCCAGTTTCTCTGCCGTGGGGAGCATGTGTGGGTGTTCAGTAAGCATGGGGTGAACGAATGAACCAGGTGTTGGTGAACATCGGGCTGAATGGGCAATTTCCCAAGCGGCTGGAGTGGGCAGAGACCCACCGGCTCTGTTTTCTGGATATTAAAGCGACATTTCCTGTGCATTGAGTTGTATCCACCCGCCCTCCCACCAATGGTGTGTTGAAGTCCTAACCCCCAGTACCTGTGGATGTGACCTTATTTGGAAATGGGGTCTTTTAGATGTAATCAAGTTAAGATGAAGTCATGCTGGATTGGGGTTGGCCCTACTCCAGTGGACTTCCCAGGTGGCACTAGTAGTAAAGAACCCGCCTGCCAATGCAGGAGATGCAAGAGATGTGGGTTTGATCCTTGAGTTGAGAAGAGCCCCTGGAGAAGGAAATGCAACCCACTCTAGTATTCTTGCCTGGAGAATCCCATGGGCTGAAGAGCCTGGCAGGCTACAATCCATGGGGTTGCAAAGAGTCGGTCATGACTGAGGGGTCTTGTAGGACCTCTGCCAGCAAATGACTCAAATGACTGCTCCAGTGGCTGGTGTCCTTATAAAAGGAGGAAATCTGGACACACGCACACGGACATAGGGAAGAAGGCCGTGCAAGGATGGAGGCAGATTTGAGAGCTGCATCTGCAAACCAGGGAATGCCAGGGGTTACTCACAGCCACCAGGAGACAGGAAGAGGCGAGAAGGAGTCTCCCTAGAGCCTTTGGAGAGCCTTGTGGACACCTTGATTCCAGTCATTGGCTATTTGCAACTGTAAGAGACAGGGTTTATGCTGTTTGGGGCCATCTGGTTTGTGGTGACATGTCATGGCAGCCCCTAGGGAGCTAGCACAGCTTTTTCCGTGCGCTCATGTCCTATCGGGATGGGAAAGAAGTGGGTGAGTCAGCCCAAGTCGGTGTGTTCATTTTCCGTTGCTCCATAACATTATACAAACTTAGCAGCTTGATCAGAGAAGGTGATGGCATCCCACTCCAGTACTCTTGCCTGGAAAATCCCATGGATGGAAAAGCCTGGTAGGCTACAGTCCATGGGGTCGCGAAGAGTCAGACATGACTGAGCGACCTCACTTTCACTTTTCATTTTCATGCATTGGAGAAGGAAATGGCAACCCACTCCAGTGTTCTTGCCTGGAGAATCCCAGGGATGGGGGAGCCTGGTGGGCTGTTGTCTATGGGGTTGCACAGAGTTGGACACGACTGAAGCAAATTAGCAGTAGCAGCAGCAGCTTGATACAACACATTTATCTTCTTCTTTTAAAAAAAGTTTATTATTTATTTGGCTGTGCTGGATCTTAGTTGAGGGATCTTTGATTTCTGTTGTGGCACGTGGGATCTTTAGGTGTGGTTTGTGAGATCCAGTTCCCTGACCATGGATCGAACTCCTGGCATTGGAGTGCAGAGTCTTGGCCTCTGGACCACCAGGGAAGTCCCGCATATAAAATATTTATTATCTCACTGCATCTGAGTCGAGAGTCTGGGCAGGTCTTAGCCGGATCCTCTGCTTCTAAACCATATAGGCAGCAATCATGGTGTTGGCCAGGGCTGAGGTCTCATCTGAGGCTTGAATGGGAGGAATCCAATCCCTTGTTGCTCTAAGTCCTGGAGCCCCAGTTCTGTTCAAAAGCCACCCACCATTCTTTGGCTTGTGGGTCTCCTTACCCCCAACATGGCCACTTGCTTCATCAAAGCCAGCAAGGGTGAGGGAGTTTCCAGAAGGTGGACATTGCAGTTTTCATGTAGTGTAATCACCCTGATACTATCCAAGTGTGGTGTTGGCAAAGACTCTTGAGAATCCCTTAGACAGCAAGCAGATCAAACCAGTCAATCCTAAAGGAAATCAACCCTGAATATTCTCTGGAAGGTCTGATGCTAAAGCTGAAGCTCCAGTACTTTGGCCACCTGATGGGAAGAGCTGACTCACTGGAAAAGACACTGATGCTGGGAAAAATTGAAGGCGGGAGGAGAAGGGGATGACAAAGGATGAGATGGTTAGATAGCTTCACTGACTGAATGGACGTGAGTTTGAGCAAACTCTGGGAGATAATGAAGGACACATGGAAGCCTGGTGTGCTGCAGTCCATGGGGTCAGAAAGAGTTGAATACAACTTAGAAACTAACAACAATTACCTTTGCCATATTCTATCCACTTAAAGAAAATCACAGGTCTTGCCCACACTCGAGGACAGGGGACGGCGCAGTATGGCTCTCAGGAGGTGAGGATGACGGGCCACCTCAAAGCGTGTTGAGCAGAGTCAGGTTGGCAGAAGTTGAGAGCCAACCAGACCTCTGACATCTGGTGGGACTGTGTCCTTTGTGGGCAAGCAGATGCGGAGCAGTTCCTATGGCAACTGACAGTCTGAGGCTTCTGCCAGGTCCCTAAGGTCGTGGGAGCTCTGTCTTTGCTTGTTCCTCTCAAGCCAGAGGTGCACATAAGCTCGGGGATCTTGTTGTAAACTCAGTTGATTTCTCTTACAGCTACACTCTACTCAGTCATACTGAGGGTAACTGTGTCTGAAATGCCAGGGGTGCAGCATGAAGCAGAGACGAGTTGCGTTTCCACTCTCACAGCCTTAGTGTCCAGTGTGTGATTTAGACAGTAGAGAGCCACATGCCTAGGAGCATGTGACGACCCACTGAGATCTGTGCTGTGACGTGCAAGGGCAGTGCGGGAGCAGAGGGCCTTTGGATCAGACGTGGCCCTGGGTGATGAGGGGTGAGTACAAGCAGGTAAAGCCACAGATGGAAAGGTCCTGCAGCTGGATGGACTGTGGAGCATTCTGGGCTGAGAAGACTGGCAGTGCCCTCTGTTGTCTTCCCTGTGGACTATAAGCTTCAGCATGGCAGGGCCCTTGGTCATTGTCATATGTGTGTCTCCAGCACCGCACACTATGCTGTTAGCACTCAAGGAATATCTGAAGTGAGAAAACAGAGAGAGTGAAGGGGAGAGTGGAATGAGAGGAGGTGGCTGGGGCCCCAGGGTGCAGGCTTTGTGAAACTCTGTCCCTGTTCCAAAGAGCAGTGGTGGGCCCTCTGAGGTTCACCCCACTCCCCAGGGGAGAGCCACCTTTGGGATGCATTTTCAGTACTCCCTGTGGCTGTCGTGTGGACGATGGATTGAGGAGCAAGAGAGGGGGTGCAGGAGGGCATAGGATGGGGGCAGGGCCCTGGGCCAGGCTGATGGATGTTCAGAGCCAGGTGGTTACATACACAGAGAAGAGTGGATGGATCCAAGAGATTCTGTTGGAGGTAAAAGTGAGGGCTTGGCAGTGGATATGTAAGTAAGAGGCTGAGGCCATGCCCAGTAGCTCCTGTCATGGCCTGGCTGAGTGTCCCCTGAATCGGAAAGTGGTCTATTTTTTAATCCTATGCTTTTAGAGGGTGACCACGTGGCATCAAGTGCATTGAAGTTCAAAGCTCAGCTCCGCCCTTCCCAGGACACATCGCTAAAACTTCTGATATTCCATCACCTTCCCTTCGGGAGGGGCCTGACATACCTGCTTGTCAGGACCGTTGTAAAGATCCATGATGCTCAAGTGAGGGAAGGCACCAGCACAGGGCCTGGCCCAGAGCCTGCCAGCTGTGTGACTTGTACTGGCTGCTCAACCTTTCTGCACCTCAGTTCCCTGGTTGCTAAGACAGAGCCCGCTATTCTGCGATTGCAATATGACAGACTGGTCCAGAACTCGGTGGCTTTAAACGGCAATCACATTAGCTCATGTCACCGCGGGTTATCTGGGCCCTGGATGATCCTGGCTGGGTGTGGGGCAAGTCCTTCTTCCTGCAGGCGTGTGAGTCCGTGGGTGGCTCTGTTCCTTGTGTTTCTCATCCCGCTCAGTGGAGCATGCAGGGCCTGTTGATCTCATGGAGTTGGCAGGATACAAGAGGGAAGCAGAAAGACATGGAGCCTCTGAAGGCCCAGCCTTGTCACCTCTGGACCTGGCACCAGTGGCCAAAGCAAGGGACATGATCGAGTCCAGACTCAGGACAGGGAAGGACATTCTGCCCAGGGTGAAGCCAGAGTGAAGGTGAGAACATAGTGGAAGTGAAGAATCGAGGCCGTCAGTTCAGTCTTCCAAGGTCGTTAACCTGTAGAGTTGCCCTCCTCAGAGATGGGTATGACGGTTAATTTTATGAGTCAGCTTGGCTGGGTCACTGGGTACTTGTGTTTTGGTCAAACATTCTCTGTGCTCCTCTTAGGGAGTTTTTGGATGAGATTGACATTGAAAAATGGGTGGACTTGAGTAAAGCAGATTCCGTCTGTCTGTGGGTGGGCTTCCTCCATCAGCTCAAGACCTGAACAGAACAAGAGGCCAGCTTCCTCCAAGCAAGAGGGAATCTCCAGCTGAGAGCTTTCAGAATTCCTCTGTGGCATTGACTTTTTCTCCTGACTGGCCTTTGAACCGGCCTGTAAGCTCTCCATGTGGCTCCTGAACTACTGGCCCACCTACAGATTTTGCATTTACCAACCTCCTTAGTTGTATGAACCAATTGCTATGATAAGTCTCTTTGTCTCCCTGTCATTGTCTGTCTGTCTTTGTCTCTCTGCCTAATGCATTGGTTCTGTTTCTCTGATGAGAGTGGAATGAGAGGAGGTGGCTGGGGGCCCAGGGTGCAGGCTTTGTGAAACTCTGTCCCTGTTCCAAAGAGCAGTGGTGGGCCCTCCGAGGTACACCACTGTACAGAGAGAAAAATGAGCTACTCCACACCAAGCTCCTAGAACCCAGCCTGGCACGTCATAAATGATCTGTGTAAACTGGAGTGTCTTAGCCTCAGCACTGTTGACACCTTGGGCCAAATATTTCTCTACCCTGGGGCTTCCCTGTTAGCTCAGCTGGTAACGAATCCACCTCAATGCAGGAGACCCTGGTTCGATTCCAGGGTCAGAAAGATCCCCTGGAGAAGGGATAGGCTACCCACTCCAGTATTCTTGGGTTTCGTGGTGGCTGAGACAATAAAGAATCTGCCTGCAAAGCAGGAGACCTGGATTCGATCTCTGGGTTGGGAAGATCCCCTGGAGGAAGGCATGACAACCCACTCCGGTATTCTTGCCTGGAGAATCCCATGGACAGAGGAGCCTGGCAGGCTATAGTCCGTGAGGTTGCAGACTCAGACACGACTGAGTGACTAAGCACAGCAATAGTGGGGGCCCATCCTGCATGTCGTAGGGCGTTTAGCAGCTTCCCTGGCCTCCACCCACTAGATGCCAGTAGCACTGCCCAGCCATGACAACCAAAACCAGAGATGTCTCTAGACTTGGCCAGAGGTCCTCTGGTTGAGAGCCACTGGTGAAAAGCTTAGTCATCCTTAGTATTGTCTGAGTCACTGTATACCATGGCTCCACATGACTATTATTGTTATTGTTCTCTTTTGCTATTTTATTGAAGCCATTGCTGTGAAAGGGAGGAGCCATATAATGAAACAGTCAGCTGTGAAGTGCAGTTTGTTTTTCTAATTTGTCTTCAAAGGAATTAGAAAGTTACATAGAGCTCAGATTAAGCCCTGGCTCCCAAAGGTTTTGGAAGAGGAAACTAGCTATTCTTATCCCTAGAAGCATCAGTAGCTGCATCTTAAACAGTGGCAGGGGCTGAACACAAATGCTCTTAGTTTTGAACCTCCGGTTTGAGGACGTGTGCAAAGTGAAGAGGAGTGAGCATTCTGGTCTCTTTGTTTTCTCTGCAGAGATCCTCAGGGGGTGCCTTTATTTTTCTTGCCATAAGGTTTTCATTATTTTCTCTCTGTCTCCTTCCCTCCCTCCCCTGTAGCCCTCCTCCATCCCTCTTCACACACACATAAACACACACACACACATACCCCATGAACAATTAATAACCTTGGGAGATAGCTTCAAATATTATTCTCATTTTATAGATGAATAAGCTGAGGCTGAGAGAGGTAAAGCAGCTAGCCTGGAGTTGTACAGCAAGTGAGTGAATTGAACTCATGTTGGTTTGATTTCAGTGTTCAGCCTCCTAAACACAACATAATTACTTTATCAGGGTGAATCTGACTATGTCCCTAAAGGTCTCAGAATCTTGCTGAGGGGGAGACCAGAAGATTGAAGTGAATTGTTACTCCCCAGCTGTGTGGGGTACAGCCTGCCTGAATGAAGTGTGTAAAGCACCAGGTATTAAAGTTTATGAGTCTATTAATCCACGGCTTTGGAGGAATTAAAGTTTCATATTGATGATAAACCTTCCCTAATAAAACGTAAGGGAAGCAGGAATAAATCTCTGATTCCAAAGGACCCCAAACCACTTAAACAATTGTATGTGAGATGGATGGGTGCTATGGCAGTGGGGTGATATGTCTTGTCCAGTGGAGGGTACTTTGGCAAAGTGGTTTTTTTGCTTCAGCTAAGTGGTGGAGATAAAATGATGGATGTGTGCTATTGATTTCATGGGAGTTTGCAGGAGAGTGAGCACAGCTGGATGAGAACCCCCGGTGCAGCTGAAAGCTGCTGAATATGCATTTAGGAGGAGACAAAAGGCATTCTGGGTGGCCAGTTTCATCAAAAAGCGAAAAGCTGGCAAATATGTGGCAATCACTCTCCCTCCCTCTGTTATTCTCTCTCTCTTTTCTCCTTCCCACCTCCCTCCATCCATCCTTTCTTTCCTCCTCCCCTCCCCCCCCCCCCACCTCCCTCCCTATTTTTGTCACATGAGGAGTGTCTCAGTGGGCATAGGTGAGCTGTGGGGTATAGATGTTGACTCTAACACAGTCCTGGATTAGAATCCTAGATTTGTTGTGTATTAGCGCTGTGACTTTGAGCAATTTACTTAATCTCTCTTGGCTTTGGTTTATTTTTACTTTTTTAAATAAAAATAGAATAGTTTTATATCTTCAGAAATGTTGGAAAGATAGCTCAGTGCGCTCCCATATATCCTGTCCCCCGCTTCGCCTATTGTTTCTCATGATTAGACTGAGCTATGGGTTTGGGCGAGGAAGACCGTGGAGATAAAACACCATTCTCACCAGACGCTACCAAGGGTTGCCAGCTCCCAGCACGACTGCCGCTGCTGCTGTCGGCCTTGGTCACCTGGCTGAGGTGTGGCTCCTTTGTCATGATTGATGGGCCAGTATTGACGCACTGTTAGCAGCTAACGCGGGAGTCGATGAGGGACAGGGAAGTCCGGCGTGCTGCAGTCTGCGGGGTCGCAAGGAGTCAGACACAGCTGAGCAACTGAACTGAACTAAATTCTTCCTGAAGGTTTCCTTGTCTCCTACTCATGCCTGTTTACTGTCCCAGGATCCTCTCCAGGGCACCACGACCGTCACCAGACAGTCCTCAGGCTGTCTTTGGTTTTTTGAACATTTTAATTGTGGTAAAAGTCACACACAAAACATGCTACTTGAGCCATATTTGAGTGTCCAGTTTAGTGGCACTAAGTACATTCACCGTGTGGTGCAACTCTCACCGTTGTCCATCTCCCAAAGTGTTCACCTTCCTAAACTGAAACTCTGTCCCCATCTAACACTGACTTCCTGTTCCCCCTTCCCACCGCTTCCCCCGGCCCAGCATCTCCCTAAGCTGAAACTCTGTCTCCATCTAATACTGACTCCCTGTCCCCCCCTTCCCACTGCTCCCCCGGCCCGGCATCTTCCTAAACTGAAACTCTGTCCCTATCTAACACTGACTCCCTGTTCCCCTCCCCACCGCTCCCCCTGGCCCAGCATCTCCCTAAGCTGAAACTCTGTCCCCATCTAATACTGACTCCCTGTCCCCTTCCCACCGCTCCCCCGGCCCGGCATCTTCCTAAACTGAAACTCTGTCCCCATCTAACACTGACTCCCCGTTCCCCTCCCCACCGCTCCCGCCGGCCCGGCAGGCATCTGCCAGTGCACTTTGTCTCTGTGACTTTGAAATGGTCCTTGTCATTAATGACCTTGAGAGTTCTGAGGACGACTAATCAGGTGTCTTGCAGACTGTCCCTCGGTTGGGATCTCTCTGGTGTGTTTCTCATGATTAGACTGAGCTATGGGTTTGGGCGAGGAAGACCGTGGAGATAAAACACCATTCTCACCAGACGCTACCAAGGGTTGCCAGCTCCCAGCACGACTGCCGCTGCTGCTGTCGGCCTTGGTCACCTGGCTGAGGTGTGTCTCAGCTGTCTCCACAGTGCAGCTCGTCCTTTCCACTTTCCCCAGCTGTAGCCCTGGAAGGAAGTCTCTGTGTCAGTTCACACTTAAGGAGTCAGGGTTCACGATCCCCCTTTCTTGAGGGCGGTGGGTGTCTACATAAAGTTTAGGATTCTCCTGTATGGGATACTTATTCATTCTTCCATATTTACTTATTCAGTCATTTATTTACATCAAGGTAGATATTAATTTTATGCTTTGAGTTATGATCCAATACCACATTACCTATTTTGTTGCTCAAATTATTCCAGCTTCATTGGGACCTTACTTTCTTGATAGATTTGTTTTTTATAAGGAATAAATGGTGATAATCTGGGCTGAAAATATGGTAGCCTGAATGATACCCAATTTAAGGAGGCACAAAGAGATCAGTAATCAAGATAAATAATATTTTTTAAACTTAAAAATTATTTTTATTTATTTGGCTGTGCCAGGTCTTAGCTGGGGCATGTGGGGTCTTCAGTTGCACCATGTGGGATCGAATTCCCTGACGAGGGATAGAACCTGCCCCCCCACCCCCCCATGTTGGGAGCTCAGCGTCTTAGCCACTGGACCACCAGGAAGTCCCCAGATAAATAATATATTAATGTAAGATTTAAAACAGATAAAAATTAATGAGGCAGAGTTCATGATGAACAAAATATTAACATTTTATATCAGGTCAGGATCCATAACACATATGAATAGTTAACCAGGTGCCTAGTATTTAATCCATATTTTAACAGCAGTTAATAGATTAATTCTATCAATTCATATGGATGTGCTAGTATATCAGTGATTTCTTTCCCAGAGAAACTACCCTAAAACATGTTGACCTAAAACAGCGAGCTTAGTTCAGCCCACAGGTCCGCGGATCAGCTGGCAGGTGCTGCCAGCTTGCCCAGGCTCACTTATGTGTCTGTGGGTCAGCTGGCTGACTGTTGGCTTATCTTGGGTGGCCTTGGCTGGAATGACTGGGGCAGCCCGACTCGGCGCCCTGTGACCCTCACCCTGTTTGTAAGACCAGCAGGCTTGTGTGGGTTGTGTCTTTCTCCTGGTGATGACAGAGACTAAGAGGGAACGTGGAGACATGTAAAGCGTCTGAAGTCAAGGCTCAGAATGGTGTGCCATCATTTCTGCTTATCTTCTGCTGGACGTCAGGAGGACAGCCCAGCTCCAAGGGGAAGGGTTGGCAGGATCTGCCTTGTTAGGGAGAGGAACGCAGATCACATGGCAAAGGGGGTGGTGTGGATACAGGGAGGGGCAGAGAACCCAGGCCCTTTCTGCTGGTCCACCGCACCTGGGCACCATTGTTGATGCTGACAGGACAGTACTGGACGCGGCAGACTCAGATCTCTGCCCTTGGCGAGCTCACTGTGGTGACCACGATGACAGCGATGAGAAAGAGACAACTTTGTTCAGTCTCTCAGGAGAACTGCGGCAACCGTCGGCCCCATGTGGACGAGTGGAGTGGTTATTGGCACTGTTCTCACAGGATTCAGCGCTTTGACGGGTCCTGCTTCACCATCAGCCGTGGAGGAGGGTTGGGCATTTAGTGCAGAGAAGGAATCCAGCCTCCAGGAGGTGTGCAGAGAGGCGTGTTGTCCTCTCCAGGGCCTTCTCTCTTATCGACCTGCTTGTTCACGAAAATCAAATCAGTAGCTCCTACCTTTGCAAAACGGAGGCTGTTTTAATTGAGATATTGGAAGATGTATTTTCTTAATTTCTGCCTAATGGAAAATCCTTATGGCTGATCAATTCGGGTCAGTTTGAAGCAGTTGCTGCTATAAATGAAGTTCATCTAAGGTTATTCGCGTTGGACATCAATACCCAATAGTTTGGGGGAAATGTGGCAAATTCTGCTGTAGAGATGCTTTGCAAAGTATCAAGACTGGTGGGTCTTGCTGGTTCATGATAAGTAACTTTCTGTTTATTTTCTAAGACCTTGGTAAATAACCCCTGTCACCCCTCAAGGGGCTTATGCCAGGCAGTTTTGCATGCATTGTCTTAATTAATCCTCATGGCAGCTCAGTGAGGTATTCTATTATTTTTTCCAATTTATAAAAGAAACTGAGGCCCAAGATAGTGTCACTGAAACAGTGAGTGACAGCCAGGATCTGAGTCCATGATGTTAACCACTATACTGCTTCCCTCTTAACTGTTTCCCAAGGTAGCTGGCGCTTGTGGAGTGCCTGTTCCCACCTCTATCTGGAGGTGGTCGGCAAAGAATACTGATGAAGTGTGGGTGGCATTCTGAGTTTTGTATCTGATCCCAGTACAGCAATGCCATCCCTCCAAAGGAAGTCAGACTTCATGGGAAATGAATAAGCTGTGAAATCAGATCAATCTATTTCCCACTATTTCCAATCATCCATTATTTTCTGTGTTTTACCATTTCCTGTCCCCAGTCACTTCCTGTTTCACATTACTTCCTGTCTTCCATCATTTCTTTTTTCTTTAAAAAAAAATTTTTTTTTTTGGCTGTTCTGCATGGCATGTGAGATCTTAGTTCCCCTACTAGGAATCAAACCTTCTCCTCCTGCCATGGAAGTGCAGAGTCGTAACCACCAGACCACCAGGAAAGTCCCCCTGAGCTGTGTTTAGTCACTCCCTCATGTCCAACTCTGTGCGACCCCATGGACTGTAGCCCACCAGGCTTCTCTGTCCATGGAGATTCTCCAGGCAAGAACACTGGAGCGGGTAGCCATTCCCTTCTCCAGGGCATCTTCCCAACCCAAAGACTGAACCCAGTTCTACTGCATTGCAGGCAGATTCTTTACCATCGGAGTCACCAGAGAAACCCAAAGTCCCCCTACCTTTCATCGTTTCTTATCTTCCATTGGTCACCAGGGACAAAAACCCACTCAGACTGGCTCAAGTCCGCCTATAGCCAGGCTCTGGAAAGTCAGCAGGATTGCACAGCCAGCCTCAGTCCCCCTCATAGAGGCTGCCAGGCCTGCTTCTCTCTGCCCAGCCACTTCATTCTCATCTCGTTATAGACTGGCCTTCTCTGCTCACTCGTCCATGCATAGCAGCCCTTGGCTTCCAACAGCTTACTGGCTCAGTCTTTCAATACATTGATTCCAAAATCCCAGAAGGGAGAATCTGATTTGTCTGTATTTGAACAGTTGTCTGATCCTAGTCCAGTCGAATGTGAATGATGGTTCTGCCTCTCCCAGGGGTTGGACAGGGTACATTCTCTAAGACATGCAATTGAGGAGGTAAATGTCTGGCATCTCCAATGTGTTGAACTTAATGCAAATTCATTAAGGGGATAAGGACCAAACCAGATCAGAAACTTTGGGTTGGCTGAAAAGTTTGTTCTGATTTTTCTGTAAGATGTTAATGGGAAAACTCCAAAGAACTGTTGGGCCAATCCAGTAGATTAAGGACATCCTCCCTTTGCTCATGTCCTTTTAGTTCATGTAGTGATTCCTATCCGGGGCTCAAGGACTGTGGAACAGTGTTGTAGACTGCAGTACTCCTCAAGCTCACGTCCCAGGTGGCCCCTAACCTGCCTGGTAACGCAGGACTCAAGCTCGCATCCCAGGTGGCCCTGGTGGAAAAGAACCTGCCTGACAACACAGGAGACTTAAGAGACGTGGGTTTGATCCCTGAATCAGGAAGATCCCCTGGAGAAGGAAATGGCAACCCACTCCAGTATTCTTGCCTGGGAAATCCCATCAACAGAGTAACCTGGCAGACTACAGTCCATGAGGTTGCAAAGAGTCAGACATGACTGAAGCGACTTAGCACACAAACATTATATATATGGTGGTCTTAATGGGAAAGGATTTTCTCATGGAGCCCCATTGTTGACTTAAAGTATTTTATATTGATGTTAATCTTAAATTAATATTACTTAAGTGGGCCAAAAACATAAAACTACCTATAAATGCCTTATGCTTATTGCTTTTATACAGCTGTAAAGCTAAAACAAATTTGTAAGTTGAATACAAACAAACCTATAAAACCAATAAAATCCAAATTAGCAACATTAATTTAATGTGATGGATGATGTTCCTTGGCTGAAACTGAATCACTTCTCATAAAGTGCAATGGGTACTAATGGCTGGAGTATTTTTTCTGCGTGTGTTAGATCTGTCTGGACTACTGTTTGCCAAGTGAATATCCTGTTCATCCACCACTTTGTCTCCAAAATGATGGGGTTTGACCTTGACTGTTGACCTTCATCATGGAAGTGTTATGCCTGCTTCTCTTCTTCCCTATCAGCTCAAGACAGTTCAGGTTGTACTGCTTGGCACCAAAGAGATTGCGAATACCACCGCAAGTGCTCAAGCATGCAGTGGGATGAGCTAATTAAGGAAATCAGCCAGGTGATACGGGAAGTGCATGTGTTCAACTTGAAAAGATTACCCTTGAAATTTAAGTTTAGAGTTATTAAAAAGATTTCAGAGGAAACTCATAAATCCATGAGGGTGTGTCCATACCAAAACTCCAGTATGAGATTTGGACTAAGTGAGTTCTGGTTTTACCTTCATGATTCTCCAGAAGTACGGTCATAGGGGAGTCCTTTTATCTCCTGATTTCCTCACTTGTGAAGGGGGATGAGGAATTCCTGCTCTGTTTAAGGCAGTGGCCTAGTGTAAAGAACACATAAGACTGAGTTTCTGAAATTGCACTGAAAACCACAGATTCAAGAAGTGGTGGTTGTGAGCTGAACAGTGTTCCTTATTCATTGCCCTGAAAATCAGATCCTAACCCCCCTCCCTCTCCCCATGCCTCAGGATGTGACTGCATTTGAAGTTGGGGCCTTTAAAGAGGTGCTAAGTCGTTTTAGCAGTGTTTGACTTTTGCGACCCTATGGGCTGCAGCCCGCCAGGCACTTCTGTCCATGGGCTTCTCCAGGCAAGAATACTGAAGTAGGTTGCCATTTCCAAAATGAGGTCATATGTGTGGGCCCTAATCCAACAGGACCGGTGCCTCCGTAAGAAGAGGAGTTTAGGATATAGGCACACACAGGGGGATGACCACGTGAGGACCCAAGGAGGTGAGAGCCATCTGGAAGCCAAGGAGAGAGGCTTCAAAGGATATCAACATTCTGACACCTTGATGTCAGACCTGTAGCCTCCAGAAATGTGAGAAAACAAGTTGTTGTCATTCAGGCCACCCAGTGTGAGGTACTCTGTTATGGAAGCCCTAAAAATGGCGTGTGTGTGTGCGGGTGTGCTCAGCTCTGACTCTGCGACACCATGGACTGTAGCCTGCCAGGCTCCTCTGTCCATGGGATTGTCCAGGCAAGAATACTGAAGTGGGTTGCCATTTCCTTCTCCAGGGGATCTTCCCACCCCAGAGATTGAACCCAGATTTTTACGTCTCTTGTATTGGCAGGTGGATGGATTCTTTACCACTTTAGCCACCTGGGAAGCTCCTAGAAAGCTAATACAAGTGGGAAAAATGGTGCTGGCAAGCTGGTATGCAGATTCAGTTACGGTGCTAGCTCGGTGGCTTTCATGCCTGGGGGCTCTCTAACCCGCCCGCCAGGTTTTTCTGTCTGTGGCATTTTCCAGGCAAGAATACTAGAATGGGTTGCCATTTCATGCCTGGGGGCACTTATCTTCCTTTTCTGGTTTTGCTCTTTGTACGAAAGGGGGAGATCTATAGCTTCTCTCTCTCTCTCATCATTGTGGGGTAAATACAGGAGGAAGGGGTGTGCTCATCCATGCCTCAATGACAAAAAAGGCTATGCGGTACCCCAGAATTATTATCTATTGATAAGGCAGGCTGGGAGACTTGCTTCCTGATGACTTGTTAAATTTCTCATTCTTTAAGACTTCTCTTGGGTCTCATCTCATCTCATTCATTCATCAGTGAATCCTGTATGAAGCCCCTGCTTTGTGCCAGTACTGTAATGCATAAATGCGATAGTGATAGTGGTCAACATAGGGCCTGTTTTCATGGAACTTGCAGTCTTTTGGAAGCAAATAGTAGAGGGATAAACCAATAACCATATAGTTACGGAATGTGTGTTGTGCGATGAAGCAGACGTAGCAGGATGAGATAAAGACTTTCAGAGAATGTGGGGAGTGGCATTCCAGATGGAGGGAACCGCCTGTGCACGAGGAGGGAGAGGAGGTCAGTGTGGCTGGCGTGGCAAGTGAAGGGGAGGCAATGCAAAGCCAGGGAGTGGGCTGACTGACCAGGATCTTGTAGGTTGAGATAAACTTTTGGATTTCTCACCCATTAGAATTTTTTTCAGCTGAAAGTAGCAGAAATGTCAACTTGAAATGGCTTAAACAATATAGAGATAAATATTAATAAGTAATCTGGAGGCAGAGGAGTAGGGCCAGTTCTTTTGAATGACTAATTCAGCCACCATTGTCTTAGCCACCTTCCACACATTAGTGCTCATGTGGTCTAATTTTGGCCATGAGCTGAAAGTCAAGCTGCTCTGGAGTTCCTGGGGAAAGTTTGGCACTTTTCTCTCCCTTCCTGTTTCTTTCTGCCCAGACTGGGACAAGATGGCTAGAGCTCCAGCAGCCATCTTGCAGCTTTGAGGGAAAAAGGCCATGTGGTAGATTGTGGTCTTGATCACATCTATTTGTCCCTCTCTTATAAGGACATTATATACCCTCTTCTTGGTACCTGGCTTACAAAGCCTCCCTATAAGAGGAACATTCTTTTGTTCTCCACTGCCAAGTATGGATGTATAACTTTGGCTTATAGGATGTGAGCTGATGTGATCTGTGATGGTCTGAGCAGATGCTTTAAATGAAGTTGTGTAGTTGGATTTTTTTTATTGGAACTCCCTTGATTAGTAAGATGGACCTTGCTCATGTAGAGTCCACTCCTTCAGTCTGGAATGAAGTCACACAAGGGCAGAACCACAGCCAACTGCAGCCTTTATGTCCCTTGAGTGAACCATGCTCATTGCTGTTGAAGACCTCTGAGAGTTTGGGGTCATCCATCACTTTAGCAAACTGGCTTACTAGAGGCTAAGAGGATACCCTGACCTGCCCCTATTTCTGACACTCTTCTTTTGTGAGAAAGCTCCTATTTAATTTTTTGTAGTTCAATTTTCTGATCCTTGCAGCCAAAAGCATTCCCAACTGAGATTAGTCCAACCATTCTAAAGGAGATCAGACCTGGGTGTTCTCTGGAAGGAATGATGCTAAAGCTGAAACTCCAGTACTTTGGCCACCTCATGCAAAGAGCTGACTCATTGGAAAAGACTCTGATGCTGGGAGGGATTGGGGGCAGGAGGGAAAGGGGATGACAGAGGGTGAGATGGCTGGATGGCATCACCGACTTGATGGATGTGAGTTTGAGTGAACTCCAGGAGTTGGTGATGGACAGGGAGGCCTGGCGTGCTGCAATTCATGGGGGCACAAAGAGTCAGACACGACTGAACGACTGAACTGAACTGAACTGACTCAGAGGCCAGTGGAATCTCCAGGGCCCCAAGCTCTTTTCATCTTGTCATTTGCCATATCTCCTGTATTCACAAGTGAAACCCCTCAAGTCTGCAGATCTATACAATTACTCTCTCAAGTCCAACAATCCATGAACACTCAAAAACTTTTGCTGAGAAAATAAAAGATCATTCCAGCCATGCACATCTGATTTCAGGATCTAAAATCATTTCTTATAAGTTCTCAGCAGACATCTCCCTCCCCTCTACCCACACCCTATCCCAGGATCTCATTGAACTGCACTTGTTAACATGCCAATTTCTGAATCTATCACTTAGGATGGTACATGAGACCACCATGATCTGTCCAAGCAAATTAGAATTTTGCAGAGTCACAAGGGGACAGGTGGACTACAGAAAGAACTATCGGCTGTGCTGGTGTGGAAGGGAAACTTGCCACTGGATGAGCAAGCAATAGCATCTGCTAGACTCTCCTTGGAAACCATTTCTGACTCCAAGACTGAGTTAGGGACTTCCATCTCTGGGTACTCATCTTTTTCATACTGTTACTACAATGCTATTATTTACTAACCTGTCACCTGAGGAAGGTCATTATCTTATCCCTCTCTGTACTCAGCATTTGTCCAGTATGTATGGATATGAGAGTTGGACCATGAAGAAGTCAGAGCGCTGAAGAATTGATGCTTTTGAACTGTGGTGTTGGAGGAGACTCTTGAGAGTCCCTTGGACTGCAAGGAGATCCAACCAGTCCATTCTGAAGGAGATCAGCCCTGGGATTTCTTTGGAAGGAATGATGCTAAAGCTGAAACTCCAGAACTTTGGCCACCTCATGCAAAGAGTTGACTCACTGGAAAAGACTCTGATGCTGGGAGGGATTGGGGGGCAGGAGGAGAAGGGGACGACAGAGGATGAGATGGCATCACTGACTCGATGGACGTGAGTCTGAGTGAACTCCGGGAGTTGTTGATGGACAGGGAGGCCTGGCGTGCTGCTATTCATGGAGTCGCAAAGAGTTGTACATGACTGAGCGACTGAACTGAACTGAACTGAACTGGCTGATAGCAAGAGCCTAGTAATTGCTGAGATGGTTGAATGGAGAAGATGATCCATTGGAGCTGTCAGACAGTGAAAGGGCTGAGGAGGGAAAAGCCAGGTAGTAAGATACACGAGGGCTATGACTTCTCCCCTCTGTAGTCTCAGTGCCCAGGATTTAGTGGGGGTGGGGTTTGTTGAGAGAATATTTGTATACATGATGGAGGCAGCCAAATCCTAGGGGTAGTTATCCACTTCATTCATCTTTAAGGACCTTGTCTCCATTTTTGAAAGTTAAAATCTGGGTTCAAATTTTGACTCTTTCACTTTTTTGTTGTGTGACCTTGGGCAAGTCATTATGTCTCCTTGAGCCACTGTTTGCTCATCTGTAAATGGGTCTCATAATAGGACTTATCTCAGTGCCATAATGTGCATAAAGCTCTTTACATACCTAGAGTGTGGTTATCTCACAAGAAAGAGTACTTTCCTTTCTCACTGCCTCCAAGGTGGGCAGAGGATTTGGAAGTGGGGAGGGAACAAACCGCAGAGCCCCCTGGAAGACAAAGCGGAGGGTCTCTTAGGGGCTATCACATCAATCTGGTCCTACTGAACAGCCGGCCAGTGAGAGGATTAAGAGCCCTCAGCAGTCCCCTTACCTCCGGCTGGCTCAGGACAAGACAAATGGGCTTTAAGTGTGCTGCCTGTCTAAAGCTAGACAATCCACTGACACCTCATAAACCGTGCTGTTAGCAATTTAAAGGGTTTGTGGTTGAGAAAGTGCCAAATTCCTCCTGCCAGCCCCACAGGATGCAGCAAAGACACACTCTGGGAGAACCTATTTTAAGAATAAATGTGAGCTAGGCAGTCGTTAAGAGCTGAAACAAAGCCGAGCTTTTTAGCTCCTGAGTGTCTGAGCTTCATGTCCAGACCAGGATCACTCTGTCCACGGGTGTCACTGGAGGAGAGGCACACTCAGAAACTTCTGACCCCCCCTCCCCACGATTCAGTCATCATTCCTCTGGGTCAAGCATTGCCCTCAATAAGCTCTTCCATTACAATTCTCTGGTGAGGATCAACCTGGTAAGTCACTTTAAAATGTGTGAATCTCCTATTTGGTTGGAGAGCTGGCCCACCAGGATTTCTTGGGGTGTGTCTGGGGATTCAGGAGCCCTGAAGTGGGATGTAAAGGGAGAGAGGGATAGTTTACAGTCAGCAAAGCCTCTTCTCCTGACGTGGAAATTTGCTTGCTTGCAGCTGCTCTTCTTTCGATCCCTCAGGCTTGCTGTCTGTCCTTCCTTATTCCCCAGGACCTTGGCACACATGGCAGGATCATCACCGAGTGCGTGCGGGCATGCTCAGTCATGTCCGACTTTTTGTGACCCCTTGGACTGTAGCCCACCAGGCTCCACTGGGATTTCCGAGGCAAGAACACTGGAGTGGGTTACCATGCCCTCCTCCAGGGGATGTTCTGGACCCAGGATTGGACCCATGTCTCTTACATCTCCTGTCTTGGCAGGTGGATTCTTTACCAATAACATCACCTGGGAAGCCCATGGTCCTCTCCTCTTTTACACTTCGTTAATTCCTGTTCCTCATCCTACTTCCAGTGTGTTTGTCGCTTCCTCAGGGAGACCTTCCTGACGAGTGACCTCTTCTCTCTCCCCTCATCCTCCCACCCCATGGGGTGCATTTCTTTCAGACACAGTATCTTTGCTATAACTTTAAATTTGTGTGATTATGTTATTAATGTCTGTCTTTCCCCAACAAAGCTTAACATTTTTCAGGGCAAGGAATGTGTTCTTAGTATTGCTTTCCTGGTGCCTAACAAATAGGTGCTCAGTAAACATGTCCATTGGATGAATGGAAAGGGAGGGAATGTTCCCAGGGAAGAAGGGCTTGTCAGGGGGCCCAGGGCCTAGTCTTCCTCCATGCAGGGTCAGGGACTTGGTCTGGTGACTGTCCCTCAGCTGAGCAGACATGGGGATTAATAAGCAGCCCCGCCATTTATGAAGCAGTTCTAAGAGTTTTACAGGAGCTCTCTCATTTGTTTCCCATGCCAGCCCTAGGAAGAAGGTACTATTACTCTGATGTTAAGGTGGAAGAAGTAGGCACAGAGAGGGTGAGTGGCTTACACAAGGTCACACAGGAAGGGTGGAGCTCAGGTTCACCTCTAGACTGGCCGGCTTTAGAGACCACACTTTTAACATAGTGACTCACTCTGAAGCTCCCTGGTTGCTCCATGTGTGCTGTGCTTAATCCCTCAGTCATGTCCGACTCTTTGTGGCCCCATGGACAGTAGCCAGCCAGGCTCCTCTGTCCATGGGGACTCTCCAGGCAAGGATGCTGGAGTGGGTTGCCACGCCCTCCTCCAGGGGATCTTCCTGACCCAGGGATTGAATCCAGGTCTCCCACATTGCAGGCGGATTCTTTACTGTCTGAGCCATCAGGAAGCCCAGTTGATCCATATACCAAGTGCTAACTTTTTAATTATCTTCTCTCTTAGCTCAGTCGGTAAGGAATCTGCCTGAAATGCAGGAGACCTGGGTCTGATTCCTGGGTTGGGAAGATTCCCTGGAGAAGGAAATGGCAACCTACTCCAGTATTCTTGTTTGGAGATTCCCATGGACAGAGGAGCCTGGCAGACTTCAGTTCATTAAACCAAGACATAAAATGTCCAAGGCTTGCCTCCTACCTTGAAGGCTTGCCTCCTCCCTTGAAGGCATGCCTCCTGTAAACTAAGTGCCATGTGAAGGCTGCTTGAGAAGGTAATAGGTGTCAAGGCTGATGCTTGGGGACCTTGTGACTGCGACAGTCTGATCCGCGGTGTGGGTGGCCCTGGTCCTGGCGGGGATGAGCTGTCACAGTGGGGGACACTGATCCCTGGGCAGTGCGAGTGGGTCTGCCAGTCCCTCTGTTACCCTTGTCTTGGTCTCCTTGGCTGCCCAGGCCCCTCAGCCTTCAGGAAGGCTGAGACCCCCAGCCTGGATCCAACTAAGCCACATGCTTTGGGAGCTGCTCTGTCTCCAGGGTGTCTCTGCTACTCTCTGTTCTGATATTTGCATGCTAATTTTATAATCAAGCCTTTAGAAGAAAGCTCGAGTTTCTCTTAGTTTCCAGGGTCTTCTGTCTCCTGGCAGCAACACTGTGCAACAGGGACTGTTTCCTCTCCCTTTTATGAGGCTCAGAGAGGCCAGGTAACTTCCCTAAGGCTGTTCAGCCAAGGGCGCAGAGCTATCATCCACACCCAGGTCTGTTCAACTGCAGAGTCTGAGCAGCTCACCCCTGCTGTACCCGCTCTGCCTCCCTAGTATAAACCTACATTTTGCTTTATTATTATTATTATTCTTATCGGCAGAACGCAGGATCTTAGCTTCCCAACCAGGGATTGAATCTGGGCCCTTGGTGGTGAAAGTGCAGAGTCCTAACCACTAGACTGCTGGGGAACTCTCCAGACCTGCAGCTTAGAAAGCCCATGGCCAAGTGCCTGGTGTGCAGAAACATCCATAAAGCATTTGTGGCAACATGCGTGTCATGGTGCATCAACACTGTGGGCTTTAAAATAAGAACGTATGGATGGGAATCCAGATTGGATGTACTGTGTGACCTTGGACATGCTTGCTAGCCTCTTCATGCCTCAGTTTCTTCATCATGGCAGTGGGGTAGCAGCAGCAACATTCCTTCATGGGATCTCAGGGTGCATTAAAGAAGTTAGTGAATTACTAGCAATGTCAGTGGGGACTCTTTCAGTAACTGCGACAAAACTCTCCTCTCATCAGTTTTTAAAGGGAATTATTGTTGTTGTTGGGTCACTTACTGTGTCCACTTCTTTGCGACCCCACAGACTGCAGCACAGCAGGCTCCCCTGCCATTCGCTATCTCCCAGAGTTTGCTCAAATTCATGTCCATTGAGTTAGTGATGCTTTCTAACTATCCTACCCTCTGTTTCCCCCTTCTCCTTTTGCTTTTCATCTTTCATCAGGGTCTTTTCCAATGAGTGGGCTCTTTGCATCAACTGGCTAAAGCTTCAGCATCAGTCCTTCCAGTGAATATTCAGAGTTGATTTCGTTTAGGATTGTCTGGTTTGATCTCCTTGCTGCCCAAAGGACTCTCAAGAGATTTCTCCAGCACCACAATTCAAAAAGCATCAATTCTTCAGTGCTCAACCTTCTTTATGGTCAAACTCTCATATCTGTGCATGACTACTGGAAAAACCATAGCTTTGATTATACCATAGGGAATTAGGTAGCCCAGTAACTGGAAAGTCTGGTGGCAGATTGACACTTGAGGCTTGGCTGTCTTTCCTTGTTTGAGCACTAAGTTCACTGTGGTGGGTCCTGGGCATTCCAGATCTCTGGTATCAGATTGACCAGTGCTACCTCCTTAACAGCAAGACAGAGGCCCCACGTTGGGGCTCACTGCTTCTGACCGTCCTTCTTCAGATCACATGCCCACTTTTGAGCCATTCTCTGCCATGGCCTCGGCAAGGCAGCCTGGGTCATGTGACTCCATGCTGGGCGCAAGGGGAGACAACCCCATGAGGACAGCATTGTCATAGAAATGGGGAGGATTGATCCCCAAATCAGGGTGAATGGACCCTGGGTGAGGAGCTGGCAAATGTCCACTTGATACTATAATTTTATCATCCTGATTGTTATCATCTTTATTTTTCAGTCCCGTATGATAATCTGAGCTACCCTGGTGGCTCAGACAGTAAAGAATCTGCCTGCAATGCAGGACACCCAGCTTCGATTCCTGGGTTGGGAAGATCCCCTGGAGAAGGGAATGGCAACTCACTCCAGTATTCTTGCCTGGAAGATTCCATGGACAGAGGAGCCCGATGGGCTACAGTCCATGGGGTCACAAAGAGTTGGACACCACTGAGCAGCTAACACGTTCACTTTCATAATAATCTGGTTGGGTTGAATAGATGTGTGAATGTGAAAGAAAACAGGTCATTATTTCAAATTCATTTCTCCTTCATGGGTCCAAACTGGACCCTAACATTTCTGTTCATATTTCATTGGCTAGGACTTAGTCACATGACCAGGCCTAACTGCAAGGGGGGCTGGGAAATGGAGTCCATAACCCTCTCCCACTCAGCATCCTCCCTGCTCTTTCCTCTTTTACTGGCTGGATGTAGATGAGAATGGCCATCCTAGGAACCACATTTGGAAATGGCAATGAAAAGATGGAAACAAGGTGGAAAGAGCCCAGAGTCCTGCGTCGCTGTTGGAGGAGAGCTTCTCTCTGGCCTGGAGTGGTTGTTTTGGGCTTTGTGTGAGCGAGAAGTGCTTTGCTGCTGTGTTCGAGCCATTATATGTGGAAGAGCTTGTTTGCTGCAGCCCCCAGTGCTGTCTCACCGCCCTCCCTTCTCCCCTTCCTCCCACTGGCATTCAGGGCAGGGGCTAGGGTGGGCTTGGCTCTAAGTCTGAGCAGCAGACATGTGAGAGAGGCCGCAGGAGACTTGATTCCTGAAAGTTGCTGCCCGTCTCTCCTGGAATCCTCACACTTCGAGTTCGAGGGTGCTCTTAGAGGCCTCGTACATGACACCCTGTTGTCATGAGCCTTTGGGTTTTGTCTTTGATATCCCAGGTAACAAAGTGGGTTTATCCAAAGAAAATATTAGGTATCAGTTTAACTGTAAAAATAGATGCTCCCTAAGAGCATTCACAGCAACTTGTACCTTTATGAGAGATTTTATGACTCCAAATTGCCTGTCAGGATGTTTAAACAGCCCCTCAGAGCACCGAATAGTGCCCTCATAGTCATTACCCACCACTAATGGGTGCTGAGCTTTCCAAACACCTATTTACAGCGTGGATTTAGTCATCCTGGAGGACCTATTTCTGATTAAATAATACATGATTTCAAAGTGTCTAAGTACAGTGTATGTGCCCAGTGCTGTCCTTCTGGGTCCTAAGGTTCTCCAGCTACAGATATTCCCATGAGCTTCTTTGATGGGGACCAAAGAGACTTTCTCCTTTGCCAGAGTTTTGAAGCTGCAGTGTCTGTTTATTTTCCGTGGGGGAGTGTAGGAAATGTACACTCCTGGGCTCTACCTAGAGAGCCTGACTCAGTATGTCTGTGGTGTGAAACCTGTATTTTCAGGAAAAAGACCCAAGGAATTCCTTCAGTCCATGAAAATGAATTGCACACTTACCCTGGGTGAGGCTCTGTGCTGTATCTGAGAATAGAACAGACCATGTTGCTGTGTGTGTGGCGCTTATTGCCTAAAGGACAGAATTGTAAAGCAATGCAAATTTGTGGTCCTGAATATTCCCCCACAGTTCTTTGTTTTTTCATTTCACCCTGCCTGATCTGTTGTTGTTGTTCATTTGCTTAGTTGTGTCTGACTCTTTGTGACCCCATGGACTGCAGCATGTTATACTTCCCTGTCCTTCACTGTCTCCCTGAGTTTGCTCAAACTCATGTCCATTAAGTCAATGATGCCATCCAACCATCTCATCCTCTGTCACCCCCTTCTCCTCCTGCCCTCAATTTTTCCCAGCATCTGGGTCTTTTCCAGTGAGCCGGCTCTTCTCATCAGGTGGCAAAAGTATTGGAGCTTCAGCTTCAGCATCAGTCCTTCCAATGAATATTCAGTCAGAGTTGATTTCTTCTGGGATTGACTGGTTGGATCTTGCAGTCCAAGGGACTCTCAAGAGTCTTCTTTAGCACCATAGTTCGAAAGCATCAATTTTTCAGCACTAAGCCTACTTTGTGTTCAACTGTCACATCCGTTCATGACTATTGGAAAAATCCCTAATTCTCTAATTTTCCAACTATTACCCTGAAAATGTATTCAGTCTAGTTGCATGAAGCAGAGTGACCAGTGTCTCCCTGACTCCCTCCTTGGGTCTCTTGCTTGGGCCACAGGCCTTATTTCCCCTCCCTTGAACTCCTGTAGAATTTTCCTCCCCAGGGCAAGTCAAATGGACTGAAAACTCTCTTAGGCTGTGTAACGGAGGCAACGTGTTTAACCTTTCAAGTCTTGCTCGCCCCATCTCTAAAATGGAGATGATAATATTTTGCCTGCCTGAGGGTGCACTGCGGCTCCAGCAAAGAGGCAGAGAAAGGAAGGGCTGGGGTTCTGATGCTAACCTTGCTTACCATCTGTCCATGTCGTGATAGATCTTTAAAGTGGAGGGAGAGAATTGGAATGGGGGAGATAGGATTATTTCTTAACTCACTGTTCAGTTCACTTCTTGCGCTCCTTTAGCACAGGACAGTGACGAAGGACTTTGTCTAAGGACTGTCTTGGCTTTGCTACATCCTAACTGATGACCTTGAGTATATTCTTAACATCTCAATTTTCTCATCTGTGCCGTAGGACTAATCATAACATGTACCTTAAGGGGTTGTTGTGAGTTAAATGAATCAGTGTATTTAAGGTACTTAATACTTGCCTGGTTCAATACAGGAGCTCATCAAATATGTAGCTTCTATGAGACCTCATGTCCAGTGGTGAAGCTAGGTCACAGGGACATAGCCAGCTCTTCTGGAGTAGGGTTTCTCAACCTTGGTGCTGTTAACATGTGACTAACAATTTTTTGTGGTGGGGGCTGTCTTGTGCCTTGTGGGATGTTGAGAAGCATCTCTGTCCTCTACCTGCTTTTAATACATACAGGTAGAACTCTCTTGAGCAAGAGTATAGATGGTGGAGTAGGGACAGTGAAAGATGAACTCCCCAGGTCGGTAGGCGCCCAATATGCTACTAGAGAAGAGTGGAGAAACAGCTCCAGAAAGAATGAAGAGGCTGAGCCAAGGTGAAAACAGTGCCCAGTTGTGGATGTGTCTGGTGATGGAAGTTAAGTCTGACGCTGTAAAGAATAATATTGCATAGCAACCTGGAATGTTAGGTCCATGAATCAAGGTAAATTGGAAGTGGTCAAACAGGAGATGGCCAGAGTGAACATCAATACTTTAGGAATCAGTGAACTAAAATAGACCAGAATGGGCAAATTTAGTTCAGATGACCATTATATCTACTATTGTGGGCAAGAATCCCTTAGAAGAAATGGAGTAGCCATCATAGTCAACAAAAGAGTCCAAAATGCAATACTTGGGTGCAATCTCAAAAACGACAGAATGATCTCTGTTCATTTCCAAGGTAAACCATTCAATATCACAGTAATCCAAGTCTATGCCCCAACCAGTAATGCTGAAAAAGCTGAAGCTGAAAAAGCTGAAGCTGAACAGTTCTGTGAGGGCCTTCTAGAACTAACACCAAAAAAAAAAGATGTCCTTTTCATCATAGGGGACTGGAATGCAAAAGAGGAAGTCAAGAGATACCTGGAATAACAGGTAAGTTTGGCCTTGGAGTACAAAATGAAGCAGGGCAAAAGCTAACAGAGTTTTGCCAAGAGAACGTACTGGTCATAGCAGACACCCTCTTCCAACAATCACGAGACAACTCTACACATGGACATCACCAGATGGTCAATACCGAAATCAGATTAATTATATTCTTTGCAGCTGAAGATGGAAAAGCTCTATACAGTCAGTAGAAAAAGACCAGGAACTGACTGTGGCTCAGATCATGAACTCTTATTGCAAAATTCAGGCTTAAATTGAAGAAAGTAGGAAAACCACTAGACCATTCAGGTATGACCTAAATCAAATCCCTTATGATTATACAGTGGAAGTGACCAATAGATTCAAGGGATTAAATCTGATAGACAGAGTGCCTGAAGAACTATGGACGGAGGTTCATGACATTGTACAGGAGACAGTGATCAAAAACATCCCCACGAAAAAAGAAATGCAAAAAGGGAAAGACAAGGTCTGAGGAGGGCTTACAAATATCTGAGAAAAGAAGAGAAGCAAAAGGTAAAGGAGAAAAGGAAAGATGTACATCTGAATGCAGAGTTCCAAGGAATCGCAAGAAGAGATAAGAAAGCCTTCCTAAGTGATCAGTACAAAGAAACAGAGGAAAACAATAGAATGGGAAAGACTAGAGATCTCTTCAAGAAAATCAGAGATACCAAGGGAACTTTTCATGCAAGATGGGCGCAATAAAGGACAGAAATGTTATGGATCTAACAGAAGCAGAAGATATTAAGAAGAGGTGGCAAGAATACACAGAAGAACTATACAAAAAGATCTTCATGACCCAGATAACTACAGTGGTAGTTATCTCGCTTAGAGCTAGACATCCTGGAGTGCGAAGCCAAGTTGGTCTTAAGAAGCTTCACTATGAACAAAGCTAGTGGAGGTGATGGTATTCCAGCTGAGCTACCTGAAAGACGACACTGTGAAAGTGCTGCACTCAATACGCCAGCAAATTTGGAAAACTCAGCAGTGGCCACAGGACTGGAAAAGGTCAGTTTTCATTCCAATCCTAAAGAAGGGCAATGCCAAACAGTGTTCAAACTGTCACACAATTGCATGCATCTCACACGCTAGCAAAGTAATGCTCAAAATTCTCCAAGCGAGGCTTCAATTGTAGGTGACCTGAGAACTTCTAGATGTTCAAGCTGGTTTTAGATAAGGCAGGTAAACCAGAAATCAAATTGCCAACATCCATTGGATCATAGGGAGAAGGCAATGGCACCCCACTCCAGTACTCTTGCCTGGAAAACCCCTGGATGGAGGAGCCTGGAAGGCTGCAGTCCATGGGGTCACTGAGGGTTGGACACGACTGAGCAACTTCACTTTCACTTTTCACTTTCATGCATTGGAGAAGGAAATGGCAACCCACTCCAGTACTCTTGCCTGGAGAACCTAGGGACGGGGGAGCCTGGTGGGCTGCCATCTATGGGGGTAGCACAGAGTCGGACATGACTGAAGTGACTTAGCAGCTTAGCAGCGGTTGGATCATAGAAAAAAACAAGAGAATTCCAGAAAAACATCTGCTTCATTAACTATGCTGAAGCCTTTGACTTTGGCATAGTCAATGAAGTAGATTATGTGTGGATCACAACACAATGTGGAAGATTCTTAAAGAGATGGGAATACCAGACCACCTGACCTGTCTCCTGCAAAATCTGTATGCAAGTCAAGAAGCAACAGTTAGAACCAGACATGGAACAATGGACTGGTTCCAAATTGGGAAGGAATAAACAAGGTTGTATATTGTCACCTGGCTTACTTAACTTGTATGCAGAGTACATCATGCTACATGCTGAGCCAGATGAAGCACAAGCTGAAATCAAGATTGCTAGGAGAAATATCAATAACTTCAGATATGCAGATGACACCACCCTCATGGCAGAAAGTGAAGAGGAACTATAGAGCCTCTTGATGAAAGTGAAAGAGGAGAGTGAAAAAGCTGACTTAAAACTCAACATTCAAAAAATTAAGATCAGGGCATCTGGTCCTATTACTTCATGGAAAATATATAGGGAAACAATGGAAACAGTGAGAGACTTCATTTTCTTGGGCTACAAAATCACTGCATATGGTGACTGCAGCTGTAAAATTAAAAGACACTTGGTCCTTGGAAGAAAAAGCTATGAAAAACCTAGATAGCATATTAAAAGCAGAGACATTACTTTGCCAGCAAAGATCTGTATAGTCAGAACTATGGTTTTTCCAGTAGTCATGTATGGATGTGAGAGTTGGACCATAAAAAAGCTGAGTATTGAAGAATTGATGTCTTTGAACTGTGGTGTTGGAGAAGACTCTTGAGAGCCCCCTGGACTGCAAGGGGATACGATCAGTCAGTCCTGAAGGAAATCAGTCCTGAATATTCATTGGAAGGACTGATGCTGAGGCTGAAGCTCCAATACTTTGGCCACCTGATGAGGAGAACTGACTCACTGGAGAAGACCTAGATGCTGGGAAAGATTGAGGGCAGGAGGAGAAGGGGATGACAGAGGATGACATAGTTGGAAGACATCACCGACTCAATGGACATGAGTCTGAACAAGCTCCGGGAATTGGTGAAGGACAAGGAAGCCTGGCGTACTGCAGTCTGTTGGGTCGCAGAGTCTGACACGACTGAGCAACTGAACTGAACTGAACACTCTCTTGGGCTTTCCAGGTGGTACTAGTGGTAATGAAGCCACCTGCTAATGCAAGAGACATAAGACTTGCGGGTTTGATCCCTTGATTGGGAAGAACCATGGAGAAGAGCATGGCAATCCACTCCAGTATTCCTGCCTGGAAAATCCCAGAGACAGAGGAGCCTGGGAGGCTGCAGTCCATAGGGCTGCAAAGAGTAAGACATGACTGAAGCAACTTAGTATGCATATAGCACTCTCTTAGTCCAGTCCTGACAACCAGAGATGTCTCTGAATATTCCAAACCTTCTTGGGGACAAAATTACCCTTTGTTAAGAACTACTGTTCTCGATTGTAAGTTCCTTGAGGCCTTCCCTACTCTGCAGCTCACCTGGGAGCTTGTTAGAAAAGCAGAACTGCAAACCCTGTCCCAGGCTTACTGATCAGAAGCTGCATTTCAACAAGATCCCCAGGCAAGTCTTGAGGCTTGAGGAGTGGGGCTTTTGGGAGTGGATCTGAAGGGCACTGCTCAGCGTAGGCACTGGGTGTGTTAAAGGAATGAACAGGTGAATTGTGGCCAACATAAAAATTCTCCCTTTAAGATTCTAACAGTCATCTGCGTTTTCCATTACCATGCTCTGAGTTTGCTGGCTCAGATACAGGCCTGAGGTCGATGCTTTGTCAATGTCTCTGCCCAGGGATCCTAATTCATCCAGGCCTTTCTGGGTCAGGGTGAATTGGGGTGATGGATGGTGGAGCAGGCAGAGATAGCTGTGGGCAGGGTTGTGAAGTCTGTGCAGTGCATTCCCAGCCCCTGAGTGGGTTCTTCCCTTTCCTTTTTCACCTGGTGACCTCGACATGGATGATCCGGGAAACATGGAAGCAGTTTTTTTAAATTCTTCCCAGGTCTTCATAGTGTGGCTGAGGAGCTAAAGCATATGAATTAATTATATCCACTCCCCTTTTATTTTTAAAGTTTGTGTTGCAATGAGTTTATAAGAGAACACACTGGAAAAAGATTCAAGTGTAGTAGCTTCTGGGCTTCCCAGGTGGCGCTAGAGGTAAAGAATCCACCTGATAATACAGGAAAATACAAGAGGCACGGGTTCAGTCCCTGGGTCAGGAAGATCCCCTGGAGAAGGAAATGGCAACCCACTCCAGTATTCTTGCCTGGAGAATTCCATGGACAGAGGAGCCTGGAAGGTTACAGTCCATGGGGTTGTGAAGAATTGGACGTGACTGTAGCGACTGAACACACATACATGCACACGCTTCAGAGATTTTCTTGTTTTGCCCCTAAAAGTTTCAGCAAAGGTGAATAGAGCAGGCGAAGCCACACTTTTCATCTCAAGTAGGAGGAGGCAAAAGAGGAAGGCAGACACATTTAGAAGCGAGGTGGACCTTCTTTATCTGGAGCCAGGGGCTGGTGAATTTGCACTGGTGCATGAAAGCAGTACACTGAGCCCCTCTTGCAAGCCTCAGGTTTGAAATGTTAAGCCAAATCCCAGAGATTGAACACTGATGTTTTGAGAAACAAGCGTTATGCTTTAATAGGGTTTATGATAGCTGCTGAGCCAATTCCAAGAGGAAATGTGCCTTAATAAATACTCGTGATGGGAATGGTGAGAGTTACCCTTCAGTGTGGATAATCTTGCTGCGGAGGAGATGATGGGTTGCTGCAGGTAGACCGAGTGAGGCTCCTTGCTTGAAAACACATTTTTCTGTTGGTGGTGTTTGCACGCTTGTGTGTGTGTGTGCGCACGCACTGGAGATGAACAGAACATTTAAAGTCTGAGCAGGCTCCATGACAACTTCAAATAGAGGCTTGGCTGAAATCCCTTCTGAGCCCATCTCAGCATGGATGAGGTATTATCAACTCCTGATGAAGATTGATTTTAAAATAACTGGGTTCTCAAAGATCCTAATTCTGGAAATCAATTAGATTAATCGGCCTTGTAAAATGACTGTGCGGAATGTGTTTCAAGGTTACTGGGGAAATTCTGAACCCATCAGAGTGATTAGCTCGCCAAGTGTGATGTGGCCTGGGTGGTTGGTGTGTGTGATTTGGTTTGTGGTGTGGCTTGGAAGTGGAGCTGAGAACCTTCTCCGAAGGTGAGCTGGTAGGGGTTCTCATTAGAGCTCTTAGATGCAAGAGATGGAAAGGGATGCAGGGTGATTTTGGAGAACAGGAATTCCTGAGATGGTGACAAGGAGCTGACACAGTAGAGGCCCTGTAGCAGGGTCATTACCTAAAATTGTACCATTAAACTGTCACAGTAAGAGGGTATTTTTTAAAAATTAAATTTGTTATTTTTAAAATTGCTTTAATTGTGTTAGTTTCTGCCATGTAACAATGTGAATCAGCTATACATATACGTATACCCTTTCCTTCTAGTACCTCCCTCCCACCTTCACCCCCACCCCAACCCTACCCCTTCATGTCATCACAGAGCACCACGCTGAGCTCCCTGAGCTATACAGCAGCTTCCAGCTTGCTAGGTTGCTTCAGTCATGTCCAACTCTTTGCGACCTACCAGGTCACATGTCCTACCACGCTCCTATATCCATGGGGTTCTCCAGGCAAGAATATTGGAGTGGATTGTCATGCCCCTCTCCAGGGGAATCTTCCTGGGATGCAACCTGCATCTCTTATGTCTCCTGCATTGGCAGGTGGGTTCTTTACCATTAGTGCCACAAGGGAAGCCCACAGCAGCTTCCCAGTAACCATCTAATTTACACAGGATTGGGCTTCCCTGATAGCTCAGTTGGTAAAGAATCCGCCTGCAAGGCAGGAGACCCTGGTTTGATTCCTGGGCCAGGAAGATCCGCTGGAAAAGGGATAGGCTACCCACTCCTGTATTTTGACTTAGAGAATGCCATGGACTATATAGTCCATTGGATCGCAGAGAGTCAACACGACTGAGTGACTTTCACTTTTGTTGTATATATTCATGCTGTTCTCTCAATTCATCCCACCCGCTGCTTCCAGGAAGGGACTTTTTAAACACAAGGAGGAGGCTGCAGATGCGTTTTGGCCACTGAAAATGACAAATGTTCAGGATAGTGGAATAAACATTCATTCACTCAGAATATACATTGAGGGCTTACTATGAGCCAGTTCTATGTGCTTGGGAAATCATAGTAAGCAAAAAAGACAAAAATAGCTATTCTCATACACTTTATATTCTACTGGGGGAGACAGGAGAGAAGTAAATTATGGAACTGTGTTGACCAATATGGTAATCAATAGCCATGTGCAGCTACTTAGACCTATACAATTGATTTAAATTAAGTGAAATTAAACCACCAGTTACTCAGTCATGCTAGACAATAGTAATCAATTTTAAATGGTCGATCACCTATGTGGCTAGTGGCTACTATACTGGCCAGCTTATAAACCCAGAGTCCAAAAGCTCATCAGCTCATCTAAATTATCCAAATTCAGTATGGGGAAACTATGAATACGATTCACCCTGGAGGACAGTTCCTTTCTGTTAGGTAGTTAGAATAGGGAAAAGGAGTCCAAAATGGTGGTGCCTAAAAGACAAGGAAGGGAAAAGCCTGCGAAAATAGAACAAAGGAAGGTCAATGAAAGGCCCCGAGGAAGGGAGTGAGGACTTTAGGTAGAACAGCCCTCCTAGCTGAGCCCAATTTGCATAGGGCAGGCCCAGGAGGAAGAAAACATATAAAAGGAGGAGCCAAGTGCGCTCTCGCTCGCACGCTCTACATTGCCCCCCAGCCCTGCCGCCCCGCCGCCCGCGCACACTGGCGCACTCCTCCACTCTCTTCTCTTCTTCAAGGATGCATTCTCCTGCTATCTTCTAAATTAGATAGAGCTATAACACTGATTTGTCTAAGAGCTATGACATGGTTTGTTCAAGACTCGAGAGCTGGGACGCGCCGAGGGCTTTGATGTTCGTCGCTCCAAATCATTTTTGTGACGAGACAAGAACCCAGAAGCATACACTTGCCTGACGTCTATTCCATCTGTGAACCCGTGCGGAAAGAAGTTACCTGCTGTAGGGCCTCCTTGTGGTCCAGGGGCTGGGACTGTGTGCTCTCAATGCAGGGGGCCCTGGTTCCATCCCTGGTCAGGGAAGTAGATCTCACATGCTGCGACTAAGACTTTGCACGCCACAACTAAGACCTGGCACAGCCATAATAAATAAATATTAATATAAAAAAAGAAGTTACCTGTCCCTAAAACCACAATTGTGGGGCAGGCTTGGGGTAATACCTCTAGGCATTCTGGTTCAAAAAGGGGAAAAATGGAAAGTCAAAAGGAATCACTAGTCCTCGGCAACTTATAAAACTAGCTAAGAGAGTTCCATAAGGTTTTGAGCTCCAGGAATAATAATCCTATTTGCAGCTCCAACCTTCAGATTCATATCTCTGCCTACCAGGCTCAAGGCTCTATCCTGGGGGCCCTCCTTCCTCTTCCCTGATGGGTAGCAAGTATTTTGCAAGTGAATTGTTTTATCAGTGTGTTTCTTTTCTTTTCTTTTCTTTTTTTTAATTTTAAATTTATTTCTTGACTACAGAATTTTGGGAACTGATAGTCTTCCATTTTGTATTCTCCTTTCAGTCCAAGATGACAGTGTTTCTGCTGATACAAGTTTCTTAAGAACTTTGTAGATCTCTCCTGTTTGCATCAGGATCCACTGCTTTAGACAAGAGGCTTGTTCATAGATATTTCTGCGATAACCTTTAATTATGGTTTCTACTGAGATGGCTGAAGGGGTCTAGGAATCACACTCTAAATCTCTTCAAAGAACCTTTTTTAAAAAAGTTCTACTGGTGTGTAGTTGATTTACAATATTGTGTTAGTTTCCAGTATACAGCAAAGTGAATCAGTTATACATAAACATCAGTTCAGTTCAGTCACTCAGGTGTGTCTGATTCTTTACAGCCCCATGGACTACAGCACGCCAGGCCTCCCTGTCTATCATGAACTCCCACAGTTTACTCAAACTCATGTCCATTGAGTCCTTGATGCCATCCAACCATCTCATCCTCTGTTGTCCCCTTTTCCTCCCGCCTTCAATCTGTCCCAGCATCAGGGTCTTTTCAAATGAGTCAGCTCTTTGCATCAGGTGGCCAAAGTGTTGGAGTTTCATCTTCAACGTCAGTCTTTCCAATAATATTCAGGACTGATTTCCTTTAGAATGGACTGATTGGATCTCCTTGCTGTCCAAGGGACTCTCGAGTCTTCTCCAGTACCACAGATCAAAACCATCAGTTCTTCGGTGCTCAGCTTTCTTTATAGTTCAACTCTCACATCCATACATGATTACTGGAAAAACCATAGCCTTGACTAGATGGGCCTTTGTTGGCAAAGTAATGTCTCTGCTTTTTAATATGCTGCCTAGGTTGGTCATAACTTTCCTTCTAAGGAGTGAGCGTCTTTTAATTTCATGGCTGAAATCACCATCTGTAGTGATTTTGGAGCCCCCTAAAATAAAGTCTGTCACTGTTTACACTGTTTGCCTATTTGCCATGAAGTGATGGAACCAGATGCCATGGCCTTGATTTTCTGAATGTTGAGCTTTTAGCCAACTTTTACTCTCCTCTTTCACTTTCAGCAAGAGGCTGTCTAGTTCGTCACTTTCTGCTATAAATGTGGTGTCATCTGCATACCTGAGGTTATTGATATTTCTCCTGGCAATCTTATTCCAGCTTGTGCTTTATCCAGCCCAGTGTTTCTCATGATGTACTTTGCATATAAGTTAAATAAGCAGGGTGACAATACACAGCCTTGACATACTCCTTTTCCTATTTGGAACCAGTATGTTTTTCCATGTCCAGTTCTAACTTGCTTCCTGACCTGCCTATGCCAGACCACCTGACCTGAGATTTCTCAGGGGGCAGGTCAGGTGGTCTGGCATTCCCATCCCTTTCAGAATTTTCCACAGTTTATTGTGATCCACACAGTCAAAGGCTTTGGCATAGTCAATAATGCAGAAATAGATATTTTTCTGGAACTCTCTTGCTTTTCAATGATGCAACAGATGTTGGCAATTTGATCTCTGGTTCACCTGCCTTTTCTAAAACCAGCTTGAACATCTGGAAGTTCACGGTTCACGTATTGCTGAAGTCTGGCTTGGAGAATTTTGAGAATTACTTTACTAGCGTGTGAGATGAGTCCAATTGTGCAGTAGTCTGAGCATTCTTTGGCATTGCCCTTTTGGAATTGGAATGAAAACTGACCTTTTCCAGTCCTGTGGCCACTGCTGAGTTTTCCAAATTTGCTGGCATATTGAGTGCAGCACTTTCACAGCATCATCTTCTAGGATTTAGGAAGTAGCTCAACTGGAATTTCATCACCTCTGCTAGCTTTGTTCATAGTGATGCTTCCTAAGGCCCACTTGACTTCACATTTCCAGGATGTCTGGCTCTAGTTGAGTGATCACACCATCACGATTATCTTGGTTGTGAAGATCTTTTTGTACAGTTCTTCTGTATATTCTTGCCACCTCTTCTTAATATCTTCTGCTTCTGTTCGGTCCATACCATTTTTGTCCTTTATTAAGCCCTTCTTTGCATGAAATGTTCCCTTGGTAGCTCTAATTTTCTTGAAGATAACCTATTCTTTCTCATTCTGTTGATTTCCTCTATTTCTTTGCACTGATCACTGAGGAAGGCTTTCTTATCTCCTTGCTAATCTTTGGAGCTCTGCATTCAAATGGGTATATCTTTCCTTTTCTCCTTTGCTTTTCACTTCTCTTCTTCTCACAGCTATTTATAAGGCCTCCTTAGACAGCCATTTTGCTTTTTTTGCATTTCTTTTTCTTGGGGATGGTCTTGATCACTGTCTCCTGTACAGTCATGAACCTCCATCCATAGTTCATCAGGCACTCTGTCTATCAGATCTAGTCCCTTAAATCTATTTCTCACTTCCACTGTACAGTCATAAGAGATTTGATTTAGGTCATACCTAAATGGTCTAGTGGTTTTCCCTCCTTTCTTCAACTTAAGTCCGAATTTTGCAGTAAGGAGTTCATGATCTGAACAGCAGTCAGTTCCCAGTCTTGTTTTTGCTGACTGTGTAAAGCTTCTCCATCTTTGGCTGCAAAGAATATAATCAATCTGATTTTGGTATTGACCATATGGTGATATCCATGTGCAGACATATGTATATGTTTATATACATAAACATATATCCACTCTTTTAGATTCTTCTCCCATATAGGCCATTGCAGAGTAGTGAGTAGAGTTCCCTGTGCTAAACAGTAGGTCCTTACTAGCCAAAGAGCCTTTTTTGACTAAGTTTTCAAACCTGAAAATTTGCGCTTCCTGCTCAGTTAACCAGAAGTAGTACAGTCACGGAGAAGGCAATGGCACCCCACTCCAGTACTCTTGCCTGGAAAATCCTATGGACGGAGGTGCCTGGTAGGCTGAAGTCCATGGGGTTGCTAAGAGTCGGATACAACTGAGCGACTTCCCTTTCACTTTTCACTTATCATGCATTGGAGAAGGAAATGGCAACCCACTCCAGTGTTCTTGCCTGGAGAATCCCAGGGGGGGGAGCCTGGTGGGCTGCCGTCTGTGGGGTCTACAGAGTCAGACAAGACTGAAACGACTTAGCAGCAGCAGCAGTACAGTCACACCCTTGGCTTTTTCTCTAGGGCACCCTTTCCTGAGTGTGTTTCTTTTAATTTTAGCATCTTTTGCCATCTGGGGATGCCTAAAAATTCCCAGATCATTCAGTCTTTTTTTTTTTTCTTTATCAGTTTTCTCCTCAATTTGTTTCTCTCCTCTCATATTTTACAATAAGCATCGAGAAAAAACCAGATTGCACCTTCAACCTTTGTTGGAAATATTTAAATATCCAGGGTTGTTTATGAGTTCTGCTTTCCACTGAAGTGCAGAAAACTCTGCTAAACTTTCTGTCACTGTATAACATCTTACTCCCCAGTTTTCTATAACATTTCTCACTTCCTTCTGAGGACCCACTGGCAGCATCCTTAATGCCCATATCAACAGTCTGCTCATCTTGAGTTCGGTGTTCTGTAAGGCAGTTTGGGTTTTTCTATAATGCTTCTCACTTCCTTCTGAGTCCTCACCAGCAGGGTCTTTGACATTCATATTTTCATCAATGCTAAGGCTGTTCAAGGTGACCAAGGCTACTTCTGTCCTTAAAATTCTTCTAGTCTCTACCCATTGCCCAACTCCAAAGCCACTTCTGCATTTTAAGGTATTTATCATAGTGCATTTCAGGCTTACCAGGTGGCTCAGTGATAAGAATCTACCTACTTATGCAGGAGACTCAAGAGATGCAGGTTCGATCCCTAGGTCAGGAAGATGCCCTGGAGTAGGAAAGGCAACCCCTTTCAGCATTCTTGCCTAAAAAATTCCATGGAGAGAGGAGACTTGTGGGCTATAGTCCATGGGTTCGAAAAAGAATCAGACATGACTGAGTGACTTATACACATGGATACATAGTAGCATTTCACTTCTAGTATCAACATCTGTATTAATTTTCTATTACCGCTCTAGGAAATGAAGCCAACACAACATTGTAAAGCAACTATCCTCCAATTAAAAATAAAATACATTTAAAAATTACAACAAACTTATTATCCTAAAAGAGAACACTTTTATTATCTTATGGTTCTGTAGGTCAGAAGCCTGGCATGGGTCTTACTATGTTGAAATCAGTGTTGGCAGGACTTCCTTCCCTACTCTAGGGAGGAATCTGTTTCCTTGCTCATTCGAGTTGTTGGCAGAGTTCAGTTCTTTGTGGTTACAGGATTGAGGTCCCTATTTTCTCCCTGTAAACTGAGGTTGTTCCCGACCTCTAGAAGCCATGGTCTTCCTTGACCTGTGTCCTCCTCCCTCCATCTTCAAGCCAACAATGCTGGACTGAGTCCTTCTCATTTCCCATATTTCTAACTCTTTCCTAAGTCAGCTGGGAAAGATGCTCTTTGCTTTTAGGGACTCATGTGATTAGGTTGAGCTGATCTGGATAATCTAGGCTAATCTCCTTATCTCAAGGCCCATGCTTTTAATCATATATGCAAACATGATTTTGCTATATTAGGTCAGTCTCTCAGTCATGTCTGACTCTTTGTGACCCCATGGACTGCAGCATGCCAGGCCTCCCTGTCCATCACCAACACCTAGAGCTTACTTAAACTCATGTCCATTGAGTTGGTGATGCCATCCAACTGTCTCATCCTTTGTTGTCCCCTTCTCCTCCCACCTTCAATCTTTCCCAGCATCAGGGTCTTTTCAAATGAGTCAGCTCTTCCCATCAGGTAGCTAAAGTATCGAAGTTTCAGCAGCAACATCAGTCCTTCCAATGAATATTCAGGACTGATTTCCTTTAGGATGGACTGGTTGGATGTCCTTGCAGTCCAAGGGACTCTCAAGAGTCTTCTCCAACACCACAGTTCAAAAGTATCAATTCTTCAGTGCTCAGCTTTCTTTATAGTCCAACTCTCACATCCATAAAAACTACTGGAAAAACTATAACCTTTACTAGACGGACCTTTGTTGGAAAGTAATGTCTTTTTCTATAAAGCATAACAAAGTAAAGTATTTTGCTTTATAGAATAACATATTCATAGGTTCTGGAGACTAGTATGTGGACGTCACTGAGGAGTCATTCTGCCTAAAATTCTTACAGTTTTTCTACACTCCTTAAAAGCTGTAATCCTCAGATAATCAGGTCAAGGTAAAAGTCACAGAGATACCAAGAACCTCTCCCTCTCCATATCTTTGGTGACACACCAGCCTGGGCTCTGGAGACACAAAGCTGTGGTTGACTGGGGCATGGTCATTTATGGAGACACTGATAATCTCATAGTCTGTGCCTCTGGAAAAGGGGGTGAAGGCATGAAGCATAGAGGCAGAGAGCCTGAACTTGTTAGATAGCTATGGATTCAAATTCTAGCTTGTCCACTTGACTTTGAACAATTTATTGAACAAATTAACTAACCTCTTTGTGCCTTGGTTTTCTCATATGTAAATGGTTATGATGAAGCACAAGCTGGAATCAACATTGCTAGGAGAAATATAAATAACCTCAGGTATGCAGATGGCACCACCCTTATGGCAGAAAGCGAAGAAGAACTAAAGAGCCTCTTGATGAAAGTGAAAGAGGAGAGTAAAAAAGCTGGCTTAAAATTCAACATTCAGAAAACTTAGGCCATGGCATCTGGTCCCATAACTTCATGGCAAATAGATGGGGTAACAGTGGAAACAGTGAGAGACTTTATTTTTGGGGCTCCAAAATCACTGTGGTTGGTGGCTGCAGTCATGAAATTAAAAGATGCTTGCTCCTTAGAAGAAAAGTTATGACCAACCTAGGCAACATATAAAGAAGGAGAGACATTACTTTGACAACAAAGGTTTGTCTGGTCAAAGCTATGGTTTTTCCAGTAGTCATGTATGGACGTGAGAGTTGGACTATAAAGAAAACTGAGCACTGAAGAAGTGATGCTTTTGAACTGTGGTGTTGGAGAAGACTCTTAAGAGTCCCTTGGACAGCAAGGAGATCAAACCAGTCAATCCTAAAGGAAATCAGTCCTGAATATTCACTGGAAGGACTGATGCTGAAGCTGAAACTCCAATACTTTGGCCATCTGATGTGAAGAACTAACTCATTGGAAAAGACCCTGATGATGGGAAAGATTGAAGGCAGGCGGAGAAGGGGACAACAGAGGATGAGATGGTTGGATCGTATCACCGACTCAATGGACATGAGTTTGAGTAAACTCCGGGAGTTGGTGATGGACAGGGAGGCCTGGCATGCTGCAGTCCATGGGGTTGCAAAGAGTTGGACATAACTGAGCGACTGAACTGAACTGATGATGAAAACACCTACATTAAGAGTAACTGTTGGAAGAGAATTCAGCGGAACAAACTCTATGAAGTGTTGATACCACATCTTCACAATAAGTGACTTTCTGAGGGCTCTTGAAGAAGAGATTGGGAGATGCATGTTGATCTGTTAAATGCTCCAGGGGCTACACAAAATAGCTCTTTTCATCCTTCCTTCTTCCTGTCTAGGGGCTCATAATTCTAAGACACCACTGTGGGTTCAGGAATAGTAGGAAATGATGGGAGAAAATAGGTCTGGGGGAGGCCCTGGGGATGCTGCAAAGTGCTTCATCTCCAAGGAGAATGTAGAGGAATAATTTTATATCCCTGATTATTTGTTTTAAAATCTAGTTCTGAGAAAGGGATAGAAACCATTGATTCACAAGTATGAGGAGATTACAAGAAATTTTTTCATTTTTCCACTCCAGATTATGTTCTTATGTTGGGCAATGAAAAATAACCTAAAACCAAAACTTGAGTTCTGCTTAGATATACTTTTTAAGCAGTATGATCTTGCAACTTGGATTTATAATTGCAAAAGTGATGTGGAAAATTTTAAAGGACTTAGTTCATTTTGATCACAAGGGAATTTATGAAGTTAGCATTGGAAGAGGCAAATAAGCATTTTTATGTGTATTTAAAGGAAGATTTTGACTTTAAAAGAGTAGAATTATTTTTGATTATAAGAAGTACATTTGAGCATTTAACCAAGATCAGAGTGTTACATTACTTCACAGATTTGTTTTCTGTTCTGCTTTCTGCCAGTCTTCTTGACTGGAGGGCAGTTGTTTTTCCAAAGTAAAGATGCAGGAAAGGATGAAGATGTCAAAAACAAGAGTGCTGAACAAGAAAACAAAGGAAGCAGAGCCTTAAAAAAAAATTTGAAGGTGCTCTTAGACACCATTTGACACTCTAAAATATCAATTTGTTTATGCCCTGAGCATAGAGTTCTCCAAACTATTGACTTTAGCCTGCAGGCTATTAAGCCAAATATATAGGAGAAGGGAGGTGGAAAATTCCATGTTCAAAGAGGTTTGGGAAAAAATAACATAAGTTAAACTGCTTTTATTAATATTACAAAAATTTTCAGAGATGATGTGTATTTTGATTTCAAGAGTGGGAATAAGTAGCCAAAATTTCCCCTACTTCTTTGACCACGCTTTTATTTGCCCCCGCGTTTATTTATTTGCCCCTTGGTTTGATGTGTAGCACACTGATTTACTCTTAGTGTTCTAAAAGTAGATTTGAGGAATATTACACATTTCTCTCTGGAGACATCTGGTTGAAGTTGAAAGGAATGCTTCAGTAAAACGTGGGAAATCTGGTAATTGTACGAGAGTTGCATTTCTCTAATTGTGGCTCATGAGACCATCTGTATCAGAATCATCTGAAGCGTTTGTTAGAAATCCAGAGATCTGGGCTTGATTTTAGATGTATAAGAATCTCTGAGACTAATGTCATGGGTTCTGAAAATTTCAAAACACTCAAAGTCTCACTGCTAAAATGCTCTGTGGACCAGCAGCATCCGTATGGCCTGGGAGCTTGTTAGAATGCAGAACTGCAAACCCATCCTGCTCCTACTGACTCTGAATCTGTATTTTTAACAAGATCCTTAGGTGATCCCTAGGTGACATGTACACTTCAGATGAGAAGCAGTGAATCTGAGAATGACACATCTTGGTTTACTTAGGTATTTAAGTATTTTTATATCTTGCTCTAATTATGCATTTTGTTTAAAAACCTATTTGAATAAAGAGTTATATTTTAGTTGAAATCATAATTGAAGAGATAGATTTGATGACCTCTCTCTTAGTTTACTCTGTGGTAAGTATTACTGTTCAGATCAGGAACCTTTTGAAAAACACCACTGTTCTATTGCCTTCAGAGTATACTGACTTTATTCAGATTACTCAAAGAAAATAGTCTCTCAGGGATTGGCTTTATTCCAAATTTATAGACATAATGACAACTCTCAGATATAGAATGTGGAATGTCTGTCAAGAGTAATTGACTCTATATAGCTGAATTCCACCTCCCCTTCCATACCATCTGTGAAATGCTTATAGTCATCTCAACTTAATAACTCATATATTGATTTTACTGAATATAGCCACCTTACATCTCAGTCTAGGAAAACAATGAAAGAACAGATTTTGAGTGGACAAAAAGACCACCTAACATTTCTACCAGTATTTTATAAATGTTGGTTTTCTATCAAAGAGAGCAAAACCTGTCAGTTTAAAATACTAGCTTCATGAGTTTTTGAGTAAGTAGGCCACAGTTATGCTTTATTTCTTTGTAGGTTCTTTGATTTGATACTTGACCATCCATGTTAATCGATGATAAGGCAGGGTCCCAGAAGACTGGGTTACCCATTCCAGGAAACATAATCCAGCAGCTGAAAATTACTTTCAGGGTCTTTCATAAGGATTAGGGGATATGGTACTTGGTGGTCACCCATGGCTGAGAATAGTGCTTGTTTCCACCAGTCAGAGTAGAAAACCTCTGAATTCATGAGACATTGAGTGAAGTACTCAGAAGTTTCCTGTCTTAGCAGTGGGACTAGTCAGCCTTAAATTAAACATGACTTTGGTCTCATTTAACACACCTTAAAATAAGACTTAAAGGGATCAAACAATTTCCAAGTAACTTAACTGTATCTCAGAACAAAGCTCAAGAATATTTATAAGAATACAAAGATGTTCAGCCCAACTGAATTATATATAAGAATCTTAAAAATACAATGTAAAATGGGGGGCAGGGAATCAATCAACTGAAACCAGTACAGAACTTATACAGCTGTTAGAAGTAGTAGATAAGGACAAGTTTAAAAAGGTTAACAAGAAACATGGAAGACATGTAAGAGACCAAAATAAAAACTCTGGAGATAGAAACCTATAATCTCCAAGACATAATGCACTGAATGTCATCAGTAACAGATCTGACATTGCACCCACACACACAGACACAAGATCACTGACCTTAATAAAGTAGCAATAGAAATTATCCAAAATGAAACAGAAAAAAGAATAATCGTGGGGGAAAAAGTGAGCATAGAACCTGTGACCTCTGGGACAATTGCACGCAATTTAATATATCTGTAATTGGAATCTCTAAAGGAATGAGAGAGATGGAGAGATAGGAAAAACATATTTGGAGAAGCGGCCCAAGTTTGAGAAAATCATAAATTCAGAGACCCCCCAAATAAGCTCAATGAATACCATGCATAAGAGAAATTAGGAAAACTGCACTAAGGCACAGCATGATTAAGCACTCAAATCCAGAGAAAGAGACAGATAGATAAGGAGAAAGACTCTAAAAGCATCCAGAAGGCAGGTTACTTGCAAAGGACTGAAAATAAGGGTGACAGCAGATTTCTCATCAGAAACAGTGCAAGTTAAAAGGATAGTATGACAAAGTATTTACCATACGGACGTAAAATAAAAACAATTGTCAACATAAAAGTTTATGCCTAGCAAAAATCTTCTTCAAATGAAATAAAATAAATGCATTTTTCCCATATGAAAGCTGAAAGGATTAATCACTAGCACACCTATTCTATAAAAGATATAGGAGTCCTTCAGGCAGAAGAAAAATGATACCACAGATGGAAATAGGGAATCTACAAAAGGAATGCAAAACCATTAGAAATAGTAATTACATGGATAATACAGGAGTTACCTTAAAAATGATTATTTAAATAAACATAACAACATGATGTGATTGCAATGTATGTAATAGTATAATGTACGATGATAATAACACAAAGGCTAGGAGGAGAGAAATGGAAGTACTCAGTGTAAGATTCTCGTAGTAGTGATACAATGCCGCTTGATGGCAGACTGTGGTAAGTCAAAGGACTATACTGTAAACCTTGAGTCAACTACCAAAAGAAAAAGAAATCAAAGAGTTATAGTGGATAGGCCAACAAAGAAGATAAAAAGGAATCATTAAAAGTAATCAATCCAAAGTATTTTTGGCAGAAAAAAGAAGGTAAAAAAAAAGCCATAAAAAGAAGGGACAGGAACAGAGAACAGATGTAATAAGTAGAAAACCACTGACAAGCTGATAGACATGAAATAACACATAAACACATATCACGTAACATAAAATAATCACAATAAATGTAAATGATTAAAACCACCCCACTTAAGAGGCACAGATTGTTAGATTATTAGTTCAAGACTGAACTACATACATTTATAAGAAACTTACTTTGAATATTAAGATACAAATAGAATTAAAGGAAAAGGATAGGAAAAGATACAGAATGCTAACAATAACACCCCCAAAGCCAAAGGGATTATATTGTTGTTCAATCAGTCATATCCAACTCTTTGCTACCCCATGGACTGCAGCATGCCAGGCTTCCCTGTTCTTCACCATCTCCTGGAGCTCGCTCAAACTCATATCCATTGAGTGCCAGATGCCATCCAACCATCTCAGACAAAATAGATTTCAAAGTGTTGATTATTATCAGGTATGAAGAAGGCTTTAAAAAAATAATGATGGGGTCATTTCATCTGGAGGACATAACAATATTAAATTTTTGTGTACCAAATAAGAGAGATTAAAATGCATGATGCAAAACCAATATAAGGAGACATAGACTAAAGCTGATCGAATATCTAGAAATAGTCAAATCTGTAATTACAATAGGATATGTCAGTACACCTCTCACAACAATCAATACAAAGAGTAGAGAGAAAACCAGTAAGGATATAAAAGACCTGAACAATATAACCAACCAACTTGATTAAATTGACTTTTACCTAGCAACAACAGAATATATATCCTTTTCAAGAACACACAGAACATATAATAAAATAGATTATGTTCAGAGCCATAAGGCCCATCTCAGTAGATTTAAAAGGATTCAGGTTACACAAAGTATGTTCTTTGGTCACAATGGAATTAAACTAGAAATCAACAATGAAAGGATTTCTGGAGAATCTCTAAGATTTTAGACTCTAAAATAACTCATTCCAAATAACCCATGGATAGAAAAAGAAATCAAAAGAGAAATAATAGAGTATTTTGAATAGAGTGAAAAAGGAAATATGACAAATTAGAATTTAGTGAGATTCTCCCAAAGAGATATTTGGGGCAAGGAATTTGCAGTGCTAAATGCCTATATTCAGCAAGAAAAAAGGTCTCAAATTCGACCTTAAGAAACTAGAAAGAGAAGAGCAAATTAAACCCAAAGTAAGGAGATGAAAGAAAATAATAAGCATCAAAGTAAAATCATCTTCCCTGGTGGCTCAGATGGCAAAGAATCCGCCTGCAATGTGGGAGACCTGGGTTCAATCCCTGGGTTGGGAAGATACCTGGAGAAGGGAATGACAGCCCACTCCAATATTCTTGCCTGGAGAATTCATTCCTGGAGAATTCCATAAGAGCCTGGTGGACTACGGTCCATGGCATTGCAAAGAGTCAGACGACTGAGCAACTGATACACATGAAGTAAAATCAGTGAAGTGAAAAACAGGTAAATACTAGAGAAACTCAATTAAATCTAAAGCTGGTTCTTTAACAAGGTCAGTGAGTTAAGAAACATCTAGCCAGAGTGGGCAAGACAAAAAATCCCAATTAACAGCATTAGGAGAGGTGACAATACTATGATTTCTTTAGCTATTAAAAATAATCAGAAAATATTATGAACAATTTTATGCACGTAAGTTCAACAACACAGATGAAATGGACAAATCCTTTGCAAAACACAAACTGCCAAAGATCACTGAAGAACTAGATAACCAGATTGTTTATCTATTTTTAAAAATTGAATTTGTAGTTAAGAATCTTCCCACAAAGAAAACTCCAGGTACAATTAGCTTTATTTACTATTAAATTCTAACAAATATTATAGGAAGAAATAGTACCAATTCTATACAGACTCAGAAAAATCAAAGAGAGAATATTTACTAATTAATTTTATGAGGCCAGCATTACCCTGATACCAAAACCTGACATAAAATACAAGAAAAGGAAACTACAGACCAATGTCCTCATGTATATAGATAAAAATATCTTTTGCATGTTGATTTAACATGCAAAAATCAATCAATATAATTCACCATATTAAGAAACAAAATGGAAAACACCAATATAATATATTAACGCATATATGGAATTTAGAAAGGGGTAACAAAGGAAATGGCAACCCACTCCAGTACTCTTGCCTTGAAAATCCCATGGATAGAGGAGCTTGGTTCAGGCTACTACATGGGGTCGCAAAGAGTCAGGCACGACTGAGCGACTTCACTTTCGCTTTCAACGATGACCCTATATGCGAGACAGCAAAAAAGAGAGATACAGAACAGACTTTGGACTCTGTGGGAGAAGGCAAGGGTGGGATGATTTGAGAGAAAAGCATTGAAACATGTATATTACCATATGTGAAATAGATGGCCAGTCCAGGTTTGATGCATGAGACAGAGTGCTCAGGGCTGGTGTGCTGGGATGATCCTGAGGGATGGGATGGGGAGGGAGGTGGGAGTGGGGTTCAGAATGGGAGACACAAGTACACCCATGGCTGTTTCATGTCAATGTATGGCAAAAACCACTACAATATTGTAAGGTAATTAGCCTCCAATTAAATAAATAAAATAAATAAATTAAAAAAGAAAATGTTAAAACATATGATCATTTCAGTAGACACAGAAGAAATCATTTGCAAGAATCTAACATGAACTTTTCTGATTTTAAAAATCCTTGACATATTAGTAATGAAAGAGAATTTCTTCAACCTGGTAAAAGACACTAATGAGAAATTCCCAGCTAACTTATTAGTGAAAAGACTGAATGCTTTCTTCCTAAGATCAGGAATGAGTCAAGGATTTCTGCTTTCAATTCTATTATGGAGTAAGTCACTATAGTAAGATAATAGAAATAAATAAAAGATATTAAGATTGGAAATGAAGAAATAAATCTGTGTTTATTTGCAGATGACATGTTGATCTACGAAGAAAATCCAGTGAGATCTACCAAAAATCTAGCAGAACGAATACATTAGTTTTAGCAAGATTGCAGAAAAACAAGATCATTATATGAAAAGCAATTGTATTTCTATATGCTGGCAATGAAAAATTGGAAACTCAGTTAAAAAAATACCATCTATGATAGTAGCATCAAACAATATAGAATACTTATTGACAAATTTGACTAAGTTTGTATAAAATCTGTACACTGAAAACTATAAAAAACGATGAGAGAAATCAATGAAGATCTAAATAAATGGACAGATGTTTATAAAGCAAAAAACTAAATTTTGTTAAGGTGTCATTTCTCCCAAATTGATGTATAGATTGAATGCAGTCCAAATCACAATCTCAGTAGGTTTTGAGGATTTTTGTGAATTCTGGGGTAGAAATTGGCATGCTAACTCTGAAATTTGTGTGTAAAATGAAAGACAGAATAGCTAAAACAACTCTAAAAAAAAAAAAGAACAAACTTGGCTGGCTAACATTAGCTGATTTTAAGGTTTATTATAAAACTATAGTAATCAACAGTGGAATACTGGCATCAAGATAGATAATTAGATCATTGGAATCATTAAAAAAAAGAATAGTCTTTTCAAAAAAGAAGCTGGAACAATTGGACATCCATATGCCAACCAATCAACTCCAAACTGTAGCTTGCAGTACATACAAAAATTAACTGAAAATGTGTTTTACATCTCAGTGTAAAACTTAAATCTATAAACTTCTAGAAGACACTGTAGGAGAAAAATCTGTATGACTTAGACCATTGATTAGGCAAATATTTCATACATGTGACACCAAAAAAAGTCTGACTCATAAAAATGATAAGTTTAACTTATGATTGAAAAGTCTGCTTACTTCAAAAGTACCATTAAGAGAATGACAAGCCATAAACTCAGAGAAAATATTTGCAAATTGATAAAGAACTTGTATCTAGAATCTATGAAGAACTCTCACAACTCAGTAAAAGAAAAGATGTAATAAAACAATAATAAAATATTTCAACAGAGACTTCAAATTAGATATACGTGGCAAATTATCACATGAAAAGGTTTTCAGCATTATCAGTTATTAGGGAAATACAAATTAAAGCCACCATGTGATATCACTATACATCTAGTAGAATGACTAAAATTAAAAACACTGACCACACAAAGTTTTGACAAGTATGGGGAGAGCCTGGAATTCTGATATGCTGCCGGTGGGGGTGGAAAATGGTGTAACCACTTGGGAAGACAGCTTGGCAGTTTCTTAATTAAACATACACCTACCATGTGATCTAGCCATTCCACTCTGAGGAAGGAAAGCATATGCCTAAAGACATTTGCACGAATGGTCATGGCCATTTTATTTGTAATCACTAAAGCCTTGAAACAGCCCAAATGTCTATCAGAAGGCAGGCCCGGGAACATCTGTGGCCCAGGCAGGGAAGGCAGTGCTATCGTGTAGCAGGAAGGACCGAACTAGTTATACATGCAGTGATGTGGGTAAGTCTGAGAGGCTTTGTGCTGAGTGAAAGGCTCCAGATAAAAGAGACTCCTTGCTATCTGATCTCATTTATATGGATTCTCAAAAATGCAAAGTAATGTGTAGGGAAGAAGGCAGATCACTGGTTGCCCGGGGTGGGATGAGCCGATGGGTATTTCACTGTCTTGAATGTGGTGATGGTATCGTGTGTGTGTGTGTGTGTGTGTGTAAATGAAAACACCTGATTCTCACCTGATCTCAGGTGAGATCTCAGGGATCAAGTGAGAATCAGCCAGGAAGAAGATGGCGGGGGCACAAGCATGCTTCTGCCAGATGAAACACCCTCCACATTGTACATCTTCTCTTTGCTGTTTGTGAAGATTGTGATTTATTGATACTAGATGAAGGGTGACTTTACTTAACGTGGATTCTGAAATATCTCTATGCTGGTTGCCAAGCAATGCTATGTAGAAGGAACAAACTTCCTCTTCGTCTCCTGAAGAGGAAGAGGCTCCTGGGGAACCCAGCATCTGAGGATTAATTTCGATGCATTTGCTTCCTCCTCTGTCTTCACATCTTGGGTGGGCTGTCCCTGATGTGGCTGTAAGCAAGTGGAGAAGCTGTTGAGAAAGAATTGCAATGTAGTCAGTGTTTGGGAGAGCCAGGAGCCCCATCTTTCCAGCCCTCAACATCTCTGTCTCATTGTCACATTCTCTGAGCTTGACCATTTGACCATTCTGGGATGAACTCTGCCCTTTCTGCTGGCAACTGGGTTTGCTTGTGGTCACCTCCATAACTAAGGTCTGAGGGGTAATACTGATCAGAAGGAAGTTTTACTGTATCAGAATTTGGATAAGTTAACAGGTGTAGGAAATATATCATGTAGGTGGTGCGACTTGTTAAAACAAAGTTATACTTACTGGTTATGAAATATTCTGGTAGAGATGGCTTAGCTGGCAAGATGCTTGGAGATGGTGATGTGATAACTGGAATATTATACAGTCAGTTCTGCTATCACATGACATGTGTGTTCCTAAAAGTCATTGTGCTATATACAAAATTGCACAGTAAAACTGTGTCTGGGAAAAAAAAAGCAATGTTGGAGCATGGAGCATGTAGTTTAAAAACATTTAACAGTGAGACTTTTTTTTTTGTTTGTTTATTATTTTCTTTCTTTACTATTTTTTTTACTTTAAATATTGTATTGGTTTTGCCACACATCAACGTGAATCAAAAGATGGAAACCTAATAAAAACAGTAGCACCGTTTTATACATGTTAAATGGTTAAGAAGTACGCATAGACTACAATGAATATCACGCTTTACTTTGAAAAAGACCTGCGGGTTGGAAGTGGGCGTAGGAAGAAGGAATGTGGCTTGTGAGTTGCCAAGGCTGGAGGAGGCAGGGTTGCCTGAAATCGAAGGGGGATTTTGTGATCCCACGTGTGGATGGGTGTGGCTCCTGACACAGGTGGTGGACTGAGGTAGCTGGTACATGTTTGAGTTTGTGTGTGTGTGTATGCACACACATGTGTTCTGCCTCAGTTCAGCTGGTTACAGCTTTCTGCATTCACTTTGTGTTTCTCTTGCAGACAAAATCATGCATAAGCAAATGCAAAATATGTGTTATGCTGAGATTGTTCCCCTAATGGATCAGTCACATTGGAACAAATTCATTTTCAAAACAAGTGTTATTGCAGATCTGACTGTGCCACAGGGAGAGAGGGGCCGTGTGCAGGAGCATTTGAAAGGAGCATTGGTGGCTGGTGACTGAGGTTACGTGGAAAAGGCTGTAGGGTGGGACTGAGCCTTGAGAACTCAAGAATGCTGAATTGTGACCCCTGCCTTTTGTTTTGTTGTTCATAAACAAAAGGGGGTGTGCTCAGTTGCTTTAGTCGTGTCTGACTCTTTGCGACCCTACAGACTATAGCCAGCCAGGCTCCTCTGTCCATGGGATTTCCCAGGCAAGGATACTGGAGTGGGTTGCCATTTCCTCCTCCAGGAGATCTTCCTGACCCAGGGATGAAACCTATGTCTTTTACCTCTCCTGCATTGATAGGCCAGTTCTTTACCACTAGCGCCACCTGGGAAGCCCCTAAACTATAACTCTTGTATATTAAAAGCTACAAGAGCTGATTCAAGCCATCAGTTACGTGAGCATTCCTAGGTTAAAGTATATTCCTAAATACTCACTCTCTGGTCCTTAGTTACTGGGCACTTCTCTTCTACCCTTCCCTTCCTTTCCCCTCTAAACTCTTGAGAGTTGGGGGGTGGCTTCCCTTCTGGTGTGGGGCAAGCAGCTGCCTCTGGAGCTTTAACTCCATCTCAAAGGTGAGGGACTTTCTCTGACAAGCACTTTCCTTCACCATCCTGAAAATTCAGCAAGGGCTATTTTGAGGATATGATACAGAGATGAGGTTCCCTGGACGTTGAATGGAGTTAGTCCTAAGAGTGGATGTTTATGGTCCCAAGTTGTGCTGGGCCAGCCTGACCACCAAATCTTGGAAGATAGAAGTACTCATATTTCTTTTGTAAAATTACTTTTTTTTTTTGGAGGGGGGACATCTTTAAACTCTTAGGTCTATTGTTTTCTCATTGAGAGATACTTGACATACAACTTTGTGTTGTTATGATGTGTGGGCTTTCTGAAGTTCAGGCATAGGATAGGAGCCCCTCTTGCCTGGGTCTGTGGTGGGGGTGTTCTCACGCCCTTCCCCAGCTGCACCGCCCCCCACCCCATCTCCCTCACTGTGGCTGTGGTGGTTTCAGTTCGATGGACAGAATAAAATTAGTGGAAGGGGCCTTGAAAGTTACTGTAATTCAGGAGCTTGTTGTGTAGTTATATAGGTCTCTCTGGGGTTGGCCTTGACTGGTGACATGCTGTCCAGCAGACGAGGTTTCAACTGATGGCCAGTCAAATCCCTTCTGATTCTGTTGGTAAAATGGTGTGTCTATGCTTACAATTTCAGGAGCCCGTGGAGTGGGATACGGCTTGAAGATGAGTCTTGGGTAGAAGAGTATGTGGAATCATGCTGGGCTTAGATGCGGGATGCTGGATGGATGGATGATGGGAAATGAGGAAAAAATAAATCTCCAGAAATACTTTGAATCTGATACTTTTATTGCTATAAACAAACAGAAGGATCCCCTAAATATCTCTCTGTGCGTGTGCTCAGTTGCTTCCGCCGTGTCCGACTCTGTGCGACCCTATGGACTGTAGCCCACCAGGCTCCTCTGTTCATGGGATTCTCTAGGCAAGAATACTGGAGTGGGTTTCCATGCCCTCCTCAAATGTCTCTGTAAAGATACATCATCCCTCAGAATATAGGTTGGAGCAGACAATGTTTGTAGTTCAGCAAGAGTGTGCGTTTGAGGGGGCTTTCCTCAACCCCATCTTATATGTATTTCCTCTGATCTGGGCCGATTTCGTGCTACTGATCCTACTGTATGTATTCATTACCAATGTGCCCAACACACAAAAGAGAAAGGACTCAGTAAAAGCCAGTAGGACCCCTGGCTGTAGGGTAGCTCTTCACCAATATGCCAATTCACTTCCACACTGAGCCAGCTCTTGGTGGTGGTGGTGTTAGGCATGTTAGGCACTCAGTCATGCCCGACTCTTTGTGACCCCATAGTAGCATGAAATCAGCCCAGATCAGTGGGAATACATGGAAGATGAGGTTGAAGAAAGCCCCCCTAGACGCACAATATGATCCCTGGGCAGATGGAAATCTTACCCTTGAACCAACTTCATTCCCCTTCTGTTTCTAAGACACTGGTTGTGGCTAAGGCAAGCTGATGCCCATGGCTTGGGCCTTGCACTGGAGAAAGAGGGCCCTGTATAAAATACATGGAGGGGCCTCAAGTTTTTGTAATAAAATTATTTTATAACATTGTACCTTTTCAGTCTTATAGAGGCAGGCACCTAGTTGTAGCTCTTCTGAGGTGAGAGTTGAGAAGTTTTCACCAAGTGTTTTCCTTGGAAAGAACCCTTTCTTCTATCCTGCTATTATGATTTATGCCTAAGCCGGACTGTTAAGAGTTTATATGGGGAAGAATGAACACATGTTAGTTAAAGAACGCGTGTCCCTCTTGTGGGTGTGTAGGTAGAGTCTGCAGAGGGTCCTCGTTGTATTAATGCAGAGTTTGCTTTGCCTGAGGAATAATTGCAAGCCTGCCATCCATAGAGAGAGTTATCAAAGGGATCACAGTGTAAACGGTGACATTCGAGACTGGCTGCGGTGGAGGCTCGCCCACCCTCCCTGGGAACTGCTGAAATTGAGCTGTCAAACGAGGAAGATGAAATGCTACTTTGTTCTATGGCTTCAGCTCCCAGAGGCAACGTTTCCAGGCCATTTGACATTAGTTCAGAGAATGGGAAAGTATTTATCTTTTTTTTTCTTCTTTTTTTCCCCTAAAGCTTAAAAAATGTTTTCTGCTTGGTGGTAAGTAGGTGGTGACAGCTTTCCAGGTTGGCTGCTTGTGTGTTTGAAGGAAGACATTTACCGGGGTGGCTGGTGGTGCTGGGAGAAGGTGCCAGCCTAGCCCCTCCTGGGTCTATGTTCCAAGCCTCAGTGCTCAAGTGTGCACATATTGATAATCCAAAAAAGCCATGCTTCCCAAACACTGTTCCTTGAGACATGGGACATTAGTCACACAAGATGTTCCGAACAAAGAAAAAATGCCATGAAAAAAAATGTTCTGTGGCCAAATGAGTTTGAAACACACTGCATACTATATTTCTGTTGACACACAATTCATATTAGGTTTTTTTTTTTTTTTTGCTGTGCTAGGTCTTACTGGAGGCACATGGGATTGAACCCAGGTCCCCTGTGCTGGGAGCACAGAGTCTTAGCCACTGGGCCACCAGGGATGTCCCTTGTGTTAGGATTTTAAATCTCTGAGGATTCTTACAGGAAAGAAACTTGTTAAGCTTTCTTAAATCATGAATTTCCCAAATGTATCAGAAGTCTTGAAATTTTCAAAAAGATTTTTGAGTTTCTATTATGTAGCTGTCATTTTATAATTCACAGATAAGACATACAATGGTAAGGAAGATGGATGGGCCTTGTGTAGCCTCACGGAGCTTATTGATAGATAACAAACAGGTGACCAAATAAAACAATGAATAATTATGCACTGTGTACATTAAAGAAATAAATAAGTGGGACGCTGTGATATAGAATAGTGGGAGGGATGTATTTGGTGGAGGACAGGTGGTATTCTCCAATAAGCCCACCTGTAGTTGATAACCAAAGCATGAGAAAGAGGCAGCCTGTGAAGTATGGGAGACAGATGAGGAGGCCTGCGCAAAGGCCCTGAGGTGTCACACACTCTTGCTCTAAGAAATGGCATTTGAAGGCCTGTAGCCTTTGTAAACTACCCTGTGGCCAGAGACGCTCCTCAGGTCTTTACAACGGGACTGGTGCAATGTATCATCCAAGTGGAATCAGCCCCCTCCCTTCCTTTGTCCCGGAGATTCTGAGCACGGCCATCGAGAAAGGCCTTGGTCTCAGGTAAGCCCCGTGGCTCTGTTCCTACATCAGCTTAGGCTCACCCAGCAGTGTGTGAGGTGGGACCCTAAGTCTGTTGGCCTCCCTGGAGTGGAAAGGGCCAGCCTGTGTTGCTCTCTGGTAACATCAAGCCATACAATCTATACTCCATTTGCTGTGTAGTAACAAGAGTGAAGGGATGCCTGGTGGCTCAGTGGTGAAGAGTCTGCCTGCAATGCAGGAGACGCAGGTTCGATTCCTGGGTTGGGAAGATCTCCTGGAGGAGGAAACAGCAACCCACTTCAGTATTCTTGCCTGGAGAATCCCATGGATAGAGGAGCCTGGAGGGTGACAGTCCATGGGGTCACAGAGGGTCAGACACGACTGAGCAACTGAGCATGTGTGCAGTGGGAATGAAAAGGTGTTAGACTTCTAGAGAGGAGTTTTCATATATCTGTGTATGAAAGAGACACATGGAGAGTTTGTTAATGCACAATCCATCCCCCTTCTTCCCCCCCACCCCCCACCCCGCCCCAATACCTGCCTAGGATGCTTGCACACCTAGGCCCAAGACATATTGGTTAGGCTTACAGCATTCTGGTCCCTGTTCTGGTTCTGGGATGTTTAGGCACAATCTGTATATTTTTTGAGTTATAAGCTCCATTAGGTACATCTTAAGTGAAAGTCACTCAGTTATGTCTGACTCTTTGGACTATACAGTCCATGGAATTCTACTGGCCAGAATACTGGAGTGGGTGGCCTTTCCCTTCTCCAGGGGATCTTCCCAACTCAGGGATTGAACCCAGGTCTGCCACATTGCAGGTGGATTCTTTACCAGCTGAGCCACCAGGGAAGCCTGGGTACATCTTAAGGGCCATAGTAAACTTTGATTTAGAAGCCATTCCATTTGTAATCTAGTGTGGCTCTGGTCCCCAAATCTGAAATATGGCTGGTGGAGGGATTGTAAATCAGTAAACAGACTTATTTATGCAGTCTTAAAACAAGAAAAACAAAGCCACAGAATTTCTGCAGGTAAATGAAGCCTACCCTGAGCTGTCCCAGCATGGTTGGGGCATAGTCATTTTAAACTGGGGAGAGTGGTCTACACCTCCTTCTTTGAACCTGATCACACCCTCTGTTCTAAAGGGACCCTTCCAGAGACGTCTCTGACGGTTGGGTGGTTAAGACTCCACTCTCTCAATGCAGGGGGCATGGGTTTGATCCCTGGTCAAGGAACTAAGATCCCCCGGGCTGCAAGGTGTGGGCCCCCAAAAGGGGAACCCTTCTGCCCTTCGCTTCTTCTGGAAGTTGTTTTGTCAGTTTTCTACTTTTTTTCCCCCTCTTGGAATATAAATAAATGGTGGCCTTTCTCATCCTAAGAAGGAAAATTCCCTCTTGATCTCGAATTTCATTCTTGCTACTCACTACGCTCTCTTGCGCATCTGTAAAACTCTTCAGTGGTGATTCTCTCTCTCATGTTGCCGTGAGTGCATTGCTGTTAGCAGGAAGTCCAGCTCCCCGATAAGCCTCTGCATAAACTAGCCCTGCCTGCCTCTCCCAGCTCACATCTTACCCCAAATTCCCTTGCTTGTTGCACTCCAACCATCCTGAAGTCCTCTCATTCTGTCCAGCCCACCCCGATTGTGCCTCTCTTAACCGATCTATTTGTGTCTGGATGATCATGCTTGTTTATTGTCTACCTCTCCCTGTCTAGAATGAAAGACTAATGAATTTGGGAATCTTATCTGTCTTGCTCTCTGTTCTATTCCAAGCATTTAAAACAGTCCTTATGTAAATAGATGATAAATATTTATTATTTAAATGAATACATTCATTCTCTTTCTTCTGGGTATTTGCATATACTGTTGCATCTGTCTAACAATCTCTCTTCTCGTATCCCATCCAGATGCACAATTTGCCTGCTAACTCTTCAGTTCAGTCGCTCAGTCATGTCCAGCTCTTTGTGACCCAGGCCTCCCTGTCCATCACCAACTCCCGGAGTTCACTCAAACTCATGTCCATCGAGTCGGTGATGCCATCCAGCCATCACGTCCTCCGTCATCCCCTTCTCCTGCTGCCCCCAATCCCTCCCAGCATCAGGGTCTTTTCCAGTGAGTCAACTCTTCACATGAAGTGGTCAAAGTATTGCAGTTTCAGCTTCAGCATCAGTCCTTCCAAAGAACACCCAGGACTGACCTCTTTTAGAATGGACTGGCTGGATCTCCTTGCAGTCCAAGGGACTCTCAAGAGTCTTCTCCAACACCACACTTCAAAAGCATCAATTCTTTGGCGCTCAGCTTTCTTCACAGTCCAACTCTCACATCCATACATGACCACTGGAAAAACCATAGCCTTGACTAGACAGACCTTTGTTGGCAAAGTAATGTCTCTGCTTTTCAATATTCCATCTAGGTTGGTCATAACTTTCCTTCCAAGGAGTAAGCATTTTTAATTTCATGGCTGCAATCACCATCTGCAGTGATTTTGGAGCCCCCTAATATAAAGTCTGACACTGTTTCCACTGTTTCCCCATCTATTTCCCATGAAGTGATAGGACCAGATGCCATGATCTTCGTCTTCTGAATGTTGAGCTTTAAGCCAACTTTTTCACTCTCCTCTTTCACTTTCATCACGAGGCTTTTGAGTTCCTCTTTACTTTCTGCTATAAGGGTGGTGTCATCTGCATATCTGAGGTTATTGATATTTCTCCCAGCAATCTTGATTCCAGCTTGTGCTTCTTCCAGTCCAGCGTTTCTCATGATGTACTCTGCATAGAAGTTAAATAAGCAGGGTGACAATATACAGCCTTGACGTACTCCTTTTCCTATTTGGAACCAGTCTGTTGTTCCATGTCCAGTTCTAACTGTTGCTTCCTGACCTGCATATAGGTTTCTCAAGAGGCAGGTCAGGTGGTCTGGTATTCCCATCTCTTTCAGAATTTTCCACAGTTTATCGTGATCCACACAGTCAAAGGTTTGGCATAGTCAATAAAGCAGAAGTAGATGTTTTTCTGGAACTCTCTTGCTTTTTCCATGGTTCAGCAGATGTTGGCAATTTAATCTCTGAGTTCTCTGCCTTTTCTAAAACCAGCTTGAACATCTGGAAGTTCACAGTTCACATATTGCTGATGCCTGGCTTGGAGAATTTTGAGCATTACTTTACTAGCATGTAAGATGAGTGCAATTGTGTGGTAGTTTGAGCATTCTTTGGCATTGCCTTTCTTTGGGATTGGAATGAAAACTGCCCTTTTCCAGTCCTGTGGCCACTGCTGAGTTTTCCAAATTTGCTGGCATAGTGAGTACAGCACTTTCACAGCATCATCTTTTAGGATTTGAAATAGCTCCACTGGAATTCCATCACCTCCACTAGCTTTGTTCGTAGTGATGCTTTCTAAGGCCCACTTGACTTCACATTCCAGGATGTCTGGCTCTAGTTGAGTGATCACACCATCATGATTATCTTGGTCATGAAGATCTTTTTGTACAGTTCTTCTGTGTATTCTTGCCACCTCTTCTTAATATCTTCTGCTTCTCTTAGGTCCATACCATTTCTGTCCTTTATCAAGCCCATCTTTGCATGAAATGTTCCCTTGGTATCTCTAATTTTCTTGAAGAGATCTCTAGTCTTCCCCATCTCTGTTGTTTTCCTCTGTTTCTTTGCATTGATCGCCGAGGAAGGCTTTCTTGTCTCTTCTTGCTGTTCTTTGGAACCCATGGAAAAGAAATGCAAAAAAGCAAAATGGCTGTCTGGGGAGGCCTTAAAAATAGCTGTGAAAAGAAGAGAAGTGGAAAGCAAAGGAGAAAAGGAAAGATATAAGCATATAAATGCTAACTTTCACTTATCCTTAAAGTTTCAATTCATAGGTCTCTTTTCCAAGAGATGTGTGTTACTTCCTCCAGGAAGTATGTGGAGGAAATATGTCACTTCCTCCAAATCACTATATGACTTCCCAACTTGGGGTAGGTTTCTCCTGTGTGCCCCCACAGTACTTATTACACTATTTACAATCACCTATTCATTTGTTTTATTCCCCTGTGGACTGTAGGGTCCTGGATTCTTGTGTACTTTTCACTCCTAAGTTCCCTCCCACAAAGTCTAGCATAGTGCCTGTACTGTATTTGGTAAGTATGCAATAAATATTGATTGAATGTTGACTTTTAACCCTCTATCTTGTTTTTCTCCAAGACCTTTATTCCCCTCAAACATCTCAAGAGTAGTCTATACTCAAGTGTTAGTCACTCAGTTGTGTCTGACTCTTTGCAACCCCATGGACTGCAGCTCATCAGGCTCCTTTGCCCATGGGATTTCCCAGGCAAGAATACTGGAGTGAGTTGCCATCCCCTTCTAGGGATCTTCCTGACCCAAGGATTGAACCTGGGTCTCCCACATTGCAGGCAGATTCTTCAGACCAGAAGAATTCTTCAGATACTTCTGAGCCACCAGAGAAGCCCTATACTCAGTGTCTTCTTCTATTTCTGCAAGTTTACTCTTGGGACTGTCACTGAACATTTCTGGGCAAGATCCCTATGGATTCCATGCTGCCAGACCCATCAGACACCATCCAGCCTTAACTGTATTTGTCCTCTTTGGGAGCACGTCATACTGCCAACCAGCTCTCCTTGACAGTCTGTCTATAAGGACAGACCTGTGCCCACATCTTGGTGCCATATGCAGGCAAAGCAGAGGTGTTCTGGCTGGCAGAGAATGGATTTTGTTGGCTACTCACAAAGCCCTATGGCACGAGAGTGGGTAATGCTGAGACCTAACCTCCTGCAAAGATTGGGAATTTCGTCAAGGTTTTATTATAATTTTGACATCTGTAAATTCCCACATTCCTTCTACCAATTCTATCCCCCTTCCAGTACAAAACTGTGACCTTTCTTAAGGCTGGAAAGGCAAGAAAATGGATGGAAGCAGTTTGCTGCCTGATCCTTAATATCTGGGGGTGGAGGTGGGGGTGGGTTTGGACGGGCTTGGATGAATGTTTCTGAAAGATCATGAGCATCCTTCTCTGTGGCCTGTGGTCAAAACTCAGAGATTCTCACTTCTGTACTTTGAAGACCACATGGTAAGAAACAGACATTTTCCTCTTTTCATGCCTGATAGAGATTTCTGGAAGCAGGTCTGTTTAACAGAGGTATTCTAACTCAATTAGCTGGGAAGAAAATGTACAAAAGGAAGCCGTTACACAAATGTCAAGCCTTTGGAGGACACCAGGGAAAGGATGACAGTGGAAGCTTTTGAATGTGTTTCCAATTCCATCTTCACATTAGACCTTTGTGTGGTGGCTATTACCAATAATACGCCCTTGACAAGCTCCCGGTCCTCTTCTCTCTAGGAGGATCCCAGGTCCTCTCTGATGGACAGTCCTCTCCCTTCTGGGATGGAAGTGTCATTTGTTTTACCTTCATATATATTTCAATAGAAATTACTTGAGGATCTTTGTCTTAGGTTTTTGTGTGTGTGTGGTTTTTTTCTACAACTAAAGTTTCGAGTTATGATCCTGGAATTGATGAGAATTCTTCCCCGCAGTGTGTCACATCTATTGAGTCCACCCTGTACTTTTATTTCCAGGACCTCATTCCCCTGATCACTTGTTTATTCACTGGCTAATAAATCCACAGTATGGTGCTGTGGCTATGAGGATGCAGGAAAGATGATCTTTCATTGACCATCTTTTATTTCCAGAGTGAACCTCATTCCCCTGGTCACTCGTTTATTCACTGGCTAATATAGTCACTCATCCAGTATGGTGCTGTGGCTATGAGGATGCAGGAAAGATGATCTTACATTGACCATCTTTTATTTCCAGAGTGAGAAGCTTTGAAATCCCCAACACTAATTTTGTCTGTAGCTCTAAGGCAAAGTTCTTCCTGAGCTCATGGCAAGGTCAGAATGACCTCTCATCATTCAGGAAAAAGAAAGATTTGATGGAACAGATTTATTTCTGTTCCATCCAACTTTATTTCCAAGGACACCATCCGTGGCAAAGTGTGGTAATTGGGGATCTGCAGTGATATGTCAAGTCAGACCGGAGCCTCCAGCAATTTTACTTAAGAGTCTGTGAAGGCTGCCTTTTCTCCCAGATATTGGAACTGCCAGGGTCAGGACTCAATGAAAGAACCTCTTGGTCTTGTCACCTTTGGTTACGCATTAGATCAAGGCTGTGATGGTCGATTCTGGTGCCAGAAGCGTCTGTGAAACCCCGCGGAATGTACAGAGCAATTTTTCAGGGTCAGGAGGAGGAGAAGTGGAGAGAACTGGGAGAGGAGAGAAAACTTCAGGTGAAATTGTTCTTAAGGATCAGAGGATCAGACTAGCCTCTTTTCCTGGGAGCGGATAACAAGGCCCTCAAACTTTCAAGGGCTGGGAAACCCGCCTTTGTATCCTGGATGCAAGACAATGGATCCGGTGCCCTGCTGGCCACGTGCCCTTGCCCCTGGTGTGCCCGCCTCTTTAGTCTATAGATTTTTGTTTTTGGAATGACATCTTTCTGGAGCTATAATTCAAACTCTGTACAATTCACCTATTTAAAGAGTACAAACCAGTGCTTTCTAGGATGTGTACTGAGTTGTGCTGCCATTTTCACAGTAAGTTTTAGAACATTTCCAACCCACCCCCTGCCCCCGCACTCTGCAACATCTTCATACCTATTAGCACTCACCTCCCGCTTCCCATCCCCAGCCTCTGGCCACCACTGCTCTGCTTTCTGTCTCTTGCTGCAATTTGTAAATGTTACTTTATGTGTGTTTGTGTGTGCATGTGTGTGCACGTGTGTGTGTGTGTGCTGTCTGTCACTGATTCCCTGTCTAGAGTGCCTTTGGCCACCCTCACCCATTTCCCCCTACCCTGTATTTGTTCCTGGCTGTGTGCAAATATTTCTGTTCAGTATTGTGGGCTTTCTATTTTAACGTCTCCCTCTTTGCTAAGGAAATGAATCCTTCTTCTACTGTTGGGTTTATCCCTCATTTCTGTGTCATGCAAGGCCACCTGTGGGTTTGCTGAGAGCAAAAGTACAGTCCCAACTGCCTGTCACCTAAAGAATAGGTTGATCCTTTACAACCCCAAGAAGACTTGTTCTAAGGTGAAAACTGTACCTTTTTTACAAAGGTAAACTTTGGAGCTACCCCCCAGAATTCTTGCTTCTCTAGCTGATGCACAATCATTGCGGTCACCTCAGCTCCTAAACAAAGCATTGGAGACTGGTGTCCTGCTGGTGAGAGGCCCCTGGATCAGACCTCTACCTTGGCAGCCGCAGTCAGTTTCCTGCATGGATAGGCTCTGTAGCTCCTGCAGGTCCGAAGGACAGCACTTGGAAGAATTCCAGTCACCCAGCCCAGCAATTGCTCTGCCTGTCACCAGTGAGCAGGAGGCAGTGGTGATATTGGGAAAAAGGGACCATCTGGGCTTTCTTGCTGCGGTGCAACCTTACGGAGATACTAGGTGAGAAAGATGACATGGGCTGGTCGAATAAACGGAGCAAACAAAAACTGCTTCTTCCTGTTCTTGGCTAAGCGGCCTCCATGGCATTCTGGGGTTCAGAAGCAAAAGTGGCACGTTTGTGTGTGTGTGTGTATATGAGTGAATTATTCTGCATCAGAATTTAGAGGTCACGCTTCCTTTTCCTTCATGACAACCTATGAAATCTCATCTCTAAGCTGTTCTAAGATATTTTCCAACAGCTAGACTCTTTAGGCTGGTGCCATGTGGAAAGGAAACATAGGCGAGGCTCCTGGGGGTGGGACTCTTGATCCAGCCAAGCCTGGTCTTGCTCTTCCCGGTCACTCTCAGTTTTCATACTGAGGTTGACGTGTGAGCCTGTTTAGACTGTCTTCTGTCAGCTCTCCAGTTGTCTTCCACACACCAGGAAGACAGACTACAGATGCATAATCAAACACAAAGCTATCTACGTGCTAAAGGTGGTGCCGAATGTAAAGTGCATGATGGCATGGAGTGGTTAAAAATAAAAATTTTGGAGATGGCGTTCAATACGTGTTGACTCTCTCCTTCTGGTTATTACATTTTGCCTCTGGCTGGTTTCCTGACATGTCCAGTTTCCTAGAGATTTCAGAAAAACAAGAATAAAACAATAAAAGAATAAAACAAGAATAAAACAATAAAAAGAAACCTCAATATCAGGAGAAACCTTTAAATAGCTTTAGAGTACTTTGCAACTGTGGGTTTTGTTTTTTTTTTTCATTGTTGTTGCACAGTAGACAGGGAGACACTCACAAAATGAGCCATGAGACAATCTACCACAGACACTCCATATCGACGCTCTCCCTTCCTGTGTATTTAATCAATTAGCAGCATAATAAATTAGCAGCGATTCACCTGGACATCAAATACCAGGTTGTTCTCCTAAGTGACCTGGATTGATTTCCACGTGTCGCAATTCATCAGAAGGAAGTGGCTTCACCGCTGGGCATCCAAACACTCTTAACACATTTCTGGTCCTACTTTCACTTTAACCAGCAAAAGACATTAGGTTTTCTGCCTTAGACAGTAAGCCTCGCGATTAGTGAGACTGGAAATGCCAAACGCCTCCAGATGGATCGGCTTTGAGGAAACAGAAAGGCCTTGCGAGCACCTGCGGGAAACCAGATGGAGCCTGCGCTTGGGAGAGGAAGGGTGGGTCATCTCGCTGCATCGCAGACCCCATGGCCTCGGGGACAGATGGGCATGTGTGGGCCCAGAGCCACATCACTTTGGAGCAGATGTGAGTTAAAGCATACTGGTCAGAGTAAATGCTCACGTTGATAGCTAACATATACTGAATCTTTATGAGGCATCAAGCGTTCTCCAAGTGCATTACAAGTACCGACTCTTCTAATCTTTTTGACCACCCCATGAAGTAGGTAGCACTGTGCATGCACGCGTGCTAAATCGCTTCAGTCTTGTCTGATTCTTTGCGACACTATGGACTGTAGCCTTCCAGGCTCCTCTGTCCATGGATTTTCCAGGCAAGATTACTGGAGTGGGTTGCCATGCCCTCCTCCAGGGGATCTTCCCGACCCAGGGATAGAACCGTCTCCTGCACTGCAAGCAGATTCTTTACTTGCTGAGCCACCAGGGAAGCCCAAGTCACACTATCGTCTCCACTTTATAGACGGGAACATAAGGCATCCAGAGTCCCACAGTGAGGTGGTGGGGAGTCAGGTCTTCAATACTAGGCTTTCTATAAGGAATGGGGCTACTTTCTGTATCTATAGATGGAGGAGAAACCAACTCAAACTGTAGTGGTGGGACATGCAGATTAACAGAAAAAGAACCTTCTGCTTGGAAGGGCTATATCTACGTCTAAGTGAAGTCACCACTGAAGCCACCACCATCACCCCCCACCACTTGTCATCACTGTATTTTGTTGGTAAATTCATTGTCAGTGTTGGTGGAGATGGGATGGGTAGCACAGCAAAGGCTGTGAGAGTAGCCACATGGTACTTTGGAATTTAAGAATTAGGTACACGGTGACGTAGGCATGGGGCAGAGTTGTCAGTTTATCAGTTTTTGTCATCAGTAATGGGCTGCCAGCATTTGGATAAATTCCCTGATTTCCTGCATTTCTTGCTCTGCCCAGTGTCTGTGTGGGTTCTGACTCTCCTGTGCTTTCTCTCTGATCGGACTCTCCCTGTGTTCTCAACTTTGTTCAGTGACGGCCTGAAGAACTCATGTCTTTTAAATTTATTTTTTGTTGCAGTTGAATTACAGTGTTGGGTTAATTGTTGCTGTACCACCAAAGTGACTGAATTTTACGTGCAAATGTGTATATATACGTGTGTGCGCTCAGTCACTTAGTCACGTCTGACTCTGGGAACCCATGGACTATAGCATGCCAGGCTCCTCTGTCCATAGGATTCTCCAGGCAAAACTGCTGGAAGAGACTGCCATTTCCTCCTCCAGGAGATATATATATATATATATACATATATACACATATATATATGTATATATATATACACACACACATATATACACACACACACACACATATATATGTTATGCATTATTTTTCATATTCTTTTCCATTATGGCTTATTACAAGATGTTGAGTATAGAAGAACTCCTGTTTTGACGTCTTAAAATACTTAAAATGTTTGATTTTTTTTTCACTCATCCTGCCGAACAACTGGGTCAGGAAGTCCTGGCACCTCTTCTTCATATGTTCTCATGAAGGCTTGAGACCTCTCTCCTGACTCGAGGTATTAGTCAGGGAAGGTAGACTGTCTCTTAGGGGTTGGCTGCCCCAGTGTGTGTGAGGGGGTGCCCTTGGAGGTAAGTGCATGGGCTTTGAGAACAGACACATTTGAAACCTGGTTCTGCCTGTGTCTCACCGAGGGCAGGTCCCAACATCAGCTGATTTTCTAATTACTTCTCTGTAAAATGGAAGGAATGATATTCTTTTCAGAAACTTTTGGTAAGGAGTAATTATCGTTAGTGTTCCTTTTGAGCACTCTATATTTTGGTCGCTGTGCTAGGAACTTGAGTTCATTATCTCACTGGAAACTCAGAACAGCTCTGTGAAGTAGGTACTTTCAGTTCAGTTCAGTTCAGTTCAGTCGCTCAGTTGTGTCCAACTCTCTGCGACCCCATGAATCGCAGCACGCCAGGCCTCCCTGTCCATCACCAACTCCCAGAGTTTACTCAGACTCGCGTCTATCAAGTCAGTGATGCCATCCACCCATCTCATCCTTGGTTTTCTCGTCCCCATTTCACGAATAAGGAGGAAGTGGTGGGATCAGGAACATGTATGACTCCAAAGCCATTTCTCTCAGCCTCTCAGCAGGACACAATGTGTCAGGCATTCAGCGACTCCTCTTTTTCCCTTCCTTGTGACCTTTCTATGCAATCTTTATTTGGGGCATCATGGATGGAGCTTCCCTGGTAGCTCAGACAATAAAGAAATGCAGGAGACCAGGATTGATCCCTGGGTTGGGAAGATCCCCTGGAGGACATGGCAACCTACTCCAGTATTCTTGCCTCGAGAGTCCCATGGACAGGAGCCTAGTGGGCTACAGTCCGTGGAGTCACAAAGAGTGGGACATGATTGAGCAACTAACACTTTCACTTTGGGTGGGGATGAGAAATAAGGATTTTTTTCCCCACTCTTCCTTTCTTGATGCGGTTCTTTCTGTTTGGGCTTCATTCTGTCCTGTCTCCTACATAACAGGATCCTAGAAAAGAATAGGACATAATGTCAGTCATATTGCAGATATCATAAAGATTAAAAACCCAGAATGATGGCAGCTTGGCAGTTAAGGGAGAATTTCCACATTAGGACTGGGGTTTGTGACTCAGCTGGTAAAGGATCCACCTGCAATGCGGGAGACCTGGGTTTGATCCCTGGGTTGGGAAGATCCCCTGGAGAAGGAAAGGCTACCCCCCCAGTATTCTGGCCTGGAGAATTCCATGGACTGTATAGAACAGTTGTACGTGACTGAGTGACTTTCACTTTACCTCGCTTAAACTTTATTGGCCTTTTCATAGCACCACCATGTGGTGACATTCAGAGGAATGCTTTCTAGGGTATGGAAACGCGACACCCATGAGGCTCCTGGTGTGTCCTCCTGACCTGCTGAACAAGTGACCGGGCATCAGCCTCTTAAGGCTGCTCCTCTATCTGTTTTTTCCTTCTAATCCAAAGAATCATATACAGACCGGTTACATGTAACACCTGATTGATCTGAGCCAGGTCTGGTTTCCTTTTCTTTTTTAAAGAAAATATTCATTTGTTTGGCTGCTCTAGGTCTTTGTTGCATGGCATGCAGGATCTTTAGTTGTGGCATGTGGGACCTAGTTTCCTAACCAGGGATCCAATCCGGCCCCTTGCACACTGGGAGTGTAGAGTCTTAGCTACTAGGCCACCAGGAGGAGTCCCTGAGGTTTGGTTTCTGATTCTGACTTGAACCCTTCGGTTTCTGATTCTGACTTGAACCATTCCTTGCTGTGTGCCTTGAACCTCCATTTTGTCATCTCTAAACTGGGGATACAGGGCACCAGGTTTGAGCTCCTGGTGCTCTGTGACAACCTAGAGGGCTGGGGTGGGGTGGGAAGTGGGAGGAAGGTTCAGGAGGGACGGGGCATGTGTATACCTATGGGTGATTCATGCTGATGTATGGCAGTAACCAACACAATGTTCTAAAGCAATTATCCTCCAGTTAAAAAGAAATTAAGTTTAAAAAATAAAATGAGAATAAAGTAGCTATCATGAGTTTCAGTGTGGATTAGCACATGTCAAGTCCTTAGAATAGTCCCTGGTCCCCGGCAGGCCTTCAGTAAATGTCAGCCAATTGACCATTCTGAGTGCCTAACCACCGGTCAGGGCAGGTTAGCCCCCATGGGCAGACTAATGTTGGACCTTAAAAGCATTCTATGTATCATACATTTAAATATCTTGGAGGCCTTTAAGAAAATAAGACCATGAATCCAGAACTCTAAGAGTCAGAGATCAGCTGAGAGTGTTTTCTCCTTTGTGGACCAGTGATGACACAACTCATCGTCAACTTTTCTAAGTGAGGTGCGGACCCTTTCTTATTTCCAACAAGAATATCACAAGGCACACCGTGTGTGCTCTTATGGTGCAGAGCAAGCCTTTGCTGCACATCTCAGATGTGTGCGCCTTCCTTTGTGGTTTCCTGGGAATAGAAAGGCTCAATCCAGGTGGTTCCATGGAGCCCCTGGAATCTTTCACTATGTCCATTCTGCATCTGAGAATAGACGTTCTTTTCTTGGGCTCCAGAATCACTGCAGATGGTGACTGCAGCCATGAAATTAAAAGGCACTTGCTGCTTGGAAGGAAAGCTATGACAAACCTAGACAGCATTTTAAAAAACAGAGACATCACTTTGCTGACACAGGTCTGTCTAGTCAAAGCTGTGGTTTTTCCAGTAGTCCTGTATGGATGTGAGAATTGTACCATAAAGAAGCCTGAGCACTGAGAAATTGATACTTTCAAATTGTGATGCTGGAGAAGACTCTTGAGAGTCTCTTGGACTGTTAGGAGATCAAACCAATCAATCCCACAGGAAATCAACCCTGAATATTCATTGGAAGGACTGATGCTGAAGCTGAAGCTCCAATACTTTGGCCACATGATGCAAGGAACTGACTCATTGGAAAAGACCATGATGCTGGGAAAGACTGAAGGCAAAAAGAGAAGGGGGGTGGCAGAAGATGTGATGGTTGGATAGCATCACTGACTCAATGAACATGACCTTGAGTGAACTCTAGGAGATAGTGGAGGGAAGGGAAACCTGGTGTGCTGCAGTCCATGTCTGACAAAGAGTCAGACATGATTAAACGATTAACAACAATCCAAGTGGTTCCACGGAGCCCCAGAAATCTTTCACCAAGTCCATCCTGTATCAGAGGATGGAGACACAAACGTGGCTCAGAAGTTCTCCAGGCTTCATGGGAAGGACTCAGTCATCTGTTCTTTCACATCTTTGGACAAAATTTACTGAGTGGGCACTATGTTCAGTGCTCTTCTGAGCAGTGGGGACACAGCAGTGGATGAAACAGACAAAAATCTCTGATCTCATCGATCTCATATTCTTGGTATGTTTTCTTGGCACTATCATCATTTGGGGCCAGGTGATGCCAAAGCCTTCGACTGTGTGGATCACAATAAACTGTGGAAAATTTTGAAAGAGATGGGAATACCAGACCACCTGACCTGCCTCTTGAGAAACCTATATGCAGGTCAGGAAGCAACTGTTAGAACTGCACATGGAAGAACAGACTGGTTCCAAATAGAAAAAGGAGTACGTCAAGGCTGTATATTGTCACCCTGCTTATTTAACTTCTATGCAGAGTACATCATGAGAAACGCTGGACTGGAAGAAGCACAAGCTGGAATCAAGATTGCTGGGAGAAATATCAATAACCTCAGATATGCAGATGACACCACCCTTATGGCAGAAAGTGAAGAGGAACTCAAAAGCCTCGTGATGAAAGTGAAAGAGGAGAGTGAAAAAGTTGGCTTAAAGCTCAACATTCAGAAGACGAAGATCGTGACATCTGGTCCCATCACTTCATGGGAAATAGATGGGAAAACAGTGGAAACAGTGTCAGACTTTATATTGGGGAGCTCCAAAATCACTGCAGATGGTGATTGCAGCCATGAAATTAAAAGATGCTTTCTCCTTGGAAGAAAAGTTATGACCAACCTAGATAGCATATTCAAAAGCAGAGATATTACTTTGCCAACAAAGGTCAGTCTAGTCAAGGCTATGGTTTTCCAGTGATCATGTATGGATGTGAGAGTTGGACTGTGAAGAAAGCTGAGCACCGAAGAATTGATGCTTTTGAAGTGTGGTGTTGGAGAAGACTCTTGAGAGTCCCTTGGACTGCAAGGAGATCCAGCCAGTCCATTCTAAAGGAGGTCAGCCCTGGGATTTCTTTGGAAGGACTGATGCTAAAGCTGAAACTTCAGTACTTTGGCCACCTCATGCGAAGAGTTGACTCACTGGAAAAGATTCTGATGCTGGGAGGGATTAGGGGCATGAGGAGAAGGGGACGACAGAGGATGAGATGGCTGGATGGCATCACTGACTTGATGGACGTGAGTTTGAGTGAACTCCGGGAGTTGGTGATGGACAGGGAGGCCTGCCGTGCTGTGATTCATGGGTTCACAAAGAGTCAGACATGACGGGGTGACTGAAATGAACTGAACTGAACTGATGTCTTGTTATGGGAGATGGTCCTGTGCTTTGTAGGGTGCTTAGGATCATCCTTGGTCTCTGCCTACTAGAAGCCAGAAGCATCCTGTCCCACTGTTGTGACAACCAGAATCTCTCCAGGCCTTGCCACATGGCTCCTGGGAGGCCAGCCACCCATGGCTGGGAGTCATTTTTCTGTGGGGAGGGAGAGGATGGTCTTTAAAACAGCATCATAAATAAAAGCTCTATATGACAAACCCACAGCTAACATTATCCTCAATGGCGAAAAATTGAAACCATTTCCCTAAAGTCAGGAACAAGACAAGGGTGTCCACTTTCACCACTACTCTTCAACATCGTACTGGAAGTTTTGGCCACAGCAATCAGAGCAGAAAAAGAAATACAAGGAATCCAAATTGGAAAAGAAGAAGTAAAACTCTCAGTGTTTGCAGATGACATGATCCTCTACATAGAAAATCCTAAAGACTTGACCAGAAAACTACTAGAGCTAATCAATGAATATAGTAAAGTTGCAGGATATAAAATCAACACTCAGAAATCCCTTGCATTCCTATACACTAATAATGAGAAAGTAGAAAAAGAAGTTAAGGAAACAATTCCATTCACCATTGCAACGAAAAGAATAAAATACTTAGGAATATTCCTACCTAAAGAAACTAAAGACCTATATATCGAAAACTATAAAACACTGATGAAAGAAATCAAAGAGGACACTAATAGATGGAGAAATATACCATGCTCATGGGTCGGAAGAGTCAATATAGTGAAAATGAGTATACTACCTAAAGCAATCTACAGATTCAATGCAATTCCCATCAAGCTACCAGCAGTATTTTTCACAGAACTAGATAAAATAATCTCAAGATTTGTATGGAAATACAAAAAACCTCGAATAGCCAAAGCAATCTTGAGAAAGAAGAATGGAACTGGAGGAATCAACTTGCCTGACTTCAGGCTCTACTACAAAGCCACAGTCATTAAGACAGTATGGTACTGGCACAAAGACAGAAATATAGATCAATGGAACAAAATAGAAAGCCCTGAGATTAACCCACACACCTATGGACACCTTATCTTCGACAAAGGAGGCAAGAATATACAATGGAGTAAAGACAGTCTCTTTAACAGGTGGTGCTGGGAAAACTGGTCAACCACTTGTAAAAGAATGAAACTAGACCCCTTTCTAATACCATACACAAAAATAAACTCCAAATGGATTAAAGATCTAAATGTGAGACCAGAAACTATAAAACTCCTAGAGGAAAACATAGGCAAAACACTCTCCGACATAAATCACAGCAGGATGCTCTATGATCCAACTCCCAGTATACTGGAAATAAAAGCAAAGATAAAAAAATGGGATCTAATTAAAATTAAAAGCTTCTGCACAACAAAGGAAACTATAAGCAAGGTGAAAAGACAGCCTTCTGAATGGGAGAAAACAATAGCAAATGAAACAACTGACAAACAACTAATCTCAAAGATATATAAGCAACTTATGCAGCTCAACTCCAGAAAAATAAATGATCCAATAAAAAAATGGGCCAAAGAACTAAATAGGCATTTCTCCAAAGAAGACATACGGATGGCTAACAAACACATGTAAAGATGTTCAACATCACTCATTATCAGAGAAATGCAAATCAAGACCACAATGAGGTACCATTTCACACCAGTCAGAATGGCTGCGATCCAAAAGTCTACAAGCAATAAATGCTGGAGAGGATGTGGAGAAAAGGGAACCCTCTTACACTGCTGGTGGGAATGCAAACTAGTACAGCCATTATGGAAAACAGTGTGGAGATTCCTTAAAAAATTGCAAATAGAACTGCCTTACGACCCAGCAATCCCACTGCTGGGCATACACACCGAGGAAACCAGAATTGAAAGAGACACATGTACCCCAATGTTCATTGCAGCGCTGTTTATAGGAGCCAGGACATGGAAGCAACCTAGATGTCCATCAGCAGATGAATGGATAAGAAAGCTGTGGTACATATACACTATGGAATACTACTCAGCCCTTAAAAAGAATAAATTTGACTCAGTTCTAATGATATGGATGAAATTGGAACCGATTATACAGAGTGAAGTAAGCCAGAAAGAAAAACACCAATACAGTATACTGACACATATATATGGAATTTAGAAGACAGTAATGATGACCCTGTAGGTGAGACAACCAAGAGACACAGAGGTATAGAGTGGACTTTTGGACTCTGAGGGAGAGGGAAAGGGTGGGATGGTTTGGGAGAATGGCAATGAAACATGTATATTTTCCTGTAAGAAACGAAGCGCCAATCTATGTTCAATGTAGGATGCAGGATGCATGGGCCTGATGCACAGGATGATTCAAGTAGAGGATGTGGGGTGGGAGGTGGGAGGGGCTTCGGCATTGGGAGATTGTGTTCACCTATGGCTGATTCGTGTCAATGTATGGCAAAACAAATACAGTATTGTAATTAAAAAAATAAATAAATTTAATAAAAAAAATAAATTAAAAAAAAAAACAAACAACAGCATCATAGAGAACCACTGACTAGGAGGGGGTACCTGGGGTAGGGTTGGCTCTTCGACAGAAGGTGCTAAGCAAGGCCCACTGAGATGACATCTGAGCCAAGACATAAAGAGATGCCTGCATCATGATCACTTTGGGGTGCTTTTAAAATGCAGGTTCCTGCCCTCCACCCCAAATACCCTGAATTAGGATTACTGGGGGAGGAGCCTGGGAAACTGCATTTCGGTATAAGCTCCAGATGATTTGGAGGTGGCTTGTTTTGAGAGCTGCAGCCCCGGGGCATGCCCAGGAATAGGGTTTTAGCTTCCTGTAGCAGAGCCATCCTTGCCTGGCTGCCTCCAAACCTCGGTTCCTGTGTTTATCCTCCCCTTACCTCCTGCCAGACCTCCCAAGGCTCCTCTCTATGAAACAGGTCTGTCCTGTACCATTTCCTGTTTATCCTTCAGCTCCTTAGTTTTGCCCCTCTTAGTTTTGCTGTCCTTTCTGACAAAATCTTCAGGTTTTCATCTGTTGTTCGGGTGGAAGGCTGAGAAAGCTGATGGCAGGCAGCACTGTCATCTTAGAATGATGGAATTTCACACCTGCAAGGGGCCTGTGAGGGCACTGTGATCTTCTGTTTCACCTTTTTCCTAGGTGAGGAAACTAAGGCTCAGAAGGAGAAGTGAGTTTGTGCCGTTCGACCCGACAGGTAACGCTGCTAGTAGCCCTGGCCTGGAAAATGTAAGACCCGACTGCAGGCTGCCTTGGAGGATTCCCTGGCAGCCCCTAGAAGGTTTCTCATCCCCTCAGAAGGCTGTCCTGCCACACTTCAATCGATGTTTTTGTTTTTAACTGAAGGAAACTGTTTTTGAGTGGATTGTCTGCACTTTTCTAACTCCTCCACGTTACAGTCCCTGACCTCTCTGAGCTGTGGAAAATCACAACATCGGAGACATTTTTAGGGAAATCAGGGATGTTTTTAGGGAAATCAAAAACTCTTGAAAGTCTTTTTTTTTTTCCTTTGTCATTCCATTTTTGCACAAGAATGTGCTGGCTCCAGCAGGGAAAGCTTCACAAAGCGAGATGTGAGCTGTAGAGACGGGCAGCCCAACTGCTGTGCAGAGAGCCTGCTTTTTCTACTCTTTTTTTTTTTTTTTTACCAGTAAAATTTTTACTTGTATAAAGATTCATATGTTTAAAGAACTCATTAAATACATAATAATTTGTGATTTTCAAATTTTGGTAAATTGAAATTATTTTTGTTATTTCTATTTTTTAAAATTTAATTTAATTTAATTTTTTAAAATACTTTATTCTACATTACAATACTGTATTTGTTTTGCCATACATTGACATGAATCAGCCACAGGTGAACACGATCTCCCAGTGCCAAAGCCCCCTCCCACCTCCCACCCCACATCATCTCCCTGAATCATCCTGTGCACCAGCCCCATGCATCCTGCATCCTGCATTGAACATAGACTGGCGCTTCGTTTCTTACAAGATAGTATACATGTTTCAATGCCATTCTCCCAAACCATCCCACCCTCTCCCTCTCCCTCAGAGTCCAAAAGTCTGTTCTATACCTCTGTGTCTCTTTTTTTCTACTCTTGAAGCTTGAGAAATTCCGTGCTACGTGGACTTTGGCCCCGTCCCCTGACTTACCAGATTACTTTAATAACTGTGATAATAAGGGTCATTTACATTGTGGTGCAGCTGCTTCTGCTGAGGGATTTCATGTTGGGGTCACACTGCATTATCATGGAAGCATATTTGCTTTATAAAAGGGACGGCCTTCATAACAGTTGTGACGCTCCCTTTACCCTTGGTGCGTGTGCTTGCTAAGTCACTTCAGTTGTGTCCGACCCTATGGACTGGAGCCTGCCAGGCTCCTCTGTCCATGGGATTCTTCAGGCAAGAACACTGGAGTGGGTTGCCATGCCCTCCTCCAGGGGATCTTCCCGACCCAAGGATTGAACCTGCGTCTATTAGGTCTCCTGCATAGGCAGGCAGGCTCTTTACTGCTAGTGCCACCTGGGAAGCCCTCCTTTACCCTAAGAATATTTTTCATCCTAAATGGCTCTTCCTGAGTAGGCTGTGTCTTAATTTTAATTCTAAGAAATCGGATATTGAGGAATGGGTGAAGTAAAGGAAAAGTAGGCCATCATTGTCATCACCACCATCATCACCGCCACCATTAGCATTGCATCATTCATCGTCATCACCACCATCATCACCGCCACCATTAGCATTGCGTCATTCATCGTCATCACCATCGTCACCGCCACCATTAGCATTGCGTCATTCATCGTCATCACCATCGTCACCGCCACCATTAGCATTGCGTCATTCATCGTCATCACCATCGTCACCGCCACCATTAGCATTGCATCATCACTTTCATCATCGTCATCTTCGTTATCACCGTTATCACAGTCATTTCCATTGTCATCCCCATTACTGCTGTTATCACTATCAGCATTTTCATCAGCATCATCAGTAAAGTCACCGTTTGTTGGTAACTTGTCCTGCATGTGGGCCATCTCAGATGATCACCCTAACCATTCTATGTCTGGATGGTATGATTTTTCTCATTTCGTGGGTGATATGCCAGGAGTTTGGAAAAGTCAGCTTCCTTGGCCACAGCTGTTGAGGCCTCTCTGGAAAACGGCCGTTTCAGGCACCACACTCCCCGACACCCAAACCTACCTGATCGGTGCAGAACACACATCCCAAGGCAGCTAGGCCTGGAGCCACCTGTCTCAGAGGTAGACCTTCCAGAGGCACGCGGAGCGGCCAGAAGTGCCATGTGGTATAGACTTAACCAGCAAATAGTCCACTAACCTCGACTGATCTAGCTGGGCTGACCACCTCTCTGTCAAAACAGGACTTCATCTCTACTTGGAATGTGTGTGTGTTAATCACTTTTTCATGTCTGACTCTTTGTGACCCCATGGACTGTAGCTCACCATGCTCTTCTGTGTATGGGATTCTCCAGGCAAGAATACTGAAATGCTATTTTCTTCTCCAGGGGATCTTCCTGACCCAGGGATCGAACCCAGGTCTCCTGCATTGCAGGCAGATTCTTCACCATTTGAGCCACTAGGGAATAGGATGTAATAACCTCTTCTTAAGCTGGAATTACCACCCAGAGAAATCTGGTGCCAAGGTGCCCGATGTCCCCTCATTTTTTTTTTAATTTATTTATTTATTTATCTTAAATTACAATACTGTATTTGTTTTGCCATACATTGACACGAATCAGCCATAGGTGAACACAATCTCCCAATGCCGAAGCCCCCTCCCACCTCCCACCCCACATCCTCTAGTTGAATCATCCTGTGCATCAGCCCCATGCATCCTGCATCCTACATTGAACATAGATTGGCACTTCATTTCTTACACGAAAATATACGTTTCATTGCCATTCATAGCATCAAGAGCTGGCATTATATGAAGTTTGCAGCAAATGGATCCCCAGTGTTTGCACTTTGAAGTGAGGCCATCTGCTCATTTGGGCTGGGGCTCCTGGGGTTGGGGACTTTGCAGCTGTTTCTTCTATTGATGGAGTCCTGTCAAGATGGACTTCATGTTCCTTCTTCCTCTTTTCCTTTGTTCCCTCCCTGCTTGTTTTTCTGTTGAGTCCAAAGCCTATATCCACCAAGAAAATCATTTTAAAAATCAAAGCAAATAGCCTCTACCCACCCACCCAAGAGAAGAAAAAAAAAGAAAGAAATTTCTGCTTGTCAGTATTTCAAGCTGGTTCACTGGGTGCTGATAATTTCCCGATAAATCCCAAAAGATGCGCACTCTGGCCCTTCTCCCACACATCCGGATGACAGTTTGGGTTAACGGGAACTAGGAGAAGGGTCAACATCAGTTTTAGGTTGGTTTTGGAGATGCTGCACACAAGCTGACTCATTTATCTCTTTGGTCCTTCTTGCTTCTCTGTTATGGGGAGTTTCCATCAGAACCCATTTCTCAAAGGCGCACCTTCTGGGCTGATGTGTCAGGAATTGCCCTGTCGGTAAAGGCAGTGAGGTGTAGAGGCAGGTGTCCTGGGGAATGAGGCGCTGCAGCATCTGAGTGCTGGAGAGCTAAAACACAGGGAAGGGATGTATCAGACCTGTCATCTATTGGATGCTGGGCTTCCCAGGTGGCACTATGGCAAAGAGTCTGCCTGCCAGTGCAGGAGATGTGGGAAATCAGGAGCCATGTGAGATGTGGGTTGGATCCCTGGGTTGAGAAGATCCTGTGGAGGATGGCATGGCAACCCATTCCAATAATCTTGCCTGCAGAATCCCATGAACAGAAGAGCCTGGTGGGCTACAGTCCATGGTATCACAGGGTTGGCTACAACTTACTGACTAAACAGCAACCCCCTTCATAACTAAATCAGCGGTTTCCTTCATATTGGGGGTGTTAGGGAGGCATGGACCTGTCCTGAGGTGGGCTCACCCCAGCATCATGGTGTCAGAAGAGTGTGGGGCTTCATCCGCTAGTATTTGGTGGGAACAGTGGTGCCTCATGTTTTCCTATATGATTAGCATTCATATGGTCTTTCTGCATCCTCACTCCCCAGTGGATCATCCGATGTCCAGTCCCTTGCAACATGGAATGTGTCCCATGAGTAGTTTTAATGACTTCTGTTACTACAGGCTTGCCAACCCCGGGGCCAGTCACGGTCTGGAATTCATCATTGTTGAAATTTTAGAAAGGCTCTTAGGTGCCTGTGCTGCACTTGACTTCACACCTCCCCAGTGCCTGGGGCCGCACTCCATAGGCAAACACAGGAGTTTCTGCAAATCAGCCAATATCCACACAAAGCAGGATAAACAAACATCATTAGGCTGATGAATGCCTATTCTTTAGGTCATAAACAGGCCAGCGGGATATTGGAGATATCTTTTGGTTCAACCCAATATAAAGTGTCTCACGTTAAGTCAGGGGTACCAGCAGAAGAATCTAACATTCAAGAAGAAAGTTTCCATTTGCAAAGAGGTTTTCAGTTTTGGAATTTCTGATGGATATCCTGGGTTTCTCCATACTTGCCCTCATTTGTCAGAAGGCACACACTGGCCTCTGTTCTTTTGAGTAACCCAATTTTACTTACTGAAGAGTGTGTGTGTGTGTGTGTGTGTGTGTGTGTGTAACTGTAAGTATAAATCTAAGTGTGGAGGAGAGGGAGGATGGGAGACAGATCTGTTTCAGCTCCCTCATCCTTCCTGCTTCTCAAGAAGGGCCTTGGACCTCAAACCCCACCAGGAAAACCCCATCTGTGGTCTGACCTTTAGAAGTTTATTGACTGGAATGAAAGAATTGTCAATTTCAAAACATGAAAAGCCAGTGGGAGATCAGGTGCTTTCTGCAAACATTCCTGCACAGTGATTCACGCTATGAAAAAGAAAAGAGGAAAAGAAAAGCTGCCTTGTTGTTTTATTAACTTAGTTCTGACAGCTATTAGTTCTGAGGCCTTCAAGGTTCTCAGCAGATATTAAACGAATCCTAGGGAACCCCTCTGTGAAGTACCAGTAATGAACTATGTAAGAAATGGAGGTTAAATGAAGATAAAAACTCCACAGGGCTAGGCTGTAGACACCCCCTCCACCCCAGAGATCCTCGTGCTTGGAGGATGTCCCTAATTAGGATGTCCCTAATTCTCCAGTGATGTCAAAGTGGAACCTGGCCTCTTCTCCCCAACCTACGCATCCACGAGGGTCTCCCAGCTCAGGGGCGGCATGAACGGCTGCCCAGGTGCTCATACTGAGACCCTGGAGTCGTTCTTTCCTCTCCTCCTCCACTCCCACACACTAGGAAATCCCCGAGCACATTCCTCTCCATCCCCCTGTTCCACCCACTTCCCAGCATCTTGGATTCCTGGATCCCCCTGAAGCCTCTGCTTCCTTCCTGTCCACTCCAGCACCCCATTAGATCAAAAGCAGTCTTTGCAAGCACACCGGCTGCTGCTGCTGCTAAGTCACTTCAGTCGTGTCTGACTCTGTGCGACCCCGTAGACGGCAGCCCACCAGGCTCCCCTGTCCCTGGGATTCTCCAGGCAAGAACACTGGAGTGGGTTGCCATTTCCTTCTCCAATGCATGAAAGTGGAAAGTGAAAGTGAAGTCGCTCAGTCACATTTGACTCTTTGCGACCCCATGGACTGCAGCCCACCAGGCTCCTCTGTCCATGGGATTTTCCAGGCAAGAGTACTGGAGTGGGGTGTCATTGCCTTCTCCGACGCACACCTGACCTTGCTGAAACACCTGCCCCTCTCCGAGGATGGTCGAAGTTCTTAGCATACTCTTTAAGACTCCGGCTTGCCGGTCCTGCCTGATTCTCCAGCTCTTTCTGTTGCCACACTCCAGGAACACCAGTTTGGTTTAGAAAGGACCACCCCAGGATCTTCACTGAGGCTGCCCCCTCTGCCAGGGTTGCTTCCAACCCCACTTCTTCTGCCAACTCCCATCGTTATTCAGATCTTTTCTAAAAATATTAATTAATTTTAATTGGAGAATAATTACTTTACAATATTGTGATGGTTTTGCCATACATCACTACGAATCGACCACAGGTATACATGTTCCTCCAGCTCCCGATCCTGAATCCTCCTCCTCTCTCCCTCCCCACTCTCTCCCACTGGGTTGTGCCAGAGCACTGACTTTGGGTGCCCTGTTTCATGCATCGAACTTGCGCTGGTCATCTATTTTACGTATGGTAATATACGTGTTTCAATAGTGTTCTCTCAAATTATCCCATCCTCACTTTCTCCCACTGAGTCTAAAACTCTGTTCTTTATACCTGTGTCTCCTTTGGTGTTCTGCATGTAGGATCATCATTACCATCTTTCTAGATTCCATATATATGCATTAATATACAGTATTAGGATATAGTATACATATAATATGCATTAATATATGTATATTACAGAGGGACTTACTTCCTTTTCTATAATAGGCTCTAGGTTCGTCCACCTCAAATGCACTGACTCAAATACATTCCTTTTTATGGCTGAGTAATATTCCGTTGTATATATGTACCACAGCCTCCTTATCCATCCATCTGCTGATGGACATCTGGATGCCCCAGGGGCGATCTCGTAGCTCCCAGGACTTCCTCTTTACGTGGCTCTTCTCATGCCCCTAACTACCCAATTACTTCTGTAATCCCCCACTTAACTTCTCCCACAACAGACTCTAAGCCCTGAGAGGGCAAGCACCCCCTCTCCCCTCTGTAGCGGGTTCCCCAGGTCTTGTGCAGTGATGGTGCATGGGGGCACCCCAGCCACCAATAGGGTGGGCAAAGGTTGCACTTGGAGGGGCGAGGAGTGCAGTCTTCCTCTTCTGGGTGTGACACTGGCTGATTGGATCCACCGTGATCTGGGAGCAGCCGTGGGACTCACGGGTGAGGCAGCTTGTGGGGACCCATCCCTAGCTGTGTGGGTCTCAGCCTCTCCCAGCACCACTTCCCTATGGGATAAGCACCCATGGAGCCTGTGGATCTTCTCAAGGGTTTTGGGAGGGAGTGGCTCTCTCACCTCCATGGTAGGGGGCAGGCTTTTCACTTCATCACCCGTGTGACTTGGATGGTGCCCGTACCAGCTGCCAGCAAGGCAGGTGTTAGACCAAGGCCAGGGCTGCTTGGTGGGGCTGCCTCTTCCAGCTGGTCCTGAATCGGAGCTCATCCCTCTCCCTGGGACTCTCCACACGTCAGCCTTCTGTGGGCTTGGAGCTCCCCGCAACACCCTCTGTGGGGAGTGGGTGGAAACCTCACCTTTTGTGGAGTCCAGGGCCACCCTAACTATGCTCGCAGGCAGTGCCTCCAGACCCCATCACCTGCCTGGGGACCGGGGACTTCTACATCCAGGTTTAATTCAAAGCAAGCTGGTGGGATTCCAGCCAAGAGCAACCCAGAGGCAGGAATCTGTTCAGCAGATGGCGTTACATTTATGCCATAACCTGCCTTAATGATACGATTCCTCCACCGTGAGCCTGGAGCCTCCTCTTAGAGGTGGGCTCATCTCTGCCCTTCTCAGTCTCAGCGGGTAGGGGCGGAGGGGGTGGTGAGGACGGGGCGGAGGGATGATGAGGACAGGCCGGGGCTCTCCAAACAGGCCAGACCAGGGGCCTTTCCTTTATCTAGCCTTCTCCCAGGAGGAAGTCTGCAGGCTTGAAGATTCAAGGGACCTCGTCTGGGCAGGGCTGCAAAGTGTTCCTAATGAGATGGCAAGGGTTGTCTGTCTTCCTGGGGGAGTGCAGGCACCCAAGCTAAGGACTCCTGTAGACTGTACTTGACTGGATCTAGAGGAAGAGGGGCTTCCCTGGTGGCTCAGCTGGTAAAGAATCTGCCTGCAATGTGGGAGACCAGGGTTTGATCGCTAGGTTGGGACGATCCCCTGGAGAAGGAAGTAGCAAACTTCTCCAGTATTCTTGCCTGGAAAATCCCATGGATGGAGGAACCTGGCAGGCTACAGTCAATGGGATCGCAGAGAGTCAGACACGACTGAATGACTTCACTTTCAGAGGAAGAGGGGGAAGGGCTGCCCTGGAGTCATATTTGCATTTTTTTTTCCTGACAAAAAAATAGTAGCTAAAGCATGAGTCTGCTTAAAAATACTGCCAATTCAGATTGAGCACTTTTCATGTTCCAGAGACCATGCCAGGTTTTCCATTCACAAGGAATGGAAATACAGCTAAGACCTAGCCCCTACCCTGAGCAGGTGGCACTCAGTAGGGAGAATAAACCACTTGCATGATCAAATACACTGAACACACACACGTAGTGATACCTCCTATGTGCCGGCAGGGACCACACTGGGGGTAGAAAGAGCAACATCTGGGGGTCACAGATGGGGGATGGTTCTTTGGGGAGACCATCATGAGAAACACTGGACTGGAAGAAACACAAGCTGGGATCAAGATTGCTGGGAGAAATATCAATAACCTCAGATGTGCAGATGACACCACCCTTATGGCAGAAAGTGAAGAGGAACTAAAAGCCTCTGGATGAAAGTGAAAGAGGAGGGTGAAAAAGTTGGCTTAAAGCTCAACATTCAGAAAACGAAGATCATGACATCGGTCCCATCACTTCATGGGAAATAGATGGGGAAACAGTGTCAGACTTTATTTTTGGGCTCCAAAATCATTGCAAATGGTGATTGCAGCCGTGAAATTAAAAGATGCTTACTCCTTGGAAGGAATGTTATGACCAACCTAGATAGTATATTCAAAAGCAGATACATTACTTTGCCGACTAAGGTCCGTCTAGTCAAGGATATGGTTTTTCCAGTAGTCATGTATGGATGTGAGAGTTGGATTATGAGGAAAGCTGAGCGCCGAAGAATTGATGCTTTTAAACTGTGGTGTTGGAGAAGACTCTTGAGAGTCCCTTGGACTGCAAGGAGATCCAACCAGTCCATTCTGAAGGAGATCACCCTGGGATTTCTTTGGAAGGAATGATGCTAAAGCTGAAACTTCAGTACTTTGGCCACCTCATGAGAAGAGTTGACTCATTGGAAAAGACTCTGATGCTGGGAGGGATTGGGGGCAGAAGGAGAAGGGGACAACCGAGGATAAGATGGCAGGATGGCATCACGGACTCGATGGACGTGAGTCTGAGTGAACTCCAGGAGATGGTGATGAACAGGGAGGCCTGGCATGCTGCAATTCATGGGGTCACAAAGAGTCGAACATGACTGAGCGACTGAACTGAACTGAACTGAATGAATGTGAATTAGTAATTGTGAGCTTTAGAAGGTGCCATGCTGTACATGATGCTGCAAGGGTATATCTTACCTGGTAAGGCACATCACAGAAGGCTTCCTGGAGGAGGTGATGTTTAGACTTTGGCCAAAATGGTGTATAGGAGTTGAAGAGCAGAATCAAACCAGAGCACTTTCCAAGCAGGGGTGATAGCAGGTGGAGCTGGAGCTCAGAGAATGAGAGGGTCAGGAGAGGAGGAAGAGGATGAATTAGGGAGCTAGGGACAGACTGTGGGCAAGGCCTTATTGCCCCAAGTAGGGTACATGGACTTGACCCAGAAAGGGAGAAGCACTCAGAGGTGGGAGCAATGTGAGCTTTAGGAAAGGGAGCAAGGATGCTCCCTTAGGCGAATAAGTGTAGTTGAAAGAAAAACCGAAACTCATTTGGGCTTTGTGCATGAGACAGGGATTACATTTAAGCAGCAGTTGTTGAGAACAGAAGGTGGCTTCTAATTGCAGTTGTTCAGCATCGAATCCACATTCAAACTTGCAATTATTTCACCGTTAAAAGAGCTGACGGTTCCCTCTTCTGCAGGGAGGCAGTCCCAAGGGAGCTCTAATCCCAGGGACTTGGCTTTCTCTCAGCCTCCTGAGCCCCAGACCGTGCTCCCACAAAGCTGTTCTCGCTGGCTGGTCACGCAGACGGGTTCACATGGCCCAGGAGGTAGAGGTGGGCTGAGGAAGGGAAAGGGCTATCTTAGCGAGGACTCTGGGTGCATTCAGAGCAGCCGGGTGAAAGGGGGTGATGACACAGCTTGGGACTGAAATCAGTGTCTCCTCTTCCACAGAAATTTAACTGGAGCCCACAGAAAGCATCAACGTTACCACGCACCAAGGTTTTGATGTGCTATTAGGCTCCCCATTCCCTTAAAGATGGGAAAATCAAGACAGACAGGTTACATAACCTTCCATGATCACATGTAGAAGAGAGAGCAGAGTGAAGGTTTGAACTCAGGTGTGGCAGGGCTTGAGGCACATCGTCTTAACTTCAGTGCCCCTGATGGGGCTGGGAGCTTTCTAGGAGAGGCAGCTGCCAGTTAAGCCCCAAGTGCCTACCAAGTATTGCAAAGGAAAGAAGAGTGAGAGCTATAGTCACAGACTGTCTCTCATCAGCTTAATGCAAATGCAGCCAAGCAAACCCCTGGGCAACTTGCTTACCTTCTCTGAGCCTTGTTTTTGTTGTTGTCCAGTTGCGACCCCATGGACTGCAGCACACCAGGCTTCCCTGTCCTTCACTATCTCCCGGAATGTGCTCAAATTCATGTTCGCTGAGTTGGTGATGCCATCCACCCATCTCCTCTTCTGCTTCCCTCTTCTCCCCCTGTCATCAGTCTTTCCCAGCATCAAGGTCTTTTCCAGTGAGTTGGCTCTTCACATCAGGTGGCCAAAGTATTGGAACTTCAGCTTCAGCATCAGTCTTTCCAATGAATATTCAGAGTTGATTTCCTTTGGGATGGACTGCTTTGATCTCCTTGTGGTCCAAGGGAGTCTCAAGAGTCTTCTCCAACACCGCAGTTCAAAAGCATCAGTTCTTTGGTACTCAACTCTCACATCCATGGTTCAACTCTCACAACCATATGTGACTACTGGGAAAGCCATAGCTTGGGTCTCATTTGTAAGATGAACCAGTTTCAGTGATAATATTGATGGTCACATTTACGGGCGTGTGCCAGGCTCTGTTCTCAGACCTTTGCGCATAGTAACTCATCTGGCCTTGCAGTGGCCCTCTGGGGAAGGTGCTATTGTTATCCTCCTTTTATCAGAGGTGGAAACCAAGGCTCAGAGAGGCTAGGTAACATGCCCAAGGGCACACAGCAAGGGAAAGGTCCACTTTGGCTTTTGAGTTTCCTAGGTTGCTCTAGAGCTCAAATGGCATGATTCATGCAAAATTCTTGCAACAGCCTGCCACACACACAACATAAGCTAGTACATAGTTCAGGGACATCCATGAATATTATTTAACCATCCTGAGTCTCAGTTTCCTCTCTGTGAACTGGGGATAACAACAGCTGTGATTCAATAGAAGTTAAGAATACACTTCTTCCTCCTAATCAGAGCTGTGTACAAAGAATAGGCAGTTCCCTAAGCAGTGTGAGCTGTACTGTTAGATTGTATTGGGCTTCTCTGATTATCTCATTTAACAGCCAGCTGGGAAAGTCGAGGCTTGGGGAAATAGAGAGATGTTCAAGGTCATGCGTCTACTCGAAGTCAGCGTAGCATGCTTGACCGACAGCCCAGACTCTTAATCTCTGCATCCCAGTGGTTCTCTGGCTGGCGCCCTCTTCCTTTGCAGGGACTTGCCTCAAGGATTGGCTCAAGACCTCCGCCTGCCCCAGGCACCTCAGATTCCGTTGAGTCCAGTCCACCTCCCTCTAATCAGCCTGCCCAGTGCTCCATGCCCCAACAGCCCCATTTCTGCATTAAATGGCCCATGATGTCGTGTAGGTTACTGACAATGCCTCTCCCAGGAACCCTGAAGAAAGCCTGGGCAGATTGGATAAAAGCCCTTGTCAGACATCCTAATTTTAGTGTTCTCCCCTGTGATTCCATTCAGGAAGTATTTATTTAACACTTCACTTGTTTTGCCATTCTCCCTGACTTCATTTTGCAAAAGCTCCTGTAATAATAACCCACCTCTCCTTCACCAGCAACCCCACCTCCCGGCCATCCCTGCTGCTCTCGTCCTTGGGAAAACTTGAGTGCTGTGTTCAGTGTCTCGAGCCAGAAATATGTCCAGGCTTCATCTTGCATCACTAATGCCCTCTTCTGTCTCCACGCTGCATCTCCCAGCGTTTTTGCTGGGACTTCTGCGTGTCCCGTCTCCCCTCATCTCATTGGATATTGTTGCCCATGTGCCAGTAGATGCTTTTCATGCCTTGGGTTTTCCTCACAAGGGCACCGTGATGAATCATTGCTTCTCTCCCAGACTTGTTTTTAACAGTCCTTCCCAGCTTCTGTTCTCAAAACTCTTCCTCACATGGCAGCATGTGCAGGTGGACTGTTCTGTCCTGAGCATTGGGTACCCTGGGGGTCAGAGGCCATCCTTGCACCACAGATGGGTGAGGAGGGGGCTGCAGTTACCCACGCCTTGCTTGCTCACTGGAGGCTAAAATTCTTCAGGCGTTTCGGGGACCACAGTTCTGTTCTTACTCATGCTTCCTTCTTGAGTCAGTGAATCAGTAACTCTGTTAGACATTCCTGATACAGACTCAATTAATTTTGACAGCTTTTGAGATGAATAGAGAAGAAAGCTTTTCTTGATTGTTCAGAGTATGTAGAAATGTGGTTTTATATATTTATTTGAAAGGAAATACGGTCAAGGCAGGAAAAGAAAGATGTCTGGATCTGTTGGGATTTTTGTTGTTGTTGTTGTTCTTATTAAGATAAAAAGAGGTAAAATTTACATAACATACAATGAATCATTTTTGAAGTGAACAACTCAGTGGCATTTAGTACGGTATTGTGCCATGTCCAGCTGGTTCCAAAACATAATTGTCTCCCCAGAACAGAACCTTGTATCTATCAGGCAGTTACTTCCTGACCCCTTCTTCTCCCAGCTCTTCAGAATCCCTGGTCCACTGCCTGTCTGTATAGACTTGCCTATCCTTGGCATTTCAATTCAGTGGGATTGTATACTATGTGGCCTTCATATCTGGTTTATTTCACTTTACATGGCATTTCCGAGGTTCACCCATGTTGTCGCATGAATCAGAACTTCATTGCTTTTCATGGCTGAGTAACAGGCCATCGCATGGCTAGACCATGTTTGTTTATCCATTCATTCCTGGATGGGCATCTGGGTTGTTTCCACCTTCTGGCTCTACTTGGGGTTTTTTAACGTTGCAGACATTGTCTGGGATCTGTGGCTGCCCTCTGCACTTAGCTGATTTTTTTCTTCATGAATATCCTACGTCTCAGCTCACTCGCCTCTCTCCGGGGAGAGCGGTAAGAGGTCTAGGTGCTGCTGTGCTCAGTGAGAGCTACAGGATCTCACGACTGGAAATCTGGTGTCTGCTTGCACATGTCTGGCCACTCCGTGGGGGTGACCTTGACTCCTCAAAGGACAGCCCCTCCGTAACTACCAAACCTCTCCTCTGAGTTTAGACCCATAGTTCACAGCCCGGCAGCATATTGTCATTCCCTGGGGAGATTTAAGAATTCCAAAAGACAGGGGATATATGTATGTGCATGGGTGATTCACTTTGCTGTACAGCAGAAAATAACACAACATGGGGAAATGGCTATACTTCAATAAAAATTTAAAAAAGAATTACTAAAACTCCCACTTTACCTCCAGAGAGTCTGTCTTGAGTTATGTGGGGGTCAAGTTCTGGCATTTGTTTGTTTGTCTCTTGAAAGGGTTGAATAGTGGCCTCCAAAATGCATGTCTGGGTCCTACCTCTCAGAGGGAGCCAGGATAGAAAGCTCTGAGAAAGTGCTGTGACATTGCCCCAGTGGTTACTTACCTATTACAGACATGACCCAGCTGCTTTAGTATAAGGCTTTGTTCAGAAGTGACTAGACAGTCCCCAGTATTTGCCAATAATCTCTCTTATAAGGGATTTGTATCTAGAATATAAAAAGAACACTTGCCATTCAATTACATAAAGACAAATAACCCCATTTAAAAATGGGCAAAGGATCTGAATACATAGTTCTCCACGAAAGATACACAAATGGCCAACAAGCATACGAAAAGATGTTCAACATTGTTAGTCATCGAGGAAATGCAAATCAAAACCACAAACGAGATCCCACTTGATAGCGACTAGGATGGCAATCCTGAAAACCACCGGTAATAACAAGTGTTGCTGAGAATGTGGAGAAAGCAGAGCCCTCGTACGGAGCCCTCGTACACCGTTGCTGGGAATGTAAAATGGTGCAGCCTCTTTGGAAAACAATGTTCTTATTAAAATGCTTAAACCATATGACCATTTTGCTTTGCCATGTGGGTTACCATATGACCCAGTAACTGTATTCCTAGGCATATACCCAAAAGAAAGGAAATATATATCCACATAAAAGCATGCATACAAATGTTTATAGCAGCATTCCTCTTAATAGCCAGAAGATGGAAACAACCCAAATGTCCATCAACAAATTAGCAGCCAAACAAATTGTGGTCTGTTCATACAGTGAAATATTTTTCAGCCATAAAAAGGAACAAAGTTCTGATAACATGCCACATCTTGGGTCAGCCTTGGAACATTTTGCCAGTCACAAAAGGCCACATATTGTATGATTCCTTTTATGAAAGTCCAGATTAGGGAAATCCATAGAGGTAGAAAGTAGACCAGTGGTTACCAAGGGCAGGGGGTGTGAAGGGATGTGTGTGACGTGTTCAGACATGTCCGACTGTCTGCAACCCGTGGACTGTAGCCTGCCAGGCTCCTCTGTCTGTGGGCTTCTCCAGGCAAGAATACTGGAGTGGGCTGCCATGCCCTCTGCCAGGGGATCTTTCCCAATGCAGGGATCAGCCCTGTCTGTTGCATCTCCTGCATTACCAGGCAAATTCTTTACCACTATAGTGCCACCTGGGAAAAGCGAAAATGTTAGTCCCTCAGTTGTGTCTGACTCATTGCATCTGACCCCCTGGACTGTAGCCCACCAGACTCCTCTGTCCATGGGATTCTCTAGGCAGGAATACTTTAGTGAGTAGCCATTCCCTTCTCCAAGAGATCTTCCTGACCTAGGGATCGAATCCAGGTCTCCTGCATTGCCGGCAGATTCTTTACTGTCTGAGCCACCAGGAAAGGGTGGCTACAAAACCCTGGGTGTCTAACCTTGGACAAAGTCCATGATGGGCTGAGTTCGTGGGTCCTGTGAGATGACCTAGCCCTCATTTTATTTCCAGTTTTTTAAAAAGTAGTTTTACAGATACGGATTCTGAAGCTCAGAGAAGTTAAGTAACTTTCCCAGAGTCACACAGCAAGTCAGCCAGACTCCCTCCTGGAACTCTACCTGGCCCCGTTGGCAGCTCTCCTTGCATTTCCCTGCCCTGACCTGCAGAGGATTATTCATCTGAGTCCTGTTGACCCTGTCCTCCCCAAGTTCACCCTCAGAGCCATGGGGCCTCTGGGCCAGGGTCTCCCTGGTGTGAAACTCAGTTTTTCATTGCTGCATATTTGATGCCTTAGACAGCAGCCTAGCATTTCAGAGGAGTCTGCATGTTACAGAAAAAGGGCAGCAGGTGTTATTTGGGCTAAATTGACCTTGAAATTGATTTCTTTATTTTATGACTTACTGAGAGGAGATTAATACTTTTTTTTTTTTCCTGCAGTCTGAAACAATTTACATGGTAATAGAAGGCATAGTCAGTCAAATAAATTGCTGGAAGTGGTCGTGTTCCAAGGGAAAAAGAATACGGAGCTTACTCACATTGATTTCTTTGCCCCGGGGAGAAGCAGAGATTTTAACATCTGGGAATAGGGAGCTAAATTTTATCTCTCATTTTAAAAGCAGAGGCCTGAAGAGCTTAATCTGACATTTACACGGAATTTTCTAAGTTGGGGGGAACGAGGGAGCTCGAGTTCCTTGCTGAAGGTTAACCAGTGTTTACTCAGAAGGGCTCTGGTGGTTTGATTCAGGGAGGGCAGGTGGGACCCAGGTGACATTTTCAGAAGGTGGGCCTTGGGAAGCCGGCTGCCCTACTCCCACCTGTGGAGGAGGAGCTGGGGCCCTGAGAGGCTGGTTACATAACCTTGCACTCAGGGCCAGGTGGATCTGCTGGGGAACCATGAGAGTGGGGACCCTGCTTCTGGTTTCTGGCTGCCGTCTCAGGGATGGGGTTGGATTTCAGCCGGCATGGCAGCATGCATGGATGGGCAGCATTTCTAAAAGTGCTGGGGTAGATTCTGAGACTGCATCTGGGTTCAGCAGGAAAATGCAGCACTCGATGAATACTGCCTGCCCTGGGAACAGGATGGGCGAGTGTGGCTTGTGTGCCACATACTTGAATTTCCTGGTTTAAAAAAAAAAAAAATTAAAGTGTTCCCCCTAGTACCAACATTTCTGTATTCAGACCACATTGGCAGGGCTGTTGTCCCCTAAAGTGACCCCAAATGACTCGACACATCCTGCAGGCTGAATTATTTTTCAGAAAATGTCTGTAAATGAATCTCTACCCAAGGGACTCTGCTAGTGTGTTGCATGAAATTCCCTCAAATTATTTTCTTTTCAAAATAAACTTAAAATTTTGAGATGAAATAAAAATTTTAATTGTCATTACATGTTGGAGCATGTAATTCAAACATCAGAAGAATAAAATTCTCCTATTCCATCCTGCACAGTCAACTGGTTCCTCGCTCCACAGTCAGCTTTTCTTTTTTTAAGTCAGTTTCTTATCTGTCTCCTGGAGGTTTCAGTGCATGGGACGCATATGTGTATATTCTTAAAGCAGAGCATGAATCGTGGCATGCCATACATACCGCCCTGCATTTGACTGTTTTCCCCTAACATTCTGTATTGAGCTGCCCCATTATCTTCACTTGGGGTGTCTGGATGCACCATAACTTATTTACTTGGTCCCTATAGAATGGAAGTTTTGGTTGCTCTCGATATTTTGTAATCACAAAAAATTGCTTCAGTGAATATTCTTGGCATCAGGTGATTCCCACACATGCAGACATTTTATCGCAGAGATTCCAAGAAGTAGAATTGCTGGTTTAAATATTATCAACTTTTAAAATGTTGCCCAGTGGACTTCCCTGGTGGTCCAGCGGTTAAGAATCCTCCTGCAAATGTAGGGAACACAGGTTCGATTCCTGGTCCAGGAAGATCCCACGTGCTGCAGGGCAACTAAGCCTGTGAGCTGCAACTATGGAAGCTTGCACCCTAGAGCCCATGCTCTCCAGCAAGAGAAGCCACCGCAATGAAAAGCCTGCACACCACAACTGGAGAAAGCCCGTGCACAGCAATGAAGACCCAACGCAGACAAAAAGACGTAAATAGACTAAAAAAAGGAATTTCTGTTTCTCTGCACTCTTACAACTATGATCCTTGGTCCACCTTTTATCTTTATCAATCTTGGTAAAACAAATAAGAATCATCTTCATTTGCATTTGCTTTATTATGTGTGAAGTTAAGGGTTTCTTAATGTCAACAACAGACATGGGCATCACCACACCCTTTGTGAGCTGGCTGTCCATCGCCTTTGCTTGTTTTTTCCCTCTGAGTTTTAATTTTTGTTTGACGTTATCCTTTGTCATCTTTCGCATTATGGTATTATTTTTCATGCAGAAAGCTGTTCAAAATTTTTTATCTTATGGGGTTGTAATGAGAGAGCTCTTCACCACTTTGAGGTGACAAATACCTACATGAGCGGCTTGGATACATTATGTCCTTTAATTGGTCCACAAATTAAGGCATTAGTTTGATTTTTTTTTTTTTGTTGTTTGTTTTGGAAAATGCAGTCTTTGTGGGGTGGTGAAAATGTGTGTTGCCTGGGATCACGTAGGGACCATGATCTGGCCTCACAGGCTTCGGAATATCAAGCCCTTGTGGTCAGGATGATTTAGGGTGTGATGAAATTGGGTAGCAGGCATTTGAAGAGCTGATCCCACCTCTCTTTCATAGGTGCATTTCCTGCAGGTCTTACTGTCCACCGCTGGGTCCCCACCACACCCCCAACCCCTCACCCTCTGTTTGTTACTCAGGAGGCTTTAATTAGACAAGGTCTTGGCCTTCTGTTAACCTGAAGGATGGGGTGGTTGTCTGTGTACTCAGTCGTGTCCGACTCTTTGTGCCCCATGACTGTAGCCCGCCAGGCTCCTCTGTCCATGGGATCCTCCCAGGCAAGAATACTGGAGCAGGTTGCCATTTCCTTCTCCAGGGGATCTTCCCAACCCAGGGATCAAACCTGCATCTCTCATGTCTCCTGCATTGGCAGGCAGATTCTTTACCACTAGCACCACCTGGGAAGCCCAACCTGAAGGATAAACCCTTTACAGTTCATTTTCGTGCAGGGAACGTAACATTCTAATGCCACCAATCACGGCTCTCCAGAAACTCACACCAGTTCATGCCAAATCCCTGAGAGGGTGATGGTTGGTGGTTCTGCAGGCTCTCCACCTCGGTTATTGTTTAAACTGGCTCAGTGCCCACTGCTGGTAATTTGTACCCAGCTTCTGAAAGCTGTAAACCCAGTCACAAAAAGGCAATAATTCCAGGGGCAGAATACTGGACTTCCAGGGAGGCCGTGAGGCCCAGGGAAGGAGACAGCTGGCATCTAGGGAGAAAGCCAGCTTGGGGGCCTGGTCCTTGACCCACGAAGGGAAGGCAGTTAGGTCTCTCTCCTGCTGAAAGATCTCATCAGGAGGGACCAGCTTGAGTCAGAAGCTGTAGATGTTTATAGGTAGGGGATGGGGTGGGAACAAGAAGGGCTTTCTGGAAACAGGACAGCATGAGATGGCTGCTTCCTCACCCTTCTTTGAGAGACCACATCTCTTTTCTCATCTCTGTCTCCGTAATCTAGCTCAGAACCTACTCGTGCTTCTCGCTGTTTTCAAGGTAAAGGAAACCCAGGGGCTCGGGCGAAGAGTCGGCTGCTTTGTGCAGGATAAATAGGGACCATGCTGAGTGGTGTGGGGGCTGCCCGTGCAGCAGGTGCGTGAACCCCTACAGGGGTGAGATGCCTCCAAGAGGTGGAAGGACAGAAGGGGCCTGTGGAGGGCGGCAGACTGAGTTGGTGTCCCCTCCGTCTCCTCGGGTGAAGGCTTCTCTGCTCCTGAGAATGGGCCCGGGAAGGAGGTAGGGCACAGTGAGGGAGGGTCAGCTGAGTAGAGCCCGAGCCTCTGGGACCCCGGGCTCAGGTGTAGGGGGAGAGGAGGCCCTTGTCTTATGGGAGGTGGGGGAAGTGAGAAGGGGGCAGAGGGAAGGAAGAGGCTTGTAGGGGCAGGCGGATAGGAATTTCTTGGGTGACCAGGTTCCCAAGTAAGGTCATGCTTGAGTACAAGTAAGTTGTCTCTTTCCAGGCCCAGGGGTTCTTGCCACGGTGGGAGGAATGGCTCGCCAGGGGCCTCTCTTCCTTTCCAATCAGCTTCCTCTGGGAGGTTCTTTTGTTGTTGTTGAGTCGTGACGTTGTGTCCGACTCTTTGTAACCTGCAGCACGCCAGGCCTCCCTGTCCCTCACTATCTCCCAGAGTTTGCCCAAATTTGTGTCCGTTGAATCTGTTATGCTGTTAAAATTAAGGCTCTTCATTTAGGCTTAACCCTGAGTTCACCTTTCCAGAGCTGGTGGTTGCTATGGATCTAAGGTGGTGCTAGTGGTGAAGAACCCTCCTGCCAATGCAGAAAACCCAGGTTCCATCCCTGGGTCAGGAAGATCCCCTGGAGGAGGAAATGGCAACCCACTCCAGTAGTCTTGCCTGGAGAATCCCATGGACAGAGAAGCCTGGTGGGCTATAGTCCATGGGGTCGCAAAGAGCTGGACACGACTGAGCAACTGAGCTCATGGACCTGAGCCTGGCTTTGAGTGGGAGTGTTCCAGACCCCCGAGCCCGGGGGCTGTCTCCATTTTGGTTCCTGTTCCTGGGAGAGCCTGAGACAGGTGCTCTTGGATGGCTATGTGTCCTAGACCAGCAGGAAGTGCGCGGAGGCCGGGTCCTCCTGGGTCAGCTGTGGCCTCAGGGTCCCTTTCAAAAAAGGAGGCAGGGGGTCCTGGGGGTCTGTAACATGTGGATGCGGTCCTGGTTGAGATCTGCCGTTGGGCTGAACTCATCACTCATCCGTCAAAGGAGAATCAGTGTGTCTTCTCAGAAGCATCACCCCTTTGGGCCACATCTTCCTCCTTCTCTCCACTCAGGGGCTGCTTTGTGCAATCCCTGTCTGGGAGCTCTGATTCATGCTTAAGCCCACCCCTCCCTTCCTTCCTTCCCTAATTCATTACTTCATGTTAGTAAGCTGGGGGTGGTGGGTGGGGGTGCGGCGTGAGGACTGCTCCTTGTGGAGGGAGGAGGGGCACAGACATGGGCTTGACTTTCTGGTCGTCAGCTTTTCCCGTGACCACTGACTGTGGGGAAACTGCAGAAAGGGAAGTGACAAGCAAGGTCTATCTCCCCCGTTTGAGTTCAGATCTGTTTACAGACACCGCCCTCTCAGGGCCTGTGTGGGGGATCTGAGTAACTATGCCTGGTTCAGCTCCTTCCCTCTGTCTCTCTCTGGTCTCTGTGTCTCTGTCTATATCTTGATCTCTTTCGTGCATGAACACACATGCAGACACACACATATACTTGCCTCTGTCTCTGCCCAGGAGGTTGAAGGGGTTACTTGAGGTGAAACCCGATGACTTTAATGAAGATTTGGAGCTATAGGCACTGCAGGTATCTTTTGGGGGCAACCTCCCCAGACTTGGTTAGTGGCTGGCTACGATAGGCTCCTGTGTGCTACACATGGAGAAGCGGATGGAAGCCCCACAGGGAGATGCGGCCACAGGGGTTAACACCCATCCATTTAACCCTTTGGTTTAGGCCCTGGCTCCACAGCATCCCTACTGAGTTGTCTTGGATGAGTTCTCAGCCTCTTGTGTTTCTCCGCCTGTAAAATGGGGCTGAGAGCAAAGCCTCCTTCCTCTATCCTTGTGAGGGTTAAAGAAGAAAATGCATGAAGAGCTCTAGGCACACACGGCGTCCCAGCTGCTCCATAGGCTTGAGCTGTCTCAAGTGTGAAACAGTGGCAAGTTATAGTGGAAGTAATGGGGGCGTGGCTTTCACGGGACCACCTGGGTCCTCTTCCGACCCAGGGGTTGGGCCTGGGTCTCCTGCACTGCAGGCGGATTCTTTACCAGCTGAGCCACCAGGGAAGCCTTGAATCCGCCAGCTGTGTCCTCAGGCTAGGATGGAGTGTCCACGTTCAAAAAAATCTAGACTGGCGCTGCCTGATAGAGATATCATGAGAGCTATGTACCCAATTCAAATGTTTCCCGCAGATACATTAAAAAGTAAAAAGAAACAGATGAAATTAATTGTAACAATATATTTTATTTTAAATATGCATACTATATTTATATATTTAAGCATACTAAAATGCTTTATTTTTATATATTATTAAGTATTATCATTCTAACATGTAATCGATATAAAAATATTAATGAGATATTAACATTAATAGAATTTTTACATTTCTTTTTTTTTCTTGTGTCTTCAAAATCCACTATGTAATTAATACTTCCAGCACATTTCAGTTGAGACTAGCCATACGTGGTGGCTAGCGGCTGCCGTTTTGGGCAGTGAGGGTCTAGACCTCCCTACTGGAGAGGGGGGAGTGGGAGGGGGTGCGAGCTTACCGTGGGGTTGTGCTAAATGGGTTACTCCAAGTTGGAATTTCTTTCCTCAACCAGCCTCCCACCTGCTCCTGTCTTTATTTTTGCTAGGACTGCACCTCTGAACATTCAGCCTGCTTCTCCAGTGCCAGCAACAGTCCGCATGCCTCAGTAAGTAGAAGCATTTGGTTGAACAGATCAGAGTTTGAAACTACGTTTGCGTCCTTTTCAGCCTTCTTGGTTGCCGTCATCCATCACTGGGAGTGTGTGTGTGTGTGTGTGTGTGTGTGTGTGTGTGTGTGTGTGTGTGTAACCTAAAACTGATCTCACTGGAGAAGTAACTGGGTTTGAGGGGAATAAATGTTCCCAGGCACTCACTGAATTTCTGTTGGGAAACACCTGGGTCCAGAGCCTCAGCCCTGGTGCATGATGTGAAAGACAAGAACCTCCCTCTGAGAAGGGCCAGGTCCCGGGGAGGATCAGACCCAGGGGGAGCAGTGACCAGGGCAGGGGCCACGGGCTAATCTCTTTACTTCTTGATGTGACGATGGGCCCCAAGGTGCTGGGAAAGTGGGAAGGAAGTTTAATGTCAGTTGTCTGTCCCCACGGTAAAGAGAGGGATGCGTACTGCGTACTGAGTGCCTTGGGGGCCCCACCTTGTGGTGTTGGATTGGGGGCTTCAGGGCACATGATCGTGGTTGGTATCAGGATTTCTGTGCACCCGGCGCCCCCCACCTGTCAGCCAGGTACCAGAGATGTTCCTGCGATTACAGTTCCAACTTCACTCCTGCCCGACGTCTCCAGGATGTCTAACCTTGTGGTGAGATCCCAAAGTGCAGTCTGCGTGTGTATTAGGTGACCCTGCAGCGATGTCAAGGGGCACATGGAGTTTTGTTTTTGTTGTTTTGTATTGATTGTTGTTATTTGGTTTCATGATGATCTTCTCTTTATAGCAACTGATACTGGTTTTCTGTTTATGGTAGTGATCTGAAATGTATTTTGAAAATATTTAAGTTTTAAAAAAGATGAGTTGACTTAAAGAAAAAAATAGTATGGAAATAAGAAGGACATGGAAAGAATATGGCAAGATGCTATGATGGTGATAAATGAATGGCTAAGAGTGGATTCCTTTATCAGAGATGTTCATGCGGTCCTGGGCAGGGTCCATGTGTGTGTTATATATTTGAAATGCTTTCTTCTTTTTCCCCAATCAATGCTGATGTTTGGTACAAAGCTGGACTCTCCAAGGTCCCACCTTTTGGCCTCTGTCTGTTCCCCCTAAAAGATTTTGAGGTTGTGTGTTTTTTTAAATAATAAACCTCACTTCTGGGTCACCTGAAAGAGACATTTATCTGAGTTGCTGAGAGGAAGAGGAAGAAGAGGAAGGATGATGAAAAATGACAACCACACAACCCGATTTTCTTGTGCCACCTGGCCGCTGACCAGACATTTCTTCTTCATTCTAAGCCCCATCAACGACCCCATAAGGTAAGCACCATCTCTGTCTTCACTGTGTTGGTGAGGAAAGCAAACCTGGAGTGCAGTGATGTACCCAGGGCTCAGAGGCTGCATCCACCCGCTGAGCCACTCCATCACTGGGGCACAGTCTTCTGGCTTCACCCCAAGCCTGTGAAACTGTCTGTCCCTCTTGTGGACGGGAAGCTGATTGATAGAGTGGGAAAGTGTGTTACTTACCTCTTGCCACATTAAAAGGAACCTAGATCTCGGTCCAGGGTAAAAGGAGAAATGTGTATGATCTCACAGTGCCAGTGTGTCTGTACCCTGGGAATGGCTTTGGTGCCTGGTTCTGGCTCAGGGTTTCTCATGAGCCAGGGCTGCTGCCATCTGGAGGCCTGATGGAGGCTGGAGGATCCACCTCCAAGATGGCTTAGGTCATTGCTGTCACCTGGCCTCAGTTCCTGGTGTGTGGACGCCTCCATAAAGCTGTGACATGGAGGCGGGCTCCTATGATGTGGCTGGCGGGCTCCCCCAGGGTGAGAAATCCTGGGAGAGAGAGAGAGCAAGGCAGAAACCAGGATGCCTCCTGGGCCCTGGGGAGTCACGTGCCGTCACCTCTGCTGAATTACTGGGGGGCCACTTTGGAAGTTGGCTACCATGCTTTTCATAATCTTAAAAGAACCATGTTTTACGGCTCCACGCTGGATTCTTGTAACCTCACACTAAGACTATGGAAATAAAACATAATGGTCCTAAAAACATTTAGCAGGTGAGAAGATGAAATGGGGAGCAGGAAAGTGACTCACCAGAGTCCTGCAGTTTGGGGTGCAGTGCAGAAGCTTCTTTGGAAGTAATCGGATAGGTGGGGAGAAACCCCCCGCCTCATAAGCTCGTTGTTCACAGTAAGGCTAGTGGTGGCTGAGAGCTCCGTTTTCCTTGTGCTTAGGAGAGCACTCCCTGGATGCTCAGCCTCCTTGGGCTGGGTTGGGTATTCTCCAGCATCCAGCGTTGCCTCATTAAGGCCGATGGGATACTGTCCCACTTGTTTCCCCCTGGAGGCTGCAGACTTTTAGAGTTTTCCTGGGATTCGAGCTCTGAAGATCAGAGGATCTTAACCGTCCCCTCTCTCCCCACCCTCGACCTTCCCAGTTCTCTGGTCTGGGTCTCTCTGGCTGGAATCCACAGGTCAGCCTCCCAAACCAGTGTGTCATGGGCAGGAGCAGTCACTTGCGTGACCTCCGTCTTTGGCAGCACACCGTGACCAACCTTTCTGGAGGGCGGTTTACGGTGCCTGTCTCAGTGTGCAAAGTGTGCTCACTCTTTGATCCAAATAATTACACTTCTAGGAGTGGACACCTTGCCATTGATTATATGAGTGTGAGAGATCTGTGTTAGCAAAAATAATAAAAAGGTACACCTTCACTATCCATCAAAAAGGAATTTTTTAAAGTAAACTAAGTGTATCTATAAAGTCCAGGTCTAAGCTGCTGCTAGGATTTCATGGTGAGGATTTATGTTTATTGACTTGGAAAGATGCTCATGACATATTGTGGGGTGAGAAATGCAGCCTATATCATATGGTGACCAACTTTTCTGGATGACATTATATATTATGTTGCATATAATTTCAATTATATGCAATTAGATTCATATATCTCCCTTCTCTGAAAAGCAGAGAGAGATGTCAGAGAGGCAGATGGGAAAATCAACTAAATTGGTAGGTTTTGCCTTTTTTTTTTTTTACTCTATAGGTTTTATTTTATAGTAAGTGGTTGTTTTCCTTGATAATGAAAGTATTGGATCAGCCAAGAAGTTTGTTAAGATTTTTCTCTAAGAACCCAAATGAACTTCTTGGCCAACCCAATAATAATAATAATAACTATAATGACTATATTTTAAATTAAGCAGTGGGTTCTGAGCTGTCAAGGGAGATTTCTAGGACAGCTGATGGCATTTTAATAAAGTTTCATTCTCAGTTGTTATAGAAATGTTGCAGTCCCCTCAGATAAGTGAAAATGCAGTTTATAAGACTGGACCAGTGTCTGAAGACACTTTCTGGCCCTTGGCTGCCCCAGGAGAAAGGACGCCTCAGGCTCTGGTGTCTTGCCACTCACTGCCTCTTGGTACCAGCTGGCGCTGCAGTTTCTGGCACTAGCTTTCTGCTGTAGTCCTGCCTCCCAGAAAGGGCCTTTCCTGGATACGTTGTGTGCCACTCACCTGCATCCAGAATAAGGAAATGATAATGATCGCTAGCATTACTAGGCACCTAGGACGTAGCTGGCATTGTGCTCAGCATTTCAAATGTGTAATCTCACCCATCCCCGAAGTAGCCCAGTGAGAGAGAACTGTCCCTGCCCCCATTTCCCAGGTGAGGGGACTGAGGCTCAGCAGAGAGTGACATATTGAGCCTCACAGCTAACGGGCATTGGGTCTGAACTTGAACCTGGGTTGGGCTGTTTCCCGAGCTGAGTTGAGCTGAGGGGAAGGCCACTCGGTTCTGTTTTGGCATTTCAGGGAGCATTTCTGGGCATATCTTAGGTGTCAGGTTGACTTCAGAGTCAGCAGGTAAGGCTAGCATCACACCTGGTCAGAGTCACCTGCTGAAGACCCCACAGGAAGATTCCAGGCTGGAGACCAGCCTCTCTGCACACCCTTTACATCTGAGTGAGCCATGCATTCCTTGAATCTTAGAACAGACTAGAGTCTTTGCTTAGATACTGGGTGAAGTGGCTGTGTTGAGGTCATACCTGAATGTAAACAATGGGGTCACTGCAGCCAAAAGGTCACGTGATGAGAGGTGCTTGAAAAATGAGACCAAAAAAAAAAAAAACCCACAAAAAATAAAAAGACATGAGACAGACCCACACTTGATTTGGGGGTTGTCTCTGGTATAAATGCCTCCTTAAGCAGTTGGAGGTGACACTGCCCAGCACAAGTAACATTCTCCTTGCATTTTTCTCTCTTTCTGTGCTATCTGGGAGACATATTGCAGTTCAGTAGCAGAATCCAAATTTCTACTGTACTTGGTTCTGTCTCATTCCAGAGCCATAGTCCATAACCTGTATGTGTTTCTGTGACCACTTCCTTTAGCGACCTAAGAATTCACCAGACACTCAGCAGCTTGTATCACAGTTATCGTGTGTCCAGGGCCCAGGCCTGGCATGGCTGGGTCCTCTGCTCAGGATCTTACGAGGCTGCAAGCAAGGTGTCAGCCTTGGGCCGGGGTCTCGCTTGGAGCTGGCTGCGGTGAATTCAGTGCCTTGTGGGTGGAGGGCGGTGGACCTCTGCTCCTGGAGGCTGCCCACATCTCCCGGCTATCTGCCCCCTCAAGGCAGCTTCCCTTCTCAAGGGCGGTAGGGCATGCTTGCTTTAGGTCTGCACATCCTGGCAGAATCGTTTGAGTGATACCCATCACCTTCGCTGTTGGTTAGAATTATATCACAGGTCTAATACTCTCCACCGTAAGTGACATAAACAGGGGAACACTCTGGGGTCTGACCTCCGCTGACCCTGTCCTATGAGAGTTCTAAGATGAATCTAAAGCGCTCTTTGTCTTGGGGTCAAGGGTACTGGTCGGGGTCTCTATGTCCAGGATCCTCCCTTCCTGTCCCAGTAGAGGGCTCACAGCTTCCCCCCGCCCCACACACCAGCCCCCCATCAGTGCTGGACGCCCCCAGCTCTCCTGACCTTGGCCATCTGGCCATCTGCTCGTCTCAACTTCCTCCCCAGTTTGCCTCAGCAGCAAATGAATATTTAATAGAATGCTGCCACCTTTTGGAATTTAGCAAAAGTGATCTGTGTTGTTTCGAAGGGTGGAGGTGAAGGAAGCTCTGGAAAGGAAACACGATCCCTTTCTCTTTTCTACCCGCAGTTTGCCCAGCCTTTACTTCTTATGGGAGCTGACCAAGGTTTCATGTCAGATTCTAGAGGAAAAAAGGGAAAAGGAGCCAGTTTCTTCCTGAGGCAGATTTGCTGGTCGTTTCTTCTCTGGTTCATAGTTCCCGTGAGTCCTTACAGGCCTGTTTGACTTTCCAAGAGGGAACAGAATGTACAAGAATGAGCTTTGGTGCATCCGGCTGGACTTCATCCCCGGTTCTGCCCCCAGCTCACCTGTGAAACGTGGGTCCAGCTGCCTCTTTGAGCTCCCCACCCCCTGACCCCAGGTCGTGATGCCTGTGGCCAGGTGTAGGAAACAGGTAGCACCTCATTTATGGATGCCAGTCAGTGGGCACAGTGCACCTCAGGCTGTTCCCGTCCTCAGCAGGAAGGAGTGGCACCATGATTATAACTGGCAGTTGGGGAGGGGAGGCCGCATGGGCGCCACACCAATGCCAGGTGGCTCCTGGAGACGCAGTGTCTCCCGGAGCTCACTCAGAGCTGCCCGTCTGCCCATCTGCCCTGGTTGCTTCTCCTCCTGTGCATTCAGGCACGCTGCCACCCTCCTGGCCCCTGGCACCCTTGGTGCTCCCTTCTCCCACTCCCCTCTCTGAAGTCAGCACAGCTTATCCATGCCCCCAACAGCACATCCCCAGGGGATGCATGGGTCGGGTCCATGCCTTCCTTACATTGTGTCTGGATTACATAACGAGCTCTAACCTGCCCACCTCTTCCAGTTCTTTCCCCCACAGCTGGTCAGCCTCTTGACCAGGGTTCGCTCTCCTTCTGCACATTTCAGTGGCTCCCTGGGATGTGAGAACACACTGGGGACCCCTCCAAGCTGGCCGTGGGCCCTGCCCTGCTGCTCCTCGAGCCTGGGTCCTCCTGTCTCCACCCGCCATCTTCCCCGACTGTGGACCTTGCCCAGGTCATCCCCTCTGTTCCAGGTCACCCCACCCCCACCAAATCTGTCTGGATTCCTAACCGTCCACACAAATCCCTTGGAAAAGCTTTGTCCCCCAATTCTTCCCAAGTTTCTGTGGCTGCACTGAGTTTCTCCCTCCACTAGATGCCCCCACCATCCACTCCCCCTTCCTTCCTCACCTGCTGTCTTGCTCACCTCCCCTCCTCCTCATCTCTCCCTTCCTCCACACTCCTCCCCCTTAAGCAAACTCTGTTGCAGTTACTGGTGATAAAGTCAGAAGGTACAAAGATGAAATAGACCCAGATCCTGCCCTCTGAGGGCTTGTGGTCTATGAGGGAAGACAGCAATGAATACAAAGAAACCCATCGTGGAGGCACCATCTGATTGCTTCTTAGCGGAGGCAGAATGCAAAATTTGGTAGTGGCACAAATAGGCAGTCAGAGAAGGCTTCATGGAAGAGGTGTCAAAGCATCTTGAAGACAAAGTTGAGTCATCACACTTGTTGGGGGGCAGAGGAAGCATGGGCATGGATTTACACCTGGCTTAGGTTCTGAAGAAAAGTTATGACCAACCTAGATAGCATATTCAAAAGCAGAGACATTACTTTGCCGACTAAGGTCCATCTAGTCAAGGCTATGGTTTTTCCAGTGGTCATGTATGGATGTGAGAGTTGGACTGTGAAGAAGGCTGAGCGCCGAAGAATTGATGCTTTTGAACTGTGGTGTTGGAGAAGACTCTTGAGAGTCCCTTGGACTGCAAGGAGATCCAACTAGTCCATTCTGAAGGAGATCAACCCTGGGATTTCTTTGGAAGGAATGATGCTAAAGCTGAAACTCCAGTACTTTGGCCACCTCATGCGAAGAGTTGACTCATTGGAAAAGACTCTGATGCTGGGAGGGATTGAGGGCAGGAGGAGAAGGGGATGACCGAGGATGAGATGGCTGGATGGCATCACGGACTCGATGGTCGTGAGTCTGAGTGAACTCCGGGAGATGGTGATGGACAGGGAGGCCTGGCGTGCTGCGATTCATGAGGTCGCAAAGAGTTGGACACGACTGAGCAACTGAACTGAACTAGGTTCTGGAGGAGGGGATGCCAGGGATGAGCAGGAGGGTGGACACCGTCACCCATCTCCCCACCTGCCCCATGCTCCATGGTGGGCAAGCAGTTGGGTTTTGGCTGTGATTCACGTGGGGCCACCGGAGGGTTTTAAGCTCATGACTGTCTTGATCCGATTTGCATTTGAGAAAGAGCTCCCTGGGACCGGGCTTGGGAGCTGAGGGACTGGGGAAAGGCTGGGTCCTCCTCAGACATTATCCTCTCCTGCACCCCACTGGAGCTGGCCTCCGGAGCAGAGGGGTCACTGGCTCAACACCCATGCCACTGGGCGCATTCTGCTTCTCTTCGCTGATCCGCCTTTCCAAAGCATCTGCTCGTCAGAACACCAAGTGTGCGGATGAGATAACAGCATTAAGAGCAGAAGGACAAAGCTGATATTCGGGGCAGTGAGACATGCAGGCTTAAATTCTTTTCCCTTCAAAATGTCGCACATGATTTTGGCCACGTGGTTCTGATGAAAGCAAGCCAGGCTTGCCAGGATGAAATGCTGAGTGGTGCTCGCGACCTCGGGCACAGCGAGTGCAGAGGTCTGCGGCTCTAATGAGCCGCCCTGCCATTTCTCTGCACCACTTGCTGCCAGATAAAGGGGGAAATCTCCTTAGCGATGTCCTCAGGTCCCTGAGGTTGGCTCTGCCCCCTGGAGACACTGGGTTTCTGAGATGTTTCCAAGGCGAGCATCGTACTTCTAGCTGGGAATGAGTGTTCTCCCCATCTCCAGAGGGGGCATGTAAAATATAGTGGGTGCTCAATAAATGCTTGCTGCTGACATGAATGAGTGAATAACAAGGTCAGTCTTATGGGCGGAAGGCATCCCAACAGGCTGCCTTGTGCCTCATCGAAGTCGCTACTACTTTTTGCCAACTACCCTCCTCATTTTTACCACCAAAGATAGATATTGCTCATTTGTGAACTTTATATAAATGGACCCTATATGCGTCTACCTTATTCAACCTCATCCTTGGGAGATTCAGCCACATTATTGCATGCATCAGTGACTGTTTTCTGTAAAATTGTCGAATAGTATTTCATTGATTGATTATACCATGCTTGATTCATCCGTTCTCCAACTGATGAGCATCTGGGCTGTGCACTCTCGTGTGCCTGCTGTTTAATGGACATATGCACCCATTTATCTTGGGAATCCACCACAGGGTATATATGGGTGTGGAAGGGATACACATTCAGTTTCAGTAGATGTGACCCCTAAACTTTTCTGAAGTGGTTTTACAAATGATCACTCCTACCATCAATGAATATAAATCCCACTTGCATGCTAAGCCCTCTGAAAGTATAAGTTGTGATTTGTCGTAATGCCCCGGAGGGCAGATGTGGTTGTTATCATGCTGATTGATAGACAGAGAGACACATGGAGTCAGTGATGATGAGGGCTTAAAGCAAGGACTCCACTTCTGCAACAACAGCAGCTCTTAAACCAGCATCTTGTCCTGTGAACTCAGGGCACGGTTGACTCTGGGCATCCGTGCTCTGTCGTGGAGGTGCCAGGGTCCAAGAGTGCCTGTGAGACAGAGGGCAGGGCTGTGGAGTGGTTACACACACAGGCTCAGGAGCTGGGCTGCGGGCACTGACTTCCAGCTCTGCCTCTTACTGAAGGACTGAGCAAGCGACTGGACCTTTCTGCCCCACACTTTCCACATCTGGAGTGGGTAAATCGGGTTGTTGTGAGGATTAAGTGAATTAACGTAGATATAATGTTAGGGGTGGGCACTTCAGAAGGGTTAACTCATATTGTTATCATTATTGTTGTGATTTTCAGCTCTGTGCACTTTGCTGGACTCAACTGTTGGGGAAGAAGGCTGTAGTCACTCTGATCAAGTTGTCAGGCAAGCTGCATAATTGTCATCCTCTTTCCCAAACTTCTGAAGGTAGCCGGCTTTTTGGATGAAATCTGGAATCTAATTTCTAGCCCCAGTCATTGGTGTCACGAAGCTTGCCGGGGTGCAGTCTGGCCGGTCCCTTCCGAAATGAGTCCCTGCTCTTTAGTGCCCCTAGTAAGAAACGCAGCGTATTTGCTCAAGGTTTTCCCCTTTATAGAAACGGTCAGACGCCTTTCCTTCCACCACCTCCCTCCCACAAATCCAGGCCAAATATTGATGTTTGATAACTACAAATATCACACATAGCTTTTGATCAAGAGAGACGGAGGGAAGATAAGGCAAGTAAATATGTCTCTGTAAGGCAGTTCAATATTCTCAGTAATGATTTTCCTAAGAAATAAAATGACCAGAGGAAGGGGAGAGGCTCTGTGATGAGCACTGAAATGGGCCGGACCGCACCGAACAGGCTGAACCGTGCCTGGGCTCTTGCTTCCAGCCCGAGGCGTGGATCTAAGTAGATGTTCATTACCTGAATCGGTAGATGCAATCTCATTTACAGAAGGGAGAGATGTATTTTAAATGTGAATTTCCAATATGCCATCCGTCTATCTCATTACCAGCAAAACACATTGAGCCAACTTCTGTCTTTCACCGCTGGTCTGAGACGGGAGTGGAATGTGAATGTTGAGTGCCCCTCTGGAGAGAAGTGGGGCGCCAAGGAGAGGTCAGCCCTCAGGCTGTTGTCCACCAAGGTTGTGTTCCCCTCACGTGGGGACATGGAGAAGTACCCTCCTGGAAGGTTGGCAGGTGCCATACATTTAGAGGTGTTTGGCCAACATTTACCCAGGGCCACCGCAGGCCAGAGCTTGGCCAAACTTGGTGAGAACCCATGACCTAGATTCAAACCCTGGTCCACAAAGTGGGCTCCAGCAGCTCAGTCCACCCCAGCATCATCCCAGAGCCCACGTGTTGGAGGAGCCTAGCACGTTATGAGTGAGTGAATGACTGAATGAATGAATGAATTAGTGGGCTTGCCTCCCCACCGGCATTATTGCTGTTGTTTCTTTTTGGCTTTTCTCAACTTCCAGTACCCTTTGCTTTGCATTTTGATGTCCTCAAATTCTTCTAGCTGATAAAAATGATCAGTCTCCCAGACCACTGTCAACAAAAGCCAGTGATCCATCCATCATCTTCACATTCATCTAGCCATTCCAACACCATGTGTCAGGCCCTGTGTAGATGCTCAGATTACAGTCATCACCTGAGATACATCGAGCCCTGCCCTCCCAGACCCTGAAGTCTAGTGGGAGAGACAGAGAATAAGCAGATAAACACTAAAGGAGTCTACAAAGGGAGGGATGTTTTCCTGGGAGGGCGTCGGACAGTGAAAGCTGGCCCAGATGGAGGGGCATATCTGGGGTCCCCCAGGAGGGGACTCATGAGCTGAACTCTCAAGGAGGAGAATAGGATCAGGACTAAGGTAGGGAATAGAGCCTTTCAGACAGAGGCAGCAGTATGTGCAAAGGCCCTATGGCCAGAGGGGCATGGTTATTTCCAGGAACCATCAGAAGTCTGCCTGAGTGGCAGTATCCCAGATAAGGCCATAGGGATGTCAGGACAGGGGTCACCCCACACAGGGCTCCCAGGCTGTGGGAAGACACCGGTCTTTATCCCAAAGCCCTGGAAGGCCTTGAAAGGATTCACCGTTCGCAATTTGTGAAGGTCCCTGTGGTTCCTTTGAGGGGCCTCTCTCATCTGGAGCAGGAGCAGGATTGCAGAGGCTCCAGAAGGGAAAGCAGCTGTTGGCATGGCAGCAGTCATCCTCCCCAGACTCCAGCAGGACCTCGACCTGCCGTCCAGGTACGTGCATGCCTGCACCGCATTTGCAGTCATGTGGTTGAAGACGGATTCCCCAGCACAACCTTTTGGATTCTAGGCAGGGAGGCACAAGTAGACATGCTTCTGTGCGTGGGCTGAGCATCACCCCCTCCCCATCCCATGCATGCGGGGTCTTCCACTTGCTTTCATGTCTGCCCACCTGCTGATGGAGCCAGGTGACATCCCGGGACACGACTCCCAGATCCTGAGGTTAGGTTGTCTAAAAATAGGGGGAGTGGGGGGTGAGAATGAGGGAGGCATGGCCCGGACAGGGATTTTTATTCCTCGCTGTCTGCGAGTTGACAGTGACTTCAGAATGTCAGGTTTGGCTCGTGGGGCAGTTTAGACTATCACGTTATAGGCGGAAGCTTCCAGTCCTGGGGCCGTGCTGGGGCCATGTGAGGCGGGCCAGGTCCCATCACAGAGTGCAGGGGCTGTAAGACTGTTTAATACTCATGTGCTGTTTCCTGCTATTTCCTCATTTTATTCCCCAAATCAAAGAGGGTAGGGTTATTTTTCCCAGCTATCATCTGGCCACCGGGTTGGCAGGTAGTCCTCAGAAGCCCTTCTGTCTGGTCCTTCTCACCTCCTGCTCTCCCCATTTGGGGTGCCCGTGGACCCTTCATCCTGCTCCCACCCACCAGGGCCCTAGTCCCCATCAGTTTTCCCCTCGTGAGGCTGTGGGAGGGAGTGTCACCTCCGGTGGGATCCCAGGGAAAAAAGTCCGGCCTTTTCCTTGCTAAGACTGGCCACCTCTCTGGGAAAACACATGAGTTCTCACACTCCCTGGTGTCTTTTCTGGCTTATCAAACACCCCTCTCAGTTGGGAAGTGAGGTCAGGTGAGGGACCCTAGCCTGTTACATGCAGCCTGGGACCTGCATTTTTCTTTCAACAACCAGGGCCACAGACATTTTTAAACCAGAAAGAAAAAGCCAGTTTGGGCAGACATTAGAAACAAACTCTTGTCTCTCTGAAAAAGTTCCATATAATCAAAGCTATGGTTTTTCTAGTAGTCACGTATAGTTCTTAGAATTGGACCGTATATAAGGCTGAGTACTGAAGAACTGATGCTTTCAGACTGTGGTGCTGGAGAAGACTCTTGAGACTCTCTTGGATTGCAAGGAGATCAAACCTAAAGGAAATCAACCCTGAATATTCATTGGAAGAACTAATGGGGAAACTGAAGCTCCACTACTTTGGCCATCCTACGGGAGGAGCTGACTCAGGAAAAGTCCCTGATGCTGGAGAAGATTGAGAGCAGGAGGAAATGGGGTTGACAGAAGATGAGGTGGTTGGATGGTATCGCTGAATCAGTGGACATGAGTTTGAGTAAACTCTGGTAGATAGTGAAGGACAGGGAAGCCTGGCCTGCTGCAGTCCACGAGGTCCCAAATTGTCAGACAAGACTTAGCAACTGAACAACAGCTGTCTCCCTCCAGGCCTCCTGGGGACCATTTAAGAGGGCTCTGGACAGGTGGGGGAGTTTTCAATGCAACTTTCATCCTTTTCCTCCCTGAGTCTGTGGGGATTTTTAAACGTTATGTTGCTCAATTTCAGTTCAATGGCACAGAGTCGTTCCAATGTGTTCTAATTACTCAGACATAAATGATTTCTGGTGCACTTTAAATGATTTCAGATGCACTTTTGTCTACCAGGTTGCTGATTTATAACTCCCTGGGACTTTGATGTTGTGCTTCATTGATTTCTTTTAAGACTCTTCAGAGGTATATTTATTATAGACGAGACATTTCCCTGTTCATTTGCTCTGTAATTCTGAAACACTCTCATTTTCCAGTCGTCAACACTCCACCCTTACTCCCTGCACTTAGGCTGTACCAACAGCAAGAAGACACATTTATTGAGTGCTTACTGAATGCATACTGGCTACTAGAGGCTGTGGGTGAGTGGAGTACACAGTATATTAAGCACAATACACAATATATTAAGCACACATTATATTAACATATTAAGCACATATTCCTTCCAATGGCATCCTTCAGTTCAGTTCAGTTAAGTCGCTCAGTCGTGTCCAACTCTTTGCGACCCCATGAATCACAGCACGCCAGGCCTCCCTGTCCATCAACAACTCCAGGAGTTCACTCAGACTCATGTCCATCGAGTCCGTGATGCCATCCAGCCATCTCATTCTCTATCGTCCCCTTCTCCTCCTGCCCCTAATCCCTCCCAGCATCAGGGTCTTTTCCAATGAGTCAACTCTTCGCATGAGGTGGCCAAAGTACTGGAGTTTGCTTTAGCATCAGTCCTTCCAATGAACACCCAGGACTGACCTCCCCTTATGATGGACTGGTTGGGTCTCCTTGCAGTCCAAGGGACTCTAAAGAGTCTTCTCCAACACCACAGTTCAAAAGCATCAATTCTTCAGCACTTAGCTTTCTTCACAGTCCAACTCTCTCATCCATACACGACTACTGGAAAAACCATAGCTTTGACTAGATGGAACTTGTTGACAAAGTAATGTCTCTGCTTTTGAATATGCTATCTAGGTTGGTCATAACTTTTCTTCCAAGGAGTAAGTGTCTTTTAATTTCATGGCTGCAGTCACCATCTGCAGTGATTTTGGAGCCCCCCAAATAAAATTTGACACTGTTTTCCCATCTATTTGCCATGAAGTGATGGGGCCAGATGCCATGATCTTTGTTTTCTGAGTGTTGAGCTTTAAGCCAACTTTTTCACTCTCCTCTTTCACTTTCATCCAGAGGCTTTTTAGTTCCTCTTCACTTTTTGCCATAAGGGTGGTGTTATCTGCATATCTGAGGTTATTGATATTTCTACCGGCAATCTTGTTTCCAGCTTGTGCTTCTTGCAGTCCAGCGTTTCTCATGATGTACTCCGCATATAAGTTAAATAAGCAGGGTGACAATATATAGCCTTGACGTACTCCTTTTTTTATTTGGAACCAGTCTGTTGTTCCATGTCCAGTTCTAACTGTTGCTTCCTGACTTGCATATACGTTTCTCAAGAGGCAGGTCAGGTGGTCTGGTATTCCTATCTCTTTCAGAATTTTCCAAAGTTTATTGTGATCCACACAGTCAAAGACTTTGGCATAGTCAATAAAGCAGAAATAGATGTTTTTCTGGAACTCTCTTGCTTTTTCCATGATCCAGCAGATGTTGGCAATTTGATCTCTGCTTCCTCTGCTTTTTCTAAAACCACCTTGAACATCTGGAAGTTCATAGTTCACGTTTGCTGAAGCCTGGCTTGGAGAATTTTGAGCATTACTTTACTAGCATGTGAGATGAGTGCAATTGTGTGGTAGTTTGAGCATTCTTTGGCATTGCCTTTCTTTGGGATTGGAATGAAAACTGACCTTTTCCAGTGCTGTGGCCACTGCCGAGTTTTCCAAATTTGCTGGCATATTGAATGCAGCACTTTCACAGCATCATCTTTTAGGATTTGAAATAACTCCACTGGAATTCCATCACCTCCACTAGCTTTGTTTGTAGTGATGCTTTCTAAGGCTCACTTGACTTTACATTCCAGGATGTCTGGCTCTAGGTGAGTGATCACACCATCATGATTATCTTGGTCATGAAGATCTTTTTTGCACAGTTCTTCTGTGTATTCTTGCCACCTCTTCTTAATATCTTCTGCTTCTCTTAGGTCCATACCATTTTTGTCCTTTATCAAGCCCATCTTTGCATGTAGGTTCCTTTGGTATCTCTAATTTCCTTAAAGAGATCTCTAGTCTTTCCCATTCTGTTGTTTTCCTCTATTTCTTTGCATTGATCACTGAGGAATGCTTTCTTATTTCTTCTCGCTATTCTTTGGAACTCTGCATTCAGATGCTATATTTTTCCTTTTCTCCTTTGCTTTTCGCTTCTCTTCTTTTCACAGCTATTTGTAAGGCCTCCGCAGACAACCATTTTGCTTTTTACATTTCTTTTCCATGGGGATGATCTTGATCCCTGTCTCCTGTACAATGTCACGAACCTTTGTCCATAGTTCATCAGGCACTCTATCTATCAGATCTAGGCCCTTAAATCTATTTCTCACTTCCACTGTATAATCATAAGGGATTTGATTTAGGTCATACCTGAATGATCTAGAGGTTTTCCCTACTTTCTTCAATTTGACTCTGAATTTGGCAATAAGGAGTTCATGAATGAGCCACAGTCAGCTCCTGGTCTTGTTTTTGCTGACTGTATAGAGCTTCTCCATCTTTGGCTGCAAAGAATATAATCAATCTGATTTTGGTGTTGACCATCTGGTGATGTCCATGTGTAGAGGCTTCTCTTGTGTTGTTGGAAGAGGGTGTTTACTATGACCAGTGTGTTCTCTTGGTAAAACTCTATTAGCCTCTGCCCTGCTTCATTCCGTATTCCAAGGCCAAATTTGCCTGTTACTCCAGGTGTTTCTTCACTTCCTACTTTTGCATTCCAGTCCCCTATAATGAAAAGGACATCTTTTGGGGTGTTAGTTCTAAAAGGTCTTGTTGATCTTCATAGAATCGATCAACTTCAGCTTCTTCAGCATTACTGGTCAGGGCATAGACTTGGCTTAGTGTGATATTGAATAGTTTGCCTTGGAAACGAACAGAGATCATTCTGTCATTTTTGAAATTGCATCCAAGTACTGCATTTTGGACTCTTTTGTTGACCATCATCACTACTCCATTTCTTCTAAGGGATTCCTGTTCGCAGTAGTAGTCATCGAGTTCAATTCACCCATTCCAGTCCATTTCCATTCAGATAAAGGGAGAACTGCTTTGACAAGGCAGCTGACTGTGGTCCCCAGGACATGGTGGGAGTTCTAACTTATTCTCATGCTCTTGGTCTTGAGCTGACCACTCAGTGTTCTTAAGCCTTAGTTTCTTCATCTGTAAAATGGAATGCATCCAGCTTGTTGGTTAGCTACTGTGGGTTGAGCACTTAGTATGTGCCTGGCAGGCACAAATCCATGTTTTGTGGGACCTGAAGCAATTTTTGGGGGGCCCTTTAAGAATCTGCCTGCAATGAAGGAGACCTGGGTTTGGGCAGATCCCTTGGAGAAAGGAATGGCTACCCACTTCAGTATTCTTGCCTGGAGAATCCCATGGACCAGAGGCACCTGCAAGGCTACAGTCCATGGGATCTCAAAGAGTCGGACACAACTGAGTAACTAACACTTTTAAGAAAAAGAACCTCAGGTTATGAATGTTTGGCTGGGTTTCTGCCCTATGGTGGAGTTCTCCAGGGTAAATGCAAAGGTCTTCAATGCTTTTTAACCCCTGGACTCGTTTTCCTCCCAAATTATTTGTTGCATGAATATCCCGGGGTGTAAAACAGACAGTAATGGAGCTTCTGCGTCTAGGAACCCTTTTCCTTCCTCTCCAGACTGGGTTCGGAGGCGCCTTCAGGAAACGACTTCTGTGACTGCCCTGGGCTGGAGTGGATCAGGACGCAGCTGGGCCTCCTCCTCCCCTCTCCCTACTCTGGACGTATATCGGGGGGTGTCTCTAAGACAAGCCATGTCTTGAGAGGGACAGCGTGGACCCCCTTCAGGGGCAGGTGGAGAGACAATCTGGCCCCCACAGGCTGCTCTGCCGGCCCTCCCCGGGGGGCTGGCTGCAGGCGTCCATCATTGGGACTGTTCACATTGCTGAGGTGTCCACCTTGGGATCCCACAGCTGAGACCTGGGGAAGGGACCACGCGGAGCACTCGCCACCTAGTGACCATCTGCTGGAACTGCCACTGCCCACGCTGTCCGGGAGGAAACAGGAAACATCTCTCTGGGCAGGAATGAGGTTGGGGGTGCTGGTCGGCAAGATTCCCTGACCCAGCTGCTCTCTGAGAGGGCGTGGCTCAAAGGAGCATCTTGCTGCTGCCTGAGGGCAGGATGACTCAGGTCAGACTGGCCTCTGTTGCTCCCGCAGAGACTCTGCCTCTGTGAGCACAGGCTCCCAGGAGTGACACCTCCCTGCCCCTTCTCCCCTCCATGGTGCTCCTCCTCCTTTCTTCTCCCCCTCCTGTCTTCCTTCTCGGTCTCCTCCAGTCTCCTCCTCCCCCGACTCCCTCACTCCTCCCCTCGCAGTCCTGTCCTCTTGTTCCCAGTCCTGCCCATCCTCTGCCTCCTTACCGCCCCCCCTTCCCCCGCCCTCCACCTCCTTCTTCACTCTTCCCTTGGCTCAGCCAGCCTTCCTTTAATGAACTACTTTGAGTAGTTCTGATATTTGGGTAGAACATAGGTGTGGGTCACTTGTTGAGTCAGATGCTAAGCCAGGAGCCCAGCTATGGTGCTGAAGGTTTGAGATCACCCTCATTCATTCATTCACGCAGGGGCACCTGCATGCACTCATTCACTCATTCACAGGGGCATGCAGATTCAATAAACATTTTTGAGGCCAGCTGTGTGTAAAGCATCATGCCAGGCATGTACCCCACTTCCAGCTTTGACCCTGGATGTCTAGCAGATCATTTTGCTCTCTCTTCTCTGCCTGGAAAGCTCCTACTCACTTTGAAGTTGAGGTGCAGACTAGGCTATGTGTGGTCACTGCTCCCACTCATTAGTTTTGGGTGGTTTTTTTTTTTTTTTTAAAAAGAGTTTACTGCTTCTGTTTCCTCCAAACCTAGTCCAGGGCTTCCCAGCAGTCAAAGCCAGCCTTATATTGAGTCAACCTCCACCCTCTCCCAAAGCTGGTTTTTGTCTGCCTGGGACTCTGTGCACTCCAGTGGTTACTCTTGTTTCTTACCCTAAGGGCACCCTGTACACAATAGCATCCCCAGAAATCCAGAAACTGAAGCACCAACATGGGATGGTCAGATGAAAAGTTTTTCTGCATCTTTGGGTTTTATCGATCCCATTCGAATAGAGGATAATGTCCTGATGCTGGTGTCTAAGCTCTGACATATATACTAGGTGCTCAATAAATCATCAGCAGTTTGAAAGCTCAAGGTATAGCTTGTAGATCATAAAGTACACAGGCTAAGTGGCAGCTCCATGAATTTCCACATGTGCTTACCCCTGGGAGACCACCACCCAGTTCAAGACCTAAACCATTTATATACTTGGAAGGTTCCCAAGTGCCCCTCCCAGTCAGACCACCCCACTCAGAGTCTCTGTCACTCTGCTCGCCCTCTCTTTAGAATCATTTCATCTGCACTACACATGAATGGAATCCTGGCTTCTTTCATTCTGCATTATCCGTGAGCACCGACCATGTTGCATAAGGTTGATACATCTGAACCTGCTCATCGAACTTAACTCCTGGCTTTGGACTTCTCACATGGCTTGAGTGGAAGCCATCTCAAGAGGCTGAACCAGGTTAGTTTCAGCTCAAACTCGCTTCTCCTTGCCTTTAACCCAGGCTTCACTGAACCGGGCACCAGCGAATGTAAAATGTGTCACTGAGTTTCCCATGGCGGCCAGGTGGGACTGTGGGATCCTAAGAGCCTGGCATGGGTGGGAGGACATTGGACCACTGATGGACTCTAATTCCTCCTAGATGCTTGCTCCCTTTGGTTTCAGGGAGACCAGCCTCTTTAGACAGCCTCTACTGCACACAATGCCTCAATGTCTACTGTGGATGCAGCTCACGCCCCGTTTGTCACAGGGCAGGAGCCTCAGGAGGACACTGGTTCACAGGCCATCCGAGGCATCCCTGCGAGGCTGTAGCTCTGAGACACTGACCATTCTTGGATGATAGCATTCACCCTGTTCTCTCCCCACTGAGGAGTCTACAGGATGCCCCGTGACAAGCCTTCCAGGTTCCCACTGGACACCGGGGCGGACGGCCAGCCTGGGATAGACGGCTGAGTCCCCGGACAGGGAGTGCCCATGAGGGACATGTTCAACCTGCGATTAACAGGCTCTGGAGGGTGCTTGGGGACCTGGGGCTCGGACTAGATTGCTTTGCAAGGTAAGCTCTTGATTTCCTGACCTCATCTCTCACCCCAACCTGGAGACTTCACTCACAATCCAGGTTGTTAACATGGAGAGATCTTATCCTGTTAGCCTTTCACTCGAGAGAAATTGGATTGAAAAAATCTCGCCAGACTGCCTCCGGACAGAGCTTTTCCATCATCGGTGGGTGACCCTCTGGCAGGGAGACTTGCTTTCCTTCACACACCATTAGCAGGTGGCAGAGGGGAGGGCATCCCTCTGTCTGGCGCCCGTCAGAAACGCTTGGACGGGGAGTCCCTGTGGGGGGCTGCTGCCTGACCCACGGCGGGAAAGTCACCTCCCCTGTTGGTGCTGGAGTCACCCCCCTTACCTGTGTGCGTACCTCAGTAAGTCCCCAGGAAGACAGTCACACCGGGGCAAGTCACCTGGGGACATGGGGTGCAGCCCTTCTGCAGGTGCCCCAGGGGGCTGGGGAGGGGCACACCTGTGCTGAAACACCTCTTGTGTTTACTGTGCCCATTCTGCTGCTGCCGCCCAGTCCCTCAGTCATGTTGGACACTTGTAATCCCGTGGACTGTAGCCTGTCCAGCTCCTCTGCCCATGAGATTCTCCAGGCAAGAACACTGGAGTGGGCTGCCATTTCCTCCCTCAAGGGATCTTCCCAACCCAGGGATGGAACCTGCATCCCCTGCACTGGCAGGTGGGTTCTTTACCATGAGCACCACCTGGAAACCCGTACCCATCCTGCTTTGTATTAAATCTCTGAGCAGTATGGTGGATTTCTGGGCTACACTAAAAGTTCTTTCTTAAACTCCCTCAAGATCTGAGCTCACGACGCCCCCTGGGTTGATGCCCACCCTCCCATTGCCCTGGTCTGCTCTCCTGGTCCAGGGCAGAGTGGCAGTGGCTCAAGCTGAGAAAGGATCCTCCAGCTCCGTGTCTCTGTACATCCCAGACTTGGAGAGGTCAAGTCAGATTTTACCTGGACAATGGCCTGAGTTGGTCGCTGTGCTTCCAGAACCCTGCAGAACAGTTATTGTAGCCCAGGCTCTGGGCTGGGTGCTTTGTGCTCTCTTTTGTGTGACACTCACAGTGTCCTTGCATGATCAGCATTTCATGGGTGAGGAAGCTGAGCCCCAGAGGGACGTGACACACCCAGTCTGAACTAAGGTCTGTCTGATCCCTCATCCTATTCACCGCATTGCTGCTCTGCAGACAGGCAGCAGGTAACATCTACAGTGGCCTTTTCTTCCAAGTACTGTCTTTGCCTTGTTATGTAGGACCATAACGAAGTCCCACAGACCGAGTGGCTTAAGCAACAGAAATACATTTCCTTGCAGCTCAAGAGGACTGTAGCCTGAGATGAAGGTGTCGGCAGGCCTGGATTCTTCTGAGGCCCTCTCCCTGGCGTGCAGGCGACTGTCTCCCTCCTGTGTCTTCATATGTCGACCCTCTGTGGGTGTCTTGTGTCCTAATCTCTGCTTCTTATACGAGCATCAGTCATCTTGGGCCCACCCTAACGACTCATTTTAACTTAATTACCTCTTTAAAGAACCTACCTCCCAATAATGGTCCCATTCTGAGGTCCTGGGGTTTAGAATCACCTAAGCAGTTGCCTAAAATGCGTCTTTTCTGGGCCCTTCTGCTGGTGACTGTGGGATGGACCCAGGAATTTACACAGTCATTTGTTGTTGTTTTTCAGTTGCTGAATCGTGTTCCACTCTTTGCGACCCCATGGACTGCAGCACACCAGGCTTCCCTGTCCTTCACCATCTCCCACAGTTTGCTCAAACTCATGTCCATCTAGTCAGTGATGCCATCCAACCATCTCATCCTCTGTCATCCCCTTCTCCTCCTTCCCTCAGTCTTTCCCAGCATCAGGATCTTTTCCAGTGAGTTGGCTCTTCGCATCAAGTGGCCAAAGTATTGGAGCTTCAGCTTCAGCATCAGTCCTCCCAATGAATATTCAGGATTGATTTCCTTTAGGATTGTCCGGTTTGATCTCTTTACTGTCCGACAGACTCTCAAGAGTCTTCTCCAACACCACAGTTCAAAAGCATCAGTTCTTCAGCGCTCAGCTTTCTTTATTAATTCAGCAGATGTATACTGAGCACTTACTATATACCAGGAGCTATTTTAGGGGCCGTGCACCCAGGGAACAGCAGACAAAGTCCCAGCTTGTGCAGGGCCTACATTCAGTGGGAGAGCACCAAGAATCATCATCACACACACACCTGCACAGGAGGGGGTGGGGACGAGGTCACTGAAGAGAGGAGAGCGAGGCTGGGGCGCAGACCAGGACACGGGCTGCAGAGGAGGCCCCACTGCTGCGGCAGCATCTGAGTGGAGGCCTGGGGGAGGCGAGGCAGGAAGACTGCGTGGAGGGAAGGTCTGGGAGTGGAGTCTGCATCCTGACACGCTCCCTGCTGGTGCCGAGCCCGTGGCTGTGGGGGACCAGAGTGGCGGCCGCTGTCTTCTGTTCTCTGGGACACTATCCTCTCCTGCTTCTTCCTGTGTCCCTCTCAGTGGGCTGGCAACCGCCCCGCTCCAGCCCCGCCCCCAGCTCCTTTCTATCTCTCTCTGTCCCCCACCTCTCCCTCTCCACCCACCACCCCTACCACTGCATCTGATTAAGAGCTGACTTGAGGTCATAGGATGGCCATACTCCTTCACAGTTTATAAAAGCTTAAAAACCCAGCTTTATTGTGAGATAATTCACATACTATAAAATCCACCCATTTAACTGTACAATTCAATGGTTTTTAGTATATTTACAGAATCGTGTAACTATCAGTACAACCAACTTTAGAACACTTTCTTCACCCCAGGAAGAAACCCCCTACAAAGGCTTTTGCAGACTATTTTATTTTATCCTTGCAGAACCCCATGAAAAGAGCAGGGCAGTTTCCATCCCCATTTTATAGAAGGGCAAACAAAGCCTTGCGGGGTTTAATGATTTGCATAAGTTGAGGGAAGCTTTTAGTTCCTTTTTAACACTTGAAAGTGCCAGGGAGCCCCTAAAAACAAACCTGTGAAGTCTCTGGGCTCCCAAGGTTTCTTAAGCACAGACTCTGGTCCCTGCCCCTGCCCCCATCACCTGGGAGGCACAGAAACAGGTGTGGAGATGGCCTGGGTGTTGGAGCCAGGCTCCCAGCTGCTCCCTGAAAGGTTGGCACAGCCCCATCTTGCATACATATCAGCCTGGCTGGTTTAGACACAGCCGCCCATGAGGGGTGACAGGGCCTCAGGGACCCTTCAGAGACCTTGCATGCTCAGTACAGGCTGGCACCACAGAGCTCTTGTTGCAGGACAGGGAGACAGAGGGAGTCGCTCGCTGACTGGCTCTGGGAGAGGAGACTGACCTTCTGAGATCAACAGATAGGTTTATCTGCAGCCAAATGGCAGAGTGCATGGCATCTGCAAGGGCTCTGCCCTGATTTGGGGCAGAGCAGGGTGAGGGAGGGTGACGGTTGTGCCAGGGAGCCTGCCAGGAGAGAGTATTAATGGCACCCATGGTGGGTGACTCAGATTATGTTTAAAACGAGATTCAGGGTCAGTACACAGAGGGCACGGAAATGGACCAAGCTTTAGAATTTTCCACTTATGCCATCCTTCCCTTTCTTACTAAAGGGCCCTCAGTGTAATTATTAGCTAACCTCCACCAGAAGATTGGGGCTTCCCCAATGGCTCAGTGGTAAAGAATCTGCCTGCAGTTCAAGAGCCACAGGAGATGCAAATTTGATCCCTGGGTTGGGAAGATCCCCTGGAGGGGCCTACCCACTCCAGTGTTCTTGCCTGGGAAATCTCATGGACAGAGGAACCTGGTGGGCTACAGTTCATAGGTCGCAAACAGTCAGACGAGACTGAAGCAGTTTAGCACACACACACCAGAATTTTAGTCCCACAGGGGCAGGCCATTTTGTCAACATCCTCATATCTAGAGCAGCTCCTGGATGGAGTGTGGGCTCAGGACGTATTTGTGGGGGTGAATGAAGCAGTGAATTAGCTGAGTCCCCCCACGTCAGGTGCCACTCTCTGGATCCCGACTGCGGTTCTCAGAGAGGTCAGGGAACTGGCTATGGCTCACACTGCTCCTCAGTGGTCTGGTTGGGATTTGAACTTGGGCATTTGCTCCCAGACTGGCACACCTAACCACCGTGAGGTCCTTTCTAACCAGCCAAATCATGAGGACTAGTTTGAATTTACTTTATAATTTCCTGAGTCTTCTAGTTTATCCTCTGAGGAAAGAATGATTCAGTTAATAAATCTACTTTATTCACCACTGGTACAGTGATGCAGAAATAAACACAGACTCTGCTCTCAGCGGAGCTGCAGTGTAATTGGAGGAGAAGAGGCAGAATTGGTAGGCTAGCCGGGATATCGGAGACCTGTGTTAGTCAGCTAGGACTGCGAGAGCAAAGAACTGTAGGTTAGGTGGGTTAAACAACAGACATTTTGTTTTTGCACAATGCTGCAGGCCAGAAGTCTGAGGTCAAGGTGTCAGCAGGCTCAGTTTTTCTGAGACCTTGCTCCTTGGCTTGTAGATGGCCATCTTCTCCCTGGTGTCTTTCCTCTGTTCATGTCTGCACCCTAATCTCTTCCTACAAGGACATCAGTCACACTGAGTGACAGCCCACCCTAATGACCTCATTTTACCTTACCCACCTCTTTAAAGACCTACCTTGTCTTTAGATATAGTAACATTTGGAGGGAATGGAGGCTAGGACTTCAACATACAGACATACGAATTAGGGGAATCCTATTTGCTCAGCACACAATAGACCTAATCACAGAGGGTCGGGCTTCCCTTGTGGCTCAGCTGGTAAAGAATCTGCCTGCAATGTGGGAGACCTGAGTTCAGTCCCTGGTTGGGAAGATCCCTCAGAGAAGGGAAAGGCTACCCACTCCAGTATTTTGGCCTGGAGAATTCCATGGACTGTATAGTCCATGGGGTCACAAAGAGTCCGACACGACTGACTTTCACTTCACTTCAGTTTGCAGGGGGTCAGGAATCTTGCTTCTAAATTCCTCCAATATTGTTTCTGTCCTCAGCTCCTCTCATGGCAGTCAGATGTCAAATGTCAACATAACACCCCGTTCTAAACTTCTGGTCACACTCAGATGTTTAGGTGGAAATGAGTTCCCCATTTAAAAACTCTTATTTTCATTTATTTAGCTGTACTGGGTCTTAATTGTGGCGTGTGGGATCTAGTTCCCCACCAGGGATGGAACCCAGGCCCCCTGCGTTGGAAGCTCGGAGTCTTGGCCACTAGACCACTACGGAATTCCTTTATTTTCTTGTGATGAATGTTACTTGTGAATTGGGTGGAGATTTCAACCAAAGGCTAAAAAAGCCCCCTCAGTTCTCCTGCTTTTTTCAGCTCCCTTCTGAGCATATTTAAGTAATCGTTTTATCTAAGTCTTTTTTTTTTCATAAGAAAGAATTTTGCTTAATTGGGTCTCATTTCTGTTCTCCCCATAACAACCAACCGTCTACATTTCTGTTGGGATTGAAAGCCCCAATCAGTTCAGATAAATCAGCTTCCTTTTAAATTATGATCTTGGAGGAAATAATGATCTAACTTACTTTTTGTTAATTACTTTTAGGTGAATTACACATGCCGGCTTTGCAGTCCCTTGTTTCCTCAGAAGTATTTAAGCCCTCAAATCTATTTAAACCTTTCCTTTACTCAAATTAAGATGCTGAAAAATCCCGCCATTAGAAATAATTTATTATTTTTTAAAATTCAGCTTCATGGCTCTGTAGTTTTGCATACTTTGAGCTGAAAATGATTCTATTCTCCCCATGTAGCGGCACCAAGTTACTATTTTTTTCTTTCAAAAATTGTCTCACTTTATTGATGTGTCAGACTTAGTAAACAAATGAATAGGAACAGAGAAATACTGACTAATACAATTTATCAGGCAGAATGGCAAAACATAAACCAAATCGTGTACCTCACAGATAAGAATTTTGCTTTTGATCATAGTAATCATGGTGTGTGTGTGTGTGTCTGTGTATCCCCAAGAAAATAATCAATTGTAAAGGACAGAAAAAGCAATAGCTTTGAGCACAGAGCAGTAGATCTAAAAATGAATGATTCAGATTTATTATACAAGAAAATTCTAAACCTTTGGAAGTAAAGCAGTAAACTCATTTATAACATTGATATTAAGAAGAGAATATTTCACAAGAGAAGCACGTAATTATAACATGTGAGAAGTGGCCAAAGAAGTACTTAGAGGCATTCTCGTAGCCTGAGGTTTTACCATCTCTTCCGTCACCTGAGAGAATTTCTTATATGTTGAGTACTAACGTGGCTTCTCAGGTGGTGCTCGTGGTAAAGAATCTGTCTGCCAGTGCAGGAGGCAAAAGAGACGTGGGTTTGATCCTTGGGTCAGGAAGATCCCCTGGAGTGAGAAATGGCAGCCCACTCCAGTGTTCTTGCCTGGAAAATTATACGGATAAGGAGCCCTGTGGGCTACAGTCCATGGGGCTGCAGAGAGTGAGACAGGACTGAGGGACTAAGCATGCATGCACAAGTACTAAAAGGTGATTATTGTAAGCATGGTGATCTTTCAGCCACTGCCACTTTCATCCCAGTCAGTACGAACTTTGTACTGAGTTTCAGTCCTTGGAAGAGTTTTGTGTCTGGCACTGGATAACTACTTTCATATCAGATGTTTTATTGATACATATAATACAGCCCAGTGTCTGAATGAAGGATTCAGGGCTGAAGGAACCCAAGGTTGAAGTCTCTTTCTAACATGCAAATGGTGATCCTATCTGTGATGCCAGTTTTCACAGACTACTTTCTTCTTTCTCTTCTTTATTTCTGCTCCTCATTGCCCTCTCTGGATCCTGAAAACATTCTGCACTGGGAGCCAGATCAGAAGGAGCTCCTAAGTTCTGGGGGAGAGGAACCAGCGCTATAAGAACCACTCAGGCTCCCAGGATCTAGGCTGGAGAAGGAACGCTTTAAGCCAGCTGAGTAGTAATTAACTCTAGGTCAGATCCCAGATCCGAGGCCTGATATCTCCTGATGTTGTTGCTCTCTCTGCATCCCCAGTGAGAGTGGAGACTTCCCAAGAACTTTCAACTGTCTAGAATAAATGATGGAGGGAACCTTGCTGTTACAGTCCTTGAGAGCCAGCCAGGGCTGGCAGAGCTGTTTCCTGCTTTTCACCTGCCAAGTTCCGACTAGAGCATTTCACATCCCTCAAGAAATGACAAATCTGAGCAGCTTCATGGCTAAAGTTAAATCCCACGGGGCCCGTGTTCACCTTTTGTCCCAACGCCTCTGCTCCATGTGCTGTGATGAGTCCTGTGGCATCTGAGCCGTCGGCCCTCAGCTTAAGCAGATCAGGCACAAAGGAGGCTTGTAGCTTCGTGTGGTTACAGTATGCTGTGTGGCCAGTGCCAGTGCCATCAGAGTAAGCTGTGAATGAGGCTGAATGCCTTTCTAATGATGCTGTCCCGGCCCTCAGCAGCCATCAGAGGGCCAACAGATGCCCTGGAGCTGCAGTAGACACTGAAGAGAAAGGGGGAGCTCACGCTCCAAAGGGAACAAGCCACCAACTCTGCGGTCTCCGAGAGCACGAGGCTAGGAGGCTCAGTGCTGACAGGCGTGCCACCAGGCCCTGAATTCAACCCAAAAGTGATCTGGAAAGGCCTTCCTTCTTTTCCCACTCCTCAGTATTTTAAGGAGGTACCAGGGTAGTATTCAGTGTTTAACAACTCATAGGACTCAGATGCCAATCAATACAAATAGATGCAGCAGTGGAACAGAACAGATTGCGCTGTGAAGCCTGTAGAGCTGTGCCAGGTGAACCAGCTGACGAACAGCAGTGTTTCATGCCCTCTGTTGTATCTTTAGGACTTTGTGTACAAATTCTCAGACAGTCCCCAAAGACTCAAAGCCACTGCCCAAAGAAGAATGCATAGGCCGGGTGGGTGAGCACAGAAAAGTCAGTATCGGGTGGGTGGAAGGTGTCTAAGTAAAGACGAAGAAGTCGGTGCAGCTGAGGGCTGATGCCACAGCTGGCTCCTTGTTGACGCCAGCAGTCTCACCTCAGGCACCCGCTTGGGTCCTGGAATGGCAGTGTTTTCCCCCAGCCTTAGTTCTTCTGTCCTCACCTGCCTTCCTTCAGCCTTAAGGTTGTACGTGTACATGCTCAGTTGCTAAGTCGTGTCCGACTCCTTGTGGCCCCATGGACTGCAGCCCACCAGGCTCCTCTGTCTATGGGATTTTCTGGGCAAGAATACTGGAGTGGGTTGCTGTTTCCTCCTCCAGGGGATCTTCCCGACCCAGGGATCAAACCTGCATCTCCTGCATTGGCAGGCGGATTCTTTACCACTGCAACACCTGGGAAGCAAGGTGGTATTTACCCAGTTGTCTGTTTGAGCAGGAGGAGGGCTCAGCATTTAGCCCCCTGGTTCAGTTGGAGGCAGCAGAGCCAAAAATGTTGAGAGGGCAGATTTCGGAGTCCATTAGAACCACAGGGTCAAATCCTGACTTCTTATAAACTTAGTTTCAAGTCTCATTTTGTGAAAGTTCCCACCTTATAGTGTTGTACGGATGATTCAGCAAGCCTACAGTTACTTAGCTCTGAATAGCACGCAACACCTGGTAACCCTTCTTTTTGATTGGGGAGAGGATCTGTCCCTGTCCTGGGTGTATTCCTTGCAGATGAGTGCATCTGCATCTCAGGACCCTCTGTTCTCCCTTCTCTGTCTCCATCTATTCCTCAGAGGTCATCTGAGGCTCAGAGCTCAGGGTATGGCACCTTCTGCAGGAGGAGTGTGTGCTTGCCAGGTGCGCTAGTGGTGAAGAATCCACCTGCAATGCAGGAGACGCAAGAGACGCCGGTTGGGTCGGGAAGAGCCCCTGGAGGAGGGGACAGCAACCCACTCCAGTATTCTTGCCTGGAGAATTTCATGGACAGAGGAGCCTGGCGGGCTACAGTCCGTGGGGTCGCAGAGAGTCAGATGCGACTAAGTGCGCGCACACAGGAGGAGGAAGAGAGGAGCAGGAATCCGGACTTTAGCCATCACTCCCCATCGTCTGATTAATAATCATTGTGTCTATAAAAGTTTTTCAGATTCCCCTCATAATAATGCTCGATATTATTATGGACAGGACTTGGGTCTCTCATTTTTGGTGCCAATGCCCTCGACAACCAGCATTTCTTGAAGACAGACCAGCTCCTTTCTGCCTTTTCCATCTCGATGAAACCAAGGCAGGATCTAGAGGGCCGACCCCCAACTCTGCCCTGTCTCTTTAACTGTTGGAGGAAAGCTTGTATGGATGAAGAAGTCATTTCAAAGAGGAGCGACTTGAGCTTTACATCTTTCAGTTGCTGATGTTTAATGACCAAATCTGGTTTTTAGATGGATTCTGATGTTATTTCCTCCATTTATTGCAAAACAGCCACAGAATGGCAACAGTTGACATTTAAGAGGGGAAAGCAGGTCAGTGGAGTTATTTCCCTTGGAAAGGTCATGCTTGCATCTGGAGGTTGTCCACGACAAATGGCCAAACCAGTTTCCCAATCTGTGAGTGTAGACATTTGGAGATGCTATATCTGTGCTTAGAAAACAAAGAAAAGAGAACAAAGCTCTTCTGGCTATTAACGGCATGTCTGGATTTTCTCTGATGAAGGTGATGACGTCAATAATCATGATGACATTGGTGATTCCTGTTACTGGTTAGGCTCTCAGAGGCTCTTCCTAATTCTCCCATATGCTTTTTTTTTTTTTTTTTTTAAGGTGGACCATTTTTAAAAGTCTTATTGAATTTGTTACAGTATTGCTTCTGTTTTATGTTTTGAGTTTGGGGCCACAAGGCATGTGGGATCTTAGCTTTTCGACCAGAAATTGAACCGTTTACCCCTGCATTGGAAGGTGAAATCTAACCACTAGACTGCCAGGAAAGTTCCCTCTCCAATATGTGTTTTAAAGTCTTTCTTCTATGTATTCATTGCAGCTTTTGCTTCTCCTAAGTATAATTTATCATGTGGGCTTTTCTCTTGAGGGTCAGAGTTTTGACCAAAGGCATCTCCCAGTATGGTGTCATTTCCTGCGGTGGATACTGGGATGGCAGATAGGTGAACATTCCCACACTGCAAAGAAGGGCTAGACATCCACACGTGTGCTCTATGTAAGCTTCTGTCCAGAGATCTCAGGGAAGGACTGGACACCTGAGGTTTTTTTCCCAAGGCTACTTAGGGAGCCAGGGAGGGCATGGAGACTCCAGAGGTCTTTTCATAAATGACACAGAGTAAAGGTGAGCTGCTTACACACCCACTTGTCACATGAACACAGTCAATCTGTTATTGTTATTGTTACCATTAATGTTATTTTATAGCAGGGACGATGTTGTGAGATAACTCAATGAGCCATGGTGATGTTTGAGAGCAGGATGGATTTCTGCTGGGTTCCTATTCCACATCACTAACTGTGTGCCCCAAGCAAGTCACTGAACCTGAGTTGTCCTGGTCAATATTTCTACACACGGTGTGAGATGGTAGCCTTTCCCTTCTCCAGGGGATCTTCCCAACCCAGGGATCAAATCCTAGTCTCCTGCCTTGTCGGCGGATTCTTTACTGCCTGAACCACCAAGGAAACCCTGGAGACAACTATACCTAGCCTGTACTTTGTGGTGAGGTTCAAAGTAAGTAGATGAAAAGTGCCTAACATAGGAATGACTCAGTGAGTGAGAGCCATCGTTTTTGTTATTTGTTGTTGTTTTTTATTACTCAGAGAGGCAAGGGCTTTGGTGTCTTTCGGGAATATTTGAATTTCGACATTTCATATATCAGTGGCGATTTCATCCAGAAATGACAATCATCTCTAGTCTCTGCCTACAGGCCTCCTAACCCTGCCTGTATTTATTTTGTCTTCTGTTTTGAGAGCCTCTGAGGTGCAGGCATTGGAATGGGTAGCTATAGTGAGCCCTGTGTCCGTGCTTTACTGAGTGCTTGCTGTACGGCAGACGCTGTGCTAACACTTGACAGAAATGGTCTTGACTTAGCCCTCTCTTCACCCCTGTGAGGTCGGTAATGTTACATCCTTCTGTAACTGGTGAGGAAATCGAAGCTGTAGATGTTAAGTAACTATGCAGGGCTGGGAAACCACTCACTTCTGGTTGCTTTTCTCAACCCAAAGCATGGATAGATGCACATTGCACAGCCAGTTCCTTACCACTGGCAAACTCACCATGAATATGATGTTGGGTGTTCCCTCCACTGGAGCTTCCCAGATGGCGCTAGTGGAAAAGAATCCGCCAGCCAATGCAGGAGATGCAAGAGACCTGGGTTCGATCCCTGGGTCAGGAAGATCTCCTTGAGAAGGGAAAGGCAACCCACTCCAGTATTCTTGCCTGGAGAATCTCATGGACAGAGGAGTCTGGAGGGCTACGGTCCATAGTGTCCCACAGAGTTGGACCGATGTGACTAAACACATCCCTCCACCGCCACCTATGGGGTTGAACCTAAGTGATAAGTGATGTGTTCTTGTGCAATTTCTGAAGTCCAGCTTTCAGCTGACCCTCATTCTTTATCTGTTGACAAATTGACATTTTGAATTATGGCACGCTGGTGGTGCCTGCTAGCCACTGGTTCGGTTTTGGCAAGGTCTGCAATTTTGTCCCTAATGCAGTGTTGATGCCATCATTTGACTGTTTCCTTCCGCTTTCACCCTTAATATTTTACAAAGAGTGGAAAACAGGCAAATTAAAATGCCCATATGAGTGATCAAAAGCAGGAACCTCAAGTACAATTGAGACAAAAATAGAGACTATTTAGCTTTAATTGGATGCTTACTAGATTTAAACTAATTAATCATTTTAAATTGCAAAGGGGGAAAAACAAAATCAGAGAACTTGCACAAAATGCTAAATATTCATTATCAAACACCTAAGTGTGAAGGATACATAGTCATCCTTTTTGTGATTGGGTGCAAGCCAGGATGTTTTCAGTGACAGACACAACTTCAGATGGTTTAAGCCAAGGGAAATTTATAGGCTTACATAAGTGGGAAGGATCCTAGGTCATTTAGAGAGTTAAGGAGGAATTGTAGGGCACAAGGGATTGGGGTGGAGACCCAGGAGTCAGGGCCACCACGCTCTTTGCATCTGTCTGTCCTGTCTGCTCATTTCTGATTGGCTTCATTCTGAAGACAGACTCCTGGGGATGGCATAGATGGCAGAGGATGCGTCCACAGCTCCTTGGCTTTGTAACTTCATGTTTATCAACACCAGAGGAAAGAGAATCTTCTGCTCAGAGCATTTACATATCACTCCCATGGCAGAGTCCGATGGGCTGTCCTTGGATGCTGCATCCACCCATTCCCCCAGTCACTGTGTCCAGTAGAAAGAGTTGCCATGATTGGTCAGGGAGTGGGTCACATGATCATCCGTGTGATCTGGAAGTCCCAGAGTCTGTTACTGGAAGAGGGAGAATGGAGGAAAAACATGCCAAACCCTACCATCACTGAATACCACCCGTCCATCACTGATCCACACTCCCTTCCTAGCTTTCTTTAATATTTCACTTTTGACTTTGGTGCACAGTTTTATCACATATAAAAGAAAAGGACTGATTGTATTGGTGGTCAGCCATCTGACAGAGTCCCAAGCCATTCAGCTGTATCAACTTCCCTGCATAAATTGAATAAATAATTTACATTCTGTACAAGGATCATACAAATAGTTTTGGCATGGTGGGAATTTGCATCCTCTCAGCCCAGCCCTCTCTCAGCATGTGGTTCCCTAGGCAGCAAAGCAGTGGCGTCTGTTTTGAACACCTGGTGGCCTCCATCCCTCAAGGAGGTAAGCTGAAGGCTAAAGAGAATGAAAATGGGGCCAGGGACTTGAGGGACTTTGTCAAGTAGAGCCTTCTGGCTTTGAGTGACAAATGTGTTGAGATGTGAAGGAGAGAAATACGTATTCCATACAGATTTGTTTTTCATGTAAATAAGTATTTTAGCCTCAAACTTTCTGGCATTTCATTATGCAGGTGACTTAGTCATTGACATGCATGCAATTTGCATTTTCCCTCTTCTCTGCCAAAAGTGCAGAGGCTGTAACTTGGCCAAATTACACACCCTGGGTGCACAGACTGCCATCCTGGGTGCATCTGTAAATACTGAGGGACAGGCTCAGCCAGAACAGGACTGAGATCCTGTTGATTTGGACTAACAGGTTTTTCTTGAGGATTTCGTCTGATTTCTAGCATGTAGCCTATTTCTCATGTGAAGGATACAGTTCTACCAGACATGTCTGGGGCTGGGTATGGAGGCAGGGGTGATATTAAAAATATTTAACAGGGACTTCCTCAGCAGCCCAGTGGTTAAGAATCCACCTTCTAATGCAAGGGCAGTGGGTTCAATCCCTGGTCTGGGAGCTAAGGTTCTGTGTGCTGTGGGGCAGCTAAGCCCGCCCTGCAACTGAGCCCATGTGTTCTGGAGCCTGTGCTCTGCACCAAGGAGGCTTGCGCCACCTCAGAAGACAGTGCAGCCAAGAAAAGAAAGGAAGAAAAAGAAGCTAACAACCAGTTAGGTGTGGACACCAACAGAGCCGAATGGATTTGGGCCAAAGTGTTGGAATCGAATTTGAGGACCTTCAAGGTCCCAAACACTAGCCCTTCAGTTGCTGGGTCTTAGATGGGGTGGGAGGATGAGCCCAGGCCATTTCACAAGGTCAGGGAAACCATTCGTTACTAACTGGTATGACAAGATGGTTTTTCCAGTAGTCATGTATGGATGTGAGAGTTTTACAATAAAGAAGGCTAAGCACTAAAGAATTGATGCTTTCAAACTGTGGCGCTGGAGAAGACTCTTGAGAGTCCCTTGGACTGTATGGAGATCAGGCCAGTCAATCCTAAAGGAAATCAACCCTGCATATTCATTGGAAGGACTGATGCTAAAGCTGAATCTCCAACACTTTAGCTACCTGATGTGAAGAACTGACTCACTGGAAAGGACCTTGATGCTGGGGAAGGTTGAGGGCATGAGGAGAAGGGGGTGGCAGAGGATAAGATGGTTGGATGGCATCACCAGCTCAGTAAGTTTGGCATGAGTTTGAGTAAAGTCTGGGAGATAGAGAAGGATAGGGAAGCCTGGTGCCTGGTGTGCTATAGTCTATGGGACCACAAAGAGTCGGACATGACTGAGTGACTGAACAACAGTGGCAAGATGCCCGTGACTTCCCAGCTGGCCTCACCTCTCTGGTGCCTATGGGCTGCAGGCAGGCGTGCAGGCTTATGGACCTACTGAAGTTCTTGGTAGACTTGAGATCAAACCCCGGGAGAGCTGCCTGAGGCGCCCCAGGCAGCAGACCAGGCAGGACTGGTGAGGCCTCCTTCCGGAACTGCCGTGGCTTGTTCTCATTTTCAAATGGGAGTTTGATTTAGGACCGGCCTTTGGTTTCTCTCAGACCTAGGAAGTAAACATTTCTCATTCTCAAAACCCACAAATTAATCATCTTTGCAAATCAGAGCTGAGCTCTGAGCCCCTGACCGGGAGGCCTGAGCCTGCTGGCCCCAGGAGCCTGGGTCTGCCAGCGTGCGCCGCTAATGCATATGCATTTGTTCTTCTTGTGGGAGCTGGGGCCTGCAGGCTTCAAGGGGTGAAACTCCGCTCACTAATCATAATGCAATATCAGTGTTTTCTGCAAATCCCCTTATTATCTCTGCATCATTAGCAGTTTCTGAGCTTGTCTACAACTAATTTCACAGCGAATCTTATTTCTACCCGATATTTTAAATAAGCTATCATGCCGGGCAGCAGCTGACACACCGCTGAGAAAGAAGCAAATCAACCTAAAGCAAGCTTTCAAACTGCCTCCAACAATTAAGCACTGGGTCACCATCCAGGGTGGGAGAGGGTAGATGGCTTCCTGGAACCCCCGTCTCTGACCGCAGTGTATTCAGTCATACCTCACTCGTTAGAGAGGTGATCTCCAGAGCCCGGTGTCCAGGGGTCTCGTTTCTGCTCTGCTGTTTCCTCCAGGTGGCCCTTAGGATGTAATTTAATGTCTCTGAGCCTCAGATGATAAAATAATATCTACTCATAACAGTCGTGTAGACTTACTGAGCGAATGTCTGTAACATGTTTAATGTAATGTACCTGGTATACTGAGTACCTTGTGTGCTCCATAAATACAGCTTTTATTATTTTTCATTCCCTTATGAACTGTTTAGGAGTGATCCCTTTCTGCCCTGCTCTGCACGAGGCTCCGATGACACTTGTCTAGTTCCACTTGCGGTCATTTCAGTAGTTCACTGAGGAAGCTGGTGGGGACGAGCCCCCTGAGGGTGGAGAAAGATTCCTACACCCAGGCTGTAATAAGAAAGAACTCATGTTCCGTGTTGAAAGCTTTCTGTCCCTGGTTGAAAGATGAGGAAGGAGGGTTTATCCCACTCCAGTCCCAGGGACCTCTCCCACCTGCTCAGCTACGGATGACAGCCATCCCCCAGGGGAAATGCTACCTTTTCCTTGGCTGAGCACCAAGCCTCTTTGAAACAGTGCTGAGGAATCCAGGTTTATGCAGTGCTTCCTCTCTGAAGATGTAGGAAGTCCATGGATATTCTGTCCTTTGGCTAAAATAAGTCACATAAGCAGGGTGACAATATACAGCTTTGATGTCCTCCTTTCCCAGTGGCGAGACCCCCGACACCCCTCTAGCCTAGAGACTGAGCTAATCCTGAGGCAGAGCGGATTTTGACTACACGCTTGGTCCTTTCCTTGCCTTCCTATCACAGATGTTCTAGAATTGTGTGTGTGCACGCATGCATGTGTGTATAAGAGGTGCCCACAATTGCACTGATGAAGAACTACATGAAGGCTGGAAATCCTCATGAGAACAACCAATGACTGTGTCTCACCCACAGATGTACTTTATTTGCTCACAGAGTTGTTAAAAGTTTGCATCTATGTCTCAGTGTTTCAAAACAAGGAGGTTTAAAAATGTCTGAAGAGGATCTGGTAACGTTGGGTCCAAATCCAAAAATAACGCCAGTCAACTGGTCAGCAGCTGCCCCCTTGACCCTGGTCAAGAGCATGACCCCTTTGCCACAGTCCCCACCACTCTCTATTGCCCCACGCATCAGGGGGAGTGTCCATTCATCATCACTCTAAGGACGCCGTCTTCATCTGAACCGCTTCACTTATTTACAGGTTCTATCAGGCTGTATGTCCTGAGGCAGGAGCTTGATCAGCACACGCCTGCAACCAGATGACTGTGTTTACTTGGGTGTTGGCAGAGAGTAGTCATGGTTTCCAGTGCCCTGGGTTGGCACCATTTCGTCCTCCTCATTATGACTGAGGATTCATTCACTTGTGCCTTTGAAACCACACAGAGGTTGGTTATGAGCTCGCTCCTGCTAACGTAAGAGGCAGGTTATGCTAACTAGACAGACGAAGCATCTCTTTGGCCCTCCCTGCACAGAGCCTCACGTCCCTCAGTGGTGTTCACTGAGCACTTGACTGTGTCTCTCCTTGGTGCTGGGTGTTGCATTTGATTGGAGTCATGTGGGTCGCCTTTGCTTTATGTGCAGCCAAGGGACCTTGGGAGAATACAGAGAGGCTTCTGTAGAAACCGAGAAACAGAAGTGGCCTCTTGCCCAGGTGTGGGGGCCCTTTCCTCCACATTGAGCCAGCCCATGTGACTCTCTGAAAGATCTGCAGAAATGAAAGGGGTTATTTTACACGAAAGTTCACTATATCCATCAGTCCCAAGTTATTGTGAGCCAGGGGAGAGAGAATACTTAACCTTATACACGCATATACATGTGTACACATACATCTTCACACATGTGCACACACATTGTGTACCAGTTATGAGAAAGGGCTCTGTTCTAGGTGCTGAAAGTTCTGTGTGTGTGTGTGTGTGTGTGTGTGTGTGTGTGTGTGTGTGTGTGTGTGTGTGTGTGGCAGCAAATACAAGGTCCCTGATTTCACAGAGAATGAATCCTACCGGAGAAAGACAGGCAGTAAACTACATAAGGAAATGGATATATGATGTGTGTCAGGCAGTGGTGAGTGCTGTGGAGTGGGGTGGGGTGGACAGAGTCGCAGAAGTTTTCTTTAGCTAATGGTGAGCAGGGAGTCTTCCTCGAAGGGTGAGAACTGACCCAGATCCTTGCACAGGGCAGCTGAGCCGCCCAGCTCCGGGGACACTGCTCATATGGTAGACTGCAGTTGGGCTGTGGGTGGTGCCATTTATGTCTGTGGCCACGTGAAGGGCACCCCCTGGATGTGTTCTCAGGTGTGGCTTGAGGAATCAACCTGGGCAGAGAGAAGAGCCAGAGTAAGTGTCTTGAGACTGGGCATGCATGCTGAGTTTGAGGAACAACAAGGAGGCCCGTGAAATAGGGCGAGGGGACCGGTGCCAAGCCTGGAGGGGGTCAAGGGTCAGTTCTAAAGGGCTTCTAACACCAGAGCATCTTGAGTCACCTGAGGACTTGGCTAAAATGCAGATTCTGGCCCAGGAGGTCTGAGGTGGGGTTCCCAATTTTGCATTTCTAGTAAGCTCCCAGTTATGCTGCCTCAGCCACACTTTGAGGAGCAAGACTGGAGCCTGCGGTCTGGATTCGGGGAAGCTGCTGGAGAGTCTCAGGCTGGTAGTTTATTCTGCTTGGCTGAAGCATCCTTCACTTTAGAGTCCGAGTGTTCATCGACTGAGTCCATGAGGGAGCATTTTTGATCCCTTCGCTGCCCAAGCAGGCAGAGGGAGGCTGCCGGGAGAGATAAGGAAAAGATTTATTTATGTAGCTACTCGAACTTCAGGCTGTTTATAGTTGATGAATATCTGTCTTTAAGCAGCTGTGTAAATTATCCGAAATACATGAAAGCAATCCATTCGAGATCAAAATCCTTAATTCCAGACCTTTCCAGGTTGATACATCTTAAAAGAGGGAGGTTTGGTAACATTGTTGAACATTAATTAGGTAACACTTGTGCGGGACTTGAAGAATGAAAAACCTTCTGTGTATAAGTGCTCGGGGAGCATGGCTGTGAAATGGTGCAATCTGAGGCTGGGATTGAAATGAAAATTTCACATAAGCAAATGCTCATCCCATCAGGTGCAGTGATTGGAGATTGTGCGAGTTTGAATGTGCCTGGCCGCCCCCCGCCTCCCCACAGCACAGCCTCAAGTCCTCCCTGAATAGAAACTGTTGTGCAGATGAATGGGGAATTTACTAGAGGTAATTACAGAAGGAGGGGAGGAGGCCCCACGTGCTCCAGGGAGAGGAAGGGGTCTTTCTTTCTCTGTCACAAAGGACTGTTTGCTCAGATGCTGTTCTCATAAGCCTGTGTTCTACCCAGGACTTGGTTAAGAGAAGGTACCACAGGGAGGGTGCTCTTTGGTGCCACCTGTGGCCCCCGGAAGAGTGTGTATTCTAAAGCACATTGCCCATTGCCCAGTGCTCTATGCCCATTTCACTCGGCCCTGCCCATGTACCTGGCTGGTCCTCCTTTCTAGTTCCACCCAGGGCTTCCAGTCCCAAGGGCAGCATGCATGGAACTCCAGGAGTGGGGTTCCTGTCCACCCTGGGAACCCACACATCATCCAGCAAAAGCCCACTTCAATGCTGTCCCCTGACCCACCCCCTGATGCCCAAGGCAGGGCGCCCACTGCCTTCTCTGGGAGGGACTTCTTGAAGCCCTGGCAGGAAGCAAAAGGATTATATCCTTATATTAGCATTTGATCTGTCCCCTCTCCTACTAGTCAGGTGACACGAGGAGGTGTCTGCTCTGTGTTACTTCTGAAAAGGCTTTGCAACAATACCCCGCCCTGTGGGAGTTTGCCACGCCCAGTGGAGACATGAAATCAAGGCAAAATGACTCCCAGATCAGGATAGTGAAGAAATGGGGTCAATGTTTTATGAACTGGGTGCCCCAAGACTACCTCTTTGTAAAAATGTATGTGCTTTCGCGGCCACCCTTTTTTTCTGGGGCACTGTTGGCCTCTGCGCCTTTCCTCAAGCGCTCAGGAAGGTGACTGAGCCTCTTGCAACAACGCTTTCTTCTCGGTGCTTCTGTGCATGAGGATCAGGCTCCATTTCCTCCTCCCCTGAGCCCCGCAAGGCTTCCTAAAAGCCCCAGGTAAGGTTTCTCTGCCCCGAGGGACGGAGATGCTGTGTATACCTGACTTCACGTGCTCAGCCCAGGGATATCCAGAGGTGCACTCCTGCTCCTGCCATCAGTTGGGGCAGTGAACATCTCCTGACTCATGGCTGTCAGACACAGGTGAATCCTAGCAAGATATTTTTAAGTACAGGGCCCCCTGACAGCCCTTACATAACGATTTGGTGTCCAATGCCTGCATTGCCCACCCTCTGGGTCTCCTCAGATGAGGATGATGGCGCCCTCTGTATTATTTATTCTTTTGTTGACTTGAGACCCCCCCGCCTCCCCCGCCCCCCGCATGCCACCAGTGCTTGTGGCAGGACCTTTCTGATCACTGGTGTCCCCAGACCACAAGTTCAGCTGATAACGTGTCAGGTATGAGAAGGGATTCACATGGAACCCAGCTCAGCCTGCACTCACGTAAACAACATGAATGAAAATTAACTTAAAAATCTTTCCTCCCTCCTTCGCAATGACATTATACCGATGGGGCCACTTAAATGCTTACATTTGTACCTTTTCAAAAGGGCCCGCTGTTTTACGATGTCAAATGTGACCTTTACAACAAAACGTGCAAACTGCGTCGTACACAGAGGACTCTTTGAAGCTAGTAATTTTCATGATGCAAATTTCTGAGCAGAATGAGCCCATTAGCCAAATTAGCAATTCATAAAAGCAAAAGTTCATGGTCAGGAAACAATCGCGTCTTCCTAAGGTATAATTTTAGTCCATTGTATGGTTAAGGTGTGTTTTACCCCCTTAAAAAAAAAGTAAATTAGGACTCTAATTAAGTAGGTTAAAGCTATATATGAAAGAGAATGCAATTTATGTTCAGGAAAGTGAATTTGTGATTCATAAGAAGCCAAAGATCCTTGACAAGGGCCTAGTAATGTTACCCTGAATGTGAATGAGTGATTTTGGCCAGTGTGGGAGGGAAACACCCTTGGAGTGGTGGAGGAGGGAGAATTTTGTAAGGTCACGTTAAAGGCTCTTGGGCCTTCCCGGATGGCGCTAGTAGTAAAGAATCTACCTGCCAATGCAGGACACACAAGAGACACAGGTTTGATCCCTGGGCTGGGCAGTTTCCCTGGAGGTAGGCATGGAAACCCACTCCAGTATTCAGAGACTCCTATGGACAGAGGAGCCTGGCAGGCTACAGTCCATGGGGTCATGAAGAGTCGGACACTACAGAGCACACCCATCATCATCAATAGCTCTTGGGTTCGATGCAGGCTGAGGCTGGACTGTGTGGAGGGGAGGTGAAGCTCCACCTTACACTCTGTAACCACCTGCGTGGGCCTGCTCCAGGGATGCGAGCCAGGGGTCAGCCTGCAACACCCATGTTTTCAGGGACACAGCCGACTTTGAAGCACATTCAGCTAGGAGACGTGAGCCTGACAGTGGGGCCGATAGTCTGTCTTTTCCTGCAGAAACTGGGGAAGTAACACACGATGCATTCTCCAGCCTCTTTCTGATGATTCACTGAAATCACATACATGAAGAGCCCCATGCATGACTGAATGATATTCCATTGTTGTTTTTGCCACATTTTGATTATGCATTCATCAGCTGATGGACATTTGGGTTGTTTCTATCTTTTGACTACTGTGAACAATGCTGCCGTGAACATCCGTGTGCAAGTTTTTGTTCGAATCCCCGTTTCCTATTGTTTTAGATATATACCCGGGAAGAATAAAGTACCGATACATGTCACAGCATGAATGAACCTTGGACATGTGATGCTCAGTGAAAGAGCCTAGACACAAAAGGCCACACATTCTATGGGTCCATTTCTATGGAGTGTCCACAAAAGGCAAATCCACAGAGACGGGAAGCAGACTAGTGGTTTCCAGGCTCCGGGTGGTTGGAGCAGTGAAGAGTGATGGCTGAATGGGGATGGGGGTGTCTTTTCAGGACCATGAATATTTTGGAATTAGAGATGATGCTTGTGTAACAACAGACGACACTGAATGCCGCTGAACTGTTCACTTTCAAATGGTTGATTCTATGTGTAGGTAGATTTTTATGTTATGTGATTTTTGTTTCTTTCTCTCTTTTTTTTAAAACCCATGCATATTGGAACAGGCTGTACAGGTTGGCCTGTTCGCGTATTGAGCTTCCTTGAGACAAAATCCATGTTTATTTTGAAATCCTGGTTTCCAGCAGTACTTGACAACTCATGGGCTCTTGGTGAGGGCCAACCACTTTGACTGAGAACGTGTGACCTGCTGGATACTGGACCAGGCCCTTCCTGAGAGTGAGGAGAGGGAATTCCTTGGTGGACCAGTGGTCAAGAATAGGCCCTCCTGCCGATGCAGGGGACACAGGTTCAATCCTTGGTCCAGGAAGATGCCACAGGCTACAGAGCAAACTAAGCTGGTGGGCCCAGAGCCCGTGCTCCACATCAGGAGACGCCACTGCGAAGAGACCATGGGCCACAGCTAGAAAGTCGTGCCTGCTCACCACGACTGGAGAAAGCCCGTGCACAGCAACGAAAACCCAGTGCAGTCACACACAAGTAAGAAACAAATGTAAAGAACAATAAGAGCGAGGAGATGAAGAGTCTGTCCCCCAGCTTCTGGGGGTGTTACTCAGGAGGAGAGAAGTGCGTGGAGGGAGCTCTGCCTTGCCGAAAGGTGGCATGGACGTGGGAGGGGAGTGCCAGGGGCTGGGCAGACGGAAGCGGGGACACCAGGTGATGGCAGGAGGGCCAGCCTGGAGACTGGGAAGCGACAGCTGGGGCTGCGTGGAGGCTGCGAGGGAGCGGGCAGATGCCGGCGTCACCCTGCGGTGGCGCACCGCCTGTACCTGCGCTCCGCTTCCAGGGATCCTGCATTGTTCTTAACTGCTTCCCAAGTGGCGTAGTGGGTAAAGAACCCGCCTGCAATGCGGGAGACACAGGAGACACGGCTTCGATCCCTGGGTCGGGAAGATCCCCTGGAGGAGGGCAGGGCAACCCACTCCAGTATCCATGCCTGGAGAATCCTGTGGACAGAGGAGCCTGGCGGACTGGAGTCCATAGGGTTGCAAAGAGTCAGACACGACTGAAAAGACTGATATATATATATATCTCCCTCCCTCTCGAGTCCCCTCCCACCCGCTCCATTCCACCCTTCTAAGTCTTTGCAGAGCGCCAGGCTGGGCTCCCTGTGCTATACAGCAGCTTCCCACTAGCTATCTGTTTCACACATGGTGGTGTATGAATGTCATTCCTACTTTTAAAGGAGAGTCTCAGGGGGTATGGGCAGACGGAGGGGGCTCCAAGCAGAAGCAGCACAGTCATGCTGAAATTGGTCCTGCCATGGTCTGATCAGTGTCATCTTGATGGCTGGAAATACAGTTAGACTTCAGTTCCAGGGTCAGCTTGTTCCCATGTCTTCGAGGCCGGTTCTCAGAAATGTGGCAGCTTATGTCATGGCTTCAGTCTGGTTACTGTGTAGTTAATTCTACCTAGTGGAGGTTGCAGTTTCTGCAAAACAGCTCACAGGACATGGCTCAGAACGTTTATCTATAAGCCCTCGAGAAGGAACGAAAGGTTCTTGACTTTGTTTAGTGAGTAAACTGTTATTATTTCGTCCTGTTTGACTACTTTCCTTTGCTTATGCCTTTTCTCACTTCTCTGATTCAATTTATTCTAGTCAAGTTTTTCCACTGACAAAAGGCAGAGGACAAGGAGGGAGAGAACCATAGGATCCTATGCCGTTTCACTCACAGCATATGGGTGTGGGTGTTTAGTGCATCAGTGGGCAGAAATGGACCTCAAGGCAGCCCAGTTATATTTTGGGTTACACACGCACCATTTCATTGAATGTGATCCTCTCTGGGTTTTTGGATAAAAACAGTGGGGCATAGGGAGGTGAGGTCATTCACCCAGGGTCACGCAGCTTGTAAGCAGCACAGCTGGGATCTAATCATATTAAACTGCCTTGGAGGAAATTGGATTTTCAAAATACCAGAAGGCCCCTTTTACTCTTCAGTGTGCCTGCGACTGCCACAATTAAATATGATTCTTTGATTTTATGTTGTTTCTTCATCTGTGAAACACGAATGCTGTTGTCTACTCTGCAAGATTATTATAGTCAATAGAGATAGATTATTGAAAGCTCAGGGCAAACAGTAGGTGCTCAGCGTGTGTTAGTCCTTTTCCCCAAACACCTCTCTTTCCTCTGCTCCCCCATCCCCGCTCTCCTATGTTGGAGGGAGGAGGGAAGAAGGGTGAAAGTTAGTGAGAGTTGACTCTCTGGATTATGTAGGTAGGAACGATGACACACAGCTTAGCATCAAGAACCTGAAGGTCCAGGTCAGCTGCCCCTGCTCAGCTGCAGGCCCTGGCACAAGCTGCCTGGCTTCTCTGAGCCTCAGTTTTGACATCTAGGCAATGGGATAATAACCCCACCTCCTTGGGTGGTACACTTCAAAACCAGTGCAAGACAATGAAGGCAACTGTCCTCAGGAAACACTGAAGTGCCATGTGGGTGAGGGCGCACTGCACCAGAAGGGGAAGTGGGGTGCAACAGAGGGTTTTGTTTAGCCAGTGGTTCTCATCCAAGAGCGATTTCACTCTAAGAGGACCCTAGTCCAGGGTCTGCAGACACCTTGGTCATCACAGCTGGGGGAGATCCGCTGGCGATGTCTAGCAGGGGCAGAGATGCTCTTAACTTCCTTGCAGTGCACGGGACAGCTCTCCACCCCATCACAGTGGAGAGTTATCCTGCCCAAAATGTCAGCAATGCTGAGGAACTGGCCTAGAAGGAAGATGGTAACACATGGAGATTCAGACAAGAAACCATTGAGGATGCAGAGAGGGTTTTCCTTTTCTCCATGCTCTTTTTTTTTTAATATTAAAAATATCAGATGTGGTTTAAAGGTGCAGATGTTAAAAAATGGAAAATAAAGAATTATGTTCTCATCACTCAAAATTGGCAGTTACACTTCTCTTCAGATATTTTTAATAAATTAAAAAAAAATCACAGATGAGCTACCCCATCATCTCCCTTTCTTATTTCCCTTCCCTCCTCCAGAGACATAGCCTCTATCATGAATTCATCTTCATCTTTTCCACCCATTTTTTTTTGTATTTTATAAACATCAGTCACCATGAACAAAGCATTCTGTGCATTTACATTTTTTCCCAGTGAACACAGATGGAAAGGTATCACCTGCAGCTTGCTCTTTTTATTCAGCAGTGACTCATGTTGACAGCATGTAGGTGGGTTGGGTTTGATCTGGGTCCCTACAGTCTAGCTGATTGCCTTGGAGTGGAGCTTGTTAGTCCTTGATAATGTAGAGCAATTTTAACTGCTTCACTGGGGTGAGGAGGCACTCATGTTCCTGAGGACCGTCTCGGGTCTGGTGCCTCCCACAGAGGGAGGGAGTCCATGAGATTAGCTGAGAGTAGAGGCCACGCACTTCCCCTGTCTCTCTCTGCATCCCCCGTTGGCCCTCAGACTGCGTAAGCCAGCACAGGCTTTGAAGGCACGAGTTGGGGTCCTTGTGAGTGAGCTGCCACGTTACTTTTGCTCTCAGCAATCCCTGTGGTTTGGGCAGGAACTCCACACCCTCCAGCCCTGTACTCCTGGGGAAATGACTTTAAGTCGAGACTCTTGGTCTTACCTGTACAAACAGACTCACACTTTGGCCAGAGAGGTTGTCGTGACGGCGTCACGAGATCTCAAGTGCCCTTCCTGGGCTTTCTGGCCCCTCTCAACAGGCTCTTCAGAGACAGCTGTGGCTGCAGTGATTTGGGGAGAGGCCAGCCACCCCACTGAGTGGCCATCGTCATCATCCTGGCGTCCTGCACTCGGTGGAGGAGAGGCGAGGTGAATGCCCAGTCTGCATTTTTAGAGACAGAGATGGAAAATAAAGCAGCAGCTTCCTGCTATTAAACGGGAGTGTGATTAGTTATAGGAAAATCAATTCATTCTTTGGCTTTGGGGAAGGCTTTTAAGTGTGAAAGGGGATGCTAATCCCCTGGGAAATGATTTTTAAGCAAAACTGCCTTAGTTCTGCCAGCTGCTTAGATAAACACCGGAGGGGAGGGGACAGCTTGGCTATTCTCCCCCAGATAACAGGGGTTCCAGAGGCACCTGCCTCTCTCTTACTTTCCTCCCTCTGTTTCTCTCTTCATCCCTCCCTCCTTCCCTCTCACATTTATCGAGTGCTGACTGTGTGCCTTGACTGCAGATAGGAACTGTCTTTGCAGTCATGGAGGCTGAGGCTGCAGGAGACAGAAACTCAGCAAACACATAGTGTATTGAGAGCTCCTCAGGGCAGTGTCAACTGCCATCTGCACCCCCCCATCCTTCTTTCTTATCTTCTACCCCTTCCTTTCCTTCTTGGTCATTTCTCTCTCTTTCCTTCCCCCCAGTGCCCCCCTTCTTTGCTGTCAGTTTTTCTCCCATTCTCATCGCTGCCTTTCTCCCTCTCTTCCCTGACAGAGTCCTAGCATCTTCACAGCCACCTTGGAAGCAACCTGCAGGGTATTGGTTGGAGGACACAGTGAGTCCCTCTGAGTCCACCCCATGCAGAGACACACGGGATCTTGCCTCTGGCCACTCCCAGAGCTGTAGGACCCTTTCGAATCTGTATCAGCTTCTGCCCTCCCAGGGCTGAGAGGAGCCAGCACTCCTTTGGGGGAAGGAGCGCCCTTTGTTCTGTGTGTGACCCGGTTTATCACCCACTCAGCCCTGGTCTTCCACATCCAGCACGACGCTCCCGGTGTCCCCCGTGAGCTGTTTCATCCTGCTTCATCGTCCGCTCTGGCTTGCCATCCCCTCCTCCATCTTTTAGGCTTTCCTGTCTGCATATACGTGGGGAGTGCTTGTTACATAATTTCTTCTAATCAGTCCTTCCCAAACATTACCTTAATTTGCATATCAGTGAAAGCATATAATGATGGCAAAATATTTTTAATAATGATGATATTTACAGAGATAACATAGCCTGAGAGATTACCAGTCATCAGACACTGTGTAGCACTTCGTATATTTGATCTCATGACTCAGAAGGTGGCTGCTATCATCAACCTTCATTTTTCAGAAGGGAAAACTGAGGCTCAGTGGGAGTAACTAACTCACACAGAGGACCTGGGGTAGGAGGTGAAAGCAGATTGTTGTTGTGCAGTTTTGTGACCCTGTGGACTGCAGCATGCCAAGCCTCCCTGCCCCTCAGCATCTCCCAGAGTTTGCCCAAGTTTATGTCCATTGAATCAGTGATGCCCTCCACCTGTCTCATTCTCATGCAGGGTTGTCTGATCCCAAAGCCTGTGCTCCTGATCACAAGCATGGTAGGGACCAGAGGAGGAGCCATGTGATACAGGAGGCCAAGAATAAGTTATTATTTTTTAACAGAGTCCTCCCTCAGCAGGATTGGTGACAAGACCGTATTTGTGTAGCCTTTTGTGCTCTGCCATCAAGACCCTACAAGCCTGACCTCCATTCCACAAGTCTTTGCACATCCTGCTCCAGACTCCTGGCACTCATAAGCCTGGCCAGGACCAGTGGGTGCAGGAGCTCAGCTATGTAGAAGGTGCACTGTGTCCCTTTTGTGGAGATATAGAGGCAAGACGATATGATTTAGAACCAGACAGCTGAAACCCAATTCCCTGTCCTGCCACTTGCTTGCTATGGGACCTTGGATAGATTACAGATCTCACAGATCTCCCCATCTTGGCTCATTGCATCTGTAGAAGCTTTCCAACTCACAGGTTAACTGTAGGGGTGGGTGGGTTACTCTCTGTAATCTACCCAGTACATAGGTGGTTGGCATCAAGTCAGGGGTAAATGGGGACCCTCGCCCAGGACCCTCTCTGCCCCATCCTGCACATGTTCATGTGAGCTCACCTATGTGGAGAAATTGGGGTACTGAGCCCTGAGTTAGGCTTGTGGTGACTGCCTCCAGCCTGTATCCTTTGTGAATCCTTGTTCTAACAGAATAGCCTTTTCTGCCTTAAAAGAGCTGCCCTTCTCTCTTTAGAATGCTTGACTTCAGGGGCAGGTGCAGGGTAAGGGGGAGTTTATTAGTCTTCCAAAAGTGCTTAGAACTGCTCCTTTCCACAGGCCAAGGCTGGGGGTGGCTCAGGCCCAGCTGGTTTGCCTGCAGCCACCGAGTCGAAGCCATATGTGCCCTCTCGCAAAGGATGCTGAGTTCAGGGGGCTCTGTAGAGCTCAGCCAAAGCCAGTAGGCAGGAGGGCTTCTCTCAGCTCCTGAAGGATGAGGGGGGTAAATCTGGTGTCTGCTCGTCTATCTTGCTTCTCACTCTGTGGATGTTCTGAGATCCCTTCTGGTCGGTCACTCACTCGGCAGGGTGGGCTGGTGGGGGCCCAGCTGGCATGAGCTTTTAGTTGATGAATTTGATGTTAAGAGGTTGATGCCTGCTGTGGAAAGTGCATAGACTCTGCAGTGGGATAATTCTGGGTCAAATCCTTGCTCTATGATTCTCTTGCTATGTCACTCAAGACAAGCCAATTTATTCTCTGAGCCTCAGGCCTCTCATCCGCAGAATGGATTCACAGTGACAACTTCCTAGGACTGTGACTGATCATTAAGGTAATACATGTAAAGTGCTCTAAGCTATTCTTTGTCCCATAATTAGTGATGTACTAGTGAGCCACCCCACATGAGCTTCTAAGAACTGATTGTAAAATTTTTAGGCATCTTGCAAGTCAGTGGTTGAACCGCTGGAGGTTGAAACTTGTCATGCCATAGTGGGAGTATTTACACCATGGGCATCAGCAAACACTACCAATCAGGCCTCCCTTCCCTCCCTAGAACCTACAGGATTGTGCGTGGAGGTTGCTGAAACATTGTTTGTTCCTTCCCTTTTCCCCTTCCAGCTATGTTCTCTTTTCTGATCAGAACTATCCCCCAAGACACAAAGTGCAGACATTTCTGTGTCAGCCTGGCCTGCACTGGACATGAAAGCACACTGTTCCTTTCCTGCCCAGCCCCTGTGAGTCTGTCAAAGCCTCAGGTTCGCTCATACGTCCCTCACAGCTTGGCATGACATCCTGGGGCTGATACAGTCGAGACCCCCCTGCCCCCAAGGATCCTACCAGCTGGAATGTTCCCCCTGCCTCATGCAGCTCATGTAGTTCTCCTTCCCTTCCTTCCTCTCCCCCATCTCTTCTGGCTTCTCCTGTGTCCTACCTTTGTTTATAAGCTCCTAGAGGGTAGAGTCTCTACATCATGGCACCTGTTCAGCACCTAGGACAGCTCCCCAGTCAGTTGCGGCTCTCTTGCTGTGGGTTGCATTTTACACTGTATTTCACTGTGTCCAGCCTGTACCTCCTACCCCAAACCAACCTTTTCAGATCCAAGTGAGGGTGTACTCACCGGGCCTTACTGTGATGCCAGATCCTAAATGGCTACAACAGTGGTTCGTTCTCATAAATATTGAATCAATGAATCGTCTGCAACTCCTTTGTCTTCTTTTAATGAACCTTTAGAAATAAGCAAGAATCAGATTAGTATCTCTTGGTTTGATTTGGTTAGAATGGAGAAGTGCCGTCTCTGGCTGGAATCTTCAGTAGATGATAGCATATTCCTTCCAATTATGTCAGCTCATGCTTTTCCACAAACAGCGCCAAACTTTGAAGCTTTCAGAAAAAAAAAAAAAAAAAAAGAAAAGATTCCAGTAATTCTTTTCTCAGGAGCTCAGAGATCTTCCCACTGCCACCCTTGATCGTAGTCTCTACTCTATTCCCAACTTCAGGCTAAAAAGACAGGGAGAAAAAATCAGGTCCCAGTTGGTTTAAGTCATTTACTACCAGACTGTATTCATTTTGGAAGAATCCTGATAAGTAATATATGGCTTTGCTGTTGTTGTTCAGTTGCTCAGTCGTGTCCAACTCTTTGCAGCCCTATGGACTGCGGCCCGCCAGGCCTCCCTGTCTGTCAGTATCTCCTGGAGTTTGCTCAAGTTCATGGCTAATAGGGCTAAATTTTCATCAGTGAATATTCTGTGCCAGGCTCACTGTTCTTTGTGAACAGTTTTTACATCACTCCATAGTTAACATGCTCAATACCTCTTTACACAAGGGGACAGTGAGGTCCAGAGAAGTGCACTAGTCACGGTCATTCAGTTAAGAAGATGCCCATGTCTGGGCACACTTAGTCTTACGTGACAGTCCAGCTGTTTAACTATTATGCGAACTTGCCTTTTCATTTTTTTTCCCGACATCTAGATGATGTTATTAATCAACCACAGACAGTCTGGTTAACCAGCAGTTGGGGCCTATAGATTCTTGTCCAGTCCAGATGACTTGCTCCTGTATCTGGTATTGGGGAGAAGCATGTGCCAGGCAGAAACCTGGGCATTTGAATACTCTGTTGCCTTATTTAATTATCCCTACAATATTAAACGTTCAAGAAAATATTTAACTTTATCCATTGTCCAAGTGGGAAAGTTGAATCTCCTAGAGTTTAAGTTACTTTTCCAAGGTCGTACAGTTATATCCAAAAGTTGCAACCTGGGTAATTGTCAATGCATTGACTGACTCTCCATATTTCTTGTGCATTTTCTTGTAATCTAGCAATATTTTTTAAATGCCTGTTCTTGGAAAAGGAAGAAAATATGTGATAGCTTTAAAAGAAACAGCAATATGGTAAATAATGTGTGAAATGGATATTAAATCAATGGAACTAGGTATGATAGATTGAATATGTATTTAATTGCTGCCACGTGCTAGGCATTAAAGTAGGTTAATAAACACTGGTGTGTGGATAAGAAGAGGAGAGAATTTAAATGAACTCCAGGCAATGAACTCTGGGCTGTTGGTTCTCAAAGGACTGCCAGGCTGGAAGCAGTTTTAGAATTTCAACCCTCAGCCTCATGCAGAGTGCTCACTACAGTGTCCAAAGAGCTCCAGTGAATGTGTGTTAGTTGCTCAGTTATGTCCGGCTTTTTGCAACTGTAGCCCTCCAGGCTCCTCTGTCTATGCGATCCTCCAGGCAAGAATACTAGAGTGGATTGCCATTCTCTTCCCCAGAGGATCTTCCTGACCCAGGGATTGAACCCTGGTTTCCTGCATTGCAGGCAGATTCTTTACTGTTTGAGCTATAGGCAATAACCCATGTATTCCAAACTCACTTTATTCCACTCTTTTCTCAGCTTTAATTGTTAGAGATATTACCCACACAGTGCATTTCTGGGGTCTTTTGTGACTCCATCCGTTTCTTCCCAAAATCTGAGCTCCACAATAGGTCACATCATGTCTGTCTTCCTCTCCAACACGAGACACAGGGCCTGTCTCATATTAGGTGCTCAACAAATATTTGTTGAACAAATGAATGGATGAATGATGAATGATCCTAGTTCTGCCCTGAAAACCCAGAATAAATTTGGTCTGTCTCCCTAAGTCATTTCATTCTGTATTTTGGAGTTAGAAATGATATCTTCAACAGGAGATACTTCTATTAACTGATATGTTATGTTTGGAGGGGGCATTGGGGAAAGATATAAATGAAATACTTTCTGGGTGCCAGAAGTAGTGACCATTTTCGTTTATTATTTCATTCCATCCTCCCAGTATCTTAGTGAAGTAGGTAGTGTGATGATTTCTACTGAATGGGTGAAAAAGCTGGTGAGTCAAGAGTTTGTGTGAGTTATGCCAGACTATATAATAGCTGAATCAGAATATAAAGTCATGTGTCTCATTAACCATTTTGTCCGTGTGCTCAGTTGCTCAGTTATGTCTGACTCTTTGCAGTGCCATAGACTGTAGCCCACCAGGCTCCTCTGTCCATGGGATTTTCCAGGCAAGAGAACTTGAGTGAGTTACCATTTCTTCCTCCAGGGGATCTTCCCAACCCAGGGATCGAATCTGGGTCTTCTGCATTGTATACAGATTCTTTACCACTGAGTTGTGTGAAGGGTATTAACCATTTTAATGTTCCTCAGAGAACAGAGATTGAGTTCACTTGAAGTTTGGGGTTTTCCCAGCACTTGATAAAGTGAGGAGAAATTCATTCCTTTAATTTCCCACCCTCAGAATCAGAAAAGAAATCATGAATAATAGGAGATCTGCATTTTCTAGAATGATGTAGCTTCTATAATTATGAAGATTACTGTTTGTGATGAAAGAGTGGGCTCACGGACTATTGACAGGCAAACGGGTCCCATGGGTCTTTTCAGCATAGACTTCATGACAATTCTTACTGATTTCTTGGAGCTAGACTGGTGTGGAAAAACTGGTCAAGAGTCTTGCTGCCTGAGTGCAGAAAGACCTCCAAAGTTGCAAGTATTCTACCGCTGGTTGGGACTGGAGGTTGACTGAGGCTTTTTATGAACACATCTGGCAGGAAATGACATCTGTAGCAACAGCTGGCTGCGAAGAAACTGAAGATGGGGTGGGGCCAGGTTCAGTGATGAATAGTGCTTTATATCCCTTCCCAGAATTTTCTGAGGCGAGTCCTGCCTCAGCTACAGAGGGAATAATTGGGTGAGGAGCTGTCACACTTGTCTTCTGCATGACAAAGTGTCTCATCTGTCCTTATTTAAGCTTTTCAGGCAAATGAAACAAGTGTGCTTTTTTTTTTTTTTTTTGCCTTTTCCACATCTCAAAAGCACAACCCTTGAGGAGGATGGGGATGGGGTGTGGGGTTCCGCAGCTTCTGGAAACTTGAGAATACACCTAAGCCTTAGCTCCAAAGCTGTATAAATTAGCAGGAGGTACCATGGAAGCCCTTATATTGCTTTGATTTCTCCTTGAAACTACTTTTTACACTGAAAACAGTTTTTAAGAGGACGTGTGATTATTGACTGAATATTGCTATAGTCTAGCATCTCTAGACTTTGAGCTCCAGGATGGGGAGGAGCGGTGTCCATGCTGTCTGTCTTGTCCATTACTATCCCATCAGCAGTTTTCAGTGTCCAGCTTGTGGTAGGTGTGCTTGTTGAGTGACTAACTGGGAATCACCATTCTAGAGTAATGAATAATAGTATCAGTTATTATCAATAATAGCAAAATATTAATAACATGAATGATTTGGGACTCAGGAAAAACTGGGTTCAAATCTTTGCTTTACTGCTTGTGAAGTGGGTGTGCTCAGGCAAGTCATTTTAACTCTGAAGTCTTGAGCATCCTATTTTAGAAATTGTGAACAGCAACACTTGCCTTAAAGGGTCGTTGTGAAAGCTGAAAGAAATAACGCATCTCAAGCACTTGGCAGAGTGGCTAGCGTACAGTTAAAATTGCTATTTGTTGTTAATATAATTTTACCATTAGTGTGTCTTGTAACTCTATCACAGTCATTTAAAAATGCTGGTTGTGAGAAGGTTGCATTATTATTTTTAAAACCACTTTATTGAGGTATGCTTGACATACAAAATACTATATATATTAAATGTATAACTTGATGAGTTTGGGGATAAATACATACCCTTGAAACCATCACTGCAGTCTATACTAAAAATCTATCCATCACCTCCAGAAGTTTCCCCCTGTGCTCATATTAATGATGATGATGATAACACTTACCGTAAGGTCTGTATCTCCTACACTCAACACCCGGTATGTATGGCTTATCTTGCTAATTGAGGACCTATTTACTAATTTTTCTTTGGAAATGGCCTTTCAGAGTTGTAACCATGTGGTTTCACCAACTTAAGAGCAAGCTCTAATGATCTTAAGGACCGTAATTTTCTAACAACACTAATATAACAGCTAACACATGGACACTTAGTGTATGACAAATGCTTTGTGGTCTTTCTCACACTTAATCCATTAATGAGACAGTGTGGTGCATCCTTTCTATCTCCATTTTATAGAGGAGGAAACTGAAGCTGGAGTGAATAATCCCACAGTCCCAGCAGTGGTCAGAGGCAGTGGGATAAGAATGTGAACCCAGACAGTCTGACTCCAGAGTCTGGAGTATTGACCTATGCACTCCAGTTCATCTCTCACATAGAGGTGCTCTTAGCGTTCAGCTGTGGAGTAAAGGAGAAGACAGATGGGGAGACATGCAGATTCTTTTGTTTTTCAATAATCTTATCTATTTAGTTTATTATTTATTTTTGGCTGTGGAAATCAGTCCTGAATATTCATTGGAAGGACTGATGTTGAAGCTGAAATTCCAATATTTTGGCCACCTGATGTGAAAAACTGGCTCATTGGAAAAGACTCTGATGCTGGGAAAGATTGAAGGCAGGAGAAGGGGACAACAGAGGGTGAGATGATTGGGTGGTATTACTGACTCAATGGACATGAGTTTGAGCAAGCTCTGGGAGTTAGTGATGGACAGGGAAGCCTGGTGTGCTGCAGTCCATGGGGCCACAAAGAGTTGGACGTGACTAAGCAACTGAACTGAACTGTGTGTTTTATCTTTGTTTCAGGCTTGACACCCTCCTTGTTATATAATAAGCACACAAGAAATGTATGATGGATGGATGAATGAAGAAACCACATAGACAGTGTTAAACGAATGAAAGGTCAGGAGAACAGGAAGCTTAGCCCAGTTAGGGAGATAGGGCGTGAGGTTAGGACACCGTTTTAGAGCTTCCTAGCTGATACAGCTAGGAAGGCAGAGAAGAATTCAGAGGATGAGCCAGAAATATCTTCCTCCAACTGGTTGTGATTTCCAGTAACCACTGCCTAGATTCCTGAAGGTTCTGGACCAGACATTGTAACCCTGGGATCTGAAAATAGGATTCAAGAAGTATGTTAACTTGGTTGTAGTTAACCTCCAATTAAAATAAATAAATTTATATTTAAAAAATGACATCTTCATTTACATTCACTCTAACTGCAAGCTAGCATTTCCTTTAATTATGAACATATTCAGCAAACTATGGCTTTTTTTTAGCAGAATCTGTGACTGTCATCAATCGGATCATGGATCTTTTCATATCACATTACAGTTGTTTCCGTTATCCCCCAATATTATTTATTTATGCCTATCACTCACTGCTTGGAAATTATGGTAGTTATTAGGTCTACTGCTGGATCTTATTATTTGATGCATTAATAAAGAAAATGATCTCTTGCCAAATTATGAGTTTATTTTAAAAATATTCTGGTAACTCTATTGCAATAGTGTCAGTACCCTTTGTAGTCCTCTGTATTCTATTTTTATGAACTTATAAACATCCTGAGAAGAGATTCATGGTCTTCATTAGGCCAGAAGAGTTCAAGGCATAAACACAAAGTGAAGAACATATGGTCTAGGATACAAACACCCTTCTCTGCATTTGGAGAGCCTCAGACTCAGGTTTATTGGGACTGTGGGAGGAATGAGGTCAGGGAGACAATGTTTACAGCTAAGGTCTTTTGGTTGACTGGCTGGTATTTTTTTTTTTTTTTTAATTATAGGATAGCATGTTTATTTTAGACAATTTAGAATGTACAGAGATGTACCAGGGAGAAAATAACAAGTGCTGAGAGCTGGTAAGGACTTAGGGAGGGTACCTAGTGGCTCAGATGGTCAGGAATCCACCTGTAGTGGTTTGATCTCTGGGTCAGGGAAGATCCTCTGGACAAGGGAATGGCTACCCACTCCAGTGTTCTTGCCTAGGAAATCCCATCACCTGCCCACATTAGTAACTGATGGAGTACGGATCTGAGTTAGAGAGACGCCACCACATGTGCCAAAATCTTCTCTTCACCTACCCACTCCTTCACTCAACTGATTGATTGGTATTAAATGGTATTCCCAAGTGCCCCCTTGAGAGAAGGTAATTTCATGCAATCTGTTGATTTCCTGTTGAGTTTTTATAACCAGTTTTCCTTACAACCAGAAAAACCTTCCCAAGCTTCCTTCACTGTCCCCTAGTGGGCCTCCCTGGCAAAGCCCATTGATGAGAAAGGAAATCTCAGCCCGTCACGTCACACCTCGAACCCAGAGGTGGGCGCTACCACCAGATGCTTGTGCCAGACTTTCAAATTTGTTTCCGTTTCAACATGAGTAATGAATGCAGCGTGTTGTGCAGCGTGTTCATGGTGTGTGTGGTTTATTAAACCACCCGGGTGCCATTCTGTTTGGGTGTTTTCATCATTTCTTGGAGAGAGATGCAATTTATGGTTGCAGTTTTCTCTGTTTAGATAGTTTTGACGTGTTTTTCCTTCTGCATGGTTCGTTATTTTTTGGGTAGTTGCCATAGAAGCAAAGTGCTTAAAGGAACCAGTTTAGAGCTAAACTGATAAAGCCAACAGGTCTGTAAATGGGGCCGTGAACAGTCCTTCGAGATGCCTGCTGTGCCTGAGAGACGGTCCTGAAGGGACAGAGCAGTAAATGTGGATGAGGGCCTCATGGCAGAGAAGTAAGGAACTGGCTGCAGCTGCTGCTGCAGCTGCTGTGTATGCAGACTGAAACTGAATCTGTGTGCAGGTTGTCTGCATCTAGGAGGGAGTCTGGCCCCTCCAGGAATGGCTTTAAGTAGGGGTGAGGAGGTGAGCGCCATGTTGGATTAGCCTTAAGTGGTGTCTTGGCCTGGCCAGTAGCTCTGATTCAGCGATGGGTGCATATATAGTCAGTCACCTGCCCACTCTACCCTGCTGCTTTTCCTGTGAGATTTCATTTTGGGAAACAGAAAAGCCTCCTGTCTTGCCTCACCAGGTTTTTCATGACTCAAAGTTGAGTCTATTTCTCCAACTTACTTATTATTAAACATGCATAGCATTTAAAAGAATGATATAATACATGAGGCATACAATGTAGGCTCATACCCACTGGTCAGGTCCTGGTCTGATTCTTTGCCACCCCATGGACTGCAGCCCACCGGGTTCCTCTGTCCATGGGATTCTCCAGGCAAGAATACTGGAGTGGATTGTCATTTCCTCTTCCAGGGGATCTTCCCAACCCAGGGATTAAACCCGAATCTCCTGCATTGTAGGCAGATTCTTTACCAGTGAGCCACTGGGGAAGCCTACTACCCAAACCCAATTAACATTTTGCCACTTTTGTTTTGTCTAAACATATATGTGTATTGGTGTGTGTGCACGCATGTGTGTGAAACATATATGTGTATTGGTATGTTGTGCATGTGAAACATATATGTGTTGGTATGTGTGTGCATGTGTATTGGTGTGTGCATGTGTGAAACATATATGTGTATTTGGTATGTGTGTGCATGTGTAGAACATATATGTGTTGGCATGTGTGTATGTGTGAAACATGTGTATTGGTATGTGTGTGCATGTGTGAAACATATATGTGTATTTGGTACATTGTGCGTGTGTGGAACATATATGTGTATTGGTATGCGTGTGCATGTGCGAAACATATATTTGTATTGGTGTGTGTGTGTGCATGTGTATGTGTATGTTTTGTTTGTGTGCATGTTCGTGTGTGTGTGTGTGTGATACTGCTGTGTCAGGTTATCAACCCTAAAGTCTTCAGCCTGCGCCTCCTAAGAATAAAAAACATTCTTCATAACAATGATTTTCATACACTCAAGAAAAAGTTAATGATGATTCCCTTATGATATCTAAAATACAATAAATATTCAGATTTTCCCAGTTGCTCCCCTAAATATTCACTTAAACCCTTCTTTAAAAGCCAGGATCCCATCAAGGTTCACACATCCCATTGTGACCATTGTATCTTTGAGTTTCTTTCTTTTTTCTGTTTTTTAAAAAATATAAATTTATTTATTTTAATTGGAGGCTAATTACTTTACAATATTGTATTGATTTTTCCATACATCAACATGAATCCACCATGGGTGTACACATGTTCCCCATCCTTAACCCCCTTCCCACCTCCCTCCCTGTACCATCCCTCTGGGTCATCCCAGTGCACCAGCCCCAAGCATCCTGTATCATGCATCGAACGTGGACTGACAGTTCATTTCACATATGATATTATACATGTTTCAATGTCATTCTCCCAAATCGTCCCACTCTTGCCCTCTACCACAGAGTCCAAAAGACTGTTCTATACATCTGTGTCTCTTTTGGTATTGCATACAGGTTTATCATTACTGTCTTTCTAAATTCCATATATATGTGTTAGTATACTGTATTGGTGTTGGGAAAACTGGTCAACCACTTGTAAAAGACTGAAACTAGAACACTTTCTAACACCATACACAAAAACAAATTCAAAATGGATTAAAGATCTAAACATAAGATCAGAAACTATAAAACTCCTAGAGGAGAACATAGGCAAAACACTCTGACATAAATCACAGCAGGATCCTCTATGACCCACCTCCAAGAATACTGGAAATAAAAGCAAAAATAAACAAATGGGACCTAATTAAAATTAAAAGCTTCTGCACAACAAAGGAAACTATAAGCAAGGTGAAAAGACAGCCTTCAGAATGGGAGAGAAACTAATAGCAAATGAAGCAACTGACAAAGAACTAATCTCAGAAATATACAAGCAACTCCTACAGCTTAGTTCCAGAAAAATAAATGACCCAATCAAAAAATGGGCCAAAGAACTAAACAGACATTTCTCCAAAGAAGACATACAGATGCCTAACAAACACACGCAAAGATGCTCAACATCACTCATTATCAGAGAAATGAAAATCAAAACCACAATGAGGTACCATTTTATGTCGGTCAGAATCGCTGCTATCCAAAAGTCTACAAGCAATAAATGCTGGAGAGGGTGTGGAGAAAAGGGAACCCTCTTACACTGCTGGTAGGAATGCAAACTAGTACAGCCACTATGGAGAACAGTGTGGGGATTCCTTAAAAAACTGGAGATAGAACTGCCTTATGACCCAGCAATCCCACTTCTGGGCATACACACTGAGGAAACCAGAATTGAAAGAGACACGTGTACCCCAATGTTCATCGCAGCTCTGTTTATAATAGCCAGGACATGGAAGCAACCTAGATGTCCATCAGCAGACGAATGGATAAGAAAGCTGTGGTACATATACACAATGGAGTATTACTCAGCCATTAAAAAGAATACATTTGAGTCAGTTCTAATGAGGTGGATGAAACTGAAGCCTATTATACAGAGTGAAGTAAGCCAGAAAGAAAAACTCCAATACAATATACTTTGAGTTTCTTTAAATCTAGAGCAAAGATTCGCAATCATTTTGGTTTCAAGATCCCTTTACACTCTTAAATATATTGAAGAGCTTTTTGTTTAGGTGAGTGCTGTCTGTTGATACTTACCATGTTAGAACTCAAAACTGAGGACTGTTAAAATGCAGGAATATTTGACCACAGGTTCCATTATCTGTTACAGCAGTGATATCATCACATGCTCTGTGATCTCTTGGAAACTCCACTGTGCACTCATGAACGAGGACAGTGAGGCAGGCAGGTAACATCACAATATTTCTGAGAAAGGGTTTTGACCTGGAAGATCCCCAACAGGAGACTTAAGGGCCTGAGAACCCTTTGAGAACAAACACCCTGGAGTCATCCCCTACAGCTTCTATTTTCTGATAGTTTTGTTCTTTCTGTTAAAATTTGTTAAGGAAGTTTAAACATACAAAAAGTGGAAAATTGCATGGGATTCTTTTGCCTCTTTGTGATACACTAGTCCCTAGTCCCTGCCTGCTCATGGAAGAGTTGACTCACTGGAAAAGACTCTGATGCTGGGAGGGACTGGGGGCAGGAGGAGAAGGGGACGACAGAGGATGAGATGGCTGGATGGCATCACGGACTCCATGGACGTGAGTCTGAGTGAACTCCGGGAGTTGGTGATGGACAGGGAGGCCTGCCGTGCTGCGCTTCATGGGGTCGCAAAGAGTCAGACACGACTGAGCGACTAGACTGAGCTGACTGAGTCCCTAGTGACATGGGAAGCGGTGGGTGGCTGCTGCTGCTGCTCAGTCGCTTCAGTCGTGGCTGAGTGGCGACTTATTGAAGCTGGACAGTTACGTTCAACATCTGGCTCTACCACCTCTGAGCCTCAGTTTTCTCATCTGTAAAATGAGCATAGTAGCACCTTTCTCACCACTGTGTTGCAAGGATTAAATAAAAAGTGTGTGTCACATGGCACAGGCAGTACCTGACATAGAATAAATGCTGAATAAATGTGACTTGTCCATAGCCGTGGCTTTCAATGGAGCGTGGTTTTGTACCCCTCCCCTACCCGGGAATATATTGAGCAATGTCTGGAGATACTTTTGTTAGTTGTAAGTGGAGGGAGGGGATGTGCTATTGGGATAAAGTGAGTAGAGGCCAGATGTCCTAGTCTGTTCAGGCTGCTGTGACGGGACATCACAGCAAGTGATGGAGGCTGCAAGTCCAAGACTGAGGCCCTGACAAACTCGATGTCTAGGAGGGCCTGCTTCCTGGTTCATAGATGGCCATCTTCCAGCTGTGCACTCACATGGTAAAAGGGCTGAGGGAGTTCTCTGGGGTCTCTTTTATAAGGGCACTCATCTCATTCATGGGGGCTCCACCTTTATGACTTAATCTCATCTCTCAGCCCCACTTCTTGATACTATCATGTTGGGGGTTTGCTTTCATGTTGGGTATTTTGGTGGGGGATGCAAGCATTCCATAACATCAAGGATATTGTTAAACATCTGATAATACACAGGACAATTATGCTATGCAGCCCCATATGCTAGTAGCCATTCCATTCTCTGGGCAATCTTTCCAGCCCAGGGACTGAACCCAGGTCTTCTGCATTTCAGGCAGATTCTTTGCCGTCTGAGCCACCAAGGCTTCCCAGGTGGCACTGCTAGTCAAGAACCTGCCTGCCAACGCAGGAGACATAAGAGATGTGGGTTCGATCCCTGGGCCAGGAAGATCACTTGAAGGAGGGCATGGCAACCCACTCTGGCATTCTTGCCTGGAGAATCCCATGGACAGAGGAGCCTAGCAGGCAACAGTCCATGGGGTCACAAAGAATCAGACACAACTGAAGCGACTTAGCACACAAATGCTAGTATTGCTGAGGCTGAGAAATTGCTCTCTATAGCCAGCTATAATGGGCATAGTCAAGTTGATCATCAGTTGAGAGCTTGGGAGATGCAATCTGAGTTTTGATGTTAGCCTCCTCTCAAACTAATTATATACTGATTGTAGTCGGTGATGACAAAGTCCCTACGTAGTGTGAGGCGCTGTGCCCAGTGCTGTAGAGGATGCAGCTGCGGGTAGAATGCTCTGTGGTCGGCCAGTGTGAATGTAGTTGGAAAGCTGGAGGCACCAGGTCACACTCTGGGTCACCACTTGGGTCTGCACTTACCCTAACAGTCGTGCTTTTCACATCATAGATGATTAAGAGGCACCTGTGGGTCTTAGCAGTCTTCAGGTCAGTAGTTGAAATTTGTCAGGAGCCTGCCTTGGATTCTTCTACTGTTTCGTTCCCAGTGAAGCAGGTATTCATCAACAGGGTGGCAGCCTTCTCTTTAGGGACCAGCCAGTGCTCAAGATGTCCCAGAGGCTGTGGAATTCTTTGGCATGTGAGCATCAGAAAGGTTCCCTGGGGCACCCTGTCTTCTCCCACGGATCCTGCCCTTCTTGTGTTCACCTTCTCACCCCGGCTGTTTGTCTGCTTTGTGCTTGGTTTATTTACTGGCTGACTTGTCAATCATAACACTTTAGAGAGACTGCGTGTCTTGGCTCAGGGGTTCTCAAGCCAAGCTGTCCACCAGAATCAGTCACCACCTAGTTAAAGAACACAGAATCTGGTGCTTCCTCCTAGACATTCTGCAATGGGACTCTGTACTCTTAATGTTAACAAACTCCTCTAAGGATTCCTGTAGTCGAGGTCTTTGTCCCAGAAAGACCCTGGGACACGACTTTGTCCCAGAAAATGTGCTTTGCATGTCAGAAAATTAGAATTCTGTTCTTGGGAAATGCTGCTATGGGGTCCAAGTTCCTTTTCCTTTTTCCTAATTCTGGGGACCCACAGAAGGATAATAGCTTCACAGGTGGTGCTGGTGGTAAAGAGCACGCCTGAGAATTCATGAGACATAAGAGACACAGGTTCGATCCCTGGGTCGGGAAGACCCCCTGGAGAAGGACATGACAACCCACTCCAGTTCTTGCCTGGAGAGCTCCATGGACAGAGGAGCCTGGCAGGCTACGGTCCAGAGGGTCATACAGTCAGGCACAGCTGAAGGGACTAAGTGCACACAGAAGGATAATGCTGCCTTCAGGTGAAAAACCTCCTCTGGTGTCTCAGTGTCTTCAGAGTGAAATGACCCTGGTCCTTTCCAGAAATACAAGCCCTGTGCACTCTGCTCCTTGTCCACTCCCTCATCACCCCCGGCGGCTCTCTCCTTGTTCACGCCACACCAGCTGCAGTGGCCTTCTTCCAGTTCCCCCGGACAAGCTGTTTTCTGTCTGAGAACCTGTGCACCTGTGAGCGGTTCCTCTTGCTTTCCAGGCAGCCAGCTGCTTCTGCTTTAGTCTCAACTTTAAGGCCATCCCATCAGACAGGTTGTTTCTGAGCTCTTCACTGCTAAAAAAAAACAAAACAAAAACCAAACCATACTTTGTTACCTTATATACCATCTTCTTCCTTCTATTTCTAGCAGCAGTCACAGTGACATAATATATGGGACTGTGTGTTTCTGCTGTGTCCCCAACCAGCAAGTGTTGCAGTGGGAGGGAGCTTTGGGTCCACACTGTGAGCCCAGCGCTAAGTTCAGTGTTTAGCATGTAGCTGGCACTCATTCAGCACTTAGTGGATGAAGGAATGAATGTGGGGATGGGTGAGTGGCTAGTGTTTCTCTGGCTGTTCTCCTGTGTTTGTTTCCTGGCGCCACTAATCTTAGAGAAGATTCCAGAAAATTCAGGTTGGGTAGGAGAGGTTCCCCCTGCACCCACCTTGAGCCTTCACACAGGGTCCCGGCCCCATGTTCCAAGGCCTCCCAGGGCTCCTGGCCACATGCCTGTAGAGGCCAGACAGGGCCATGCCATGCCCTCAGAGCCCACAGAAGTAGGGGCAGCTGCCAGCAGGCTCCCACCTCTTGGAGGCGTCTGCTGAAAGCTGTCGCTGGCATGCGTATTGGGAGAGAAGCAGAGCTGAGGAAATGTCAGAGGGTGAATGGGATAATCAGGCCCCAGCCGTCAAAACTGCCACCCACTCAAGCCTGCCAGACTCCACAGGAGAAATCCTCCAGACGTGTCAGCTTCTTCACGTGTCTAATGACTGAGAAAAGTGTGCACCCAAGCGTGGCTCACGGGGCTGGTGCCGATCGACCGGGGCCTTCCCAAGTCCCAGCCAGGCAAATCCAATGTGGGTATAAAGGCTGTGCAGAGGGGGCGGCGGTTGGGGAGGAAGAAGAGGGGGTTCTATCAATGTGGAGTCAGATTAAGTTCTCAACGTGTTAAACAGATGCCTGAATGAGACTCGTTATCCCACTTCCGCTTCTCTCATTTCTTCCATGTGGGTGCCCATGAAACAAAGCAAAGGTCCTGCAGTCCCTTGGCACAAACAAACAGAACTAAGGGGCATCTTCAGTTGTTGTTCAGTCACTCAGTCGTGTCTGACTGTGACGCCATGAAACGCAGCACGCCAGGCTTCTCTGCCCCTCACTATCTCTGGGAGTTTGCTCAAATTTGTGTCTGTTGAGTCAGTGATGCCATCCAACCTTCTCCTCCTCCATCGCCCCTTCTCCTCTTACCCTCAATCTTTTTCAGTCTGAGTCTTTTCCAGTGAATCAGCTCTTCAAATTAGGTGGCCATAGTATTGGATCTTCAGCACCAGTCCTTCCAGTGAATATTCAGGGTTAATTTCCTTTATGATTGATTGGTTTCATCTCCTTGCAGTCCAAAGAACTCTCAAGGATCTTCTCCAAAACCACAGTTCAAAAGCATTAATTCTTTGTTGCTCAGCCTTCTTTATGGTTCAACTCTCATATCCATACATGACTACTGGAAAAACCATAGCTTTGACTATATGGACTTTTGTCAGCAAAGTGATGTCTCTGCCTTGGAATGTGCTGTCTAGCTTTGTCATAGCTTTTCTTCCAAGGAGCAAGCATCTTTTAAGGTGAGTCTTCAATAATATTGCATATTATTCCCATGACAAGGTACATGACTCCATTTAATTAATATTCCATGGATGTCTCAGGTATTATGGAGAGTCTGGGAGAGAGGAGAGCAAATAAGACAGAGCATATCCATCTCCTTGGAGCCTGAATTCCAGGAGGGACAGACACGAGGAAATAAGACACTTACAGACTATGAGACGAATTTCACAAAAGAAGGAAGCAGGTGATGTGACAAAAAGTGGCCTAGGGGTGGGGTGGGGTTGTTCACTTTAGATAGATGAAGCTGGAAACCTGAAGGATGAGTTATGACCCATATTTTCCCTCTCCCTTGTACTTTTTTTTTTTCTGAATAGAGAAGAGATCTCTACTTCTGTTTAAAGAATCAAAGAGAAATCATGATTTGAAAATGTCAGGCTGAAAGGCAGAGATGTGATGTTTGTGAGCTATGCCAGGATTTTTCACTGAGCCCCCAGAAGACCAGATTTCACCATAGCTCATTTTGTATGCATCAGCTTGTGGCCCTGAGTGTTTCATTCCATCTCCCAATCAAATATATGGACAAAGTGGTGAAAAGCTTACAGATGTGTGGCTCTGCGTGTCTGGCCTTTTCTTTGCAAGGCTGTTCAGGGTCCACCCCAGAATTAAGCTGAAGTCATTAAAGGTGCCTCCACCTACTTTTAGGAAAAATCATTCGTATTCTACTGATACTTACAAAGTAAAAGCATTTGACTGTTGGTATACCCCACTGTTTTCCTGGTGATCATTGCTTGTTTTGTTTTCTGGTTACATTAAGTTGCTTTTAACCTTAGTAATTATCTTCTTGATATTTTCTTTGGGTTTATTTCATCCCCTCCCCACCCCTTGCTATTTTTTTTTCTTTGAGTTGAAAGCCTGGTTTAGTTGACTACTTTCTTGTTGTCTAACACATCCATTTAAGGTTATACATTTTCCTCTGAGAACACTTTTGGCTGTATCCTATCACTTTTGCTCTGCAAAAACCTTAACACTCAGTTCTACATAGTTTGCAATTTCTGTTTTTATTTTCTCTTTAAAAGTATGATTTTAAATTACCAAGTGCACACACACACACACACACACATACACACTCACACATGTGCGTGCATATAGATATGTAGTCTGGAGGCCAGTTTGGGGTTGTTTATTTCTCATTTCATAGGATTTATGGAGTTAAAGGTGCTTCATTAACTATCAACTTAAAATCATGAGACATCTTTTTTTTGCAGTCTGGTACATAGTAAATCAGAAGATGGTAGGAGAGGATGAGATGGTTGGGTGGTATCACCAACCCAATGGACGTGAATTTGAGCAAACTCCGGGAGATAGTGAAGGATAGAGAAGCTTGATGTGCTGCAGTCCACGGGGTCAGAATGAGTCGTACACAACTTAGCAACTCAACAACCACAACAACACCAACCATGTAGTCAATAATAAAAATATCTATTAAAGATCATATGTAGCCTGTCTGTATTATTTAGGTTGATCAGATATTGTAGATTAGTTTCCTGCTTCATCTTTTAATTTATCCTTTTTGGTTGGTGTTTCTGTGATTTTTTCTTTTAGGGTTAGTTTTTCTTCTCGCTTATTTCTATCACCAAGGCAGAAATCCCCAAGTAACAAGAATAAAAGAAATAACCCGTTCATCACCTCTCTGGATTAGTCAAGGGAGTGGGTCTGACAGTGAGACTTTATAATGAACTGGTCGATGCAGTGAAACTGCCTGTGGCGGGGATGTTTCTGCAAAGGCAGAGGGTCTGCCTCTGGACTACTATCAGGGGATGGCGGTGGTTGCGTTGGTTGGCTTCTTAATGAAGCATTTCTAGAAACGCTGCACTTTGTCCTCTGGGAGGGGAAAACATTCCAGCAACCACATCATCAACCAACACACTTTTAGAAAAGGACTTTTGAAAAGGACTGGGGAAAAAAATATATATATATATATATAAAATTAAGGTCATCTCTGAGGTCTTTGGCTGAGCTGAATAAACCTTGAAGCAAAAATCGTATCTTTCTCAGAAGCTTATGGCAGAGCTTTAGAGGTCTGTGAGAAAGAACAGTACTTTGAACAGAAGGCTTGATTGGTAGCATAAACACTTGAGGTGGTTCTAATAACTGCAGGGGCTGCTGGGAAGTACTTCTGGAGGGATCTCTGATACAGTCCTAGACTCCCAGGCATCTCCACAACCCCTTATCTGGCTGGGAAGAATAAACAGGCTGGATCCTTTCTTTCCTCTTCAGATTAAACTGTAGCCTCTGGATGCTTTGAGGGGAAGTGACAGGGAGGTGAGTGTGTATAATTTTCACTTAACCGAACCAGCAGCCTCTCTCTCCCCCCTTTCCACTGTCCTAAAGATGTGACTGTTTTTCCTTTGTGTGTGATAAAGCTTTTGACAGCAGGCTCCACCCTGTTCCCCCTAGCACTTCTGTTTCATATGCCTCTTTTAACATGGTGAGGTCATGCACTGCTACCTTGGAAATGCGTCTACCAGGTCTAAAGTCACTGGACTGGTAGAAGGTGGAGCACACTTTTGACTCCCTTGAAATGTTATATACCCTCTGGTTTTTTTTTTTTTTTTTTTCAAATCTCATTCAGTTGCTCTGGAGCTGGTTGTCCCATGTTTTGAGTAGAGGAACCATTACCATAATTAGATACTGTTGTTAGTATTCTTCAGAGAAATAGAACCTAAAGAATAGGTTTTATAGGTGTGTACATACACACACACACACACACACACATTCATTTATTACAAAGAGTTGGCTTATCCAGTGGTGGAGACTCACAAGTCCCAAGAACTGCACTTGACAAGCTGGAGTCCCAGGAGGCTCAATGAGGTAGAGTTCTAATCCAAGGCTACATGCTTGAGAACCAGGAGAACGGATGATTTAAGTGCAGGATGAGTCTGTGTCCAAAGGCAGAAGACCAGTGTCCCTGCTGGAAAACTCTGAGGCAGAGAGACTAGAAATTCTCTCTCACTCAGCCTTTTGTTCTATTAGGTCTTCAAGGACTTGGGTGGGGGGAGGGGTGCTTCCCCTAGTGGCTCAGATGGTAAAGTGTCTGCAATGCAGGAGACCCAGGTTTGATCCTTGGGTTGGGAAGATCCCCTGGAGAAGGAAATGGCAGCCCACTTCACTTGCCTGGAAAATCCCATGGACCGTGGAGCCTGGTAGGCTACTGTCCATGGGGTTGCAAAGAGTTGGACACAACTGAACGACTTCACTTTCACTTTCTTTCATAGGGGAGAGAAGTCTGCTTTACTCAGTCCACTGGTTCAGATATTAATCTCATCTAGAAGCACTTCCATAGAGACACCCAGACTAGTATTTAATCAGATATCAGGACACTCTCTTGCCAGGTCATGTTGATAAAATTAACCATCACACAGGCTTCCCAATAAAGAACCCACCTGCCAATGCAGGAGACATGAGAGGCAGGTTCTGTCCCAGGGTCAGGAAGATCCCCTGGAGGAGGGCATGACAACCTAGCCCAGTATTCTTGCCTGGAGAATCTCATGGACAGAGGAGCCTGGCAGACTACAGTCCATGGGGTCACAAAGAGTCAGACACGACTAAAGCAACTTAGCAAGCATGGCACTCTCTTGCCCAGTCATGTGGATGCATAAAATGACCATCACAGCTGTGTATATAGTATTCATGCTACATTACAAAATTTAAGTTCAAATGACCCTTGCCCACTCAATCTGAGCACCTATGTAAACAGCTGGAGCAGGCAACAAGGAAGTCTCAACTTAAAACTAAGTGCCACAAAATGAAATGCTACCGTGCACACCTGAACACTCTGGAGGGTAGGGTTTTCCTGTTACCCTGATGTAATCTGGGTCCTCTAATGATGCCTTGAGGGATCTGTCTCATCCCACTCCTTTCCTCTGTTTTGCCTTCTTCTCAGACAGGCTGTCTCCTCTCAGTGGGATAATGGGCACCAGCAGCTCCAGATTTGAGTTTTACCATCTTTGCTCACCCACCCCCAAGTGGGAGCTAAGTTCCTGCAAAAGCCCCAGGGTTTTTGTTCCTTGGGTTATCCCTGGTCAGATATTCATCCCTAAACCAGTCCTGTCAGAGTAAGAGTAAGCTGACTGCATGAGGTCAAGCCACAGGATCATATAAGCTGAGTGCCTGAGGCAGGGATCATGAGGAAAGAGTGATTCTTGAGTAGAAATGTAGGGTATCAACACTAGAAGTTAAACATAGAATTACCATAGAACCCAGAAATTCCATTCCTAGTTCATCAGTTCAATTCAGTTCAGTCGCTCAGTTGTGTTTGACTCTTTGTGACTCCATGAACTGCAGCATGCAGGCCTCCCTGTCCATCACCACTCCCAGAGTTTACCCAAACTCATGTCCATTGAGTCGGTGATGCCATCTAACCATCTCATCCTCTGTCATCCCTTTCTCCTCCTGCCTTCAATCCCTCCCAGCATCAGGGTCTTTTCAAATAAGTCCGTTCTTCACATCAAGTGGCCAAAATATTGGAGTTTCAGCTTCAACATCAGTCCTTCCAATGAACACCCAGGACCGATTTCCTTTAGGATGGACTGGTTGGATCTCCTTGCAGTCCAAGGGACTCTCAAGAGTGTTCTCCAACACCACAGTTCAAAAGCAATAATTCTTCTGTGCTCAGCTTTCTTTATAGTCCAACCTCACATCCATACATGACTACTGGAAAACCATAGTCTTGACTAGATGGACCTTTGTTGACAAAATAATGTCTCTGCTTTTTAATATGCTGTCTAGGTTGATCATAACTTTCCTTCCAAGGAGTAAGCATCTTTTAATTCCATGGCTGCAGTCACCATCTGCAGTGATTTTGGAGCCCCAAAAACAAAGTCAGCCACTGTTTCCACTCCTAGTTCATAGACCCACACAAAGACTTGTACACAAATGTCCATAGCAACACTACTCACAATAGCCAAAAGGCAGAAATAATAATGTCTATCAATGGATGAATGGATAAATAAATTTGGTATTATCCATACAATGGAATATTATTCAGCCACATAAAGAAATGAAGTACTGATACACGCTGCAAGGTAGATGAACCTTGAAAGCGTTCTATTGAATGAAAGAAGCCAGACAAAAGGTCAAATACTGTATGTGTCTGTGTCTGTTAAATAGAAGAAAGTTCACAGAGACACAAAGCAGATTTATGATTGCTAGAGGATGGAGGAGGGGAGGCTGGGCTGGACTTAATGGGTGTGGGATTTCATTTTGGCGTGTTGAAATGTTCTGGAACTAGACAGGGGTGTTGGCCGCACAACATTGTGAATGTATTAAATGTTGCTAATGGTAAGTTGTTGTTGTTGTTGTTGTTTTTTGTATTTTGCCACAATAAGAAAATAACTATTAATCCATCTTGAGTTAGAAAAACTAGAGAAAGCAAAACAGAAATTCAGAGTGAGTGAAATCATGCTATTGCCTATATCCACAGGAAACTCATCAAGAGCAAAACCAGCACCAAAAAATCTGTGATCATGGGAGTGAGATATGAAAGGTATGGAAACAACTGTGTATTCACTTTTGAAGCTGTGAGGTCTAATTTTCACTTACAAGTTTCTGTTCTTTGATACTGTCCAAGGTCCTGGCCATCTGAGAAGAGGCAGCTGTCACTCTTTACAACGTGAGTCCTAGACTCAGGCATGTTCCCTTCTTTTTAATTTAAATACAATTTAATGTCCTGGGCACCTCATAGAGATGTCTTTCTTGTTGGTTCAACCATATGAGTTTATTGAGTTCTTATTAGGTGCCTGGTACTTTTCTTAGACAGGCTTCCCTGGTGACTTAGATGGTGAAGAATCCACCTGCCAATCTAGGAGAGCTTATCCTTGGATTGGGAAGATCCCTGGGAGAGGGGAATGGCTACCCAATCCAGTATTCTTGCCTTGAGAATTCCATGGACAGAGGAGCCTGGCAGGCTGCAGTCCATGGGCTAATAGAGTCAGACACAACTGAGTGCCTAACACCACCACTCTTCTGAGACTTATCTACCACACTTAAGTGTATGTTGTGAAGGAGATCAGCCCTGGGATTTCTTTGGAAGGAATGATGCTAAAGCTGAAACTCCAGTACTTTGGCCACCTCATGCGAAGAGTTGACTCATTGGAAAAGACTCTGATGCTGGGAGGGATTGGGGGCAGGAGGAGAAGGGGACTACAGAGGATGAGATGGCTGGATGGCATCACTGACTCGATGGATCTGAGTCTGAGTGAACTCTGGGAGTTGGTGATGGACAGGGAGGCCTGGTGTGCTGCAATTCATGGGGTCACAAAGAGTCAGACACAACTGAGCGACTGAACTGAACTGAATGGTAAATCTAATAACTAAGTTTAAGTAGTCCCATGTGTCAGAACCTCTGCCAAAGTCATTATTTACCTTCTCAGTGGATTCTCAGAACAGCTCTCTGAAATAGGTACTCTCGGTAATTCGCATTTTACAGATGAGAAAATTGAGGCTCAGAGAACTTAAGAAAATGGCCCAGCTGCTAGATGGCAGAGGCAGGATTCAAAACACGAAGCCTCGGAACGCCGAAGTCCCAGCTCTGAACCATCCCACATAGTAAACTAGAAGTATCAGCAAATGCTGGGTGCTCTTAGCCCCACGCAATCCAGAAAAACATCCATTAGAAAGCACAAATTAGACCATCTTGCTCTCTTCTGCAGATCCCCTATTTATAGAGTGCCCAGTGGATGCTATTTCTAACTTAAGCTAGAAGGTTTTCTTTGAAAGTTTCAATCTGCAACTTAAAAGCAAAGCAAGAGAAGAAAAGAGCTGGGAGTGCACTTTACCAAAAGCTGTCCTGAAGTCTCAGAGCAAGGACACAGGAGGAGAAAGATTACCATCTTATTAGCGTAGGAGGATAAAGATGATCAGGCAGGGGAGCTCCATTATTTATAGGAATCCAGTTCTTTTCTATACACTTCACTGAGGCATTTGATATATTTGTGCTGGAGATTAACACTGATGTTATTTTCTTTAATGTCTGTTTTTAGTGTATGGATGCATGTTGGCATTCAGGAAATTCAGCCAGAGGAGAGAAACAATAGTATTAATTAGGAATGTCAGTCATGGGTGTTATGAAATTCAAAACTGCCAAGTTTCTGGAGTATTTAGTGGTAATTATAATAGACTGTGGAGACAAGCTGTTCTCCATTTCCTATACAGAAATGCACAGTTTGATGGGCAAGTGATCAAAGTGCTAATGCAAACCTTTGTGATAGGGGTGCCTCTTTCACCTTGTTATTTTTAGGACTCGAAGCTTTTGCTAATTCAGAGCTGCCCAGAGAGAAGAGACCATTCAGTGGATATAAGACTCCTTGTCTTTTTATAATTTAAAATTACTACTCAATTTTTTCCCACTATATTCATATAAGTTGGACTGTGTGTGTTTGGTGGGGTGGGTGGTGTGGGGTGGTAAATGATACCACCCACCAGCCTGGCAGAATATTCAAATTTAAATCACAGCCATTGCATTTTTCCCAGGTAAAAGTCATACATATAATCAGTTTTCTCTCAAAGCGATGAATAATAAAAGCCCATGCTGTGTTCTTTGGATAACCCAGTTAAATGGTTAGAGAGATTTGCATTTTGGAGAACCAAAATAAAAGAGGTGCTACTTCTCTGAATTTTCTCAGATTTCTAGTTAAAAGTTTATGGGGTTTTTAATTTGTTTTGGAATATTTGCATCAATCTAGAGGCTGGAAATGGACCAGGTGGAACCTTAGGGATGTAAGGGTTCCATTGTCAGTATCGTAATTCCTTGTATTGCTTTGTATGTGCCTTAGAATAGCCCTTTGAGGCTATCTGGGCAGACCCAGCCCAGTTTCTGATGCAGAAACTTAGTTTCAGGGATCATGAAACTTGCCCAAGGATGATTCAGATGATGAGTGTCTGGAGGACCCTTGACTTCCTGCCTGTCACTGTCTGTACCTCACTCCACTGCTTCCTGCCCTTTCTGGACATGCCACGGGGCCTTTGCACATGCTGTAAGCTATATCTCTTATGCAGAACTTTCTGGGTCTGGCTTTGGGCATATTTCTTTCTTAAAGGACATACATTCCTCTCTAGACCGTAGAAAGGACCCAACTTATAGGAAAGGGTAAGTGTGCTATATTACCTACAAGACTGAATGTTGTTGTTCAGTTGCTAAATCATGGCCAACTCTGTGACTCCATGGACTGCAGCACGCCAGGTTTCCCTGTCCTTCATATCTCCTGGAGTTTGCTCAAGCTCATGTCCATTGAGTCTGTGATGCCATCCAACCATCTCATCCTCTGTTGCCCTCTTCTCCTCCTGCCCTCAATCTTTCCCAGTATCAGGGTCTTTTCCAATGAGTCAACTCTCTGTATCAGATGGCCAAAGTGTTGGAGCTTCAGCTTCAGCATCGGTGCTTCCAGTGAATGTTCAGGGTTGATTTCCTTTAGGATTGATAGGTTTGATCTTCTTGCAGTCCAAGGGACTCTCCAGAATCTTCGCTTGACTGCTACTTCACCTGATTATTATTTTTTTAAGTCAAACAGGGTACTAATAGTAAGTCATATTGTCCCAGGAAAGAGCATAGCCATGAAAGAGCCAGAAACATCCATCTCTGAATTTTCTTTCTTTTTTTTTCGTAATCACTGCCTCCATTAGCTGGAGATAATGATATCAAGAGGGGAAAACTCAGGCTGTTTTGAGTTGCCAGTAATTTGTGTGACTTACAGGAAGCCTGGCTAAATTCAGTGGTATCTGATGGTTCTGGCCAGATATTTAAACTAAAGGAGGCATGCTAAGAAGTCCTCTGCTATATGTGTGTGTCTCCGGGTTTTTGTTTTTAATAATTAATAGAAGGTCCTTCTTTATCCTGAACTTTTTCAGAAATAATTGGGGAAAGTGGGGTTGGGCCAGTAATTACAGAGGCGATGTGCTGGCCGTAGACAAGCCTCCACTCCAGGGCTGGTGCTTCGGTGGGTAGAACTCCCCTCACCCCCACCCTCTTGCAGCAGTTTGGAAGAATATCGAACAGTATCTCTGCATCCCTTGGAAAAGCAGGGCATGTTTTCCTGCTGACACACACAAGCCTTATAATTTAGCATTAGAAAAGAAAAATGGTTTAGAACAAGAAAAATATATTTAGAGCTCATTATTCAAGTAGGAGTCTCAGAGAAGGGGCAAGGACGGAGCCAGTCAACAAGAAACAGCTTATATTACAAGGTCACAAGGAAGCGGGAGTCTGGAACTCAGAAGACAGGCAGGAAGGGTGACAAGGTCTTGCTCAAGGTCAACAGTCACTAAGGGAAGGTGCAGGAGGTTGCTGTCTCCGTAAGTAAAGCCGTCCTGAAGACGCCATCCGGAACTAATCCCTTGCATGTCCCCTCTCCTCCCTGGCTCCCAGAAAAGGTCAGTTCACTGTGAATTTCCACGTTCCAGCCCCAACGAGGCCTCTGCTTGGCATCCAGATATTGGTGTCACCATTATCAAGGCTGGAACTGGTTGTCCCATCAAACGGAAGGGGTCTGTGACGCAGCAGTTCTGACTCAGTGAAATTACGTCTGCCTTCGGGTAGAAGGCACTCTCCTCCAACAGATGCAAACCCCCACCCCCAACCCCTCCCTCCCACGCCCCGCCCTGCCGCTCTGATCTATGACTTGCATTTCTTCGTTCCCCTGCCCCAGCCACCTGCTGTGTCCACCTGCCAACTACCCTCTCCACACACTCATTTTTAAAATTTTTTACTTATTTTTAATTGGAGGATCATTGCTTTACAATATTGGTTTGGTTTCTGCCACACATCAACTTGGATCAGCCGTAGGTGTGCATATGTTCCCTCCTGCTTGAACCTCCCTCCCGATCTCCTGCCCTTTCCCACCCCCCTCTCCCAGGTCATTATAGAGCTCCAGTTTGAGTTCCCTGAGTCACACAGCAGATTTCCACTGGTGATCTGTATTACGTGTGGTCGTGAGTATGCTTCTACGCTACTCTCTCCATTCATCTCGCAGCGTGGCTTCCGTGTCCTGGTTATTGTAAACAGTGCTGCAGTGAGCACTGGAGTACACGTCTTTGGCAGTTTTGGTTTCCTCATGGTGTATGCCTAGAAGCAGTATTCCTGGTGGTCTTATTCCTAGTTTTTTTAAAGGAATCTCCATACTGTCTTCCATAGTGGCTGTATCAGTTTACATGCCCACCAGTGGTGCAAGAGGGTTCCCTTTTCTCCACACCCTCTCCAGCACTTGCTGTTTCCCATGCACTCTTTTATCTTGTACGTAAGCGCAGGGGAGTGAGGAAACCCAGGAGGGCTCAGTACATCCAGAGGAAGAGGGCAAAGAACTCATGCTTTAGGAAGACCTACTGTGTGCCAGGGACTGTGCTGGTTGCTTTGCAAATATTATCCATTGCCGTATCATATTTATTCCTTGTGTATTCTTTCTATGTGTAGTGCTGTTCTAAGAGGTGGTTAAGCAGAGGGAGACAAAGCAGTTTTATACCCCATTATCAAGTCTAGGATGGGGGCCATGTAGTTAAGAAGGAATCACGAGCACACCAAGTGTTAAAATGAATAGATGCACAGGGCATCTATTGTGAACATCTGTAAAAGCAACTGGATTTCACTTGATTTAGGGGCCAGAGAAGCTGCTTCTGAGAACCTGATACTTAATGCTAAGACTCGGGGGATGAGTATGAGTTTTTCTCTCATGTAATTTCTACTTTCCTCTAAAATGAATACAATAGTCATGTCTATTATGAGTATTACAATAAGTATATGAGTATTAGAAGAGTTGCCCACTTCTGTGGGGGGAGCAGGTTTAGTGGTATGTGGTCCTACAGCCAGGTCCAAGTTGACTAAGATGGACCCAGCCTTGTTCGACTCTACAGCCCACCTCTCTTCTGCCAGATTCTGCTTCTTCCTGGAGCTTTCCCATCATGTGTGGAAAAAGCCTTGACAAGGGGATTTAGAAAGTGGAGGTAGAGGGGGCTTTCTGGTAGTGCTCAGGTTCTGTTCTGCTTAAAACTAGAAGCACCTCATGATATGCATGGAACCTAATACAGTGGCAAAGCATTATCTCTGAGAAATGTTTGCCTACAGTTCCTGGTTGGAGACTTGTGTAAATCTGATTCTGGGTCAGCCACATCTCCATCCACACAGTGGGAACTTGTTGTCCTGTCCTCAGTTGCTCAGTTGTGTTCGACTCTTTGCAACCCCATGGACTGTGTAGCCCACCAGGCTTCTCTGCCCATGGAGTTTTTCAGACAAGAATACCGGAGTGGGTTGCCTTTTCCTACTCCTAGTGAATGGCCATTTCCTACTCCCGACCCAGAGGTTGAGCCTGCATCTCTTGCGTCTCCTGCATGGGCGGGTAGATTCTTTACCACCAGCACCACCTGGGAAGCCCTGAAACTGGCTATACAGATTCAAAGACATATGGGCTGGGCTGTGGCTCATGGTAGATATTTGAAGATAGCACATCTTTGGGTCCTAAGGAAAGAGAAGAAGGGTGAACAGCCCATGAGTTTCTCCAAGTTTGTTAGAGGCTTTTACTACAGAATCATTTCTGGGCTTTGGACTGAACATGTTTGTGCTGGAAAAGAGACAAGCATCTCTTTGGGTTTTCAGCCAGGCAGCCACAGATGTGGACAATAGAGAACTCAGCTCAAGTGCCCATTGGAAAAAAAAACAATGGCTTCCCAAACACAGCTGCCTCCTTCTCAGTTGGACCCAGCTTTGCCAGATAATAGAAACGCAGAAAACAAGGCACAGGATGAGCGAGCTGTTTATGTTTAAACACGGCAATCGGACCTCAACACCGATGCTTCCTTGGAAGGCGCCCGGGTGTCATCTCACAGCCGCTGTGGCTCCTGGGCGCTGACGATGGATTCTAAGGCTGTGATGTGGCCCATCTGTCAGGGAGAGAAGGGTGATTAGTGGCATCTGCTCTCATATCCTCTCTCTCCTTGGGGACAGTGTGTGTGGGATCACTCTGCCTGCCCCTGCCCCTCCGCCACATTTCCTCTACTGGCTCCTGGAGACTACAGACATTCCTTGGGAGCAAAAGTATGCGTACAGAGCTCCTGTTGGCTGCAGTTTCAGGAGACTAACCCCCATTTCTGGGAACATCATCATCTGAGCATGAAGGCTCCGTGGGCTAGACCTTGCCTACAAAGCAGACCATGGTGGGGATTGTTTCAAGAATAAAGAGGTCACACCTTTCTGCCCACCCATCCATCTTTGCACTCATCCACACATCCATCTGTTCATCTCTCTGTCCATCTACCTCTTATTTATTAAAATTGCATTTATTAAACAATTACAGTGTACCTGTCACCATACATCAGGTTTCCCTGTTGGCTCAGCAGTAAATAATCTGCCTACAATGCAGGAGATGATCCGTGGGTTTGATCCCTGGGCTGAGAAGATCCCCAGGAGGAGGGCATGGCAACCCACTCCAGTATTCTTGCCTGGAGAATCACGTGGACAGAGGAGGCCGGCAGGCTACAGTCCATAGGGTTGCAAAGAGTTGGATATAACTGAAGTGACTGAACATGCACCATACATTATATATATTACACATATAATTTAAGGAGATGTTAAAAGCTAAGGGGTTTCCCTAACTCAGAGGGTAAAGAATCCACCTGCAATGTAAGAGACCTGGGCTCAATCCCTGGGTTGGGAAGATCCCCTGGAGAAGGAAATGGCAACCACTCCAGTATTCTTGCCTGGGAAATTCCATGGACAGAGGAGCCTGGTGGGCTACAGTCCTTGGGAATCACAAAGAGTCATACATGACCAAACCTAATTGACATATAGCCTTACTCTGATTTCAGGTGTACAGCATGATTTGATATTTGTATATGTTGCAAAATGATCACCATGATAAGCATAAAGTGTCCAGATACTCACTCTTCCCCTCCCCTGGCAGCTTGATGTGGGACTGTGCATTCATGCTAAGTTGCTTCAGTGGTGTCTGACTCTTTGTGACCCCATGGATTGTAGCCCGCCAGGCTCCTCTGTCCATGGGATTCTCCAGGCAAGGATACCAGAGTGAGTTGTCATGCCCTCCTCCAGGTGGTGGTGGTTTAGTTGCTAAGTCATGTCCGACTCATTTGACACCATGGACTGTAGCCTACCAGTCCCCTCTGTCCATGGGATTCTCCAGGCAAGAGAATCCAATCCAATCCACCCAACTGGAATGGGTTGCCATTTCCTCCCTTCTTGGTGTGGGACTGTAAGCATGGGCCAATCCAGTGCTTCCTCTTGGCTCCAGAGGGAGAGCTCAGAGCCTGTTCTTATGGTTGTACCAGCCACTCAGCACCCTCTGAAGAGGGCAGTGTGGTTCAAACCAGTCTCTCCTGTGGTCGTTCTGGTTGTAGTGGCTGGTTTTATTCTCCAGTCTCCATGGCAAGTTGGTTAGCAATCCAGTATCCTTCCCTAGAACTCCTTTCCTGATTAAACATATCACTGCCAGTTTCTATCACTTATAACCAATAACCCTAATCAATATAGGAAGTGAAGAGGTCTGTGTGTGCTGGGGGTGGGTGGAGGGATGAGGACTAGGGAGCCATGTGTTTTTGACATTTAAAGTCAAACAAGCATAAAGAGAGGGTCCTGTCCATGGTCCTGAATGGTGACCTGGTTAATCAGCGTTTTCTTCTAGGTGTTTGAATCCCTCCCCCAGGAACCTGTTAACCATCAAAGGTGGGTGAAAACCTCAGCCGATGTGTCTTCTCTTCCTCTGGACTTCCTACTGCTTATTTCGTTTGGACATATACAACATGGAGTTATCTACATTTGTGTTCTCAGAGGAAGGTGATGACAAGATGTGCAGGGTGGTGGTCATATCTACTTTGGGTCAGCCCCCTGTTCCAGGACAATTAACTCTGCTTCTCAAAACTCTCTCTCTTCCCGTCCTTATTTTCAAACCCAGCTCACGAGTAAGGGTGGACAGATTCCTGGGAAAGAGCGATGGCTTAATTAATGGTAATGCAAAGGATGTAGGTGCCTCAGTGATTGGGGCTGTGTGAATGCAGAATTGGATGGAAGGCTGAGATGCAAAATGGGATAATTGAACTGTTAGCTGAACTGGAATTTAGCAGTTAATCACTTTTATGAAACCTGCATCTCAATTCATTACTCCATTTATGCCTTGTTGCAATACAGAGCTGTTCAACTAATTGGTAAACAGGAGCTAAGCCATGGAGCCCAGAAAGGGCAAGGTCGTCAAAGATACCACGATATTTTCTGTGAGTGCACATCTCCATTCCATCCAGCCATTAACTGCCCGTCAGCCTGGTTTCAGGTAGGCACCAATGGTGAATAGCACACTGGAGGGAAGTTATGCTCATACATCCCAAACAGAACTGCTGATCATCAATTCTGTTTTCTGAAGTCCTTTACCCAGTTAATCCCTGGTAATGAACTTTTAGTATGGTGATGAAGGTAATGGCTTTTGGCAGCAGAGCTTTCCAAATCAGAGATAAGACTCTACATAGATTTCCTGTGTAACACTGGACAAGCCACTCTCCCCTCGGAACCTCTGTTTCAGCTGCACCTACCTTGGGCATGCTATGCTGAGGACTCTGTGGGGTACCTTTCATAATAAGAGCAATGTGTCTATGATGGCACCTGGTATAAAGTGTATGTGTTCAGTCAATGCTAGCTGTCACTGTTATCTATCACCTAGAAATCCTTTTTGCTTATTTGTTTTAAGAAAAGGAGGAGTCAGGAAATAATCTCCCTCATGTGTGTATTAAATCAAAGACAGAAACTGAAGGGGGAATTAAATAGCTGATTGGTTTAGCAGAAGTTTATCAACAGGGACTTCAACAAAAAGGATGGGACTTTTAAGGGACTGACTAGGAACAAAGTCAAGTGTAAGAGCATGAAGCTTGGATTGGAGGTATGGACACAGGACATCATCAATGAACCTTTCGTTATTCTGGGGGCAGTCTTACTGAAAACAGTGCCTTAGTCTCCTGAAGATCTGCTCATTTTGTTTGATGGAGGAATAAAGAGGCCCCGTTTGAAAAAAAAAAAAAATCTTCATTTTTACAGCAAGACCGTTATACCCCAGTATCCTAGTGAACTTTCTCTTCCTATTTAATTTCAGAACTCTCTCCCTCTCTCTCTCTGTCTCCTAGAATGTAGACTTGAAACCATGGGGGCTAAGTTAGACACAGATATAAGTGAAGGACTCAACTGTATACTTGGAATTGCCTTTAATGACTAAAGCTTTCACACTGAGTCAGGCTATAGGTTGTTGATTGCCCTGTAAACGCATTTCTATTACATCACAGCAGGCACGTCTGCTGGAGGCATGCAGCTGACAACCAAGAGTGTAGGTGGTAGGAGTCACAGCAGGGGGAATAAGGGAGAAGGTGTTGAGAAGGAAGGAAATATCTGAGGTCACAACCTTGAGGAGCTATCAGAAGCATTAGACTCTTGAGAAAACATTTTTGGAGTTGGAAGATGCTTATATGAAGATGGCTCACCATTCATTCCCACATTTACCAAGTGTTTGTTGAGAACCTGCTATGTTCCAGTCATAGTTCTAAATGCTTGATTTGACAAATAGACAAGGTCCCTCCCTGTAGGGCTTGCATTTGTTAAGTGGAATTAGACTATACAGTTAGCAACCATAAGCAAGATAAACTTGAAATGTCATAATGGCACTGACCTGTGGTGCTGGAGAAGACTCTTGAGAGTCCCTTGGACAGCAAGGAGATCAAACCAATCAATCCAAAAGGAAATCAACCCTGAATATTCATTGGAAGGACTGATGCTGAAGGTAGAGCTCCAATACTTTGACCACCTGATGCAAAGAGCTGATTCATTGAAAAAAGACCCCAATTCTGGGGAAGATTGAAGGCAGGAGGAAAAGGGGATGACAGAGGATGAGATGGTTGGATAGCATCACTGACTCAATGGACATGACCTTGGGTGAACTCTAGAAGATAGTGGAGGGAAGGGAAACCTGGTGTGCTGCAATCCATGGGGTCACAAAGAGTCGGACATGACTGAGTGAATGAACAGCAGTAACAACAGCAGAGGGCTCTGAGGCAAAGAAACAGGGTAAAGCAATGTTTCTAGGGAGGACCTCTTAGATAAGGTGGTCAGGAAAGAGAGACCTTTCTGGGGGAAAAAAAGATTTTATCTTAGACCCATAGGATTAAAAGATCCAGTCAAAGAGCAGTGGGGAGGGGGGATGTTTCAGGCAGTGCTCTGGCCTGTGCAAAGGCCCTGAGGTGGAAATAAGCCTAAAGTGTATGCAGAATATATAGAAAGATCCATCCAGCTGAAGAAGAGTTGAGTGCTCTGGGATGAGTCTGGAGGAGTTAGAACTTTCAAGGCCATGGTAAGGAGGTGAATACGTTCCTGGGTAGCACTCACGCATCTTACCTTTGTTGAAATGCATGAGCACTGGGGCTAGAGGGCTGTGATACATGAACTCATGTAGGGCACAACCATGGTTTGATTTCAGATTACTGTTTCATGTCAGGCACTGGGGTATGCAACACTGAAAGCTATTAATGTAAATTAATGATTGCTCCTGCTGGCTTTGTTACTGTTTACTCCAATGAAGGATTAATAAATGTGGCATGCCTTGAAAATTTGCATCCATTAAAAACCTTACCATCATGGGGGCACCAGTGATCCCCTTTGGGGTGGGGTGTAAGAATAAAAAGGGACACCATGCTGCTGTCACAAGTAGTATTCAATATAAACTGATTAAAATGAGATCATCGATGGGAAAGCACTCTGAAAAGAGAAACTCTGTAATTACAAAGCGGTGCTCAAGATAAGCATGACATTCACAGTCTAGGTACTTCTGACACATACTTGCAGTGGAAGAGATTACCATGTGTTAATCCCTGACTCATGCCAGGAGCTTTCTTAAATGTAATTACTTTTCATCCTGATAACACTTGGAGGTAAGTATTATCCCCATTTTACAGATCATGCAACTGAGTTTCATAATAGAGAAATAATTGGCCCAGAATCTCACAGCTAGGAACAGGAAGAGCTCAAGTTTTTATCCAAGACTGTCTGACGTTAATAACACTGCATTGAAAGAGAGGTATCTAAATCCTCGGCAGCCACACACTGAGTTGATGGAAGAGTTTGAGAGGTCCTTGAATTTTCCTCGCCAGAACTGACAACCAGGTATGTGAACTATATTACTGCTCTTTCTTTAAAAGTGAAAACTCCACATTTCAAAGACTGGCTGCAGTAAAACGTCGGGTGAAACAGAGAGCCTTGTAACTCATGGAGGTGGGTATGAGTCCTGGCTCTGCTTCTTGCTTGAAGTCTGTGGACAAATTATTTAACCTCTTTGGAACTCTGCTCATTCATTATAAAATGGGAATAATAAGAGCACCTACCTCTTAGGGATGTTGTAAGGATTTACTGAGATAAAGCATGGAAATTGCTTAGCACCATGCCTGGTGTATAATAAGCTCTTATTAAAAGCTACCTATTATTTTTCCCTTCTCATAGAGATTTGAACGATATAATATAGAGAAAGTAGAATTCATCACTGCAACTGCCATATTAACAGCCACCATTTTGTTGGAATAACAGACAAGGCAATGATTGATTTTGCTGAAGTCTGGAAAAATTCCTGAAGTCTCAGATTCTTTGAACCTGAGTTTCTCAGCCTTGGATGCAAAACTGAATCACTTGGGGAGATTTTGATAAATACTAGGAGTCCCTCTTGAGACAGTCTGACTTGGTTGCTCTGGGGTGGAGACTGAATGTTGACATCTTCTAAAGCATCCTGGGTTGCGAAGTTGAGATCCACTGTTTTCTATTGGCTGTAGAGTTTAGAGGTCATGGGGTGCCTTCCCTCTGCTTCACCAGACTTCGCTTAGTTGGGACAGATGGGTGACACCACAGTAGTGTTATATTTCCCTTGTGGCACCAGTTCTTCTCTCTTTTACAGTCACTAACTCTGTGTGTGCATGTATGTGTGTGTGCGCATGTCTGTGTGTGCCTGTGCCTGTCTGTCTGCCTGTCTTTCAGGACTAGCCTCATACAAACATAAATTTCTCTAGGCTCTCTCAAAGCCTTCCAAGGAAGTAAACTTGTTTATAAAAATGACCCCACTACTTAGTGACTCCTGGGTGTGTTTTAAATGGGATGCAAAGTTGGGTGTGATTCAGCCTTTTCAATCAGCTTCTTCCTCAGCAGGGAGCCACTGAAGCCATCCAATTATCCTTCAGAAACATCACTTCACACCTATAATGAAGTGTATCAGAATGAAGTCTTGGCTGGCATACTTGGGTCCTGTCCTGGGTTGTTTATATTTATTTACATTTTCAGCTTGCTCAGGAGTATTTGGTTCCCTGGGTTGCAATTCAAATGAGCCTTTAAATATTTTTATGTGATGCTGCTGAGTTTGAGTTCTAGGCATCAGGGAGCTCCAAAGCACAGGGCAGCAGTGATTTATGTGGTTTCCCAGATACAGATAGACCAAGGCATTAAGGAATGGGGGTGGGCAGCCAGTCTGTGCTTGGTTTCATTAGGATCCAGTGTAAAGTATGTGTGATAGGGGCAGGAGTGTTTCTCCTCCCAGTCGAGATGAATTGGTCTCATAAGCAGACATGGAGACAGGAGGAGAGACGTATGTGTGGGGGATGGTGTGCCTTCAGCAAGATCAGCAGCAATTGGAACCACGTAAGTTGGATAACTATACTCTGCAGCGCCAAGAGGCAGGTATTGCCAACCTATTAAGGACGTCATTGGCGTTTTGATTGGACATCCAGATATTGATGCACTGCCTTTGGTTCTATTATGCTTTCAAACTTTAATTAAGTTTATAACTCTCCCACCTGGACCTCATAAATAGTTAGCCTCCGAGTAAGTCATTTGTCATGGAGGGGCTCTTATGAGTAGATTCATCTTCTAAACAACATTATTATTGCCTGAAGTCTTGCCTTAAATCCATCAACTCAATACAGGCTTCATTGCCTTACTCGATTTTGACATATTATCCCAAGGGGTTGTTTTCTGATGGGCAAGTGGCTAATTCATTACATTAGCACAAGGTGGGAGAATGCAGATACATTATTAGCTTTTAAGTGATGTGACTGGTGATTAAAGAGAATTAAATTGAACTTCAGGATTTTCTTTTTCTATATAAGTTAATCTATTTGCTTTTGTGAAAGGTCAACCTCTTGAACCAAACTGAGGCCATCGCAGCTTAATTCTAAAGATACCCCTGTTGAGGGCTGTGGGGAGTTGTCTTCCTCAGGGGCTGATGGTATTGTATATTGGCATGGCTTCTGAGGAACAAATTGACAGAATCTACAAGTTTGAAAATGAGTCTTTCTAGTACATAGAAAGGCCAATTTCAGTCATGTACCTTGGACAAACTTTTACATGTATGCAAAGACACGTGTACAAGCACGTTCACTGCATCCATGCTTGCCATGGCAGACATTTGTGAATAACACAAATGCCCACCAGTGGAGGCAGGGATAAGGGAAATGTGTGTTTTCACATGATAAACTAGTTGCATCAGTTGGGGATGCATGTAGTTCTTTTAATGTGATGCTGCACCTTGATTCCTTGCATCAATACAAACGGGCTCAGACACAACATGCAGAGCAATGTTGTGGGTAGGAAAACACAGCAACCGGGGAACAGACACTGAGCTCTTGCCAGTGGCTACCTGGGAGGGGACTGTGGGCAAGGGGAATGGACCTGGCACCCTGGTGTCAGCATTACCTGTAATGTTCAGTTTGTTTTAAAGAATGGAAATAAGTATGGCAAAATAAATATATGTATATTTTAAGGTAGAAGGAATATGAGTGTTTTTTCTGTCTCTCTCTTTCTTTTTGGTCCTTCTTATTATTTTTTAAAGCTCTCAAAGGATGATGAGAGGAAGAAAGGGGAGGTTCAGTGAGAGGCAAACCTGAGGTCTGCCATGAAGGATTGTCTTCTGCACCCCCAAGGAAGAAATCTAGCTTTGCCTCTGCAAAAGGCTATTGAGGGATGTCTGCTCAACAGTTGGGTCTCCTTTCTTCACTTCTGATTATTCACTAAGGAATTTGGTCTTTGTGTTTGACTTACTCTTTGCCCTAGGGGACATAGAAGTCAACTTTTCTCTGTGTTTGGATTTGCCAAAACACCCCGTTCCAACTACTTGGCACTTCAGTTCAGTTCAGTTCAGTCGCTCAGTCGTGTCCGACTCTTTGCGACCCCATGAATCGCAGCACGCCAGGCCTCCCTGTTCATCACCATCTCTCGGAGTTCACTCAGACTCACGTCTGTCGAGTTTGTGATGCCATCCAGCCATCTCATCCTCCGTTGTCCCCTTCTCCTCCTGCCCCCAATCCCTCCCAGCATCAGAGTCTTTTCCAATGAGTCAACTCTTCACATGAGGTGGCCAAAGTACTGGAGTTTCAGCTTTAGCATCATTCCTTCCAAAGAAATCCCAGGGCTGATCTCCTTCAGAATGGACTGGTTGGATCTCCTTGCCATCCAAGGGACTCTCAAGAGTCTTCTCCAACACCACAGTTCAAAAGCATCAATTCTTTGGCGCTCAGCCTTCTTCACAGTCCAACTCTCACATCCGTACATGACCACAGGAAAAACATAGCCTTGACTAGACGGACCTTAGTCGGCAAAGTAATGTCTCTGCCTGTGAATATGCTATCTAGGTTGGTCATAACTTTTCTTCCAAGGAGTAAGTGTCTTTTAATTTCATGGCTGTAGTCACCATCTGCAGTGATTTTTGGAGCCCCCAAAATAAGGTCTGACACTGTTTCCACTGTTTCCCCATCTATTTCCCACGAAGTGATGGAACTGGATGCCATGAGCTTCTTCTGAATGTTGAGCTTTAAGCCAACTTTTTCTCTCTCCTCTTTCACCTTCATCAAGAGGCCCTTTAGCTCCTCTTCACTTTCTGCCATAAGGGTGGTGTCATCTGCATAGCTGAGGTTATTGATATTTCTCCTGGCAATCTTGATTCCAGCTTGTGTTTCTTCCAGTCCAGCGTTTCTCATGATGTATTCTGCATAGAAGTTAAATAAGCAGGGTGACAATATACAGCCTTGACGTACTCCTTTTCCTCTTTGGAACCAGTCTGTTGTTCCATGTCCAGTTCTAACTGTTGCTTTCTGACCTGCATACAGATTTCTCAAGAGGCAGGTCAGGTGGTCTGGTATTCCCATCTCTTTCAGAATTTTCCACAGTTTATTGTGATCCACACAGTCAAAGGCTTTGTGATAGTCAATAAAGCAGAAATAGATGTTTTTCTGGAACTCTCTTGCTTTTTCCATGATCCAGCAGATGTTGGCAATTTGATCTCTGGTTCCCCTGCCTATTCTAAAACCACCTTGAACATCTGGAAGTTCACGGTTCACGTATTGTTGAAGCCTGGCTTGGAGAATTTTGAGCATGACTTTACTAGCATTTGAGATGAGTGCAATTGTGCGGTAGTTTGAACATTCTTTGGCATTGCCTTTCTTTGGGATTGGAATGAAAACTGACCTTTTCCAGTCCTGTGGCCACTGCTGAGTTTTCCAAATTTGCTGGCATATTGAGTGTAATACTTTCACAGCATCATCTTTCAGGATTTGAAACAGCTCCACTGGAATTCCATCACCTCCACTAGCTTTGTTCATAGTGATGCTTTCTAAGGCCCACTTGACTTCACATTCCAAGATGTCTGGCTCTAGATTAGTGATCACATCATCATGATTATCTGGGTCATGAAGATCTTTTTGTACAGTTCTTCCATGTATTCTTGCCACCTCTTCTTAATATCTTCTGCTTCTGTTAGGTCCAGACCATTTCTGTCCTTTATCGAGCCCATCTTTGCATGAAATGTTCCCTTGGTATCTCTAATTTTCTTGAAGAGATCTCTAGTCTTTCCCATTCTGTTGTTTTCCTCTATTTCTTTGCATTGATCGCTGAAGAAGGCTTTCTTATGTCTTCTTGTTCTTTGAAACTCTGCATTCAGATGCTTATATCTTTCCTTTTCTCCTTTGCTCTTCTCCTCTCTTCTTTTCACAGCAATTTGTAAGGCCTCCCCAGACAGCCATTTTGCTTTTTTGCATTTCTTTTCCATGGGGATAGTCTTGATCCCTGTCTCCTGTACAATGTCACGAACCTTCGTCCATAGTTCATCAGGCACTCTATCTATCATGTCTAGTCCCTTAAATCTATTTCTCACTTCTACTGTATAATCATAAGGGATTTGATTTAGGTCATACCTGAATGGTCTAGTGATTTTCCCTACTTTCTTAAATTTCAGTCTGAATTTGGCAATAAGGAGTTCATGATCTGAGCCACAGTCAGCTCCTGGTCTTGTTTTTGTTGATTGTATAGAGCTTCTCCATCTTTGGCTGCATAGAATATAATCAATCTGATTTCGGTGTTGACCATCTGGTGATGTCCATGTGTAGAGGCTTCTCTTGTGTTTTTGGAAAAGAGTGTTTGCTATGACCAATGCATTTTCTTGGCAAAACTCTATTAGTCTTTGCCCTGTTTCATTCCGCATTCCAAGGCCAAATTTGCCTGTTACTCCAGGTGTTTCTTGACTTCCTACTTTTGCATTCCAGTCCCCTATAACGAAAAGGACGTCTTTTTTGGGTGTTAGTTCTAAAAGGTCTTGTAGGTCTTCATAAAACCGTTAAACTTCAGCTTCTTCAGCATTACTGGTTGGGGCATAGACTTGAATAACTGTGATATTGAATGGTTTGCCTTGGAGACGAACAGAGATCATTCTGTCGTTTTTGAGATTGCATCCAAGTACTGCATTTCGGACTCTTGTTGACCATGATGGCTACTCCATTTCTTCTGAGGGATTCCTGCCCACAGTAGTAGATATAATGGTCATCTGAGTTAAATTCACCCATTCCAGTCCGTTTTAGTTCGCTGATTCCTAGAATGTTGACGTTTACCCGTGCCATCTCTTCTTTGACCACTTCCAATTTGCCTTGATTCGTGGACCTGACATTCCAGGTTCCTATGCAATATTGCTTTTACAGCATCGGATCTTGCTTCTATTACCAGTCACATGCACAACTGGATATTGTTTTTGCTTTGGCTCCATCCCTTCATTCTTTCTGGAGTTATTTCTCCACTGATCTCCAGTAGCATATTGGGCACCTACTGACCTGGGGAGTTCCTCTTTTGGTATCCTATCATTTTTCCTTTTACTTTGCTAGATAGAAGACCCATTGCTTTTGGTGAAAATGATATCTGTGACAATAGGGGGAAAATTACATGTCAGCTGAAGGTAGGACCCCAGTCCCTGTTCATTAAGCCCCTGGGACTTCTCCACCTGCTTCTTCTACCACCAGTGGCTCACAGTCATCCTGGGACAGACATCTGATTCCCAATATTTGGCAAGAAAGGGAAAGGAGAGGCTTGTTTCTTCTGATGTGATGGCATAAATATTTCAGTCCCCAGTGTCAGAAGTTCCAACCAGTATTGTTTTTGGTGTCTGGACACTCACTCAGCATTTACTCAAGTCGTGATTGTATCTTCAATCACAAGCATGAAAATAAGGGCATAGTGAAGCCAGTATTGGACTTCCAACTGCAGGACAAGGTGAGGCTGGCTGTGGCCACCTTTGCAGTTTTCCCTGCTGTTGTGAGTGGGATGGGAACTAGGGAGGTAGATTGACTGAGATGCATGAGGCTTCTAAGAGAACAATCCAACTTCCCAATGCTCTTCTGTTTTCTCTTTGCCTTGGAACCGGTGTTGTTGTTCAGTCACTCAGTCATGTCTGACTCTTTGCGACCCCATGGACTGCAGCACACCAGGCTCCTCTGTCCTCTGCTATCTCCCAGAGTTTGCTCAAATTCATGTCCATTGAGTTGGTGATGCCATCCAACCATCTCATCCTTTGCTACTCCCTTCTTTTGCCTTCAATCTTTTCAAGCATCAGGGTCTTTTCCAGTGAGTCAGCTCTTCGCATCAAGTGGCCAGAGTTTTGGAGCTTCAGCTTCTGCATCAGTCCTTTCAATGAATATTCAGAGTTGATTTCCTTTAGGATTGATTGGTGTCATCTCCTTATTTGACACTTGGAGCAGTATTCTGAAGTTATTTTCTTGGCTGTCATCTAACTTTGAAGTTAGATGTTCATAATGTATTAATTCAACTGATATTTATTGATTACTAACCACTTGGTAAACCTTGAGTTTATTACTTAGGAAAAAATGGTTCAAAGAAAGACTTGTACCCTCAAGATACTCCCAATATAGAATGACAGAGAAAGAACAAAGGTTGAGTGTAACACATGTTTAATAAGCATTGAGCATGTGCAGCAGTCCCAGACTGTAGACTGTGGTGCCTTTGTGAAACTTAAGGCACTTCAGTGTCATGGGGTGTGGACTGGGAAGGAGAGGAATGTTGAATAAACAGCCTACAACTCCCTTCTCACTCATTACTGGCTATATGACCTTGGGCCAATCATTTAACTTAGCTCTCTCATCTGTAAGTGGGGTAATAACCTCTTAAGGCTAGAATGAGTATTACATGAGGCAGCAAAGATAAAGAGTCATTTTGAAGGCTGTATTCAGATGCTGTGGTACCCAGAGTAGATAAATGGAACCAACATAAAAGTTATCCTACAGTTTATGTCTAGAGCACTGACTTCCCTGAAAGACATGTTAGAGAAAGTTATTGTAATGTCAGTCTCAAATCAGCACCTTCCTTGGATGACTGGCTATCCAAGTTTGTCTGGTTCTGCCTCAGTTCTAGCACAGAGAATTCCAAATCTGTGGACCTACCCTCACCACCACCCCACCTCCCCGAGTCCCAGGCAAGTTGGGACCGATGATCACCCCCGATCTCCACTGCTGGCTCTGCTGTCAGAATCCAAACATGTGGTACCTATCGTCTCAATAGTGAGTGCACATTTTATATTTTAGAGAATTAAATGGGACTATGGTTGTCATCTCTACCAGCTGGCTTCAGAGAGACAGCTCTCTCTACTCTGTACAGTTAAGGAAATGGACAGAGTGTGTAATGGTTTTGTTTTGCTTTTACCTAAACTCATAGTTGAAACATTTCTTCTATTTCTTTGCAAGAGTTCAGGTTTTAGTAAAAAAAAAAAAAAATATATATATATATATATATATATATATATACACACATACTTTGAGAAATCAATACAAGAATTGATCCAACCAGGTCAAGCTCTCCAGCTGACCTGATCTTAATGCATTGTGAAAGTTTTTCTATTTATTAAACTCATATAAGTCTAAGCAAAACCTACAAGAAATGGTGTTTAGGTATGAAAGAAATGAAGCTTAGGAGGCTAAATTTAGATAACACCTGAGTTGCTCTGCTGCTAAGTAGAATTTAATAGAGGTGCATCTCTGCAATCTTTATATGTGTCTGGCATGACAATTTATTTTGTTTGTCAGAAACGAATACTTAAGGGGGGTAAAAAGAGCTTTTGAATTGCAACAGGAATTTCATATCAATGAGGGCCATTTTGATTTAAAGGCTACTCATTTTTCATAGCAAGGGATAACTTATGTTTGGGGCAAGCCTGCTGCCCTTGCTTGGCCAGGTGGAAGTCTGGAATGCATTTTGGCCTCTTAAAACATGTATTCCCTGTTTGTGAGAATAGAGGTGACTTCTGCATGTCCAAGATGCCCAAGGACAGCTTTTTCCTCTTAAGCTCTGAGATGGTGTGATTGGACTGGTCCAGCCATGAACTAGGTGGTGAGTGGCTTGAACTGGTCTCCATGGGTTATACTAGAGAGAGAGTCATTACCCACTCAGTGAGACATGTTGGGCCAGTAAATGCCCATCTCTCGGGACTCAGACAAGTCAGCGTACAGCTCTACAAACACTGTCATCAGTAGGTCAGTACCTGCCACAAGATGTTGTGAGAACTGGCTAATATAATGGATAATATAATAAATGTAACCTCCTTGACACATGAAGAAGACACTTAGTAAACACAAATATCTTCACTATCATTATTAATTTGCTTTTTTTTTTTTTTTTTTAGAAAAAAGGGAATCACTCTTAAAAAAAAATTTATTTGGCTGTGCTGGGTCTTAGTTGTAGCATGCAGGATCTTTTGTTGTGGCTGTGAACTCTTAGCTGCGGCATATGGGATCTAGTTCCCTGACCAAGGATCGAACACAGGCCCCCTGCATTTGGAGTGCCAAGTCTGAGCCACTGGCCCACCAGGGGAGTCCTTAATTTACCTTTTTTTTAAAACTTCTCCCATTAGACTTTGATGAGCTTGAGGGTAGTTTCTTGATTTTACTTTCCTCTGTATCTTAGAAACTTAGCAGAAAGCCTAGTACACAATCAACATTAAATAAATGTATTTTGAATGAATGGAGAGATTAAGAAGACTGAATTTTTTAGGAGTGACCTCTTTCTCTGAGAAGTCACGTTCTCTTGAACTGACTACAGATCCTGACAATATGCGCTTCTGATTTTGCGTGCCTAGTATTCATTTGCCCTATTGCAATGGCACCTGGATTTTGCTTTGGGAAACTATTGGGTTGGCCAAAATGTTCATTGGGTTTTTTTGTAAGATGTTGCGGAAGATGTTTTGTAAGATGTTCCCAGTTCAGTTCAGTTCAGTTCAGTCGCTCAGTCATATCTGACCCTTTGCGACCCCATGACTCACAGCACGCCAGGCCTCCCTGTCCATCACCATCTCTCGGAGTTCACACAGACTCACGTCCATCGCATCAGTGATGCCATCCAGCCATCTCATCCTCCGTCGTCCCCTTCTCCTCCTGCCCCCAATCCCTCCCAGCATCAGAATCTTTTCCAATGAGTCACCTCTTCGCATGAGGTGGCCAAAGTACTGGAGTTTCAGCTTTAGCATCATTCCTTCCAAAGAAATCTCAGGGCTGATCTCCTTCAGAATGGACTGGTTGGATTTCCTTGCAGTCCAAGGGACTCTCAAGAGTCTTCTCCAACACCACAGTTCAAAAGCATCAATTCTTCTGCGCTCAGCCTTCGTCACAGTCCAACTCTCACATCTGTACATGACCACAGGAAAAACCATAGCCTTGACTAGATGGACCTTAGTCAGCAAAGTAATGTCTCTGTTCCCAGTAGGTGGCAGTTTTATAGGAGACTGTCAAGTAGCCCCAACCTTCTAAAGAAGAGAGGCAAGGGACTGACACAGGTCAGCCTTACTCTTTGTCCCAGAATCAAATCTTGACTAGGGTGACACAGAGATGGAAAATAGACACTTACTCACCCTGACTGTAACTTTCAGAGGCGGCCACTGCCTGGATTCCCAGAGCTGGCTCTTAAGCTTTTCCTTCATTTCTCTGAACTTCCCAATATCCCTCTAACAAATTGTCTGTTTGGCATGATCTCCATAGTTAGTTTCTGTTGCCCGCAACCAAAGAACCCTGAGTGAAAAAGAAGATTGGGATATAGGCGATGAAGCAGAAGCCCTGCCTGTAGAACATGGGCTCTGGGAAGGTGGTCCTTTCATGATTTGAGTTGGTAGGAGATGCACCAGGCGTGCTGGGCTGGTCTGGGCAGTTGGTAGACCAGTTCTCTCCTAAAGGACACGCACAATTGGAATGGTTCTGCTGAAGTCTGAGGCCAGCCGAGCAGACTATGATCATAAGAACATTAATTTGTCTCTATAAAGAAGAAAACATGCTTTAGCAAATTTGAAAGGTAAACAGTAGATGGCAGAATGTTATGTAATGCTCTCCAATGGCTGTGTTAGATCGAGTTTTAGTTCTTTGTAGCTGGTGAAATGAAACTGATTGCATCATCAGAAATTTTCTTCAGTGATACTGCTATATATTTGTATGTTAAAATGCAAAGGGCTCCCAGTCCCATATGTATTTGGGTTTACTCAGCAAGGCACTTACAATAGGTGCTCTGGCCTGCTTGGGTCCCCTGGGACTGAAGTTTCCAGTCTGGAATTGGGGTGTTCCTTATTGGATACACTGGTACTGGATAGAATTTTCTATCCATTCAACCACCATTTATGGTGTGCCCTCATGCAGCGTACTGTACAGCTGTAGACTTTGGGTGAATAGGAGGTGCAATCAGGAGACTCGAACATAACGCAGACATTTCATGGGGTTTGTACAGTCCCTTCCCTTGTGTTTGGGTAGGACCTGTGACTTAATTCCAACTGATAAAACAAAGGGAATTCAATGAAATGTCACTCCCTTGATTAAATTTATGTATATGTACACTATATATTGAGTTGGCAAAAATGTTCATTTGGGTTTTTCCATAAGATGTTATATATTTATATATATATACACACACATATATATATATAATGTTTATTCTTATATATATAGATATTATAAGTACATATTATACATGCTACTTATACTATTATAATTATGTAGTATATACATACATACTTATAAGTATATGTACTCATAATACTATTATATAATATGTATATGTTATAAATATGTATGCTGCTGCTAAGTCGTTTCAGTCATGTTTGACTCTGTGTGACCCCATAGACGGCAGCCCACCAGGCTCCCCCATCCCTGGGATTTTCCAGGCAAGAACACTGGAGTGGGTTGCCATTTCCTTCTCCAAAGCATGAAAGTGAAAAGTGAAAGTGAAGTCACTTAGTCGTGCCCGACTCTTTGCGACTCCATGGACTGCAGCCCACCAGGCTCCTCCATCCATGGGATTTTCCAGGCAAGAGTACTGGAGTGGGGGTGCCATTGCCTTCTCCATAAATATGTATAAGAAGCAATAATATACATGTGCATATATACAGATATATGTATGTATGCATATATACATTTGATTGTCATTATTTATAAAATAGTTACACTCTATAAAGGTGCTATAATTTATCAGTTCAGTTCAGTTCAGTCACTCAGTTGTGCCTGACTCTTTGTGACCCCATGAATCCCAGCACGCCAGGCCTCCCTGTCCATCACTAACTCCCGGAGTTCACTCAGACTCACATCCATCGAGTCCGTGATGCCATCCAGCCATCTCATCCTCTGTTGTCCCCTTCTTCTCCTGCCCCCAATCCCTCCCAGCATCAGAGTCTTTTCCAATGAGTCAACTCTTTGCATGAGGTGGCCAAAGTACTGGAGTTTCAGCTTTAGCATCATTCCTTCCAAAGAAATCCCAGGGTGGATCTCCTTCAGAATGGACTGGTTGGATCTCCTTGCAGTCCAAGGGACTCTCAAGAGTCTTCTCCAACACCACAGTTCAAAGCATCAATTCTTCGGTGCTCAGCTTTCTTCACAGTCCCACTCTCACATCCATACATGACCACTGGAAAAACCTTAGCCTTGACTAGACAGACCTTTGTTGGCAAAGTAATGTCTCTGCTTTTCAATATGCTATCTAGGTTGATCATAACTTCTCTTCCAAAGAGTAAGCATCTTTTAATTTCATGGCTGCAGTCACTATCTGAGGTGATTTTGGAGCCCAGATTTATAGGTAATGTAAATGTGGGCATATATACATAAAAATGTGTATATGTACATGTATGTGTACATATTTCCCCTAGGGCCAAAGGAACTGTGGTTCAGTATTCACTACTTCAGTATTCCCAGTGAATATTTGTGTATTACACATTTGTCTCACATAGATTATAATCTTAAGCCCTGAAAACAGCTTATCTTGGTAGATTCTGTTTTCTTTATTTTGCCAAAGAGAGAATGGGGTTCAGAAGTGGTAAGTGACTCGTCTTCGGCCACCATGTACCAGGTGCCAGTTGAGTTAAATCCCATCTGTGTTGTATTGTGCTGTGCTTAGTCACTCGGTCATGGCCTACTCTTTGCTCCCTGGCCTCAAAGCTGGAGCTTTTTGCACTGCTCTTTTTTTTTTTTTAATATTTATTTATTTACGTGGCTGAGTTGGCTCTTAGTTGTGGCATGCAGGATCTTCCACTATGGCACACAGACACTCTAGTTGTGGCTCAGGGGTTTAGTAGTTATGTCACGCAGACTTAGTTACTTTGAGGCATGTGGGATCTTAGTTCCCTGACTAGGAATCAAACCTACATCCCCTGCATTGCAAAGCAGATTCTTAACCACTGGACCACCAGGGAAGTCCCTTTGCCCTGCTCTCACCTGCCCTCTCCTGTCTGCATCCTCCAGTCGTCATCCCTGATATAAGATTGTTGAGGTAATATGTCAGAGCATTGCCTCATTGTACCTCAGCTGGAAATGTGTCAGGCAACTCAGATTTTTCTTGCTATATGCAGTCTTGCACAAACGTCACCCAGAGCGCTTCATGTATTGATTTTGAGGTTACAAAGAAATCTTAGCAAGTAAGCTAATTCACAAATACCCACAAGTAGTGAGGATTGACTCTGTGTGTTAATGCTAGTGGATGCATGGAGAAAACTCCCTTTGCTGGTTTTGAAGAAGGAAGCTACTATATTATGAGAGGGTCCTTTGGAAAGAGTCATGGCAAGAAACTGCCAGGCAGCCTCTAGGAGTTGGGAGCAGCTCTGACCAGCAGCCAGCAAGAAAAAGGACCTCAGTCTTACAGCTTTAAGGAGATGAATTCTACTAATGACCTGAGGGAGCCCGGAGTGGACTTTTCCTCAGCTGAGCCTCTGATGAGACCCAGCTTCAACCAGCAGCTGAATTTCCACTTGGTGAAGATGCTGTGTGCAGGACCCCACTAAGCTTTGCCTGGACTCCTGATCCAGAGATACAATTCGATAATTAAATTTACTTAATAATAAACTCAAGATTCTGAGTTTGCGATGCCTTGTTATGCAGCAGTAGAAAGACACGCAGGAAGAGAATGCTCACACCTTCTTAACAGGAGGACCTGAATCCTTGGTGAAGAAGCTTATCTTCTTCCAGGGATATTGGTGTGAAACCTGATTGTTGGGAACCCAAGTAACAGGTGTGATAGGGTCATTAGGACACGGCCCACAGAATGTAAGAGAGTCCTGAGGCCAGGCCAGAGGGATGCAGTCATTGGGCAGCTGAGAAATAAAGACATGAGGCACACCTGGGAGACCAGGTAACAATGGAGACGCCAAGGCTAAACCTATGGTACAAGCAAGCTATTAGCTGAAAAGATAAGATAGGTAGGTTCTGAGATGAAAGCATTTATGCAGCTTTGCAAATGTCTAGACTCACCCCATAATTCACTGTTTTCCCAGTCGCCCCTGACCCTGGGATGTCATGTTAGGGTGTTTTAAGTGTCAGGAAGTTTTCAGATCTCTGTGAAGGCACTATTCTGGTTGCCATGGAAGACAGCTTAGTGGACAGACGTGGGTGTGTTGCATCCTGATGTGAGTTGTTAAGCACATCAACCTTTCTGTTGACAGCAGTCCCCTTAGATGATAAATCTCCTTCCTCCGGCCAATGGGCACTTTAACTCTTTCCTGACACTAATTTCATAAGAAGGAGATGACAGCTGTGGGTAATGAGACTTGGAAACCATCCAAACTTTTGCATTAAGAGAAAATGACTTTCAGTTTATAATTGGTGCATTTCTAATTTACTTTAAAAATATGCATAAATATATACACATACACACAGAGAAACAAAAAAAAAATCTGAAACTGCATCAAAATATTACAGTGGTTGTGCCTGTGTGGGAGATATGGGAATGAATTTTATTTACTTTTGTCTTTTTAGCTTTTTCCTTTTGTTCTATACACAGTGCTTGTGGAATAACAAAAGGTTAAAAACTCATTATATATTGGGGGAAAAGAAAATTCTTTCTTAGAGGTCAGGCCCTTCTTTCAGTCATGCTCCATGGACAGTGGGTGGTGATGGATTTGAGTGTGGGCATTTGCCAAGGAGCCAGCGAGCATTCTGGTTTCAGAACTTTTGGTGCCAGTGAAATTAAATAATCTTAAATGTCACCTTCATAGACTCCCTCTTCCCTGCTCTGTCCAAGCTGAATCCTGCGGTTTTATTTTGTGTTTTGGCTGGGCTGGGTCTTTGTTGCAGCGCACGGGCTCTTCATTGCAGTGCTCCAGCTTCTCTGGTTATGGCACACAGGCTTAGTTGCCCTGCGGCATGTGGGATCTTAGTTCCCCAACCAGAAGTCGAACTCAAGTCCAGTTCATTTAACCACTGGACCAAGGTCATTAGATGTTTTGATTCCCTTTGCCTGGAATGCTCCTTTCTCCCTCCTTATAAACAGTAACTTCCTGCTCCTTAAACCCAACTCAAGTGTTGGCTCTTTGTGGATGCTCCCCCACTTAGAGGAGGCTGGGGCTTCGTTATGGGACCCTCCTCTGTGCTGCCTCAGCCCCACCACCCATCACAAGTTGTAAAGGCCCTGGCAGTGCCTGTTTTCCCCAGTGTGAGTAGATGTCTTTTGTATCCATTGCCAGTGTCTGTCACAGAGCTTGGGGGCACAGAGTAAAGTGCTCCGTAAGTGAGATAAATTTGAGCTTAGCTCTCATTTTCCCTCAGAGTTGAAAATGGAGCCCAACTGCGCTTGGCTCAGAAGTAACCCTAATAGGGTGAGAGCAAACATTGTGCAAAACCAAGATGGGTAGCCAGGGACTTTGCGTTCTGCATTTTTCACGCCCTAACTGGGGTGTGCATGCAAGCCTGAGGGGTAATGATTTACCAAGCTCATTTTCTAAGACTGTTATCCTTCATCTTGACACACTATTAGAATCATTTAATTATCACTATTTTGCCTTGTCATTACAGAGCTGCTGCGATCCATTATTTAGGGTTTTCTGCCTTCTACCTACCCAGTGGGGGCAGAAGTTGAGGTTTCCTGTGCACTTTGGGTATTGTAACTTCAGGCACACAGACTCCTGAGTGAAATCAGCAGGAGTCTGGGGGCAGGGGGAGTGGTTTGGAGGATCGGCTGGTCTCTGTTCTTCCTGAGAGCTGACTGATGCTCATGGTACTCTATGGTGTACTCTTTCCCATGAACACTCTAGGATCATCCCTGCTCTGGGATTCGGGTTGCTCTGCCTGCTGCACTTGTTCCCAAGGGTTTTGTCAAACCAGTTTCTTCAAACGATGCCTCTTAGAGGGATGGGCTCGAACCCCGATTTAAATTAGATCACTTACTGCTCCCATCATTATTATTATATTTCTGTAGGATTCTTTTGATTTCTAATTCTAAATGTAATACTATATATTTTCTTAATAAATCTGGAAATACAGTAGTGTTTAAATATCACACTAAATAATCCTACCATCTTCGCATTGATGATAATATATTTGGGGTATTTCTTTTCAGTTTTTCTTATGCATTTAATTTTTTCCTTGGTTTTTAATTGTATTACATAAAATTTCAAATACACTGAAAAGTAGAAAGTATAAAAAGTTCCTGTGTACTTACCACCGAACTCCAACAATCATTACCCATATATTCAGGCAAATAGTTATGAAGGAAAGCTTCTTTATAGAAAAGCCACAGATATAAGAGCAAGCAGGATGATAAACCCCGAGCAATCCCTAAAAATCATTAGAAAGTCACTGTTTTGCAGCTCCTAATGAAATAAGAGTTTGTCAATAATGATCAATAACTGCTGAAACCACAAAGTAACAGGATGATGGGGAATTTGATGATGGATGGATCCGAATGATACCACCTGAACCCACTGCTCAGTCTTAGAATCACTAAAAGTGGGGGAAATTTAGGCATATCTATGCAATAGACAATACCCAGTCCCATCCATGATGTGCTAACTTTAAAAAGAAAGTAAATCGCATGTAAATCTAATGATGCTTTTAAACCTAATTGACAGTTGTAGGAAATATGAGGTTAGAGGGGAATGTTAAACGTGATTTTAAGTTTGGATAAAGTCAGAGAAATCTAGAAAGTAGGAAATCCTAGCAGAAATTTAGAGAATATACACATAAATTGAATCTTTGAAAATACCTATGTAAACTCATTTGCTTATTCTTAAAAGGTTGATCACCATCTTTTCTTTTAAAAATTAGAGAATAATATCATGAACTTCCTCTATCTACCTTCAGGCTTCAGTACATCTCTATTTTATGTCTCATTAGCATACATTTGATGCAGAATTTGTAGAGATTTTTAAAAAACTGATTGTCACTGCCATTGCTGTTCCCCTTCCCATTGTCTTCCTTTGACGCCTTAATTATTATTTTCATAGATATTGTCTAAATTCTTATGAATCCACTGGAAAAAATATATCTCATGCATCTTTACTCAACATTTTTTAAGTCTACATTTTCATAGGCAACACTAGTCTATTCCATTTATTTTCTGTGTAATGTTTCCCTGTATGACTATATCATGATTAGTTATCCTTTCTCATGTTGATGGACATCCAGATTATTTGGAACATTTTCAAACAAGGCTCCAACTAAGATTTGTCAATGAACATCCTGGTGTTGACATTAAATGTGCAGAAGTGAGACTGCACAGTCAGAGGGTATGTGCATCCTCAGGTTTACCAGATGTTTCTGACACCAAGTCTTTCCTCTTTTAGTCTCTTGCATCTCTATTTGAAATTAAAGAATAGTGTGTTCAATTTTGATGAAAAGTTATTATAGTTTTTATATGAAGTACATTGATTTTACAGATATATCAGAGAAGAGTTTACATCTTTATGATATTGTTTTCTTATCTATGAATATGGTATATGCCTCACTATTTTTGAGGCCTTCCTTCATGTCTGTAAATTATATGTATGTCTATATATATGCATATACATATATATTTTTAATATATGTGTGTGTGTGTGTGTATATATATATATATATATATATATATATATATATATATATATCCCTGGAGGAGGGCATAGCAATCACTCCAGTATTCAAAGCCCTGGACAGAGGAGCCTGAGGGGCTACAGTCTATGGGGTCACAAAGAGTCAGACACGACTGAAGCAACGTGGCTCCTGTGCACACACACACACACACATATAAAGTTGTTTATATATTTAAATTATATATGTATAAATTCTCTCTATATATGTATGTTCAGTTCAGTTCAGTTGATTTGCTCAGTCGTGTCCGACTCTTTGCGACTCCACGAATTGCAGCATGCCAGGCCTCCCTCACTCAGACTCACGTCCATCCGGCCGTGATGCCATCCAGCCATCTCATCCTCCATTGTCCCCTTCTCCTCCTGCCCCCGTCCCTCCCAGCATCAGAGTCTTTTCCAATGAGTCACCTCTTCGCATGAGGTGGTCAAAGTACTGGAGTTTAAGCTTTAGCATCATTCCTTCCAAAGAAATCCCAGGGTGGATCTCCTTTAGAATGGACTGGTTGGATCTCCTTGCCGTCCAAGGGACTCTCAAGAGTCTTCTCCAACACCACAGTTCAAAAGCATCAATTCTTCAGCACTCAGCCTTCGTCACAGTCCAACTCTCACATCCATACATGAGCACAGGAAAAACCATAGCCTTGACTAGACGGACCTTAGTTGGCAAGGTAATGTTACTGCTTTTGAATATACTATCGAGGTTGGTCATAACTTTTCTTCCAAGGAGTAAGCGTCTTTTAATTTCATGGCTTCAGTCACCATCTGCAGTGATTTGGGAGCCCCCCAAATAAAGTCTGACACTGTTTCCACTGTTTCCCCATCTATTTCCCATGAAATGATGGGACCAGATGCCATGATCTTCATTTTCTGAATGTTTAGTAAAGCCAACTTTTTCACTCTCCTCTTTCACTTTCATCAAGAGGCTTTTTAGCTCCTCTTCACTTTCTGCCATAAGGGTGGTGTTATCTGCATATCTGAGGTTATTGATATTTCTCCCAGCAATCTTGATTCCAGCTTGTGTTTCTTCCAGTCCAGCATTTCTCATGATGTACTCTGCATAGAAGTTAAATAAGCAGGGTGACAATATACAGCCTTGACGTACTCCTTTTCCTCTTTGGAACCAGTCTGTTGTTCCATGTCCAATTCTAACTGTTGCTTCCTGACCTGCATACAGATTTCTCAAGAGGCAGGTCAGATGGTCTGGTATTCCCATCTCTTTCAGAATTTTCCACAGTTTATTGTGATCCACACAGTCAAAGGCTTTGGCATAGTCAATAAAGCAGAAATAGATGTTTTTCTGGAACTCTCTTGCTTTTTCCATGATCCAGCAATATATATTTAATTTAAATAATATGAACATTTATTTCTTGGTATCTTAAAGGTTTTCTGTGTCATGTGAATGGAATATTTTTTATTAAGTTTGAACTGTTTATTTTATTCCAGATATTTGCTGTTTTTATTCAGTCACTAAGTTGTGTCTGACTTCTTGTGACCCCATGAACTGCAGCACACCAGGCTTCCTTGTCCTTCACTATCTCCCAGAGTTTGCTCAAACTCATGTCCATTGAGTTGATGATGTCATCCAATCTTCTTATCTTCTGTCGCCCAACCTTCTTATCTTCTGTCACTCCCATCTTCTCCTGCTTTCAATCTTTCCCAGCATCAGGGTCTTTTCCAATGAATTAGCTCTTCATATCAGATGTGTATGGATGTGAGAGTTAGACTATGAAGAAAGCTCAGTGCCGAAGAATTGATGCTTTTGAACTGTGGTGTTAGAGAAGACTCTTGAGAGTCCCTTGGACTGCAAGGAGATCCAACTAGTTCATTCTAAAGGAGATCTGTCCTGGGTGTTCATTGGAAGGACTGATGCTAAAGCTGAAACTCCAGTACTTTGGCCACGTCATGCAAAGAGTTGACTCATTGGAAAAGACTGATGCTGGGAGGGATTGGGAAGGGGGGGCAGGAGGAGAAGGGGACGACAGAGGATGAGATGGCTGGATGGCATCACCAACTCGATGGACATGAGTTTGAGTAAACCCCAGGAGTTGGTGATGGACAGGGAGGCCTGATGTGCTGAGATTGATGGAGTTGCAAAAGAGTCGGACATGACTGAGTAGACTGAACTGAGCTGAACTGAACTGAATCAGGTGCCCAAAGTATTGGAGCTTCAGCTTCAACATCATTCCTACCAAAGAATAGTCAGAGTTGATTTCCTTTAGGACTGACTGGTTTGATCTCCTTGTAGTCCAAGGGGATCTCAATGTCTTCTCCAGCCCCACAGTTCTGGATATAACAATACTGTTGCTTTTTGTATATTGATCTTTATCCAGAAATATTGCTAAATTATTTATAATGCTAATATCTTGGTTGTAGACATTCTAGGTCTTGGAAGTTCTGTTTGTGTTATCTGTATCATTTGTAAAGACTGTTTTGGCTCTGCTTTTCCAATCTATAGATGTTGTGCATAATGTAATATATTAAATAATATTTATCAAATTACTGCATTATATCATTATTATCTTTATTGATGCCACATGTATTGTTGTTCTGTTAGCTAGAAGATCAAGAGAACAGTGATGAATAAAAGTGATGATTCTTTTTCTATTTCTGACAGCAGTAAGAATCCACTTATAATTTTACCTTGAAGCATGATTGTTGCAGGGGGTTTTGATAAATAACCTTATTGGGCTACAAAAATTCCTACTATACTTAGTTTGCTAAGTTTTTATAATGAATGGATATTAAATTTTATAAAATACTTGTTCAGCATCTATTATTATATGCTGTCTTAATTTTTTAATATAGTACATTACCTTAATAGGAATTCTGGTTCTGAAGCATTATTGGATTTTAGGGATAAACCTATTGGATTATGATGTACTATTATTTTTAGATCCTGATGGATCCAGCTTTATAGTGTTTGAAATTTTTACATCTTCAGTGATAAGTGAGAAGGCTTATAATTTTTCTCTTCTTATACTGTCCTGGTTTGATTTTGTTACTTTTCTTTTTGTTTTCTGGAAAAATTATATAAGGCAAAAGATATATGCTACTTGAACATTTGATAAAAATTTTCTAGTATTTTTCTTTTTGCCTTTAGTGTGAGTATTTCGGACAGGAAAAGCAACTTTGGTTGCCAATTCTGTTTTGTTTTGTTTTAGTTACTGGCTCATTGTGGTTCTTCTATTTTCTCTTGTTGTCAATTTTAGTAATTTAGGATTTCCTAAATCACTGCAGATGGTGACTGCAGCCATGAAATTAAAAGACGGTTGCTCCTTGGAAGAAAAGTTATGACCAACCTAGACAGCATATTAAAAAGCAGAGACATTACTTTGCCAAAGAAGGTACAACTAGTCAAAGCTTTAGTTTTTCCAGTAGTCATGTATGGATGTGAGAGTTGGACTATAAAGAAAGCTGAGCACTGAAGAATTGATGCTTTTGAACTGTGGTGTTGGAGAAGACTTTTGAGAGTCCCTTGGACAACAAGGATATCCAACCAGACCATCCTAAAGGAACTGAGTCCTGAATATTCATTGGAAGGACTGATGTTGAAGTTGAAACTCCGGTACTTCGAAGAGCTAATTCATTGGAAAAAACCCTGATGCTGGGAAAGATTGAAGGCAGGAGGAGAAGGGGACAACAGGGCATGAGATAGTTGGGTGACATGATGGTTGGATGGCCTCACCGACTCAATGGACATGAGTCTGAGTAAACTCTGGGCGTTAGTGATGGACAGGGAAGCCTGGTGTACTGCAGTCCATGGGTTCGCAAAGAGTTGGACACGACTGAGCAACTGAACTGAACTGAACTGAAAAAAATTAGACATTCAGTGGACATTTTTTGGTTTTTAGTATGTACGTGCTTTATAGTTTACATTTTTATTTTAAAAATATATATAACAGAAATACCCTGCAATCCAGAAATACCACTCTTGGGCATGTAACCCAAATATCTGAAAATGGGCTTTAAAAACATACATAAATATTTAAATAAGCTCTCTTCACAATAGCTAAAAGGTAGAAACAACCCAAATATCTATCAATTGATGGATGGATAGACAAAATATGATACATCCATACAATAGAAAATTATTTCTCCGTGGAAGGAACACATCTAAGTGAAAGAAGCCAGACACAAAAGGTCACATAGTGTGTGATTCCATGTATATGAAATGTCCAAATTAAACAAATCCATAGAGACATAAAGCAAAAAAAAATCTTATTAGGATTTTGATAGGTATTGCACTGAGTCTGTAGATCACTTTGGATAAAACAGTCATTTTAATAACATTACATCTTCAAACCATGAACACGGTACTGTCTTTTTAAAAAAATTAACTAATTGGTTAATTTTTCATTGTGCTGGGTCTTTGCTGCTGCACACAGGCTTCCTCTAGTTGTGAAGTGTGGGGGCTACTCTCTAGCTGTAGTGCTCAGGCTCCCGGTGTGATGTCTCCTCTTGTGGAGCAGGGGCTCTGGGTGCATGGGCTTTGGCAGTTGTGTCTCGCATGACCCAGAATGCAGCATCGGTGGTGGCATAGGGGCTAGTTGCTCTGTGGCATGTGGGATCTTCTTGGACCAGGGATCGAACTGTGTGTGCACATGCCTGCTAAGTCCCTTTAATCATGTCTGACTCAGCAAGCCTGTGGACTGTAGCCCACCAGGCTTCTCTGTCCATGGAATTCTCCAGGCAAGAATACTGGAGTGGGTTGCCATTCCCTTCTCTAGGGGGTCTTCCCAACCCAGGGATCAAACCCAGGTCTCCTATATTGCAGGCAGATTTATTAGTGTAGTGGTTCTCAGGCAGAGGACAGTTTTGCCCTCTGGGAAACACTTGTCAGTGTCTGGAGATGTTTTAGTTGGTCAGTCGGGCTCTGCAGTGTTCCACTGGCCTCTGGTGGGTAGAGCCCAGAGGTTCTGCCAGTGGTACTCCAGTGCACAAAGCAGCCTTCCACCACTAGCATCATCCAACTCAAATATCAGTGATGCCAAGGCTGAGAAACCCACAGTGGCTCCATCGCATGGATGTTACCAAGCATTATCTTTCCATCCTTTTGTTCTGTTTTTGGTTGTGCCATGTTGCTTATAGGATCTTAGCTCCCCAACTGGGGACTGGAACCTGGGCCCCAGCAGTGAAAACTCAGAGCCCTAACCACTGGACCACCAGGGAATTCCCCACTTGTTTTTATTAATTGAAATTTTTAGCTTAATCTTTTTCAAAATAGTTGCTTGTAGTCAATATTTAAAACAGATTGCCGATATATTTTTATCAATTTCTGGGTCCAACTTTGTTTCTTATGTTCTTCTGTATTTGTTATCTTTTTTCTGAAGTCCACCTTTGATAGTTCTTTAGAACAAGGATTAGTGGATATAAACTCTCTCAGTCTTGCTGTTCCTGAAAATATAATGGTGTTGCCTTCACTGCTAAATCATAGTGAGATGGATCTGATACATTAGATTCACAGTAGTTTCTCCTAGCATGTTGTTGACTTGTGTTCCTTATGGACGGCTTTTTTTTTTTTTGCAATTCTAAGTGTCACTTCTTTGTAGGTAGTAATCTTTTCTCTATGTCAGCTTTTAAGATTTTTCTTTATTTCTTGTGTTTTATGCAGTGTCGGTATGATGCATCTAGATGTGCATTTTATTTATTCTGATTACAGCTTTCAGAGGACCCAGGTTCCTTCAGCTTTGGAAGATTCTCCACGATGATTTCTTGTGACTTGTTTCTTATTACTGTCCTTATTCATTTCTGGGACTCCCATTAGATGCACATGGAACTTTTCAGTTGGTCATCCTTAAATCTTGCCTACCCTCATCTGTGTCTCTTTGACTTTAGTGCACTCTGGATGAGTTCTTCAGACTTACCCTGCTTGTGGTCCCGTTTGTTCTCCATGCTCATATGTGAGCCAGACATTCAGTGGCCAGTCATAGGCCGCATGCCCGCTCTAGGAGCTGAGGGTGGGCTTGGTCCAACCACAGAGCCTGAGGGTAGGCAAGGGAAGGAAAAGTAAAAGAATGCTGCTAACTCTCAAAGGGAGAACGACACTGGGCGGGTGGAAACAAGTTGTTCACTATAAATATGCTGTCCCCTTTTTCCTTCTTTTCACTGCCTCTCATCCCCCTTCCTCCTTGCTCTAAAGGGCTCAGCAAACTCTATTTATCGTTGAAGATCCTAATGAGTCAATCTTGGCTTCGTGTGATCTGTCTCTTGCACTGCATTATTGGCTAATTTTCTGTCTGACCTGCCAGACCATGTACTGTCAGCATCAAATACTGTGTCTTCTCCACACTTAGAGCAGAAATAGGATGTAGGAAGAACTTGGCTTCCAAAAGTAATAAAAAAATTGCAAAAGGAAATCATGTGAAAGTTTATTGTGTTTGTAAAGTTAAGAGGCTTCCCTGGAGAAAACATTGTGATGTTTAAGTTTGCCTCAAAGACCACTCTGTAGCCAGAATTGTAGAAATTACAGACATCCAGCATCCTAAATGTACAAATAGGTGGAGAATCTTTTGATGGTCATCCATCCAGAGGCACATGTGGCATGACCAAAAGATAGGTTGTCTGGAAGGATTTCCAGGTGACTTCTGACTTCCTGGAGCTTAGGTTTGAATGCCAATTTTAAATAGCCTTTACTTCCTAATTTTTATAGGCGGAGAAATCTGTAAGTCCTTTCAAACAACATAAGCTATAGGAGACCCTGTTTTGTCTGATGCTGTTCTTTCAGTGTCTAGAACAATGCTTGGCAAAGAGCAGGAGCTTAATAAATACATGTTGACTGAGTGAATAGAAATCTAGGTTGCCATCAAGGACATGAATAGCTATTGGTTGTGATGGATGTGGGGAATTGGTAGAAAGTCCTCATCACTTCCTTGACTAGTGAGGAAACAAAAGACTAATTGCTGTGCAGATGTCTGAGCATTCAAATCATTGTGCCTGAAAATCTCGGGAGGGTAACGGGTTGGAGAGGGTTCTGAGTTTCCTTGCTTGCTTTTGTCAAGGGTTTAGATCTATTTTAACAACCAGCTTCTATGACCATAGTATGTTAACCATGAGGCGATGGGTGAGACTATGGGTGTTAGTGAGCCCCTCTCTGAAATGGGGGTAACATGGTGTTGACCTCGTAAGGACTTTGGAGGGGTAGAATGAGGTGATGCATGAACATGACTCGGGGGCTGGTATGCAGTGAGCTATGTGCTTGTGTTGTGGGACTGAACTTAGTAATTGCTCTCATTTTAAAACAACACTCCTGGTGCCCAGATCTTTGGTTCTGGTGGTTGTGAATATGGGGAGAGGGAAGATACTTCCATTTTACTGTGTTTGTTACAGTTTGACAAACTCCAGAGTGCTTCAGTACGCCATGATGTATCTTGAAGTTGTTCCTCTATTAGGACATTCAGTAAATAGTTATTCTGAGTTTTCTCTGTGCCAGAGCTAGTGTAGGTACCAGGGCAACAATGATGAAAAACATACCAGCACTCATGGCATTTACAGTCCAGGGTGTGAGAGGGACAGGGAAAAAATAACCAGAATTATGATTATTTCCTTGCAGTGGTTCTGCATGTCATGAAGGTAGACTATAGGATACTATGAGGACATAACCTAGCTAAGTGTGGGACAGAGGGACCTTGGGAAAGGCTTTCTGGAAGAGGTGACATTTAACCAAATCTTTTTGAAGCATGTGTTTAAGAGTTGGTCAAGCAGACAGGGCAGGGAAGGGCTCAGGGAGAAGGTCACAGCTTCTGACCAGCATAGAGTTTCTTTCATTAAAGGCTCAGCAGGAGGACAGGATGAGAAGCCCAGAGAGCAAGGTGGAAAGTGGCAGGAATGAAGCCAGGGGTCAACTGTCTCAGGCCACCTTCATGTACCCTTTGTTAGCATTTTGTTATTATACTGGTCATGAAGAGCTATTTGAACAGAAACAGACTCACAGACTTAAAGAACTTATGGTTGCCAAGGGGAAGAATGGGGGAAGTTAGGGAATTTGGGACTGACATATACACACTGCTGCGTTTAAAATGGATAACCAACAAGGACCTACTGTATAGCACAGGGAACTCTGCTCAGTGTTATGTGGCAGCCAGGATAGGAGGGGAGTTCAGGGGAGAATGGATACATGTAAATGTAGTATGGCTGAGTTGCTTTGCTATCCACCTGAAACTATCACAGCATTATTAATTGGCTATACCCGAGGTCATCTGATGTGACATGAAGCAAGCGGAGGCTCTGTCTGTTTAACTCTGCAGCCATCACCAGGCATGCATGACAGCTTCAGAAGCTGCTGCATGAGACAGGAAGAATTTGGATCAAACTTGTGCAAAGAGAAACCCAAACCATTCCCATGCTTGTCTAGAGGAACTCTGGAGGCTAATCCATCACTGGGAGGTGGAAATGAAAACCCCACTGCTTATCTCCCAGAGAAGAGTCACACTCGGAGAGGCCCCCCGGGGTCTGGGGGTCTCCATGCCACACAGGGAGGGTGGGGTGTGATTTATTAGCATGTGCCCAGCTCTCTTGCCTTTTTGTCCTTTGAGCGGTGCTGGGAGCCAACCAAGCCCAGCTACTTTGCATGCTAATAAAGATTGGTGCATGTAATTATTCAGCAGTCACACCGTTATTCCTCAGAGATAAATCATCCCTGGTTTATTTACCCTTCTCCCTTCAAGTTATTTTAAGTTGCCTTTCAGTTCCGTTCAGTTCCGTTCAGTCGCTCAGTCATGTCCGACTCTTTGCAACCCCATGAATGGCAAATGCCAGGCCTCTCTGTTCATCACCATCTCCTGGAGCTCACTCAGACTCACGTCCATTGAGTCCATGATGCCATCCAGCCATCTCATCCTCAGTCGTCCCCTTCTCCTCCTGCCCCCAATCCCTCCCAGCATCAGAATCTTTTCCAATAAGTCAACTCTTCTCATGAGGTGGCCAAAGTACTGGAGTTTCAGCTTTAGCATCATTCCTTCCAAAGAAATCCCAGGGTTGATCTCCTTCAGAATGGACTGGTTGGATCTCCTTGCAGTCCAAGGGACTCTCAAGAGTCTTCTCCAACACCACAGTTCAAAGCATCAATTCTTCGGCGCTCAGCCTTCTTCACAGTCCAACTCTCACATCCATACATGACCAAAGGAAAAACCATAGCCTTGACTAGACAGACTTTAGTCAGCAAAGTAATGTCTCTGCTTTTGAATATGCTGTCTAGGTTGGTCATAACTTTTCTTCCAAGGAGTAAGCGTCTTTTAATTTCATGGCTGCAGTCACCATCTGCAGTGATTTGGGAGCCCCTCAAAATAAAGTCTGCCACTGTTTCCACTGATTCCCCATCTATTTCCCATGAAGTGATGGGACCGGATGCCATGATCTTCGTTTTCTGAATGTTGAGCTTTAAGCCAACTTTTTCACTCTCCTCTTTCACTTTCATCAAGAGGCTTTTAGCTCCCTCTTCACTTTCTGCCATAAGGGTGGTGTTATCTGCATATCTGAGGTTATTGACATTTCTCCCGGCAATCTTGATTCCAGCTTGTGTTTCTTCCAGTCCAGCGTTTCTCATGATGTACTCTGCATAGAAGTTAAATAAGCAGGGTGACAATATACAGCCTTGACGTACTCCTTTTCCTCTTTGGAACCAGTCTGTTGTTCCATGTCCAATTCTAACTGTTGCTTCCTGACCTGCATACAGATTTCTCAAGAGGCAGGTCAGGTGGTCTGGTATTCCTATCTCTTTCAGAATTTTCCACAGTTTATTGTGATCCACACAGTCAAAGGCTTTGGCACAGTCAACAAAGCAGAAATAGATGTTTTTCTGGAACTCTCTTGCTTTTTCCATGATCCAGCAGATGTTGGCAATTTGATCTCTGGTTCCTTTGCCTTTTCTAAAACCAGCTTTAACATCAGGGAGTTCACGGTATATGTATTGGTGAAGCCTTGCTTGGAGAATTTTGAGCATTACTTTACTAGCATGTGAGATGAGTGCAATTGTGCAGTAGTCTGAGCATTCTTTGGCATTGCTTTTCCTTGGGATTGGATTGAAAACTGACCTGTTCCAGTCCTGTGGCCACTGCTGAGTTTTCCAAATTTGCTGGCATATTGAGTGTAATACTTTCACAGCATCATCTTTCAGGATTTGAAACAGCTCCACTGGAATTCCATCACCTCCACTAGCTTTGTTCATAGTGATACTTTCTAAGGCCCACTTGACTTCACATTCCAAAATGTCTGGCTCTAGATTAGTGATCACATCATCATGATTATCTGGGTCATGAAGATCTTTTTTGTACAGTTCTTCCATGTATTCTTGCCACCTCTTCTTAATATCTTCTGTTTCTGTTACGTCCAGACCATTTCTGTCCTTTATTGAGCCCATCTTTGCATGAAATGTTCCCTTGGTATCTCTAATTTTCTTGAAGAGATCTCTAGTCTTTCTCATTCTGTTGTTTTCCTCTATTTCTTTGCATTGATCGCTGAAGAAGACTTTCTTTTGTCTTCTTGCTATTCTTTGGAAGTCTGCATTCAGATGCTTATATCTTTCCTTTTCTCCTTTGCTTTTCACCTCTCTTCTTTTCACAGCTATTTGTAAGGCCTCCCCAGACAGCCATTTTGCTTTTTTGCATTTCTTTTCCATGGGGATGGTCTTGATCCCTGTCTCCTGTACAATGTCATGAACCTCATTCCATAGTTCATCAGGCACTCTATCTATCAGATCTAGTCCCTTAAATCTACTTCTCACCTCCACTGTATAATCATAAGGGATTTGATTGAGGTCATACCTGAATGGTCTAGTGGTTTTCCCTACTTTCTTCAATTTCAGTCTGAATTTGGCAATAAGGAGTTCATGATCTGAGCCACAGTTAGCTCCTGTTCTTGTTTTTGTTGACTGTATAGAGCTTCTCCATTTTGGCTGCATAGAATATAATCAGTCTTACTATGGTGTTGACCATCTGGTGATGTCCATGTGTAGTCTTCTCTTGTGTTGTTGGAAGTGGGTGTTTGCTCTGACCAGTGCATTTTCTTGGCAAAACTCTATTAGTCTTTGCCCTGCTTCATTCCGCATTCCAAGGCCAAATTTGCCTGTTACTCCAGGTGTTTCTTGACTTCCTACTTTTGCATTCCAGTCCCCTATAATGATAAGGGCATCTTTTTGGGTGTTAGTTCCTTTAATGTGCCACATCTCAAGTTGAGTGGAAGTGCCAATGACGGTAGCTTTTCAGGTGTCCCTGGTGATGAGGCTTCCTCCGGCCCTGTCTGCCTTTGTGAGGGGCTCTGTCAGCACCAGCACCTGCCCCTGGTTCCTCACCTTTGCCCGGTTGCCATGCAATACCTGTGGAAGCACGGGTGACAGGGTGAGCTGGGTCAGTGCCTGGACCTCCTGAGCAACTGGTTGTTGGGAACTTTTGACATCCTATGTGGTGGTGGCTTAGTCACTAAGTCATGTCCAACTCTTTGAAACCCAGTAGATTGTAGTCTGCCAGGTTCCACTGTCCATGGGATTTCCCAGGTAAGAATACTGGAGCAGGCTGCCACGTCCTTCTCCAGGAATCTTCCCGACCCAGGAATCAAACCTCGGTCTCCTGCATTGGCAGGTGGCCTCTTGCATCGCAGGCCGATTCTTCGCAGACTGAGCCACCAGGGAACATCCTGGAGCGGTTTGAATTGGGACTAAGACGTATTTCAGTTCCTACTCCTTATGGATAACGTTGTCCTTCTTTAACCAAAAGAGTCACAGGGATTAGTCAGTGGGACCTGCTCCTTCTCCAAGGGCATGTATTAATACAGGGACCACCTCTTCCCCCCAGGACCCTCTTCTCTCATCCCATTCTTTTTGCCCACTTTTGTACACTTTGCACCCCAAATGTGTAACCACCACTGAGGAGTAGGTCACACTTCTTCAGTGGAGTAAGGATACATCTCTGCTTCTGCAGCCACTGACCTGTGTCCTGGGAGGGCATCTCCCATACTGCCTTGTATCCTTTGTGCAATCACCAGAAACAGTAAGTTCACGATTTCCTTGTTATCTCAGCTCTTGGGTACTTCTGTGATGAACAAATGTTTGACATTAGCACATGCATCTTTTTTGACTAGCAGCAAAGTTAAAACATTCAAAGACAATGGAGAGAAGGCAGTCATCATGAGGTCTTGAAGCCATGAGGCAAGCAGGAGGGGAGGCTTAACTTTATGCTCTCTGGCCATCCCAACAAGGGAATGGAAGAGCTGAGGCACGTGGGGGTTTGGGTGGGTGGACAGAATCACTTTATCACTCCCCTGGAATGCAAGGAATGAGAACCCTTGCTTTACTCACCAGCAATTCCAAAGAGCTTAGAATAGTTGAGTGGGAACGCAGTAGGTAGCCAGAAAATGTTTGTTGAATGCATAACAAATCATCTTGCCTTTTCCCTTTATGTTCATATCTTGCTTGGAAATTTACACAAAAGCATAAAACATATACAGGTGAGAGATGCAGTCAGTTTAAACACATAGTTTGTCTGAGAAGATGGGGGTGAACTACAGCCCAGACCGTGGTCCCTGTTGCCCCCAGCCTTCAAGCACTATCCTGCTTCTCCCTTAACAGAAAGCCCAACCTCTGATTTCCCTGGTGCTCTCCCAGTGAGTCATGATGGAGAGATGATTGAAAACAAAGCCTGAGTAGGAGGGAGTCAGTCATTAAAAATGTATTTTCTCTGGGAGTTTGTTTTTAAAACTTTGGGCCAGAAAATATGTACGGGAATGTTTGGCTTTTAATAATTAAATCTTGCATTGTTTTAATTTTCTTCAGAGTGTCTCTCCGGAGGAAAATAAAGTTGCAAATCCAATATTTATGTCTTTCCTAAAGCATTAGTTGCCAAACGAAATGAGTTTTGCTATTTTTTTTTTCCTCAGTGGTTGATTTGTCTCCAGAGGGATCCCTTTGCATTTGCAGGAAGGGCTAATGTTCCATGAGAGCGGGGAGGAATCATTGGTACAGGGGAACGTGGGTGTGGGTGTTCTTCATTTAGGAGGATGTGGGATTTCGAGTGTGGTCCTCCTTACCCCAACCCCACCCCTTAGGTTGCTGGCGTCTTTCCTTCCCCTCGTCCCACTTCACAGGCCCCTTTCAGCAGGGAGCAAAGACCGAGCGCTGTGTGCAAAATCAATTATTTGTCTGAACACTTGAGGCAGCCTCTCCCTGCCCCCTCCACCAGCCTACCCACAAGGGGGATGTCCAGGCATGTGAAATGTGAGTAACACCAAGCACACTGAATCGAGCTTTGGATTTTCTAAGACCTTTCACTTCCCAGGCAACATGAACCCCATCGTGGGGTACTCTCCTTCCAGCCCCCAACAGTGGCACCCACATCTGGAAGCATCTCAGAACCAAGCAAGCCCTGTTTAAGCTGAGAGGGGAAGGTGGGGCCAGGGGCTCTGCTGCGTACGCTGGGAACTTATGCCGCAGCCGTTTCAGGAGATGAGCTTCTGTAATTGCTGCTTCTGCAGTGTCTGACTTTCCAAGTCATTGTTTTGTAAGGGCCTGGCATGGGGGTGCTTTCTCACCATGCTGGGGCACCTCAGGCCTCCAGTGGTGAATGGCAGTGCCCCTCCTAGACGCAGTTGAACCTGCATGTGGTTTAGTGACTACAGAAAGTGTGGGGTCCTTCCTGGATGGCTAACACCTCTGCTTGCCACGTGCAAGGCCCCTGGGGAGTAGCTGAGAAGGCCTAATATTATGCCTTCCCCCAACACGCTGGCTACAAATGCAGTGTTTAAAAGCACAGTTGTTAAGCACCCCAGGGAAGATACAGCTGGCATTCAGCACTGCTCTCTGGTTCACTAGCATTGTATCCTTGGGTAGAAACTATACCTTCTACGAACATCAGTAGCCTCTTCACTTGCTCAGGAAAGACATGGGTACTTTATTGGGATCCTGCGAGGATTGAGAAGACCCATGTAAAGGACACGACACAATACTTGGTAATAAGAAGACACTCAACAAGGATTTCTTAGAAAGGAAGTGTAGGAAGGAGCACTTATAATTATAGTTCAAAATTATGTTTGAAAGAATGTATTCCATGAACAAAAAACCAAACCAGAGTCTGTAACAGTGTCTGAGAGCAGATCTTGAGAGGGTGGGATGATTTGCGAGAATGGCATTGAAACATGTGTACTATCATATAAGAAACGAAGTGCCAGTCTATGTTCAGTGCAGGATGCAGGATGCTTGGGGCTGGTGCACGGGATGATCCAGAGGGATGGTGTGGGGTGGGAGGTGGGAGGGGGCTTTGGCATTGGGAGATCGTGTGCACCTGTGGCTGATTCATGTTGGTGTATGGCAAAACCAATACAGTATTGTAACGTAGAATAAAGTATTAAAAAAATAAATAAATAAAACAAAATCCAGTGTAACCACGTGGACCTGGGATCAAATTCCAGGTCTGTTACTTAATACCATCTGTGACCTTGGGAATGCTTTTTCTAAGCATTAGTTTTGCAGTCTGTAGATGGGGGCACTGCTGGACACCTCAGAGGAGTTTTTAAGGATTATTAAGTGAATTCATCAGGGTAACCAAAGTGCCACATGGAAAATTATTATTGTTTTTTTGTTGTTGTTGAAAGTGGGAATGGATAAAGGAGTTTGCTACCTAGGCTCACCAATCCTTATGCTTCCTGCTCTCTGGGATCCTTCTGGAGTCTTTCTTTCCTAAAAACCTGAAGTAGTCAGATTGGACCTGGCTATATGAAGAGAGACACACATTTCCTCCTGAACTTGAATTTGCCTGACTTCATTCATTCATCTGATTTCATTTGTATCAATATATTCATTATAACTTCATTCATTTAAAAATTGTATGGACCTATGTGCGTGCTCAGTCATGTGACCTCAGTTTCTATCTTTGTGACTCCATGGACTGTAGGCCACCAGGCTCCTCTGTCCATGGGTTCTCCAGGCAAGAGTACTGGAATGGGTTGCCATTTCCTCCTCCAGAGGATCTTCCCAGCCCAAGAATCGAACGCAGGTCTCCTATGTCTCCTTTGTTAGGAGGCGGATTCTTAACCACTGAACCAACTGCTGCTGCTGCTGCTGAGTCACTTCAGTCGTGTCCGACTCTGTGCGACCCCAGAGATGGCAGCCCACCAGGCTCCCCCGTCCCTGGGATTCTCCAGGCAAGAACACTGGAGTGGGTTGCCATTTCCTCTCCAGTGCATAAAAGTGAAAAGTGAAAGTGAAGTCGCTCAGTCGTGTATGACTCCTAGTGACTCCATGGACTGCAGCCCACCAGGCTCCTCCACCCATGGGATTTGCCAGGCAAGAGTACTGGAGTGAGGTGCCATTGGGAAACCCTGAATGGACCTAGAGATCGTCATTTTAAGTGAAGTAAGTTAGACAGAGAAAGACAAACATATGATATCACTTATATATGGAATCTAAAATGTGATACAAATGAATCCATATACAAAACAGGAACAGACTCATAGACATAGAAAAGGAACTTACGTTACCAAAGGGGAAATGGGGGGGTAAATTAGGAGCATGGGATTAACAGATACACTACCATATGTAAAAATATGCTATGCTATGCTAAGTCACTTCAGTCGTGTCTGACTCTGCACGACCCCATAGACGGCAGCCGACCAGGCTCCTCTGTACATAATATAAAATATTATAAATTATATATATTATATAAAGTAATATAAAATAATACACTATCATATATAACATAAACAACAAAGATTTACTGTACAGCACAGGGAATTATAGTCAATATCTAATAATAACCTATAATGACAAATTAGCTGAAAGATATATGTATAACTGAATCACTTTGTTATTCACATAAAGTTAACACAACACTGTAAATCAACGATACTCCAATAAAAATATGTATGAGCAGATGGAGCATCAGGCACTGTCCTAGATACTGGAGATGAAGGACAGAAAGAGACAATGCCTCCTCTCACATACGGCACAAGTCCTAAACTTCCATATAGAGAAATTCTTTTGAGAGTCTAATAAAAGACTCAGCTTCTCTCGCAAGCAGTGGGGCATGAGAGAAGAATCTTCACAGACACTTAGTTTTTCATTGCAAGCCATTACTAGACCCAGCTGCCTCCAGCTTAATCTGTGCCTTTCATCTAGTTCGATTCCTTTGCACCTGCCATTCTGAGGGAGGTAGCATCCTGGCGCTTTAAGAAGCTGAAGCCCCAGCCACTCCAACTGCTTATTTTCCAGTTTCCAGGAATCAACATATTTCACGGACACCTCCGATTGACACACACAGATGCATGTTCATCCCCTCTTCACACACACAGTACCTGCTATTACTCAGTCCAGTGGTATATCTGATGCAGGCTGGGCTGCTAAAAGTGTGGCATATATTTGTACAGACTGGATTTGAGAGAACATCAGTTCTCTCTGAAAGAAGAATATATGAGATGAGCAGCTTGAGAGCTTCCAGCATTTCAAAGAAACAAGTCTGTCATGATTGAGAACAGACCCTCTCTTTCACGTAGAAGAATATATGAGAGTCAGAGAGAGGGCATAGTCATGGGGGCACTTTTGGTAGTCTTTGAGCCCCTTATTTAAAATTTGTTTCTGAGATTGGGCTGAATTCTTCTCCCACCCAGAGTTTGGGTCTTTGGCCCCATAAAGAATTCCATGAGTCAACACATTCTACTTGCGTTTAACCTCATTCAAGTTGAGTTTCTGTCACTTGCAACCCAAAAACCTTGATGAATGCATATCTGTGGATCAGTCTCCAGCAAGAGACAGATTGGAAAATGTGATTTTATGGCTCAGTGGTATCAGGGTCTGGAGAGAAGAGGCCCAGGGTGCTGTGGGCACCAACTCAGAGTCCCGTGCAGAGCAGCTCCACAGTGTCCTTTCCAGAAGAGGGAGGGCTGGCCCTTCTGCCCTTCAGTGAGTGAGAGTGAACTTAATGGAGATGAACCAAGCTGGCGGCATCCACTGGCAGAGTAATGAAGATTTAAGAGAGATTCTCGTGGTGGGAGGTGTTATCGTTCATTTCCCCCGACCTCCCCAGGTGTCTCTAGGAAGACAAATGGTCGCTCCTGGCCTGTGAATGTCAATCACAGCATGAATCCATCTCCTGTCCTCATCCTCCCAGGTCCCCTCCCGACGTTCCTGTTTAACAGCCAGCCTCATTAGTGGGTCATGTCAGGTAACCTTCCTGCTGCCTTCTTCTGAAGGGAAACCTTGTCTCCTTCACTCAGGAGCTGAAATCTCCCTGACAGCTGCTGTCTCACTGTACACATATAATGTTCACATAAGGAGGCCCTCAAACTAGTCACTCCACTTATGAAGCCCATACCGTGGGTCGGTTTCCTTTTATACATCATCTCCTTCATTCTTTATATCAGCCTTGCAAAGTCAGAATTGCTGACAAGCACCTAAGAGGTTGGGGCCCTTGTCCCAGAGACACTGGATCTCTAACTGGAGCCTGTTTGAATCCACTGGAAGGCAGAGATCTCGTTTAGCCAACAATGAATCTTCAGAACCTCGGTCAGCTCCTGGCACATTGCTGGCTTTGGGTAATGTGGGCTGACAGAGGCATCATCCATGTATCTGAAGATACATGTGAGAGATTGTAAGCTCCCAGGAACTGTCTATTCTCATCTCATCTATTTTCAGCAACTCATGTTGTTCAGTTGCTAAGTTGTGTCCAACTTTTTGAGACCCCATGAACTGCAGCATGACAGGCTTCCCTGTCCTTTACCATCTCCCAGAGTTTGCTCAAACTCATGTGCATTGAGTCAATGATGCCATCCAACTATCTCATCCTCTGTGGCCCCCTTCTACTCCTGCCCTCAATCTTTCCGAGCATCAGGGTCTTTTCCAATGAATTGGCTTAGGTGGCCAAAGTATTGGAGCTTCGTGAGTTTAGAATTAATGACTAGATGACTCTTGATCTGGCCCTATTCTGCCAATTGGCTGGTGAGGGAACTGAGCCCAGTGTCACACAGTGTGTAAGGGTTAGAGTGAGGTTTGGCATCTGTGCTTTTATCTGTGGCTTCCATTGGTCTCTATGTTGGGTGTGGGGACGGCCAACTTCTTCTGCTGGTGCCCTTGACAGGGCCCCTTCATTTGTCTTCTTTCTGGCCTTCTGAGGCTGCAGGCCTAAAGAAGGGGAGGAGAGACTTTGCTGAGGCTGCTGAGACAACACAGGTTACGATGTAGCCCTAATTGCCTGTATTATACACATGGCAGGCCTGGCACACAGGTGCTCCTGAGGCACTTCCCTAATTAATCTTTTCTTCTCCGATTAAGGCTCCCATCCTGCATAGGCTGTGGTGGGGAGGCTTGGGGCGCAGGATGTTTTCAAGAGTTCCGCGCGATAGAGTGAGTGGAGGGATTTGGGGTTAACCATGCTTGTATTATCTGAGACACGATCGCTGTGTGGTCTGGAACATCTGAAACAATATGGAGCCCATTGTTGGCTCTGTGTCCCTGGGGACCCCCAGCATTTGTGGGATCATTGGCAGTGGTTGAGTTAGTGCATCAAGCAGGGAAGGGCTGTTGCTGCCTTTACAAGACCTGGGAAGGTCAGAGGAGACTAGAGAGGCCTCTCTGGCTTGGCAGATGCAGGGAAAATATTGACGTATGGTGTGTGTTAAGTTTTCCCTCATTAATCAAATACATATTTATTGTGAACCCATCCTGCACCAGGTCTTGTTCTTGGAACTGGGGTGCAGCTGGGGGAGGGGCACAGGAGACATGCCCCTGGACTCCTGGATCATTTGATCTTGAAGGGGAGACAGTGAGTAATCAAATTATCATGGAAATGAGTGCATAATTGCAGAGTAAGAGAGATTCTCTGGAGGCAAGGGACAGTTTATTAATTTGATTTAGTAAACACTTACATAGCCCTTACCATGCCTGATACTATTTTAAGAACTTTAATAATAGTAACTCATTTAATCCTCACAGTAGACCTACAGAGTAGGTATCATTATTTATTACTGTTAATATCTACATTGTATGGATGAGAAAACCGAGGCTCAGAGAGGTTAAGTCGCCCACGGTCATGTTGTTGTTGTTCTGTCACTAAGTCCTGTCTGACTCTTTTGCGACCCTGTGGACTGCAGCACACCAGGCTTCCTTGTCCTTCACTGTCTCCCAGTGTTTGCTCAAATGCATGTCCATTGACTTGATGATGCTGTCTAACCATCTTATCCTCTGGCACCCCCTTCTCCTTTGCCATCAATCTCTTCCAGGATCAGGGTCTTTTCCAATGAGTCAGTTCACATCAGGTGGCCAAAATATTGAAGTTTCAGCTTCAGCATCAATCCTTCCAGTGAATATTCAGGATTGATTTCCTTTAAAATTGACTGGTTTGATCTCCTTGCAGTCCACAGGGCTTTAAAGGGTCTTCTCCAGCACCACAGTTGAAAGCACCAATTGTCTGGCGTTTAGCCTTCTTTACGGTCATACAGCTAAATAATGAAGCTGGGATCTACACCCTCACAGTCTTGATTCAAAGTTCATGCTCTAATCCATTCAGGGTACCCTCTCTCTGCAGAAAATATATCCCAAAGGAATTGGTCTCTGCATCAGAAAGACTCCCTTGCAAAGTGACATTTGGGGTTATATTTGAAGAAGGAGGACTTGTTAACTAACAGAGAAATAGCAGTGTGGAAGAGGGCCTTACAGCTGGATGGCAGGTTAGAGAGACAGAAAGGTGTCCATTGAGGTTCTAGGTGAGCTAAATCTGGGAAGGTAAACTGGACTGAACCTTACAGGGCCTTAAAGGCCATAACGAGGATTTTTTTGGTCTTTGCTTAGTCAGTTGTGTCTGACTTTTGTGACCCCATGGACTGTAGCCTGCCAGGCTCCTCTGTCCAAGGGGATTCTCCAGGCAAGAATACTGGAGTGGGTTGCCCTTGCCTTCTCCAGGGGATCTTCCAGAGCCAGGGATCAAACCCAGGTCTCCTGCATTGCAGGTGGATTCTTTACCAGCTGAGCCACCAGGAAGCCCTTTTGGTCTTTGCCTCCACAAAAATGAGGATGCATCAAAAGGTGGTAGGTGATTAAATTTTATTCTTGCAAAATGTTGCTGTGAATCTGTAAGTCCCTGTGTATCTACAGGACCTAGTGCCTGGCACGTTGGAGACGTTCAGGGGTGATGATGGTGTCGATGATGACAACAGCAACGGGAATAGTAAGAACTGTTGTCTCCCTGAGCGCTTGTGCAAGACTGGCACCTGCTAAAGCCTTTATCATCAGGATCTCATTCGGTTCTCACAACCTCTTCCCGTGAGATTAGGAACAGTGTTACACCGTCTTGCACACGGGTGCTCTAAAGCTAGCTTAGAAGGTCTAGTGGTTGGTTGACATTACGTGACAGGTACCAGCAGCACCACTTACTGAGCCCAGCCCTGTCTGTTTCCAGGTGCTGGCTTATACCCATGATGATGACTTCCTATCATGAGAGAGGAGGAGGCAGGGCATTTGGGAGCCTCTCTGCTAATGGTTAGGCTTCCCAAGTGCTTCAGCGGTAAAGAATCTGCCTGCCAATGCAGGAGACGCTGGAGATGCAGGTTTGATCCCTGGATCAGGAAGATCCCCTGGAGAAGGGAATGGCTACCCACAGCAGTATTCTTGCCTGGAGACTCCCATGGACAGAGGAGCCTGGAGGGCTCAAAGAGTCAGACACGACTTAGTGCCCGAGCACACACACTTGCACTGCTAATGATCATGTCGCTGCCCAGTGAGTCTTCATGGAGTCTTATCTCATAGCAACCAGGGAGTTAGACATTATTGGCCCTATTCCATAGGTTAGGAAATGGAGGCTCTGATACATTGCCCCAAACCACATAGTTCCTAAATAGCAGAGGGAGAATTTTAACCAGGTCATCTGGCTTCAAGAAAGCCAATGATTACTTATATAAAGAAATTGCCCTGACTCCTTCTGGTCTAAATCTCCAGACCTTCTTCATGCTGCTTTGTGCTTGACTATCTACCCAACTGCTTTCCCCCTGGCGTTTCCATGCTGCAGAATCCCATTGTTTTAAAGTACTGAGCATTCATGTTCTTCAGGGGAGGCAGGGCAGCCCCCCCACTCAAGGAGGTATCTTGATTAGTCTCTAAGACAATCCTTGTAATGAATATTAGTGGCCCATTTAAGAATGGTGGCTGTGACTTTATCCTGGCCAATGAAAGGTGAGGAAAAGTCTGCTGGATCGGGGGAGTGGAAAAGGTTTTTCCTAGTTTTAGAGGGGAAATCAAAGCTTCTGTGCAGTTAAATTAACCAACCCTGAACCAGCTTGCCTCTGGATTTCTTCTTGTATGTCATTGTAAGCTTTTTATCTGATGGTTTAGATGGTAAAGAATCTGCCTGCAATGCAGGAGACCTGGGTTCAATCCCTGGGTCGGGAAGATCCCCTGGAGAAGGGAATGGAAACCCACTCCAGTATCCTTGCCTGGAGAATTCCATGGACAGAGAAGCCTGATGGGCTACAATCCATGGGTTTGCAAAGAGTCAGACATGACTGAGTGACTAACACTTTCACTTTGAAACCATGTGGAGTTAATTCTACCGTTACCGAGGCCCAAAGTATCCTTAACTGATATACTCTGTTTGGGATGAATCCTTGGTGAACTTTGAGGGAGTGAGGACAGAGAAGGAGCAAGGCAAGGAAGTGAGCCAGGGGTCTAAGCACAGAGGAGATGAAGGGGGCCCTCCTTGCCCTTTAAACTCTAATGGCTGGTGGAGCCTACTCTTTTTTACAAAAGAAAATTATTTGTTTATATGGCCTCACTGGTCTTAGCTGTGGCATTCAAACTCTTAGTTGTAACATGTTGGATCTAGTTCTCTGACCAGGGATCGACCCCAGGCTGATCACTGGAGCATGGAATCTTAACCGCTGGAGCACCGAGGAAGTCCCCTGTAGAACCCACTCTTGTTTCACGCCTGCTATTTTTGAAATAAACAGTGTTTTCCTCATCTGAGCTAATGTGGGTTTTGGTCCCCTGAGTTCCTCATCTTGCTCCCTCTGTGTTTCCAGGGAGGGTACCTCCCTTTCCCAAAGCTGCCTCTTTTAAGGTTCAAAAAGCTGACACTGGTTGATCTGGAAAATTCTAGCTTTTCAATTCTTTTTGATGGTGCACTCTGTGCGAAGCTATGAGGCATCCTGTCTGCTCAGCTGTGTGAGACTTTATAGGTTAACTCTTGCTCTGCTTCCTCATGGTCTCAGTGTGTGCTCAGCATCACAGAGAGACTCACTGAGACCCCGGTCCCTGTCACCTGGCAAAATGGCTCCATTGCACCTAAGTCACTAAGGGCTGGAACTCTGAGGGCTCAACCATTGGGCAATGAACCAGGGTGGTGTGTCTCTGTTTTAGATGCAATACCAAAAGCTCCAGAGGTGCTGACCTGCTTATTAGAAGTCCGGGGGATGCCCAGAGGTCCACTTTGTGATGGATTAGCTGTGCCCTTCAGTGACCTCTCTGGAGGGGGTGTGAGAGACGCTCTGACAGAGCTCAGGTCTGCTGTCACATCCAGCATTTCAAGAAGCTCACTCTGAGCTCTTTTAACTACTTAGGAGGTAAAGAAAGACAACCAGTCTCCAGTTTATGGTTCCCAGAAATTCACCAGGTTGGCCTGAGGAGCTTTTACACCCATGTGTACTCTTACCTCTCAACTCAGAGCCTTTGTTGAGCTCTCTGTCTCTTTAAAAAACAGACAAACAAAACAAAAAACACATGCTATTTATTTATTTAGTGGCGTTGGGTCTTAGTTGCAGCACGCAAGATCTTTGTTGAGTCATGCAGGATCTTTCGTCACGGGGTATGGGCTCTCTGGTTGTGATGTTCAGGCCCCAGACTGGTGGGCTTCAATAGATGGGCTCAGTTGCTCTGTGGCATGTGGGATCTTATTCCCCGGCCAGGGGCTGAACCTGTGTCCTCTGCCTCACAAGGTGGATTCTTAACCACTGGACCACCAGGGAAGTCCCTTGAACTCTCTCTTGACAGTGGCACTAGGGACTGTCTTTAATCTCCGCAGCAGCTCTCAGTAGACATACGTGGGATAAACTGCACCAATATCCCTAGCTGGTCACCCTTCTCTCCATCCATGCCTTTTGCTGTGTAACTCTGCAGTCCCTTTCTACCCTGAATCTGGGAGCAGCCATGTGACTTGCCTGCTTTCACCTGCAAAAAGGATGGCGTCCTGATTCTGAGACTAGACTTCAAAAGGTTCTGCATGTTTTGGTTCAGCTTTGAGTGGTTGCCATCACCAGGTGAAGAACATGTCTGGACCAGAGCCTGGTTACAAGAAGTAGGTATGAAGGTTGTGGGATAGAGTCACACCCAGCTCAGGACTGCATTGACGGACCAGAAGTTGACCAACCCCAGGTACATGAGCTAATCCATGAGAGCAGGCAAAGTCATCTGGTCAACCCCTAGTGGGCCTCAGATGTGTAAGCAGTAAACCCTAACAGTTGAATGTCACAGAGGTTGTGGTGTTTATTACATAGCATTGCTGTGGCAATAAATAACAGATAATAGATATGTCAGCCCTTTTCACATTGTTTAGAAACAGTCTTGGCTTGTCATTTCTGCAAAACTGTAAATTCTTTGCAGGCAAGGAAATAACAAAATCTGTAACGATGATGATGATGGTAATGGTGGTGGTGATGCAGTATTATATATATTACAGTAAGTGATTTATCACAATCATCATGGCAGCTCCACAAGATGGAAGCCATCATTGTCTCTACTTTATAGACATGAGAACTGAGGCTTAGCCCAAGGTCACGTAACTAGCGCACATCTCAGTACCTTCAGCACCATGTACAGCAGAAAGCAGTCAATGCTCATGTGTCTGTTGGATGAATGAGTAACTATAGTTCAAATTATGTTTAGCTGAATAAGCCTGAAGCAGATTAAAGTAAAATAGAACGTCTGCCTTAAGTGAACATGAATGAGAAGGATAACTTCCCCTGCTTCTCCAGTCTTTAGCTCATGCAGCCTGTTTGTGCAGTGAACCCTAAGAGCCTTACGTTTCTCTGTTTTGCCTCATCCCTTGGTAACACATTAAAACTAACCACTGGATTATTGTGACAAACAAGAAAGCATACCCTGTCGTCTGTGTATGTGTCTTTTTAACAGCGCTATAAATCAGGCTTACCTTGTTTCCAAATCTAATTCAATTACAGAGAAACTATATCTTGTGGACGATTAAACTGTATATTGTGAGTATCCACTGAGTGATTAGATTACTAAATGTGCTCCCTGCCATAACTTACCTCTGTCCCTGTTGTAGATTGCCCATGCCTACCCAAGGATGGGAACATTCCTGCCGACATACACCACATTGAAGGATATTTATAGCACATCTCAAACTCAGAACGTCTTCTTCAAGGGGATACCAATGCATCATGCAAACTCTTTAGACTTATGATGGTTCTGTAAGTGGAAAAGTCCACTTGACAGATTTCTCTTTTTCTCTTGCCAGTGCTCAGGTATGGGAACACAGAATTATGAAATGTGACCTTTCTTCTTTCCACAAAAATAATCTCTGAGCTGTCTCTTCTAGGTCAAGGCATGAAGGCTAAAGGCTTTCCCTTCTCTGTGATGAGTTTCTCAGAAAAACGAGTATGGTACTAAGGGTGAGAGTCTTTGAGATATCTATGTCTGCAGTAGACGCCCATGGCTGCAAGTGGGAAATGCTGGTTACCAGGCCTTTCTTTGATCCAGGGCAATCCTCAAAAGAAAGGGGCTTGATTTCATTCACTGACTTATTATTCCCTTAACACATATTTACTGAGTTCAGTCTGCCAAGGCCACTTAAGTACTCTAAAACCTAGGACTATTTGTCTATTATAGTTCCTCATAGCTTATAAAGCATCTTCCTAATAATTCTCTCGTTTGTTCCTCATAAAAATCTCATGAAGTGGGCAGAGCCAGGAATAAGCATATATTTTTAAATTGCCAGTGATGATGTTTGGCATTAATTTAGCAAATATTTTATGCCAGGGACTACATTAAGCACTTCACATGTTACCTCTTTTAAGTTTCAAATGAGTCCTCTAACGTGGGTACTATCATAGGGCTAATTTTTAAATTTTTAATTTGTTTTTGGCTGCGCTGGGTCTTCATTGCTGTTCAGGCTTTCTCCAGTCGCGGTGCGCAGGCTTCTCGCTCCGGTGGCCTCTCTTGTTGTGAGCATGGGCTCTAGAGAATGCAGGCTTCAGTAGTCGTGGCTCTCAGGCTCTAGAGCATGGGCTCAGAAGTTGAGGCACATGGGCTTAGTTGCCCTGCAGCATATGGGATCTTCCCAGACCAGGGACTGAACCTGTGTCCCCTGCATTGTCAAATGGATTTTTAACCACTGAACCACCAGCGAAGTCCCTTGGCCTAATTTTTTTAATATGAAGAAGCTGAGGTTCAAGGAGGCTCAGTGACTTGCCCAAGATCACCCAACTGTTCAGTGGCAGAACTTTGATTCAAACTCAGGGATCTCTGGCCCCCAAAAGTCCATGCCCCTTTTCACTGAGTAGCCTGCCTCCCAGCACGGGAGCTGAGGTTTGCTCTCTTCTGATACGGTTCTTCCCCGGGCACCAGAATGTTCTTAGGAATTCATCTTGGCACCAGAAACTGTATCAGCAGCAGAAACTCTTACCTTCTCAGATCTCACCTCTATTTGCTTGTTTGTCCATCAGCAATTCTTGGAGGTACTATTCTCTTTGAGAAAATCCAAGAGTCCAGTAAAATAACCCACTTTTCCAGGACTTTCATGAGTCTAGCAGAAAAGCAGAAATTCAAAACAATAACAGTAATTTAAAATATCTCTATTTCTTCTTGCGGTTGTTTCCAAAAGAGATGTCTTGGGTAATAAGGATTTTGGTTATGGTTATTCTACACATTTATCTATGCACTTCTATTTGTGTTTGAGTAGCTCCACAAGGCAATCTTTCCAATAATTTGGAAGTCTTTGGTAACTACTAATAACAATTCTTCATGGTTGCCAAGAAAATTACTACTCAGAGAACCTCTCACAATCAGTAGTTTATTTGATCTTCCTAACTATTGTATTAGATATGAATAGACATTTTCAATCATCTGTACAGATGGAAAACCCTAGAAGGTAGAAGATTCTGGGGTCTTGGTTTGAGGCCTGTAAATTTCACCCAGTGGTGGACGGAATGCTTCATCACAATGCTTTACTCCACAGGGCTGGTACTATGCAGCCAAGGACTCATGATAGGGAGAGTAGACTTCCTCACTTCTTGACTTTGGAATTGGCCATGCAACTTGCTCTGGGTGTTAGGAAGTGTGACACAGACGTAGGATAGAAATCTTCCACAGTGGGGTTTACCCTCATGAACCTCTGCCATTGGCATGTCCCCCTTGGATAGCTACTGTCATTTCAGCCTGGGCCCTCCAGATGCCATCTGTCTGGATGGGCAGAGAACAAATCAAGTGCCATTATTAAGAACACATGTGGAGCACTTGTGACTCGCCCCCTGCAGTGAGAAGTCAGGTCCAGCCAGACCTGTGGTTTGAGGTAGAACATCCCACAGAGTCCAGCCTAGGTCAGCCACTGTCCAGCCAAGCTACAGATATGAAAAGAACTGAGTGCTGCTTTTAAGACACTGAGTTATGGGGTTGTTACATAGCATCATTGTGACTACAGCCAGCTAACTCTCCTTGAAAGCCAGCTCTATGAAGGCTAGACTGTGTGTGTTCCTCTTTATCTCCAGAGTGAAACACAGACCTGGCACAGAAACCAAGTCAAGAACAGTTATGAAGTGTATGGAGCTTTGATTGAGTCTCTCCTGGCTTTTATGTTGTGTCCAAACTGTGTTTAACCTGGTGAAACCAGAACTGAAGAAGATACATGTATCCCAGTGTTCTTTGTAGAACTGGTTGCAATAGCTAGGAGATAGAAGCAACCTTGATGTCCAAGAACAGATGAATGGATAAAGAAGCCGTGATACATATATACAGTGGAATACTGCTCAGCCATGAAAAGGAACACATCTGACTAATTCTGATGGGGTGGATGAACCTACAGCCTATTATACAGAATGAGAAGAACAAAGAAAAAGTCAGAAAGAGAAAAATGAATATTGCATATTAACGCTTCTGTATGGAATCTAGAAAGATGGTACTGGTGAACCTATTTGCAGGGCAGTGATGGAGATACAGACATAAAGGACAGACTTATGGACAAGGGCCAGGGGGAGAAAGGAGAGGGTGAGATGAATGGAGAGTGCAGCATGGGAGCATACACACCACTGTATGTGAAACAGATAGCCAGTGGAATTTGACGTATGATTCAGGGAACTCAAACTGGGGCTCTATAACAACCTGGAGGGCTGGGAAAGGGCGGGGGGTGGGAGGGAAGTTCAAGCAGGAGGGGACATATGCCCACCTATGGCTGATCCATGTTGATGTGTGGCAGAAACCAAACCAATATTATAAAGCAACTATCCTTCAATTAAAAATGAATAAAATGTTAAAAAACCTGTTACACATTCTGGCATCATGGCCATGATATATGTAAGGAAGTTAATATTCTTTTCTTCATAAGGCTTTTGTTAGGTTTGAATGAGATTATCTGTATAAGTGACTTGCTCCGTGGTAAAGAATTCTGAAGGAGATCAGCCCTGGGATTTCTTTGGAAGGAATGATGCTAAAGCTGAAACTCCAGTACTTTGGCCACCTCATGCGAAGAGTTGACTCATTGGAAAAGACTCTGATGCTGGGAGGGATTGGGGGCAACAGAGGATGAGATGGCTGGATGGCATCACTGACTTGATGGACGTGAGTCTGAGTGAACTCTGGGAGTTGGTGATGGATAGGGAGGCCTGGCGTGCTGCGATTAATGGGGTCGCAAAGAATCAGACACAACTGAGCGACTGAACTGAACTGAAAGAATCCGCCTGCCAATGCAGGAGACGTGGGTTTGATCCTTGGGTCAGGAAGATCCTCAGAGGAGAGAACGGCAACCCATTCCAGTATTCTTACCTGGGAAATCCCAGGGGTAGAGGAGCCTGGCGGTCTAAAGTCCATAGGACCACAAAAGAGCTGGGTATGAATTAGCTACTAAACACCAGCACCACACCCCAAAGAAGTCCCATGCCCAGTGGAAGCCCTTGTTTCCCACTTTGACTTCCTTCTAGCCCTGGGCCATCACTGATCTCCTCTCTGTCTCTATAAAGTTGCCTATTCTGGATATTTCATACAGATGGAATCATATATGTGGTCAAATATGACTGGCTTCTTTCACTCAGTATTGATGTTTTTAAGACCTCTCCGTGATATGGCGTGCCTCTTCATTCCTTTTTATTGCTGAACAGAGTTCCATTGTATAGATATACCACACTTCATCTGTTTATGGTTGATATGCATTTAGGTTGTTTCTACTTTTGGTTCTTACGGAGAATTATTCTGCTATGAACATTTGTGTGCAAATATTTGCATGGACACATGTTTTTATTTCTCTTGGGTATATATTTAGGAGTGAATTTTCTAGACCATATGGTAACTCTATTTTTTAAAAACAATTTGAGGAATTGCCAAACTGTTTTCCAAAGTGGCTGCATTGTTTAGCATTCCCTTTCCATCCAGTGTTGAATGAGGGTTCCAATTTTTCTACATCTTTGCCAACACTTGTGATGACTTTAAAATTCTATCCATTTTAGTCAGTGTGAAGTAGCATCTCATCATGGTTTTGATTTGCATTTTCTGAATGACTAATGATGTTGGACATTTTTTTATGTTCTTATCGGTCACTTGTATATCTTCTCTGAGGAATGTCTATTCATATTCTTTCCCACTTCTTTTTTTTTTTTTTTTTTACTAAATTTAAGTCCAGTGAATATACATATGAGTAGGCAACATCCCTGTATGTGATTAATAAATTACAGTTTATCAGCTCCATTTCAGTAGTATTTTTCTGGCAGATTAAATGTACATCATTTCCTAACTCAATGATCAGAATTTCCCACAAAGTATTCAAAAATCTTTCCCACTTTTAAACTGGGTTATTTATCTTTTAATATTGGGTTGTAAGAGTTCTTCACATGTTCTGAGTGCCAGTTCTTCATTTGATCATGACTTACAAATAGTTTCTCCCATTCTGTGTGTTGTCTTTTCACTTTCATGATGATATTTCTACCACAAAGTTTAAAATTTCTGTGAATTGAAATTTACCTTTTCTTTTTTTTTAATTGAAGTATAGTTGATTTACAATATTGTATACCTAATACTTTCTCTTTTGTAGCTTTTGCTTTTATTACTGCATCTCACAATGCTTTGCCTAGCCCAAGGTCATGAAGATTTATTCCTGTGTTTTTTTCTATGAGTTTTGTAATTTTAGCTATTAAATTTCAGTCTATGATTTGAGTTAATTTTTAAATGTATTCTGAAAGGAGGTTCAACTTCATTCTTTTGTATTTGAATATCCAGTTGTTTCAACATAATTTATCGACAGGACTATCCTTTCCCCATTGATTCTTGATGCTTTTGTCAAAAATCAATTGATCATAAACATAAGGGTTCACTTATGGATTCTCAGTTCTAGTCCACTGATCTCTGTATGTTGATTTTTATGGCAGTGCCACACTGTTTTAATTACTGTAGCCTGGTAGAAAGATTCAAAATTGAAGGAGAATTGAGAATTGAGTCAGTTCTCCAACTTGTTCTTTATTTCCAAGATTGTTTTAGCTATTCTCAGTCCTTTGTATTTCTCTATGAATTTTGGAATCGGTGTGTCAATTTCTGAAAAGAAAAAGCTTCTGGAGATTTGATAGGAATTGCGTTGAATCTCTAGGTCACTTTGGAGGGTATTTTCATCTTAAAAGTACTAAGTGTTCTAATTCATGAACGTGAAATGTCTTTTCATTTATGTAGGTATTTTCAAGTATCTTTCAACAATGTTTTATAGTTTTCAATGTAAACATTTTTCACTTAAATTTATTGCTAAATATTTTATTATTTTTGATGCTATTGTAATAGAAGCTTTCTTAATTTCATTTTCAGGTTGTTCATTGCTAGTGTCAAAAAATACAGCCTTTTTTTTTTTTTCATATTGCTCTTGTATCATGCAACCTTGCTGAACTTGGGTGTTCTCATTGTCTCGTGTGTGTGTGTGTGTGTGTGTGTGTGTGTGTGTATTCCCTATGCTTCTCTGTATACAAGATCTTGTCATTTGCAAATAACGATAGTTCTACTTCTTCCTTTCCAATGTGATGCCTCTGTTTCTTTTTCTTGCCTAATTGCTCTGTCTAGAGCCTGCAGTGTAACACTGAATAGAAGTGACATGAGCAGACATCTTGTCTTGTTCCTGATCTTAGGGATAAAATGTTGTCTTTCACCATCAACTGTGATGTTTAGCTGTGGAGTTTTTGTAGATTCCCTTTATCAGTGTGAGGACTTTCCTTTCTATTCCTAGACCATTGAGCATTTTTATCATGAAAAGTTGTTGAGTTTGGTAAGAGCTTTTTCTGCATCTATTGAGACAATCATGCTGTTTTTCTTTATTATCTGCCCACTCTAAATTGTTATGTCCTTGATTGTCTGACCTGTCACAGTCTTTCCCATGAGAACTTAGCAAAGGGCCAGCTGCTGGAACATCTCAACATGAACAGGTTTCAAGCAGAAGACCAAGGGTAAAATTCCCTACTTCAAGAAAGACAAATGCAGATTTGATTTTACTCCCTCTTTGGGGGGAGGGTGTATCTAGGTCTTGATAGTATGCAGTATATCAACATCTTCCTGGATGGACTGGGGTCCAGAGGCCCGACTTGGTAGAATCACAAATTTGTGGTTTTACACTCTGTCTGATAGGAGCATTTCTAGAACTAGGTTGCTCTACTGATATTCTCTTTCCCACAATTACACTGGACAATATAACCAAGTCCTATAAAATTAAAATCAAGTTTGAAATAGGGTTTGTTAATTACAGTATTTAGCTGTTGTGGTTATTGTTTCCTTGGAGATTAATGAGGTGAGTTATTGTAACATAATTAGGCTACAGTGTATCTAATCTCTTACAAACCCTTGCGATTCAATGTTGTTCCAGTATCGTTTGAAGGTTAATTTCACTCTGCTGGTATAGACTTGGCAATGCACTTTCTATTGAAATATGTTTTTAATTATATTTGAAAGTCATTAGTCAAGGGCTCTGCTGGGTTGTTCTGCACATGCTTGCCATGAAAAAAATCAGATACTGTTAGACCCCAGGACATCAAGGGGGATTTGCCAACAGATGGATGTGCAACTTGCATGAGCCTCAGTCTGGTCCCTTGAATGCATCTTTGATGGTGAAATCTTTGGCAGAAGTCCCCACCGTGGACTTAGGTCTGTGGGTCAGCCTCCAGAGTGGATTCTTAGGTCACCTCATAGCTGTGGACTTTGTCAAGCACTCATAGCTCTTTCCTACCTTATGGCTTCATGGACACTGCCACACGCTTTGAATGCTCCTTTTCAGTCTTACTTCCAGTCATCAATCAGCTTAAATGACACTCCTTCCAAGGGATCTCCCAGGACCTCTGCCTCCCAGGCCTCATCAGCTCCTCTATGATCAGCTCCTATTTCACCCTATGTTTTCCTCTGTGGAACTGATTGCCATGTGTAAGTGTACACATCTTTGATCATCTGTTTGATGTTTCCCTCCTCATAAGGCTGAGTCTCTGTCTGTTCCCTGCCCTAACCACAGCACGTGGCACACACAGAAAACCCTCAGGTGAGGTGGTTGAATGAAAGTCCCGGGGACTAACTTGCTAACCTCCAACAGCCTCCCTAGCAGGAGACTCAGCCTCACCTTTGCACCTCATTTTTGTACCCTAGTTCCACACATGCTGAATGGCTGGACCCCTTCTTCCTGCTTCACCTGTTTACCTGTCTCAGTTATTCATCAGCGTTCTGGAGGAAGCACACAGGATCTTCTTCAGGGGGGGTGTTCTGAGATGACAGCGTAACCACTACGAGACAGACATCCGCCAGAGGCCAGTTTCTCATTTGTCTACATTGTGAGGTTTGTCTAGATGGTGTCTGAGCTATGACTTCTAAGAGCCTCAATTTGACATTGAACAGGTTTTTTGGAGGAGATGGGGGGCAGTTAGCAGCCCCACCAAGAACCTCAAGGCAGAAGTCTTGTGCTATTCTGGGTCTTGCTCTATTGCTTTCTCTAGAGCAAAGCGTCTCCTACATGGGCATCTCTTTAGAGAATTCAAGCCAAGGGACCTCCCTGCTGGTCCAGCAGTTAAGAATCCGCCTTGCAATGCAGGGGACATAGGCCAGATCCTTGGTCAGGGAACTAAGATCACACAGTCACGGGGTGACTAAGCCCACGCCCCACAACTAGTGAGCCTGTGCACTCTGGAAGCCTGTGCACCACAACTGTAGATTCCGTGAAGCACAACTATGGAGTCCATGTGCCACAATGAAAGGCCCTGCACGCCACGACCAAGACCAGGCACAGCCAAAGAAGTGAATACTGAAAAAAGAACTCAAACCAAGGAAAGTATTTCACAATGCCTTCCATTTTTAAGATCAGGCCCTCCTTACTAAAGTGCTTTGTAGTGGCCAGATTCAGAGGGGAAGAAGGTTGGTTGATTATTGCCACTGTTAGCAAAGCTGTTTGTATATATGTGTGTGTGTGTGTGTGGCACTTGTGTGCACAGCTGTGCCTATGTGTATGCATATAGACTGCTCTATCCTGTATCTTCCTGAAGCCTTAGTTGGTAAAGAATCCTGCAACGCAGGAGATTCCAGTTCAATTCCTGGGTTGGGAAGATCTGCTGGAAAAGAGAGAGACTAGCCACTCCAGTATTCTTGGGCTTCCCTTGTGGCTCAGCTGGTAAAGAATCTGCCTGGAATGTGGGAGAGCTGGGTTTGATCCCTGGGTTGAGAAGATCCTCTGCAGAAGGGAAAGGCTACCCACTCCAGTATTCTGACCTGGAGAATTCCATGGACTACAGTCCATGGGGTCACAAAGTCAGACATGACTGAACGGCTTTCACTTTTTTCACATCCTGTTGTGGAGAGACAGAAAATGGTGCCTTCTATTGTGTTCTTAGGCTTATAAAGTCATTTCCTGAAGGGCTTGATTTAATTTAGACAGAAGCTGTTCTCTGGATCACTGACCTAAGCAAAGGCTTGGAGTCTGGAAAAGGTCTTGAAACAAGGCCTCTGCCCAGGTGCTTGTCAGAGAGGTTGGCTGGGAACCTTGCCTACCCAACAGGTCCAGGGAAATCATGGCTCAGAGCCAGATGTCACCGCTATTTGGTCAGGCAATGCTGAGTGCAGGTGAGAACATCACTGCAGGGTGAATGCTGACTCTCCCTGGGTCTCCATGTCTTCATCTTCAGGGAGGCAGGACGATGTGGTGGTTAGAACAGAAGCTCTGGAGTCAGAGAACAAGGGTTGAAGCTGAAACCATGGGTTCATAGCCATGAGGGCATAGGGAAGGAATGTGACTTCTCTGAGCTTCGGCTCTCTCCAGAGCAATCCTCATGGGGTGGCTGTGAGGATTAGAGAGACCAGTGAATGTTTGGAGTAAGTCAAAGTTGTTCTTGTTTTAAAAATAGGAATGTACTTTCTTCTCTCTGCTGTCACACAGAGCTCAAGGTGGAATGATGGGAAGTGAGAGGAAAGAAAAGAATCCGACATGTTCTGTGCACCTTCCCCCTGCTAGGGGCTCAGATGGTAAAGAATCCACCCACAGTGTGGGAGACCCAGGTTCAGTCTCCAGGGGAAGATCCCCCGGAGAAAGGCATGACAACTTACTCCAGTATTCTTGCCTGAAGATTTTCATGGACAGAGGAACCTGGTGGGCTACAGTCCATAGAGTTGCAAAGAGTCAGACACGATTGAGCAAGTAACACTTTCTTTTCTCTAAGTGCCTGGCTCCACTCTGTGTTCTTTACCTTGTTGAACATTCACACAAGCCCACTGAAGTGCATGAGATCATCCCCTTCCTGGAGAAAATATAAGTTGTCCATTCCTACCCCGATCATGATTCTGTCTGGGAAAGTCAGCTGCCACTGGGCTCCACATGGAGTCACTATGATCCACACCATGTACATGGAGTGAAATGAGCATCCCTGACTTGGTGCTGACAGCAAACACATATAGGCTGGGCATGGGTAAGGCCAACAGGTGGGGAGGTGGCTCTGTGCAAATGCTGCCCAATTAGAACGTTCCATATCGAATGGTGAAATCGAATCTGGTCAACACTCTCGCTCAGGAGGTACCAGTGCTGTGTGAGGGCAGCCCTGACCCTAAAGCTAATGAGATACTGGGGGCATCTTCTAGAAGGCCTGATACACACTGCAGAGGTGCACGGCACATTGGTTACTGAGCTTGCCAGGGCAGTTTCTTGCATTGTTAACTCCCTTGCCTGGATCCTTAAGAAAAATCCCCATCACCAAGGACCTCTGTGTGGGTCTCCCCATTGAGCCCCCATTTTCCACACAAGGAGACTCAGAGAAGCAGTTGGAGGTCCACATACAGCTGACGTGTGGCAGAACCACTGGTGCGCCTTGGGGCTTGCTCACACGTCAGGACCACCAGTGGGCCAGCTGCCATCCGTGCCTGGCTTGGTGTCTGTGCTTCCCAAGGTGACACCACCAGTCACCTTCTCCCCCATCAGGGCTGGTGCAGGTTTCCAGGTCTCCATGTCCTCAGCCCGCTGGCGGCGCCTGGCCAGGTGTGGCTGCTGGGTTTCGCAGGTTAGCTGCAGGTGGGGCTCGCATCACTGCACTCTTCACTCCTGAGCTTGGCTCCGATCAGGACAAATGGGGCCTTCCTGGCCTATTGTCTTCTCACCAAGCCTGAATCCTGCTTCTCCCAACATTTTCTTTTTAAATTTTCTTCACATTATCATTATTATTTTAAAGAAGCCCTTTTCTTCAGGTGGAATAGGTTTCTCTGATTTAAACTCCTTGGGTCCCAGTGTAATTTCCCTGCCCTAACGTGCCATATTGGCCTTTGCGAATCAATCGGTTTTGTCTACTGGATCAGAGTCCTCCCTGAAATGCAGATAAATTGCCCATTATGGAACCATTGTCTCCCAATTCTGGGAGGTATTCAGAGAATTCAAACAGATTTGTCAGGCCCGACCTTCTTTTCATGCACCAAGCTGGGATTGGCCCTCTCCAAATTAAATACTGCTGAGCGCCACCCCCTCCCCTCCACCCCCTGCCTCCTGACAGGGCCTTGGATGTCACCCCTGCCTCCAGATATACTCCCCCGGCAAACACCCCCCTCCACCTCCCCGGTCCTCTGTCTTAGGCAACAGCCCCTCCATTGCCAAGGAACCCACCAGCATGCCGGGTCCTCAGCTTCTTGGACTCACTGTCCTCCACTCTGCACTGGGCTGCTTGTTGAGCAGCCCCATAACCTGGGGTCAGCCAGGGGCAAATCCTCATCTACAGCCTGGAGTCCAGAGAAGGGAAGCCCAGAGAAAGGACTCTGCCACATCCTGCTTCCCTGCCTGCTCTTGCCCTGAGCACCAGCATTATTTTACTACTGTAAGTCTCATGGGCTTCCCAGGTGGCTCTAGTGGAAAGAAACTGCATGCCAATTCAGGAGATGTAAGAGACTCTGTTTTAATCCTTGGGTTGGGAAGACCCCCTGGAGGAGGGCATGGCAACCCACTCCAGTATTCTTGTCTGGGGAATCCCATGTACAGAGGAGCCTGGAAGGCTACAGTCCACATGGTCACAAAGAGCTGGACAGAGCTTAGCAACTGAACAATAACAGCGTAACTAGTGTATAATATTAGCAATATTAGCAATAGCACTAACTATAGGTATCGTAATCAATGACACAACATTATTTCTCATATGACACAGAATCATTAAAATATTTTAATATCATCAACAATATTAACAATAGTGTATGCTGGCTGCTACAAGGCTGCTCTGTCCATTGAGCCTTTTTCTATCAACTTCATGACTCAGGTATAAGCATAACAAAGTAGAAACTACAACAAACAATAGTGGTGAGGATGATGGACTTTCAAGTCCTGTATGTGATCCAAGGATTTGCCAAGCATGCAGATTTCAGTTCAGTTCAGTCACTCAGTCATGTCCGACTCTTTGTGACCTCATGGACTGCAGCACACCAGGCTTCCTTGTCTATCACCAGCTCCCGGAGCTTGCTCAAACTCATGTCCATCAAGTCGGTGATGCCATCCAACCATCTCATCCTCTGTCATCCCCTCTTGCCTTCAATCTTTCCCAGCATCAGGGTCTTTTCCAGTGAGTCAGTTCTTCACATCAGGTGGCCAAAGTATTAGAGCTTCTGTTCAGCATCAGTCCTTCCAAAGAATATTCAGGACTGATTTCCTTTGGGATGGACTGGTTGAATCTCCTTACAGTCCAAGGGACTCTCAAGAGTCTTCTCCAACACCACAGTTCAAAAGCATCAATTCTTCAGCACTCAGCTTTCTTTATAGTCCAACTCTCACATCCATACATGACTACTGGAAAAACCATAGCTTTGACTAGATGAACCTTTGTTGGCAAAGTAATGTCTCTGCTTTTTAATATGCTGTCTAGGTGGGTCATAACTTTCCTTCCAAGGAGCAAACGTCTTTTAATTTCATGGCTGCAATCACCATCTGCAGTGATTTTGGAGCCCCCCAGAATAAAGTCTCTCACTGTTTCCATTGTTTCCCATCTATTTGCCATGAAGTGATGGGACCAGATGCCATGATCTTCATTTTTGAATGTTGAATTGTAAGCCAACTTTTCACTTTCTTCAAGAGGCTCTTTAGTTCTTTTTGTCTTTTCATACTGTTCATGGGGTTTTCAAGGCAAGAATACTGAAGATTTTACTTCCCCAGTAATCGACACACTGAGTCACTTCCTTCTGTGCCCAGTCGCTCAGTTTCATCTGACTCTTTGCAATCTTGTGGACTGTGGCCCACCGGGCTCCTCTTTCCATGGGATTTTCCAGGCAAGAATACTGGGGTGGGCTGCCGTTTCCTTCTCCAAGGGGGTCTTCCTGACCTGGGGATCGAACCCAGGTCTCCTGCATCGCAGGTGGATTCTTTACGCTGAGCCCCCTGGGAAGCCTGGAATCACTTACTTCTGTCATTGTATGGTTAAGGAAACTGAGGTTTGGAGAGGTTTTATAATTTTCCCAAGTGCACAATATGTGGGAACAATATCTGGCCTTGAATTCTAACCCAGATACAAAGACTGATTTTGCATAGTTACTTACACTGGTTAGAACCTCTTACGTTAAAAGTTCCTAAGCTGAAACTCCCGTGAGCAAAGGAGTCATCTGACAGGAGCTCTGTGGGAATATTTGTGTATTTCAAGGGGTTCATTGGCTCCTTCATGCAAGGGAAGCCATCCATACCAGAAGGGATCCCCAGATGGAGGGCTGCATGGAGCAAGCACTTGCTCACCCACTTCAGGGGCTTCTAGAAGACAGCAGAGGTCCTGGTGGTCAGGAAGGAGGAGGTGATGGGAACACCTTTGCCCGCTGCCTTGGTGCCTCTGATTGTCCTGAGGCACAGGCCCCTGAGCTGGCCTGGTGGTTCCTCCGAGAATCCCCGTATCTGAGCTTCTTTCTGCTGCTCTTCTCCCCGTGGCTTGGAACCACCTGCAACACGATTCCTTCCCAGCACAGAGGCAGCTCTATGTGTGAGGTCTGATGCACGCCCGCCAGTGTGTGCTGTCAACCTGCTACACCCTCCCATTGTGCAAAGCTCCGGGATCACTTCTGGTCCACCCATCCCAGCCGACACTCTGTACCTGAAACGCCCTGTCTCATGGGCACCCAGGCACAGTCCCATCTTTCTGCTTAAAAGTCTAGTGATGCTCCCTGGCCGGGTGAACTTCATCTGCACAGCCCTGGCTCATACCCGGTGTCTCCACTGGCAGGTGAGAACCCTGAGTCAGTCCAGGATTTTCAGGATCCCAGCTCCACGGCAAAATGGACAGGAAAGGGATGATATATGTTGAGGGTTTGCCGCTGCTGAGGACTCTCCCTGGCTGAACACTGACTCTGGAAACCAGCCAACCTAAATCTGTCACTTGCATGCTGTGGGTTCTTGGGTAATTGAGTTAAACTTTCTGAGCTTCAGTTTGTTGGAGATACCAGTATATCTTCTGGGGAGATGCCTATATGGCAGGAAGCATGAAGTCTTTGGTATTTTTCCAGTGATTTCTAATATGTGTCTTTCCATCCTCGAGCACATCTCACACGGTAGCCTCTCAATCAGTGGCACATTATCTCGTCTGCTCAGGTGTTTCATGGGAGCTCCTCTCTCCTGCTGACCCCAGAGTTTAATGAATCTAGAATCCCCCAGCCTGCATCCGTGAACTGGGCATCCCCTTGCAGAGATAACCTTGTTGCCGCTGTGAACAGGGTAATATTTCCCCCTTTCTTCATAGTCTAATGAATAAATGATATTCCCATTGGTTATTTATCTACTTTTAGAATTTGAATGGAATTCTACTGATAATTACGGCATTTCACCATTTGATAGGAAATTGGCACCTGCTGCATGGAGATAATAGCCCAATTCAGCATCTATGAAATATGGAATTTTCTGCTAATTCCTGCCTTGAAATTTGTAAATCATCAGTGGAGTTGGTTATTAAAATTCAGGAGTTTAAAGACCGAGAGCCAAGGGGGTAGGGAATGGCCTTTCTTCATTAAGATTATGGAAACTCACTGTGACTGCCGGACCGAAGACTCTTGGCCCAGGAGGGCTCAGAGCAACTTGGGAACAGGAAACGTGTTTATCTTGGTAACGTGATTATCCATGAGACTGAGCTTGCAAAACAGGAGCAAGCTGGCTGAGGGCACTTGTCAAAATTTGCAGAGATGAGAGATGGCAGTGAGGCAGAGATTTGTAAAAGGCACAGGCTTGGAGGTCAGGCAGATAATGGTTAGAATTCTACCTGCTTCTCTGAGCCTCCATGTCTGCACTGGCAAATTGAAAAAAAAAAAAAAGCCTTTTTAGGTGATGCCTAGCTACTTTGATCTTTACATTGATCTCAGCTCAAATCTATACATTTATCATCCATTTACAGCCATTTACTACAGATCACCAGGTGCCAGATACTCCACCAGGCTTTGGTGGTAGTGGGGGACTCTAGGGAGCAAAGTCAGGCTTCTTCCCTGACCTTGTGGAGATTACTCACCAAAGATGGGGTTTTGATTCTTCGACGATGTCTTCGTCAATCCTGAATGAATATAAAGATCCAGAAAGGAAAAATTTTAAATCAATACCATTCTCCCTGATTGAGGAGAACATCTGCTTTCAATTAGCCACGTAAAAAGTTGACTTGGAAGTTTTGGGAGTGATGGAAATAGTCCATGTTTTGATTGTGACGGTGATTAATACGACTGTATATATTTGTCAAAAATCATTAAGCTAAATGCTTTAAAAAAAGGATACATTTTATTGTGTGTAGGTTAAGTTCAGTTCAGTTCAGTCACTCAGTCGTATCTGACTCTTTGCGACCCCATGAACCATAGCACACCAGGCCTCCCTGTCCATCACCAACTCCCAGTGTCCATCCAAATCCATGTCCATTGTGTCAATGACGCCATCCAACCATCTCAGCCTCTGTCATCCCCTTCTCCTCCTGCCTTCAATCTTTCCCTTATAACTCGATAAGCCTGACTTTCAAAACAAACACAAAACACCCTCTTTGGACATGAAACAGGCAATGGGACAGACTGTAGTAGTTGCCAAAGCTGAAGATGTCACTGACTGGGAATTCAGAATTTCAGATGACTAAGAACTAACACAGTGTTCTCACCCTGCACTTTGGTGTGTAAGAATATACAGATTCCTCCTCCTGCCTTTGACTTTCACCAGGAGCTCATGAACTCTGGGCTTTGGGTTGGCTCACCCCCCCCCCCCCTTGCCTTGGTGGCCACTGGGAAGGCAAATTGTCATAATGACTCAATCCCCAGCTAACCTAAAGATCAACCCCAGTGTGCCAACGGGCTCTCTCACCCCCAGCCCTGGAGCACTGTCCTCTGAGCAGCCGATGGAAGAATTGCAGCGGCACAGTAGTGGTCATTTTTTGTCCATCGAGTCAGTGACGCCATCCAACCACCTCATCCCAGCATCAGTGTAGTTGTTGGGAAAGATTGAAGGTGGGAGGAGAAGGGGATGACAGAGGATGAGGCGGTTGGATGGCATCACTGACTCGATGGACATGAGTTAGAGCAAGCTCCGAGAGTTCGTGATGGACAGGGAGGCCTGGTGTGCTGCAACCCATGGGTCACAAAGAGTTGGACACAACTGAGTGACTGAACCAAAGTGGTAGTGGTCATGCCAAGTTGATCCGCCTGGCCTTGTTCGGGTCAAGGAACTCAGGCTTCAGTTCCCAGGAAATCTTTGAGCTCAGCATGGTCACTTGATGCCCAGTGTCATCTGTCGTGATGACCACCTGCGCAGACTTCTCCCTCCTCTCCTTGCTGCTTCCTTCTCCCCGCTCTCCTTTCTCCTCCTCTCCTTCTTTCCCTTCTGTCTCTTCTCTCTTCTCTTACCCTCTTTCCCCTTCTTAGATCTCTCCACACTCATCTTTCCCTTGATTCTTCCCTGGGGAGGCTGTTTGTAGCTAAAAGAAACTCGCACTTCCTCACCCCCTGCCTGGTTTAATGTACTTCTCCCTGCCTGATGGGGCACACTGGCAGGTGACTTCTCAAGTCAAAAAGCATATGCTTTAATCCTCACTGAAACCTGATTTCCACAGAGCCCCACAGAGTCTTGTCATTGCAGAAGAAACCCTCAGTGAGGAAATGAGGTAGCATCAGGTTTTTCATCTCCAGCTGAAGTGATAAGCTTTCTCCATGGTGCTCACAGCCAGGTTAATGAGATACCAGGGGAACTTGGCTGGCATTCTTCTGTTTGGTGCCAAGTGTCCATACTTGTATGTGGACAGCCCTGGCCAGTGAGCTCATCCCAGGCCAGGATGAGGCAACCATTCTCTGCAAGCATGGGGCTTAGTGCAGGATCCGGCATGTAGTAAAATGTACAGTTGAAATTGGTTGAACCAAACTGACCGAGAGAATGATGGAAGAGAGAGGAAAACGTCTCTGAGGGCTGCACTGTAAGGGGCATGTTCAGTCTACCGTGGCAGAAATCAGGGGCCATCGCTGGCAAGGACAGAGTTTGTTCAGTTTTCCTTAGTTCTTTGGTGTCCGTCCTGGATGCTCCTGTGGTCACAGAGATATTGGTTTTGCCTAGAGAATATGAAGGGATCATTTTTTAATAGCATTCTTATCTCAGTTTAACTAAAGGGAAGGGTCAGGTCAAGGAGATGCCTCAAATCTCTCCACATTCTATGATTCCCATAGCTTTTTAAAAACCCAGACAATGTCCATCCTGAAAGTCCATGGAACAGAGCAGGACTGGCCCCTGGCTGCCTTCTCAGTCACATCCAAAATCCCCCTAACAAGTGGCAAAGGTGCCCCACGACCTTGGCCTAGAACTGCGTTTGCTTCTCTAAGGAGCTCCCTTTCTCCAGGGCCGCCCGAGGGCACCTCTCATGCCCCGGCATTCTGTGGTTTCCCTCTGGCTTCCCCACCTCGACCCTTCTCCCATTCCGATCAGTAAGCACATTGGCGTTTGCTACCTGAGTAGAGGAGGACTTCGTCTGAACGTCATGGGGATGCGCAAGGACCTTGTCCAGAAGGACTTCATCTGAGTGTCGTGGGGATGTGCACGGATCTTGTCCAGGAGGACTTCGTCTGAGCATCGTGGGGATGCACACGGACCTTGTCCAGGAGGACTTCGTCCTGAGCATCGTGGGGATGCGCACGGATCTTGTCCAGGAGGACTTTGTCTGAGCATCGTGGGGATGCGCACGGACCTTGTCCAGGAGGACTTCGTCTGAGCATCGTGGGGATGCGCACGGACCTTGTCCAGGAGGACTTCGTCTGAGCATCGTGGGGATGCGCACGGACCTTGTCCAGGAGGACTTCGTCTGAGTGTCGTGGGGATGCGCACAGACCTTGTCCAGGAGGACTTCGTCTGAGCATTGTGGGGATGTGCACGGACCTTGTCCAGGAGGACTTCGTCTGAGCATCGTGGGGATGTGCACGGATCTTGTCCAGGAGGACTTCGTCTGAGTGTCGTGGGGATGCACACGGACCTTGTCCAGGAGGACTTCGTCTGAGCATTGTGGGGATGTGCACGGACCTTGTCCAGGAGGACTTCGTCTGAGCGTCGTGGGGATGCGCACGGACCTTGTCCAGGAGGACTTCGTCTGAGCGTCGTGGGGATGCACACGGACCTTGTCCAGGAGGACTTCGTCTGAGCGTCGTGGGGATGCGCACAGACCTTGTCCAGGAAGACTTCGTCTGAGCATTGTGGGGATGTGCACGGACCTTGTCCAGGAGGACTTCGTCTGAGCATTGTGGGGATGTGCACGGACCTTGTCCAGGGAGCCGAGTTTACATTCACTTTGCAGGCGCACTGTGTGCTGTGCTGTGCTTAGTTGCTCAGTTGTGTCCGCCCCGGCTCTTTGCGACCCTATGACCTGTAGCCCACCAAGCTCCTCTGTCCATGGGGATTCTCTGGGCAAGAATACTGGTGCACTGGACGGCTAAGCATGGGCAGGTGTGTGCTGTCTAAAGCTGGGATGTCGTAGTGATCACCCCATGAACAGAGGGAACCATGACAAAGCTCGGTTGCCCATAGAGGTGTTCTCGCACCCAGGATCTCACTCACCGCACTTAGCTCTCAGCTCTGATGAAGTGTCCCGGCCATGTGCTTGGCCCTGATCCCGTAGAGCAGCTCTTCACCCCTTTGTTGCGAGCTTGCTCACCCGGCACCTGGCACAGAGAGGAAGTGAACTCCGAATCCAGAAGAGACGCTGATGCCTGTGTTTTGGGAAGTTTGGGGTTTCAGGTTCGGAGCTGCCTCCTTTGTTTCAGAAACAGACACGTCACCATCTATGGCAACACTCTTTGTGATCCTTTTCACTCTCCTAAAAGTGCACCAGAGTAGCACTGGGGGAGGTGCGATTCAGCCACTCACGGCCATCTGGGGCCGTTTCTCCCCCAACGTCTGTCCGCCTCGGCCTCCCCACCCGCTTCCTGATTCCTGAGTCAGAGAAGGACTCTGCCATCCAGTATCCTAGGTGGCCTGGAAGGAGCAAAGGGCATTCGAACTCTCTGCGAAGAGTTCACAGAGAAGGCAGTGGAGGTTTCAATTTTTCTTAATGTATTGCTTAAACACGCTTGCTGTGTCTCTCTGCACTTTCCTGGGCCAGCGTCTCTCTGACCGTCTGGCTCTGGCTCGTCCTGCCCCCTCCCCTCTCCATCTGCACGTGTCTGTCTCTTTGCATCTCTGCCTTTCTCTCCATCTGTTTGTGTGTCTGTAAATCTGTCTTCCTGTCTCTTTTTCAATCTCTCTCCTTCTTCCTCCCTCCCTCCTCAGTTCCCCCTCCCCCCCCCCCCACATCTTTCTCTCTCTCAGTCTGCCCTAGTCACCATCGCCTCCCTGGTAAAACAGGGCTGACAATAATGGGTATTTTGCATTTCCCATAATTAACTTGGGTTCCAACATGGGCCGCCTTTTCACCATCGTATGCCTTTAGCTAGCAGTATCGTCACACAAGTTCTGTACCATTAAAATGAAATGACTCTGGAAAAAGTAACCAGGGCTTAATGTTGCTCAGTCCCATACTTGCCCTGTAATTTCTCATGTTATCCTGCCCCTGTTTGGCTAACTCTATCCTACTTATTGCATGTCAGTAAATCTATGTTTTTCTCACTCAGCAAAGGGTACTGAGGGTTTGCCTTGAGAAGTTTCCCAAATTTCCTTTCTATAGAGTTCAAGCTTGTGATGATGGCTGTAGAGCTCTGTGTACAAACTAAAATCCGTTGACTTGTGTGCTTTGTGGATAACGTGTGGTAGCTGAATTATTTCTCAACAAGGCTGGTTTTTTTTTTTAAGTAAATCTAAGTATAAAACACATTCTACTGGTTTTAGTCCAGCTTCAGATTTTCCACTAGATCATTTAAATTTGGGGACCCCACAGCATGTGAGCCAGAACTTATTCATGACTCGCTATAAGTGCATCACAGTGAATACCAGACATTACCTCCTGCTGAAATCCGCTGGCTAATGTAAACCTTGGCTGGAGGGTTTCCCTGGCTGTCAGTGCAGAAGCAGAAAGCAGGGAAGATGAATAAACTCAGTAGGATCCAGCCTCCATGGGTTTTCTTCCCTCTGACAAAGACAGGCTAACTCCTGCTCATCCTCAACACAAATACCTTTCCGCATGAAGGCCTCCCTGGCACCCTGGGTTTAGAGAAATCTCCTTAATTGCTGTGTTCCCCAAATACCCTGAAATCCTTCTCACAGTTTTATCATGCCTTCTTTTCCTTCTTGGCTTAAGCAGATGTCTTCTCTGTTGGACTATACGTGGCTGGAATGTGGGAGTTATGTCTCTTTTGCACCAAGCAGGTATGAAGTAATTGGGCGAGGGCAGATTAAAAGGGGGAAAGGGGAGATGAATAAACAAATGAATATGGGAACTTGGTGTCTAATATAGACAGTACAATCTACCCTGAATATTCATTGGAAAGACTGATGCTGAAGCTGAAGCTCCAATCCTTTGGCCACCTGATGTGAAGATCAGATTCACTGGAAATGATCCTGATGCTGGGAATGGATAAGGCAGAGGTAGGGGTGGCAGAGGAGAGGATGAGATGGCATCACTGACTCAACGGACAGCAGGTGGAGCAAACTCAGGGAGACAGTGAAGGACAGGGAAGGCTGGTGTGTGTGGTCCATGGGGTTGCAAAACAGTCGGACACAACTTAGTGACTGAACAACAGCAAAAACCGACAGTCCGCTGGTCTGAGTCAAGTATTCAATGCCCAGTGCTGCCTGTTGAGCGCATATACAGGCAGATCTTGTTTCACTTTATTTTGTTTCAGAGATGTTATGTTTTCTACAAATTGAAGTTTCGTGGCTACCCTGCATTAAGCAGATCACCAGTACCATTTTCCACCATATTTTGGCCACTTCATGTCTTTCTGTCACATTTGGTAGTTCTCAGGATACTGCACATTTTTCATGATTATTATATCTGTTATAATGCTTTGTGGTCACGGATCTTTGCTGTTACTATTGCAGAAATATTGGGGGCTTCCCAGGTGACCATCGTGGAAAAGAATCCACCTACCAACGCAGGAGGTGCAAGTGATGTGGGTTTGATCCCTGGGTCGAGAAGATCCCCTGGAGACGGCCACAGCCACCCACTCCAGTATTCTTGCCTGGAGAATCCCATGGTCAGAGGAGCCTGGTAGACTACAGTCTACCAGGTTGCAAAGAGTCAGACACGACTGAAGTGACTTAGCCACAAAGGCTCAGATGACAGCAATTTTTAGCAATAAAGTCTTTTTTAATAATTAAGTTTATTTATTTCTAATTGAAGGATAATTGCATTACGGTATTGTGTTGGTTTCTGCCATATATCAACATGAATCAGCCATAGGTATATCCATGTGCCCTCCCTCTTAAACCTCTCTCAAACATTAGAAATAAAGTATTTTAAAACTTAGGTACGTACATTATTTTTTAAGACATGATGCTATTGTGTGTTGAATAGACTACAGGATAGAGGAAACATAACTTTTATTTTGCCCTGGGAAACCGAAAACTTCCTGTGACTCACTTTACTGAGATATTTGTTTTACTGCCATGGAACTGAACCTTCGGTAGCTCCAAGGTCTGCCTATATATTATTTTCTATGTGCCTGACACTATTCTAGGCCCCAGGGAACCCAGCAGTGAGCCAAACAGACCTCTCTCTTGGAGCTTGAATTCTAGTAGGGGAAAGACATAGACAATAAAAATAAATCAGTTAATCATGTGTGTGTGTTCTTAGTCCCTCAGTCATGTCTGACTCTGTGACCCCCATGGGATTCTCCAGACAAGAATACTAGAGTGGGTTGCCATTTCCTCCTCCAGGGGATCTTCCTGACCCAGCGATTGAAGCCAGGTCTCCTGCATTGCAGGTGGATTCTTTACCAGCTGAGCCACCAGGGAAGCCCCGTTGATCATGTGGACTATCAGAAGATGATACGTGTTGAGTAGGAGTGTGGGTGAGGTGTGTGACCATTTGTTTTTTTTTTTTTTTTTTAAATATGCATTTATTAGTCCGCATTAGGTCTTCATCGCATCATGAGAGGTCTTTTCTTTGCTGCGTATGGACTCTTGAGTTGTGACGAGGGCTCAGGAGTTGTGACGAGTGGGACTCAGCCTTAGTTGCTCCTCGGCCTGTGGGATCTTAGTTTCCCAACCAAGGATCAAACCTGTGTCCCCAGCATTGCAAGGTGGATTCTTAACCACTGGACCACCAGGGAAGTCCCAGCATGTGGCCCTTTGTTAGACATGTTTTCCTTGGTCTTTATTCACATCGCATCTGTAGGGAAATGAAGGCTTAATACAGAGGGGGAGAAAACTGGAGAACTTGCTGCAGGACAGAGATGGCGAAAACGGTCATGGCTTGTTGTGTTCCACGCACCCTAAGGGCTTCCGAGGTGGCGCTAGTGTTAAAGAACCCGTCTGCCACTGCAGGACGCATAAGAGATGTGGGTTTGACCCCTGTGTTGGGAAGAGCCCCTGGAGGAGGGCATGGCAGCCCACTCTAGTATTCTTGCCTGGAGAATCCCACGGACAGAGGAGACTGGCAGGCTGTAGTCCATAGGGTCGCACAGAGTTGGACACGACTGACGTGATTTCGCTCACGCACACATGTACATGCACCCTAAGACTTAAAGCTGGGATTCCAGCAGCAGAAGGAAAAGCAATGTGGGGCTGGGACCAACAGCCCTCTTGCGATGGAAACAGAGAGCACAAGGTTGGGGAGTCAGTGCTCGAGTCACAGCCCATTCTGCACGCTCCATTCCTGGTTTGTAAGCACAAGCCTTGGCAAGTTACAAAGCTAAAAGGAAGACAAAAAAACAAATGGGCGCAGAGCACAGCTGGAGTCAGAGGAGGCGGGGCAAGGCTGTGTGGCTGCCAGGCCCCGGGAGGCAGCGTGTGGCCAGCTGCGACGGGCTGGAGCCACAGGCAGGTCTCTTTGAACTTGGTATTTTTCCACAACAAACAGAAGCCCGGAGCCTGTTGGCAGTGGAGCCACATCCCAAGGGTAGAGAGGGCAGAGCAGCCGTGGGGAGCCGGGCTGGGAGGAAGCAGACACAGGGCAGAGGCGGGCTTTCAGCGCTTCACAGTGAGGGCTCCCCAGAGAGCCGGGGCCACTGTTAATATTCACCAGGAGCCCCGGCGATCCGTCATAGGAGGGAAGAGCAGAGCAGGGCAGCAGGTTGCCAAACGTTGTGTGATCCCGGGAGGCTGGAGTGGGGCCTCTGCAAACAAGTATGCGCAGTGCTGGCCACAGACAGTCATCCTCTCCATGATAACAGCATCTCCCGGTGTGTGTTGAGCACATGCTTATCAGACATCGTGCACAAGAACTTTATGAGGATTATCTCATCCTCACCGTGAATCCTTCTGTCCTTTAGGACTCATGCGGTTGCGAGTGACTGAAAATCAAACCCAAAATGATGAGAAGCAGAAAGGGAATTTGTCAACACATGCAACTGAAAAATCCAGGGTACGTGGCTTCAGGTTTGGCTGGATCCAGGAACTTAAAGTTCTAGGGTCCAGTCTTTTCTGATTTCTTGACTTGGCTTTTCATTGCTTAGTACCATCCTCAAAGCTCCAGTAAGCCTCATGGCTTCTCATTGGCTCAAGTAGGCACCCTGTGCCCATCCTTGATAAGATTCCTGTGGCTGCAGGGCCATCTCTGCCACCCTAGAGTGAGAGGTGGATGCTCAGTCATAACGAGCTGGAATGGGTGCTCAAATGAGCATCAGGGGCAGTCCTGAAAATAGGTAAATCAAGAGGCGTGTGTGCATGCTCAGACTCTTTGTGTGACCTCATGGACGGTAGCTCACTAGGCTCCTCTGCCCATGGGATTTCTCCAGGCAAGAATACTGGAGTGGGTTTCATTTCTATCTCCAGGAGATCTTCCTGACCCAGGGATTGAACTCGAGTCTCTCACATCTCCTGCATTGTCAGGCGGATTCTTTACCACCTGTGCCACCTGGGAAGCCCCAGGTAAATGGAAGCAGGCTTTAAAAATAAAAACACTCATCCTTCAATGCTCAGATCACCTCTCTTTTGTAGGTGGGGAACCCGAGGCTTGGAAAGGTGGAGGCACTGACCCAGGGTCAGCGATGGGGCTGGAACAGCGGTCCGGCGTCCCCTGCAACAGCTCTCAGCTCATCCCATCCCCCAGCCACACCCGCACCTCCCACCGCTTGTCCCCGGCCCCTCCCTGCTTCCTGATCTGTCCTTGGAGCTACGAGTCACTCCAAGACACCCGGGGAGCGTCAGGGTCGCCCTGAAGACAGCAGGAGCTGTCACAAGGCCATAGGCCCATCAATCGTGTCAGTTTCAGAGGACCGTTCCCGAGGCAGAGGGTCATCGATACCATCATCTCCATCTTCTTTAATGCTAATTACTTTTTTTTCCCCACGTCAACATAAAAATCATCTTAAATGTCCTCATTAAAGTGAATGTGGTTTCTGACCACAGAATCATCAACTCAGCCTGGGAAAGACTTTCAGGGGAGATGATGTTCCCTGAACCACATGTGACAATTCCGAGTGATTTAGAATATTGGGTTTGTATGATTTTTAATCATTAAAGGAGATATAAAAACATATTTTATACACAATCTTTTATCTTACACTTATTTTTATATTTCTCTATAACAATTTATTGTGATGCATATATCACCATTACATCAGACATTTATGGCTCCATTAAAATTCAATGCCACCATAAATTTGAGCTGGTTAAAGTGGTGACATTTGTAACAGCTTCCACAAGGACATATTTTATATTTAAAGTGAAACTTTGAGAAGAAACTTTTGTTAAAAAAAAAATCCTTATAGGCAAGGAGAGTGATATAAGATTTTCCTGCTGTCTAAAATACCGAATGCCTACCCTAATACCTGCTGTATTAAGAAGCCAGACTTTTGCTAAATACTTGGGGAGCTATTTCCAGTATTGGAGATTAATGGGAATCATATGATAATGCTATCATTGACTAGAAATACTCCACTCTCCCCAATCCTTTGGCAGCCTAAGACCTGGGAGAATTTCAGAAGTAAGGGAAAATATTAAATCAGACTTTTAAACAATGCAGTGTCCATATAATGAGTACTTTTCTGATTCTAGAGTGTAAGAGTTTTCAGAAAGTGATAGGATGAGGGGCTTATGTTTTTCTATCATTTGGTCTGAGATAGTGAGTGCTTCTACTGGGAAATTTAAGGTCTGTCCCTCTCTCTCTTTCAATCCATCAGAGGGTATTAGAGCAGCTTTTGTGATTCCAGGGCTTTTATAGATGATTTGAAAAGTAAAAGTGGGGATATATTCCTTGTTCTGAAGAAACTTTCTACGCTAGTGAGAGTGAAGATGTTAGTTATTCAGTCGTGTCCATCTCCCTGCAACTCCATGGACTATAGCCCACAGGGGTCCTCTGTCCAGTGGGATTCTCCAGGCAAGAATACTAGAGTGGGTAGCCATTCCTTTCTCTAGGGGATCTTCCTGACCCAGGGATCCAACTCAGATCTCCTGTATTAAGGCAGATTCTTTACTGTCTGAGCTATCAGGAAGCCCTTCTATACAAGGATGCCCTCTATGAAAGGACTTTTGCATCCTCAGGAGCCATGAGAATATCTGATGCTCACAAGATATCCATCTACATCATTTGCTTAACTCATTGGAATGGTTGGCAAGGCATCCAGTAAAGAGCTTTGGGCTGTCAGCACCCAGCTGGGCACGACTGAGGGTCTGGTTACACAGGACAGAACAGGTATCATGTATGTATCACTTCTTTGAGCAAGAGAAGTGCATGAGAGCTGTGCAAGCTCAAGAAGGGGTCATGGGAGAATGAGGCTGCAGGTGGGTACGATTGGACCATCCAGAAGTAACACAAAGGGTTGTCTGGGCAAGAGGAACCAGGCAAGGTATGTAAGAGCACTTTAAGAACATCCCTGGAGAGAGAGATCTGACTAAAGGATGGGATCAAGGTGTCCTTGAGCTTAGTCAGCCTCATGATCTGTGTAATAACCAAGGGCAATAACATCTCATGGAGCATGCATTGTGTCAAGCAGGGTGCCTGCCATGCATGACAATAAAGAGAGCAAAGGTCTGCTCCCACCTTCTGTTAACCTGGTTCTTTTCTAAATGCTTTGCGAGGCATGCATGCTCGGCCGCGTCTGACTCTTTGTGACCCCATGGACTGTAGCCTGCCAGGCTTCTCTGTCCATGAAATTTTCCAGGCAAAAAACCTGGAACGGGCTGCCATTTCCTCCTCCAGGGGATCTTCCTGACCCAGGGATCAAACCTGTGTCTCCTGCATCTCCTGCATTGGAGGCAGATTCTTTGCAGTCTGAGCCAACCAGGGGAACCCAAAACAACTCATTCCTCTTGCCTTTTCTTATGTTGCTGTCTTTCCAGAGTTCTTTCCTATTCCTCCTCACACTGCTCGGCTGGCATGCTCCTGCACATCCTTCAAACCCCATCCCCAAAGCCTCCTCCTTCTTGCAGCCTCTGTCTTCTGGGCTCCCACAGCACCTGGAACTGAGTCTAGTCAGCTTGTGTTTTAGTTACCTTCTCACTAACCTGTCTCCTGAGCTGCTCATGGAAGCCCTTGAGGTCAGGAACTCAATGATTTTGAAGTCGTTGGAGGCAGTGTGAGCTGCTGCTGGAGCTGGCCTGGACCAGATCACAAGAATCACTGTGTGTGTCTCTTCCTTACTATACATTCAGTTCATGCTTGCTAAGTCACTTCAGTCTTGTCTGATTCTTTGTGACCCTGTGGACTGTAGCCCCCCTCCACCCCCCCGCCCTCAACCAACTAGGCTCCTCTGTCCATGGGATTCCCCAGGCAAGAATACTGGGGTGGGTGGCCATACCCTTCTGCAGGGGCTTTTCCGAACCCAGGGATTGAACCCGTGTCTCTGATGTCTCCTGCATTGGCAGGCAGGTTCTTTACCACTAATGCCCATCTGGGGAGCCCCAAATAGATGGTCATCAAGGGATTCATCTAGGAACCATCTGGGATTTGAGCCTGGGACCTCTTGCAACCAAAGCAAGAATCACCCCTGGACCAATGAGCCACCATAACACACATTCAGTAGGTTCCTGTTGATAACTTGAAATTGGCCACAGTGGAATATTGGCAGGATTTGGCAGTTAATGAATATCAGGCCCTTTAGTAGCATGGGTGAGGAGGGGGAGACACAATAATAAAACATTTACCTGCTCACACTGACCTCAGGCAAAATGAAGTAAAAGGCTTTTGCCACCTGTATCAGCCTCATAGAATGGTGGTCATTTTCTTGTGATTAGAGGACCTGTGTGCCAACAAAGGTCCATCTAGCCAAGGCTATGGTTTTTCCAGTAGTCATGTATGGATGTGAGAGTTGGACTATAAGGAAAGCTGAGCGCTGAAGAATTGATGCTTTTGAACTGTGGTGTTGGAGAAGACTCTTGAGAGTCCCTTGGACTGCAAGGAGATCCAACCAGTCCATTCTGAAGGAGATCAGTCCTGGGTGTTCACTGGAAGGACTGATGTTGAAGCCTGAAACTCCAGTACTCTGGCCACCTGATGTGGAGAGCTGACTCATTTGAAAAGACCCTGATGCTGGGAAAGATTGAGAGCAGGAGGAGAAGGGGCGACAGAGGAATGGATGGTTGGATGGCATCACCAACTCAATAGACATGGGTTTGGGTGGACTGTGGAAGTTGGTGATGGACAAGGAGGCCTGGTGTGCTGCGGTTCATGGGGTCGCAAAGAGTTGGACACGACTGAGAGAACTGAACTCACCTGTGTGTGAAGAAATGCCTCTTTCTCTCCATCCAGACAGTTTAAAGAGCTCTTTCTGCAGACTCCACTGTTTAGGCTCTGGTAGAGAGATGCTACAGGTCTTCCCTGTAGCTCAAATGGTAAAGAGTCTGCCTGCAATGCTGGAGACCCAGTTTCTATCCCTAGGTGGGGAAGATCCCCTGGAGGAAATGGCAGTCCACTCCAGTATTCTTGCCTGGAGAACCCCATGGACAGAGGAGCCTGGCGGGCTACAGTTCATAGGGTTGCAAAGAGTCAGGCTCGACTGAATGACTAACACTAGAGAGATGCTGGATTAGACTGGGGGATTATAAAATTTCTTCCCAGCTCTAAAATTCATTGATTCTGGGCATTATGCATATCACTCACAAGTAATTAACATTAATAATGCCTTACATTCATTCAGCCCTTATCTTTTCTTTTTTTCCCTGAAGAACTTTCATATCCATTATGTCATTTGACACTTCTCAGAAGCTACTGAATAGAGAAGTTAGTACATCCAGTGTAGAAGTCTACTTAGATTTTCAAATAGATTTGCACATAGTTGACCTTGGTCTTAGAGAGGGGATAGGGGGCCACAGGATGATGGTAGACCATGATATGCTCAGTTCAGGTAGGATGAACTCCAAGGCTCAGAGAGGGCAAGACACTTACCCAAAGCCGTGCAGATACAGAGCAGCAAAGCTTCATCAGCTCCGGGACTGCACTGAAGGTGAAGAAGATATGGTGTGGGTGGTCGCCCAGAAGAACTGAAAAATAGCGTATCTATGTAATATCAGCTATTTTAATAGAAGGCAAAAAGCACACTGTCTCAAAATTGAGATAGCTTATCTTTGATTCCAAACATCTGAATACTCAGTCCGTTTGGAGGGCTCCCTTCCATTTTTGCTGCTCGAAGAGCTGTCTGAGACCTCATAATCACGGCGCCCAGGCTTCCCAGGAGGCTGCTTGCTCTCTGGGTCACGGAATCCTTTTTCCCTCCAGAGAGACTGACCCCTCCACACACAATCGAGGATGAGCAGGCATTTTACAAAGGTTTCAGAAAAGGTTGGTAACTCATCTCTCTGAATTCCCTGTGATAAGAGAACCTATTAGGAGGCTAAGGAGGAGAAGCAATTTGAGTTTCACGAAACTACTGAGTAATTCAGACAAGCCTGGGTGTAGAACTTTGCTCACCCCTCTACTTGGGATTTGTACGACTCTAAGACATATATTGAGTTTCAAGGTAGACTGAAGGAATACATTTAGATCAAAGGAAAACACGTACAAGGCATCGTTTACAAAAGAAAGCCCGGACTACCCTGGTGGTCCAGTGCAGAGTCTGCCTGCCAGTCCAGTGGACATAGGTTCAATCCCTGATCCAGAAACATTCCGCATGCTGCCGGGCAACTAAGCCCGTGTTGCCACAAGTACTGAGTACTGAGCCCTAGAGACCTTGCTCCACAACAAGAGAAGCCACTGCATCAAGAAGCCGGCTAGAGAGTAGCCTCTGCCTGCTGCAACTTGAGAAGGCACCGGGCACAGCAACAAAGACCAGCACAGCCAAAAATCAGTAAAGTCAAACATTTTAAAAAGAACGCAGACATCCATGTGTGTACACGCACATGCAAAACTTTAATAACACACCTCCAAGGACAATAATAGCAGAATGATAACAGTGGATATAGCTCAGCCCTCGTAAGGTGCTCACAAAAATTCTAGAAATAAAGATTTCAGTGCCATTACATAGGAAATTCAGGAGAAAAAAATGTTGGTTGGTATAAGTTGCCTATAAATTTTACACTTTGTATGTCTGTACGTGCTAAGTTGCTTCAGTCGTGTCTGACTCAGAGACGCTATGGACCATGGCCCACCAGGCTCCTCTGTCCATGGGGTTCTCCAAGCAATAATACTGGGACATGGGTTGCCATGTCCTCCTCTAGGGGATCTTCCCGACCCAGGGATTGAACTTGTGTCTCTTGTGTCTCCTGCATTGGCTGGAGGGTTCTTTACCACTAGCACCACCGGGGAAGCCCACACTTTGTACATAGTTATTATTTTACTGTTTATTCTCAAAAACGTTTCAAATATAATTGTGTGGAATTTAGACTCCATGTTTCACTTGAGAAAGAGTTAGAACTCGGCTCCCACGTGGCAGCCAGAGAGAGCCTCTCTGAACGTATGCAGTGAAGTAGTCTCTGACTGCAATTTCTGTGGTGAGAGCTGTCTTCAAGGCCTCCTTCCCATGGTGTGTTGGAACCAGCTCAGACTGGTGGGGGAGAGCAGGTTGTCAAATTTCAAGGAAATCTGCCAGCTGGTTGGTGTCATCTTGGCACCTTGAAAGTGGCCATCATTGGGATGCTTGCACCATGGAAACCAGGAAATACTACAAAGCAGTGGTTTTCACTCCCTAAGGAACTGGTTGTTAAGCATTTACCACGACACTGCTGCTATTCACTATATAGGGTGCTGCTCCATTTATATCTTTCAATCTCACTTAATTGTCATATCCATAGGTAAGCGGACAACCAGGTGAAAGTCATAGAGTCTATTTTTTTTGGGGGAGGAGCTGTATTGCAGTGTATTTGATTTACAACATTGTGTTAGTTTCAGGTGTACAGCAAAGTGAATCAATTATACATATACATATACCCACTCATTTTAAGATTCTTTTCCCAGATAGGTCATTAACAAGAGTACTGAGTAGAGTTCTTAATAGGAAAACCGAAGACCTGAACCCTGTGAGAAATCAGAAACAATAAAGGATTCCCTACTCTTACCCAGTAACCTGTAGGTATTTGATAATTAGATAATGTAGCCTTTCCTTTTGTTCCTTTTCCTAAGCTAGCTTAAGAGTCCTCAAGCTTTAGTGCATGAGTTAATGTGAAAGTGTCAATAGGGGGAAACCACGTGTATGGCACTTTACAAGAATATTTAGGGGGCTTTTGAGGGTAACTTTGGCCACGAAAGTATTTTACTGGAGGACTTCTCTGCTGGCTCAGTGATTAAGACTATGCCTGTCAATGCAGGAGACATGGGTTCACACCCTTTTCTGGGAAGATCCAGCACGCCTGTGCACAATTGAGCCTGTGCTCTGGAGCCCGCCAGGTGCAGTTACTGATCCGGGGACCACAACTGCTCAAGTCCGAGCTCCCTAGAGCCCATGCTCTACAACAAGAGAGGCCACTGCAACGAGAAGTCCGTGCACTTCAACTAGACTGTAGGCCCCCTTGCTGCAACTAGAGAAAAGCCCGTGCAGCAACGAACACCCAGAATAGCCAAACACAAATAAATAAATAAATAATTTTAAAGTATTTTACTGAAGTTGGCAAAATATGATAGTTGAAACCCAGAATACATGGGTTTGAATCTAGGCTTTGCCACATAAGCTACTTCACCTTTTATGAGCTTTTAATTTCTTCATCAGTAAAATCTGAATAAAAATGATACCCTGCCACTAAAGTTTCTTATTAAATGTGTTCATATATGTATCACTGCTTGGACTTATTTGGGCTAGGTGCATGTTATTATTATTATAAAGTAAAGGAGTGTTTAAATTGATGACGTTGGCAGCTGAGTGAGGGTTAGAGTGGATGGAGTCAAGACTGGGAGAGTCTTGGTTAGAAGTTCATTCCTTTGGTTCAGCCTGACCATGTTGAATGAATAATTGATACTTTGTGGCTGTTTGGTGTTACATAGGCTAAGCCAGTGGCTTCTTCTGATACTTAACCTATGACACAGAGAGCTTTCAGTTCAGTTCAGTCACTCCGTCGTGTCCAACTCTTTGCGACCCCATGGACTGCAGCACGCCAGGCCTCCCTGTCCCTCACCAACTCCTGGAGCTTACTCAAACTCATGATAGAGAGCTTTCACTGACCATTAAAAAGACCACTTTCCCTAGGAAAAGCTTCTATCTGGTTCATCTGGAGCTGGAAGGCATGATGAAGAGGAGGGAATAGTGGGAGATAAAATCAGAGAGCACCCAGACCCCAGACCTTAGAATTCCTCAGAGGTCATGGTGAAAGTTTTATATCTTAGTAAGCCAAGTGGAAAGCTGTGGGAAAGTTTAGGTGCTAGGAAGCTGAAGTTCTAATACTCTGGCCACTTAGGTGCTAGGAAGCAGAAGTTCTAATACTCTAGCCACCTGATGCGAATAGCTGACACACTGGAAAAGACCCTGATGCTGGGAAAGACTGAGGACAGGAGAAGAGAGTGACAGAGGCTGAGGTGGTTGGATAGCATCACTGACTCATTGGACATGAACTTGGGAAAACTCCAGGAGACGGCGAGGGACAAGGAGGCCTGGAGTGCTGCAGTTCATCAAGTCACAAAGAGTCAAACACAGCTTGATGATTGAACAGCAACAACAAGGCTTGAGAAGATACAGAAATGTAGTTGGTCACAGATGAACAGAAAAAAATCCCTCCTTATCTCCTGCACTGGGTTGATATGCAGAAGCATCACAGAATTGTAGTACGTTGTGCTAATTATGGGGAAAGGGCATGCAAACTGTGGGATGACCTGAGGAAAACTGGAAACCCTACAGCGAGGGCCGGGGAAAAGATAAACAAGGCTTCCCTGGTGACTCTCACAGTTGCTTGTAAATGGCCTCCTTCGGGACCGTCTCCTCTGGGAAGTTTTTCACATCTCTCAAATGCCCTGGCTGGTCTTTTACCGCCTCCAGCATCCAGGCCCTGTCTCATGTCCAGGGGTGAATAATAAAGATAAATTTGAGAAGTAATGGATAAAGACCCCATCCTTGTAGAGCAATAAAATTTATCATGGCTTAACTAATCTGGCACCAGTTATGCCTGCTGCCTGCCTTCCCAACCATCGAATGACTAATTGATACCTAATTTCCTCAATTTGTACTTCATTACTTATTGCAGCAGAAAAGCTTATACCTAACTCTATGAATCAAATAGACTCCATGAAATCAGCAGTGATGGTATTGGCCAGAGTTCTTGGCAAATTGACCAGCTTTTCAGGAAAGGTGACTTCTCAACAAAACATCCAAGGGATACTAAGTTTTCATTGTGTGTCAGGAACAGGGCTAAACTTGTTGTTGTTGTTCAGTCACTAAGTCGTATCTGACTCTTTGTGACCGCACGGACTGCAGCACACCAGGTTTCCCTGTCCTTCACCATTTCCCAGAGCTCGCTCAAGCTCATGTCCATTGAGTCGCTGATGCCATTCAACCATCTCATCCTCTGCCACCCTCTTCTCCTCCAACCCTCAGTCTTTCCCAGCATTAGGGTCTTTTCCAATGATTCAGCTCTTCACATCAGGTGGCCAGACTATTGGAGCTTCAGCTTCATCATCAGTCCCTTCCAATGACTATTCAGGGTTGATTCCCTTTAGGATTGACTGGTTTGATCTGTTAGCATTCCAAGGGATTCTCAAGAGTTTTCTCCAGCACCACAGTTTGAATGCATCAATTCTTCGGCACCCAACCTTCTTTATGGTCCATTTCTCACATCTGTACTCAACTACTGGAAAAACATGACTACTGGAAAAAAAAAAAAAAAAGCATGTTGCATTTGTATGATTAAAGGTCATGACCAATAATCAAACTTTGGTAGCTTATCACAACAGAGATTTATTTCTTTTTCAATAACCACTTAATTCAGGTGCTCCTGGCTGGCAAAGGATGGGGAGTTTCGGTCCACGTAGCCATTCAGGTTGATGGAGTCCCCGAGTTAAAGCCCAGGTGACCCACCGTCATCAGTGAGCAGCTTCCAAGGCTGCCCTCCCTTGCTGTTGGCGCGCAGCCAACAGATGGAGGAAAGAGGATGGGGAGCATAGGTGGGAAGTTTTAAAGGGCTAGCTTAGAAGAAGACATCGTTTCAACTCATGCTGTGTTGGTCATAACTCAGGGAGACCTGGGAATGTAACGTAGATGTGACCCAAGAAGTGTGTTTTGTTGGACAGATTGCCACAAGCCGTGATTTCACCTAACCTTTACAACGGTGCTATCAGGTTGGCCCTTATCCCCACTTTACAGATGAGGAAAGTGAGGCTTGGACAGCTTAAGTTAACTTGCTTACGGTCAAAGAGCTAGAAAGTGAAGGAACAGAGTCTTCAGCTCAAGTCATCTGTCCGATTCCAAGTTCACGCTTTCACCTGTGCTAAACTACTTCCGTCAGGTCTTAAACAGTGGGAAGGCCAGATGAGAGGTCTTTTTCCCTTACTATGCTCTGGCCAACACTAACATACCTGGACTTGCCTGGTGGTCCAGTGGTTAAGAGTCTGCCTACCGACGCAGAGGATGCGGTTCGATCCCTGGTCTGGAAAGATTCCACATGCTGTGGGCAGCTAAGCCTGTGCACCGTAGCCACCGAGTCCGTGCTCTAGAGCCCATGTTCGGCACCAAGAAAAGCCACCACACTGAGAAGCCCCCACCCTGCAAAGAACAGTAGCTCCTGCTTGCCGCAACCCGGGGAAAGCCCACATGTAGCAACAAAGACCCAGTGCAGCCAAAAGTAATTAATACACTTTAAAAAGCACTAACATACTTGACCCCAACCCTCCATGACGTTCTCTTCCTTCCAAGGGGAGCTGTTACCGCTGCCTCTGATGTGGACTCGTCTAGTGAAAGCAGAACCAGGACATCTTGTGAGCTTGCAAAAACCCAGGTTGGGGTGCCCCGGGGTGCCCAGGTCCAGTGATGCTGAATTCTGAGGCTGACCACCCACGTGTGCTTCCACTGTGGGAGGCACAGAGCAAGTGTCAAACCGAGCAGGAAAGATTCCACTAATTAAAGCTTTTCTGAACTCTGCTGTCCGTTGGCTTTTTAACAAGTGATGCTATTAATCCTACATGTTCTCGGTTTTTCATTTGTTTGTGGGGGAAAATGTTGAAGGCGATATTGTGGTGTTTATCCTTGGAATAATGTTGCCATAGTTACCTCTCGACTTTATTATACCAGTGGTGCAATAATTGAAGCAAGGGGACCTGGGGATGCTCTCATAACCATGAGCTCGGTCCCTAAGATGAGCATGAAACACATCTCTTAGATTGGGGGATAAAGAAGGGAGCTTGCCCTCAGCACTTAACCCCAAAACTCAGCTGAGCGGTCCTATGTATTTGACAAGGGTGTTGCTTGGCGATGTCCAGAGTGAGCCATTTCTATGAAGTTGCTTTGTTTTCACATTGTTTTACAGTGACACTCTTAGAATGCAGGAATGTAGTGTCTCCATGGAAACTGGAAATGTACAAAATTAAGACCCAGAATAGGAAAGCTCCTATGAGCACAGTTCTGCTGATCACTAATAAAGAAATGATGTGTTGCAAGTAAAGGTGTTGGATGTCAGAAGAGACGGGGAATGATACATTTGACATCCTAATCTAACGAAGGACCTTCACTTTTGGACGTGGTGCAGAAAGGTTCTAAATGCACATCCAGGTAATTGTGGTCTGTCAGACAGGAGGAATGCTTGTTAATACCCCATTGTGGGGAAAGAGCTACTTCACTTCTATGGAAAGTGCACCTTGGCTCCACGTCTCTGTTGAGCTCATTCAGAAAGAGTGGGACACGAAAGAGGCAGCGTGATGCAATGCAAAGATGTAGAATTTATGGTCAGAACAGAATTCACTCTCAGCTTCTCCATTTGCCATCTCATAACTTTAAGCATTGGAGGAGGAAATGGCAACCCTCTCCAGTATTCTTGCCTGCAGAGTCCCAGGGACAGAGGAGCCTGGTGGGCTGCCGTCTATGAGGTTGCACAGAGTCGGACACGACTGAAGCGACTTAGCAGCAGCAGCAGCAGCTTCAAGCAAATCCCTCCAGCTTGCTGAACCTCTGTTTCCATGTTCCATAAAATGGGCATGTCAAAGCTGTATACATTTTTGAAGTGTTGTAGGGCTGAAAGTGCACCCACACACTTTATAAATGTGTATTCGTTGCCTTTGTTCACCTCTCTTCAGATATGTATGTTTATTTTTAGGAGTATCGGGAGGGGGTTTTCAGCCTGACTTCCTCTATACAAGGTAAAGGTTTAGTTCCGAATGTCTGAACCAATGGCATACTGGCATGAGAGGCACAGCTTGACGGAACAGTCAGTGGAAACACGAGGCCATCTTCGGACACACGTGCTGTTTGTTCGTGCTGGGGACTGGTGAAGGCAGATGAGTGTCTGCTCCGATGCTCCTGTTCTTTTGGCTCCTTCTCCTCTTTGTCAAGGGCCTGCCTGTTTGATCCCTGACTTCTCTTTGTCTCCCTCCACTCACATCTGGGCTTCCTTGCTGGCTTAGATGGTAAAGAATCTGCCCCAAATGTAGGAGATCCCAGTTCCAACCCTCGATCAGGAAGATCTCCCGGAGAAGGAAATGGCTAACCACTCCAGTACTCTTGCCTGGAGAATTCCATGGACAGAGGAGCCTGGCGGGCTATAGTCCAGGGGGTAGCAGAGTTGGACATGACTGAGCAACTAACACTTCTACTTGCATCTCACGCATTTGCTGAAATGCCATCCAATTCTATCAGGACATTCAGATATACAAAATTCTCAGGGTCTCCTTCTGCAGTCACTGCAAGTTCAGAGTCTTATTAACAATTTTTGTGGCTATTACCATCTCTGTTTTAATTATTAAAAAATTTAAACCCCTTTATTGAAGTATGCTGACATACAAAAACTGTCAACATATTTTATGTATACAACTTGATGAGTCTGAAGATAAGTATACACTCATGAAACCATCACCAGAATCTATGCCACACGCACAACTATTACCTCCAAAATTTCCTTCCACCCTCTTTATTATTGTTGTTGTTTTTTACTTTTGATAACAACAATAAATATAAGATATATTCTCTTAGATAAGTGCTTTGCTATATGTGGATCTCTAGAACTTGTTCATCTAATGTAGCTGTACCCTTTGATCAGGGTCTCTCTGTTTATCCCCTCCTGACAGCCCCTAGCAACCACCCTTCCACTTTCAGCTTCTGTGAGTTTGACTATTTTAGATTTCTCATTCAAGTGGTTGTTATTATTCTGACTCATTGCAACTGAATAAACTGTAGCCAGCCAGGCTCCTCTATCCATGGGATACTCCAGGCAAGGGTAGTGGAGTGAGTTGTCATCCCCTTATTTAGGAGATAGAACCCTGGTCTTCTGCATTGCAGGCAGATTCTTTACCACTGAGCCACTAGCCCATTTAAGTGGTACCTTGCAGTATTTGTCCGTCTGTGTCTGGTTTATTTGGCTTAACATAATGGCCTGACAGAGAAGGCAATGGCAACCCACTCCAGGACTCTTGCCTGGTAGGCTACTACGGTCCATGGAGTCGCTAAGAGTCGGACACAACTGAGAGACTTCACTTTCCCTTTTCACTTTCATGCATTGGATAAGGAAATGGCCACCCACTCCAGTGCTCTTGCCTGGAGAATCCTAGGGACAGGGGAGCCTGGTGGGCTGCTGTCTATGGGGTCACACAGAGTCAGACACGACTGAAGCGAGATAGCAGCAGCAGCAGCAGCAGCAATGGCCTGAGCATCATCCAGGTTGCTGCTAATGGCAAGATGTCCCACTTTTCTGAGGTTGAAGTCTCTTCCATTGTATTTATAGAGCACATTTTCTTTATCCATTTACCCTTCAGTGGACATTTAGATGGATTCCTGTCTTGGCTATTATGGAGAATGCTTGCAATTAACATGAGGTGCTGCTTCTCTTTGAGAGTCTGATTCCATTTCCTTGGGAAATATACCCAGCACTGGGATTCCTGGAGCATATGGTAATTCTATTTTTAAATTTTGAAGGATCTCTCCACTGTTTCCCACAGTGGCTGCACCAATTTACATTCCTACCAACAGTGCACAAGGGTTCCCTTCCCTCCACATCTTTGTCAACAGCTGTTACCATTCTTTTAAAAGAATAAGATAACTGCTCTAACAGGTGTGAGGTGCTGCCATGTGTCTGTTCTTAATGGCACCGAATGGAAGGAAGCTCCTTTACTTCCAGCGCCAAGTGTCTGCTGGATCTCTGCATGGTTGGAGCCAAAGCTCTCAGAACTCGTCTCCAGCCCTGTCTGATGCTCTGCACTGTTTCCCAGGGGCCTCTCTAAAAGAGTAGTTTCCACTTCCTGTCATGAGCAGTGTTTTTCTCTGATCTGCCCAATCTCCCTCAGTGTCAGGAAACAATATTCCGCTCTGGTTTTTGGCACGTGGCGCTGTTCTTCCTCACCAGTGGAGGGAAGCCTTAACACTCCTTGGGCGTCTTTATCAAACAGCCTTAACGCTGCAGCCACCTGCGGTTTCACGATTTAAAACTTCCATGCTCCCCTCTGTGTATGCTTCAGCTGTACCAAAAGGGTTTCTACAATCTTATAGACTGCTATAAATACCTCATTGGGTTAAAAAAAAAAAACCCTCTCTGAATAAATGGCAGGAAAATGTTACTTTTATAAATATTTACTGAGTAGCTGTTCCATGTCATGTTGATGTTCTGCACATTGGGAAAGTGATCAGCTTGTCCAGGTTTGTCTGGTATTTTCCCACTTTTATCATGGAAAGTCCCACAGAAATTCAACAGTCCCAGGCAAACCAGGGCAGTTGGTTACCTTAGAGTCTAGGACTAAGCTGCTGCATAAAACCTCCTCTCTCAAGGATCTGACAGTCTAATCAACCAGAAAATAGAAGTAAACACCCAGCAGTTTAACTCCTAGATATAGACCCAAATCTGAAAACAGGTCCTCTAACAAATACATATCCATGTGTGTCCATGGCAGCTCTATTCACAGCAAACAAACGGCAGGAACAACCCAAATGTCCACTGTCAGATGAATGGACACTCCAGTTCTCCTCTACCCACACAATGGAATATTATTTAGCCATAAAAGGAATGAAGTAACAGATATATGCTGTAACATGGGTGAACTTAGAAAACATCATGCTAAGTCAAAGGAGACCCCAAAATGCCCACATATTGTGAGATTCCATTTATGTGACATATTTAGAGTAGGTAAGGCTACTTTCAAAGTGAAGGAAATGACACCCCCCTCCAGCATTCTTGCCTGAAAATTTCCATGGAGAGCAGAGCCTGGTGGGCTACAGTCCGTGGGGTCGCAAAGAGTTGGACACTACTGAATAACTAACACTTGCAAGAATCTAAAATCTTGTAATTGCCCTACTTCTAAAATGGTCCTTCAGCTGCTCCATTGCCCTAAGGAAGATCTGGCCCCACCATTTGGTCATTACTCTTTCCGAGTATTTCCTAGGGAACAGATTGCTAGAGACTTTGGGGCTAAAATGCTGAAAAAAAAAAATGTGAGATGGCAGATTCTCTGGGGAAGCCATTCCATATCTGGTGACTTGGTGCTGGGGCAGGACTGCACAGTAAGGACCAGTGCATCCTAGTTCTGGCTCTTAACACAGCTTCCTGGACAGAGTGACTTCAGAATCAAAGAGGGCTTAAACAACCATCTCCCCGACCCTCAAGACATAGCAATGGGCAGGAGCTTCCACGTGGAGTCTGATTTCTGCTTCTTAAGGACCAGTGCATCCTAGTTCTGGCTCTTAACACAGCTTCCTGGACAGAGTGACTTCAGAATCAAAGAGGGCTTAAACAACCATCTCCCCGACCCTCAAGACATAGCAATGGGCAGGAGCTTCCACGTGGAGTCTGGTTTCTGCTTCTGCCCTTGACCCTGCATCCTAGAACATCAGGGTTACCAGGTGTACATCATCACCTGTAAAATGAGGACAGAGACAGACGTGTTGTGAGGATAAGTGTTTCTCCTCAAAGCTAGTAGTATACACTGTCTGGAAAATAACAAGTGCTCAATAATTATTAATTTTCTCCATTCTTTCCTATTCATCCCAAGACTTAATTAAGATGTATCATCAAAGCTATGATTAAGTGATTCACAGGAAGGGAAATCTACACGGCCAGCACCCAGGAAGAAATGTTAAGTGTGGCTAGCAACAAAGTATTGAAAAGAGAAACAGCAAGGCGTCATTTTTCTCCTACAAAACTGGCCCAGGAAAAGGCGGGGGAGTCAGTGTTGCCTTAGAGTTTAGGAGCCAGGTATTTGCATCCTAGGCTATTAATGGAACAACCGGGACCAACATTTTGAGGGGGGTGATTTGGCGATAATATGCTTGTTTCAAAAGCCTTAAACATGCACTTAAGTTTTGACCTGGCAATTCCAGTTCGAGAAATTTATCCCCTGGGAATAATTAAGGATGTGCTTGCAAACTTAGCCACAGAAAGTACTCTATAAATAGTTGTTAAATGAAGGAGTGAACGATCCTCATTGCTGCATTGTTTATAATAATGAACATTCCAGTAACAGGAAAATAAATAAATAAATTATGGTCTGGCCACAAAATGAAATCCTCTGCAGCCATTAAATCTGATTCGGTAAACACGTCTGGATGACTTTTACCATTTACAAGGGCCTGTAAGATATTTCTGATTCCCCAAGTTAAAAAAAAAAGTTAAATGACAGATCGTATAGCTATGGCTTGTTTAAAAAGACGTATCCATAAATAAGATGGGGAGAAAGACTCTCCAAGGGTGCAGAGAGCGACGTGAGAAGCCGTTAGTGCTGAGTGGTGTGACATGGTGAATGAGTTTTAGTCCCTTGTTTCTGCTTTTCTGTGTATTCTGGCCATGTACTATTGACACATATTAAAAAAACACAAAACTTAATGTTAAAATAGAGGGACTTGCTGAGATGAGGGTGGGTGATTGGCAACCAAGATAAGGAACTAGAATGCAAAAGTGTGAGCCAGGAGGAGGCGGGGCGTCTGGCTAGGGTAAAAGTGCAGCAAGATGTGAACAGCCTTTCCTACCTCCCTCATGACTGTTTCAGCTTTTCTGACCTCAGATCAACACTCTGAGACCTCGATTTGACTTCAGCCTCCTTAGGATGTGTCATGTCCGGGAAACACACAAACGCTCCTCTTTGTCTTTGCTGCCCTGGGTCGGGAAGATCCCCCTGCGGGAGGAAATGGCAACCTATTCCACTCTTCTTGCTTGGAGAATCCAACGGACAGAGGAGCCTGGTGGGGTACAATCCACAGGGTTGTAGAGTTGGACGCGATTGAAGCAACGTAGCACACACGCACACACGGGGGTGACTCGCTCCTGGCCGTGTGTCCTGATGAGAGCTGGTTTGTACCTAGAGAGCAGACCTGTCAGAGAGCAGACCGGTCTCTGAAGCTCTGAGGACAGCCTGGACCAGCCTCCTGGAGAGAGAGAGCCAGCACTGGGCTGCGACGAGGAAAGCCCGCGGCTCAGGAGGCCCTTGCATAGAAGGGGATGTATTTACCTTTTTTTTTAATGCTCCCCAGATTTTCGCTGAGTAAATTGCTGCGATGGAACATAATTGCTTTTCATTTTATTTTTAAAAATTGCTGCCAAGGCAGTCTGCTTGCCTCCTGAAGTCAGCACAAATCCGAGAACACTTTACTCCAAGGGAAGATTTTTTTTTTTTAACTTGGATTTGAAAAGTGATTTCCCCAGATGATGAGCAGGTCAAGGTTCCACAGATCATGGTGACTCGTTGCTCTTTAGACCCAGAGATTTGTGAAGCTCATGAGCTCATTCCTTTCACTCATGTCTTTGCTGAAATACCACGTCCAGAAAGAACCCTCCTCGGAAATCACTGTCTAAAATAGCACACTCTTCTGTCAGCTTTCCTGGAACTTGTGTTTTCCTCCAAAGTTCCTTGCCTGCCCTGCACGTGTGCCTAGTCCTTTCAGTCATGTCCACTCTGTGCGACCCATGGACTGTAGCCCATGTGGCTCCTCTATCCATGGGATTCTCCAGGTAAGAATACTGGAGTGGGTAGCCATTCCCTCCTCCGGGGAATCTGCCCAACCCAGAGACTGAATCTGTATCTCTTACATCTCTTATGTTGGCAGGTGGATTCTTTAACCCTAGCACCACCTGGGAAGCCCATCTTTGTTATACAATTGTTTTTTTCAAAGTTGCTCAGTCATGTCCAACTCTTTGCAACTGTAGTCCATGGAATTCTCCAGGGCAGAATATTGGAGTGGGTAGCCGTTCCCTTCACCAGGGGATCTTCCCAACCCAGGGATCGAACCCAGGTTTCCCACACTGCCAGTGGATTCTTTACCAGCTGAGCCACCAGGAAAGCCCAAGAATACTGAAGTGGGTAGCCTATCCCTTCTCCAGCAGATCTTCCCGACCCAGGAATAGAATCAGGGTCTCCTGCATTGCAGGAGGATACTTTACCAGCTGAGCTAGCTGGGAAACAGGGTACATGTATATGTCAATTGTAATCTCCAATCATCCTATCCCCTTCCCTGTTTGGTATCCATAAGTTTTACCTCTACATCTGTGTCTCTATTTCTGCTTTGCAAATAAGTTCATCTCTACCATTATTCTAGATTCCACATATAAACGATATTATACAATATTTCTTCTTCTCTTTCTGACTTAGTTCATTCTGTATGATAGCCTCTAGGTCTATCCATGTCTCTGCAAATGGCACTGTTTTGTTCCTTTTGATGGCAATATTTTATTGTATATATGTGCCACATCTTCTTTATCCATTCCTCTTTGATGGACATTCAGGTTGCTTCCACATCTTGAGTTTTTAGTGCTATTTTTTCAAAGGCATGGACGTTGAAATTTGACTCTCCCTGCTTGCACCCCCGGGGGACCTCGTGGATTGATTAAGCCCAGCCTTTATAAAGTTACAGTCATTTGCTTTGGTTTTGGGGTACTCTGCTGTCAAGTACCCTTGGTCCTGCCCCACTTGGGTCTGGGCTCCAGTGACCAGGTAAGAGTGTTCTTGCGGAGTTGACATAGGAATTCTCTGAGCCGACCCACTTCAGGTTGACTGAAAATGGTCTCTCCGCTCCCACCTAAGGGCTTCCCAATAATTAGAAGCAATGCTTGCAAATCCTTGTGGACTCTTTTGGAAGGAGACCTGTGACGTTTGCTGGTGCTTTGCTCTTCGTATGGCACAGCATCAAGACCCCTGGGAAGCTTGCTCCGAAACCTACAGCAGAGGGATTTAGGCAAGTGTTTGTCCTTCCTTGTCTATCAGATGAGCGACTCTTATAGCTCTTGTGGGAACTGAGTGAGATGCCACATGCAGAGTGCCTACTCTGGTGAGTTACGTGTAGATGTTCAACACATTTAAATAATAAAAACATGAAGACCATTCTAATGAAAGGTAGGCAGGGAAGACTGTATTCACCTTATTCGAGGGGTGGAGACACTGGAGCTCAGAGAGGTTATTTGGCCAAAGTTCAAGTATACAGAAATGAGGATACCACATCCTTAATGTTTGCCCTCTGCAACTCCCTTGGGTTTCCAATCAGGTTCCGGACTGTAGGCATCAGCATCCTCCTGACCCAGCCATACACTCCCACACACTGACCTCTTGGAGAAATCATAGATGCTAAGGTGACACCCCCTCTGCCTTAGAGGTCCTCTCCTCTGTATCCTTCCTTCCAAGTCCCAACTATTTCCCTTCATCTCTCACTGGGGAGCCAGTATCTCCAAGCTCATCTAGTCTTTAAGCATCTACTGATGGTTCAGTCTATACTACGTCTTGCAGACAACGAGTCCTCTGCATTTAGTGCCCATCAATATTTACCTTCCAGGGTTGGTTGGTTTGTCTGCTAGTTTGCTCCTGGCTCTGGTTTTCACGGTGTGAAAACTTACATCTCAGTCACTGTGTGAAACTACTCCCATCCTTTAAGACGGAGTCTGTGTCTTTCACACCTTGTGTGTTCCCTCTAGAGCCCCTGGCCTACAGCTGGGCATTCACCGCCAACCACAGATGAGAAGGGCAGGGATGGGTGGGTGAAAAGACTCTAGCTGTGAGCTGGAAGCTTCAAGGCAGCAGCTCATCTTCATTTCTTGTGGCCCGTGCTCCATTCCTGACTTCAAGATAAAGTGGGGACTGCTTGTAGGTGTGGGGTTACAGGAAGCGGGGGGAGACTCTTTCCATCCAGATAGATTAAGATGAGATGATGTCCAGAGACCATCCTTGGAAGTCCTTAACTGAGATCAGTGGAGCCACAGAAGTTGGCAGCCCAGTTCCGAAGTGGCCCACCAGTGGGGGGAGCGGTGGGTGATGTGTTCAGAAAGGAATGGAGCGTGAAGTGCCGGCCCTCAGGGACTTCTTCTGGATGTCACACTCAGCAGGACCTCTCCCAATCTCTCCCATTTGGGGCATTCAGCTTACAGACATCTCATTTCCTGCAGCTGTCTCCAAGCTTCTGAGTTCAGTCCCTCGGTGTCCACAGGGCACTGACTCCAGAAGCCCTGGCAGATATCAAATTCCATGGGTGCTCCAGTTCCTTATATAAAATGACACAGTATAGGGAATATGGTCGGCCCTCAAACCCACAAGCTTTGCACTGTGGGTTGCTGTTGTTCAGTTGCTCAGTCGTGTCTGACTCTTTTAGACTCCATGCACTGCAGCATGCCAGGCTTCCCTGTCCTTCACCATCTCCCTGAGTTTGCTTAAACTCCTGTCAATTGACTTCGTGATGCCAGCCAACCATCTCACTCTCTGTTGCCCCCCTTCTCCTCCTGCCCTCGATCTTTCCTAGTATCAGGCTCTTTCCCACTGAGTCGGCTCTGCCAACTGTACATAGCAGGGCTTGTCGGGGTACTCTCAGTATCTCCCCCATAGTATTTATAGGCTGGCTTTCCTCTTGACTCCTAAAGAGGCATAAAGGAAGCTTTTTGTCTGAAAGGGGAAGCCTGTTTACTGTAATTAGATATTTAAAGACCCTCATTAGTCAACTTTGCTGGACCTAACACTCAGCAGTATCAAAATGAGAGGCTTTCAGCTCTGTCGCCTCCTCCAGCATCAGTCTTTGAGGATTCCTGTTTGTATTTCTCCTCAGTCCTTAAGCTTCATGGCCATACTCTTGACCTAATGAAGTCCCATTACTTTCTCTCCGCAGATGAAATATATATATATATATTTCCCACCCGCTCCCCCAGTTTGAAAAGGTTAAGGAGCAGTCAGGACCCCCAGTAGAGTGAATGCACAGCTCACCCAGCTATGCAATTATCCCAAAATAGCCCGTTTCCATTTGTAAGACTAGACTGCATTTAAATAAGCATTCTCTTCAAATAAACTTTCATTAAGTCAGACTTCTCTATAGTGAGCATGCTTAATGAGCGCCTGTATGCCCGCGTGTGGTATGGAGCATCTACCTCCATGCTTGGTTTTTGGAACAGAGAGAGGCTGAACTGTAATGAGATAAGGGAATGCGTTTTGGCAGAGACGCCGTTGACTTAACAAAGGGAACACTGAAATGTGCATCGAATGGGGGTTGCTTAGATATCTGTGCTTCTGAAGAAACGGCTGCTGAAATTTCATGGGATACCGTGACTTCCCTCCTCCTATCACATTTTTATTAGAAACCCTGTACCCAACATGCCTTCTCTGCTTAAACCCTTTTCCTCCTTCCTCATGGCATCACTGGGAAGTGATACGTGGCTGACAGGGAGCAAGGCTACAGGTGCAAAATGCAAAATACTATTTCTCTAGTGTTTTCAGCCCTAATGAAATACCGGCATGGATCCTGTTCGAAAGCTACCAGGTGGCAGCATCGTCACCAAAAATCCACTCTCCTGTGCATTATTCTTGTGTGGATTTGAGCCTACCCGCTCTGGAGGAAGCAGGTGACTCTGGGTTCAGCCCACGTGGGTGCCTTTGAAATGGGAGGTCAGGCCGGCCTCTGCTGCTTCCCCAGGGTAGTTTATTAGAAAATGACTTCTCTTGTGGCCAAATGGAGCTGCTCTCTGTGGAGCACAGGTATGAGATGCCTGGATGAGGAGCTCGATCACACTGACCACCTCTGTTGTTTATATTTTTTAGACCTATTGTCCTCAAGTATTCTACGTTTTCAAAGGAATGAAAATGAATGAAAAGCCAGAAAGTGGGATAGAGCTGGGGTAGGTGGGGGTGCCTACGGTCCCTTTGTGCATGCTAAATCACTTCAATCGTGTCCAACTCTTTGTGACCCTGTGGACTGTAGCCTGCCAGGCTTCTCTGTCCATGGGATTCTCCAGGCAAGAATAGTGGAGTGGGTTGCTATGCCCTCCTCCAGGAGATCTTTCCAACCCAGGGATCAAACTCAGGTCTCTTACATCTCCTGCATTGACAGGTGGGTTTTCTTCACCACTAGTGCTACCTGGGAAGCCCTTGGCCCCCATTAAGAAGTTTCAGAGAGCTATGTTAGTAGAAAAGCCTTGTGGTGGAGCCTACAGACTCCCATAAAGTCAAAGAAAGATTAGAGTCAATTAAATATTGATGCAACAGTAAGTGGAAGAGAAGTGAGGAGCTGCCTTCTAAATCTGACCTTTTCAGTCTGATATGTTACAGGGTGAAGTGTTTCCCTTCAAAATCCATGTGTTGAGGTCCTTACTCAGAATGTGGCCTCAACTGGAGACAGAGTTGTCTTTCTAGAGGGAGTCAAGTGAAAATGAGGTCACATGCGTGGGCTCTGTTCCCGCATGACTGGCGCCCTTGTAAGAGTGGCAATGTGGTTGTAGATACACATGGTGCGAAGACCACAGGAAGACGAAGAAGATGGTCATCTACAAACCAGGGATGGAGTCCTGGGACAGGTTCCTCCTCATAGCCCTCGGAAGGAAGCCATCTTGCCAACCACTCGATCCTGGAGTTTTGGCCTCCAGAACTGTGGACAGTAAACCACTCAGTTTGTGGTTCATTATCATGGTGGTCCTTGCAAATGAATGCAGAATGGACACAGCAAGGACCTCTTGGAAGAAAATCAAGTTGTGAGCATGTGTAACTCCTGGATATTACTTCTTCTCTAGTTAAGGGAGAAATTACAGAGGGTTGAGGTGGAAAGGAGCACCTATGGGAGGGTTGGGATAGGTCACTGTGGGAAAGTCCAGGAACTTGGAGGCTCTGAAAATTTCAAGAGGAAAGAATGAATAAGGTGCTAGCCAGAGTTATGTCGTAGATGTATTTGTGTGTATGTTGTGAGTGTATTAATGCCTGAGATGATGTCATAAGCTTAAGTTAGAAACTCTCATGTTGAACTAATTGACTGTACTGTTTAAATGTCAACCATCCAGTGAATGGGCAGGATGAATGCAGTCAAAATAGGGTAGCACACTTTTCATAGAACTCTGTCTTGTGCCCCTGGTAGACATGACTAATGGATCACAACACTCTTTCCCTCTGGGTTGAATCTTGCCTCCACTGGTAAGCCAGGCAGACACAACCAATCATTCCAATGTGGCATGTGAAATGAAACCTAGTTTTTGGTTTCTTGTCAAGACCCTTTCCACTGAAGATGTGGTGTCTGGGCTGGCAGCTTGGGTGAAATGCAGACTCTGGGGCCCCTCCCACACCTACTGAATTGAAATCTGCATTTCTAAACAGGGTCCCTAGGTGATCAACGTGCACATTAGCTGTGAGATGCTCTGACCTGGAGGGACCATCCTGTGTAGCCAGTCAGTGTGAGTTCTACATGGGCCTGAGCAGTAAGACAAAGACTGTTGTTGCTCTCAAGAGAAAGCACTTCAGTTTGGGGTCAGGCAAGTGACGATGTTCAGTGTGAAATTGGACCCTTGCTCTGTTCTAGCTCTTTTTATATGTGTCCTAGGGTCAGTTCAATCAGTATGTTGCTTTTTTTAAAAGTCTAGCTTGTGAATAAGAGCAGTGAACTCAAAGGACAGAGGTCTCTTTGGTACAAACAAAAGGATCTGCAGAGTCCTGATGGAGAACAGCGAGGCTCACTGTCAGACGCCCTAACATGGACCACCTCTTGCAGCATCTCCTTGTGTGTTTCTCAAGAATCCACATTCCCAGGCTCCATTGTCAGCCCACTGACTTAGAACCTCAGTGATCTGATGCCCAAGAATCCCCATGCTGAGCAAGCTCCTCCGGTGATTCTTATGTACCCTCCAGTTTCAGAATCACTTGATAATTCAACCCAATTGTGAGGCAGAAATTCTTGTGAAAGAGTCAACGAAAGAGTCAATTATGCTACAGTGTGAATTAGAATGGGCTTCTCAGGTGGTGCTAGTGGTAAAGAACCCACCAATGCAGGAGACACACAGTGACATGGGTTCTATCCCTGGGTTGGGAAGATACCCAGGAGTAGGACATGGCAACTCACTCCAGTATTTTTGCCTGGAAAATCCCATGGACAGAGGAGCCTGGCAGGCTACAGTTCATGGGGGTCACAAAAAGTTGGATGCTACTGAGGAACTGAGGATACACACGCACACCCAGAAGTAAGTAAACTTTTCATGAGTGACCTTCCAGATTATGCCTATGGTCATGCCTGCACACATACGTGCACACACTTTTACATAAATGAGATCATGAGATACACATTGCTACATATTTTACTTTTTAAATTCATCATTCACATTTTCTATATCCTATCCTATTCTAAGACCTGCATAGCTTTCCATTACTTGGATAGGCCTTCGTTGTTATATATTAGTTTCTTATCGGTGGACATTTAGAATGTTTTCTGTTTTTTTCTCCCCATTGTGAACAGTGCTGTGGTGATCATTTTTGCAATGTCTGTTTTTGTGTACCTGAACATGTGTGTGCATGGGATTATTTTCCTATAAATGGAATAGCCAGTTTGAAGGGTATATACATTTTATATTTTAACAGATCTACCAAGTGGTGTTAGTCAATCAGTCATGTCTGACTCTTTGCAACCTCATGGACTGTAGCCCGCCAGGCTCCTCTGTCCATGGAATTCTCTAGGCAAGAATACTGGAGTGGATAGCTGTTCCCTTCTCCAGGGGATCTTCTTCACCTAGGGATCAAACCCAGGTCTCCCACATTGCAGGCAGATTCTTTACCATTTGAGCCAACAGGAAAGCCTAAGTTGCCCTCTGAATGGGTTGTATTGAACAGTAATTTGTAATCTCACCAGCAGGGTGATGTCTGCTTTTTATATAGTTGTATGTTTTACAAAGCCCTTTAGGGGCATTACTCCTTGGAAGGAAAGTTATGACCAACCTAGATAGCATATTAAAAAGCAGAGACATTACTTTGCCAACAAAGGTCTGTCTAGTCAAGGCTATGGTTTTTCCAGTGGTCATGTGTGGATGTGAGAGTTGGACTGTGAAGAAGGCTGAGCGCCAAAGGCTCAGCCTTTTGAACTGATGCTTTTGAACTGTGGTGTTGGAGAATACTCTTGAGAGTCCCTTGGACTGCAAGGAGATCCAACCAGTCCATCCTAAAGGAGATCAGTCCTGAGTGTTCATTGGAAGGACTGATGCTAAAGCTGAAACTCCAATACTTTGGCCACCTCATGCGAAGAGTTGACTCACTGGAAAAGACCCTGATGCTGGGAGGGATTGGGGACAGGAGGAGAAGGGGACAACAGAGGATGAGATGGCTGGATGGCATCACCGACTTGATGGACATGAGTTTGGGTGAACTCTGGGAGTTGGTGATGGACAGGGAGACCTGGCGTGCTGCGATTCATGGGGTCGCAAAGAGTCAGACACGACTGAGTGACTGAACTGAGCTTAGGGGCATCATCACTCAGTCTGGTGATGGGAGGGAAGGAGAGCAGTAGGTTTATCCCCATAGTGCAGATGAAGAGACCAAGTCACAGCATGGGACCACATGGGAAATAGGTGAGAAAGGCCCCATCCACATGCAGATGGATGGAGGCAGACCAACGTCACCTTTCTATTTCTGCATTCATAACATTTTGCTTTACTTTTCCATTTCTCTGTTAGTGGAAATACTTGCTCATATCATTTTTTATGGTATATGAGTCAGTGTTTTAGTTTCATATAGATTTTTCAAAGACTTTGCTGTTTTAGATGAGTTTTATGGTCACAGGAAAATTGAGAGGGAGGCACAGAGACTTATCCTCTGCTCCTCCATGTGCACAGCCTCCCCTACTATCAACAGCACCCACAGAGTAGTGCGTTGGTTATAATCAATGAACCTGGTATTGACACCCCATAGTCCCACATAGTCCACAGTTTATAGCGGGGTTCACACTTGCTATTGTGCATTATACAGGTTTAATCAGCTGTTCAATGACACGTGTGCACCATTATGGTATCATGCAGCATGCTTTCACTGCCATAAACATTCTCTGTGCTCCATCCATCCCCCTTCCTTCCCTGCAAAACCCCTGGCAACCCACTGATTTGTTGACTGTCTCCATAGTTTTACCCTTTCCAAAATGCCATGTGGTTGGAATCATACAGCATGTATCCTTTTCAGATTGGCTTCTTTGGCTTAGAAATATGCGCTAAAGATTTCTCCATGTCTTTTCATGGCTTGATACCTCATTCATTTTTAGTGCTGAATAATATTTCATTGTCTGGATGTACCACAGTGATTTATCCATTCACTGCCTAAAGAACACTTTGGTTGATTCCGAGTTTTGGCAATTATGAGCAAGGCTTCTATATTCAATATGTGGGGGAAGTTTTTGTATGGAAATAAGTTTTCAATTCATTTGGGCAAATACATAATTGGCATAATGTCTGAATTATATGGTGAGAGTATGGTTGGTTTTGTAAGGAAATGCCTAACTGTCTTCCGAAGCAGCTGTACCGTTCTGCATCTGCTGGTGCATTCCCACCAGCAATGAATGAAAGTTCTTGTTGCTTCACACCCTTGCTGGTACTTGGGGTGGTCAGTGTTCTGAATTTTGGCCATTCTAACAGGTGTGTCATTTAGATGCTTTTAGAAATCATTTTCAAAGAGGGAGTATTATATACGTACACACAATATCTACAAATGTTTAATAAATATTCAATAATGTTCAACAAATGCCAATTCCCCTCTGACCTCTTTCTACAGACAGAGGTTACCCAGCTTCTCCAACAAATCACAGTAGGTGGTAGATTTCAGTAACGAAGCAACTGATTTAATACTCTGTTTAGTAATCATTGTTCCACACCATTTATAAGAGTGCCTACTACTTGTCAGGGCTTTAGGATACCAGCAGAATTTCCTTTCCTGTCTGCTGAAGGACTTAAAATTTATTTTAAAAACAACATCTCCCCTCCCTCATATCCCCCCAACCAAACCTCATAGGAAATTGAGAGTGTGCAAAGTGCTTAAAAGTCATGATGCATGCAGCGTAATCCCCGAGGGATGATGTGGGCAAAAGAAGAGAGTCCACATCTCAAATCAACCTAGAGTAACTCATATCAGTTTCTGGGGATTTTGAGTACCCTACAGGTGACACCATATCCCAAACTCCATTCTTTTCCCTCACCTGCTGTGCCTGCACCCCATCCCCCACTTGTCTTACCTGCACCCCTTCCTTCACCTTCCATACCTGCACCCCCTTCACCTGCCATACCTGCACCCCCACCTGCTGTGCATGCACCCTCCTCCCCTACCTGCCCTACCTGCACCCTCCCCCACCTGCACTACCTGCACCCCCTCCACCTGCCATACCTGCACCCCCACCTGCTGTGCGTGCACCCCTCCCTCACCTGCCCTACCTGCATCACCTCCCTCACCTGCTGAGCATGTGCCCCCCCACCTGCCCTACCTGCACCATTTCCTTCACCTGCTATACCTGCACACCCCCTGCTGTGCGTGCACCGCCCCTCCACCTGCTCTACCTGCACCCCTCCCCCACCTGCCTTGGCTGCTCCTAAGCTTCTCCGCAAACCAGGCTCCTCTCCCTGGCTCTCATCTCCCAGTCCTCATGCCCGATTAGAAGCCTGGGTCTGTCTTGAAGAGGAACAGGCGGATGCAGCTGGGGAGACATTGCATCCAAAGGTCTGATGCAAGCAGACCAGAATTATTCATAAAACAGGGGGAAATAAGCAAAAAATAAGCTCAAAACCCATGTTTGCACAATGTTTTATCCCGTCAATTATAAACTAAAGCTGCCTTGTTTGGCAAGTGGTGAGGGTCTGAAACCAGATTCACTGGGCCCACCCAATGCCCACTAGGTCTCTTTTCTGTCTGTTTGTCCATCCATGCATCCAGCCACACACCCTGGCCTGCTGCAGGAGGATGGCCTCAGTGTAGCCTCGAGGAGCTAGAAAACACAGGCTTGAAGCCAGGGGTCTGCTATTCTGCATGGTTAGTGCTTGCTGACAGACTGGAGCCTCGCTGTGCCGCAGTGCCTGGAATGAGGGCTTTGAAAGAGAGAACAGGTATCTGTCAGTGCCCAGAGGAAGGAAAATCATGTCTAAAGCTGGTGACACAGGCATTCATTGGAGAGGGCTGGGGAGGAGGATAGACAGTTCTTCTTCCATTTTGGAGGTGCTGCCTCTTGACCTTGAGGTGCCCCTGATCTTGTCTGGGCGATGTTTCTGGCTCCCCCAGGAAGAGTCTTCCATCACCTGGCCCAGCCTTCAGGGCAAAGAGCTCTTCAAGAGCCCAATGAATCTTAATAAAAAATGGAAATGGCTTTCCCCCTTCATTTTAATTAACATTATGTCTACATTTCTGGGATAATGGATAATTAAGTGAGTTCCCTTGGCATTACAATGTTCTTGGAAATAATTTATGGTTTCGTTTCACTCTGTGAAGGCTGTTTGGGTTGGTGTTGAAGTTTCATCATAAATATTTCTAAGGAGTATTTGCACGTCAGTGATTTGTATTCACGTGGCTGCGATACCACACATTCTGGGAAAGTGTTTTACATAATATTTTCTCACAGGCAACACTTCCACCCTTCTTTTGCTTTGGGGCACAGAGTCGGTCTCAGAATTTGCACTCAGGGGGTAGCACAAGGCAGCCGCCACTGTTCTAACCTGTGTCCACCTGGCTGAGACGGAAACCCAGTGGACCTTCTGAGACTGGGCGAGCCTCCAGTCTTCCTGTCTAAAAGGGGAATGCTGACAATGATGAGAGTTCACATGTAGTAAGTGTATTAAATATATCAAATGTAAAAAATGCCCACTAATCTGTACTGTACTGGGCTTCCCTGGCGGCTCCGATGGTAAAGAATCTGCCTGCAATGCAGGAGACCTGGGTTTGATTCCTGGGTTGGGAAGATCCCCCTGGAGAAGGAAATGTATTTTCCCAGTCTTCTTGCCTGGAGAATCCCATGGACGGAGGAGCCTGGCGGGCTACACCCCATCGGCTAATAAAGAGTCGGACACAACTGAGCGACTAACATAGACAGCCTGTACTGTGCTCAATAAGTCTTTATTGCCCACATTCAGCCTTCATGATAAAGCAAGGGCTTAGGTGCTCCTGTTGTCATCCTCAGTTTATGTCAAGCTAGGAAGTAGATCCGTTGGGGTTTGAAGCCAGGAAGTTTGCCTTTAATCGCCTGTGGTGCCCGATCTACCCCTTATACTGTCCTTATGGTAATATTTGGGATATGCAGACATGCTGACCACCTCCTTTCAGGAGACTTTCTGTGATGATGGAAATGGCCAGGTCTGTCCAGTTCAGTGACCACTAGCCATGGAGGGCTATTGAGCCTGTGAAATATGACTAGTGTGACTGTGGATCTGAATTGAACAATTAAATATAACTACTTGTCTAAATAGCCATGTGTGGTTACTGGCTGCCATATTAGACAGCATAGTCGTAGAGCAAGTTGTCTGCTCTTACGCAATAACACTCAGGCCCCACTTATTGCTGCTGTAGCTACTCAGCCAAACTTCATGGTTGAAAAAACACAAAGTGGTCAGGAGCCCTAACCTCGAGGTGTCAGCAGGGCTGTGTTCCTTCTTCAGGCTCTAGGGGAGAATGCATTTCCTTCTCTTTTCTAGCGTCGACAGCCTGCCTGCATTCTCTGGCTTGCGGCCCCTTCCCTCCTCTTCAAAGTCAGTAGAATAGCACCTTCAACTCTCTGTCTGATTCTGACCTTCCCGCCTTCTTCTTCTAAGACCTTTGTAATTACATCGGTGTGTCTGGATAGTCTAGAACTGTCTCCCCATATCAGAGTCATTAGAAGGGAATGGCAACCCACTCCAGTATTCTTGCCTGCAGAACCCCACGAGTAGAGGAACCCGGCAGGCTATAGTCCATAGGTTCACAGTGTGACGTGACTGAAGCAACTAGCACTTTGAGGGCTTCCCACGTGGTGCTAGAGGATGCGCCTGCCAATGCAGGAGACGTAACAGACGTGAGTTCAAACCCTGGGTCAGGAAGATCCCCTGGAGGAGGGCACGGCCACCCACTCCAGTGTCCTTGCCTGGAGAATCCCATGGACAGAGGAGCTGTCCATGGCTACCGGCCATAGGGTTGGAAAAGAGTTGGACATGACTGCAAGGAGATCCAACCAGTCCATTCTGAAGGAGATCAGCCCTGGGATTTCTTTGGAAGGAATGATGCTAAAGCTGAAACTCCAGTACTTTGGCCACCTCATGAGAAGAGTTGACTCATTGGAAAAGACTCTGATGCTGGGAAGGACTGGGGGCAGGAGGAGAAGGGGACGACCGAGGATGAGATGGCTGGATGGCATCACAGACTCGATGGACGTGAGTCTGAGTGAACTCCGGGAGTTGGTGATGGACAGGGAGGCCTGGTGTGCTGCAGTTCATAGGGTCACAAAGAGTTGGACACGACTGAGCGACTGAACTGAACTGAAAATGACTTAGAACACACACACTCACTTTCACAAAGTCCTTTTTGCCATACATGGTAACACGTTCACAGGTTCTGAAGATTAACACCAGGGCATCATCTAGCCTCTTGCATCACCCAGACACCCTTGTGCGACTGTCTCTCGGAGGTTAAGGTCACAGGTTCCAGGGTTACACCGACCTGGATGTGAATCCTTTCTTCGTCACTCCCAGTGGAACTTGGCTTTGAGCAGGTTGCTTCATCTTTCAGTGTTTCAATGCACTTATCCTCAGAAGGGGAATAATGCTAGTACCAACCTGATAGTATTGTCATAAAAATCAAGTGAGATGACGAAGGAAGGTGCTTAGCACAGAGGGGGGCGCGTTATAACACTCAGAATTGTTTGATGCCACTTCTTGTACTTGGTTTTCGTTATTATTTCGTGCAGTGGTATACCCTTACTTTCCTGCTTAGTTCTTTAAAAGATATCCCTGAGGTCAAAGTAATCTAGAGATGATGACAACCATGATCATAAGTAGTTATCTCATTCATTTAAAATGCTTTTTAGGGTACTTCCTTTTATTTCTCTTAATTGGTTTAACCACCATGTGAAGTATGTGATAGTAGAAAACAAAGGCTCAGAAGAGCCAGACCCCAAACTCCTGCCTACTGTTTCCAGGACTGATGCTCATTACACACGTCGTACCTGCCTTTCTCTCTATCCTGAAATAAAGAAGAAGGAAGGTCTGTGGGTTTGCACAGGGGGTGGAAGGAAGAATGAAGGCAAGCAGGGAGGAATGGTGGCCATGTGCCAGTTGAGAGTTACTGGCCCAGAGCCTTCCATGATGTGTAAGGTTTGCAGTTTCACAGCCTTCCAGGGTCCCTCTGAGCTGCACAGGGGCCCAGAGAGCTAACCGAGAGTTCTCCTGCCAGTTATGCCCTCCACCCAGCAGGAGAGGCTCTCTCCTGTCTCCTTCCCCATGAGCTGCGCCCACCTGGTCCTCCACCTAGTGGTTACAGCCTGCAGCATTCTCCCAACGCGCCGATCCCGTCCTCCTGCAGGGCGAGGGGCCGTCTCACGCTCCCGCCGCTGCGAAGCCTGCCTCCGCGGCCCCGGCTGGTTCAGCTGTCCTCCGCGTGGCCCTGTGCTGTGCAGTGTCTTTGCTCTACAGGGCTGTGTGTGTGTACGCGGCTAGCCAATTATGCAGGTCTCACCTGCCCACTGTGGGGTGCTGTGCGTTAGACCATCTCATGCGACTTAGGATGGGTGGATTCCCCCTCCACTAATGGGGTGAGTAGGACAGTCCTCCTGAGTTTGAGTTCAAAGTCTGCCCACTCAGGTTCTCTACAATCTTAGGCCCTCTCGGTGCTTCCTTTGCTCTGTTGATTATTGGTATCTGCCCAGTATGATTCGTACGAACGCTAAACAAAATGCATGCGTATGTATCTGGCATATAAAACACTCAACAGCTTCCTTCTTCCCTCCCTTTTTACTTTCCTTCTTCCTTCCTTCTGCAAATTTATATTAAGCACTCACAGTTTTGTGGGGATGGAACAAACTATTATCAGAAAAATCCAGACCCCAACTCTGAGTTAAGCTGCCAGGATATCAAGGGCTACCTGGACACAAGCTACAGATATTTCTTCAAATTTTATTTTTAATTGGAGGATATTTACTGTTCAATATTGTGATGGTTTCTGCCACATATCAACATGAATCAGCCCCACAGATATACATATGTCCTCTCCTTCTTAAACTTCCTCCCCTACCACCTCCCTCCCCATCCCACCCCTCAAGGTTGTCACAGAGCACCAACGTTTAACTCAAGATATTTTAACAAGTTCAGGATGATTTGAAAATAAATCATTTGCTTATTTTTCAAGTAGTGATATTTTCCATTTTCCCTACTCCCTGACCTCTTGCACAAACCCCTCTGGATCTGGCCCTTCCATGGACCTTGAATTTAAACTGTGAAAAGTTAAGCCCCACACTGTTGTTCAACTTCTAGACCTGAGCTTTGCTCATCCTTCCATTTCCAACCCAGCACAAAAGCATTTTCAATACACGATCACCCAAGTTGTAGCGGATGTTCTACAATTCCATTCAGCACATAAAAATGTGTTTCTTTCTGGCTGCATTATATTACCCTACTTATTGAGCCATTTATCACATAGCATGGGGCCCAAGCTCTGTTTTATTGAAATTACAGAATCCAATATCCATGTGTCCACATATCCTCATGTCTCTGCAGGTCCTTTCTGGAGGAGAGTTGCCTCTTATGAATGTTGACAAGCTAAGCTGTCTTTTCTCTCTGTTCCCCTAGGTTCAGGGTGAATTCCACTGGAAATATATCCATCCTAGAAAAGGAACACCCCCTCCAGCTCAACTGGGACAATGGGATTGCATTGCCCCAGCATTTAGCATTGGATGCAGAATGTGTGTGCTAAGTCCTGTCAGACTCTTCATGACCCTATGGACTGTAGCCCGCCAGGCTCCTCTGTCCATGGGATTTCCCAGGCAAGCATAGTGGAGTGGGTTGCCATGCCCTCCTCCAGGGGATCTTCCTGATCCAAGGATCGAAGCCGTGTCTCTTACATCTCCTGCAGTGGCAGGTGGGTTCTTTATCACCAGGGGATGCAGAATAGTGGAGTAGTAATTGTGGGTCCTGATACAGGAAGCTGCCAGACCTGCGTCAAACCCCAGCTCTTCTGCTTTGCCACTCTTGAACCCTGGACCACTTTTTTTTTTTTGTAAGTTGGCTGATCTTCAGTCTCCTTATCTGTAAAATAAATGAGGATGATAATAGTACCAGACTCAGAAAGTTGTTGAAATGAATAGATGAGCCAAAATACACACATGCTTAGAAACATGTTGGATATCATTCAAGCTTGTGGGCTGTAACTTTTTATTTTCTTTCATACCTTGTGCCATGGGTACTCAATCACTCAATTATGTCCAGCTATTTGCAACATCATGGACTGTATGGGGGTGGGCTCCTCTCTCTGTGGGATTCTCCAGACAAGAATATTAGACTGGGTTGCCATTTCCTCCTCCAGGAGATCTTCCCAACCCAGGGATGGAACCCTTTATTTCCAGTGTCTCCTGCATTGCAGGCAGATTCTTTACCACAGAGCCTATAATTCTTTCTGGGTGGAAGGAAGGATAGAGAAGATGAGATGACTTTTATTCATTTATTCATTCTACATTTATTATGTGCCTACTGTGTATCATGTACAATGCCAGGCATTGAGGATGCAAAGAGATTAAGAAGAATAAACTTAGCCTCTGCCATCAAAATGCTGAGTCTCTTCCAAGATGGACACTTAAGATTTCATAGGCAAAATAGGCTGCAGCCTGCCCTACTTCCATCCCATTCTGTAGCCTGACATGCTCTCAAAAGGCTGCTCAGCTTCTGGAATTCCACTGTTAAACTGCTTAAGTACCATACCAACAGGGAGCTCCTGAGAAATGCCTGTGACTTCAAGGTTAAGTTCAGGTTACCCACTTAATCTTGAGCAAATCACTTCCTTGCTTTCTCCTCTTTAAAACCAGGAATTCCTCCTTCTGCACAGCCTACCACACAGAGCACAACCTACTATATCCAGAAAGTGCTTTGTCAACCTAAAGTGATGATTCTGACGTAAGGATCAGAGCACCCTCCCTAGGTCTCGCTGGGAGAGGTGGGAAATATGTGATGAAACAAGTTTAAACCCTGATGGGTATTTCTGCTTCTTCTGTTAAACTTGGGTTTGGCAACTTTTACAACCCTCCCCTTGATTCTAAAACTGGGTCCTAAGGGAACCTGTGAGACAAGCTGTCCAACAATAACTGAAAAGTTAGATAAAGTTAAGGAAGCTAAGAGATGGGTGCTTTTCTGAGGCTTCTTGCCTAAAGATAGAGAAAAAGTGGAGAGGGAAGTGAATCTCTCTAAACGGGGGGAAACAAAAATGTGCAGAGCTTTAATTTGCCTGGAAGTCTAAGTCTTAACTGTAGCCGCCTTCTCTAGATTCTGAACGTACTTGGAAAGTAAGTTTCTCAGCAGGGTCACTGTTATAGGGCTGGACAGGGTGGTTCCTCCCTATGCAGTGTAGTCACCATGCCAGATAAATGCCAGAAGCAGCCCCAACTCAGTCTCTGTGGTAACCCCAAACACCCACACATTTTTCCAAATGTTCTCTAGGGAAGGCCTTAGCAAGTATTTTTCTGCGAAGACCCAGATAGCAAATATCAACCCTCTGGTCTCTGTCACAACTCGAGGCTGCACCCCGCAGAATGAAAGCAATCGTAGACATGGGGACAAATGGGCATGGCTGTGTTCCAATACCATTTTATTTACAAAAACTGAGGGCAGGCTGACCCTGGTCTGTGGGTTGTCCTCTGAAGAGCCCTGTTCCAGGGGATTGTGCCACCCTGTTGAAATTCCCCTTTTCTGTTAGGAGAAATGTGGGCAGAGAAACGAGGTGACTGTCCTTGATAGCACTGATGATCTCTATGATAGCTTCCTCACAGAAAGAAGAAGGAAATGCCCAGATGAGAGATCTTGTTTTGTCGTCCCTTCACCTTGAATTAGGGTTCTTCAGACAGATGGAACCAATAGGTGGATAGATAGATGGAGGGATGGATGGATAGACAGATGAGTGGATGCATGGATGGTTGGATGGGTGGATAGACAGATGGTAAATAGATAGAGAAGTGAGTGGATGGGTGGGTAGGTAGGTAGGTATAAATAGGTAGGTAAGTATGTGGATTGATTAATTATGAGAGATTAACTCACATGATCATGTGGGCTAAGAAGCTCCATGATCTGCCATTGGCAACCTGGAGACCCAAAAAGCTGGTATATAATTCAGAACAAGTGCAAAGTCCCAAGAACCAGGGAAGCCACTGGTGTAAATCCTAGACCTGGGGCAGGAGAATATGAGATGAGAGGTCCCAGCTAAGGTAGTCATGCAGGAAAGAAGGAGTGAGTTCCTCCTTCCTCCCCTTTTGCTCCATGCAGGCCCCCAACTGAACTAGCTGATGCCCACCCACACTGGGGAGGGCAAGCAGCTATACGGAGTGTACCATTCAAGTGCTAATCTCGTCCCTCTGAGAACGCCCTCCCAGACACACCTGGAAATACCTTGTGACCAGATACCTATACTTCTGCAGATCTCGTCAAGCTGACACTTTAAATTAACTATCCCACTCCCCCATGCATGGGCTTCCCTGGGGGCTCAGATGGTGAAGAATCCACCTGCTGTGCAGGAGACCAGGGTTCTGTCCCTGTGTTGGGAGGATCCCCTGGAGAAGGGCGTGGCAACCCTCTCCAGCATGCTTGCCTAGGAAATCCCATGGACAGAGAAGTCTGGTGGGAGACAGTCCATGGGTTTGCAAAGAGTCAGACACGACTTAGCAACCAAACAGCAACAATAATGATTTACATGCTGTGTGTGTGTGTGTGTGTGTGTGTGTGTGTGTGTGTGTGAGTGAATTGTTCAGTGGTGTCCGACTGTTTGCAACCCCATGGACTGTAAATAATTTACATAAAATATACAGATCTCAAAGGTAAAATTCAATCAGTTTTGACGAATATTAATATATACCCTGGTGGCTATCATCTCATCCTATGTATAGGTCACTTCTCTCCATTTTAGAAAGTATCCCGAGCCAATCCAGGATGCCCCAGCCTGAGGCAACTGTTCCTCTACAGTAGTTTCACCTGTTTTTGTACTTTGTGTATTGGGATTTACAGTTTATATATTTTTCTTGTCATCTTGGGTGGACTTTTTCATTAAATGAACGGTGGGTATCGACAATAATATGGGGAAATTTTATGAGATAAATCATCCTAATCCCATCACCTGAGTAGCACATGTTTTCATCCTGGTCAATTCTCCCCTGATCTCACCCGTGTTAATTATTTTCAGACTTTCCACACCATTTCCCCTGATTTGTTTATTGAATGATACACCAGACACATTTCCCTTGTTTCTGTGGAATTACCTTAATAATTGTTTAGTGGTTGTCTAAAATTCTAGCCTGCTGATGCCTTCAAATGTACCAGAACCTCTCCCTGTCAAGGAGAGCGATGGTATTTCCAGGTTCATTTTGGGGAGGCTGATCCCCAGGTTTGAATCATGGCTTGAAGCCTTGGTTGCTTATCAACCAAGAGGTCATAATGAGTTACAATTAAATCAGTTCTTCTGTGTGGAACAGTCAGAGACTGGCTTTGTACGGTTGTTGTTACAATTGAATCAGTTCTTCTGTGTCGAACAGTCAGAACAATGCCCGGGACAGGACATAGGAAGCGCTATCATTATTGGGCATTTACGCCGCTGTCCAGTGTTTCATGGGGCTTTCTAGGTGGCTCAGAGGTAGAGAATCTGCCTGCTAGGCAGGAGTTGTGGATTCCATCCCTGGGTCAGTAAGATCCTCTGGAGGAAGGCATGGCAACCCCCTCCAGTATTTTGCCTGGGAAATCCCATGGACAGAGGAGCCTGGCAGGAAACAGTCCACGGGGTTGCAGAGAGTCAGACACGACTTAGTGTCTGACAGCAGCAGCACCAGCCAACGTCTGACAGATGCTGTTGTCACAGGACTTAAGGGCATACCACTTTTTGTCTTGCACTGAATTCTTCCTAAGGTAAATTCTCAAGAGAAGAGGTAAAGGCGTGGGATATTCAGTGGCCCCTGCTATGTGCTGTCCATCCTTCTGACTTCCTTCTCAGCTAATGGCCCCCACCCCACCCAGACCCTCATCTTTGATGATGCTTCTCCCTTACTTGTTGTTCTTATTGCTTAGTTACTAAGTCATGTCCAACTCCTTGTGACCCCATGGACTGCAGCACACCAGGCTTCCCTGTCCTTCATTATCTCCCGGAATTTCCCCAAATTCATATCCACTGGGTCAGTGATACTAACCAGCCATCTCATCCTCTGTCATCCCCTTCTCCTCCTGCCTTCAATCTTTCCCAGCATCAGGATCTTTTCCCTTGAGTCAGCTCATCACATCAGGTGGCCAAAGTATTTACTGGAGCTTCAACTTCAGCATCAGTCCTTCCAATGAATATTCAGGGTTGATTTCCTTTTGGATTGACTGGTTTGATTTCCTTGCTGTCCAAGGGCCTCTCCAGGGTCTTCTTACTTCTTAGATCCTGTAAACTCTTGGGTTCTCTGGAGAGTGTCTTCAATTTCTTGAATAAACCTGCCTCTCTTCATTTCCGCTGTCATTACCTTGGCCCTTCTCCACCCATGAGGATAGAAGGGCCCCATAGATGAGCCTGTACTTTCTCCAGAATATCCCCAAAGATCTTGCCCTGAGGGTGAAATTCAACCTCCTCAGCCTGCTCCTTGCCCGAGACTCAAACATGGACTTTACCCTCAATGATGCTTCTCTCTCGCTTGGCTGCTCCTACTCATCACATCCTATTTCACGTCTGACTAGCTTTATGTCAACTCTTAATGAGATGACAGTGTGAAATGGGAGTCTGGCCCCCATCTAGGCAGGGTGGGGGAGAAGGGGTCAGAAAGGTGGGATGAGACAAGAAGGGCTGATGGTATTCCCCTTTGTGAAGGAGACCTTGTAATAACTGTACAGGGCCCTCCACTGTGAGAAAAGGGAACATGTGAATACCCCAAGGACACAGTTATCTGGGATTCTCCTTGGGAACCTGATTCTAATGAGCATCATAGGTGTTCTCTGGTACATACAGAAGTTACTCATGGTGAATTAAGTGGAAGACCAATGATACTTCCTGACAACGTTTTGCACAAGGAAATTATGCCCTAGGAGATGCAACATCATTTTATGTCTAAATCACTCAGTGGAACAGTAAGGTTATTGGAGCCTGTGGTGAGTTGTTATTGCTGTTCAGTCGCTAAGTTGTGTCCACTCTTTTCAATCCCATGGACTGCAGCATGCCAGGCTCCCCTGTCCTTCACTATCTCCCAGAGTTTGCTCAAACTTATGTCCATAGAGTCAATGATGCCATCTCATCCTCTCCTGCCCCCATCTCCTCTTGCCTTCAATCTTTCCCAGCATCAGAGTCTTTTCCAATGAGCTGGCTCTTTGCATCAAGTGGCCAGGGTGTTGGAGCTTCAACTTCAGCATCAGTCCTTCTAATGAATATTCAGGGTTGAATATTTAGGATTGACTGGTTTGTTCTCCTTGCAATCCAAGGGACTCTCAAGAGTCTTCTCTGGCACCACAGTTTGAAAGCATCAATTCTTTAGTGCCCAGCCTTCTTTATGGTCCAGCTCTCACATCCTTACGTGACTACTGGAAAAACCATAGCTTTGACCATATGGACATTTGTAGGCAAAGTGATGTCTTTTCTTTTTAATAAGACTTATTTACCAAGCTGTCAGCTTCATCAGCAGGTGTGACACACACACACACACACACCCCACCCATCCTGAGAATGATGCTGTCAATGAGAGTCAAACCCTTTTTCTTCCACCACCCACCTCCAAAATTACAACTAAAACTTATAAGAGGTTCCAGAAGTAGTTCATATCTGAGGAAAAAATGCATCCCATCCCACCCCCAAATGGAGAGCTTCCCTGTGTCTCAGAAATAGAGAAGCTTCTTCAAAGACATCTCCATCGTCCAGCACACTCAGCAAGGGCTCTCAGCCAGCGCTGCTCCCCTTCCAGTTGATTCTCAGGTGCCAGATAAGCTGTCTGTGCTGACCAGACGTTTGAGAGTCCTGGAGGCCTCGTGCATAAATCCTTCCCCCACTCTCTCTCCCTCTCTCCTGCAACACGAAGAAGGCCTATCTGTGTAAGGAGGATTCATCGGAATCTCTAATTAAATACATAGCAGCTGGTGAATTAAAGCATTTGTCTTAGCTCTGCCATCCTATAATACCTTATAATCCTGAGAGTCCAGAGTATGAATTAATTATAATTTCTAAGAACTCAGGGAGCCAGCGGCATTGAGGAGGGTGAGGTGGAGAAGGAGAAGCTCTGAATGGTGATGGCAAATGCTTGTGAAAAAGGGACAGAGCCATGACTGTTACTTAGAAGAAGAGGAAGCCACCTTAGGGAGTTTAGAAGCCTGTGTATTTGTATGTTTTTTGTGTGAGTGAGTGTGTGTGTGTGTGTGAGGGTGTGTGTGTGTGTGCATGCACATGTGCATATATTCAAGGTCATGTTCAGGCTGTTACTGTCAGGCGCTTAACAGTCCCAGTTTCATCAGCAGGACTAGCAGTATTTTACCAGCTACCAAGCGCTTATTGTTGTCTTGTAGCTCAGTCGTGCCCAGCTCTTTGCGACCACATAGACTGTAGCCTGCCAAGCTCCTCTGTCCATGGGATTTCCCAGGCTTGTTGCATGCTCTTTATATGACAAGCACTTTCCCCCATCATATCTAAAGACCCATAGTTGTATGTTATCATGACTCTGTGTTGACAGTTAGTTTCACTCTCTTACCAATGAGAAGAGGAATCTTGGGGAGGTTAACTCATCTTCGCCAAAGTCTCCCACAGCTCACGAGTTTCAGAGCTGGTGCTCAGACCCAGGCTAACCTGATCTCAGAACCTCTTCCCCTAAGAACCGCTCCCCGCCACCACTACCACCCCAGCCAGCCTTCCTGAATTTACTATGTGCCAGGCCTCTTGCATAATGAGACGTGAGTCTTACCCTTAAGGAAAGGAACCTGCCTTTCAGTGGGAAGTGCTGGCTAATAGGATATGTGCTGCTGTAACAGACAAACCCTGAAATTACTTAGAACCTTGGCTCCTATCTCTCTGTGGCTCTTCCATCTTCACCTGCTGGCCCCCAGGGGGAAATAGGGTGAGGGTCTCTTGGAGAATTTGTACTGACCAGGCCTGGGCATAGTGGGAAGTCCTTCCTTTCATGCTCTCGCCACTGTAACTCAGTCACAGGGCCCTGCCTAGCTGCAAGGGAGCTGGGAAATGCTGGTACCTATGTTCTCATAAAAAGGGTAAGCCGGGGTATATGGTCAAGGGTTGTAAGCGGGAGAAATCTCTGCATTTTCCTATGTCAAAGTTGCAGAGACTTACAGAGCAGAGTGGGACTACGTGGAGAGCTTTATTTTTGTCTCTTTCCCTTCTAGAAGTGGCAAGGTCAGTCTTTTATAAAAAGGATCATGAAAAGAAAATGACTCATAATGCTAAAAAAAAAAAAAAAGAAGAAGAAGAAGACACACATGCAAGGAAAAGAACAAAGCCCTTGGTGTTGTCGGGGGCTGAGGTTCACATCCTGGCCCCACCAGGGGAGAACAGTACCTACCCTCTCCGTGAATCGTCCTCCTCCTTGAGAGAAGGAAGACAAAGTGCCTACTGCATGGGGAGCTGCAGGGACAATGGAAATAGAAAAGGAGTGTTGGGTGTCTGGCACGTGGTGCACACCCACGCATCACCGTCATCCTGTCTGCAGAGGCAGAAGGCTGCACCACTTTCTCTGCAGCTGCTCCTACACCCCTGTGCTACTTTGTGGGAGGTAGATGTTGGGCCTTTCTTTCAATTCCTTATACAAGTCAGCTAGATCATGAAAAAGCTCATGCTTAACAAAGGAACCTCAATAGAAACTGAGTCACAGATGCAGAAAACAAAGCTATGGTTACCAAGGTCGGAAGGAGGAGGAGAGAGATAAACTGGGAGACTGGGACTGACATATACACACTACTATATATCAAATAGGCAACTAATAAGAACCTACTGTGTAGCACAGGGACCTCTATTCAGTACTCTGTAATGACCTATATTGGAATCTAGAAAAGAGTGGAGGGGGAAAAAAACAAAAAAACTCCTGCTTACATGCTCACCAAACTACAGAAACAACTATTTTCTTTTAAAATTCTCTATTGCCCTAAAAATTATGGCATTCTACCTGATTAAAAGAAATGATCAGGAGAATGATACTCATAATTATATTATTTATTAAGATTATTTTGACTGCACCATGAAGCTTGTAGGGGTCTTAGTTCCCTGACCAGGGACTGAATGCATGGTCACTGCAGTGGAAGTACCAAGTCCTAACTGCTAGACCACTAGGGAACTCCCCATAATTATATTAACAGACATCCTCAGTTGTGTGATGGCTCACCAGAAGTCACTGTTCTGAGACCTTAACATGCTGAATCTAGACTCCTCATAGAAAACCTACAGCCTGGGTCCTCTTGTATATTTTTGTCATTGTGCTGTGCTTAATCACTCAGTCGTGTTCGACTCTGTGACCCTTTGGACTGTAGCCCATCAGACTTCTCTGTCCTTGGGAGTTTTCAGGCAAGAATACTGCAGTGGATTGTCATTTCCTTCTCCAGGGCATATTCCCAGCCCAGGGATCAAACCCACATCTCCTGTGTCTCCTGCACTGCAGGTGGATTCTTTACCTGTTAAGCCATCAGGGAAGCTCATTACTACCTATTATTCCCACTCAGATATCAGCCAAGAGTTCTGAATTTTGGTCTGTCTTTCCATGGCTCTCCTTTCAGCACCTCTGACATGCCTGACACACAGCAGGCTTTCAAAGATTTTAGGCTGATGGGCTAACTCTCCCATTTCCAGAAACAGTTAGGCTTAGCAAAGTTATAAGACTTGCCAACAGCCACATAGCAGTGGGTATTAGAGCTGATCCAAAGCCAGATCTCTCTGGCCCCAGACTACATTTTGCAGAGTAGAAAAATTTAACCAAAGCAGAGGTTGGTCCTCATGTATTCAAAAGGAAGTGATCCCACCATGCTATGAAATGTTTGACCCACCTAAATACCCTTTGCTTTATTTCCACTTAAAGGGACTTTGTTCTCTGAAAATAAAGAGGTAGGGAAAAATCATGATTGCTGCTGTGGCCAAAATGGTTACTTTGCAGATAACCAGCAAGGCAACTGAGCCCACCATCTAGATCTCCTGGGGTTGCTTCTGGGGCTTGGAGGCTCCCAGGATGCCAGGGATGTTCAGGATGCCCTTGGTAGTGCTCTGTCCTCATGGAACCTGCTTCCTCTCCTATGAAACCAGCAATAGGAGAGATGGTTTCTGACTCCCCTCACAATTGATTATCTTAGACAAGCAATATAGCATCTGAGGACCTCAGTCTCAGGGTCTGTGAAAGAGACTATGGGGCAGAACCATCTTTGAAGAAGTGGTGTTTTTTGTGTGTAATCCTGGCACAGAACAGCTTCTTTGTAAATGGTCATCGCTGTTACTATTCCTGTTCTAACTCTGTAAGCCTTTCCTAAGTTCTTTTGAGTATACTGTAGAGATAGCTCCACAGCTTAATATCGTTGTTCAGTCACTCAGTCATATCCAACTCTTTGCAGTCCAATGGACTGGAGCACACCAGGCTTCCTTGACCTTCACTATCTCCTAGAGTTTGCTCAAACTCATGTCCATTGAGTCGGTGATGCTATCCAACCATCTCATCCTCTGTCGTCCCCTTCTCCTCCTGCCTTCAGGTTTTCCCAGCATCAGAGTCTTTTCCAATGAGTCAGCTCTTTGCAACCACAGCTTATAAACGTGTTTTGTAAACCTCTGGCTATGTACCCCACCAACCCTTCTCTATGGGACTGACCTCAGTTTTCTCTAACTTTGTGATTCATCTTCTGAGCAGAGCTCATAAGGGCCACGGTCCCAGCCCTGGTGCAGCCCTCTGTGCTAAATGTTCCCTCTGGCCACTCCTTGCTGGTCATAGGCAGCCCCCACTGCTCTCACTTCTTGCTGGCTGGCCTCCCAAAGTCAACTTAATCGTGTCTGTTTCTGTCTTTTCTTGTTTTGTCAACATGCCGTTGAAAAGGAGATGGCAAACCTGAGCCTTGATTAGACATCTCCCTTGGTGCAGATTTACCCTGATTTTCAATTCAGCACATTGGGCGGAGGTACAGGGGCACAATCTTCTTGCTGTTGAAAGGTCCTGAGCTGACAGAGTCCCAGAAGGGACTTTCTGGGAAGAGACGAGGTGTTCCCCCCTCCTCCCTCCAGCCCCGTCTCTTTCACCTGTCCACCTATTAGCTATTCAAGAGCAGTGCATGGGGCTGAAATGCAACCAGGAATTCAGCAAATTGCCAAGCTAGGAGTGTCCTAGACCTTCTCACCAGGGAGGTGTTCCGGGAGTGTTCTGGGTTTGGAGGAGCCTGAACCTGTGTGTACACGTACACACACACACACACACTCAAAAAGTTCCTCAGAGACTGAAATCTAGGATGCTAGCTCTGATCCTCATACAAAGCTGTGGCATTGAGTGAACCATTTAATTTCTCTGAGCTTTATTTCCTCATATTGTGGATAAGATCATAAAAGTGTGGGTTCTTGATCAAACCCCTCATCTTCTCTGAAGTCGACTTTGTCTCATTTATATGATCATTTGTAGTCAAAGGAATGAGCATTTCAAGTCTCTGCCTTGACAACCAGTCCCACGAGTGGTCTTGGGCACATGGTTCCATCTCTCTGGGCTTCAGCTTCTGTATCTGTAAAATGAAAGCAGTAAGAGAGCACACCTTGAACCTTGTGGCATTATTGTGAGCCTGGCAATGCAAACGTCAAACACTAAAAGGATGGTCCCTCTTCCCCTATCTCTTCCTCCTCCTTCCCTTCCCTCTTTGCCTTCACCTCCTTCCTCTCCACCTTCTCCTCCTCTTCCAACATCATTATCGTCATTGCCATGATCTCACTAGGAGACAAAATTCAATTACTTTCCTGAAAGTGCTTTGTCATCTGTAAAACATTACATATGGAATTATAGGTAGACTCACCTAAGGTGAAACTCGATGTTAGCGTGAGTGTGTGTGTGTTCAGCCTTTTAGATCTTCTCAGTGGAGTATGGCTGTTGGGCAGGTCAGATGCCACGTGTTAAGGCATATGGTGAGGGAAATGAATTTGCCTGTGGATGGGGGATCCAGCTGGAGGAGTCAGGAGGCCTGGCAAGGGGGGAACCAGCCAGAACACCTTAATGATGGCTTAAGAAACTTACAAATAAGGCTGAGATTCCTAATGTTTAATTTCAAGAGACTGAACATTAACATTTAATTAGCTCCTGCCTGCTAAACCAATATTAAATCTCAGCAGAGGCTGGTGGCATGTCTTAAATATTAGCAGCCAAGAGGCAGTGGTCCTGTCATGGAGACTCACTGCGAGATGGAAGCTCACCCTGTTCCGTGGGATCTCAGTTCACACACTCTCTGTGTGTTTCCTGGACATGTATCCATTCTCATCTCTCTGGTTCTTGTGGTGAGAAGAGGAATCACACGCAAACCAGCACACCTCTTCAAACTCCCTCCACTCTCTCACTGGGTTGACTCCGGGCCAGCCTACTCAAGTAGTCTAATCTCAGGTTCTCCCCTGGAGAAAAGGAAAAATTGTCCCTACCTTGTTGTGCTATTCTACAGATCACTGGCAATGGACAGGATCTGTAGAATATCTAACAGGAGACCTTACCCATCATTATGGATGGCCTGTTTGTGTAATCTCCTCCAAAGTTGCATGTTGAAACCTTCATCCCTGTGATGGGATGGTATTAGGAGGTGGGGCCTTTAGGTTTAGATGAGATCTTGAGAAATGCAGCCCCACGGATGGAATGGATACCTTTATAAGAAGAAAAAGAGAACATTCCCCCCACCCTTCCTCCTTCTCTTCCTTCCTTCTTCCCCACTCCCTCTGCTCATCCCCACAGCCTTGTGAAGATAGAGCAACAAGCCACCTGCAAACCAGGAAGCCTTCAGACCCTTGCCAGATGCCGGGTCTGCCAACATCTTGAATTTGGACCTCCCAGGTTCCAGAAATAAATGAGAAATAAATGTCCTTTAAACCACAGTCTATGGTGTTTTTGTCACACTGGCCCAAGACAATGGAGACACCAGTGAATGTCAAGACACAGTTCTGCTTCCACTCCACTTTGCTCCTCCCTCCTTCTCACTGACTGTGCCCAGTTATGCTGGGCTTCTCACTTCCTGTTAGGGACTCAGATCTGTTCTACTTTGTAGTCTTCAGTGTGCTATTCCCTTAGCCTGGACTTCTTTTGCCTCCTGATCCCTGGCCATTTCTCTTGCAAGTCTCAGCTCAAGTTCACGCTCTTCAAGAAGACTCCTCTGGCCTTCTGGGTAGGTCAGTTTTCCCCACCATGCATGCCCATTACATCTGACTTTAATCCTGGAAGAGACATGATTCTGCTCTCCCCTTCTGCTGGTGTCCAGTGAAAAGCATCCACTTCTTTTTATTGCCTCCCAAACCCCCTAGAGCCTCACAATATCCCTCACTCTCTAATGAGTTAGTTGTCTTCTTATTCTACTGGTGACAACTCTGACAGTATCCACCACTTGCATCAGTAATCCCCATTTTCAGACTTTGGCACTGACTTGATCTTTCACAGTTGCACAAGGCTTAGCAAAGCATTCTAGATGGTCATAGACGGGTACTGCCGTTCAACTCTGATTGTACAGTTAAGAGCTATCTCTATGTGAAGGCATGGATGGGCTTTGCTGAGCTGTTGTGGATGGTCATTATCACTCACAGGTTGGGGTCAGGAACAGTGAACCCCAACATCAAGAGACCTACCAACATCTGGAGCTGCGTTCTGAAATGCAAAGTTTTCAGTAGGGAGGGAAGTGGCTGCAGCCCCATGGCGTCGATTCCAGGGGATTCGAGCTGCAAATGCGGCAGAGGAACAAGGCCACAAATAAGGAATTGGGGTTGTGTTGATCAGTCCAGCCTGAGAGTGAGTGTCTGTGTTGACTGGGTGTCCTTTTCCTTGTAGGTCCTGGCACAGTGGAAGAATGTGGGATAAGATCGGTGGCCTCAAAGAGTATCTTGGGGTATCATAAGAGTGGTGCTGTGCAGATTAGGTTTTGAAGATGAGCTAGAATAAGGCTAGAGGGGGAAGACCCCATCCCAGGGGGTGATGATGGTGATGGTAATGATGAGGATGAGGGTGACTAGAATGAGGAGGAGGAGGATGTTAATGAGGGAGATGATGATAATGATGATGAGGAGGAGGCTATTGATGAGGGTGATGATGATGATATTGATGATGAGGAGGAGGCTATTGATGAGGGTGATGATGATAATGATGAGGAGGAGGCTATTGATGAGGGTGATGATGATGATATTGATGATGAGGAGGAGGCTATTGATGAGGGTGATGATGATGATATTGATGATGAGGAGGAGGCTATTGATGAGGGTGATGATGATGATAATGATGAGGAGGAGGCTATTGATGAAGGTGATGATGATGATATTGATGAGGAGGAGGATACTGATGAGGGTGATGATGGTGATGATACTGATGATGATGAAGAGGATGATGATGATATTGCTGCTGTTGATTAGGATAATGAGGATGATGATCTTGATGATGATGATGTTGGTGAGGGTGATGATGATATGGGTGTTGATGCTGTTGATAAGGATGAAGAGGATGATGAGGATGATGATCTTGATGATGATGGTGTTGATGTCGACGAGGAGGAGGAGTAGGCGAAGGATGGCAGTAGCAGCTAACCTTTCATGAGCACTAATTGTGCTCAAGTTACTGTACTGAGCATTTTACATATCAACACACTGAATACTGTCTACAAAGGAGGCACTGCCATTGACCCCATTTTACAGATGAAGAAACTGAGGCACAGAGCAGTTAAGTAATTTATTATGGCCATCTAGCTAGCAAGAGGCAGTGCCAAGATTCAGCCCCAGCTCTGTCTGACTCCAGACATGGTAGGGCTCCATCTCTGTTGCTTCTTTTTTCAGACTGACCTCTGTGTGACCCTCTCTCATCATTATTCAATCCATCATCATTCATTCACCAATTATTTACTCATCCAGCAAATACTTATTGAGCATCTACTATGCGTTAAGCACTGTGCAGGCTCTCTTTTTGGACTTAAAGGCCTACTGAAGGGTTAGGATGGGGTGCAAAAGACAAACACATACTTAAAATTCCTATGAAAGATTGCAGTGTCTAATAAGTGCTATAAAGAAAATTGAACAGGGTTTTGCGATAACTGATTGAGGGGGATGAGGGGTCACTTTTATGAGGGAGGTGGGGTTGGCGGGCACCTTGCAGCTTGACATTTACAGTGAGACCTGAAGAGTAAGAGGAACCCATCCCACAAGGAGCCTGTGGAAACACATTCTCATTTCCCATCTCTCCTGATTTCCTTTTGGGTCTCTGGAGGCATAAGCCATATGTTGGGTTCTCATCAGTGGTGGAGCATTTCAGAACATCTCTGGGGCAGGCAGTCTCAGAAAGCTGCATCCTCTCATGGAAACCTCCTGTGGGTGCTCCTGAGAAGTTGCTCACTTGCTGCTCCATCCCTGCCCTTCCTGTAACCAAGGACATATTTGTGTTGTCCTGGTTGCATTTGGCTTCCAAAACTTGGTCTAGATGGCTCGCTCCCCAGGGCAGCTTGACTCTGGGGAGCTGGGGACCAATTATGAAGCTGTCCTCTTGCCTTATTCACTGCTGAGCACAGCCATAAGCTTGACGCAGAGAATCCTAAATCCAGTTAAGTGTTATTTGCTTGAAATATTTGAAAGAGCCAGCTTGGCCCGTCTTCAAATATTTTGTTAGCTAATCAAAGCCAGATTGCGGTCAGAGGCCATATCTAAATTTATTAGGAAAATTAATAAGCCATTTAGATTTTATTGGAATTAAGCTAAAATACGATAAGCAGTCACACCAGCAGATAGTCATTAATTATTACACTGACCTGCATGATGGGCTCATAATGAAATATTGACTTCGAGGTGAGTCATGAGGCCTTAGGACAAGCAGGACAAGGGCTTGAAAGGTGTCCTCACTCCATCTGCTTGAAGGTAATTGGATACGACAAGGGGGAGGGAGGCTTCCAGTAAATACACACCATTTGTTCCCTTTATTGTGCATCTACTGTGTGCAAGGCCCTGGGAGTCTATAGTGAAGAAGACAGCCTGGCTTTGAGAACTGCTGTCAGCCCTTCATACCTGTGTGACTTTGGAAACGTTACTTAACCACTCTGAATCTCCATTTCCTTACCTGAAAAACAGGGATAAATGTGACAAGTAGGGTTGCCATGAGAAGTCATGGAAATGTGTGTGACATGTTTATTGTAGTTCCTGCACGTAGATGTTGCCATGATATTAGTTCCCATTAGTAGCAGGATAAATGAGACAGATTTTCCCCTTGGAGAATTCAAACAATAAATTATGATTCATCTGACCCTCCAAGCAGAGTTGGTTTATCCCTACTGTGTGCCACATATATACCAGCAAGGGTCAGAGAAGGCTTTGATGAGAACAAGATATTTGGGTTTGGTTGCAAAGGATGAGAGGATTTGTTCCCTAGGTGGACCAGGGAGGTGTGGGGCTTCCCAGGGGCTGGCACGGCAGAGGCAGAGGAGTGGGGGCTTGAACAATCTGGCAATGAAGGGCTTTATATAGCTCAGCATCACAGGATAGCAGCATCTCTGCTGGGTTGTTATCAGAGCAACAAGAATTGGAAACTGTATGTTGTACTCTAATTACTCGCCTTTATGCTTTTCTCCACAAAATGTACATGGATCACGTATCTCTTCTGAGGATGTCTATTCTGTTTACTTACTTGTTGTTCAGTAGCTCAGTTGTGTCTGACTCTTTGCAACCCCATGGACTGCAGCATGCCAGGTCTCCCTGTCCGTCACTATCTCCCACTGGCAAACCATTCAATATCACAGTAATCCAAGCCTATGCCCTGACCAGTAATGCTGAAGAAGTTGAACGGTTCTATGAAGACCTACAGGACCTTCTGGAACTAACACCCCAAAAAGATGTCCTTTTCATCATAGGGGACTGGAATGCAAAAGTAGGAAGTCAAGAAATACCTGGAGTAACAGGCAAATTTGGCCTTGGAGTACAGAATGAAGCAGGGCAAAGGCTGATAGAGCTTTGCCAAGAGAACGCACTGGTCATAGCAAACACTGTCTTCCAACAACACAAGAGAAGACTCTACACATGGACATCACCAGACAGTCAACACTGAAATCAGATTGATTATATTCTTTACAGCCAAAGATGGAGAAGCTCTAAACAGTCAGAAAAATAAGATTGGGAGCTGACTATAGCTCAGATCACGAACTCCTTATTGCCAAATTCAGACTTAAATTGAAGGAAGTAGGGGAAACCACCAGACCATTCAGGTATCAGTTCAGTTCAGTTCAGTTGCTCAGTCATGTCTGACTCTTTGTGATCTCATGAACTGCAACACACCAGGCCTCCCTGTCCATCACCAACTCCCAGAGTCCATCCAAACCCATTTCCACTGAGTCGGTGATGCCTTCCAACCATCTCATCCTCTGTCGTCCCCTTCTCCTCCTGCCCTCAACCTTTCCCAGCATCAGGCTCTTTTCAAATGAGTCAGCTGTTCGCATCAGGTGGCCAAAGTACTGGAGTTTCAGCTTCAACATCAGTCCTATTAATGAACACCCAGGACTGATCTCCTTTAGGTATGACCTAAATCAAATCCCTTACAATTATACAATAGAAGTGAGAAACAGATTCAAGGGACCTTATCTGATAGACAGAATGCCTGAAGGACTATGGAAGGAGGTTCGTGACATTGTACAGGAGGCAGTGATCAAGACCATCCCCAAGAAAAAGAAATGCAAAAAGGCAAAATGGTTGTCTGAGGAGGCCTTACAAATCACTGAGAAAAGAAAAGGAGCAAAAGGCAAAGGAGAAAAGGAAAGATATACTCATTCTAATGCAGAATTCCCAAGAATAGCAAGGAGAGATAAGAAAGCCTTCCTCAGTGATCAGTGCAAAGAAATTGAGGAAGACAACAGAATTTGAAACAGTAGAGATCTCTTAAAGAAAATTAGAGATATCAAGGGAACATCTCATGCAAAGATGGGCACAATAAAGGACAGAAATGGTATGGACCTAACAGAAGAAGAAGGTATTAAGAAGAGGTGGCAAGAATACACAAAAGAACTGTACAAAAAAGATCTTCCTGGCCCAGATAACCATGATGGTGTGGTCACTCACCTAGAGCCAGACCTCCTGGAATGCAAAGTCAAGTGGGCCTTAGGAAGCATCACTGTGAACAAAGATATTGGAGGTGATGGAATTCCAGCTGAACTATTTCAAATCCTAAAAGATGATGCTATGAAAGTGCTGCACTGAATATGCCAGGAATATGGAAAACACAGCGGTGGCCACAGGACTGGAAAAGGTCAGTTTTCATTCCAACCCCAAAGAAAGGCAATGCCAAAGAGTGCTCAAACTACCGTACAATTGCACTCATCTCACACACTAATAAAATTATGCTCACAATTCTCCAAGCCAGGCTTCGACAGTACATGAACTGAAAACTTACATATGTTCAAGCTGGTTTTAGAAAAGGCAGAGGAACCAGAGATCAAGTTGTCAACATCTGTTGGATCATCAAAAATGACTTTTTTTTTCCCAGAAAAACATCTATTTCTGCTTTATCGACTATGCCAAAGCCTTTGACTCTGTGGATCACAATAAACTGGAAAATTCTGAAAGAGATGGGAATACCAGACCACCTGACCTGCCTCTTGAGAAATCTGTATGCAGGTCAGGAACAGTTAGAACTGGACATGGAACAACAGACTGGTTCCAGTTAGGGAAAGGAGTATATCAAGTACATCAAGTACGTTGTCACCCTGCTTAGTTAACTTATATGCAGAGTACATCATGAGCCCAGAGTACATCAGAGCCCAGCCCAGAGAAATGCTGGGCTGGATGAAGCACAAGCTGGAATCAAGATTGCCAGGAGAAATATCAATAACCTCAGATATGCAGATGACACCACCCTTATGGCAGAAAGCAAAGAAGAACTAAAGAGCCTCTTGATGAAAGTGCAAGATTTCCTAAAGGAAATCAGTTCTGAATATTTACTGGAAGGACTGATGCTGAAGCTGAAACTCCAATACTGATGCAAAGAACTGACTCATTGAAAAAGACCCTGAGGCTGGGAAAGGTTCAAGGTTGGAGGAGAATGGGCGACAGAGGGTGAGATGTCTGGATGGCATCACCGACTCAATGGACATGAGTTTGAGTAAACTCCAGGAGTTGGTGATGGATAGGGAGGCCTGGAGTGTTGCAGTCCGTGGGATTGCAAAGCATTGGACACCAATGAGAGACTGAAACTTAACTGGACTGAACACTATCTCCTGGAGTTTGCTCAAATGCATGCCCATGAGTTGGTGATGCCATCCAACCATCTCATCTTCTGTCATCCCCTTTTCCTCCTGCCTTCATCTTTCCCATCATCAGGGTCTATTCCATTGAGTTGGCTCTTCCACCAGGTTTATTTCCTTAAGTTTGTCAGATGTTCTGTATTTCCCAGTAGGATCAGAAGGAAAACCTTACATGTTCCCTTATATGTTCAACAGTTATGCCCGAGGGGTCTGAGCTGTGAGGTTCCCCATGGGTATGTGCCCTGTGTGGTCACTGAATGCACTCCTTTACAGTCAGTGTGAATGTGGCCTGGAGGTGTGGACCATTATCTAGGTCACACAGGCCTGGCTTTGAGACCAGCTCTCTGAGAATTTGGGGTAGCCACTCCGAACCTTAGCTTCTCTGCAAAGGGAGGTTTCTCACAACTATCCCATTGGGATATAGTTAGGATCATTGAAAAAAAATTGAAGGATATAAATATATAGCTCTTTGTGTAAGCTCTTAGTATATCTACATATGCAACAAATGTTAGTTCCCAGAATATAATGTGGTATGTTTAATTTTTTTAATTAATTAAAAAAATAAGTGGGGGAGGATTGCTATATCTGGGTGTTCTGTTTCATGTACTAAATATACATCTGTCCTCAGAAAATGAATATGCATTTCTTCAAAGATGTATATGCCTGTTCCATTTCTCCTATTAAATATGTATCTGTTATATATATACACACACATATATGTGTGTATGTGTGCTTATGCGTGTGTGCTCAGTCGCTTCAGTTGTGTCTGACTCTTTGCAACCCCACGGATTGTAGCCCACCAGGCTCCTCTGTCCATGGGGTTCTCCCGGCTAGAATAGTGGAGTGGGTTGCCATGGCCTCCTCCAGAGGATCTTCCTGACCCAGGGATCGAACCTGCATCCCCTACATCTCCTGCATTGCAGGCAGATTTTTTTCCACTGAGCTACCAGGGAAGCCCGTGTGGGTATATATATATATATATATATATATATATATATAAAATTATATAAATATGTAAGCTCAAGAACATAGATACATATCCTACCTATACACTGAGAGACATGTTTAAGTAGGAAGAGTAGATATAGGAAACCGTGGAATATACCAGATTGTTCCAGAAAAAGTGGGAAATGTTCTGAGAACAGGAGAACCGGATTAACCCCACAGGCCACACGGGCTGATCTGATCTCTGAGTCCAGAGGTGTGATGCTCAGCTTCGCCTTAGCCAAAGTGCTAGGGGGACTTGATCCCAGAGCCCATCTCCTTTCTCCTGGGTAATGGTGTCGGTGATAACAGGATATGCACAAGGTGAAAGGAAATGAAGAGCACACTGTGACGGGCCATCCTGCTACCAGGACTTGATGGAGAGGGGATGGGGGAGGCAGAGCTTGTGCCTTTGTATTGGGACTGACATGACTGAGCGACTTCACTTTCACTTTTCACTTTCATGCATTGGAGAAGGAAATGGCAACCCACTCCAGTGTTCTTGCCTAGAGAATCCCAGGGACGGCAGAGCCTGGTGGGCTGCTGTCTATGGGGTCACACAGAGTCGGACACAACTGAAGCAGACCCCACTGGCACACTTCCAGGGCTTCCCAGGTGGCTCAGGGGTAAAGAATTCACCTGCCAATGCAGGAGCTACAAGAGATGGGGTTCAGTCCCTGGGTCAGGAAGATCCTCTAGAGGTGGGCATAGAAACCTACTGCTATACTCTTGCCTGGAGAATCCCATGGACAGAGGAGCCTGGCGGGCTGCAGTTCAGTTCTTGGCTGACTCTGGGGTCGCCAAGAGTCAGACACCTGAGGGACTGAGCAGACACCACTCTCCCCACATGCCGAGCCCTGGCCAGGCTGCAGGTGGAGCTGGAGTGGGACCCTATGCTGGGCAGGGCAAGAACTCCACAGAGCAAGTAAAGCGGCCGTCTGCTCGGTCAGCAGCTGTGGAATCAGGGGAAATGGCCTGAGAGTGACGTGTTAATAATAACTGGTTTCAGGGCGACTATGGGAGGAATTGGGGGAGAGAAAACTCAGTTCTGCTACTACTGGAACTGCAACATCATCGCCACTGTCATTATGGGGGTGCTATTCAGATGCAAACTGGACCACACGATAGCCCAAGCAGAGAAGCCCCCGCCATCGCTGTTGGCATCGGCTGCTCACTGCTTTTACAACCCTTTCCCACACAAAACAAAGACTGACGCCTGCTTGAATGGATGGAAGAGCAAGGGAGGGGAATTCCAAGGGAAATGAGTTACTGTTGAAAACTGCCTTGCCACGTGGGGACAAATAGGATCTGGCCTTTCAGACTTGGGATGAACTCACTGGGATTCTCTAAGAGGGGGATGTTCCACACAAGGCTGATCACAGGATCTCCAGTTTTGATGAAAACGCACACGAGTTAGAAAATAGTCCCCAGTCCGGAGTGCGGAGGGAAGCAGGCTTCTGGGCGCATGTGTGACAGAAATGCACTGGGGCATTTTAATTAGATCCCTTTACCAGAAATCCTGACCTTCTGTGTAGCACATTAATGTATTTTGCTAATTATAAATGCAATTAAAAAGTACTGAAATAAAATTAGGCTGATCTATCTAATTTACATTAAGCACTTTCAAATTATGCAGATTTTAAAGTCTCTCTTCTCTCTCTCTCTCTTTTTTTTTTTTTCAATTTAGGTTCCAGGGTAAAATTGTCTGCATTAAAACAGCTGGAAAACAACCTTGTAGGAAAACAAATTTCTTTTCTGTGATTATTCTCAGTGTGCAAGTTAATTTTCGAGGCAGTAATATACTTAGCTGGCGCCGAGCAGTGACTCACAGAGCTGAGGACATATGCGTCTGGATGCAGGCGCGGGAACGAGGTCCATGGGAGGATTGAGCGTGGCTTGGTTACTTTGGGAATAGGGTTGAAAGGCTAACTAGGCAAAAAAAATACTGACGTGATGGTCGCTAAACAGTTGAGATTTACTCAGAGTGAGATGTAACGGCAGGCATAATGTGCAATTGATAGAGATGAACCATCTGGTGGATTTATCCAACAACACGGAATTTTTCCCCCCTCTATGCTGACAGGCGAAGAGAGTGATCCGGATGATGAAATTACTACCCAGCGTTATTAAGAATCAGGACGTTCAATTTTGCTGGCGATAGAAGTTACGTATGCAGAGCAGCTATATATTAGGTGGGGAAATGGAGCATAAAGGAGACTGGGTGGTTACGCTGGACGCTGTCTCCTCAACGGCTGGCTGCATGTGCTTTTCTGCCGAGGCTGGAGAGAGAACCACCATTCAGCCTGGGTCTGCTGGAGGCTCTGTTTGCCCGGGGAGGAGACCTTGACAGGGCCTCTCTACAGATTAAATCTGATCCGCAAGTTCCCAGGAAGCAGAGATGTAATAAGCTCTCCTCGGAGCTGCATATAAGCTCCTTAAAATGTTCCTGGTGTGGTGTGACTCCTTTGCACAGCAGATTCAATTTTATTTGCAGCCCAAACTTTGCCCTTTTAGCTCCCCATCAAAAGGAGGCCTAAAATAATTCTCCAAATTGGAGCTGTTGAGTCTGAGGAGGGCAAGAAGACTTCCGAAAGCCCTTTCTCCCCTCTTCTTTCCCCCTTTTTGATGCTAAAGGGGTCTTTCTACTTTAGATGCGGAGAAGCTGTCTTGCCTCCTCTGATTGGAAGCCGGGGTTTGGCTTGGGTGATTGGATGTTGGTTTCCATCTTCTTTAAAAAAGGTTGAACTGTAGGGCATCAGACACATGAAGAAGAAAAGAGTCCTTGTGTTCAGAGATCTCCCAGCTGGGGAGGCAGCCAGGAAGGACTCACTAGGGTAAAGTGATTCTTGGCCCCTCCATCCTCCAAGCCTGTGCCACTATAAATTCAAGCCAGAAGTACTGTTGATGGAACTATTTGCTAATCCATGCAGAGAAAGGGTTAAGATCATTCTTTCCAGGAAGAGCATGTCTGGGCCCACATGGATGCCCAGATGCTAAATTGGAGCTAGACAATGTGGGTTTCTCTTTTATGAGCGCCCAGCTAACAGCAGGACTTGATGAGATGGGAATACAGCCACAATTTCCTCACACTAAAAAACAGCCCTCCTCCACTTTCATTTCCTTCTACAATCCTCCCTGGCCACCTTGGCATCACCCTTTTGGCTCCAGGCTTGGTCCTTCCCTGACAGCTCCGAGGATTCCTTTGTCCTGTGTCATGTTCCTCTATCTGGCTTTGGAAGGCATGCTGGATGAGCAGCACGGAAATAGTGGGTGCTTGGGAAACAACACCCCTGAATTCCAACCCCAGCTCTCCTCGGTCCCAGCAATGGAATCTTAAGCTAGTTATTTAACATCCCCCAGCTCTGGTTTCCTCATCTCTTTCGAAAGCAATACCCTTTTCCTAGTAAGGTTGCAGTAAGCAGTAGAAAGCAAAGAAGAACTAAGAGCCTCTTGATGAAAGTGAAACAGGGAGTGAAAGAGTTGGCTTAAAACTCAACATTCAGAAAACTAAGATCATGGCATCTGGTCCCATCACTTCATGGCAAATAGATGGGGAAACAGTGGAAACAGTAACAGATTTTATTTTGGGGGCTCCAAAATCACTGCAGATGGTGACTGCAGCCATGAAATTAAAAGACGCTTGCTCCTTGCAAGAAAAGTTATGACCAACCTAGACAGCATGTTAAAAAGCAGAGACACTACTTGGCCAACACAGGTCCATCAAGTCAAAGCTATGCTTTTTCCAGTGGTCATGTATGGGTGTGAGAGTTGGACTATAAAGAAAGCTGAGCACTGAAGAACTGATGCTTTTGAATTGTGGTGCTGGAGAAGACTCTTGAGAGTCCCTTGGACTGTAAGGAGATCAAACCAGTAAATCCTAAAGGAAATCAGTCCTGAATGTTCATTGGAAGGGCTGATATTGAAGCTGAAACTCCAAAATTTTGGCCACCTCATGCAAAGAACTGACTCATTTGAAAAGACCCTGATGCTGGGAAAGACTGAAGGTGGGAGGAGAAGGGGACGACAGAGGATGAGATAGTTGGATAGTATCAGTGTCTCGATGGACATGAGCTTGAGTAAACTCCGAGAGTTGGTGATGGACAGGGAGGCCTGGTGTGCTGCAGTCCATGGGGTCACAAAGAGTCAGACATGACTAAGCGACTGAAATGAATTGAACTGAAGCATTAACATGATATCATGACTATGAAACGCATACATGACACTTGACATTTATTCTTTCACTGAACATATAGTCATGGAGAATCTGCCAGGTGCCAGGCACTGTGTACTTAGCCCTGAGGTATTGGGGCTAATAGGTGCCCACCTGTGTGCCTCTGCCCTGGGCATACCTGATGGGCATTCACTACACACTTGATGAAACAGAGCTGAATTAATAAAATGATGGAATTCTACAAATAGTTATTAAGCTCCCCTGTATTTGAGGTGGTATATCAGGTCGAGAAGATCCCTTGGAGAAGGAAATGGCATTCTTGCCTGGAAAATCCCATGGACAGAGGAGCCTGGTGGGCTATAGTCCCTGGGGTTGCCAAGAGTCAGACACAACTTAACAACTAAACAATAACAACAACAATTAGGTGTGGAAGGGATATGGCAAGTTGAAAAGGATATGTTTTTCCTCTCCAAGACTTCATGTTTCACCATGATTATGTTGCTTCATTCAGGTGTTTCAAGACATCAGGAAACATCTTATTTTCCTTCTCAGTCTTCTGCCTTGCCTGTTAATTCTCACCAGTAATCAAACTTCCGTGCCTTTGTATATGCTGCTCTCTCTGCCCAGAATGGCCTTGGCCACCCCAACTCACCCAGCACACACCCTTCTCTACTTGTCCAACTCTCCTTGCTCATCTTGCAAGCCCCAGCTCTGAGATTTCCCCTGGGCAGTCCTGCCCCAGCACTGCCAATGGGCTGCTGCTATCTTCATTTTATCTGGGGCCTTTACTCATATTCATGTCTGTTTCCTTCTCTAGAGAGCTCCTTAAGCTCTTGGTATGTCTGATTCATCTTGGTATCCTTGGTGACTACCATGTTGTCTGGAACTGAGTAATGGCTCATTTAGTGCCTGTTGAGTGAAGAAATAAATTCATAAATTAGTGAATGGATTGTTGGCTGGGTGGAAAGATGGAGAGAGGGAGGAGGAGAGAGAGAAAGAAAGAGACAGGACAAACTTCCATATACAGATGGATGGATGGTTAGTTGGATGAATGGATGGATGGAGAGAGTAAGAGAGAAAGCAGCAGAACAAACATTACTACATGAATGTGTGGATAGATGGATGGATGGACAGACAGATGAAACAGGACACAAGTGAGTGCCTACACTTGGTTTAATGGTGGTAGTGATCAAGTCAAAGCATTTCAGTTAGTGAAGCAATGAAGCACAGCTATTCTGTTCATTGATAAGGTTTGAACCCTGAGGACTGTTTTGTAGGGAATTTCCAGGGCATTTCACGAGCTCATAAATCTGAGGACTAATGAACATGTCAGCGTGCTGTGGACCCCAAGCAGAAAAGCATTCTGCGCAATCCAGGGGAGCCTGCCCTCTGCGTGCTGTGACGACCCTCCCCATCTGCCCCGCTCCCTCCTGCTCCATGTGTGGCCGTGATTGCCAAGTTCTCATTAAGCATGGTGGCCTTTCCTAGAGCTGGCCCTGGGCACCAGGGCTTTCTCTGCAGCCCCGGCTGCTGCTGCCCTCGTGTCCTGCCAAGCTCACCTCCAGACAAACATACTTAGCAGGTGTTTTCCCCACATTAATAATCAGAATTGACACATTCTAAATGAGAGCTTCCTTGTCGTGCAGGGCAGCGCTGATGGATATGTAGGGGAATTGACGGCCCCTGAGAAATGTTTTTGCCATTACTAGCATTTCCTCTGACAGGTTTTTAATAGTTCCACTAAAATCACAGTATATTGGAAAATTTTGTAGATAAAGTGCAGAGGCTTGAGTTGCTGTAACTTGGAGGCTTTGGGGTGGAAAAATACAGTTTGGGGAACCCTGAGTTCTTAAAAAAAAATGGTGATCTTAGAAGAAGCTGATCTAATATCAGGTTGGCCTGAAATCTGGAGAAGGGGCAAGCGTCTCTGAGGAGACCCGTGTTACAGGGTGGTGACGGTGATTTAGTTGCTCAATCGTGTCTGACTCTTTGCAACTCTATGGACTGTAGCCTGCCAGGCTCATCTGTCCATGGGATTTTCCAGGCAAGAATTCTGAAATGAGTTGCTGTTTCTTTCTCCAGGGGGAGCTTCCTGACCCTGGGATCAAACCTGGGTCTCCTGTATTGCAGGCAGGCTCCTGCATTGCAGGAGGAATCTACCAGCTGAGCCACCAGGGCAGTTCCGGGGTTACACGTGGCTCTGAGCAGCAATTCTTGTAAACTGTGGATGAAGCACACTTGAAGCCCAGGAACACAGCTGGATTTAAACCCTAGATTAGAGACGGCGGGGTGGAATGGGTTCATTCAGTCATTCACTTCCTCCTCCATTCAATAAGCACTCATTTTGACTCATGGGTCACAGATGTAGATTAGACTCCATACATTGACAATTCTATTAGCTAATGTATGGCCTTGGGCTGTTTATGCAGATTTGAGGTCTAATCCTCAGTTTTCTTGTCTCCAATAGGAAGCTGGTAACACCTGTTCTTTATAATTCTGTTTGAAGGTTAGGGACCAAATAATTCAGATTCTGTGTGGGTCAGGGTCCCTGCTGGAACATGACGTGCACTCGATTGTTGTTGCTGTGTTGTTGAGTTGCTCAGTTGCGTCCGACTCTTTGTGACCCCATGGACTGCAGCACACCAGGCTTCCCTGTCCCTCACCATCTCCTGGAGTTTGTTCAGATGCTCAGGCTCATGTCCATTGAGTCAATGGTGCCATCCAACCACCTGGGCACTGTTTATGAGACAGAGTGTGGTAAAGAGAGGCAGATGGGCGAAGATGCAGTACCCCGGAGCCAGCAACAGTCGGGGGGGGCTGTTCCCTCCTCCCCAGGCCTCAGGGGGCCGAGGGAATCAGGGTTCCTAGAACCCAGTCTTTACCTGACATGGCTGTGACCTTCAGGAGAGGTCACTGTCAGCCCACATTCCAGCAGAGAGGGAGTCGGGAGGACACTCTCATCTCCCTTTGCTCCTGTCTGTGCTATCCTGTGAGGTCTGTCGCCCTCCTCCCATGGTGAAGAGGATCCGTCATGAAAGTGAACCTTTCTGGGCACAGAGCAAGGAGGGCGGCCTTGGGGGTACAAATGAGTGCCTCTAGCACACACACTGGCACGGTTGACGCTCTGAGTCAGGGGTGCCTCTAGCACACACACTGGCACGGTTGACGCTCTGAGTCAATGCACCGTGGGCACAAGGCACTGTCATGCCCCTGCGGGTGAGGGGGTGGCCGGTATTATTTCCATTTGACATCAACGCTTAGGGAGATAGAATGGTCCCCACAGCTTGGCTAGAGGCCCGCCTCCGCCAGTATCTCACCTTCTCTCACTTCCTCTCATTCGTTCACGGCCACTGGAGGGATGCCAACAGGTGGCAGGCGTGCTTTACTTCCCCGGTTAAAATCAGGCCCTGAGGGTGAAAGAAGCTGTCCACATCTCATTAGGAAATCGGGTCCTTGCGGGGGACTGTAGTCATTGGGAGAGACAAGATCTGAAAGCTAAACAAACCCCGTGATGCCCTTGGATGAGCTTCCCTAATTAGCGGAGGCAGCTGTCAGCTGGACGGATGATGCCCTCTGCCTGGCGCAGCCCTCCTGGAACTGACACCCTTGCTGGGGGTGGGGGGATCCTTCTTACTCCTTAGCTCACTGATCTTCCCAAAGACTCTTCTAAGCCTCTCGGAGCCACTTTGCCAAAAACTCAGCATTTCCAGCCGGGGGGTGGGGCAGGGGGCAGGACCCCCAGGAAAAGATGGAACAACCTGATAGAGAAACATCTTTGCAAGACCTCAGCAGAAACGAATGTTGCCTTGACAACCCTGGCACAATAACTGATCCTCACCTCATGTGAAGGCTAGGCAGTCAGCTGCTGTTATCTGACACCTGGGTTCAAATCCTGGCTCCTCTGTTCATTTGCTGTGTGATAAGGGCACCGTTACTTAACTGCTCTGAGCCTCCTTTCTCTCTTAGGAAGTGCAGTGACTGACCCGACCTCCATCATGGTCGTGGGCCTTGGGACGGTTCTGGCAGGTCCCTCCTTTCCCTTCACTGGGCCTGGGGACCTGAATTGTATCTCCTCTGCTGATTCTCAGTTTAGAGCTCAAGCCATTTCAGCACCTCTCCCAGCATTTCCTTCATCACTTCCCAGCATGCTGGGGAGGCCAAGTGGCCAGGACCTCTTGTGAGCTGGCTCCTCCAGGGTTCATCTCTGAAGGCAGCCTGGCTGAGAAAGATGGAGCTGGGTTTCTGGGCTAATTTCACTTCCTATTAAAATGGTTCATCACTGAGCACAGTTGCACAACCAGGAAATCAATTGGGTGCAAACAAGTTTGATAAAAGAACTTCCTAGGGTCTTTTTATAGCTTAATTGCATATGTGGCCTCACAAGTGTATTCACAGGGAGGGAACCAAATTGGGGAGGGAGCTTCTGAACAGGAATCAATTCTGGAAATCCTGGCTTCTGTGGAGGAGGGAGGCAGGAAGAAGTTGAGAGTCTAGATCAATGCTTCTCAGACTTACATCAGAGCAGGAATCACCTAGGAATCTTGTTACTCTGCAGGCTGGTTTAGTAGGTCTGGTGTGGGGCCAGAGATTGCCTTTCTAACAGGCTGAGGAAGGGTCAGTGTTGCTGGTCTGGGCCACGCATTGAGGAACAAGCCTCTGGAACCACTTGGCATTTCCAGGAGTCACGTCTGCCCAAGGAAGCATGGCTAATAGAGAATAGTCCACATCAGGAACCTTATTTGAATGTCACATCTGGGGTTCCCTCATGCTTTTCTCTCGGGATCCTCCTCCTTCCTTGCTTTGGCTCCTGAACACCTGTCAGTCTTGCTGGTTCCACACCTGAATCCTCACAGGGAGTCATGAGTTGAGGCCCATCCCCACTAACACCCAAATGTTGAAGTCCAAACCCTTAATACCTTGGACTGTGACTGTATTTGGTGATAGCTGGAATGATCTTGGAATGCAGTCATGGAGTAGACCCCAGTCCAGTCCTAGAACTCTTACACGGCTATGCTATTCTCCCTCTGTGTGATCAGACCTCGACAGCAAGATCTCCATAAAATAAACCTACACTTCCATCCCCCTTGGGACTGGAACCTTGTGGTTAACACCCTTTAGTACTTAATCTCACCCTTGTGCCTCCCTTCTGAGTTATGAATGTGTTTGAAAAAGATGGTAACCCTGAAAAATCAGGTTGTCCTCAGCCAGAAGCCTGGTGGGCTATGGTCCATGGGGGTGGCAAAGAGCTGGACACTACTGACGCAACTGAGCGTGCATGCACACACTGCCAATTTAAACCACTGTAAAGTGTTACAGTTCAGGAGTACTAAGTACCTCCACAACTTTCACCACTGTGGTTCCAGACCCCAAACAGAAACTCCATTCCCGTTAAGCAGACACTCCCCACTCACTCCTCTCCACAGCCCTGGGCAACCACGAATCTGCTTTCTGTCTGTGAGGTCTATCCATCCAGTAGAATATTTCTTACTTATAAACAGGAATGAAACCCTGATGCACGCTACAATGTGGCTGCTGCTGCTGCTGCTGTTACTTGCTCAGTCGTGTCTGACTCTCTGTGAACCCCTGGACTGTAGCCCACGAGGCTCCTCTGTCCATGGGATTCTCCAGGCATGAATGCTGGAGTGGGTTGCCATGCCCTCCTCCAGAGGATCTTCCCGACCCAGGGTTGAACCTGCTTCTCCTGCATTGCAGGCGGATTCTTTACTGCTGAGCCACCAGGGAAGCCCGCCACAATGTCGATGAAATGTGAATGCCATTTCGCTCACTGAGAGACATCAGACTCAAAAGGCCACATATCACCAAATTCCATTTATATTAAATACCAGAATAGGCAAGTCTTATTATTGAGTTTTAAGTTCTTTATATAATAGCGATCCTTCATCAGATATGTGTTTTGCAAACAGTTTCCTCACATTATGGAGTTATTCTGGGAATTAAATGAGCTAATATATCAAGTACTTAGTATAGTGTCTGGCACAGATCAAGTACTGAATATATATTAGCTACTACTGGTATTTTATCATGAGGGTCAAGTATTATTGGGAATTTTAGTGATATGTTCCAACTGTAAGCTCAGTACAAAGTCCTTTATATGTAATTAAATGTACATATGTTTGGGTTGGAGCCCTGGAATTAGCGTAGATGAAATTCCAGCATGTGGTAGGTTCTCAACTGATTTTTGAACGATGTGGCTTAAACAGCACCAACAATAATACTCACCCTCTGTCTCTAAACCTGTCAGTATTCCTCTTGCCAGAGGGCACTTTCCTTGGTTTAAAGTCCCCTAGAGAAGGAATCCCCACTCCCTTCCTCAGTTGCCTGAATTGGACTATCAGGCCTGCATCCGCCTGGACCACGTTCATGACCCTTCTTTCTTGACTTTGTCTAAAGTCTCTGGCAAATTGTATCCCTGTTTCCTTGTATGCTATTCCTATGGAAGGAGAGAGGAAGGAACTTTATTTCCTAAAAGGCCTTCAGTTTATGCAAAGATCACCCCCTACCCTGCATTCAGCCTCACCAGCCTTTTCTCTCCTTTCAATAATATCAACAGCAATAACAGTAACAACAAAAATGAGTCCTTTGTAGAGATTTCACTTGTTTCAGTTCGTTGAATCCTCCCCCATTTCACAGATGGGGAAATTCAGGCTCAGAGGTGGTGTGACTTGCTCAAGGTCACAGAGGTTGTGAATGGTGGAATGTGGTGTTTTGAAGCCTGTCATATGGTCCATTTATGTGTGGGGCTGCTTACTCCTTCTTAGCTTTATTCCTGACTTGCATTCTGATGTCTTAATCACACGTGGGTCTCCTTTAAATTCCCTTCCATCTGTAAAGCCCCAGCTCGGAGGTCCCAGTGGTCAGCAGCTGGCCTGGGCCTTGGGTATTGAGAGTCTGGCCCTTTATCTGTTCTGCACTGCTTCTCATGATGAGAGGGCGCAGCCCTGAGACCAGAAACCAAGCCAGGGCGGCTAAGAAAAGAGCCTGAAAAATGGGCAATCGGTCACTAATGGACCAAGGAGAGGCCCGGGTTCTGTCTGGACCCCACTCAGCAAGTCCATCTTCGTCTCTTGAGGGAGAGAGCAAAGTGGACTGTGTTCCAGGAAAGAAATCAGAGCAACCTCCACAGAGGCAGAGAGGATCATTTTTCTTAGGTGTGTGAAGGTCCTCAAAGAGTGAGGTAATAGGTTTCTTTATTAAAAATTAATCTTCTTGTAAAACCATTGCAATACAATGCACTTTAATAAATCACCCCACGCTTCTGAACACATTTATTATCCCTTCTTGGGAAACCATGGAGCCCAGGGAAATTGGTGCCGCAGAGAGCTTGGATGCTAGGCTCCGCAGTGAGCTCTGGCCAGGGAGGGGCCAGGGGGTCTGGGTTCTGGCAGGGATGCTGTGTGGGTGTTACCCTTGGCAAATATCTTCTGGGATTATTCGGCCCTCGCAGCTCCTAGATGTGTGGCTCTGGGACCTCTGGGTTGGGAAGGGGCCAGTCAGTGGCGCGGCAGCTTTTGCTGTGGCCTGTGGGGTTGTGTGAGCCTCCAGCTCTTGATGCAGGTGCTCTGGGAAGATGAGGCGCCCTGGTTCTGATTTGTAGACCAGCACTCGCCACCAGAACCCAAGAGCCCCCTTAAAGATGCCCTTCCTCACCCAACTCCACTTTGTTTCACCTGCTGCATCCTGAGCTTTGAGGTATTGGGATGTCAGAAGCAGGAGGGGCTTTCTGACACACCTTGCCCCATGCCACATGCTCATCTAGGGCTTCCCAGGTGGCACTAGCGGTAAAGAACCCACCTAAATCACGAGACAAAAGAGACGCAGGTTTGATCCCCAGGTCAGGAAGATCCCCTGGAGGAGAGCACGGAAACCCACCTGAGTATTCTTGCCTGGAAGATTCCAAGGACAGAGGAGCCTGGAGGGCTAGGATCCATGCAGTCGCAAAGAACTGGACGTGACTGAAGTGACTTTAGCACACACGCACATATGCTCATCTAAGTTCCATTCACCCCATCTAGGAAGGCATCCCTGACTTCTAGAACCTGAAGTTACAAAACTCTCCAGGTCCTTTTGAGACTCACCAGCTGAAGCAACATAGTTTTCTCTGTAGAAGAGATAACACCAACTCTTCTTCAACCATGGCACCTGAACCCCAAATTCCACAGTGTCTCATGAAAGCTGCTCCTTCATCCTTTGTCTGAAGCTGTTTTCTCTGCAATTCTTTATCATCTCAAGATCCACACCAAGAAAAAAAATTGCTCTCCGTCCTCTCTGTGTTGTCTTCCTTCTTGGGAATACCAGAAAAAATATTTATTTTCATAGTCTCTCTTCCTCACACACGAGTAAACACCCTGGCCTGGGGATCCACCCACCTCTCAGTAAACCCTGCAGAAAGCAGACTCTGAATTCCATGTGGGGCTCAGTGAGGGCACCCCCCTTTCCTGTACTTAAGGCCTACTTTATACTTTGATTTGGACCTTCTGCTAGGACATGCTTGCGTGTATGTGTGTGCGTGTGTGCGCGTGCTGGAGGTAGGTGTTTCTGAAGCACCCATATTCCTATTATTGTGATTAATCAGGTGTGGAGAGCTGCTTCGGTCTCTGGGGCCCATGACCTTCTATCCCACCTCACTCCCTCCACATTTCTTTGTAAACTGAGCTTGCCGACAAGCAGGCATGGATGGATGATGGACTACATGCTGATATCCCATTTGTGGCTGGAATTTCAGGCACTTCAGTTTTTACAATGCCTGGCACAGAGTCGACAGCAGATAAATGACTTTTGAATGAGTAAGAGAGTGAGAAATTAATGAGAAAACCAGTGAGTGGGCCAAAATCTCACAGCTTAGGGTATAGGAGAAGGTTTGGTGACATTTGGTAGGATGGCAAGTCACCAAGCCCCCTAGTGAGAGAGGGTTGAGGGGGAATGAGAGAAGAAAAAGGGAAAAACAAAAACAAAAAACAGGGCTTATCAAGTTAGGGCTGAAATACAAGCAGGACTCAGACAGTACCAGGTCTTCTGGACCATATTAGATGTCTTTGTCTTCATCGAGAGAGAAGCAGGATCTCTGAGACAGAGGAGTGATGGATGAAGACGTTAAGTAATCTTCATCATCGCCCAGAATCAACAGTAGCAGCGAATCATGGGAACTGTCAGCATCATTAGCATTATTACCAACTACCAGACGGCCGCTGCCCTAGGCAGAGTGGTTTCCACATCTGGCCCAGTGCTGCCCCCGGGTGATCAACCGTCATCACTGTGCATGTGGGGAAACTGAGCCTTGGGGAGAGGAAGTTACTTGACCCTATGGGGGAGCCTATGTTTCCTTGGAGGTCATGCCCGACAAGTGCCTGCCTCCTACGGCTCTCCAGTCCCACATGGAGGGGGGATACCAGGAGCACCTGTTCCTGCTCTGGAGGTGCTGGGCTGGGGGTGGGGGGAGGTCTGTGAACAGCCCAGGAGCTTCTGCTTTCTTTCACTCAGTCAGCAGACTCCTTGTCACCAATCACAGTCACTGTACTAGTCACACCTTCTGAAGCCCTTCCCTGGGGACACAGAACCTCTGGATGGAGGGTGGTCGAGCTTTATTTCTAGAATGTTTCCCTCTGCTTGCTTTGGGGAGGGAGCGGAGGAGTTGGAGGGGGTCTGGTCTTCAAGAGCTGTTGGTGAAGATGGAGAGTTGTGACCTGGGAGGACAGCAGGGAGTGGGACTTGGGACGAGCTTCAGGAACACGGTCAGCTGCTACTGCCATACCAAAACCTCCCCGCGTGCTGGATCTCTGTATGTAGACGCATCCCTTGTCTGGCAAATCCTCCTCGCCCAGCCTCAGACAATGGTTCTGCATCCACCAGACACATCACCCTGGACTCATCACTGCTGGACTGAGCTCCAAGAGTCAGCTTGAGGGAAGTAGCCCCCCTGGTTTTCTGGGCAGCAAGGAGGGCAGCCCACCCCTGGCCCACGGCCCCCCACCCCAATGCCTGCACTTTTCTTCCCTGGCTCCGATGCTGGCTTGCTGGTCATTTGTCAGGGGTGCTGCCTGAAGGTGGGCTTTGGAGGAGGAACATGTTCCCTTGAGAAAGAGACATGAGGCCGTTCCCCCGAAGAGCATCGCGGCAGCCTCCCGAATTGCCGCCTGAGATTCTGGCAGCATCCTGGCGACCTGCTGACCCCTGTCTGTCTCCCGGGCGCTCCCAGCCTCACCAGGTTTTTAAGTGGATCAGACAGTTAAATACGCCAGTCTGCATCCAGCCCTCTCTTTGACAGCAGTGTCTTCATCAGAGGAAATCTTGGTCCCAATTCCAGGGAGTACTCTCCCCTCTCTGAGTGACAGTTTTCCTAGCCTTTGACCCCAAGGTCCCACATGGTTCAGGCAGTCTGTCATCTCAGCGCCTACCTGTGAGCCCACCTGCCCTGGGAGGGCCGGGAAGGGTCCTTGTCGGCCACAGAGGCTGGCCGCGCCCCTTTCCTCTCCCACAGACCCACTGCCCGGTGATTTTCCCACCAGGATTTCTGCAGCCCCCTGCCCATAGGGCAGCCCAGCCCCATCAGTACCGAATCACCATTCGGAGAGGAAGACGCACCTTACAGCTGATTCCTGTCACTTCCTGCTCATCTGGCCTCAGATGTTACATGGGAGCCACCTCAGCTGCTGGACCCTGCTGCCGCAGCCAGTCTGGACACAGCCCGCCCAGCTGGAGTGCGTCCAGTCATTCTCTTGGCCTCAGTGCTGGCAGACCACTCCGCCCTCCCAGCCGGTCCTGACAGTTCAAGCCAACAGTGTTTCCTCTTTGTGGGGAAGGGGCAGCACAGAGTGCACTAAATGGTTACGAGCCTGTTTCTGGGGCCAGAGTCCCAGGCTGGAGCTTCTGCTTACCTTCTGCGACCTGTGACAACTCGGGCAAGTGACCTAGCCTCTGGTCCCAGTTCATTCACCTGCAAAAATGGGATCAAAAAGCTGTTCTCTCAGAGAGTTATGAGGATTTAGCCGGAAGGCTTCAGAGCACTGAGAGCAATGGCTGGCACGGAGGGCGCATCGGCTGTTCTTCCGTTGTTGGCATTGTTGCTACTGTTATTGGTGGTGGGAGCCCCCTGCACCCGGCTCAAAATACCACCCTTTTCAGCACATTTAACCCCCAGTGATACCCATTGCCTTGGGTTTCCAAGGTGGCTCAGCAGTAAAGAATCTGCCTGCCAGTGCAGGAGACGTAAGAGACATGTGTCTGATCCCTGGGTTGGGAAGATCCCCTGGAGGAGGAAATGGCAGCCCACTCCGGTATTCCTGCCTGGAGAACTCCATGGACAGAGGAGCCTGGTGGGCTACAGTCAATGGGGTCGCAAACAGTCAGACACGACTGAGTGACTAAACAACAGCAACAGTACCCATCGCCTTCCCCCTACGCCATTCACTGGGGGTGCTGGAGGGCAGTGCAGGCCCTGGCACATGGAGGGGAGTCACTTATTTGAGCTGCAAGTGGATGAAGTCCATTCTGTTTATTCTTGTCGATCGACACAAGGCCCGGTGCAGGGTGGGCATGTGGTAACTCTTCAGAGTGAGCTGAGGGCTGGCGCCTGGGGCTTGGTACGCACGTGGTTGAGCCCCAGGTGGCAGGTTCGGGGAGCTGAGCAGCTCACAGCCACACACCACATGACGGCGCCGAGGGCTCCACCAGGGGCGACGGGCGTGGACGTGCCCACGCTGATAGCCTGGTGCTGGGCTGGGCAGCGACCTCTACAGCAACGGCCCCCAGCCTTTATGGCACCAGAGACTGGTTTTGTGAGAGACAATTTTTCCATGGACTCAGGGTGGGAGATGGTTTTGGGGGCTGATGGTTTAGGGGGTAATTCAAGCGCATTACATTTAGCATGCGCTTTATTTCTAGGGTTATATTCATCAGCTTCACCTCGGATCATCAGGCGTTGGATCCCGAGGGGACCCTACCCTATGGGGTGGGTATTAAGCTTCGGCAGACAGACTGTGGCTTTGAGCCCAGGTTCTGCCTCTAACTAGTTGTGGGAGCTGGAGTGGGCTGCTTAACCCGTCTGTGTCCAGGAGCTGGAGGGACTCACCTCTGCGGTAAGGGGGTACAAAGCCAAGGTCAAGAGTGACCGTGTGCATTTTCTCGGAGGTATGGCATGGGGGGCGAGGGCTGTTGGAGTCTGAGCCCCGATCTCCTGTTAATTCCAAGGACTCCAGAGGGCCTTCTCTGATGCTGGATGAAGAGTGGCTGCGAGACTGGCAGGGGCGGGGGAAGCCAGAGGCTGCACCCCTCCTCGGTGCCCCGAGGCTGTCGCTCTCACCAGCAGGAAGACCAAGACTGTCTGTCTCCCTCTTTGACAGAGAGAACCAGAGCCAGACAGTGTCCCAGGGTCTGGGGCCAAAGGCCAGCTGGTGTCTCCATTTGTCTCCAGGACAGGCGGGGCATGTCCCCGGGGCCTCCAGTCCTCCGCGTCGGGCGACTGGAGGCTGGTCTGCGGCCTTCCTGGGTGATTGACACATGCAATTTCTCTCCTTCTGTCTGGCTGAGGTGTGAAGGGAAAATTGGATGTTGTTGAATAATTGAAAATGAAAATCCCTCCAAATTGATTCCTATGAAAGCAGAATTGAGTTCCACAATTAGACGTCCTGACTTTGCAGGGCGTCTGAGGCCTCTGTCTTCCCAGGCTGCGGGCTCAGATGTGACTTTGCACGTGATCCACGCGGAGCCCTGTGGCTTTCAGGGGTCTTGAGGGCAGCTGTGCGGTAGACAAATACAGACCCCAAGCATTCCTAGCTGGGAGCCCTAGTCCTGCCTCTAGTTCCTGGGCTTCTCAGGTGGGGCAGCAGATTTATTTTCTCTTGCACTTGCCTGGGCCTCCTGGTGACACCACCACATGCTCCAGCCTGGCTTGTGTGCCCAGGGGTCTCAGATGTGGACCTGGTCCGCCTGCTTCTCTCGCTAGCAGGCCAACCTCTTGCGTTTTACTCCTTTGCACCTCAGCATCGTTACACTTTACAATCCACAGCCCTAGCGTTTCTTTAAGAACTTCAACTCCTGGAATATACCTAGATGTTTACCTGGAATTTGTGGATGAAATTCAGGGGTTCAAAAACTTGGATGGATATATATATATATATATATATATATATATATGTATATATATATATATATATTTAATTTGGTGCATTTTTTTTTGGTGGTAAGAACACATAACATGAAATTTAGCATTTTCACCAATCTGAAGTATACTATTCAGCGTCGTTAAGTATATGGTGTCGGGCAACCATCCCCACTGTTCCAGAGTTTTTCATCACTCCAAATGGAAATTCCATATCCATTAAGCAGTCTCTCCTTCCCTAACAGTTTTTAACATAAGCTTTATCAGAAATTTACTCTATCCCTTAATATGAATTTCAAAACAAACCTCAATAATGTTAGTAATACCTGTGGTTTTATTGCTAATAGAAATTCCAGGTTCTTTCATACTGTGTTACAGATATCTTGAAAGTCCCTTATGCTAGGAGTTGACAAAGTTTTTCTGTATAAGGTCAAAGAGTAAATGTTTTCGGTGTTACGGTCCATGTAGTTGCTGTCTCATCTAGTCAACTATGCCTTGTAACATGAAAGCAGTCTTAGGATCTAAACAAATGGATGTACCTGTATTTCAATAAAACTTTATTTATAAAAACAAGTTGTGGGCCAGGCTTGACCTGTGGATCATGGTTTGCTGACCCCTATTTTATGCTCATGTCTACTTTAGAGTTACTATACACCATCACCAGATATGGTTATTTAATGTGTCAATTAAAAATCACAGACATATTGTTCTCTTATAAATTTTTGATATTTGTATTTTAATATAATTTTTATGTTCTATGCAACTATTTGTGCATTGATAAATGCTATGTTGAGAAGTGATGCTTAGGTTTCATCTGATTTCTAAAGGAGTTCCTGACACAAATAGGCTAAATGCTTGATGAACTAATACTTTACAATGTTTTGGAAAGTGGTCTTTTAGTTTCCCCTTGCATACCTCTAAGACAGAGTGCTCACTGCTTCCCTGGGAAGCCTATTTTGGGGGCATCTCTGACTCTCTAACCATCCACCCCTAGAATCCCGTCTCTCTAGATCAGGAGTCAGCAAAATTTTCCTGAAAAGGGCCAGATAGTAACTACTTTGAGCTTTCAGGTCACACTGTTACTGACTTGACTACTCAACTCGTCTGTAGTGTGGAAGGAGCATGGAAAAATGGGTGTTCCAACAAAACTCTAGCTGTCGACTCCTGCTCAAGTTACAGTCCCAAGTCCTCTTGCTGTATTGGCCATCTTCCTCTGAACACAAACCAGTGTGTCAATGTCACTCTTCCTCCTCTTCACCCACCATCCATCTATCTAAGCATCCATCCATCAATCTGTCTTTCCATTCATCCATCCATCATTCACCCACCTATTGATCTGTTCACCCATCTGCCCACGATGCATACATCCATCTGTTTATATGGGTGAGAGTCATTTGGCTCATATTTCATTAATTTATAATTACTAACCATGGTCAGATCTATAATACAAAGGGAATTAAAGAACTAAAGGGTATCAAAGAACACTAGTGGGCGGGTTAACTACTTAGATGGTGTGATCAGGTCACTTTTTGAGAAAGTGATGCCTTAGCCTAGAAATAAAGCATGAAAAACCATGTAGTCATGTGAAGGATGGGGGTGAAGCATTTCAGGAGAGAGTAGAGTATATTGGGGGCCCTGGGGCAAGGGAAGACAGTGGCATATCTGTAGGCTGGATGGAGAAAAAAGGCGGCTGGATACAGGAGCTATCTATTGCTCTGTAACAAATTACCCCAACATTTAGCATTAAAACAACAACAGTTATTATAACTTTGGGTCCGTAATCCAGGTGCAGCTTAGCTCTTGCAGAGTCTCTTGCAGTCTGCAGCATCTCAAGGTCTGACCAACTAAAGGAAGGACCTGGTTTCAAGCTGTCTGTCCTTTGCTGTCTTCTCTTCATTAAAAGCAAGTATTGAGGACAGGTTCATACTCATGGAGACGGGGACCACACCAAGGCATGACTGCCCGGAAGACAGGATCTTGAGGACCATCTTAGAAGCTACCGACCACGCTAGAGTGTAGAGGGCAGTGGGGAGAGGGGGCAGGGGCCGACCCTGCAGAGGCTTCCAGGCTGCAGCCAGCACAGAGGTTACCCTCGACACCACGGGAAGCTCTAACAGGGTTTTAAGCCAGGAGTCATGTGATGAGCTGTGGGTTTTGAAAAGACCATTTTGACTGCTGTGTGGAAAATGGATTGAAGGGGGCAAAGAGAAGTGAAGCTAGCCCAGTGGGACACTGTTAAAGTCCTAATGATGGCTTGGACCGGGGTGGTGGCAGCGGGGGTGGAGGCAGGAGGAAGGGCATCAGCAGTGTTTTGGAGGCTGAGCCTGGAGCATGTTCTGGGGAACTGCCTCGGGGACTCAGTGGTCCTCCTCTGCATCCTCCCTCCTCTGCCCCCAGCCCCTCTTCCTCCTCCCTCCTCAGCAGCACCCCCTGCCCACCATCTCCCTGGGCTCCTGCGGGCTGTATAGCTCTGCTGTCCGTAAGCCAGGCGTGGACGCAGGAGAACAAAGACATCGCTAATGCTGTAAATCCCGGATCCAATTTATTTGTTATTTCCACTCATTTGAAATGCACCTGTTACCCCGAAGGCTTTTGAATGCTATCACCAGCAACTACAGAATCAAAGATAAATTGGAACCTTTTGGAAAAGCTCTCAGTTCAAAGAGGGAAACAAACAGGGAAAATTTTTTTTTTTTCCTTCCTCAGATAACTTACTGGTATAGATGGCATGCAAGACCTCCGGGGGCACGATCCGAGGATGTTTGCCTTTCCTTCCCTCTTGATTCCAGCTCCTTCGTCTGCTCTGTATACTCAGATGGCCCTGACATTTCCCTGCAGTTTAATGTTCCCTGGATGTTAAATGTTTTCCCCAGGTCGTTCCCTGGACATCACGTTTCCACTTCTGTCCAGGTTTGTGTTGACCAGCACCCAGGGCATGGCCTGCAAAGTCATTTGCAAGCTGTCTCCTCCTGGCTACCTGTGTGTTGGGTTACAAACCGCGTGCTCACAGTTGGGTCGAGTCGGTGAGACCTCACCGTCCACACCGGGCACCATGCCTCACTGTGCCTCTCGACGGTGCTGGGGTGGGTGTCGTTGCAGGCCCGCCAAGGCTTCCCGTTGTGCACACTCCACTCAGGAGTACAAAGGAATCACTGCACTTCCAGCTATTACTCTTCATGGTTTTTCTTCTATAAAAGTGAAGCGACAGTGAAAGCTCAGTGTCTGTCGCAGACGAGCAGCTGGAGGCAAGGGAATGATAGGGGGCCAGGGTCGAGGGGGCTGAGTTGGGTCTGGAGGACTCTCCGGAGGATGAGGACCAAGTCCCAGAAGAACTAGTGCTTCCAGCTCCCTCTGGGTGGGTGTCTGTGGGTCTAGCCCAGGAGGGGAGACCCCTGTGGGTGAGACCCACGGGCAGAGGACAGACAGCAGCTGGGATGGAACCTCTGAACCCAAAGCAACCCACGCCGACAGCGCTTCCCTTTGTCCCCACCATCCACAGGCGGAGGCATCCACATCGTCTCCATGGCTGCAGGGTGCTCATCTGGCCTTGCTGCTGCTTGCCCCCTCCCCTGCCCCAAGCAGGTTCCACTCTCCCTGCCATTGCTTTTGGCTCTAAAACTGAGCATCTTGTTTCAACAGCCCAAGGTCAGTCCTGCCATCGGGCTGATTCCTAGCTGCTCCCTCTGCCCCCCACCCACCCCCGTGCATGCATCTTCTGGGACCTTCAGGGCTCCTTTCACAGGCCATCCCCCACCACTGTACCACCCCAGACTGTCCCACACAAATGAGGCTCCCACCTGCCATTCCGCCATATCCCTCAGCTAGTTCAATGTGACCCTGATCACCGTGTGCAGTGAGCTTGCTACTGTTGTTGTCAGCCAGTTGAACATCTGATCTCCTACTCACAATAACACAAACATCTATAGGTCGTCACATAGTAGGTGTTCATTGAAGATTTAGTGAAATAAATGAATTTTTAAGAAATGGATGCATAAGCTCTTTTCGATCAGGGACTCAATATTGTTCACACATGTTTCCACTGCCCAAACTGGGGCCTGGGACATGGGAAGCTCTCCAAAAATGTGTATCAAGCGTCCTAATTCTGGAGTGAAGGCATGTCCTTTTGGCTGAAGGAAGACCCCCGCCAGCCTCAGGTTATGGTTCAGGACTGCATGGAGGAGGCAGGACCCAGCTAAGGTCTCAGAGCAGAACTGGGACCTGAAAGAGAAGGGGAACTGGGTGGGCTGGAGGCCAATTGCCTGGGTCAGGTATAATCTGAGAAGTCTAAGGGAGAGAGACTTCCCTGGCAGTCCTGTGGTTGAGAATCCACACTTCCACTGCCAGGGCACAGCCTCCACCCCTGGTCAGGGAGCTAAGGCCCTGCATGCTGTGGAGTGTGGCCAGAATAAAAGGAGGCAGGGAGGCTGAAGCTCAGTGGTTACAGAGTAGTGCGGATCTTGCCCTCCTGGAGTCGGGATAAAGGCAGTGAAACTAGATCCCACTGGCTACTCGACTGGGGAGGCTGAATTCATGGAAGGAAAGCTAAGACAGACAAGGGCATGCTATTCTGCTGCTTGCTCGCTGTGTGACCTTGGGCTGGTTTCTTGGCATCTCTGTGCCTCAGTTTTCTCACTGTGAAACTGGAATGAATAGTAGTCCGTTTCTTGGGGCTGTTGCAAAGATTAGCCAGTATGCTATGGATGAGACTTCCCAGGTAGTGCACCACTGGTAAAGAGTTGTGGATTTGATCCCTGGGTTGGGAAGATTCTCTAGAGGAGGAAGTGGCAACCCACTCCACTATTCTTGCCTGGAAAATCCCACGGATAGAGGAGCTTGGCGGGCTACAGTCCGTGGGGTCGCAAAGAGTCGACACGACTGAGCAGACACACAATACCCAATCCATGTGCTATGTATGACGCACTTAGTCATGGCCTGGCAGGCAATATCATCCTTATGTTTCTGATTCTATTTTCACTCCGTCTTATTGATGTGGCTTTCCCCATGAGGGTAGGTGCACATTCACCGGACATTCTGTGCAAACCTGTCAAATATCCAGTCCTTTCTCAGTTGGGGGCCTCATGGACTCAGCAGAGGAAGAAAGCTGGGTTCTGGGTCTTAGAGATAGCACAGGAAGCAGAGGTGTTTCAGAAATCAATCTCCTGTGGACTTCAGCACTCTGACCCCTGCAGGAGACATGGGAGCCAAGGGGAGCCTCCTGTACATGATAAGGTTAAAGGCTCCCCAGAGGTCATCCTGGTCATCCCCTGCTGTACAAACCCTACAACTGAGAAAGAGATTCTCCAATGGTGCCTCTCTGTCTCTTTAAGGGCCACAAATGTTTCTGAGAATCAGACAAAAGCCAATGACCCTCGCTCCCCCAAATTCATATTTTACATTCATATCAGGGTGTCCACAGACCTCTAGAAGCTAAGTAGGGGAGGCAAGGGTCTGGGTAAGAGTCTCATTCTAGAGTCTTAGTCATCAACAAGCCTTACTACCTTTGCCAAAAAGCCCCTTGTAAAGAATTAAAGGTGACAGGTCAGCATGATTTCCTAACTCAACCCATATCTATGTTAATAAGATGTTTTCAGAATGGTAAATGTGAGGGGGGGACATTGAATCTTTCAGTGATAAAGGTAAGTTAACCAATACAATGTTGCCTTTTCAGCCACTCTTAGAGGGTCCCCTTTAACTGAAAGGTAAGGATGGTTTGCAATCACTAAACCAAGAACTGACATGTGTGTTGGGCCTGGCGAAGTTTGATGCTGGAGAGAGAACAGAGGCATCCCTTTCTTCAGTCCAGGCCCTGTCCAGATGATTATAATATGCTAATTCTGGAAAGACTAGACTCTCGTGTGTTTGTTTGGAGGTAAAAATATTCATGCATATGCTGCTTTGTCTCTCCAAACCCGAGTGGGGACGACGGCGTTCTTGCAGCGCCAGTTTGGAACTCTTTCTGAAACATAACTCACCTGCTTGTCCTGCACGTGAAACAGGAGGGACCGGGGAGCCTTATGGTCCTGGGATGTGCGTCCTCCCAGATCAGGTGCCTGAGCTTGACATGGACGTCCTGGGAGACAGCGAGGGGCAGGTGTTCCCGGCTGGGCAGAGGTGGAGCGGGCAGGGGCGGGGCGCAGCACAGCTGCACACAGCCTTATGGACGTGCGTGCGCTTTGATCAGCTTCGTGGGAAATGCTGTGACTCCTCTCCTTCTGATTAATTCTGATGTGGAGGATTGGGGAAGCTTAGTGAAGAAACAGGGATTTGCAGAACCTTGATCCTCACACAAGCCAGACTTTACGGGTGGGGGGTCAGAAACCTGGCCGCTTTATTTGAAAGAGTCTGTATTGCTGCCTTGCCCCCTGCCTTTGGATCTACTGAATCAGCATTTCAGAGACAGGGCCCAGCACCTCCCGCCCTCCTCAAGGAATTCTGAGGCGGGCAGCCCTTTGAGAAATGTTGGACTAAGATGGTCTCCAGGGACCCTTCCTTCTCAAGGTCTTATGAGGAAAAGAGCCTCGTCCGCCCACCCGCATAAAACGTGTTTCCTGTCTCACCCATTTTAGTTCTTGATTAAACTCAATTTGGCAAGTTGTTATATCTGATTACTTATTCATCTTCTTCTGGAGTCTTTGTGTGGGGACAGTTGACGACGAGCTCCTTGAGGAGCCAAGCCAAGCGCCTCCTGTCCTCCTCTGGCCCCATCTAGGGGGAGACATCCTGTCCCTGCTCTGCTCCCTTGGGGTGTTGGGGACCTGGTGACGTCCAGGGTGACATCCAGGGGTTTCAGGGGGGCCAAGGCTGCTGGGAGGAAGGCTTCTGGGCTTCAAGTTGGGACTCAGATTCATCCCTGCCAGAAGTTAGAGCGAGAGGCAATTTAGCAAATTGTAGCTTGCTGCAGATGTCTAATTAGTCCTGAGGCTGGGTGTGTTGGGGGGGGCGGTGACTGAAGTCTGGGGAGTGGGAGGGCCGCTCCGTCTGCCGCTGAGGTTGCCTCGGCTGAGGGGGCCGTGGGCTCCCCAGCTGAGGGCGGAGCTGGTCGAGGAGAACCAGATCCAGCCCCCACTGGAGAGCTGGGCTCTGGGTGTGGGGGCCCAGGTGGACCATGCAGGGGAGCTGAGGAGTCCAGTCGGGGGGACAGGGAGCTGCTGACACCCTATAGCCAGACAGCCAGGAGTGCTGAGCGAGTTTTCCGCTGCTCACGTCCAGGACCCTGGCCTCAACCTGCCCCACACTGAGTTTCCATTCTGATCCCTTCCTTGCTTCTTCTCCTCGTGCTCCCCAAGTCACAGGATGGAACCATGATCCTTCCTGCTACTTAGGACGTGTCCTCCTTATTTCCTGCTTCTTCAGCCTCCATGTCTGGCTCATCATCAGAGCTCCCACTGTGCCTTCTGAACACAACTCAAACCCACCTCTTCATCTCTCAGTGCCAGGACTCAGCCTTGGCACTGGTGACATCTTTGGGTGGGTGATCTTCTGCAGGGGGTGTCCTGAGTACTACAGGATGTTTAGCTGCATCCCTGACCCCCCACCCACTGTACGCCAGCCCTACCTACCCACTGTGACAACCTGAAACATTTCCTACCATTGCCAAGTGTCTGGGAGCACAAATTCTCCTGGTTTGAAAATACATTGTACAGCAGCCCAGGCCACCTCTTGCTCCCCAAAGATCTTTTTTCTCCAAGTTCCAGCTTCCTGCTTTGTCTCCCATGTCCAGCCTGGCTTCCCTCAATGCATCCTCCACACTGAAGCCAAAGGGATGCGTTCCTAATAGAAGCTGGATCATGAGATACTTTACACCTATGACCCTCCAGTGGCCCTGGGCACCTGCAGAAGGATCTGTATTCCCTAATGTGATTCAGAGGCATCTCAGGATAAGGCTTCCCAGGTGACACAGTGGTAAAGAATCTGCCTGCTAATAGAGGAGACACGAGAGACATGGGTTTGATCCCTGGGTCAGAAAAATCCCCTGGAGAAGAAAATAGCAACCCACTCCAGTATACTTGCCTGGAAAATTCCATGGACAAAGGAGCCTGGCAGTCTACAGTCCATGGGGTTGCAAAGAGTCAGACATGACTGAGCAACTGAGCACACACAGTGTAAGGACCCAGCCTACACTTCTGGTCTCAGCATCCACAGGGTCCCTCTCAGCCTTTCTACTCCAACCCCACTGGACTCCCATCACCTTCCTCCTCCCCCTCCCATGAGCCTTTGCACACGCTCTTTATATCCCGGACCTACTGGACTTTCCTCTGTACCTTGAATAAACACATTGCTCCCTCTGCCTCCAACACCCTCAGTGATGTAGCCCTCAGGGTCCCTGGGTAACAGAAATTAGTATGAGGGTTTCTTCCAGCTGGCAAGATCCTCTGTGATCACGTCAGCCATGTGGTTTACTCTTCTGTTATTGTTGTTAATCGCTCAGTCGTGTCTGACTCTTTGCGACCCCATGGACCGCAGCACGCCAGACCTCCCTGCCCTTCCCCATCTCCCGGAGTTTGCTCAGATTCCTGTTCATTGAGTTGGTGATGCCATCCAACCATCTCATCCTCTGTTGCCCCTCCTCCTCCTGTCCTCAATCTTTCCCAGCATCAGGGTCTTTTCCTGTTGTTCTTTTGTGCCCATCCAAATCTGATCAGGGATGGCTTTGTCAGAAATTATGTAAGCCTCAGAATCTCAGTCATTCCCCACATGCCTCTCTCTCTGCTCTCAGCCCCTCCAGTTACCACCCACACCCTCTTGTTGGGGCAGGAGGAGTTTGGGGAAATGCCTTTTCTGGAGAGCTGACTGTCTGATGCCTGTGTTCTCCTCTGTCCTGGGAGCTTTCTACCCCTCATTTGGAAAGGAAAAAAAAAAAGTTTGCAGAATTGGAGTTTTCTGGGTCTACTTTCCAGAATTTTGGTCTATGTCAGGGTTCCATGTGATTTCAAGGGCACCTCATCCATCGCTGTTTGTGTCATGTTGGATTTTCTGACCAGATTTCATGAGGGCAGGCTAGACCATGCCCGTCTGACTGATCACTGCCTTCCTGGCATTTACCAGGATGTCTGGCATGAAGTCTGTTCCCATTAAAGCCCTTGAACTGATTGGAGTTGAGGGTCCTGTGGGGCAGGCTAAGGCTCTTGGGGAAAGGCTGGTTCAGATTTCCGCTTCTGAAATACGTGATACAGGGCAGCATTTGAGATAGCAGGACTCTGCTTCCAAGGCTGTGACATCGGCAAGGTCCCCTGCTCTCTCTGGATCTTTTTTTAAATCTGGGAAACGGGGACTTGGATTGATTAATACCTACATTCCCTGAGTGCCTAGTCATGAAGCAGGCTTGGCACAGCCTTCCTCAGAGAATGGTTATCTTTGAAACAGTTCACACGGATGAAAGCGCCTCCTGCAGACCACCTCAGTGAACTCTCACCAGCTCAGCATGTAGCTCTCTTATTAGTCCCATTTCACAGATGAGGAAAAGGAGGCTCAGAGGAGTCAGTCCCCTTGCTCACAATCTACTGGAGAGGCATTTTTTTTTTTTAAGTTCAATAGATAGAACACATCTGAGTATCATTCTATTTGTGATGACAATTGAACGAGACTCATAAAACATAACTGAACTGTTAGAGAGCCGTGTTTCCAATTGAGGACTATTTGCACCCCAGGGGACATTTGGCGATATCTGGAACATTTTGGGGGTCACAACTTGGAGGAGACAATGTTCCTAGCCTTTAACGGTGTAAGCTAGTATCTCGTCGTGAGAGACTCCACAGTGAGGAGTTATCCAGCCCCAAATGTCAACAGTGCTGAGGCTGAACCCTGGCTCAGAAGACCTAGACTTAGACTCAGCTTAACCCGTTCCAGAGTCCATGCTCTCTGCACCATATTTTGACTGGCTAAAACCCCAGATAAGCCTCTCCTGTCTCTGCTCAATACTTACCAGGGAGAAAGTCTTACAAAAATCACAGAACCTCAGAACTAGAAATCTAATGTTTATAACTTGGAGGGAATTGAGTTTTTTTTCCTGGGATTCACTTTTTGTGAAAAGCTACTTCCTTGGTTTTGGCCATAATATTTTCAGCCCCTTCTCCTCCCCCATCATTGTGTCCTATTGACCATATCTGATCCTGACTCACTAGGCAGAGACTTCTGATAGGCTCTACCCCACCCCACCACCCAGGCACAACTCAGGAAATATTTGTCAAATGCTCCATCAACTGGAGTGCCCTGAGCTGCAAACAGGCTTATCAATGCAAAGACTAAGTGTCTCACTCAACAAGAAGACTGACGTCGGGTGGCTCAGGACTAGTTCAGTAGCACAGAGAATCCAAACTTGGCTTCACAATTTAGCTTTGCTACTCTCAGCACAGAGTTTCTGCCTCATGGTCATAGTTTCATGATCACAAGATGGCTGCCACAGCTCCAGGCATCACAATCTCCCACTGTGTTCTAAGGCAGGAAGTAGATCAGCACTTATGGGTCACTGTTCACAGTCCACCTAATATCTAACTAAATAACACATCCCTTCCTTGAAAGATTGAGGGCAGGAGGAGAAGGGGGCAACAGAGGATGAGATGGTTTGATGGCATCACTGACATGATGGACATGAGTTTGAGCAAACTCTGGGAGACAGTGAAGGACAGAGGAGCCTGGTGTGTTGTAGTCCATGGGCTTACAGAGTCAGACATGACTTAGCAATTGAACAGTAACAAAAGTTGGAGTGCTTAGGTCCCCGCAGTGTTCTAGAAACTGGCCCGGGCCCTGTGTCATGAGTCAAGTGACACTTTTAGGACCATTTTCCGGCCTCTTGGTCCCAGGCTTCTCTTGCCTCCCCCACTTCCCTGTGGCTCTGTCCTTGTTTGAACCAGCAGCACATCTGCATGGCGGTGAATCAGACCGCTCTTCTAAAGAGTTTGGAAGAACAAAGCTGCTCCCAGAGAGGCTGCCCCCTCCGTGCCTGATGTCTGACAGCACAGAGGCTGGGACCCCGGGGATGCTCTGCTCTGCAGGAAGAAGGCTGCAGCGAGCTGGCTGGCCTGGGGGCGACTGGGCTTTGGATCTCCTCTGCCCTGTGACACCGAGTGCACAGCTCTCCCTGCACTGTCATGGCTTTTAAATGAGTGCAGAGCTCTCAGAGGGAGCAAGGAGCTCCTGGGATGAGAACCTGGGCTTTGTGTGTGCTGTGCGCAGGCCCAGTCGCCTCAATCATGTCTGACTCTTTGCAATCCTATGGACTGTAGACTGCCAGGCTCCTCTGTCCATGGAATGCTCCAGGGACGAATACTGGAGTGGGTTGCCGTGCCCACCTCCAGTGGCTCTTCCTGACCCAGAGATTAAACCCATATCTGCCTGTGTCTCCTGCATTGCAGGAGGATTTTTTACCCACTGAGCCACTTTTTTCACATATGTGAAAGGGAAGTCAAGTTAGTTAGAAGTGTGGCCCGTGGTCAGAGTTACCTGGAAGTCCGTGTAGGCTCAGCATTGGGGAAGAGCCCTGTAACAGCAGGTAGGCTCCAGTGCAGACAGGGCCATCTACCTGGGGAGGCAGTGAGTTCCCCCGTCCTGGACGCATGCTGGCAAAACCTGGAGGAGCGCCTCTCACAGTTGCTCTGGGAGAGAACTTGAGCTATCAGAGGTCTTGCAGGTGAGTCACAGAGCCGCTCTTGATCTGAAATCTTCCAAGCTCCTCAGCCATTGTGGGGCCCTTGCGGGCACTCCTTAAGCCAGCCACTGCTTTCCAAGGAGGTGAAGCTGGTTGAGAGTGTGTGTCTTTTAGAGTGGTATCTTCATTTGGGTCAGAGGATAGGATGGTTGCATGACATCACTGACTCAATGGACGTGAATTTGAGCAAACTCGGGAGATAGTGAAGGACAGGGAAGCCGGCGTGCTGCAGTCCATGGGGTCACAGAGAGTGGGACACAATTTAGTGACTGAACAACAACAAGGAGGAAAAATAGTACGTTTGAATAGTACGACACACACAGGCCAGCACAAGGACAGCGTCCAGCCTTTGTGGTGGTTGAAGTCACTTCTGTGGGGCAGTTCTTCCCGGTTTCCTCCGGCCCGTCATCTTGCTTTTCCTGGTTCTGAGTTTCTGGTTTAACTCAAGGTCCTCCCCTGTGTGTGTGTGCATCTCACAGCCAAGATGGATTCCAATGCAGAGGCCTATGGGAAGGCCGACATCACCCACTATGGGGTGGCACTCCTCCCTTTATGACCCCTAAGGAGGCTTTCTGTGTATGTGTAGTCAGAGAGGTCTCCTTAACCTCAAGAATGAGAAATACATGGTCTCTTTATTTTTTACACAAGCTGGACTCAGCTCCTCCCTGCTCCTGCCATAATCTTCATCCTGGAGTATCTGTCCATGGGAGACAAGTTTCAGCTGCTCAACCTGGAGCCTATCTACCTCCAGCCTCAGCTGTGTTCTAATAAAGCTTTATTTACAAAAGCAGACAGCAGACGGAGCACTGGCCCATGGATTAGGGAACGGGGGAAACTGCCTTGTCCTGCAGGTCACTGTTTGGGCAGGTTAGTAGACACTCTCCAGTTGATTTGTAAGTTGTTCAGTTGCCAGTTCAGGTCAGTTCAGTCACTCAGTCATGTCCGACTCGTTGTGACCCCATGGACTGTAGCACACCAGGCTTCCCTGTCCATCACCAACTCCCAGAGTTGACTTAAACCCATGTCCACTGAGTTGGTGATGCCATCCAACCATCTATCCTCTGTCATCCCCTACTTCTCTTGCCTTCAATCTTTCCCAGCATCAGGGTCTTTTCAAATGTCAGCTCTTCGCATCAGGTGGCCAAAGTATTGGAGTTTCAGCTTCAGCATCAGTCCTTCCATGAATATTCAGGACTGATTTCTAAACGAAATGGATTTAGGATGGACTGGCTGGATCTCCTTGCAGTCCAAGGGACTCTCAAGAATCTTCTCCAACACCACAGTTCAAAGGCATCAGTTCTTCAGTGCTCAGCTTTCTTTATAGTCCAACTCTCACATCCATACATGACTACTGGAAAAACCATAGCCTTGACTAGACGGACCTTTGTTGGCAAAATAATGTCTCTGCTTTTAATATGCTATATAGGTTGGTCATAACTTTTTTTTTTTTTTTAAGAGTAAGCGTCTTTTATTTCATGGCTACAGTCACCATCTGCAGTGATTTTGGAGCCCCCAAAATGAAGTCTGACACTGTTTCCACTGTTTCCCCATCTATTTCCCATGAAGTTATGGGACCTGATGCCATGACCTTAGTTTTCTGAATGTTGAGCTTTAAGCCAACTTTTTCACTCTCCTCTTGCACTTTCATCAAGAGGCTTTTGAGTTCCTCTTCACTTTCTGCCATAAGGGTGGTATCATCTGCATATCTGAGGTTATTAATATTTCTCCCGGCAATCTTGATTCCAGCTTGTGCTTCTTCCAGCCCAGCGTTTCTCATGATATACTCTGCATTTAAGTTAAATAAGCAGGGTAACAATATACAGCCTTGATGTACTCCTTTTCCTATTTGGAACTAGTCTGTTATTCCAAGGCCAGTTTTAACTGTTGCTTCCTGACCTGCATATAGGTTTCTCAAGAGGCAGGTCAGGTGGTCTGGTATTCCCATGTCTTTCAGAATTTTCCACAATTTATTGTGATCCACACAGTCAAGGGATTTGGCATAGTCAATAAAGCAGAAATAGATGTTTTTCTGCAACTATCTTGCATTTTTGATGATCCAGCAGATGTTGGCAATTTGATCTCTGGTACCTCTGCCTTTTCTAAATCCAGCTTGAACATCTGGAAGTTCATGGTTCATGTACTGTTGAAGCCTGGCTTATGGAATTTTAAGCATTACTTTACTATCGTGAGATGAGTGCAACTGTGTGGTAGTTTGAGCATTCTTTGGTATTGCCTTTCTTGGGTTTGGAATGAAAATTGACCTTTTCCAGTCCCGTGGCCACTGCTGAGTTCTCCAAATTTGTTGGCATATTGAGTGCAGCATTTTCACATCATCATCTTTCAGGATTTGAAATAGCTCTACTGGAATTCCATCACCTCCATTAGCTTTGTTGTTAGGCTCACTTGACTTCTCATTGCTTAATGTCAGGCTCTTGGTGAGTGATCACACCATTGTGATTATCTGGGTCATGAAGATCTTTTTGTACAGTTCTTCTGTGTATTCTTGCCACCTCTTCTTAATATCTTCTGCTTCTGTTAGGTCCAGACCATTTCTGTCCTTTATTGAGCCCATCTTTGCATGAAATATTTCCTTGATATCTCTAATTTTCTTGAGGAGATCTCTGGTCTTTTCCATTCTGTTGTTTTCCTCTGTTTCTTTGCATTATCACTCAGGAATGCTTTCTTATCTCACTCACCTTGCTATCCTTTGGAACTCTGCATTCAAATCAGTATATCTTTCCTTTTCTCCTTTGCTTTTCACTTCTCTTCTTTTCTCAGCCATTTGTAAGAGCTCTTCAGACAGCCATTTTGCTTTTTTTGCATTTCTTTTCCATGGGGATGGTCTTGATCCCTGTCTCCTGTACAGTGTAATGAACCTCTGTCCATAGTCCATCGGGCACTCTATCAGATCTATTCCCTTAAATCTATTTCTCACTTCCACTGTATAATCATAAGGGATTTGATTTAGGTCATACCTGAATGGTCTAGTGGTCTTCCCTACTTTCTTCCAGTTAAATCTGAATTTGGCAATAAGGAGTTCATGATCTGAGCCACAGTCAGCTCCTGGTCTTGTTTTTGCTGACTGTATAGAGCTTCTCTATCTTTGGCTTCAAAAAATATAATCAATATGATTTTGGTGTTGACCATTTGGTGATGTCCATGTGTAGAGACTTCTCTTATTTGAAAGGGTGTTTGCTATGACCAGTGTGTTCTCTTGGTAAAACTCTATTAGCCTTTGCTCTGCTTCATTCTGTACTCCAAGGCCAAATTTGCCTGTTACTCCAGTTGTTTCTTGACTTCCTACTTTTGCATTCCAGTCCCCTATGATGAAAAGGACATCTTTGGGGGTATTAGTTCTAGAAGGTCCTGTAGGTCTTCGTAGAACCATTCAACTCAGCTTCTTCAGCATTACTGGTCAGGGTGGCATAGACTTGGATTACTGTGATATTGAATGGTTTGCCTTGGAAACAAACAGAGATCATTCTGTCATTTTTGAGATTATATCCAAGTACTGCATTTCAGACTCTTTTGTTGACTGTGATGGCTACTCCATTTCTTCTAAGGGATTCTCACCCACAATAGTAGATATAATAGGTATGTAGTATATGGAGAAGGCAATGGCAACCCACTCCAGTACTCTTGCCTGGAAAATCCCATGGATGGAGGAGCCTGGTAGGCTGCAGTCCATGGGGTTGCAAAGAGTTGGACACGACTGAGTAACTTCACTTTGACTTTTCACTTTCATGCACTGGAGAAGGAAATGGCAACCCACTGCAGTATCCTTGCCTAGAGAATCCCAGGGATGGGGGAGCCTGGTGGGCTGCCATCTATGGGGTCGCACAGAGTTGGACACGACTGAAGTGACTTAGAAGTAGCAGCAGCATAGTAGTATATATTAGCTTTCTCCACAGAGGGCAGACAGACTGAAAACCACAATTACAGAAAACTAACCAATCTGATCACATGGACCACAGCCTTGTCTAATTCAATGAAATTTTGAGCCATGCTGTGTAGGGCCACCCAAGATGGATGGGTTATGGTGGAGAGGACTGAGAAAATGTGGTCCACTGGAGAAGGCAATGGCTAACCACTTCAGTATTCTTGCCTTGAGAAGCCCATGAACAGTATGAAAGGGCAAAAAGATAGGACACTGAAAGATGAACTCCGTAGGTGCCCAATATGCTACTGGAGTCAGTGGAGATATAACTCCAGAAAGATTGAAGGGATGGAGCCAAAGCAAAAACAATACCCAGTTGTGGTTGTGAATGGTGATGGAAGCAAGGTCTGATGCTATAAAGAGCAATATTGCATAGGAACCTGGAATGTTAGGTCCACGAATCAAGGCAAATTGGAAGTGGTCAAACAGGAGATGGCAAGAGTGAATGTCGACATTCTAGGAGTCAGCAAACAAAAATGGACTGGAATGGGTGAATTTAACTCAGCTGACCATTATATCTACTACTGTGGCAGGAATCCCTTAGAAGAAATGGAGTAGCCCACATAGTCAGTTGCCAAGTCATGTTCAACTCTTCGCAACCCCATGGACTGCAGCACGCTAGGCTTCCCTGTCCCGCACCATCTCCTGGAGTTTGCCCAAGTTTGTGTCCATTGCATTGGCGATGCCATCCAACAATCTCATCCTCTGTCGCCCCCTTCTCCTCCTGCCTTCCATCTTTACCAGCATCAGGGTCTTTTCCAATGAGTCAGCTCTTCACATCAGGTGGTCAAAGTATTAGAACTTCAGCTTCAGTATCAGTCCTTCCAATGAATATTCAGGGTTGATTTCCTTTAAGATTGAATTGTTTGATCTCCTTGCTGTCCAAGGGACACTGAGGAGTCTTCTTCAGCACCATAGTTCAAAAACAAGGCCCTGGTAATAACTATGGTGCCTTATGACATGGGTTGACTGATTTCTAAGCACTGTATCCAGCACTTTGCACATAGATGGTTCTGCTTAACCATCCCACATGCTATATAAAGTAGGTACCATGATACCACCCATCCCAGTTAGTAGATGAAGAGGTGGGAGCATGAGGAGGTGAGGTCACATGCCCAGATTCACCAGCTGAGAAGCAGAAGAGCCAGGATTTGAAGCCCCAGAGCTGGACTGAGGGGCTGTCCTCTTCACCGCACCATGGTACTTCTGTGCAGGGACCTTCAGACCCTGAATAAGCCACCTATCTCTCTAGGGCATTCTTTTCCAGACAGGAGGGTGGGTCTGAGCAAATGGCTTCCTCACCGTAACCCGCCTGAGCCCCAACAGTTTGTCAGACGTAGTGAGTAAACATGCACAGTGCCCAGTTACCTGCAAATAGCAGAGAAACAACAAATGTTCATCAAGCAAAAAGCATGCCCCGTACAGTATGTGGGCCATGCTGGTGGTGTTGTTCAGTTGCCAAGCCACGTCCAACTCTTCTCGACCCCATGGGCTGCAACATGCCAGGCCTCTCTGTCCCTCACCATCTCCTGGAGTCTGCCCATGTTCATATCCATTGAATCAGTGATGCCAGCCAACCATCTCATGCTCTGTCGTCCCCTTCTCCTCCTGCCCTCAATCCTTCCCAGCATTAGGGTCTTTTCCAATGAGTCAGCTGTTCGAATCAGGTGGCCAAAGTATTGGAGCCGTATGTACATGATTGAAAAACCTACGTTCATTATTTATCTGAAGTTCGACTTAAGTCGAATGTAAGTGGGTGTCCTATATGTTAGGAACCTCTGGGTTCAGTCTCTGGGTTGGGAAGTTCCCCTGGAGGAGGAAATGGCAATCCGCTCGAGGAATCTTGCCTGGAGAATCCCATGGACAGAGGAACCCAGTGGTCTATAGTCCATGGGGCCACAAGGAGTTGGACAGGACTGAGCCCACACCCACTACTCCCATAGCCTCAGGGACCCCTGCCTCCACCAGCCAAGCCTGGTGCAGCCCAGTCATCATGATTTCAGCCAGAATCAAGAGCTCCCTTCTACAGACAGACACAGAGAAGCAGCCACAGACGTTGTCTGCTTTAAAATACGCTGCTGCACCCGCTAGGCCACCCCTACTTCAAGTCCAGAGCCCCAGGTGTGATTTGAAATAAAACACCACCACATCTTTTTTCTGGGAAAAGACCTTCCTCCTACTCTATTTCTATAGGTTGGGAGATGATAAATCTCTTCCCTAAACCATGGACTTTGCACGTCAGGTTCCTGGAGAGATCTCTCTGGAGAGGAAAGGGAGAGGGAGCCACTGAAATCAAGTTCAGACTTGTTAGAGGGAGTCGTGTTGAAAAGGCGCCCCAGACATGTGAAATGCAGCTGTTCCCTGCGCCGAGAGAATGGCGATGATTTTCCTGGCGAGACACGGAGACCATCATACGAGGAGCAGTTAAGCAATAATTTAACACTGCTGTTCTGCTGCGAGCTGATGCGAGCTGCTTCTGGCAGGAGGATTTGGGGGAACTTGTTTTCTTGGTGGGAAATCACAAAGCCTTTCCATTTGACTTTCATTTAAATCCCTGAATGTTTGGTTGTAGGTGTGGCTTCATTCATTCATTTACAAACATGTTGTAAGCACCTCCTACATGCTAGGCACTGATTGATTTCTCTTCCTCAATGTTTGTTCCAGGTATACATTCCCTTTTTATCATTATGAATAAACATGAAGGTATTTGTTAGTTTATTACGGAAACATTTTCCAAATCAGGTGCATGCCTGGTGCTGTGCTAGAGACACAAGAGTTAATGGGGCCCATGCTTTTCCTTCAAAGAACTGATTGTCTGATGGGAAAAGTGGACATCTACATGGGTCAAGGAAATGCAGAGGGTCAGCCTGATAATTAAGAACACAGTATGGGCATGTGTGCTCAGTCATGTTTGATTCTTTGTGACCCCATGGACTGCAGCCCGCCAGGCTCCTCTGTTCCAGGCAGGAATGCTGGAGTGGGCAGCCATTCCCTTCCCCAGGGGATCTTCCCAACCCAGGATCAAACTCTCGTCTCCTGCATCTCCTGCATTGGCAGGTGGATTCTTTACCAGTGATCCATGGTGGGATTCCATTTACTGAGCATCTGCTATACACCAGTCACTTTATCCACATTGCCATTTATAACACGTCATACCCAAGCCATTCCTTGAAGCAGGGTAGCCATTAACATCCCTGTTCTGTGGATGAGAAAAGAGAGGTTCTGAGAGGTCGAGTACCTTGCCCCAAGCTATAAGAAACAACTAAGATTCAAACCTCAGTCAGAGCCCAGCATCCACTCTGCTGTGTTGCCCTCAGGCACAAGCAGGAGAGAATAATGCAACAGGAGAAACTGAAGCAACTGGCAGGCTCTGATGGGGGCATCTGCCCTGGGTTCTGGAGGCTGAATTTAAGAGTTTTGCTGTCAGAGAAGATCAGGAGAGCTTTCCTAGTGAGGCAAACAGAACATCTTGAAAGAATGAGGCATTTGGGCCACTGAGGGAGGTAAAGGAGAGGCTTTGGAGGGTAAGGTGTGAGAACCCAATTTCTGGGCTGCCCAGCTAATCTCAAATTGGTCTGTTCCGCTGCAACAGACAGCTGAGAGTCTGAGGCTTTTCCTGGGATGTGTGTGTGCACGCTCAGTCCCTCAGTTGTGTCCATACCTTTGCCACTCCATGGACTGTAGATTCTCCTAGGATGAGAGCTTAGCACTTCAGAGAGCCAGCTATCACCCACCCGGAATCAGGAAGTGCACACAAAGGCCAGTCAACACCCGTGTGAAAACTTCATCCACCCGACTCTGAAATCTCAGACATGAAACCTCCACCCACATATCAGTGCAGAACTGCCAGTAAGAACTGATGTGTGCTGCATTTTAAAGTCTGGGTGAGGTGGCTGATTATAGATGCTGTTCTCAGAGCCCTGGAATAAAGTTTCTCATCCCACAAGAGCCAAGACTGGTCCCCAAAGTAATTGGCATTGCATTATTGATAAAGGTGTTGGGCCACGCACGCACCGAGGAATCCATCTTCTTCTCTGACATCCGATTACTCCGTGCGGCTCCTCCGTTCACCTTGGGCTCGCGTGCAGCTCCAGAGGCACAGCTTCCTTCACTCATCGGCAGCTTCACGTCGTGTGCTGTGTCCAAGGGGAAAGAAAGGGGAGGGAGGAGCCATGAGCAGTGTGTCAGTGTTGAAATATTTGTCCTGAATATATGTATTTTTTTTTTTAAAAAGGGGGACTTCTGTCCTCTTGTCCTTTCTCTGCAGTCTTAGAAATTTGATTAGTCGTTATTAAATATTTTGAAGTGGAGGAAAAAGAGGGAGAAGTTGCCAAGGGCAAGCCACAACTTTGATCTTGACAGAGCCATCATTGTCAGGCGCTGACACAAAGGCGCCTTGCGTTAGGCTGCCGTTAACACGTTGAGATGCTGGTAATTAGGGCCTTGTAATGACCCGTTCTAGAAAGAAACAGCTCTATTCCTTATTTGCCATTAAAGAACAACCAAGAGTTTATTTGCAGAGAATTGGGTTTAATTCAATTAGCAGGAATTGTGAGGCATTCACAACACAAGGTATATTAGCCTGGCACTTGGTTTGTAATGACACCCAGAAAGCATTTAGGGAAAGAAAAGCTAATTATCCAAGATTCTTCATTTATTTATTTATTTTTCTTCTTCTTTTCAATAACATGGAGGGTTTAGTCCAAATTTCAGAGGCCTGTATTCCCAAATCCCTTAAGCTTTAATTAACGATTAACAGAGCAGCAGGATATGGAGAGGGACAAGAAAGCTTTGCCGTGGAGTCACAGAGCCAAAGGGGATTATTAACAACCCCCACCCTGAGACAGCACTTCACAGTTTACAGAGCGTTTCCACCACCATTATCTGCTTTGAATATTCATTTCCTTGTCTCTCTGAGCTAGTTCCCCGGTTCTGAGTGTCTTTTTCACCCAGCCCGTCTTGACTTTCAGATCTCGTCTCCTGTGTTTGAGGAGGTCTGCGGCCAGCCTGGCCGTTCCCTTTAGGAGATGCACACGGGAAGCTGGGGAGAGTGGGTGCGGCTCTGAGCTCCACCTTCCTCCAGGCCCGTGGCCTTGGGCAGTTGCCAAATTCCTCTAGACTTCAGTTCGCTTTTTTCACCCCCTGTGTATCTGTGCTGTCCAATATGGTGACCAGGTTCACCTGTGCCTAGTCGCGCGTAAGGAATTAAAATTAAGTAAAAGCCGGTTGGTTGCACGAAGCACAGGCCAGGCGCTGAGCGGCCAGGCGCTGAGCAGCCCGTCGCAGGTGTTTGCGGTCTTGCACAGCTCAGGTGTGGCACGTCTCCATCTTCCCCGAGCGTTCTTGGGGCTGGTCAGGGCCGGGAGGCCGCTCTCATCTTTTGAGTGTGGTATGGGGAGCATTTAGTGAGAAAATGCTGAGCGAGTATGTGGCTTATGACAGATGCTCACCAACAGCATCTGTGATGAGGCGGAGGGGTGGGAGGAGAGGAGAGGAGGACTCCCACAAAGCCCCTCCTACCCTCATGGTTTTTTAGCGGGGAGGGGATTATAGTTGATTTACAATGTTGTGTTAGTTCCAGGTGTACCTTCCTGTGCTTGATAGGATGCAAAGAACAATGGAGGAAGCATTACGGAAGAGAGAGCAACTTCTGCTCAGTGTAGTTGGCGTGCTCTCTCATCTCTGTGTCTCGGGGTTGTAATTCTGCAAGTCGGTGCTGACCATCTCCCGTATTCCTCACAGTAGCCTAGTGAGGGAGCTTTTCTGTCCTCCAACGACAGGCGAGTGGCGTAGTAGGGGCTCAGGCAGGAGACGCGGGACATCTGAAATGCTGGACCAGAGGGCGTCAGAGATGGCGCCCCCTTGTCCTAGGACCAGCAGGACCCAGGACCCATTTTCTCTCCCACCTCTACCGGCAGACTTCCAGCTCGTTCTTGCTGAGATACAAGTGACCGCAATGCGCAAGGCGAGGGAGCGGGAAACTCGGGTAAGAACCTCTGGAGCAGAGGGGTCTCTGTTCCCTCTTTAGAAAGAAGAGGGCCAGGTTGGTTGGTGTCTGCTGGGGTCAGAGCTAAGGTAATGCTCCGAGTGTGGCTTTCTGTGTGCTGGGGGTCCCTGACTTCAGGGCTGACGTGGATCTGGGGGAACGGTGGTGACGAGGTCACCAGGCAGTTGATCCAATCGGGAGTCGGGACCACCAGAGTCCCTGTAGGGATCTCGCCAGCTTTGGGACAGGTCTGGGCACAGTGTCTTTTACTCAGCCAGGTCACCAACCCCCATCCCATCCGCTTGCCACCAACATCCTTGTCTTTGCATTCCTAGAAGCAGCCCCCACCTTGGGTCAGACTTGGAGTGCTAGTGGCCTGTTTGGGGACTGGTCCCAGGAAGCAGGTGGAGAAGGGGAAAGGAAGGGGGGTGATGAGGAGGCCAGTGAGGATGCCCGAAGGGGCAGGTCCCGCATATGCACGTGGCACTCAGCCAGGACCGTGGGCTGCTCCATGGCCTGTGTCTGAGCCATCCACCTGGGACCTCAGCGCCGGCACCCCTTCCAGCCTTCCGGGTGCACGAGGAAGCCTGCTTGCATGGTCAGGGGAGCCGCCATGTTCTGCATTAGGTAGGGGAGACCTTGACTCGGCAACGGCGAGGCGGGTGTGAGGGAAGCGCCCTGGAACAGCCATCACTAGTCCCGTCTGGAAGGCTGTCGTGGGGGTGCGTGCGAGCCCCCGGTCCTGGCTGCTCCAGGAGGCTTCTCCCTTCTCACTTGCACCACTCTGCTCTTCACTCTCGGGCCCCGAGCAGCGTGTGTTCGGATGAGTTTTTATGGTCGTCTCCCCGACGCACAGCTCCCCTGCAGCTCTTGTGGAATCCTGGGCCGAGCCCTCACCCTGCCCAAGTCTTCAGACTTGGAGCTGCTCCGTCATATGTTCTGCATTAGGTAGGAGACCTTGACTCGGTAATGGCGAGGCAGGTGTGAGGGAGGCGCCCTGGAACAGCCATCACCAGTTCCGTCTGGAAGGCTGTTGTGGGGTGCAGGTGAGCCCCTGGTCCTGGCTGCTTCAGGAGGCTTCTCCCCTCTCATTCACACCACTCCGATCCTCGCTCTTGGGCCCCGAACAGCGTGTGTTCTGATGAGTTTTTATGGTCATCTCCCTGACGCACAGCTCCCCTGCAGCTCTTGTATGATCCTGGGCCGAGCCCTCGCCCTGCCCGCGTCTTTGGAGCTTGGAGCTGCTCCATCATTTGATCCTGAGAAGTAAACACTGAGACTGCTCCCCCTGAAAGCCTCTCCGGCTACTCCCTGTGTGGCCCAGCAGGATCCTACTCCCAGCTCAAGCGGAATATGACGTGTCCAACTTGTTCGCCTCTGCACGTCATCTGCTCACAGATGTCTGTCCTTTGGCTTGTTTCATTTTCCAATTAATTTCAGATTAAGTTTGGAAACACCTTCTGTCTCCACCAGGTCCCACCACCCCAGGCAATCTTGTTTACCCTGAATCCCGGGCTGGGGATCCTGGGCTCGCTCCTCCGTCCCACTGGCTAAGAGGCTGGGGGCTATCAGTTAACTGGTTAAGTGGTCTTATCCTCTCATCCAGACGAGAGAGGATGGTACTTGGATAAGCAGGTGGGATGGAGAAAAAGCGAACTTCTCTGAGCCTTTCTCAGGAGGGGATGGGCGGAGTGGAAGCTAGGAAGTCAGCGCTGAAGACCGCCTCCTGGAGAGAAGATGGCGCCGACAGCGTGCTGTGTATTAGGAACACGTGGGTGCATGTGCGTGCTTGCGTCCTTTTAATCGGTAACAGCCTTCTTTGGAGTTACTTAGAGAAAGGAAGGAGAAGAAATGAACAGAAATACCAACTTCCGGTAGCCTGGGTAGTATGCACTGTGCTTCTGTAATGAAGTGGCAGCAGAAGTAATAAAAACAACGGTAACTGTGCGTGATGACACCAGACAGCACTCGTTGCCTCTTCACTCTCCACCAACACCGGTGGTAACTCCTTTATGCATGCTACCAATTTACTCCTTAAAAAAAAAACACCAAAAAACCCTACATGGTCCCCATTTAACAGATGAGGAAACTGAGGCCCAGAGAGGTTAAGGGACTTGCCCCAGCCCACACAGGGAGTCAGGGGCAGGGCTGAGACTGAACTGGGTTAGGAGACTGCAATGCCTGACCTCTTATCTTCCTTTAATTCTTCTTCTCAATATTTTTCACTGCACCACGCAGCATGCAGGATCTTAGTTCCCCAACCAGGGATCGCACCCCTATCTCATGTGATGGAAGCACAGAGTCTTAGCCACTGGACCAGTGGGGACGCCCCCTGACATCTCATCTCTTTCACCTCCCAAGGGCCTTAGACCAGGTGTGAGTTTGGATCTGTGTCCCCAGGCAGGGAGACGGCTCAGTCTGAGGAGGAGGGTGAGGAAAGTTGAGTTTTCAGAGGCGGGCTCAGCAGGTGCGCAGCCCAGCTGGAGAATCACACTGGGGGTGGTGTCCTGCACTGGCCTTCAGCAGTCTCCTGCCTGGGGACCCGGCTTCCCCCATGCAGGGTACACTCCAGCCACTCCCCGATCCCGGGCCTTCTGCATTCTTTTTTCTGCACCCTTGTGTGCATATAGCCTCAGAAATCACCCCAATACTCGACAGTCGTCTGGGAATCTATTATGAGAGTAACTCTCCTGATAGTTATCCTCATGATTCTAAAGTGTGTTCCCCACCAGGCAAGAGGGGGAACCATGTCCATTCAGATGAGTGCTACAGATCATTGCCTACCCCAGGACGGGCTGCTGTTCTCTGGCTCATGGTGGGAGCTCTGCCTTTCACCTCCATACACAGGGGCCCTCCCGACATTCTACCTACAGACCTCTCCCCAAGGCTGCCCCTCCTGCCCCAACACCTCCCTCTTCAGTTTCCTCCTGTGTGTTTTCTAAGGCATTTTCGACTCTGCCAGGGGTGCCCTGAAACTTGCCAGCCCTGTCAAAAAAAAAAAAAAAAAGATGAAATACTCAAGGGTCACCAGGCAGGACAGGTAATAAGAAAAACATATGGGCAAAAACGGGCCCAGCCCAACTGAAGCAATCACCAAATTTCTCCTCCAATTCAACATTGCAGTGAGTGGGGGCAAAGACGGTGGTGGCGGAACATAAATTATGTCATCTCTGTGTGATCAAAGGTTCCCAGCAGTCCTTCATGCTGTCCTTTTCATTTGTGCTCCGTAAATACTGTGTCCTATTAAAAGGAGTCATTGAGCCTGTGCCTTCAAAGGTGACAGTGAAACCAGAAGCTTGGTATCCTGTGTGTGGATATTTTAAAGGAACTGTCCATGTCTGGGGGCGTCCCTGATGGCTCAGTGGTAAAGAACCTGCCTGCCAATGCAGGAGACGTAAGTTCGATCCCTGTCCCCTAAAGAAAGAAATGGCAACCCACTCCAGTATGCTTGCCTGGGAAGTCCCATGGACAGAAGAGCCTGGCAGATTACAGTCCATGGGGTTAGCAACTCAACAACTCCTTGGCTGGGTAGGTGGGTGAGAGAAGGAAGCAGGGTGTCTTGCCCCGGTGTGGAGACTTTCTGAAGACTTCAACCATCATGTCTGGACGGCCAGGACTCTGAACTCACACCCACTTGAAGTCAGAATTCCCTCTGCCACTTATCACCCATACCACTTGGAGCTAATTACTTCACCTTAGTCCAACTATTTTTAATATTGGGGACAATAAGATTCTGCATCTTAGAACTGTGATGAAGATTGAGATGATCTTTAAATATACCGAGAGCAGAGTTTTGCTTTTGCAGCCTACAGGATAATCCTTGGTAAATGCTAACTTATTATTAATAATAATATTGCATAAAAGCTTGCTGACCTTCCAAACACATCAGCCTTCAAACCTTTGCCCAAATTGTCCTGACCACCCGGAATGCCCTTCCTCCAGGCCTCAGGTCATATTCTCTAGAGGCAGAACTGACGTGTGATTCTTGTGCGAATGAGTATTGAAGGCAGCGTGCTTTGAGCAGGAACCTGGCGAGAAGTGAAGGCAGCAGGATGAGATGCTCGGTAAAGCCGCAGTTTGGCTGAAGTCAAGCCTCAGCCTGGTCCCACAGGGAGCCTTGGGGTGTGAGGAGCACCACGGAGTTTCACACCTTGCTGTTGTCATTCCGTCGCTAAGTCATGTCCACCTCTTTGCAACCCCATGAACTGCAGCACACCAGGCTTCCCTGTCCTTCGCTGTCTCCTGGAGTTTGCTCAAACTCATGTCCATTGAGTCAGTGATGCTATCTGACCATCTCACCGTCTGTCGCCCCCTTCTTCTCCTGCCCTCAGTCTTTCCCAGCATCAGGGTCTTTTCCAATGAGTTGGCTCTTCACATCAGGTGGCCAAAGTACTGGAGCTTCGGGTTCAGCATCAGTCCTTCCAATGAATATTCTGGGTTGGTTTCCTTTAGGATGGACTGGTTTGGTCTCCTTGCTGTCCAAGGGACTCTCAAGGGTCTTTTCCAGCATGTCTTTTCCAGTCTCTTCCAGTTCAAAAGCATCAGTTCTACAGCACTCAGCTTTCTTTAGGATCCAGCTCTCACATCTGTACATGACCACTGGGAAAAAATCTAGCTTTGACTATACGGACCCTTGTCAGCACACCCTGGAGCAAGCAAAATGCACGTTTATACCACTGTATCAGGTGGTCATGGCTTGCATGCCACCTCTGGGGCAGGGCTTCTCCTCTCTTGGCATCTCTGGATAAAGTCTGATTCTCCAGAGAATGTGGCCACCAGCACTCAGAGCAGTGGGGGACTGACACACTGGACTGATGAGGACTCTGGGTCGGGTACCGCCTTTTCCTTCTCAGAGTGCGCTGACCTAGCTCTGTGCCTCCTCCTCCTCCTGTGGCCCTTCCTTCTTTTCCTAATGCTCTGACCTTTTTCTCTCTGGATCCACAAGGCTTTTCACAGGCACCTTGGTGATAGCACTTATCCACTGTAATGGGATTATATGCTTACAGATCAGACCTGCCCTAGTGAAAGAGACAGTCTGCAGATGTTAGATTCGCCTCTTATATGGAGAGAGAAGGCCGCAATGAGGTGGTGTGAACTGAATGGGGGCAACACAGGGAAAGAGCAGATCCTATGATGAGAGACAGAGCTGAAAACTCACCACTTCAGCCCCGGGTTGGGTTTTTGTGTCCTGGGCCGCTCTGACCTCCAAGCCTGGGAATGGCTGGGGGATTATAGAAAGTCAGGGAATTGCACACTTAAATTTCCCAAAAGGTGGACGACAGGATTAAAACCTGGGGAATATGCTAGACCTCTGGGCTGGGGTACGGCCAGCCCTTCCCCTTCCTTGCCTGGGTCTGGCAGGCAATGTCTCATTTCAGCCTGAGTCAGACCCCAAGACTGATCAGCTCATAGAATCATTTACCGTCCAGCTGTACCTTACAACACAGAGCCTGTCTGGCAGTTTCCCTCGATGATGGTGTCCTTGACCATAGCAACGAGGTCCCCCGTTGGGAGGATGGTGGAGATGGTTTGAATGAACCCTCAGAAAAGGGAGCCCAGCAGTCTGGGATTAGTCCAGCTCAGTAGAGAGCAGAGATGCCAAGTCCGGGGGGTCGGGCAGCAGAGAGGCAGGATGGCGTCTGGCTGAGGCTGCTGACCTTGACGCTGACCAGCTGTGTTCCTAGCATACACTCTCTTGGCCTTTGTTTCTGTGTCTTTAAAATGGGGATAAATCTATTCTCTATGTCTGTTTCTCCAGGCATGGGGGAGAGAGGAGAGGGAGGAGAGGGAGAGATGTATAAAAAACAAACAAAAATGGGGATTATAATGGTGTTCAATGTGAGGATGATTAGCATTTGATGAGTTTCCATGGGGTTTCCTGGCTCTGACACTAGTACCATTTGGGGCCAGATAATTCTTAGTTGTGGGGATCTGTCCGTGCATTGTAGGGGTTCAGCAGCAGCTCTGCGTTTACTCACTAGATGACAATAACTACCCCCACGCCCTGCCCAGTGTGACAACCAAAACATCTCCAGACACGGTCACCTGTCCCCTGGGGAGAAATTAGCCCTGGCTGAGAACCACTGAGTTACTACAGGCAAGATCCTGAGCAAAGAGCTTGGCATATTATAAATATCCAAACAACAGACACAGAGAACAGATTTGTGACTGCCAAGGGCGAGGAGGTGGGGGTAGGGAAGGACTAAAGTTTGAGATTAGCACCTGCGACCTATTATATAGAGGATGGATAAACTACAAGGTTCTACTGTATAGCACCGGGAGCTGTATTCAATATTCTGTTAAAAAAATAATGGAAAAGAAGAAACATCAGTCAGTTCAGTCACTCAATTGTGTCTGACTCTTTGCAGCCCCATGGACTGCAGCACTCCAGGCTCCTCTGTCCTCCACTACGTCCCAAAGCTTGCTCAAACTAATGTCCATTAAGTCAGTGATGCCATCCAACCATCTCATCCTCTGTCATCCCCTTCTCCTCCTGCCTTCAATCTTTCCCAGCATCAGGGTCTTTTCAAATGAGTCAGTTCTTCACATCAGGTGGCCAAAGTATTGGAGTTTCAGCTTCAGCATCAGTCCTTTCAGTGAACATTCAGGACTGATTTCCTTTAGGATTTACTGGTTTGATCTCCTTGCAGTCCAAGGGATTCTCAAGAGTCTTTCCCAACACCACAGTCCAAAAGCATCGATTCTTCATCACTCACCTTTCTTTATAGTCCAACTCTTACATCCATACATGACTACTGGAAAAACCATAACTTTGAATAGACAGACCTTTGTCGGCAAAATAATATCTCTGCTTTTTAATATGCCGTCTAGGTTGGTCATAGCTTTTCTTGCAAGGAGCAAGCGTCTTTTAATTTCATGGCTGCAGTCACCATCTGCAGCGATTTTGGAGGCCCCCAAATAAAGTCTGTCACTGTTTCCATTGTTTCCCCATCTATTTGCCATGAAATGATGGGACCGGATGCCATGATCTTTGTTTTCTGAATGTTGAGTTTTAAGCCAGCATTTCCATTCTCTTCTTTCACTTTCATCAAGAAATTCTTCAGTTCTTCACTTTCTGCCGTAAGGGTGGTGCCATCTGTGTATCTGAGGTTACTGATATTTCTCCCCAAACATTAGCTGGCAGCACCCATATTGTTAACACTGTCATCCTCATCACCAGTAGTGATAGGATGTATTAGTTAGGAGAACACCAGCCCTTGTGAAAAAGCAACCCCCAGTTACAGTCCTGTAGCACAATAAAGTTAGTATTTTGCTTCCTTAGCCAGTACAAGTGTCTCTGGTGGCCTGCCAGCTCTCATGAGGTGAGCTCCAGGTTTCTTCCACCTGGCAGCATTCCCCTCCCCTCAGTTCCCAGAGGCTCCAGAAGCATCTAGAAATGCCTGGGAAATATTCAGAAATGCTTGGGAAAAGAGAGGCATACCTGCCTCATAAGCTGCTTGGCCTGAAAGTAACTTACATCACTATTGGTCACATCCCATTGGTGTAAACTAGTCACATGGTACCATCTAGCTGCAAGGGAGCCTGGGAAATGTAGTTCCTGGCTGTACAGCCATTTCCTGGTGGCAATTACACACGAGGGAAGCAGGAGCATGAATCTTTGGATGATGGTTGGTCGCTTCTACCATTCGCGAGCAGGATGCTCTGGTGGTCCTGGAAATCTATGTGTTCCTTCTGTGTTGCCTCCTCATCCTTGTGACCACAGTCTGCTGCTCCTGGGTCCAACAAAAGGGATCTGTTGGAACGGGAGCTCTCAGAATCTGTACAAAGGCAGGAGAACCAGCTTGGAAAGAGGTGAAGAACCAGACTGGGCCTGAAGTTACTGGAAGGAGGAATATCCTCCTTTCAGGTCTGGTCCTGGCAGAGCCCCACCATCCATGGGGGTAAATGCACCCCAGCCATTTGTGTCTGCCCTCATGTTGCTGACTCAACAGTTTGAGCTCAAGAGACACAGGGACAGTGCTTGATTATGTGTGCCACGCACTGGCCTGGGGAGGCTGAGAGGAGGCATCTGGCCTGGTAGTCCTCAATGCTGTCTGCTCCTCCGAGTCCCCTGGGCGGCTTCGGTGGCTACCACTGTCCAGTGGCGCCCCCAGATCGATGGACTTAGACCACCTGGGGCTGTCCTCAGCCATACCACCCTGAACACACCCAATCTCGCCTGATCTTGGAAGCTAGGCAGGGTCGGGCCTGGTTAGTACTTGGATGGGAGAACTCCCAGGGCTACGTCCTGGACAGCTGCCTTTCGTCAAGCTCCCTTTGACCCTGAAGTGCAGCCAGCATGAAGAAAGGGCTCTCTGCCCTTTCAGTCTGAAGTGGAGAACTGACCACCTCAATTCACCTCCACCCTGAGATCACACAGGATGGGGGAGAGGTGGTTTCTTGGAATAGAGATGTTTTTAAGAAAAGAGGTGAACTAAAAAAAAAAAAAAAAAAAAAAAAAGAGGTGAACTGCTGGGCAACCCCGAATGACAGTTGTACACACCCCAGCTTATAAATCGTGCTCTGCCTCCCTCTCCCCAGCATGAGAACACCCCAGGTCAGGGTACATCCCTACTCTTCACCCCATTCTTGTCCAGGCGTTAAGCCCCATCTCCTCTCCCGGCTGAATACACATTTTCAAAGAGGACAAGCGTTATGGTGGCTTTCTAACCTAAAGGAAAGCGTCTCTAGTGATGGAATTCTCGGCACTGGAAGAAATGAGGTAGTGGGGGCTGCTGAGGGTTGGGTGGTGTGTGTCCTGGGATGTTTCCTTAGCAATTCAAATCTTACAATAAAGGCTTTGGAAGGAAGGGCTGTGATAGCTAGGCACCTCCTTTTCCTCTGGGGCTGATGGTGAAGGAGGGGAGGGAAAGGAATGTGTACTCAGCCCAACCTGAGTGCACATTCCCAGCCTGACTTTTAAACTGCCATGTTGTCTGGAAAAGTTTCTTATCTACACTCTTAGTTCCTACAATGTTGATAGGAAGATGATAATAACACTTACCTAGCAGTCTTTGGGGGCTTCCCAGGTGACTCAGACAGTAAAGAATCTGCCTGCCAAGCAGGAAACACAGGCACGATATCTGGGTTGGGAAGATCCCCTGGAGAAGGGAATGGCTACCCACTCCAGGATTCTTGCCTGGGAAATCTCACGGACAGAGGAGCCTTGCAGCCTACAGTCCACGGGGTTGCAAGAGTCAGACACGACTTTGTGACTAACCAACAACAAAGCAGGATTTTGAGGATGGAATAAGGGAATGTACACAAGTCTCAGCTCAGCGCCTGACTCACTACACAAAACTCATCATGTCAGGTTTCCTGTCTCTTTGTTTTGTGCCATTTGAAGTTGCACAGTCCAGTCCAGTCCAGTGTTGCTGTAGAACTACCAACCCTTGGGGAAGACATCATTAGGAAAATGGTAGAATATTTGAAAAGACTGGCAGGAACTGGATGGTGTCTAAAGAATAGCTTCCTGTACATTTGTTTACTAGAGAAAACTTGGAAAGTGCAGAAAAGAGAAGAAAATGAAATATCCGCTTTTACTTCCCAAAGAAAAAAACTGTAAACATATTTCTTTGGCATTTCCTTCCCATGTCCCTTCTATTTATATTTTAACAGAATTGAGATCATGCAGTGTATATCTATATCTATATCTATATCTATCTATCTATCTATATATATATATGTATGACATATATATATATGTGTGTGTATGTCAGGCTGCCCAGGAGGTGCTAGTGGTAAAGAACCCGTCTGCCAATGCAGGAGATGTAAGAGACACGGGCTTGATCTCTGGGTTGGGGAAGATCCCCTGGAGGAGGGCATGGCAGCCCACTCCAGGATTCTTGCCTGGGGAATCCCGTGGACAGAGGAGCCTACAGGCTACAGTCCATAGGGTGACAAAGAGTCCCACACGACTGAAGTGACCTAGCACAGCACAGTGTATATGTCAGTCACGTTCTGTTGCTTTCTTCATATGGAAGCATTTTCCCACGTAGTTTCAAATTCTGCTGGCGCATTGCTTCCACAGTCATACAGCACTCCCTGAGAAGGGGTGATGACTAAGGCGATCCCCGACTGTTGAACAGCTAGGTCGTTTTCGATTGTCTTCTCCATTACAAATGTGTTGCACGGCGTTATTCTGCGCCACAGACTTTCGCTGTATTTCCAGCACATCTTTAGGACACATTCCCAGGAGCAGAGTTACTGGGTCAAAGAGAAAGGAGGGTTTTTATAAGGATCTTTAACTACATTTCCAGATTGCTGAGCTAAATTTGAAAGCAGAACCATCTTAGGAGTGTTTTTTTAAGCTTGCCGCCTGGCCTCAAAAAAAAAAAAAAAACAAGCACCAAGGAACTCTTTGGAAGGAGATGTGGATGGTGTCAACTTCTCCCCAAGATTCCAGGATGCTGGTGGGGGTGGGGGCAGGGGGCAGGGAGCCCCATTGCTCCCTTCGTGCCAACCCAGCCTCCCATCTGCCTCATAATTAAGCTTCAGGGAATGTTTGCAACTGCTCAGTGTTTTCCAGCACATGTCAGGGTGACTGATAGGCTCGTCACAGCTCAGACACCCATCAACCCAGTGCTGGAGCTAGTTTAACCTCCCTTAAACACCAGCCTCAAGGGCAACCCAAGGGCAGGGTTTTGTCGGCTCCTCCCTCCAGGGCTTGGCCTTTCTGCTGCCGCTTTCCCTTCCCTGCATCCTCTTGCGCCTCTCAAAATCATCTACAGGATGGACCCATGGTGGTTGTTCATTGCCACAATAAGACTGTTCTTCGGTTACAAGCTGCCAGCATTTTGAAGCAAGCGCATGTAAATATTTCATTCCTGACAGTGAGATTTATTAAGAGAAACCTTGTGCATTTTCTGGAAGAATTTTAAGAGGCTTTTATTCATTGGGCATCCCAGAGCCTATGGAATTTGGTTCAGGGAGGGAGGGGAATGTTGAGTATCATCTGTGAATGGGCTCTTTCCTTTTTCACATTCACACTTCAAAATCTGGGCTGAGTTCTGGCAGCCCAGGACTGGAATCAAGTCCTGAGCTAGAATAGAAGAGAGAGGTGGTGGGGAGAAGGAATGCTACCTGCCTTCAGAAATACCCCTTTGTGGCGTCTGCTAAAGACTGCTCCATTAAGTTCAGTGGAGCTCAAAATATCAGCTTTATGACTGCTACTGTAACAGTTATGCCACCAAACTAAGACTACGGTTATTCCTTTCCAATCCCTAACTCTAGGCCAGACATTCCCAATGAATCCTCGCCAAAAAGACAGCAAGATAGCTTTTTATATCTGTTTTCCAATTGAAGAAACTGAGATCCAGAGAGGAGAGGCAGCACTCTTGGGTGCACACACAGCTTCTCAGTGGTGTTTTGCTTTGTTTTACTCGCTCAGTCACGTCCGACTCTTCTGCAACCCCATGGCTCCTCTGTCCATGGGATTTCCCAGGCAGGAAGACTGGAGTGGGTTACCATTTACTTCTCCAGGGAATCTTCCCATCTCAGGGATCGAACCCATGTCTCCTGCATTGGCAGGCAGATTCTTTACCACCGAGCCACCAGGGAAGTCCTGTAAGTGGTAGGGCAAGGATTTATAAAGCCTAGTTGTATCTGAATTCGAGCAGCCCATATACATTTTACCAGCTGGAAATCCAATTGTATGCTCTGAGAGGCATCGCTTGACAGTAAATCGTCTGTTGCACGTGGAAACGCATAAAGAACAGTGCACGTGCTTGTGAGCTAAAACTCAAAGCTTACTGTGTGCCAAGGACCAAGGGCTTTAAACATACATTTTTTGCTTAATTCTTAGGACGATCTTGTAAAAACATGTTTTCTGTTTTATAAGTATGAAATTATAGGCTTAGAGAGCATAAGTACCTTTTGTTGTGAGCATCTATTGCCGTGTATCAAAGTACCCCAGATTTAACAGCTCTAAACAACAACCATTCATTACAGCTCAAGATTTTGTGGGTCAGGGATCTGGGCAGGGTGTGCTGGGCGTGGGTGGACTGAGGTTTCCTGGTGGCGTTCAACTGCCTGGAGGGGTGCGAGGTGGTTGGCACGTCAGCCAGGGAGGCTGGAGGTGTGGGGTCAGCTGGAATTGTCCATCAGAGTGCCTCCATGTGGCCTCAGGGTAGTCAGACCTCTGGAGGGCACTGAGGGCACCCAGAGAGGGCCCCTGGACAGCAGTGGATGCATCCAATCCTTTAAATCTGGCCTGGAAAAGACAGAACGTTCCTTCTGCTGTAATCTGGTGATCAGGGTATTATTTTAATTTTTTTTTAAAGAAGCCATTGTTACCTTTTATTTTTTTAATCTTATTTATTTTTAATTGAAGGATAATTGCTTTAAAATAATGGTTTGATTTCTGTCAAGGTCAATATGAAATAGCCATAGGTATACATATGTCCCCTCCCTCCCACCTCCCACCCTTTTCCCACCCCTCTAGGTTGTTACAGACATGGAAGCAACCTAGATGTCCATTGATAGATGAATGGATAAAACCAATGGAATACTACTTAGTCATAAAAAGGAACACATTGGAGTCAGTTTTAATGAGGTGGATGAACCTAGAGCCTATCACACAGAGTGAAGTAAGTCAGAGGAAAACAAATATATTTTTAAAATGTATTTATTTATTTGACCGCTCCAAGTCTGAGTGTAGCATGTGGGATGTAGTTCCCTGACCTGGTATTGAACCTGGTCCCCTGCAGTGGGAGCACCAGGGAAGTCCTGGTCAGGGAAGGTTTATAGCCTGCCTAGATTCAAGAGCTGGGAGCATAGACCCCACGTCTTCTCAGGAGAAGCACCAAAGAACGTGTGGCAGATTTCAATCACCACGTGTGCCCCGAATGACATACCTACAGTGGTGGTGGTGAGGGGGAAGCAGATTTGGAACCCAGGACTCAACTCCACAGCTTTCCTCCAGCCCCAAATTGCTCTGGGACTCACACACACACAGCAGGGAGGTGCTGGAGACCCCAGTGTGTACTAATCACGAGCCAACATGAAATCCACGCCACCTTGGGACGAGTTTCCCTGTGCACAGCTTATAGAGAAATCAACTCTATCAGGCCAGGGAAGTGGCCTTCCCAGAGCCCCCTCTTCAGAGCGGCAGGGACCTCATTCGTCTGATCCCACACTCTTTGTTCTGCTTCCCCACCCTCTGAAAACAGCACTTCAGGGTGTTCTGTTGACACCAGTGAAAACCACCCAGAGATTTAATCCATTCAGGGATGAGTTGACCCAGTTCAGCAACATATTCACAGCCTTTGGCAGGATGCTTTGGTCAAGGTGACTGGAAGACGTTTCCTGTCTTCCCAGAATAGATCATTTTGACCCCAAGTGAAGGCAGAAGAATGCTGAGCACCTCTTACACTTGAAAGAGGGCCAGACACAATGGGTTCAGGGACCTCCCTCGCTCCACTAGGGGATGAGCCAGCTCTGCTGTTACCAGTACTGACCAGAGAGAAGAGCAGAAGACTAGAGAGGTTTTGGGGTAGAGAGGAGAGTTACCAGTGTCAACCTGGTGACCAGCTGAGCTCCGAAGGGATCCCCTGTAAACACTGGGGCGCCAGCAAGAAGAGGAACCAGCCGGCTGGTGCAGCTGTCTCCCCTTTCTGCTGGTTTGAGTCGGGCAGGAGACACCAGGAGAGACAGAATGAGGTTTGGCTTCAGTCTCTGCTCTTGTGAAAGGACTTGTTAGTTTCCTGCAGGTCCAGAGGGCACACAGAGAGCTAGGTTTGAGCCACGTGGCTGGTGCACCCCAGAGGACCAGCTTCAAGGTGAGGGGACCTCAGCCAACAGGAGACTGTCTTATCTTCCAGAATTGATCACCAGACGTTGGGGGAGTCAACTGCTGGTGGGTTTTCTATCAAGGAGCCATGGAGGGGGCTCTCAGGCAAGACAGGGCTGCCGTGAGCAGGTGTGGCCAGGCCCACCAGCCGTGTTCTGCACAACCATCTTCTCTCTGACATATAGCTCAACCACATGTCCAAACCCCTTGCCATTGTAGGTGGATCTGTGACTGAGCTCTAGCCAATGGGATATAAGCTGAAATGATACACGGGGCTCCTGGGTCTGGTCCATAAAGACCACCCACTTGAGTTCCTTCATGTATCCTCCTCCATCTGGCTTTCTTCACGTCATGGTGACGTGAAGCCACATGTTAAAGATGGCAGGACCTCTTTCTGCCTGGGACCCTGAATGATGCTGTGGAGGAGAGCTGGCCTCCAATATATTTTCCCACCTACAGTTGTTATGTGAGCAAGAGATGAATATCCTTGGAAGGAAAGCTATGACAAACATAGACAGCATATTGAAAAGTAGAGACGTCACTTTGCCAACAAAGGTCTATCTAGTCAAAGCTATGGTTTTTCCAGTAGTCATGTACCAGATGTGAGAGTTGGACCATAAAGAAGGCTGAGCACCGAAGAATTGATGCTTCTGGATTGTAATGCTGGAGAAGACTCTTGAGAGTCCCTTGGACTGCAAGGAGATCAAACCAGTCATTCCTAAAGGAAATCGACCCTGAACATTCATTGGAAGGACTCATGCTAAAGCTCCAATAATTTGGCCACCTGATGTGAAGAACTGACTCAGATTGAGGGCAGGAGGAGAACAGGGTGACAGAGGATGAGACAGTCTTATGGTAGCATTGACTCAACAGACATGAGTTTGAGCAAACTCTGGGAGAGAGTGAAGGACACTGAAGCCTGGTGTGCTGCAGTCCACGGGACTGAAAAGAGCTGGGCATGACTGAGCGACTGAATGGCAACACATCTATTAATTTGTAGGAAGTCTCATATCTCCACCAGACCCTGCCTGGGTCTTGAGAGCAGTTTTGGAGTCTGACCTGAGTTCAAATACCATAGTCCCAGTCCTGGCTATGAGAAAGGAACTTAGCATCCCAGCCTCAGTTTCCCCATCTGAAAATCTGGCACAAGAACCAGCTCCTAGGGTCGAGGTGAGGACGAAAAGAATCATGTACATCAGGTTCCTGACACAAGCGAGGAGGAACCCCTTAATCTTTGTGATTTCAAACATAGGTAGAGGAAGAGAAATGATTAAAGGGATAGGAAGCTGCTGGAACAGAGCTCTAAGGAGTGTCCCGCTGGGAGTTTCCTGCCCTCCTCTGTGCCCTGTGCTGGTCCACAGAATGGCCCACCTCAAACAGGGCTCTAATCATATCAGCCCCCCGCTGAGAAGCCTCTGATGGTGGCTGCTACTGATGAGATAAAAGCCAAGGGCCTCAGCCTGCCAACTGCAGCCCTTAAAGAACCCTCCCTACCCAGCTGGCTCCCCCATCCTCTGTCTGCCCACCCTGCCACAGCAGATTACAGACAAGCCCCAAAGTCTGTGGGTACCACGTTCCTGGATAACCCTGAGCTCCCTGTGTCAGAGGTGAGTCTCACATGATTATGACCACAAAATGGACACTGAATACAATCTATAGAATTCTAGTTAACTGCAGCATTTGCTTTTCATTGTTGCTGTTGTTCAGTCACTAAGTCATGTCCAACTCTTTGCGACCCCAAGGACTGCGGCACGTGAGACTTCCCTGTTCTTCACTATCTGCCAGAGTTGACTCCACTCATGCACACAGTCAATGATGTCATCCAACCATCTCATCCTCTGTTGCCCCCTTCTGCTCCTGCCCTCATCTTTCCCAGTATCAGGGTCTTTTCCAGTGAACTGGCTCTGCACATCAGGTGGCCAAAGGGTTGGAGCTTCAGCTTCAGCATCAGTCCCTTCCAGTGAATATTCAGGGTTGATTTCCTTTAGGACTGGATCTCCCTTGCTGTCCAAGGGACTCTCAAGAGTCCTCTCCAGCATCACAGTTTGAAAGCATCAGTTCTTCGGCGCTCAGCCTTCTTTATGGTCCGGCTCTCACATCCTTACATGACTACTGTAAAAGCCATAGCTTTGACTAGATGGACCGTTGTCAACAAAATGATGTGTCTGCTGTTTTTTAATATGCTGTCTAGGTTTGTCATAGTTTGCCTTCCAAGAAGCAAGCGTCTTTTAATTTCATGGTTGCAGTCATCATCCACAGTGATTTTGGAGCCCAAGGAAATAAAATCTGTCACTGCTTCCACTTTTTCCCCATTTATTTGTCATGAAGTGATAGAACCAGAGGCCGTGATTTTAGGTTTTGGAATGCTGAGTTTTAAGCTAGGCTTTTCACTCTCTTTCACCCCCATCAAAAGGATTTCCATATATTTATATAAAAGTAGAATTATAAGTCATAAATGAAATGAAGTTTATCTCCAATTGTCCACAAGCCCCACCACTCCCTATTGCATCACCATATGACCCACCTTCTCCTCTGTGTCATCATATATATGAATGGGAAGAGAGCTGTTTTTAGTTCTGCCTTCAATGAGACAAGCCAACATTTCTGTAGATTCTATTAACCTTGAGGGAACAGTAAAACTTTGTTTTTTAAATCATATTTTAAATGTATGTTTAGCTTGGCAAATAATACACGGATACATGATCAATGAAAATTTTTCACACAATTCAGAAAAAAATAGAAAGTTCCCCATGACTTTCCTCAAACCATCAAGCCCTAGTCACATTCCAAATTCCTCCTTAGAGGTAAAACTTTAGTTGGTTCGATGTGTATCCTCCTAGACATGTTTTGAGACATACGTGTGTGTGTGTGTGTGACTGAAGAGGTGAGTATGGGAGGAGGAATGAAACCAAACCAGACTTGGGTCCACTACCCCATCTGCTGACACTGGCTTGTGAAGAAAAATGCAGAGTTCACAGCAGGTGCCAAGCAAGGAGTCCTGGGGGGCTAGTGCTCAAAAGCAGCCAGACTCCCTGCTGGGTATCAGGGAGATGGGCTTGTTTATTGCCGGTGCTGGGCCTTCACTGCCGGGAGGGCTTCCCTCTGGTTGCAGTGAGTGGGGGCTGCTCTTTGCTCACGGGCTCCAGAACACAGGCTCGGTAGTTGTGGCACACACACTGGCTTGGTTGCTCCATGGCAAGTGGGATCCTTTGGGACCAGGGCTTGAACCCATGTCGTCTGCATCAGCAGGCAGATTCTTTACCACCGAGCCACCAGGAAGCCCCAGGGAGACATTTTTTAAGGCCGGGTGGTGGAGGGGAGCCACAGAGTATGTGATCAGCTCCTGCACAGCTCTCTGATTGGTTGATGGTGACTTAACAGGGTGATGTCCCAGGGGCTAACATTATCAGTCCTTAGGCACCTGTGGGTCTGGGGGCTATGTGCTCATGGTCAAGTACTTCTTCCATTTGGTGCAGGGTTTTAGCATCTGTGAAACAACTCAGGAAATGTGCATCAGATACTGTTATCCAGGTGCTTCAGAGAGGAGCTAAAGCAGAGGCTGTGGGGAGCGGTCTGTCCTGGGAAGGCCCCACAGGGTCCTGCTCAGTTATATAATGTATATGTGTGTGCTGTGCTTAGTTACTCCGTCGTGTCTGACTCTTTTGTGACCCCATGGACCATGGCCCGCCAGGCTCTGCTGTCCATGGGATTTCCCCAGGCAAGAATACTGGAGTGGGTTGCCATTTCCTTCTCCAGTGGGTCTTCCTGACCCAGGGATCAAACCCACATCTCCTCTATCTCCTGCATTGGCAGGAGGATTCTTTACCACTGAGCCACCTGGGAGCCCCAAAATGTTTACATACTTCAGTTAATATTTTTAGAATATTGATATCATTGTATGCTGGAGAAGGAAATGGCAATCCCTTCTAGTATTCTTGCCTGGAGAATCCCATGGACAGAGGAGCCTGATGGGCTACAGTTTAATGGGTCACAGAAGAGACAGACGTTGACTCAGCGATTAAACAACAACATTGTGTGTGTGCTGTTCTCTGTCTTTTCTTGTCCATTAGCAGTACGTGTTGTAGAATTTTCATGTCACAGTATTGGGATTCAGCCCATTCATTCTGGTTGTAGCATACTATTTTATAACGTGGCTGGATTGTAATTGACTTGGCTTACAGCATCGGAAACTGGCAGTCCAGCAGCCACATCCAGGTTACATGTGTTGTGTTTCGCTGGAACCATTCTTTGCTTTCCCTAATTTGAATGCAAATGGCTTTAACAGTGCTTGAGAAATGTCCTTTTCTGTTCTGGTACCAACTGTCCTACGAGCAAGGCAGCAAAGTCGAGACATGTAACGAACACAATTTTGGACTCAGTGGGAGAAGGAGAGGATGGGGTGATTGGAGAGAACAGCCTTGAAACATATACATTACCATATGTAAAGTAGACAGCCAGTGGGAATTTGATGTATGACACAGGGTACCCAAAGTTGGTGCTCTGTGGACAACCTGGAGAGACAGAGTGAGAAGGGAATGGGGGTGTTCAGGATGTGGGGGACACATGTATACCTATGGCCAATTTGTACTGATGTGTGGCAGAAGAAATCACAGTATTGTAAAGTAATAATCCTCCAATTTAAATAAATTTAAAAATGCTTTAGAAGTGTCTTGTTATCACCAACAGTGCTTCCGTGAACAGCCATGCTTACTCCTCTTTGTTGGTGTGTGTTTGTCTAAGAAAGGTGCAAGAAGCAGGCTTGCCTAATAGGGAGGAATGAAAAGGGTCATGTGACCCAAAATGCACAGCGTTAGGAGACTCAGACTAAAATTATGAAGCGGAGGAAGTTAGGGCACCTGAGAACTGTATTGTCGTGAGCTGCCAGGGACATGCAGCTGTTGAATGGCATGCTTCACTTTACACACACGTGCACGTGCACACACACACACACACACACACACACACACAGCTATGTGCCAGGGACCTTCTGCACTTGTGCTTTAGGGGGTATGGCCACTTTTTGGGGCCCAGCTGCTCTCCCAGCCCCAGTGCGGAAAGGACAGAGGGCAAGGAGGGAAAGGAAGGCAAGGGTTGGGGGTGCTCTGGGCTCCGATATTCATCACACCTTGGCGGTTTCCCCAGGGCTGGCCCCTGGACTCATGCCTTGCTAAACCTCAGGACACTAACTAATGCATCCTCTTGGCTGAGGTCGGTCTAAAGGCTGGCCTCCTGTTTAGCAGGCTGATGATGCTTGAAAGCAGCCCAGGGGGAAGTGGGCCCTGCCTCAGCTGCTTCTGGGGCCGATGGCTTCAGCGAGGGCTGGTCTAGCTCCTTGGGGGTGAGCGCTGGAGTGAGGGTAATGGGAGCTGGGCAGGTGGGGCTACAGGCCTGTTCATCTAACTCAGGAACCCATGCATTCTTAAGCTCTTAGTTGGAGTCACAGCTGTGAGCTGGTATTGGCTTGTCTTAGTGAGCTTGGGTAGAGGAGCCTGGTAGGCTGCAGTCCATGGGATCACGAAGAATCAGACACGACTGAGCGACTTCATTTTGACTTTTCACTTTCATGCATTGGAGAAGGAAATGGCAGCTCACTCCAGTGTTCTTGCCTGGAGAATCCCAGGGATGGGGGAGCCTGGTGGGCTGCCGTCTATGGGATCACACAGAGTTGGACACGACTGAAGCGACTTAGCAGCAGCAGCAGCAGCAGTGAGCTTGGGTTACTTGGGTTACAAAATACTATAGACTGGGTGGGTTAAACAGGAGGGGTTTGTTTCTCCCAATTCCGGAGGCTGGAAGTTCGCCATCAAGCAGCCAGCAGGGTTGTGTCTGGTGAGAGTTCTCTCTGTGGATTTCACGTGGTTGCCTTCTTACTGTGTCTTCATATGGCATTTTCTTGGTGAAAGAAGGTGAAGAGAGAGACAGGAGGCAAATGCTGGTGTCTCATGAAAGGCCCTAATCCCATCCTGGGGGCCTCACTCAGACCTCATCTAAGCCTAATCATCTCCCAAGGGCTCACCTCCAAATACCATCACACTGAGGGTTAGAGCTTCATGAATTTGGGTGGGAGTACACTCAACTCAGTTCATAGCTGACTGGTAGGAAAATAAGGCTGAGGATGGCCAGGTCAGTCTCAGGTATAAGTAGAGAGGTGTGAGGGAGATAATAACACCCTATCTGCCCCTAAATAGGAGATGCCCTCTCCGCATATATGAACTTGGTGCACGTGTGTGTGCTAAGTTGCTTTATTGATGTCCAACTCTTTGTGACCCTATAGACTAGCCAGCTGTAGGCCGCCAGGCTCCTCTGTCCATGGGATTCTGCAGGCGAGAATACTAGAGTGAATTACCGTGCCCTCCTCCAGGGGATCTTCGCTGCCTAGGGTTGAGCCCAGCTCTCTTATGTCTCTTGCATTGGCAGTCAGGTTATTTACCACTGGTGCCACCTGGGAAGCCGCCTTGAACATGGTGGGTGGAGTCTAAATCCAGTCCTTTAGTGCAGAATGGGCTGTGGGTGAGGTGAGGTGAAGTCACTCAGTCATGACCATCTCTGCGACCCCGTGGACTGTAACCTACTGGGCTCCTCTGTCCATGGGATTCTCCAGGCAAAAATACTGGAGTGGATTGCCATTTCCTTCTCCAGGGGATCTTCCCGACCCAGGGATTGAACCTGGGTCTCCCGCACGTGGAGGCAGATGCTTTAACCTCTGAGCCACCAGGGAAGCCCTAGTCTATGACTTTTTCTTGAGCTTAAATCTAACTTCCTCTACTGAATAACTTCCTGAGCTGGAAAAGATTACTTTCCATCTAAGCCCAATACTCTCAGCAATGAAATGGGATAATAAAAGTTGTTCTGGGGATGACATAAAGAGCATGGCGCAATCCTTGGCATCACTCTTCAGTTCAGAGTGTTTTGAGGCATTTTGGAACAGAAGGTTGCAGTTTCTGTAGTTTGTACCTTTTAGAACACTGACTTAAAACTTTAAGGGGAAGAGAACCCTCAATGTCTTCAATGCCTTTGCTTTTTTGGTGTTCAGTTAATCATTATCAGTGCATGGGCATTGCACACAGCCCTTCCCCTTTTTTCTTCCTAGCAAGATTGTTATAATGTGTTGAAAATATTAATTATCCTCTTCACCTTGTTCACAGGACTGGAAAAACAAATCTTGCTCCTGTGCTTGATAGAAGAAAAAGCACCTCCGTGTGTGTGTGTGTGTATGTGTGTGTGTGTGTGTGTGTGTGCCCACCCATTGTCCCCTCGGGTCATAACAAATTATTGATGCCAGTTCCTTTAAAAAGACAATTAATCCAATTACCTTCTTGTTGAATCAATACTAATGTCTTTTTCCTTTTAACTTGCAGCTTTCAGCAAGCCTGGCTGCCAGCAAAACTGAGGTAGGAAATGTGGTTCTGTTGTCTCTTTGGAGGACTTTCTGAAACCATTTTCTTCTGTGATGCATGAAGTGGGGGCTGTGGTTGTGACTGTGCTCTGCGCAGTCTCCTGGAGATTTGTCTCATGTGTTGTCAGTTGCGTGGCTTCCGCGGTGCTGGGTTTGGGGCCGACTGGGCCCCCCTGGTACTCCTTGTGGACTGCGTGCTGAGTAGCCTGATAAAGATGGTGGATGGCCTCAAACCTGAGTGTCCCACTTGCTTCTGTCTTGGTGACTCCAGAGTCTGAATATCCACATGATGATTCCAGCTCCATCGAGACAAGTCCTTGCTTCAGCAGTGAGGCCTCCATCTGTCTCTCGGGTGGTTTCCATTCCTTCCCTCTTTCCTCTCCCAGTTCACCCTCTGGGGAAGTAAGGGGACTGTGACTGATGCTGACAGTAGGTAGAGAATTTAAAAAGATGTGTATCAGCAGTCGCCAGCAGGGTGACCATCCATGAGGAATTGTACATGATGTCACTGAGTGGGTACATGCAAAATACTCCCAGGGCCATGGAGTCATCATCCCAGTTGCGAGTTACCAGTGTATCGAGCAATAGGCATTGACCAGGGCCTCCATAGCCTCAGTTCTGTGTGACTTCATGCACCCATCACTTTCCCTGCTGAAACTCACTTTTCTTACGTACTCAGTGAGGGTAACTTGGCTCCTTTGGACCCGCCGCATGGTTGTCACGGGGTCATATGGAATAAAGAGTGTGAAGGCAGATGCTGGCAGCATTCTACAAAACTTGGGAGATTGTTGCAAAGAGTGGAAACCAATTCAGATGTCTGCCTCCTTGGATAGGATAGCTTGGTGTTCCAGAAACTGTGGTTCACCGGGCTCCCCAGGTGGTGCTAGTGGTAAAGAACCCACCTGCCAATGTAGGTGATGTAAGAGACACTGGTTTTATCCCTGGGTGGGGAAGATCCCCTGGAGGAGGGTATGACAACCCACTCTAGTATTCTTGCCTGGAGAATCTCATGGACAGAGGAGCCTGATGGGCTACAGTCCATAGGGTCACAAAGAGACAGACACGACTGAAGTGACTTGGCATGTGGTTCATGAGTGATGTGAATATTACTTTAGATGCCTGGTGAGGCAGATCACTGGGAGGAGAAGGTCAGGATGCAGAAGGATGGAGTGGGGTCAGGAGCTACTAGTGCCACCTGCTTCCTGATGATCTTGGGGCAGTTCTTGGGCCACTCATGTGTCCACCCAAAGCTCCTCTCCTCGTTTTCAGAGTGAGAATGGCAATACCTCACACAAGGTTGGTGAGAGCATTAAAGGGCCATGCTGTGTTTACTCTTTTGATTTACTCTCAACAGAGAACCAGTTTCCATGTATCCAGTGCCTACCATATACCATTCGCCATGTAAAGATTTCACATGCATCACCTTATAAAATTCTCACAGAAATCTCGGGATGTATCCACTATGATAGTCCCCATTTCACAGAAAAACAAACTGAGGCTCAGAGAGACTCAGTGACTTTCCTAGAACAATTCGGCCAAGAGAGAGGGAGAGGGAGAGAGGGAGAGAGGGGGGGAGAGAGGGAGAGAGAAGGGAGAGAGAGGAGAGAGGGAGAGAGAGAGAGAGAGGGGGAGAGAGAGAGAGAGAGAGAGAGAGGAGGAGGGAGGGAGAGAGAGAGAGAGAGGTGGCATTTGTAATTGTGTCCAGCAAGGTACAAAGGGCTGGCGGTTAACTTCTATGCCATGTGTCTTAGTCAGTTCATGGACTTGGGGACTTAAACAACACAGATTCATTATTCAACATTTAGACAGATGGGAAGTTCAAGATCAAGGTCCTGGCAGATCCGGTGTCCACTGAGGACCCTCATTCTGGCTTTCAGATAGTTATCTCATTGTATCCTCACATGACATGGGAAGCCGAGAGAGAGCAAGTTCTTCTGTCTCTTTTTGTTGTTGCTGTTCAGTTGCTCAGTTGTGTCTGACTCTTTGTGACCTCGTGGTCTGCAGCACGCCAGTCTTCCCCGTCCTTCACTGCCTCCCCGAGTTTGATCACATTCATGTCTGTTGAGTCGGTGATGCTATCAACCATCTCATCCTCTGTCATCCCCTTCTTTTCCTGCCTTCGATCTTTCCCAGCATCAAGGTCTTTTCCAATGAGTCAACTCTTCAGATTAGGAGGCCAAAGTATTGGTGCTTCAGATTCAGCATTAGTCCTTCCAATGAATATCCAGTATACAATTAATATCCAATATCTCTTCTTACAAGGGAACTAATCCCACTCCTGAAGTTTAATCACTTCCAGACTGCCACCCCCAAACCTCTTAACGCCATCACCTTGGGGGACAGGATCTCAATATATGAAGAGCAGCATGTAAACCATCCATATGATGGCCTGGTGCATAGTGGGTGTTGATAAATAGTAGCTCTGTCACTCCTTGGGGGCTGACTCTGCTTTCTGTCGATAGATCATATCTGCATATGTCTCAGTGCTCTAGAATCAGCACCATGGACAGATGCCTGTTTCCTATGATCCCCATCCTCTGGAGAAGAAAATGGCAACCCACTCCAGTATTCTTGCCTGGAGAACTCCATGGACGGAGGAGTCTGGCAGGCCACAGTGCATGGAGTCACAAAGAGTTGGATGTGACTGTGTCGAGGGACTAATGTTTCACACACTCATCTTCTCTACCCCTAACCCCCCAGGAACAGTCTCACATTTGTGCTTCATTTGGCAGTTTAAAACAAATAATCAACAATAAAACACCTTTACATATGTTGCCCCTTTTCAATTTCACAGAAATCACACATGGCAAGGTTTTTGTTATCCTTATTTCCAAATTAAAAATTGGAGTTTTGGAGACTCATAATGCTTTAAACTTAGCTGAAATAATGTTTAATGTTCTAGCAATTCCACTCCTGCTTGTGTGCCCAATGGCCACCAAAAGATGTACACAATAATTTTCATAGAATCTTTTTTAACCATAGCTAAAAAATAAACAAACTTAGTGTCCATTAACAGGATAATGAATAAATTGTGATATAGTCATACCATGGAATATAGGATGCTAATCAAAAATAGTTATCAATGGATATAGGAAGTAGCCTTTATGAATTTTAGATATATATATGTTTAAATATTATGACTTTTTAAAAGCTTTTGTTTATTTTTGGCTGTGCTGGGTTTCCATTGCTGCATGAGCTTTTCTCTAATTTGACAAGCGGGGGCTACTCTGTAGTTGCGGTGCACAGGCTTCTCATTGCAATAACTCTTCCTGTTTCAGAGCCTGGGCTCTAGTGCACCGGGCTTTAGTAGCTGCAGCCGGTGGGCTTCAGTAGCTGTGGCTCCCAAGCTGTAGAGCACAGGCTCAGTAGTTGGGGTGCACAGGGTTTAGTTGCCCTGTGGCATGTGGGATCTTCCTGGATCAGGGATTGAACTCGTGTCTCCTGCATTGGCAGGGGGTTCTTTACCACTGAGCTGCCAGGAAAGCCCAGAGTAATAATGTTGAGTTAAAAATACATCCTGTATGATTTCATTTACATATAAAACAGCACCCACCTCTGAGTGGGTGATAAAAGTAACAGTCTGAGTTACCTTTAGGCCAGGACACAAGAGGGCCAGCTGGGCAATGGGGATATCCAACACCTTTGTCTAGATATAGTTACATGGGGTACCATCATGTATAAAATTTATGGAGCTCTGCACCTAAGATGAGTGTACTTTATGGTATATGATTTGTATACCAAGGAAAACAATGAAGCTACCTGGTTAAAACAAAAAGCAGCAACAAAAATGAAAAGACACAGCATAAAAAGTATAACTCAAGATAATGAAAACAAGGGAATGAGGAAGTGTAGTGCTCTCAGCATAGAGACAAAACTGTAGGTCAAAAATAGCCTAAGCTCACCCATTCATCACCCATTCATTCATTCATTCATTTTAATTCCAGAATCCTATGTCACAGATAGAACAGGTTTAAAACACATACACAAAACTTTTCCTTTCTCTAACCAGTGTTTCCAAGGCTGAGTTATAATTGTTGGAGCCAGATCATATTTTTGCACTACTGCAGGGAGGTAACCTTTTATTAATTGAATTTCTAATGGCAATTCATCAAAGCAAGCGATCACCGTTATTTAATGTGTGATCCATATTCATGGCATGCTCTGTTAGGTAAATAAGAGTGGCTCTGAGAAAGTGCTTCTGTGAGGTCCTTTTCCTTCTCAAATGACTTTCCTTTTTTTCCCCCTAAGTACAGACAAACAGTTGTAATTTAAACAGAACAAACCCCACCTGTGGAGGAGACGTTGGTAAAGGCAGACAAGGAGAATTACAAACCCACAGAAGCAGTGAGAATGAATGGCTTTGCCAGTTCCCTTTCTCTCTGCAGATTGACAGTGGATATGTGAATAACGTTTGCTAAATCTGGACTTTGAAAACATGACAGCGAGCTGTTTGTGCCAATAATTTTTCATGGCATATGCCACCCCTTCCCGCCCCACACAGTTTTAATAAGATGGCACATGGACTATTGAGAAATGTTAAAACCCTGCAGAGGAAAGAGCTTTATCTTCTGACCAAATTCTGCCCAGCAATGTTTATGACAGCTGAAGAATTTATCTTAAATTCCCTCTGCTTGCCGCAAAGCACATGGCCCTTTGTCCCCAAGCAGCCTGTAAGAACCAAACTAAGATGTCACATACATAATATAACAGATAAATGGCCCAATTTCCATGTCCACATGATGAATGGAATGCAAGTTCAGCACACACATATTTGCACATTAATTGGCCCTGCATGGTTCCATTTTGTTCCTGAGTTGCTACTGTATGTCTCCTGGACTCTTTCCCCTTCGGAATCATTAAGCCTGTTTTATCGCACAAATGCATACACATCTCCCCCAACCCTGTTTGTCGTCACGCAGCTTGCCCTGCTGTGAGAGAACCAAGTAACCTGGGCACAGCCACTGGATGGCAAATGCCTGCATCTGAGTTCTCTCCACCTCCGACTACAGGGCGGCTCAGAGATCTGAGGCCCAGCCCCGTGGTGGCGGCACTGACAGCCAGACAAAGGAGGCTGTAGGCAAGGATGTTTAAAAAAAAAAAAAAATCATTTCTTTTCAGTTACCAGTTGGTTTCTTGCCTCACCTTAATGATTTCCTGTTGATAGTTTAATGGCAATATAAACCCTGTGGAGGGCCTCAATTTTGACAAATTGGCCGGCTCCTATTTCATGGCAAAGCAATCGAAGTGAGATTGATTGATATTACAGCCTCGCTATCCCAAATAATGGCAGTGGGGAAGCAGTCCAGGTGGCAGAACCTGGTGGCCTCAGAGAAAGGTACGTGGAATCTTGCTCTACCAGTCCCTGTGTCCACCTCGAAGGAAGCTTGAACCCAGGCCAAGGAATCGTGCTTTTTCTTGTTTCCATCCTGAGTCTCAGAAAAGCAGATCCAGGGGTTACAGAGCCTCTGAATACTCTGGCCCAGTTGGAGAGAAGCCAGAACTTTTGAGAAGAGACTGAATTTCTTTCACTGTGAACAAAAGGCCAGTCCTGGCTGTTCCAAGTCACTTGAGAAGTGAGAACATTTTACAGGAGAAAGTTGAGCTACTGTACCAAGAGGGTTACAGTGGGGAAAGCCGCATGCTCTGGAGTCTTAGAGATGGGATAAGAATCATGGGTCAACAATTTATAAGTTATGTGCCTGCGGTCAAGTCACTTCACTGATGAACAGGTCTCTTATTTGTACAATGGCACGAACAAAAACCATCCCCACAAAAGATCGATTTGAATTTGAAAATTTTGTAATCCGAAGACAGTACCTGGCACAGAACAAATGATCTACAGTTGTTATTTTGCTTCTTCACACAACCCCGTGTCTTTTTATCTCTTGTATAAAGTAAGAACACAAATAAATGACTAGAAGTTTAGCTTGAGACCCATGGCTTTGAAAATGTGCTTTGGTGATTTTGCATCATGGTGGACCTGCACTTGAAGCAGGCAGTTTATTTAAGTGCAGGTCAGGAAGCAACAGTTAGAACTGGACATGGAACAATAGACTGGTTCCAAATAGGAAAAGGAGTACGTCAAGGCTGTATATTGTCACCCTGCTTATTTAACTTTTATGCAGAGTACATCATGAGAAACGCTGGGCTGGATGAAGCACAAGCTGGAATCAAGGTTGCCAGGAGAAATATCAATAACTTCAGACATGCTGAAGACACCACCCTTATGGCAGAAAGTGAAGAACTAAAGAGCCTCTTGATGAAAGTGCAAGAGAGTGAAAAAGTTGGCTTAAAGCTCAACATTCAGAAAACTAAGATCATGGCAACTGGTCCCATCACGTCATGGCAAATAGATGGAAAAACAGTAGAAATAGTGTCAGACTTTATTTTGGGGGCTCCAAAATCACTGTAGATGGTGATTGCAGCCATGAAATTAAAAGACCCTTACTCCTTGGAAGGACAGTTATGACCAACCTAGACAGCATATTAAAAAGCAGAGACATTACTTTATCAACAAAGGTCTAACAAGGCTATGGTTTTTCCAGTAGTCATGTATGGATGTGAGAGTTGGACATCCAACTGAGTGAGTACTAAAGAACTGATGGTATTGTAGAAGACTCTTGAGAGTCCCTTGGACTGCAAGGAGAACAAACCAGTCAATCCTAAAGAAAATCAGTCCTGAATATTCATTGGAAGGACTGATGCTGAAGCTGAAGCTCTAATACTTTGGCCACCTGATGGGAAGAACTGACTCATTGGAAAAGACAGTGATGCTGGGAAAGACTGAAGGCAGGAGGAGAAGGGGACAACAGAAGATGAGGTGGTTGGATGGCATCACCGACTCAATGGACATGAGTTTAGGTGAACTCCGGGGAGTTGGTGATGGACAGGGAGGCCTGATGTGCTGCAGTTCATGGGGTCGCAAGGAGTCAGACACAACTGAGAGACTGAACTGAATTCACATTGGAGTCTGTGGCCCTGTTCTCTCCATCAAGGGTAATATCCACTTGAAGATCAGCAAAGATTTCCAATGTGCACACAGACCTTGTCTAATTTGCCCAGTCATGTTTTGAGAGTCTTCTCTGTCCTTGAAACCAGCTCCAAAAAAATGTTTAAAGAACCATAATAAGAGTCATCAGGTCTTAATTCAAGGGTCCAGAAATCTCAGTTGGAGACATGATTGGTCTTTTATAAGGAAAAATTTTTTTTCTTTTGTATTGGACTATAACTGATTAACAATGTTGTGAGCTTCAGGTGAACGGCAAGGACCCAGCCATAAAATACATGTATCCATTCTCCCCAGACTCCTCTTCATCCAGGCTGCCACATAACATTGAGCAGAGTTCCCTATGCTACACAGTAGGTCCTTGTTGGTTATCCATTTTAAATATAGCAGTGTCCATCCCACACTCCCTAACTATCCCTTCCCCCAGCCACCATACATTCATTTTCTAAGTCTGTGAGTCTGTTTCTGTTTTGTAAATAAGTTCATTTGTATAGTTTATTTTTCGGTTCCTCATATAAGGGATTACAAGGGATGTCAATGCTTCTCCTTCTCTGTCTGCCTTACTTCACTCAGTATGACAATCTCTAGTTTCATCCATGTTGTGACAAACGGCATTACTTCATTCTTTTTAGTGACTGAGTGATATTCCATTGTGTATATACCATATCTTCTTTACCAATTCCTCGGTCCAATGGACTTTTAGGTTGCTTCCCTGTCTTGTCTATTGTTGATGGAGATTTAAGTGACAGCTCGTCTATTCCAGGGAAATTTCATGCTAAGCTCTGGGATCCATATGTGACTTGAACATGCAACCTTACCCTCAAAGAACATATGGAGGGGAGCAGGCTATATTGTAAATGGTATAGTGTCCTTTGGTTTGTGATGGCCAGCATTCTTGTAAGAGCAAAGCCCTCTCCATAAACCCTACTTCATATTCCTTAAGCTTAGAGTCTGGGCTCAGACATAAGAGGGCTGAGAAGGGAGTATGGTATACATGGAGGCTTCCCAGAGTGGGTAATGTACAGACTGGAGGCTTGAAGTCAAGAAAAGTAGAGAAGGCGAGAAAAGGCACAGATGAGAAAGCACTTGCACATTCAGGGAATAAGTGATAAAGGGGTGTGTGGGCTGTGAAGAGGAGTGGAAGTGGTCAGGGTGAACTTGGAGAAACAGACCAAGATCCTTCTGGAAACTGAAGGAGAGGGTTACGAGAAAGGGGCAGGCCCTGGATGATTCATCGGGGTCAAGGAGAGTGAGCCCCGGTTGATGGCTCTAGACTTGTCAGGTGAACAATTGTTAGTGTCCTCAACAGCAGCTTTCCCAGTGTTGGTGGTGGAAGACAGAAGTGGAGCCTTAGGGAGTAGACTGAAAGAAAACGACCCACATGGAGAATATGGACCAGTCTCTCAAGGGGCAAGTGGTTGAGCCAAAGCAATGATGCTCCCTGGATTGAAGGAATTTTGAAGATGGCAGAGGCTTGGTTGGGCTTGTCATACGCATGAAGAATGGGCCTCCAGAGGATACAAAGATGGGGATCAGAGCACAGGTTGGGGTTTACATGCTGGAAGGTGAGCAGCGTGTCCCTGAGGGTGCGCTGCTGGGGTCACCATCGTGTCACTGGGGACCAGCATGAAGCCGGAGAGCTACAGCCTCAACTGGACTGAAAAAGGAGACATTTTACTGTGACATTAAGAAAGAATGTCACAAGAATAGCAAGGAGAGAGAAGAAAGCCTTCCTCAGTGATTAGTGCAAAGAAATGGAGGAAAACAATAGAATGGGAAAGACTAGAGATCTCGTCAAGATAATTAGAGATACCAAGGGAACATTTCATGCAAAAATAGGCTCAATAAAGGACCGAAATAGTATGGACCAAACAGAAGCAGAAGATATTAAGAGATGGCAGGAATACACAGAAGAACTATACAAAGAAGATCTTCATGACCCAGATAATCATGATGGTGTATCACTCATCTAGAGCCAGACATCCTGGAATGCAAAGTCAAGTGGGCCTTAAGAAGCATCACTAAAAACAAAACTAGTGAATGTGATGGAATTCCAGTTGAGCTATTTTAAATCCTGAAAGATGATGCTGTGAAAGTGCTGCACTCAATATGCCAGCAAATTTGGAAGACTCAGCAGTGGCCACAAGACTGGAAAAGGTCAGTTTTCATTTCAATCCCTAAGAAAGGCAATGGCAAAAATGCTCAAACTACCACACTATTGCACTCATCTCACATTCTAGTAAAGTAATGCTCAAAATTCTCCAAGCCAGGCTTCAACAATACATGAACCATGAACTTCCATATGTTCAAGCTGGATTTAGAAAAGGCAGAGGAACCAGAGATCAAATTGCCAACATCTGCTGGATCATGTAAAAAGCGAGAGAGTTCCAGAAAAATCTATATCTGCTTTATTGACTATGCCAAAAACTTTGACTTATAGATCACAATAAACTGTGGAAAATTCTGAAAGAGATGGGAATACCAGACCACCTGACCTGCCTCTTGAGAAATCTGTATGCAGGTCAAGAAGCAACAGTTAGAACTGGACATGGAACAACAGACTGGTTCCAAATAGGAAAAAAGAATATATCAAGGCTTATTTAACTTATATGCAGAGTACATCATGAGAAACGCTGGGCTGGATGAAGCACAGGTTGGAATCAAGATTGCCAGGAGAATATCAATAACCTCAGATATGCAGATGACACCACCCTATGGCAGAAAGGAAGAACTAAAGAGCCTCTTGATGAAAGTGCAAGAGGAGAGTGAAAATGTTGGCTTAAAGCTCAACATTCAGAAAACGAAGATCATGGCATCCGGTCCCATCACTTCATGGCAAATAAATGGAGAAACAGTGGAAACAGTGGCAGACTTTATTTTGGGGGCTCCAAAATCACTGCAGATGGTGATTGCAGCCATGAAATTAAAAGACACTTACTTCTTGGAAGAACAGTTATGACCAACCTAGACAGCATATTAAAAGCAGAGACAATACCTTTGCCAACAAAGGTCTGTCTAGCCAAGGCTATGGTTTGGATGTGAGAGTTGGACTACAAAGAAAGCTGAGTGCCAAAGAACTGATGGTGTTGGAGAAGACTCTCAAGAGTCCCTTGGTCGTTCAGGGAGATCCAACCAGTCCATCCTTAAGGAGATCAATCCTGGTTGTTCATTGGAAGGACTGATGTTGAAGCTGAAACTCCAATACTTTGGCCACCTGATGCGAAGAGCTGACTCATTGGAAAAGACCCTGGTGCTGTGAAAGATTGAGGGCAGGAGGAGAACGGGACGACAGAAGATGACATGGTTGGATGGCGTCACCAAGCTGATGGACATGAGTTTGAGTAAACTCTGGGAGTTGGTGGTGGACAAGGAGGCCTGGCATGGTGCAGTCCATGGGGTCGCAATGTGTTGGACACAACTGAGCGACTGAACTGAAGAAAGGATTGGAGAGTAAGTGTGGATGAATTTTAAGGAAAAGGAAGAGACCGACAGAGGTGATGGCTGGCAGCCCTCATATACCCAGTGAGTAGCAGAGGTAGAATTGAGTGTTAAAGAGGGAAAGACAAGCAGGAAGAGGGACGCTGATGGGAGGCACTGTGCAGAAGCTGTTGATCAGTGAGATCTGTCCGGTAAACAGACATCTGGCAGCCCCAGGGTGGGGAGCTGAGCTGACAGCAGCAGCCCTGGACTCACCGTGCCATCCACCACATGTATACTATGCGCTGAGCACTGCATCAGCTTCATGATGATCTTGACAATGAGTGTCTCCATCCATACTTCACAGAGGAGGAGACTGAGACTCCAAGAGGTGGCGTACGTGGGCCACAATTACATGAGAATTAAATAGCAGGACCAGTGTCTGACTGCAGCGCTGGGGCATGGTCTACCATGAACTTGACTGTTGTGTGTGCAGGCTATGGAGTCCAATGCCTGGGTTCAAACCCCAGCTCCAGCATTTCCCGTCTCCAGTCCCTGCTAGAGATGAAACTGGGGCAAATTTCTTAACCTTTGCATGTCCTGTTTGTCTCCTCTATAGAATGAAGATAAAGAATGAACCTTATAACTTTTTGCCCCCATTTTTATTTTTCAATTAAACAAATTTTTGTTTTATATTGGAGTAAATGCTAGTTTCGGGTGTATAGCAACATTTTTCATATACATGTATCTATTCTTTTTCAGCTTCTCTCATTTAGGCTATTATAGAATATTGAATAGGGTCCATTGCTAAACAGTGTGTCTTGGTTAGTTACCTATTTTAGAACCTTATAACTTTTTGGTGAAGGTGAAAAGTCATGGTATAAATTGTGGCAGACAATTAGCAATGTTACCTAGTGCACAAATAACCCTTCATATATGCTTGTCATTGTAGTTATTTTTGTTAGGGTTCTTAGGAGCTCATTCTGATGTATAGTAGGAAACAGCAGGGTGTCAGCTAAAACCAGTTCATAGTCTCTAAACCAAATGGATGCATCAGGTCTTAAGTCTTCCAGAAACACCTCACTCCTTGGAAATTAAGTGAGGGTCCCTAAGAAAGGCGAGCAGTCAAAAATTCTCTTTCTACTGCTTATATCAGAAAAAAATTGGTTTCTGTTACTCTGAGTTTTTGAGGGTGAGTTAGAAGAATCTCACCACTTGTACATTGCAATGAGGTTAATGAAAAAGAGTAACTAAAGGGAAAGAAAAAGTCCATTGGGTCTTAATTAGTATCTGACTATATGCCAGGCACTCTACAAGATATGTTATATAACTTATTTAATTTCACCCTTACAAGAGCCCTATGCAGTGACCACTAGTATTTTTCCTATTTTACAGATGAGCAAACCAAGGTTCAAGTTTCTTAATTAAGCAAATTACAGAGATCATAGGAAAGGGATCAAGAATCTCATCCATGGCTCTCAGACCCTAAAGTCAGCTGAAGTGACAAGCTTAAACCGGAAGTCACCTCCTGTTACTCAGAGACATAGACTGGGCCTCCCAACTCCCGTGATAAAAACCCAGCCTCTCCTCTTCTCCTTTCTCCCTCCTGCCCACCTGCCCCGCCACAGCTCAACCAACCTCGTCGACTCTGTGTTTCAAGATGTTGTGAGGGCCCTGTGATCACAGAGCCCATTCCCACACCGTAAATTATTTCCTACAGTTTTGACACCATTTATTTCCATAGCGTTATACACTCCAGCCTTCTGACTACTTAAGATCAAAAGGTATGCTCCAGGCTAACATCTCACTCCAGCTCTCAGACTCGATACACCAAATTAGACCCAACAGCAGAGGCTCCAGCCTGCCAGGGTCTGTAATGTCACATTACTCCGATAGTTTAGCCTATCTTTATCAATGGCAAAGGAGAAATGGACTGATCCACAGGGGTAGGGGTTCCATGGAGGGGGCTAAAAGATGTGACAGTTGAAGGGGAGTGTTGGGATGTTCAGAATCAGCCTGGGTGGTAGGAATTCAACTGACTGTGGAAACTGAGGCCAAAGGCAAAGGTTTGTAGCAGGCAAGAGAAGGAGAAGCTCCATATGGGGAACTGTGAGCTGCCCCTGAGAGAATCATAGAAAGACTAGTGAACAAGAGGGAAGAGGGATTGTGGCTGGAATCAGCCCGGGCTCAGAGGTTCTGGAAACCTGTGGACCACATACTCATTAGCAGATGGATCTCTTTGGAGGAGCGTGCTCTGATGCAGCAAGCGGAAAGGGCATTTATTTTTACATCACTATATTTTTGAGAGCCCGGTGGCTCAGATAGTAAAGAATCCACCTGCAGTGCAGAAGACCCTAGTTCGATCCCTGGATCAGAGATCCCCTGGAGGAGGGCATGGCAACCCACTCCAGTTTTCTTGCCTGGGGAATCCCATGGTCAGAGGAGCCTGGAGGGCTGCAGTCCATGGGGTGGCAAAAAGTCGGACACGACTGAAGTGACTTAGCACGCACACATGTAAAATGAATAAGGCAAATCTCCTGCTCTCATAGAGCCCCAAACCTAATAAAATACACAGATGGATGAACAGATGCTTTTTATTCTAGTTCTAAAATAGAGGAGGATTCAAGGGAGGGGACGAACACCTAGAGGGAGTGATCAAGTCATCCTCCTCTCCCACCCCACCCCTGTGCCCTAGCATTAAGGTCAGTAAGAGGCATTAGGGGTCGTAGCCCTGGATTCCATGGTGCATGGTGTATTTTAATCATCTGGACCAAGTTTGGCAAACATCAGAGAGACTGCTTTGGGTTTACTGTGCATATAGGTGAGGGATGGACAGGAGAATTGGGAAATCCCCCAGACACGTGGGTTGGCACCTGACTGTAGGGGCAGCAGGAAAGAAGACCCTTGATGACGGTGGTGGTGGTGGTGGTGGTGGCCGTGAGAGCAGCCAGCATTTATTGGATGTCCACTGCCTGCCAGGCACAGTGCCGAGAATTTTCATGGATCACCTCATTTCTTCTTTCCAACAGACTTGGGTGGATAAGTATTCACATAAATAACCTTCATTTAATGGGTGAGAAAACCAAGGCTTAGAAGAGTTGATGGGATCCATCCACGGCCTCACGGCTGGCAGGCAGAGCTAGTGTTTGATTCTAGGCAATTTGCCTTTGGCACCAGCAGCCCAGCCAAGATGGGGGAAGCAGGCTTGAACACCCCCTTGGGTTGCAGTCTGATTGCTCAGCACAAACCTCTCATGACAAATGATACTAGTGCACACTGGAGAAACTTCATGACTGAGCCTGCTTCTCGGCACTAATGTAGCTTGACTCAAGGCTGATATTCCACTTATCTCCCCAGAATGACAATTAGGAGGAGAAAAAAAAGAAAGAGTTATTGCTATTCTGGCTTCCTCTATTGAGCTATGAATAAATGATGATAGCTGTGAAATAGCATGGTGTTTAGATCATTTCTGGTAAATTAAAAAAATAAATAAAAATTGAATAAAGTGGTAATCCATGTAGCCAGTTAAACAAGAGGAGCAGAACAAAATTGGTAAACTCTTTCAGTGTCTTCCTGGCCTTGTCATTCTAATGTAATTAGTTTGCAAAAATATTAATTAACACTCAAAACAGCTGACAAGTTTTACATGCTGGCTTGAAATGTGTTAATTACGCCTTATACTTTGCCCCTGTACCATCCCGAGCGGCGCCATAGACAGGGATTCTGGTCCTCCACACCCTCCTCCCTTACATACTGGGGGCAACATGGATACTGAGAGCTTTTTGCATTGCTCAAGAGTTCCGTGAACCTTTGGTGGGAAGGAGAGAGAATGGTGTGTAGGAATAGCACCTTGGTGGTTCAGCTAACGTCTACAGACATGGTGTCTCAAGAGGCTACCTCACTTCCAATGCGTAAATGCTGTCCTGGGTCAGCAGGGTTTTCAGATGGAATGCAGACACTGGAGTGAGTGAACTCTTAGCATCTCTCCTTGGACTACATTCAGTCTTTGGACTAGAGTCTCTCCAGATTTGCCAGTGGACTATCTACTCATACCCTTGTAGATGGTGCTGAATTCTAAGTGTGTCTCGTGTTAGACCTAGCCATTGTCATCATTAAAGGTGTAGGTGTTGTCTATTTCTTTGTGGTTTTCTTAGTTAATATATTAGTCAGGAGAGGTTAGGCGGTGCTGAAGTAACAGGTTAACCAGGGAATCTCAATGGCTCACCCATTGAGGCTTATTTCTTGCTCAGGGGACCAGTCCAGTGAGCACAGAGTGACTCTCCTGGGAAGCTCTCTCCTAGTGATCAGGAGATACAGGCTGCTCTATCCCGTGGCTCCACCATGTCAGCACACACCTCCGCCATCCCTATGGCAGGGGAGAGGAAAGAGAATGAGGGAGTCTCGCATGTCTTTTCACTGTCTCAGCACAGAAGTGGCACCCATCACTTGCACCCCCAATCCACCAGCTAAAATGTGTCCCACTGCGCCCACGGGCAAGGGGTTTGGAAATGAGAGGTTCACATAGATGTTCCATGAGGAGCACATACGTGCCACTGTGTGATAATGATGATAATAGTCATCTCTGTTGCCATCCCAACCACCATGCGCCACCAAACCCGACACTGTGGTTACGTGGCAGGCAGTCTGTTTTACGCTTTGCATGGGTTTTTCTTATTCCAGTGCCATTCTTTCTGTCATAAGAAGAGGAAACGGAGGGTCAAAGGGATGAGACTATCGTTAGCAAGGGATCCAGCCAGGGCTCCATTCGTAATGTGACAGCAGTGCCTCCAGTGGTCTCTGCTTCCCACAGCCCTTGGCAGCTTTCCTTCTGTAGCATCCTAGGAGGAGGACCTGGGAGCAGCATGCAGGACCCCAGGAGGAATCTAGAGAAGGGTCTGTTAGGTTGCCAAAGCATGATTTGGTCGATGCCCCAAGTTTATGCAGAACCTACTCCTTTCAGCCAGTAGATTCACATTCGGCACCATATTTGATTCTTGTAATAATGCTATGGAGGATTTGGGGGAAATGTGTTGAGCTCCTCATTATAGATGTGGTAGCAGAGGGCTTGGGAGGACACCTGCCAGAAGACACCTGGGTGATCACCAGCAGGGGTCTGCAGTCCTGACCTACCTCTTCAGTTGTGTAGAACTGAGGGACCTCGAGACCCAGACCAAGGAACTTGACCATCCAACACAAACCAATTTGTGTTTCATGAGTCCCTTTGACATCTGAGGAGAATGGTGGGTCTTTTTGGAGAATGTGTGCCTGTGTGCTAACTTGCCCCAGTCATGTCTGATTCTTTGCAACCCCGTGGACTGTAGCCTGCCAGGCTCCCTCTGTCCATGGGATTCTCCAGGCAAGAATACTAGAGGGAATTGCCATGCCCTCCTCCAGGGGATCTTGCCAATCCAGGGATCAAACAGTCATCTCTTACATCTCTTGCTTTGGCAGGCAAGTTTTTTTTTTATCACTAGCACCACCTGAGAATAAAGTTTTAAAATATATAATATGAAATACTTAGGATCACTAAGGAAAATTCATGTATTGAAATGCATTTAATAAAATAATAAATGTGATCCAGTAAAATTGTTTTCTTTTTAATACATTAAATAACAAATTTAATAATTTTTGTAACTTGGAAAGAGCAACAAGCTTATGACATTTTGAGATATCTATGACAATTATAACGTTAATTATAACGTTAATTTTTCAGTGGACTCTGAAGGTGACAAACTCACAGGTACTGGTAATTCTACTGTGAATTGCTACTTATATTTATAATTAAAAGGAATTTGTTGTTATTTAGTGGCTAAGGAGTGCCTGACTTCTTGCGACCCCATGGACTGCAGCCTGCCAGGCTCCCCTATCTTCTGCTGTCCCCCAAACCTTGCTCAAGTTCATGTCCATTGAGTCAGAGGTGCTATCTAACCATCTCATCCTAATGCCGCCCTCTTCTCCTTTTGCCTTCAGTCTTTCCCAGCATCAGGGCCTTTTCCAATGAGTCGGCTCTTCTCATCAGCTGGCTAAAGTTTTGGAGCATCAGCATCAGTCCTTCCAAAGAATATTCAGGGTTGATTTCCTGTAAAATTGACTGGGTTGATATCCTTGCAGTCCAAGGGACTCTCAAGAGTCTTCTCTAGCCACACAATTCAAAAGCATCAATTCTTCAGCATTCAGCCTTCTTTATGGCTCAACTTTCACACCTGTACATGACTACTGGAAAACAATGGCTTCGACTATAAGAACTTTTGTGGGCACAGTGATTCTAAAGGGAATGAACCCAACCGATGAGTCACTAAGTCATGTCCAACTCTGCAACCCCATGGAGACTGCCAGGCTCCTCTGTCCACGGGATTTTCCAGGCAAGAATATTAGAGTGAGTAGCCACTCCCCCTTCTAAGGGATCTTCCTGACGTGGGGGTTGAGTCTGGGTCTCCTACATTGCAGACAGATTCTTTACCATCTGAGCACCAGTGAAGCCTCACTAAAGAGAATGCTAGATTACAATTAGAGGTTACTGGAAACAAAATTTTATTTTTTTCTTATCCAAGTCTGTGGACCCACTGAGTCCTCTGTAGGGACACTTTCTGGGTCCTAAATTTCCACATTAGGAACTGTCTCCATCCTTGGCTCTGGATTGCCTTCTGATTCTAGTTGGTCAAAGTCCAGAACTGGATGGTGTCCAGCTCATAGTATGGAAAAGGTGAAGTTTGGTGTTGGTGCATTCCTTCAATTGTCTCTACTTCCTTTGTTACATCATCTGTGCCCAGAGTCTGGTCTTGGCCCTCTGAGCCTCCTTTCCTGCCAGAGCACATGTGGCACTGAATAGGACCAGAGGTTATTCATTATTGAAGGCTTACATGTTTTCAATCCTAGGTACCATGATAACGCTTTGTACCTATTATTTCACTGACTTCTGATAGAGACTATTGTTGCAGGTGTTTTACAAAAATGGTGAAAAATGGGCTTCACTGGTGGCTCAGATGGTAAAGAATCTGCCTGCAGTGCAGCAGATGCGGGTTTGATCCCCTGGAGAAGGAAATGGCAACCTACTCCAGTATTCTTGCTTGGGAAATCTCATGGACAGAGGAGCCTGGTGGGCTACAGTCCATGGGGTCACAAAAGAGTTGGATGCAACTGAGCAACTGAACCACAACATTTCTGAATAGTACTATGCAGACACTCTTCTAAGCAGAGTAATTATTATGACAGCAATAGGAGCAGCAGCAATAGTATTAGTAGCAGGTGAGACTTACAGAGTACTCACTAGGTGGCAGGTTTATTATATTCTAGGCATTTTCTATCTTTTAAAAAAATTACTTCCACCACATTACTATCCAGGGAGTATTGTTATCCCTATTTTAGAGGATGGGAAATAGATGGAGAGGTTTAAAAACTTGCCCATGAGTTGCATGACTGTGAAGCAGAGCCTTAAACTTTGATTTCACAGTCCTTAAGGTCAGCTACTAAGTTCTGGGGTCTTGTTTCTACTTCATTAAGTAGTCCTCAAAACAAGTCCAATAGTGGATTCTATGTTGGCCCCCATTTTATAAATCACGCAATTGAGGAACAGAGGAGTTGCAAAGTTGCCTCAGGATCAGCTTCATTCAGCTGGGAGATGGAACCAGGAAGAGCACAGGTGACCGTTCAGGCAACTTGTTAAGGGGCAAAGTCATATGTCACTTCTGCCACCTCCCATTGGCCAGAACTCAGTCACATGGTCCCACTGAACTGCAGGGAGGCTGGGAAATGTGGTCTAACTGTGAACTCCGAAGGGGAAAGGGATGGTAGCTGTCTCTAACACAGAGTACTAAGCAGAGCTCAGGGTTGCTTATCTCAGAGGAGAGTCTGTCCACTGCAGAGGCACCCTAGACCCAGGATTGATCCACAGCCCTGTGTGATGCCTGGGCTCAAGCTGCAGGTGACTTCTCAGCCACCCAGTGCCAGCACACCCTAGGGCGACTTGTAGACTAAATTTGATACAAATACATTGCTGCAAATTAGAGAACATGAAAAATTTCATGCTGTGGGGATCTGGACTCTGGATCTATTTTTAAAAGCTATGAAGAGTCTGCAAATGAAGTATTGTCAAACAGAAAACAGATTAAAATGTGTAATCATTTATTACTATACATTCAAATGAATATTTAAAATGTCTTATTTTTGAAAATGAAAATGGTTGTTGGCTTTGCTGGCTCCTTTAGCTTGGTGTGTATTTTTAATTTGAGTGAGCCAGCCTCTGCCCTTGGGATCTGCTGCTCAAAGCCTCCGTGGGTGGCCAATTTACAGTCACAGGATTAGGCCTGCAGGGTGAATGGGAGAGGTGGACACTCTAGTTCTGAGCCATTTAATACTATGAGCTCTACTCCCCCCATTCTCAGATATCAAGGGTTATAAATCACAGCCTCACTTTCATGGCGCCTTTTTTTGGAGAGAGGGGAGGGGATGGAGACCAGAAGCAACACAATATTGATTTAAAAACACATTCTAATTCCAGGTGTTTACAAAATTAGGCACACATTTCAACCAGTGGGGCGGGGGGGTGTTCCCCACACCCCCAAACAGAAAGCAAATCAGGAAAACAGTAGCAGAGGTACAGCTCCGTCCCTCATGACTCTCTTCTGCAAATTCTCCGAGAAGGAAACCAGGCTACTTGATAATGACCCATCCTGGTGTTCCATCTCACTGTGCAGGTAAACAGACTTATTATACCCTCATAGCAATGTAGTCCCAGATGTGGGTGACAGGCACCCATGGGTCCCCACAGACAGAATCGTTCTGAGAGAGGAATGCGACCACGCGTGCCTCTCTTCTGGAATCGGAAGTCTGTTTGTTTGAAGCTAAGAGTATTCCAGGCAGCTCCGTCTGATAAGCATGGGATTTTCAGCCATCCGCCCTTTGTTTCTTTCGTGTTCTGACTAGAACACCAGCCACATAAGGCAACTGGATGAGAAAATCACTTTGATTAGTGACTTTCCTGTGGATATATTTCTTTTCTTTCATATTTCATGTACTGAATATTTTATGAAAATGTTTTCCTTTCCGAGTGAGCTAATGCTGCGGTTTAAATAATATGACTGGAAGGTACAAACTCTATTTCTCAAAACAGACTCGTACTAAGGGGAAGAAAAAAGCACAAACATGTAAAAGCCAGTGGGGTAAACACTTGAGATCAGGCTCACCTGGATGTGATTTCCAGTTCTCTTGGGATTGCTGTGTGACCTCTCAGCACCTCCGCTTCTGTGAGATGGGGACAGTCATTGTTACAATCTGACACCATCATCATGTGCGCTCCATTGCTCTTGTCCTGTCCGACTCTTTGCAACCCCGTGGATTATAGCCCACCAGGCTCCTCTGTCCATTGGATTTTCCTAGGCAAGAATATTGATGTGGGTTGCCATTTACTTCTCCAGGGAATTTTCCTGGCCCAGAGATCAAACCCACATCTCTTGCATTGGCAGGCACATTTTTTTCTTTTTTTACCATCTGAGCTATCAGGGAAAGCCATGAGGGTAAGGATTACATGAGATAAGGCAGTTATAGTGTGGAGGTACAGAGCCTGGTACAGAGCACGTTGTCAGTAAATGGTCCTCAGTGTTACATTTGAGCAACATCCAGACAACTCCAGAGAGTCCTCATCGATTACTTTCACCTTCACCTCCTTTTCCTCTGAACACTGTCCAGGGGTAGATCTGAAAGATTTCACTGTAACTCTGGGAGTGGACAAGATGGATGATTGAAAGATGAGAGAGTCTATTTTTTAATCTGCCTTCCCAGATTCATTAGAGCTCCTAGGGCTTTGCTTAGTGCCTGTGGTAGAGACAGCTCTGAATTTGCCAAAACCAATGCCTTTTCCCCTTTGGTCTCATATACCTGTGTACTAAGTTGCTTCAGTCATGTCCGACTCTTTGCAACCCATGGACTGTAGCCATGGACAGGCTCCTCTGTCCATGGGATTCTCCAGGCAAGAATGTTGGAGTGCGTTGCCACACCCTCCTCCAGGGGATTTTCCTGACCCAGGGATCGAACCTGCATCTCTTACATCTTCTGTATTGAGAGGTAGGTTCTTTACCACTAGCGCCATTTCCCAGCATCACTTGTGGTTTAATGGGACCATGTAACTGAGTTCCAGCCAATGGAAAGCGGGCAGAGTGATGTAGGGCTTCCCAGGTGGCTCAGTGGTTAAAAAAAAAAATCTGGCTGCCAATGCAGGAGGTTCAGGAGATGTGGGTTTGATTTCTGGATCAGGAATATCCTCTGGAGGAGGAAATGGCATCCCCACTATTGCCTGGAAAAATCCCATGGACAGAGGAGCCTGGTGGGCTACAGTCCATAGGGTTACAAAGAGTCAGATGCAGCTGAGCACAGGCAGCATCAGAGAGATGCATGACTTTTCCAAGTGTAGCCCATGGAAGTCCCCTGGATTAGTCACTGCAGTCTCTCTCCTTCCGCCTTTGAGCTGGATGAAGCCGACTCTGAGGCAGGTTTCTTAACTCCTCTGGCACTCAGTTGCCCGGTCTGTAGAGGTCTAGTGGTCACAGGAACAAACAGTTGTCATGAAAGCCCTTGATGCATGGTGGGTGAGATCCAGAGGTGATTACAAGAAACTCTGTGAGGGGACCTCAGTACCTCGTAGGCAAAGTGTGGCATCCACTTGGGGAGAAATTCTTTCCCCCATTTCATCAGGCTCTGGTGCTTTCAGAGTCCCACTGCTGCTGCTGCTGTTTAGTCACCAAGTTGAGTCCAGTTCTTTTCAACCCCATGGAGCCCTTCCACGTTCCTCTGTTCCGTGGAATTTCCCAGGCAAGAATATAGTGGAGTGGGTTGTCATTTCCTTCTCCAGAGAATCTTTCCAACCCAGGGATCAAACGCTCATCTCCTGCATTGGCAGATGGTTTCTTTGCCTCTGAGCCACTAGGGAAGCCCAGAGTCCCATTAGAATCTCCTAGCAAAAGCTGGAGCTTCTGCTGGGGGAGCTGATTTCTCACCTGGGCCCAGCAGCGGGGGACACATGAGCTATTGCCTTGCGAACCTGCATGTGAATGACGTCGGATCTTGTCAAGTCTGGGCACTGAGGCCAGATGTTCTCTGCATCCCTTGTGGATGAGCACTTTACAGATGGAGAGCCCCGGGACCTCTTAGCCTCGCCCGTTTTCTTCTGAAGTAGCAGTGGCGGTCACGGTTTGCCAGGCTGATGGCGTCTCCAGCCGGTTCTTCTCTGCCCTGCTGGTGATCTGTCTCCATACAGCGATTTCGTACATCGTTAAGGGAGATGTCATATGCACACGCATGAGGCTGTGTCCTTACCCAGAATGTCACATTAGACTCCTGGAGGCTCTGGAGGAAAAAATTTCAAATCCAACCATATTACCCACTCCCTTAAATCATCCAGTCTTCCATCTGATGCCCCAAAAGAAAGCTGTTAGTAAAACAGCAACTTGCAGAGATTAAGAAAAGTCTCACACAGAATGTTATCTAAAAATGTGAACTTTTTTGACCTATAGGGACTGGGGTCAGGACAGATAGAGCTGTCTGGCTTTTTCAGAGGGCTTCCCAGGTGGTTCAGTGGTTAAGAATCTGCCTGCTAATGCACGGGACATGGGTTTGATTCCTGGGCCAGGAAGATCCTCTGGAGAAGGAAATGGCAACCTACTCCAGTGTTTTTGCCTGGGTAGTTCAATGTACAGAGGAGCAGACCCTCCTTTCTCTCTCTAAGTGACCAGCAGAGAGACTGGGATGTGGTCAGCATCCCACAGAGATCCTAACTTGATCTGAGCTCTCTACTCTGTGGTCCCTTTTAGAAATTTTCCCTATGCTAATGTTTCTTGAGGAAATTTGCTTTGAAACCAAAATAAAGAAATGAATTATACTCATTCATGGAGTCTGGAGGCAGGAGATGCCTTTCTTACTTATGCTCTCATTGACAGACATCTGCTGGGTGCCAGGTGGTCTGATGGGTTCTTGGACTTCTACTCTGAACCCTGGGACTAGCTCTCAAGTCACGTGCTGGAGGTGGGGGCTTGAATCATCATTGAGGAAAGTGCTCAGCTGCAGGTGTGCATGGTACCTGCTGGGAGACCCCCAGCTGAGAGGGTGACCCTAGGATTCTGCTCCAGCAATTCAGAGGTGTGGGTTTTTTTTTCCCCACAAGAAGCCATTCTCTGACACCAGCAGGTTGTCCTACAGTTTATCTCAATTCTGATGTTAGCTACCTGCAGATAGCGTCCAGTCCTACAGGCTAAGGGTTCAGTCATACAAGACAGCCCCACACGTCCCCCAATGCCCCAGATCAGATGCCAGTCCAAGAAGATCCCATGATTTTGCCTGACTGGCTATAGGTCAGGGGTTCCAATGACCACACCCCATCTCTTGGGTACAGTTAATTCTTTAGAGTGGATCACAGGGTGCAGAACTATTTTACTTACTGGGTTACCAGTTTACTTTTTATTGGAGTATAATTGCTTTACAATGCTGTGTTAATTTCTGCTCTACAGTAGAGAGCCAGCTATGTGTATACATATATCCCCTCCCTCTTGGACCTCCCTCCAACCCCGTCATCCCACCCCTCTGGGTCATCACAGAGCACCGAGCTGAGCTCCCTGTGTTATCCAGCAGCTTCCAACTATTTCACACATGGCAGTGTATATACACAGGCTTCCCTGATGGCTCAGAAGGTAAAGAATCCACCTGCAAAGCCGGAGATCTGGGTTCGATCCCTGGGTCAGGAAGATCCCCTGGAGGAGGGCATGGCTACCCCCTCCAGTATTCTTGCCTGGAGAATCCCATGGACAGAGGAGTCTGGCGGGCTACAGTTCACAGGGTTGCCAAGAGTCGGACACCACTGAGTGGCTAAGCACAGCACAGTGTATATATGTCAATCCTAACCTCCCAGTCCGTCCCCTTCCTTTTGTGCCCACATGTCTGTTCTCTATGTGTGCGTCTCTATTCCTGCCCTGCAGATAGGTTCATCTGTTAGGTTTCTAGTATGTTATAAAGGACATAACTCAACAGCCTGATGGAAGAGCCACACGGGGCAAGTCACCTGGGAAGGAGACGCAGTGACTCTGAGCCCTCTCGCCACTCCCCCAGGTCCCCGTGTGCTCCCCAGCCCTCAGGCTCTCCAAACCCAGTCCTCTGAGGCTTTCCGGAGCCTTCCTTAAGTCAGTGTGTCATTGGCTATTGATGGACGATTGAACTGAATCTCAGGTGGCCCCTCTGTCCCCCCCTTCTCCCAGGAGGCCTGGGTTAGGACTGAAAGTTCCAAGCCTCTAATCACTCTAATCACCTGGTTGGCTCCCCTGGAAATCAGCCTTCATCCTTAGGTGACCTGGGGGCTTTCAAAAGCCACTAATTAATATAACAAAAGTCACCTTGATTGCTCTCAACACTTAGGAAATTCCGAGCGGTTTAGCAGTTTAGAACCAGGAATGCAGATGAAGGTGAAATACACATTTGTCCTGAGTCACAGCATCACAGTCCTGCCCAGCACCCCCCACTGGGTGCGGCCAGGAGTGGGGGCTCAGCTCCCAGAGTTCCAGACCCCAGGCCTGGGTCCACCCCCCTTCTCTCCTACTTACCAGCTGTGTTACCTCGAGGAGGTGATTCTTTGTGCATCTCTCTTTCCTCATCTGTAAGATTGGGAGTGTTTGTCGCTCAGTCGTTTCTGACGCTTTGCGTCCCCATGGACTGTTGTAGCCCACCAGGCTCCTCTGTCCATGGACAAGTGGCCAGTGACATGAGCTCGAATAAAATGATGGCTAGGACTTCTGGTGTTCTAAACAACAGATTGGGCACACACACACACACACAGACAACGAGCTGAGAGCAGCAAAGATGCTGGGGAGCATAAGCTAACGGGGCCCTGTCCCCAACCCCCCGACAGGGGTTAGAGAAGCCTCTCAGAGGGTGTTTAAACTGAATCCCAGCAGATCAGCAAGTGTGGCTGGACACAGAAGCAGCAGCCTGTGTGAAAGCACTAACGAGCATTCTAAAACCTGAACGCGTTTCTGCACAGGCAGGAATGCAGAGCCAGGACCCAGACGGAGGCCAGGGAGCCTGGGCCTGGCCCCCAGGGCAGTTATCAGGATGCTGGGTGCCGCCGCCGCTGCTTTCCCTGCTCACTCTCTCAGCAGTGACAGGGCAGCCCAGGACGGGAGACAAGGGGCCTGTGGATGGAAGATTCCAGGCGCCCTGGCTTACCCTGAAAAGACTGTGAGCTGTAGATCGCGAGGGAACACTGTCATTCGCTCATGGGGGTGGAGGGAGGAAGCACAGTATTGGGGACGAGATTGACTGAAAGAGCTGATTCACTGGGAGAGACCCTGATGCTGGGAGGGATTGGGGGCAGGAGGAGAAGGGGACGGAGGAGGATGTGATGGTTGGGTGGCATCACCGACTCGATGGACACGAGCTTGAGCAAGCTCCGGGAGACAGTCGGGGAGCTTGGCGTGCTGCAGCCTGCGGGCCACAAAGACTCAGACACGACCCAGTGACTCTACAACAACCACCACCCAGCCCTGTGTCCCTGAGCAAGTTCCTTTACCTCTGTAAGCCTCTCTTCCTCGCCCACAAGGGGAATAGTAAGAATACAAGGCACGTTGGTCTCTCAGTGCTTATCTTTATCAGACCCTGGGTGAGCTCCTGCATCCTCACCCCACACAGCGCTCGTCTTCCAGCACAGTAAACTCAGGCGGTGAGCATTGGCGCTCACCCTGAGGCCCTGGCACTGTCGTGGAGGTTCTGATGTTCACCCACATCCGTCTGACTCAGAAGCCTGAGCTGTTAATCCTGTACCATACTGCCATTTAGGTTTATTAAGAGGATTAAGTGGAATAATCCATCTCCCCAGCATTTTGTCTGGCACAGATTCAGAAAATATAATATGATCAGACAGATGTGGCTCTAATCCCAGGCTTATCGCTTACCGGCTGTGTGACTCCTTTCATCCTTTCATCTCTCCGGGCCTGTTTCCCCATCTGTGAAATGGGAATGAACTGAGTTCATCTTGTCTGTTAGGAGCTTTCAAGGGGAGAATGTCTGCAAACCCCTCAGCATGATGCCAGGGACTGAGTTAGCACCCAGCACATCTCAACGCTCAGTGTTGTTAGGTATAGAGTAGCATGTGGTACTCAGTCCTGCCCAACTCTGTGCGACCCCACGGACTGTAGCCCACCAGGCTCCTCTGTCCATGGGATTCTCCAGGCAAGAATACTGGAGTGGGTTGCCATGCCCTCCTCTAGGGGATCTTCCCGAACCAGGGATCGAACCTGAGCCACTTGTGTCTTCTGCTTTGGCAGGCGGGTTCTTTACCACTAGCACCACCTGGGAAGCCCAGGTATACAGTAGGTGCTATGCTAATGTCAGCCAGCCCACCTGCTGTCTCAAGCTTCCATCTTGGCACAGGGGCTTCAGACAGTGCAAATCCGGGAGTATAAGAGACCATGGTGTCTCTGAAAGAGGTGGTAACAGAGGTCAGTGGTGCGAGGTGGAGCCATTGGCCCTGATTCCTTCCAGCTGATGGTGACCTGCGCGCAGGAAGGGGGATGCCCTTTGTTCTCAGTTCTTCATGTTCTCTCCCCAAAACTAGAGCCTTCCATGCCAAGCCATCTTTCCTGAGCAACACTTTAATTTACATCTTTTAATAACTTTGGTTGCCATGGAAGCGTTGGAATTCAGTTTTAAAATAGACAAACTAATTGTTTCAGTCAGTTTGGGTATTTGCTGTCAAGGAAACAGCCTGCTTTCCCCCCACCACCAAGAGCCCACCTAATTGGATATGTAAGGTGGCAAATGTGGGGTATTGACCACCCCACAGCCAGGCAAAGGAGGCACCGTCACACACCCAAGGAATCTCAACAAGTCCTGCTCATGAGCTTAAGAAAGGGACAGTCTGGACTAGTGCTGGGGGCTGGGGAAGGTAATGTAATGGGGTGAGGCTTCCAAGGGCCACAAATACAGCTCCTGAGGCAGCACCAGAATGGAGCTCAGGGCTCAGGACATTCCAGCAGCCAGATGCGGTTCCTGACCTTGGATGGAGGCCAGAGGCCCTCCACCCTGATCTGAGGGATTCTGAAAACGATAGCAATAATAGCAGCAACCAAGCAGAGGCGCCCAGGGCCAGAGCCTACTTCCCCAACGAGACACCAAATGTTCATCTAACAACAGGTGTTCGCTTACCTCCTCCTGGGAGTCCTGCTGATGCAGAGGGCAGATGGCACTGTTCATTTATTCAGTCATCCAACAAGTATTTCTTGTGTTCCTGTCCGATCCATCAATGAATACCGTTAGCTCTCTGTCCCTGTGAAGCTTATCTTCTAGCAGGGAAAACAGACGATAAACGAGAAGAATAAGGGGGTTGAATAGGGCTTTGAGGGCTTCCCAGGGGTCCCTCAAAGTGGTGAAGAACTGGCCTGCCAATGCAGGAGATGTGGGTTTGATCCCTGGGTTGGGAAGATCCCCCAGAGGAGGGTACAGCAACCCTCTCCAGTATTCTTGCCTGGGACATCCCATGGGGAAACGAGCCTGGGTGCCTACAGTGCGTGGGGTTGCAAAGAGTCACACACAACTTGGTAACTAAACCACCATCACTCCAATAGTTGGGGCTTCCTTGGTGGCTCAGTGGTAAAGAGTCCGCCTGCAATGTGGGAGACCTGGGTTCAGTTCTTAGATCAAGAAGATCCCCTGGTGGAGGGCATGACAAACCACTCCAGTATCTTACCTGGAGAATCCCATGGACAGAGGAGCCTGGCGGGCTACAGTCCACAGTGTCACAAAGAGTCAGACACAAATGAAGCTGTTTAGCACACACATACACATGGGGTGTTGAAAGCTAATACATGGAAAGTTAAAAGGAAAGAGTGGAACAGAGAAAAGGAGATTGGGAGTGCAGAATTAGTGGTGGGTCAGTAAGACTTCCATAAGAAAGTGGGTTCTGAGCCAGCCTCTATCAGTTCTCACCTATAAGAGGTGAGGCCATGAGCCCACAGAACCTTGGTGATTAAATGTGTTGTTTTGTTGCTCAGTCATGTCCAGCGCTTTGCCACCCCATGGGCTGCAACACGCCAGGATTCCCTGTCCTTCATCGTCTCCGGGAGCTTGCTCAAACTCATGTCCATTGAGTCAGTGATGCCATCCAACCATCTCAACCTCTGTCGCCCCCTTTTCCTCCTGCCTTCAATCTTTCCAAGCATCAGGGTCTTTTCTAATGAGTCAACTCTTTGCATCAGATGACCAAGTATTGGAACTTCAGCCTCAGCATTAGTCCTTCCAATGAACAGTCAGAATTGATCTCCTTTAGATGGACTGGTTGGATCTCCTTGCAGTCCAAGGGACTCTCAAGATACTTCTCCAACACCATAGTTCCAAAGCATCAGTTCTTTGATAAGGGTGATTAGGAGTGATGAAAAGTTCTGCTTCTGTGATGGGGCCCATCTGAGTTGGAATTCCATTTTCTATCACTTAGTTCTGGAACGATCTTTTCTTCCCATGGCTGTACCTCTTCATGCCTCAGTTTCCTTATCTTTATGAAGGGCTATAATGGTGATTTACATAGTTGAGTGAGTTAGTGTTTGTAAAGTGCCTGACGCAGAGTGAGAGCTCTGATGATGGTGTTGGGGACCCTGACGGTGGTGGTGAAAGTGACGATGATGGTGTGTTCAGTGACTTGGTTGTTACTGTTTACTTGCTAAGTCATGTCCTACTCTTTTAAGACCCCAGTGGACTATAGCCCACCAGGCTTCTCTGTCCATGGAATTTCCCAGGCAAAAATACTGGAGTGGTTGCCATTTCCTTTTCCAGGGGCTCTTCCTGGACCAAGGAGCAAACCCACGTTTCCTGCATCGGCAGGTGGATTCTTTACCACTGAGCCACCTGGGAAGCCCTGTCCAGCGACTAGTTGGTTGCAAAGTGGAGAATCAAAGGAGAGGCAAGGAGTCAGTCAAGACTCAACCGGCCCCCAGTAGGAAGCATTTGTAGTCATCCAGATGGGAGTCCGTGGTGGCCTGGACTGTGTGCATGGCCATGCTGGTGGGGTGGAGGGATATCCTCTGGGGATATTTAAGGAAAAAGGCCACCAGGTCAGAATACAACCTCAGTGGCCCAGTTTTCCAGGTATTCCCTCTAAGAACACACAGATTTACTTTCAGCCTTTTATTACATTTATTTAAAATTTCTAAGTAGACTGATTCAGTCAAGCCTAAGAAATAAAACATGTGAAAACAATTCAGAAACATTGCAGGAATTTCCATCTAAAATAGAGCTTGTATTTATCAGGGCACTGAATTTGTCTCTGAGTTTCCTGGAAGCTAAGGCAAAATGGGAAACATATTGGGTTTTAGAACCTATATTTCATGGTGAGAAGAAACACAGTGTCCCTTTGCAGGAGAAAACTTTGCACAGACACTGAACTCTGGGAGGGAGTCAGTCACTTGCGTCTTATTTAAGGGGTATTTCACAACAGAAGACTGTGTTCAACAAAAGGATTGTCCACATTGACATTCCCTGCCCTCCTCTGTTATAAATGCTGAGGTCACGGTGTTAAGTCTTAACTTGGTTGAGGCAGTTTCATGGAGGGAGATAACATGATATGGGGCAGGTGCCTGTCCTTCTAACTTAATACAAGACTAGAGCTTCGAGAAGCCTCAGAAATGGATGACTCACAGGCCCATTAGATTATCTGCCTCAAATATTAGATTTCTCAGATGAGCTTCTGGGAGTAGGAGCTGGATTTCGGTCAACTCGTGGCTGGACTCCCTTGTGACTGCCAACCCCCGTGTCCTTGACTGAAGAAGAAAATGTATGTGCTTGAAATACCGGGGCTGAGGGAATCTGCATTTCTGTTCTGAAATGAGCACTTGGCAGTTTGATAATGATTCTTAATGAGCTGGAGAAAGACCCCGTTTGGCCTATTGTGTAGAAAAAGCTGTTGGAATCGAAAAAAATAAAACCTGGTCTGGACCCGTTTCTGCCACTGACACGTGATGTGACCCAGGGCTGGTTAGTTTACCTTTTGTGGACTCTGTTCCCTCATTTAGAATGTAGGGAAAAGTCGGCATCTTCTAGGACTGTCGAGAGGACTGAATGACGCAATGAATGTCAAGTATGTGAAACAGTGCTTAAAACAGAGGCATTTGATACATGATAGTTACTCTTTTCATTGTAAACAGAAAGTGATTTAACTGTTTTGCTGAACTTTACAGCCAATCTCAGAATATCATCACAGCCTAAGATGCACAGTTCTAAATCCAAAAGCATGCAAGAATGAATGCTTTAATGAAATCTGTATTACCGAGATTTCCTGGGGCAGGGGACATGATGGAGAAGGTGGCGTGACGCTGTGAGACATCTTGTCTTAGGCACCCTGGAAGCAGGAGTCTGCGAGGCAATCTTGTTAGGGGATATATTGAGACAGTGCTTTCTGCTGAAGGGGAGTGAAAACAAGGATGAGGAAGGTAAGAGAGTCAGGAGGATGTAGATTCAGGGGAATCTAGGCTCAGACTGCCCCGCAGGAGGCCCTGGAATGTGAATTACACCTGAAGAGTTGGTCCCATCTTCCGTCTTAGGAGGACAGGTGTAGCCTCCCAGGTGAGGGCATTTTTATTTGGAGAAGGGGGATGTGTGAGTGATGTCAGCCAACACTCCAGCCTCTGGGAGGCTGATGCTCTGGCAGTGGAAGGAGGCACCAGCAGCATCCTCTCCACTTCCTAAAACTCACCTGTCAGTTCCCACTTTCTTCCTCTTCTCATCAGCTGCCCGAATCCTTCTCCTTTCTCACCACAATCCTTTTTCACAACCTCCTTCAATCCTTTCCTTTAAGTCTCTTGTTTCCTCCCCACCACTTAAAGCTACTCAGCCCCCTTTTAACACAGAAGAGTTACTGCTCCACTCTGCTTTCTTCCCTTTGCATGCTAACCTGGCCTCCTTAAAGGCTTGTAGGTACGTACACTTTAATATTTCATATTTCTATCAGTACCATCTCCTGGGAAACATGTAAGTAGGATCAATGTTATTCTCAAAAATCAGCTTTGAATCTGCCAGAACACATGGGGAAAGATACAGCAGCCACCCTGGAGGTTTGCTCCACTTAATTTAGAAGAGAAAACTTTGTGTTAGGAGGACATGCTTCAGCACCTAGGAGAGCGACAAGCCTCAGGGTGGCCCTCTCTGTTACCACAGGTGAACAAACCTTTTCATCTGGACTGCAAATCTCAGGGGATTCAGCAGCTGTCCCTTGGCTCCCTCACCCCTGCCCCCCCATTATTGTGATAGCCATATGTGAGCGCATATCACTAGACAGCCTGTAAATCATGCCTTTTATTGCTGTTTCCTTAACTCCTCTCTCTTTGAGCAGACGGGTTTCACTCTGAAATGTTACAGGTTTGTGCTTTGAGTTCCAAATGTTTTTCATGGTTCCCTAGAAGGCCAGGGATTTAGGAAAGAGCCTCTCTGTGTCCGGAGAAGGCAATGACATCCCACTCCAGTACTCTTGCCTGGAAACTCCCATGGACGGAGGAGCCTGGTAGGCTGCAGTCCATGGGGTCGCTGAGTCAGACACGACTGAGCAACTTCACTTTCACTTTTCACTTTCATGCATTGGAGAAGGAAATGGCAGAGTGAGGTTCTGACTATGCTACCTGAGAGATAGGGACAGGCTGGCCCACAGTGTGTTTCTGAAAGATCTGATGGACCTCTTACTCATACCCAAAACTAATCAACCTTAATGCATTCAGAGTAGAGAACGGTCCTGGGGCCAGAGTTCATTGTCCCATTTGACCTTCACAGAGGAGTGATGATAAAATAGATAATATTGAGAGGTTCTCTTTTGGACACCTGCATGTAAAATCATATCTAATTCTCTCCACTGCATATATGGGTTCTATTCTTAACACCATTTTGCAGATGAATACATCAAGGCATGGAGGGCATGTTACACAGACGTGTCTGAGTGGGCAAGCCTAAAGCTTGGCAAGAATTCCTGTAACAAAGTTATCTAAAAGTTATCACAACTGTACCTTGATTGAGCGTTTCATTGATTAGTATCTAAGCTTTTTTTCCTGCTCTCTGGATTTCAGGGTGGGGGTGGAATCCTACCTCATTTTGTCCCTGTGGTGCACTCACTTGCTAACACAAAGATAGGCACAAAAGACTCTTGAGAGTCCCTTGGACTACAAGGAGATCATTCAGTCTATCCTAAAGGAAATCAGTCCTGAATATTCATTGGAAAGACTGGTGCTGAAGCTGAAACTCCACTACTTTGGCCACCTGATGCAAAGAAATGACTCATTTGAAAAGACCCTGATTCTGGGAAAGATTGAAGGCAGGAGGAGAAGGGGATGACAAAGGATGAGATGGTTGGATGGCATCACTGACTCGATGGACTTGAGTTTGAATAAACTCCAGGAGTTGGTGATGGACAGGGAAGCCTGGTGTGCTGTAGTCCATGAGGTTTCAAAGAGCTGGGCACAACAGAGCAACTGAACTGAGATGCTCAATGTGTTACTCACTAATTCATGGATGGATGAGGAGAGTGGAGGAGAGGGTAGGTATGCTCTCTAGGCAGAGGGAATACAGTATATGAAAACATGGTTAAAATTAAAAAAAAAAAAAAAAGAGTGAGAGAGAGACATACACAGAGAGAAGACTCTCCAGACCACAGCAGTTCTGCGGAGAGATTGATTTCAGGAGATGTGAGCTCAGTGATGGGGATTCTATTTCCTCCTTAGCCTTCTTGCCCTGCTCATCCCAGCACCTCCCACTCTGGCCTCATGCAGCCAGTTCCTCATCCGTATTCTTCCCAGGCCATCCCTCCAGCCCAGTAATCTGTTCTTGTCCTTTCAAGAAGTTAATAGGACAAAAACAAATCACTGCTCTCCAGCAAGTCATGTGGGGTTCTTGGGGACCTGGTGGCTAGCTCAGAGAAGGGCGTGAGAGACATGGGCAGTGCCAGGAATACCAAATCAAGCTCCTCTCTCTGGAAGGCGTCACTATCATGTCCACGCCATCCAGGAAGGCCCAGGAGCCCCCTTAAGGCCTCTGGGGCTCCAACCCCCCAGGGCCAAGTCTACACAGCTCAGATTACCCGGGGAAATTAACAAGAGACAAATCTTTCCCCGGGGGAATGGAAGGTGCAGTGGTTATGTTTGGGAGGCACATGAGGGGCAGAGGAGTTATTACTCCATCAGAATTCAACACGTCAGCCCCAGAGACACCCGCCTCCTCTCCTTTATCCAGCTCATAATCCTGTCTTTACTCTCCTGTGCCTAGTGTCACAAGACACTGAGACGCAGTGATTAAATTTCACATCTCCGCTCCCCTCAGCCACATCCATCTCCCTTGACCGTCCCAGCCCAGTCTCTTGACAGCTGTACATCACCCACGTGTCTGATTCTCACACCCATGCTCACCTCTCCATGCTTACCCTCCCGGTTTAGGGCGGGATCCTAATCACTGCTCTTCTGAACAATTTCAGGCTCTGCCAGCCTGATCCCTCTCACTTCTAGGCCCCCTTTAAAATTCACCTTGCACTCTGCAACTGGAATGGTGTTTCAGACCCAGACTATGATGGCTTAGACTCGAAGGATGAAAGGTGGTTCTCAGCATGGCACTCAAGATTCTCCCCCAGTCAGATCTCAGTTCTTTTGTTCAGATGGTTTGGCTCCTAATTGCCCTTCGCACCTGTGCTAGCAAGTACAGGCACCATTAACCACATGTGACCATTACATTTAAATTTAAATAAAGTTAGATATTCGCTTTCTCATCTGTAACAGCTCCATTTCAAGAGCTCAGTGGCCACATGGAGCTCATGACTACCTTATCAAAAATGATTCAGGAAATACCTGTCATTACAGAAGGTTTTTGTTGGGTTTTGCTGTTTTACATATCATAAGCCCCACCCAAAGGATGCTTCCCGCTCTTCTTTCTCCATAACCTCTGCTTTTCCACCTTACTGCTTTTGCTCATGGTCTCACCTCTTCTAGAAATGCTCTCCTCAGTGCCCCCATGCCCAGACAGCCCTGATTCTTCAAGGTCCTTTCAGTTCAGTTCAGTCGATCAGTCATGTCTGACTCTTTGTGACCCCATGAATCGCAGCACGCCAGGCCTCCCTGTCCATCACCAACTCCCGTAGTTCACTCAGACTCACGTCCATTGAGTCAGTGATGCCATCCAGCCATCTCATCCTCTGTCATCCACTTTTCCTCCTGCCCCCAGTCCCTCCCAGCATCAGAGTCTTTTCCAAAGACTCAACTCTTTGCATGAGGTGGCCAAAGTACTGGAGTATCAGCTTTAGCATCATTCCTTCCAAAGAAATCCCAGGGCTGATCTCCTTCAGAATGGACTAGTTGGATCTCCTTGCCATCCAAGGGACTCTCAAGAGTCTTCCCCAACACCACAGTTCAAAAGCATCAATTCTTCGGTGCTCAGCTTTCTTCACAGTCCAACTTTCACATCCATACATGACCACTGGAAAAACCATAGCTTTGACTAGATGGATCTTTGTTGGCAAAGTAATGTCTCTGCTTTTGAATATACTATCTAGGTTGTTCATAACTTTCCTTCCAAGGAGTAAGCATCTTTTAATTTCATGGCTGCAGTCACTATCTGCAGTGATTTTGGAGCCCAGAAAAATAAAGTCTGACGCTGTTTCCACTGTTTCCCCATCTATTTCCTGTCAAGTGATGGGACCAGATGCCATGATCTTGGTTTTCTAAATGTTGAGCTTTAAGCCAAATTTTTCACTCTCCTCTTTCACTTTCATCAAGAGGCTTTAGTTCCTCTTCACTTTCTGCCATAAGGGTGGTGTCATCTGCATATCTGAGGTTATTGATATTTCTCCTGGCAACCTTGATTCCAGCTTGTGCTTCTTCCAGTCCAGCGTTTCTCATGATGTACTCTGCATAGAAGTTAAATAAGCAGGGTGACAATATACAGCCTTGAAATATTTTGTTTCCTATTTGGAGCCAGTCTGTTGTTCCATGTCCAATTCTAACTGTTGCTTCCTAACCTGCATATAGGTTTCTCAAGAGGCAGGTCAGTTCAGTTCAGTTCAGTCACTCAGTCGTGTCCGACTCTGTGACTCCATGAATTGCAGCACGCCAGGCCTCCCTGTTCATCATCACCTCCCTAAGTTCACTCAGACTCACGTCCATCGAGTCCGTGATGCCTACCGGCTATCTCATCCTCAGTCACCCCTTCTCCTCCTGCCCCCAATCCCTCCCATCATCAGAGTCTTTTCCAGTGAGTTAGCTCTTCTCATGAGGTGGCCTAAGTACTGGAGTTTCAGCTTTAGCATCATTCCTTCCAAAGAAATCCCAGGGTTGATCTCCTTCAGAATGGATGGCTGGATCTCCTTGCAGTCCAAGGGACTCTCAAGAGTCTTCTCCAACACCACAGTTCAAAAGCATCAATTCTTCAGCGCTCAGCCCTCTTCACAGTCCAACTCTCACATCCATACATGACCACACGAAAAAACATAGCCTTGACTAGACGGACCTTAGTTGGCAAAGTAATGTCTCTGCTTTTGAATATACTATCTAGGTTGGTCTTGGTCATAACCTTTCTTCCAAGGAGTAAGCGCCATTTAATTTCATGGCTGCAGTCACCATCTGCAGTGATTTTGGAGCCCCCAAAAATAAAGTCTGACAGTGTTTCCACTGTTTCCCCATCTATTTGCCATAAAGTGATGGGACCGGATGCCATGATCTTCGTTTTCTGAATGTTGAGCTTTAAGCCAACTTTTTCACTCCCCTCTTTCGCTTTCATCAAGAGGCTTTTTAGCTCCTCTTTACTTTCTGCCACAAGGGTGGTGTCATCTGCATATCTGAGGTTATTGATATTTCTTCCAGCAACCTTGATTCCAGCTTGTGTTTATTCCAGTCCAGCGTTTCTTATGACATACTCTGCATAGAAGTTAAATAAGCAGGGTGACAATATACAGCCTTGACGTACTCCTTTTCCTATTTGGAACCAGTCTTTTGTTCCATGTCCAGTTCTAACTGTTGCTTCCTGACTTGCATGCAGATTTCTCAAGAAATGGTCTGGTATTCCCATCTCTTTCAGAATTTTCCACAGTTTATTGTGATCTACACAGTCAAAGGCTTTGGCATAGTCAATAAAGCAGAAATAGATGTTTTTCTGGAACTCTCTTGCTTTTTCCATGATCCAGTGCATGTTGGCAATTTGATATATGATTCCTCTACCTTTTCTAAAACCAGCTTGTACATCTGGAAGTTCATGGTTTGCATATTTGCTGAAGCCTGGCTTTGAGAATTTTTACTAGTGTGTGAGATGAGTGCAATTGTGTGGTAGTTTGAGCATTCTTTGGCATTGCCTTTCTTTGGGATTAGAATGAATAATGACCATTTCTAGTCCTGTGGCCACTGCTGAATTTTCTAAATGTGCTGGCATATTGAGTACAGCACTTTCAAAACATCACATTTCAGGATCTGAAATAGCTCCACTCTAATTCCATCACCTCCACTAGCTTTGTTCGTAGTGATGCTTTCTAAGGCCCACTTGACTTCACATTCCAGGATGTCTGGCTCTAGCTGAGTGATCACACAATCGTGATTATCTTGGTGATGAAGATCTTTTTGTACAATTCTTTTGTGTATTCTTGCCACCTCTTCTTAATGTCTTCTGCTTCTGTTAGGTCCAGACCATTTCTGTCCTTTATCAAGCCCATCTTTGCATGGAATGTTCCCTTGGTATCTCTAATTTTCTTTTCTTTTTTTAACTAAAATTTTATTTATTTTAATTGGAAGTTAATTACTTTACAATATTTTATTGGTTTTGCCATACATCAACATGAATCCGCCACAGGTATACATGTGTTCCCCATCTTGAACCCCCCTCCCTCCTCCCCTCCCTGTACCATCCCTCTGGGTCATCCCAGTGCACCAGCCCCAAGCATCCAGTATCATGCATCGAACCTGGACTGGTGATTCGTTTCATATATATTATACATGTTTCAGTGCCATTCTCCCAAATCATCCCACCCTCTCCCTCTCCCACAGAGTCCAAAAGAGTGTTCTATACTTCTGTGTCTCTTTTGCTGTCTTGCATACAGAGTTATTGTTACCATCTTTCTAAATTCTGTATATATGCATTAGTATACTGTATTGGTGTTTTTATTTCTGGCTTACTTCACTCTGTATAATAGGCTCCAGTTTCATCCACCTCATTAGAACTGATTCAAATGCATTCTTTTTAATGGCTGAGTAATACTCCATTGTGTATATGTATCACAGCTTTCTTATCTATTTGTCTGCTGATGGACATCTAGGTTGCTTCCATGTCCTGGCTATTATAAACAGTGGTGCCATAAACATTGGTATCTCTAATTTTCTTGAAGAGATCTCTAGTCTTTCCCACTCTGTTTTTTCCTCTCTTTCTTTGCATTGATTGCTGAGGAAGGCTTTCTTATCTCTTCTTGCTATTCTTTGGAACTCTACATTCAGATGCTATATCTTTCCTTTTCTCCTTTGCTTTTCGCTTCTCTTCTTTTCACGGCTATTTGTAAGGCCTCCCCAGACAGTCATTTTGCTTTTTTGCATTTCTTTTCCATGGGGATGGTCTTGATCCCTGTCTCCTGTACAATGTCACGAACCTTTGTCCATAGTTATTCTGGCATTCTACCTATCAGATCTAGTCCCTTAAATCTATTTCTCACTTCCACTGTATAATCATAAAGGATTTGATTTAGGTCATACCTGAATGGTCTAGTAGTTTTCCCTACTTTCTTCAATTTAAGTCTGAATTAGGCAATAAGGAATTCATGATCTGAGCCACAGTCAGCTCCTGGTCTTGTTTTTGTTGAGTGTATAGAGCTTCTCCATCCATGGCTGCAAAGAATATAATCAGTCTGATTTTGGTGTTGACCATCTGGTAATGTCCATGTGTAGAATCTTCTCTTGTGTTGTTGGAAGTGGGTGTTTGCTATGACCAGTGCATTTTCTTGGCAAAATTGTATTAGTCTTTGCCCTGCTTCACTGTGTATTCCAAGGCCAAATTTGCCTGTTACTCCGGGTGTTTCTTGACTTCCTACTTTTGCATTCCAGTCCCCTATAATGAAAAGGACATCTTTTTGGGTGTTAGTTCTAAAAGGTCTTGTAGGTGTTCATAGAACCATTCAACTTCAGCTTCTTCAGCGTTACTGGTTGGTGCATAGACTTGGATAACTGTGATATTGAATGGTTTGCCTTGGAGACAGAGATCATTCTGTCGTTTTGAGATTGCATCCAAGTACTGCATTTCGGACTCTTTCGTTGACCATGATAGCTACTCCATTTCTTCTAAGGGATTCCTGCCCACAGTTCAAGGTTCTTTAGGAAGTCTTTATTGCTTCTCCACCTGGACATGACTTACCCTCCCTTTAAACTCTAATAGCTCCCAGTACTTCTGATGGTGCTTGTAACTCATTGTCATTCCTGGTTACACATGTCATAGTGCCTTTAACATGTACTGGGCTCAGTGGATGTTTGTTGAATGAATGACCATCCCTCTGTTGAACCAAAAGCTCTGAATACTGACAGATACCCATTGTTGCTCACTGTGTTCCATGGGGTAGCAAAGAGTTGGACTTGACCGAGCAATTGAGCTGAACTGAACCACGAGTTAGGCATTCTAGGAAATTTGTCCATAGTGTCCCCACCCCTTGCAACACAACCATTGCACATGTGCATGCTAAGTCATTTCAGTCGTGTCCAACTTTCTGGTACCCCATGGACTGTAGCCTTCCAGCCTTCTCTGTTCATAGGATTCTCCAGGCAAGAATACTGGAGTGGATTGCCGTGCCCTGCACCAGGAAATCTTCCGTACCCAGTTGAACCCCTGTCTCTTTCGTCTCTTGCATTGCTAGATGGGTTCTTGACCACTGGCATCACCTGAGAAGCCCGACAGATCTATTAGGCTAGAATTAATATTCCCATTTTATAGATGAATAAACTGAGGCTCAGATATTCAGTTCCCCTATCCCTAGGCCCACAGTTGACAAAGAGCAGAGCCAGGATTTGAACCCAAGTCTGAATGACTCTAAGATGTTTTCCCACAGAGTAATGCTATGCTGCTTCTCTTTGAAGCAAAGTTCCTTCATTTCATTATGGGAGGAAAATAGTCTTCATCTAACTTCCCTCCTCCTCCTGCCCTCCTTCTTCTCCTCTACTCCAAGCCCAGAGAAAGACATGCAGCTGTTATTCTTTAAGCACTGAAAGACAAACTCAAAGGCCACAAAGAAACCCCCAGGACATGGTACTCACCTTCCAGTGCTGCTCACATGGAGTCTTAAGTACTGTTAACACTGCCCTTGGCTATTACAGTTCTCATCTCAGGTGAGTCAGCTGAGACTCCCCACCCTCAGCATACACGTGAACCCCTCTCCAGTCCCCCACTGTTGGACTCTGGGCTCCCAGCCTTTTCCTGGACTCACCTGATGTGGCTTACTTCTTTTGCCAAGGTGTGTATGTGCGCGCGTGTGTGTGTATTTGGGGAGAAATATGTTCTCTACTGGAAAATATAGATAAACCCCATAAAGTTTTTCTGGACACAGTTCCCCACCAGTCAACACATGCCATAATAATCTGCACTCTGGGAACTTCCCTGGAGGTCCAGCAGCTACGACTCTGCACTCCCAATGCAGGGGCCCAGGTTCAATCCCTGGGTCAGGGAACGACTAGATCTGGCATGCCACAACTGAGGCCCAGTGCAACCAAATAAATATAATAAATATTAAAAATAATAATGACAGTCTCCACTTCTCTGGTCCTGAATATTTCCCATGCCTTTTATCCCTGCTTCCACCCTGTTCATGACCCCACATCGCTGTTTTCTCCTCTGGAAATCACCTCTGATTGCTCTGCTCTTCCTGGTGATTCAATAGCAAGCAGAACCGGCATTACACAGAGATGCGGCCGGTTAGATGCCTGCGCCTACATAAGGGGGCATTCATTAGACCCACTTGCTATATCTGTTAGCTGTTCTAGTCCACAAAACATCCCAAGCTCGTTTGGATAGAGGTAGATGATAAGTGAATAGGAAGGAGATTGGGTGGGGCCAGGCATACAGAAACACTTTCTATTTCAGAATCTGTGAAAGTGAAAGTCACTCAGTTGTGTCTGACTCTTTGCGGCCCCATGGACTATACAGTCCATGGAATTCTCTAGGCCAGAATACTGAAGTGGATTTCCCTTCTCCAGTGGATCTTCCCAACCCAGAAATCAAACCGGGGTCTCCTGCATTGTAGGCAGATTCTTTACCAACTGGGCTATCAGAACCTGTATCCAACCTCATTTTATCTATGAGACCTCAGAGGTTAGAGAAAGTGAAGCCATCTGTTCCACGTCGCCCTCAAAGAGAGGAACTTGAACTCTAACACAGACATGCGTGCATGTATGCTAAGCCATTCCAGTCATGTCCAACTCTATGCGACCTGATGGACTGCAGCCTGCCAAGCTCCTCTGTCCATGAGATTCTTCAGGCAAGAATACTGAACTGGGTAGCCATGCCCTTCTCCAGGGGATCTTCCTGGCCCAGGGATCGAACCCAGGTTTCCTGCATTGCAGGAGGATTCTTTGCAGTCTGAGCCACTAGGGAAGTCCCCGACACAGATGTCTGACCCTATTTTATCACTCTGTCTCTCAAAAAGCCACCTATCAGAACTTAGACACTGGTCTGTCCCCCAGGATGGCTGCACTCTCCTGTTTCAGCAGTCCTCACTGTGAGGACCATAAAGAAGCAAACTCGGGGGCTTCGGCTGTGTGAGCCACATGTGTGCGCCGTGGAACCGGCACCTTCTCCCCTTGCCGAGGAAGCTGGTGGAAGCACGTCTCCATCTAAGCCGGGCATATGTCACCTTCGGGCAAAAAACGAGCTAATAGAATTGAGATGAATGTAATTGGCAGAAGGTCAGCAAGGGAGCCACATGCGTCTGGAGCTTCCCGAAAAGGCCAGTGTGTTTCCTTCTCGCGATTAGTATGCAGGTGAGGCGGATGGGCCTCCCGCAGAGTAATTGGATCATTCGAAGATCCGAGATGCCCGCTGTATGTACAAAGCCTCGACAGTGATTAGATCCTGCCCGCTCATCTCGGCAAGCCTTGAAATTCTTCCCACTGTGAAAAACTAATTTTCTGTGGGAATTTATTAAATAAGAAATCTGCATGCCACTTTACCTTGTAAGTCAGGCCAGCGGAATACAAAGATTCCCCTCGACTTTGATGCGTGTTCTTAGCAGTGACTTCCCTATCACTTGAGGAGAGAGGTGTTTAGGAACTGTTTTATTTTTTGTTTCAGGGCCTGTGTGGTTTTCTTTCCTGTGCTCTGGGGGCAATAAACATGGGAAACTCCCTTAGCTAAAAGCCGATGAGGAGAGAGACTAACTGGGAAAGGCAGAATGCAGGGTGGGGTAGGGGTGGCCATGAAATGGTCAGGCCCATACTTTCAGATCAGGGTGCATTCTCCTTTCCTGCTGTGGACTGAACTGCATCCCACCCAGATTTATACGTCTACTCAGTCTGAAACCCCCAGCATCTCAGGATGTGTTTGTTTTTGGAGATGTCTATTTAAGAGGTGATTAAGATCAAATTGCCAACATCTGTTGGGTCATCAAAAAAGCACAAGAATTCCAGAAAAATATCTACTTCTGCTTTATTGACTACGCCAAAGCCTTTAACTCTGTGGATCACAAAAAACTATGGGAAATTCTTAAAGAGATGGGAATACCAGGCCATCTGACCTGCCTCCTGAGAAATCTGTATGCAGGTCAAGAAGCAACAGTTAGAAGTGGACATGGAGCAACAGACTGGTTCCAAATTGGGAAAGGAGTACGTAAAGGCTGTATATTGTCACCCTGATTATTCAACTTATATGCAGAGTACATCATGTGAAATGCTGGGTTGGATGAAGTACAAGCTGGAATCAAGATTGCCAAGTAAAATATCAATAACCTCATATATGCAGATGACACCACCATTACGGCAGAAAGTGAAGAACGAAAGAGCCTCTTGATGAAAGTGAAAGAGGAGAGTGAAAAAGTTGGCTTAAAGCTCAACATTCAGAAAACTAAGATCATGGCATCTGGTCCCATCACCTCATGGCGAATAGATGGGGAAACAGTGGAAACAGTGAGAGACTGTTTTTTTTTGGAGCTCCAAAATCACTACAAATGGAGACTGCAGCCATGAAATTAAAAGACACTTGCTCCTTGGAATTAAAGCTCTGATCAATCTAGACAGCATATTAAAAAGCAGAGACATTACTTTGCAAACAAAAGTCCATCTAGTCAAAGCTATGGTTTTTCCTGTGGTCATGTATGGATGTGAGAGTTGGACTATGAAGAAAGCTGAGCATTGAAGAACAGACGCTTTTGAACTGTGGTGTTGGAGAAGACTCTTGAGAGTTCCTTGGACTGCAAGGAGATCCAACCAGTCCATCCTAAAGGATATCAGTCCTGAATATTCATTGGAAGGATTGATGCTAAAGCTGAAACTCCAGTACTTTGGCCACCTGATGCGAAGAACTGACTCATTGGAAAAGACCCTTATGCTGGGAAAGATTGAAGGCAGGAGGAGAAGAGGATGACAGAGGATGAGATGGTTAGATAGCATCACCGACTCAATGGATATGAGTTTGAGTAAGCTCCAGGAGTTGGTGATGGACAGGGAAGCCTGGTGTGCTGCAGTCCATGGGGTCACAAAGAATCAGACACAACTGAGCAACTGAACTGAACTGAAGTTAAAATGGGCTTCCTTGATTGCTCAGATGGTAAAGAATCTGCCTGAAATATGGGAGACCTGGTTTCCATCCCTGGGTCGGTAAAATCTCCTGGAGAAGGGCATAGCTACTCACTCCAGTATTCTTGCTGGAAAATTCCATGGACAGAGGGTACAATCCATGGAGTTGCAAAGAGTCAGACGCAACTGAGTCACTAACACTTTCACTGTCAAGTTACAACGAGGTCATTGGGTGGACCCTAACTCCTTATGACTTGTCTTCTTATAAGAAGAGGAGATTAGGACCCAGACACAGAAGGAGGCCCATGTGAGCACACAGGGAAGAGATGACCATCCTCAAGCAGAGAAGGAACCAACCCTGATGACCTCAGACTTCAAGCCTCCAAAGCTCACAGTTTGCTGTACTTCATTATAGCAAATTAATACACTCTTCCAGAAGAATTCCAGATTGCCTTGTTTGGAATTAATCTCTTCCCTGCACCCAAATCGAAGATGAACAGGTTTCATCTCTGTGTCAACACTTGGCGGCAAGTGGCCACCAGAAGCTCTGTGTCAGGATGTGATCCAGGCTATGGGGAAGCTGGCCCGGGTACCAGTGGATGTGGTGGGGGTAGAGGCCACCCTCACGTCCTGCTTGCTGTAGTTGTGTCTGACTCTTTGCAACCCTGTGGACTCTAACCCACCAGGCTTCTCTGTCCATGGAATTCTCCAGGCAAGAATACTGGAGTGGTTAGCCATTCCCTTCTCCAAGGGGATCTCCCTGACCTAAGGATCAAACCTGAATCTCCTGCACTGCAGGCAGATTCTTTACCATCTGAGCCACAGAGAGCACATCTTAGTGAGCACTGAAAACATAACTGATATTTTCCCTGAGAGAAGTGTTACAAGTTGAATTGCATCCTCCCCAATATTCGTATGTTGACATCCTGACCTCCAGTAACTGACAATGTGGCTTTTCCTGAGGACAGGGTCATTGTAGATGTGAGTAGTGTAGATGGAGCCCTTCTGGAGTATTGTGTATGTGTTAGTCACCCAGTCGTGTCTCTTTGCGACCCCGTGGACTATAGCCCTCCAGACTCCTCTGTATGTGGGATTTTCCAGACAAGAATACTGGAGTGGGTTCCCATTCCCTTCTCCAGGGGATCTTCCTGACCCAGGGATTGAACGTGGGTCTCCTGCAGTTCAGGCAGACTCTTTACTGTCTGAGCCACCCGAAATCCAGTGGAACTGATGTCCTTATTAAAGGGGTAAATTTGGACTTAGACACACACATGAGAATAACACCATGTAAAGATGCTCTTTCGAAAGAATTCCAAATTGTCCTGTTTGGATTAGCCTCTTCCCCACCCCCACCTATTTGCCTATGAAGGTAAGTAGGTCTCATCTCTATGTCAACACTTAGTGGCCTCCCAAGCCCAGTGGAGCTTCCCTGGTGCCCAGTGGTTAAGACTCTACTTCCAGTGCAAGGGATGTGGGTTGAATCTCTGGTCAAGGAACTAACATCCTGCCGGCTGTGTGGTGTGGCCAAGAAAATATTAAAAAAAAAAAAAAAGTGAAGGCATAAATGCAGCTGATACTTCTAGAAGGAACATCAAAAATTGCCAGCAAACCACCAGGAGCTAGGTGAGAGACGTGGAACAGATGATTCTTCCCAGAACACAGGAGGAATTAGGCCAGCCAACCTGAATCTTCAGCTTCCAGCTTCCAGAACCGTGAGACAACACACTTCTGCTGTGTAAGCCACCTGTCGTTATGGTGGTCCTAGGACACTGATACGAGGATTGGCCAATTCTTTCCTACGGGAATAGCCCCGGGCTGCAGATCTGGACACCTGGGTTCTGGTTTGGTGCTGGTTCTGGTTCACCTCTGAGGTGAGTGTGTGGGGTGGCTCGGGTTTCTGTGGAAGCCAGGGGGTGCATCCAAGAAGCTTATGGGGAGGCCTCCAGGGCCCCCTCCTGCGGGAAGGGAAGAGAGCAGGGCAGGGTTTGGCTGGGGGGTGGGGGGTGAGCTGGGGTGCCATCTCAACAGAGGCCCAAAGCCCATGCAGGCCAGAGTCTCCGTGCTTGAATGACAATTCAGAACTGCCTACACTGCAGTGAAAAGGCTGGATCTTTGTACCTGAGCCACCCCAGGAAGAGGGCAGCTTCATCGAGGCGGTCCCTTCAGCTGGGGCATTCCCAGGGAGGGTGGAGACGTGAGGGCACCTGCCACCTGCACTCCTGGAAGCTGGGACCCTGAAGGCGGTCTGGGTGGCTCATGACGGCACCCAGTGCAGGCCTGACCTGGGTCAGATCTCTGGATGGGAAGATGCTGGGTGTTCAGGAAAGATGCAGCTTTGAACTGCGTCCTCTCCAGAGGACGATTCCTTGATTTTGAGCACTGAGTCGCTCAGGAGGGGTGAGCACTCTGCCATCTGGGTGCTATCCAGACAGAAGCTCCATGCTTTCCCAGAGGCTTTAGGGAGGAGAGCAGGGTGGGGGTGCATGTGTTTGGTGGGTGCTTTCTGCAACCCCTCAAAACCTGGAAGCTTCACAGATAATCAACCTGCAGCATCAGGGTGACACGAACAGACCCAGTGGCACACGTGAGAAAGCATCACGCAGCTGAAAGAAGACGGGGCTTGGAACTGAGGCGCCAGAGCCCCCCGTCCTGCCTGGCTCTCTGTGTGACCTGGCGTCAGGATGTTCCACGTTAAATGCCTTAGTCTTCCTAACCATCAAGAGGAGAGATTAAGCCTGATAAACGTTGTTCCATCTGCAACAGTTCTCGTGGAGCCATGCTGTGTCCCTTCAGGGCATGGAGCACTTAGTGACTGTAGAGTAATTGGTGTGACATCGCCATCCACATCACCATCTTCCATGGGCTGGACGAGAAGGGACTCGCTTTGGTCCCCATGGCGTGAGTTTACATTCACTGAACACAGACATGTGCCCAGCATGTGAGAACACATTCGGTCCTCACAGTAACCCCATGAGGTGGGACTCCAGTACACCCAGGAGCACTTGGGGAAACCATATTATGAGGACATGCTCAGTAAGGGGTAGAGTTCAGATGGGAACTCAGGTAGTCATTTGAAAACGCTTTTTAATTAAAAAGACTTGTATGTTGGAGTATTGTTGATCAACAATGATGTGTTAGTCACAGGTATACAGCAAAGTGATTCTGTTACCCCCATACAAACATTCATTCTCTTTTAAAATCTTTTCCCATTTAGTTCAGGGAATGAATTTACGGTTACCGGGGAAACGTGAGGGCAGGAATAGATTAGGAGTTTTGGATTAGCATGAACATGCTACTAAATTTAAAATAGATAAATAGGTTCAGTGGTTGAGACTCCGTGCTGCCAGTGCAGGGGGAATGTGGGTCTAATCTCTGGTCAGGGAGCTAAGATCTCACATGCTGTTCAGTATGGCCAAAATATAATAAGTGAATAAAATCATGCTTTGATTTAAAAGTAAAATAGATAACCAACAAGGACTCACTCTATAGCACAGGCAGTCTCATTCTTAATTATCATGTTATGTTCCCTTCCAAGACCTAAAACTACAGAGGAATATTAGTGTTAGTCTTTCAGCCATCTCTGACGCTTTGTGACCCCAGGGACTGTAGCCCTCCAGGTTCCTCTGTCCATGGGATTTCCCAGGCAAGAACACTGGAGTTGTTTGCCATTCCCTTCTCCAGGGGATCTTCCCGACCCAGGGACTGAACCCAGTGCTCCTGCACTGAAGGCAGATTCTTTACTGTGAGGGCCACTGCTGCCTTCTGCTCCTGTTGGCTTGATAGTGTTACTGTTTCAAAGCTTCATTTCTGTTTGATGCATATGTGAATGGGAAGTGTTGGGTCTCTTCCTTTAAAAAAAAAAAAAAATGACGATGCCCCAAATCACACAGATGAAAGGAGAGTGGCTCTGTCTGTGGGAGGGGTGATGCCAATGTGACCCCACTGTGGCATAAATGAAATTAACAGAGAGCTAAACTCTGCAAACCACTCCCCACCACTCTTGGCAGATGGGTTGCTCAAGGGTCGCTGCTGTAGGTAGCTCACTCCCCAAGGATGTAAAGGTAGGGAGCAAATCCAGCCTTGGTAGAGTGTCAGAGCCTCGAAACCATCTGTGACCTGTTTGTATTCCCTGTTAACACTCTGCAAGGCAGCCTGGCCACAGGGGATCTTGAAGCCCTTCTTGTCCAGCGGTCTAGAATGGTCACTAAAAAATGAGCAGAATTAAAGGGAAGTAGATTTGATAAGATAAGTGAAAGTCACTCAGTCATGTCTGGCTCTGTGCGACCCCATGGGCTGTAGCCTGCCAGGGTCCTCTGTCCATGGAATTCTCAAGGCAGGAATACTAAAGTGAGTAGCTGTTTTCTTCTCCAGGGGATCTTCCCAACCCAGGGATCAAATCGAACCCAGGTCTCCCACATTTCAGGGGGCTTCTTTACCCTCTGAGCCCCCAGGGGAGCCCAAGATTCCTAAAGTGGGTAGCCTATCTCTTCTCCAGGGGATATTCCTGACCCGGGAATCAAACTATGGTCTCCTGTATTACAGACAGATTCTTTACTGCCTGAGCTACCAGGAAAACCCAAGTAGAGCTGGTGGAGACCTCTATACACCCTGGACATCCCTGCTGCTCAGGCTACTCTCCAGGGGGTTTCAGTGAACATCGAGTAGACAGGGGCGTGGATTCCACTGCCTGGCTCCCAGAAGTCAAAGTGCAGTCTAGGAGGAGCCAAGGTTTTCTTGACTGAGAGACAGTCCATTTTTAGCTCAGAACACTTGGAACTTGAGAATCGGTTTGTCCATCCCCCTGCCTTTAAAAAGAGGAAAGTCTTGACGATGGCAACTCTGAGAGTCTTTTCTGAGCGCCAGGAGGGAGGGACCTGGTAGGGTAGGTTCAAAAGGTTCAGGAAGTCTGGAGGCTGCTCAGTGGATGGGAGGAAGACGACATCTTTGGGTTTCATCCGACTTGCAGAGGACAGATAGGAGCTGTCCGGGGTGGCTTCCTGGTCAGAGGAGGAGGGAAGCTGCCAGCCTCTTTAGGTTCATCCTTCCAGCAGGGTCTTGCTTCTGTCCTGACTGCTGGGGTGCACGGTGGCCTAAGTTCCATCTGGCAGCATCTCTGCCTGAGAATTTCTTTTTCTTTCTTTTTTTTTTTTGGAGCCATTCGAGTTCCTCTGTGTGCAGTGCATGCTGGAAGTGCTGGCAAATTAGCTTTTCCTGGAAGGGCTCCCTGTTCCACGACAGATGGAAGTTGGTCTAGGAATACTCCAGCTCCCCCATCCTCTGGATGGGACCTTGACCTGACCTTGGCTCCCAGTACTCCCTGGGGCAGAGGGCAGGGGGTGGATCGAGTTTCCCCAGTGATACTCTGCCTGATAACATGAGCCACGTTCCTTTCACACCTCCCTCTCCTAGCAGGCGCCTCCCAACTAAATGACTTGTGCTTGGATCGTTGACCCAGCTTCTGCTTCTAGAGGAATAAGCACGAAGAGGCCCTGCCGCGTGGTTGGTTTGGTTAGCCTGGAGGTGGCTGGCAGAAAGGGTCTCACCGTTTGGGCTGGGTGGAGCCTCCCCACTCTCTACACCCTCGCACTTGGACTCTGTGGCCACCCCTGCAGCACTTCCATCCTCTGTTTTGACTCCAGAGTTATCACCAATGAGGATTTTCGCCTGGTGCTTGTGGAAGATCTGAACCACTGAAGCTCCTGTTCCCCTTATCTTCTGTCACAGCGGTATCTTCAGAGCCCTCTTGGTGTTGAGATAAGCAGAGCCTGCCCGGGGTGCCATCCCAGTCTGTCACTCTCCAGTCCGGGCCGCTGAGCACATGTTTATTTTCTTTCCCGAGAAGGTTAGACTGCAGAGCCACTGGCGTGCCTTGAGCACTTCCAGTGCGTCAGTCACTGGGCTAAGTGTTTAATCCCACTTAGACCTTCTGAGGGAGGCACTGAGGCATCCTCATGGAGAGAGGCTGCAGTGCAAGGACAGCCTCTAAACTCTGAGTCCTCTTACGCACCCATTCTCCCCTCTCCACCCAAGGCTACCTGGAATAGAGATTACTGGGAAGAACAGCATTTTAGGAGGAGACAGACCTATCTCAGTTGCTAAATTCGTGGCTTCGGCTAAGTTATTCAGCCTCAATTTTCTCATCTATGTAATGGGCACCCTGAATATTCATTGGAAGGACTGATGAAGCTGAAGCTCCAATACTTTGGCCACCTGATGTGAAGAGCCTGATGCTGGGAAAGATTGAGAGCAGGAGGAGAAGGGGGTGACAGAGGATGAGATGGTTGGATGGCATCAGCGACTCAGTGGACAAGAGTTTGAGCAAACTCTGGGAGATAGTAAAGGATAGGGAAGTCTGGCGTGCTGCAGTCCATGCAGTCACAAAGAGTTGGAGCCAACTGAGTGACTGGCCAACAACAACAACAGGCACACTGACAGTTACTATTAGGCTATTATAGTCATTAAATGAGGCGAGGCCCATCCATTTCCTAGAAGAGCACTTAGCCAATAGCAGGGGTATAATAACGTTAGCCACTGCTTTCACTTTCCCACTGAAGCACACTTGTTTGGTCCCTTCTGGGGAGGAGTTGACCAGATGGTCGTTTTGTGCTAATCAGAGATTGGGAGTCTACCCTAAAGACAGTGCGCTTTGGGGATGCCTTGGAGACATCTCTGGTTCTCCAGCTCCTCCCACCTCACTCTAGTCCCCTCCAGGTCACAAACTTGCAGAGGGAAAGAGTCATCACAAGTTAAAGGATGTTCATGACAAAGTCAAATTTTTTTTTTTCCTGCTTGTGACCTCTTGTTTCTGTACAAAAACTTAGTAGGTATCTGGCAAAGTGTCAGCCTACAACCCGGATAAAAGTATAATTATTTCCTATTTGCTTGCTGGGGTTTTCAAATCAGTGCAGTAATATAAGCGTGACTCTTGGAGGCTTACAAAAAGATGTTATGATTAGTTTTATCTCCTTTGTTAAGGAAAAATAATTACAGTGAAATAATTAGAGGCGGCAGAGCCGACACGTGATTAAGGCTGCTGGTTTGGCGATGAAAGTGAAGTTCTAATGAGGAAAAGTACAATAAAGGGATGAGTCCATGAGAAAAGTGCCAGGAGCTCGTCCGGTTCTGGGTTCAGGACTCAGGAATGGAGGGAAAACCTGGGAGACTGGCTTGATGGCCACTTGGGAGAAGTATTCTCCTGGTGCCGTAAGACCCAAGACTCAGTTCAGACTCAAGCGCTGCCGACAGTGTGGCCCTCATCAAGTCCCTCAGCATCTCTGAGCTACCTTTAGTAGCTACGTGCTGGCTGCTCTTTCTTTATCTAGAAATGAGCTTAATGAAGAAATGTAGCTTTAGCTATTGAGTGACTGCTTATTCTTTAGAGGTGAGGAGACAGTAAAGAAGATCAACGTGGAGCTCACATTCTAGGGAGGAAGACCAATAATAGGCAGTGTCATTTTGAAATATTATTTTTATTTTTATTTTTTGCTGTGCTGGGTCTTCATTCCTGTGCTTGGACTTTCTCTCGTTGCGGCAAGCGGGGGCTGCTCCCTAGCTGCAGTGCACGGGGCTTCTCGTTGCAGGGGCTTCAATTTCTGTGGAGCGCTGGCCCTAGGCACACGGGCTTCGGTACTTTCAGCCCATGGGCTCTAAAGCCTGGGCTCAGTAGTTGTGGCACATGGGCTTAGTTGCCCTGTGGCATGTAGGATCTTCCTGGACCAGGGACTGAGCCCATGTCCTCTGCATTGGCAGGCAGATTCTTAACCACTAGACCACCAGGGAAGCTTGGCAGAATAGGTTTGATTGCAGTAAGTTCTGTAAAGGAAATAAATAGGTTGATTAAATAGAGAATTAACAGGAGAGACTGACTCTTGGTGGTCAGAGAAGATTTCTGAAGACAGCTAATATGCCATTTCACTGTCATGGGCTGAAAAAAGTTGTCAATCATATTCAAATCGCTAACGACCACATTGGGAATGAGGCTCTGTGGAGTTGTTCAGTGCACTGCCCTGTGAACTGTATATGGCATCCCTGGCAGGAGCCATCTTACTCACCTCACAGTCCTTCAAAGCAGCTGATGTTTCCTGTCCCTGGCAGATGTGAGATGAGACGGTGGGAGTCCCTGCAGACCATATTAAAGCTTTTAAGCTCCCTCTCAAATACAAATGGTAGGCCTTGGACAGCTTGACACAAGAGACTATGTCTAATAATCCTTGCCATGTCTGAACAGGCTCTCTGATACTTGGACAATCAGCACAGATGAAAGGGCTGTTAATACTTTCCCATCATCGTCATAGCAGCTTAGGTGACTTTATCCGTAACAGCCCAGATCATTCCTAATTCCCCTTTCCCTTGTTGGGGGATGCTGTTCTCTTAGTTCTGTTTACCTGGTTCATCCTCTCTCTCTCTATTTTCTTTCCCTTCCTCCTTTCCCCAGCTCTCCACTCAAGCTCGGAGAAAAATCTTAAGGAAGAGACCTCGAATGGCCATTACTTCTATTAAAACTCAGCCATTTACCATCAGGCTTAAGTTTTTGTAGAGATCTGGGTTGCCCTCCTGCCCATAACATTTCCCCTTTCTAATTCTGAAATGCTGAATCTCCCATCACATTCTGGCCTTGGAACTAATTTCTAAGGAAGCAAGAGGACGATCTCCCGGGAGGGAAGGATAAGTCTCATTTTCCCTTCTCACAAGCTCCACAAGTGGTCGTCGTCAGGTGAAAAGCTGCCAGGTCAGCACCAGCTCCCCGCTCCCCGCCCCACGCTAAGCCGCTTATCACTGCCACGGCGGCCGCCACTGCTTTATTAGCTTAACTTCTTGAAGGCACAGCTCCTGGATTGAGCTGGGGGAGACTGGAAAGTGACAGCCTCTTAGTCAAGAGAGAAAACTCTCTCACTGACGGGGAGAAATAGTTTAACGTGCCCTGGGGAGCTCCTGCCTAGCAATGCCAGCAGAATGAGCCGAGGGTGTCCTCACCCATCTGGTGTACATGTGATATGACCTCCTTCTCGTGTTCACAGGATGCCCCGGACGGGGTAGAGGTGGGGGATGAATTGAATCACAAGGCGTCCTGATTTATCCCTTTCTCCCTGTTCACCTGCACACCACTGTTGCCTCACTTTAACCTGCTTTACAACTTGCAATTTGTGGGTCAGTGTTTATTCCCATTTTCCCACATCAGACAGCTGTTTACTGGGCACCCACAGAGTATCAGGCTCTCATTCAAACCCAGGGAAATAGACCAAGAATCTACCCTTAAAGGAGCCTACACTCCAGAAAAGGAATTTGCCCCAAATTTTGTTATTAAGTAATAACTAATTTCAGGGTTTTCAGGGTGACTAGTGGTAAAGAACCCGCCTGCCAATGCAGGAGATGTAAGAGATGTGGGTTCAGTCTCTAGGTTGGGAAGATGCCCTGGAGGAAGGAATGGCAGTCCATCCCAACATTCTTGCGTGGGAAATCCCACGAACACAGGAGCCTGTGGGCTACAGTCCATGGGGTCTCATAGAGTTCGACACGATTTAGCAACTGAGCACATACGTGATTTATAATGTTGTGTTAGTTTCAGGTGTACAGCAAAGTGAATCTTTTATCAGTTCAGTTCAGTTTAGTCGCTCAGTCGTGTCTGACTCATTGTGACCCCATGAATCACAGCACACCAGGCCTCCCTGTCCATCACCAACTCCCGGAGTTCACTCAGACTCACGTCTATCGAGTCAGTGATGCCATCCAGTCATCTCATCCTCTGTTGTCCCCTTCTCCTCCGGCCCCAATCTCTCCCAGCATTAGAGTTTTCTCCAGTGAGTCAACTCTTCGCATGAGGTGGCCAAAGTACTGGAGTTTCAGCTTTGGCATCATTCCCTCCAAAGAAATCCCAGAGTTGATCTCCTTCAGAATGGACTGGTTGGAACTCCTTGCAGTCCAAGGGACTCTCAACAGTCTTCTCCAACACCACAGTTCAAAAGCATCAATTCTTCAGCACTCAGCCTTCTTCACAGTCCAACTCTCACATCCATACATGACTACAGGAAAAACCATAGCCTTGACTAGATGGACCTTTGTTGGCAAAGTAAGGTCACTGCTTGGCAAAGTAAGGTCACTGCTTTTCAATATTCTGTCTAGGTTGGTCATAACTTTCCTTCCAAGTAGAAAGCGTCTTTTAATTTCATGGCTGCAGTCACCATCTGCAGTGATTTTGGAGCCCCCAAAATAAAGTCTGACAGTGTTTCCACTGTTTCCCCATCTATTTCCCATGAAGTGATGGGACCAAATGCCATGATCTTTGTTTTCTGAATGTTGAGCTTTAAGCCAACTTTTTCACTCTCCACTTTCGCTTTCATCAAGAGGCTTTTTAGTTTCTCTTCACTTTCTGCCAAAAGGGTGGTATCATCTGCATATCTGAGATTATTGATATTTCTCCTGGCAATCTTGATTCCAGTTTGTGCTTCTTGCAGCCCAGCGTTTCTCATGATGTACTCTGCATAGCGGTTAAATAAGCAGGGTGACAATATATAGACTTGATGTACTCCTTTTCCTATTTGGAACCAGTCTGTTGTTCCATGTCCAGTTCTAATGTTGCTTCCTGACCAGCATACAGATTTCTTAAGAGCCAGGTCTGGTGGTCTGGTATTCCCATCTCTCAGAATTTTCCACAATTTATTGTGATCCACACAGTCAAAGGCTTTGGCATAGTCAACAAAGCAGAAATAGATGTTTTTCTGGAACTCTCTTGCTTTTTCGATGATCCAGTGGATGTTGGCAATTTCATCTCTGGTTCTTCTGCCTTTCCTAAAACCAGCTTGAACATCTGAAAGTTCACAGTTCACATATTGCTGAAGCCTGGCTTGGAGAATTTTGAGCATTACTTTACTAGTGTGTGAGATGAGTGCAATTGTGTGGTAGTTTGAGCATTCTTTGGCATTGCCTTTCTTTGGGATTGGAATGAAAACTGACCTTTTCCAGTCCCGTGGCCACTGCCGAGTTTTCCAAATGTGCTGGCATATTGAGTGCAGCACTTTCACAGCGTCATCTTTCAGGATTTGAAAGAGCTCAACTGGAATTCCATCACCTCCACTAGCTTTATTCGTAGTGATGCTTTCCAAGGCCCACTTGACTTCACATCCAGGATGACTGGCTCTAGCTGAGTGATCACACAATCGTGATTATCTTGGTCGTGAAGATCTTTTTGTACAGGTCTTCTGTGTATTCTTGCCACCTCTTCTTAATATCTTCTGCTTCTGTTAGGTCCAGACCATTTCTGTCCTTTATCAAGCCCATCTTTGCATGAAGTGTTCCCTTGGTGTCTCTGATTTTCTTGAAGAGATCTCTAGTCTTTCCCATTCTGTTGTTTTCCTCTATTTCTTTGCATTGATCACTTAGGAAGGCTTTCTTATCTCTTCTTGCTATTCTTTGAAATTCTGCATTCCGATGCTTATGTCTTTCCTTATCTCCTTTGCTTTTGGCTTCTGTTCTTTCACAGCTATTTGTAAGGCCTCTTCAGACAGCCATTTTGCTTTCTTTGCATTTCTTTTCCATGGTTATGGTCTTGATCCCTGTCTCCTGTACAATGTCATGAACCTCCATCCGCAGTTCATCAGGTACTCTATCTATCAGATCTAGTCCCTTAAATCTATTTCTCACTTCCACTGTATAATCATAAGGGATTTGATTTAGGTCATATCTGAATGGTCTAGTCATTTTCCCTACTTTCTTCAATTTAAGTCTGAATTTGGCAATAAGGAGTTCATGATCGGAGCCACAGTCAGCTCCTGATCTTGTTTTTGTTGAGTGTATAGAGCTTCTCCATCTTTGGCTGCAAAGAATATAATCAGTCTGATTTCGGTGTTGACCATCTGGTGATGTCCATGTGTAGAGCCTTCTTTTGTGTTGTTGGAAGAGAGTGTTTGCTATGACCAGGCATTTTCTTGGCAAAACTCTATTAGTCTTTGCGCTGCTTTATTCTGTGTTATACATATACAAAAATCCACTCTTTTTAAGATTCTTTTCCATATAGACCATTATAGAATATTGAGAAGAGATCCCTGTGCTACATAGTAGGTCCTTAGTAGTTATCTATTTTATATATAATAGTATGTATGCTATATATAAGCAAAGAGGAACTAAAGGGCCTCTTGATGAAAGTGAAAGAGGAGAGTGGAAAAACTGGCTTAAAACCCAACATTCAAAGAACTAAGATCATGGCGTCCAGTCCCATCATCTCATGGAAAATAGATGGGGAAACAGTGACAGACTTTATTTTGGAGGGCTCCAAAATCACTGCAGATGGTGACTGCAGCCATGAAATTAAAAGATGCTTGCTCCTGGGAAGGAAAGCTATGATCAACCTAGACAGCATATTAAAAAGCAGAGACATTACTTTGCCAACAAAGGTTTGTATAGTCAAAGCTATGGTTTTTCCAGTAGTCATGTATGGATGTGAGAGTTGGACCATAAAGCTGAGTGTCACAGAATTGATGCTTTTGAACTGTGGTGTTGGAGAAGACTCTTGAGAGTCCCTTGGGCTGCAAGGAGATCAAACCAGTCAGTCCTAGAGGAGATCAGTCCTAAATGTTCATTGGAAGGACTGATGCTGAAACTGACGCTCCAATACTTTGGCCACCTGATGCGAAAAACTGACACATTATGCAAGATCCTGATACTGGGAAAGATTGAAGGCAGGAGGAGAAGAGGAGAACAGAGAATGAGATGATTGGATGGCATCACCGACTTGATGGACATGAGTTTGAGCAAGCTCTGGGAGATGGTGATGGACAGGAGGGCCTGGTGTGCTGCAGTCCATGAGGTGGCAAAGAGTCGGACACAACTGAGCGACTGAACTAAACTGAGTGTGTATATGTCAGTCCCAGTCTTCCAGTTTGTCCCTTCCCCCTTGGTAACCCTAAATTTGGACACCTTCCGATGTCCAAATTTAGATGTCTAGAAGGAGAAGAGGGGGTCAGAGGATGAGATGGAATGGCATCACTGATGCAATGGATGTGAACTTGGGCAAACTTCAGGAGATGGTGAGGGACAGGGAGGCCTGGTGTGCTACAGTCCATGGGGTTGCAAAGAGCTGGACACGACTAGACAACAGAAACCACAAATTTATTTTCTCCATCTGTAACTCTGTTCCTATCTTGTAGATAAGTTCATTTGTATCCTTTGTTTTTGAAGATTCCATGTACAAGTGACACCATATGGTAACTGTCTTTCTCTGACTTCATTCAGATTCAGTATGATAATCGGTAGGTCTATGTTGCTGCAAATGGCACTATTTCATTCATTTTTATGACTGTGTAACATTCCACTTTTATATGTACCACATCCTCTTTATCCATCCCTCTGTTATTGGACATCTAGGTTGCTTCCATCTCCTGACCATTGTAAATAGTGTTTCCATGAACATCAGGGTGCATACATTATTTCAAATTGTGGTTTTCTCTGAATACGTGGCCAGGAATGGGATTGTTGGATCATGTGCTAGCTGTATTTTTAGTTTTATTTTAGGAACTTCCATACTGTTCTCCATACTGTTCATACTATTCTCCAAAGTGACTAGACCAGTTAACCTTTCCACCCTCCAACAGTGTAGGAGCGTTCTCTTTTCTCCACACCCTCTCTGGCATTTATTGCTTGTAGATTTTTTTGACGATGGCTATTCTGACTGGTGTGAAGTGATATCTCATTGTGGCTCTAATTTGCATTTCTCTAATAATTAGTGATATTGAACATCTTTTCATGTGCTTTTAAACCATCTGTATGTCTTCTTTGGACCAATGTCTGTTTAGATCTTCCAAAGCGCTCCCTTGTTTTAGAACATGATAATATTGGTAATAATTGATCATATTTAATATAAGTGCATTAAGTGCTAGCCTCTGGACCCTCTGCTAAACTCTTTATGTGCATCTTCTGTGAAATCCCCCAACAGCCTGAGAGACCTGGAGCTTTTATGACTCATCTTAATTTTATATAGAAATGGAGGGTTTAAGATGCTGAGTAGTTTTCTCAAGATTATGGAGCTGGTGAAGATTCCAGTCTCAGAATGTGGGAATCCCCAGGTGGTTCTGTCTGCACCCATGGGACCCACGTTGGGTGGTAGAGTGGGTGTGGGGGGTGGCTTGTGGGTCTCCGTCTGTGGCATTTAAGGAAGTTAGGAGAGGATTGGATTATGAGGAGGCCCTGGGTGATCTCTGGATGCCTCCAGGCACTTACAGGTGGCTCCTGCCTCCTCTGTCCCGGGAGCTGGGAATCAGTGTCCACACAAAGATGGCCGTGATGCTGATCACCTCTCCCTGGACACCTGACGGCCTCCCTGCACTTCCCCTACCTGGGCCCGCAGTGGATCCTCTAATCTATCCTCAAAGTGTAGCCAGAATGATCTTCGCTACACGCAGACTTCCCCTGTCAGAGTGAGCTGCCATTGCAGGGCCCCGCCCTCTGTCCTCTCCAGCCTTATTTTGTCCCACCCCCTAGCGTCTCCTGGCAGCTGCTGATTTACATTCTGTCTCTACAGATTTGCCCATTCTGGGCATTTCATCTAGTTGGACTCATACAATCTTTGTCCTTCTGTGTCTGGCTTCTTTCTCTGACGTGGCGTCGTGCTTTCAGGCTGCATCCATGTGGAAGTGATGTATGAACATCACTTCATACATGTTTGTGCTGGCATAATATTCCACTGCACAGATATCCACACTTAATTTTCCATTTATCAGTTGATGGACATTTGGGTAGTTTCTGCCCTTTGGCTCTTATGAACGGTGCTGCTACAAACATTTGTGTACAAGCATCTGAGTACCTGTTTTTAATTCTTTTGGGTATTGACGAGTAATTCTTTGGGTAATTGTGATGGTGGTGTGTGAACATGCACAATGCAGGAAGGGTTCCTGTGGACTCTGTTCTCCTTCTCCCTGCCTGCTACTGAGCAGGAGACCCTGTGGATCACAGGAATGATGAATTCCTGCCTATACAGCATCTCTGATGTGATGAAGGGCACTTGACCCCTCCGTATTCCACGCAGTTCCATACCTACTATCGAGCTCCTAAGACACAGGTATCATGTCCAGCATCTCAGAGAATAGAAAGGTCGTAATAAGTAGTAGGGTTCGAGAGAAGACTGAGAAGCAGAGATCTGGTCCTGCTCCAGCTCATAATTGTCTTCCTGGTGGCTTCTGATGGGACAAGCATGTTTCTTTATTTCATCCACGCTCTCTAGGAGAGTATCTTTATTGGCTCAGTTGTTCAGATCCTTCAGAGTACTTGCAGTTTCTACATAAGCCACTTATAGTGCAGTGTAGAAGCTGATGAAAGGCAGAAGGAAAATGCCCTTGTCGGGAGGAGAGAAGGGAGTTGGGGGAGAACTCAGATGGGAAAAGGTCCTTATCTACTTAGTAGGACCAGTGAGGGCCTCAGGATGGAATTGATTTTGAGATGGAGACAACCACTGATACTGATGAGACTATTGATAAAAGCAATTATTTCTTGAAGGGTGATGAAGGGGATGAGAAAATGGGGAAAGGAAAGCAGAAAGGAAGAAGGGAGGAAATGGGAAAGAGCCACAGGGTGGAGGGAGCCTGCTGAGGACAGACACTGCCCAGTCCTTGGTCTTCCTGGAGCAAGGGGAAGTTTCTGCCTTTTTCAGGATGGCACAGTCCCACCCACCAGCCCCTACAAGTGCTTGTGAGACCCACCCCCACCCCTCGCTGGGCACAGGGTTCAGGCTAGAGGTGTCCGGGGTGCAGAGTGCCCAGTCCACTCTGGCAGGAAACTACTGCTGGCCCCTCATCTCCATCAGTAACCACCTCTCCCTGAGTAATTTATTTATCTATTCATTCTCTTTACCCAGATTGCCATAAACTCCTCCAACCCCGTAGTGTATTCAGATGGAAATAAATGAGTTTAATTACTTAAAGTAAATTTGGAATTCAGGGGCGATTGCGCTCCATTTCTGCATGTGAGCCCAGCCACAGGAGAAAGAGTGAAATATTCAAGCCTTTGAAAGATTGTAGCCACTGGGCCTGGAAGACACTGGCATCGTGCCTCCTGCTCCCTGGCTGTGCTCCTGAGCCAGGGTGCAGGAGATTGGCGCCCCACGCTTGCCCAGCCCTGTCTGGGGAATGGGCACCGAGACCGCCGCAGCCCGATCTCACCTCTTGCCTCTTCCCCGAGGACTCTGGGGAGGCCCTGGAGGGTTTCCGCTTTAACCTCTCCAACCGCTTGCTGGGGCAACTGATAATTTCGATTTGCACCCGATGATGCATGCGAGTGATCAGAAAATCTGTAACCAGAGGGGGAACCAGCTGCTAATGTCATGATACCAGGACAGTTTGGGCGAGACTTCCAGGGAAGGGGAATTTACAATTTAAATAAGAAAAATAATAAACTCTAAATGAACAGACCAGGGACGGATGCTCCGGCTGCGGTGAAGGAGGGGGTCTTCCTTGCTGAAACTCCTGTTCTGTGAGGCACTGAGCTGTCTTGAGTCTTGAGTGTGGCCGAAGGGGACTTGGAGGCCCTTGGAAGAAGGTGAAGAGGGGCCTCTCCAGGGGAGAAGGGAGCCATGAGCTGCTGAGTAGCAGTCAGGACTGTTGAGTAGCAGCCCTTTGGGATCAAGCTGTGGCACCGGGTGGGGCCTCTCATGGCTTGGAGCATTTGCTTTGACGTCGCACCTGACCTGGCCAACCACGAATTTAGACCTAGATGCTCTGCCTCCAAAGTCAGCTCTTAACTGTCACGCCTTCCTGCCATTCCCTTAGGGACCCCCAGAGACCTCCCCAGCTTTGCCACCATCCCAGGAACCTTCTGGCCTGGCGCATCTATCTTCATGAACTTTCCCCCTCTCCCCAGCTTCATGACTTGAGACGCTGTTTCCCTTCCCCAGATCCTCGGACACTCCGTGGGTCCCCGGGCCTGGGGAGCAGCGTCAGGTGCAGACTCCTCTGCAGAGACCAGGAGCACGTTCTCTAAGCTGAAACACAACGGAGCACCCTAAGGTGGTGCCGGACCTCCTTGTTCTCCGTGCACACTCTGGGTTCTTCCAGGAGGACGGCTGTGCCTTCTGCCCGCTGACTGCCTTCAGCACAGACTCCCTCTGAACTGGTCACCCATGTGATCCCTCTCTCGGTGTCAAAACATATCCCTCCTGAGCACCAGTTCTGACTGCTCACCTTGGCAGGTGAGCTTCTGTTGAACTACAGTTGCCCCTTGGTCCCTACCATGGACGGAAGATCCTGGCAGGTTACAGTCCTTGGGGTCACAGAGAGTCAGACATGACTGAGCAGTCAGACATGACTAAACAGTACACATGCATGCACACACACACACAATCCCTACCTCCTGCACATGAATGCTCACAGCATCACAGTTCATACTTGCCAAAGGGTGGAAGCAGCCCACTGTCCATCCCCTGATTAATTGATAAACAAATTTGCTCTCTATCTGTACAAAGAAATATTTTTTAGCCATAAAAAGAATGGAGCACTCATGCATTCTATAATATACTGAAGCCTTGAAAACATTCTGCTAAGTAGAAAAAGTCAGGCACAAAAGGTCACATGTACTGTATGAATTCATTTCTATGAAATTTCTGGAATAAGTAAATCTATAGAGACAGAAAATAGACTGGACTGGTGGTTGCCTGAGGCTGGGGGAAGGTGGAGATTGGGGAGTGACTGCTAATGGGTATGGGGTTTCCTTTTTGGGATGATGAAAGCGTTCGCCATTGTGAATGTACTGACTGCCAATGAGTTCCACTTTAAAATGGTTAAAGGGTGAATTTTATGTTGCATGTCTGTGCATCTCTCACATAACACCTATCCATCTACAGGTATCTCCCTCTATGCACAGGCATACTTTTCTATCTATCTATCTAGAAAGGAGGGAAATGGGAAGGCCAGACACGCGAGAACCATGTTTCCTGCTCCATCTCTCAGATATGCTCCATCCCTTTTCCTAAAACAGGAGCTTTCTTTTTCTTAGATCAGCACAGGCCTCCCCCACGCTGCCTCAGCCTCTCTCCTCTCCACTCTCCCAGGCCTGCTCATGATCACAAATGGCAGTTCTAAGGGTCTGTTGAGCCATGCTCATCCTTCCCGAGGTCATTTGTAGACCAGGCATCCAAAGATTCATACCCTTCCCACCTGTTGTCCTGGTTACTTGGTGAGAGGGGGCCCTGCTCACCTGGGATGGTGTTCTAACTCAGCTAGGGACTGGAGGAGAGAAGTTAAGCTGTTATGGTATGTTAGGTCACTTGAAGCCATGCAGTTGTCTTTCTTAGTGAAAGAGGAAAGAGAAGACTTGAGAACAGTGCATCCCTCCCAAAATCCATTCCTATCTCACGTTAGATCTGTGTGTGATTGGGTTTCCCAGGTGGTTGTAGTGGTTAAAACAACAACAACAACAACCACTTGCCAATGCATAAGAGACTCCTGGAGACAGTGGAATACAAAACAGCCTGGTGTGCTGAAGTCCATGGAGTAGTAGAGAATAGGACTTAGCAACTGAACAACAGCAAGATGTTTGATTTAATCACTGCCAACGACTATCACAGCTATTTGTAAGGCCTCCCCAGACAGCCATTTTGCTTTTTTGTATTTCTTTTCCATGGGAATGATCTTGATCCCTGTCTCCTGTACAATGTCACGAACCTCCATCCACAGTTCATCAGGTACTCTATCTATCAGATCTAGTCCCTTAAATCTATTTCTCACTTCCACTGTATAATCATAAGGGATTTGATTTAGGTTATACCTGAATGGTCTAGTGGTTTCCCCTACTGTCTTCAATTTAAGTCTGAATTTGGCAATAAGGAGTTCATGATTGGAGCCACAGTCAGCTCCTGGTCTTGTTTTTGCTGACTGTATAGAGCTTCTCCATCTTTAGCTGCAAAGAATATAATCAATCTGATTTCAGTGTTGACCATCTGTTGATGTCCATGTGTAGAGTCTTCTTTTGTGTTGTTGCAAGAGGGTGTTTGCTATGACTGGTGTGTTCTCTTGGCAAAACTCTATTAGCCTTTGCCCTGCTTCATTCCATATTCCAAGGCCAAATTTGCCTGTTACTCCGGGTGTTTCTTGACTTCCTACTTTTGCATTCCAGTCCCCTATAATGAAAAGGACATCTTTTTTGGGTGTTAGTTCTAAAAGGTCTTGTAGGTGTTCATAGAACCATTCAACTTCAGCTTCTTCAGCGTTACTGGTTGGTGCATAGACTTGGATAACTGTGATATTGAATGGTTTGGCTTGGAAACAGAGATCATTCTGTCATTTTTGAATCCAAGTACTGCATTTCGTACTCTTTTGTTGACCATGATGGCTACTCCATTTCTTCTAAGGGAAGAAAAGAAGAGAAGAGAAAAGGAAAGATATAAGCATCTGAATGCAGAGTTCCAGAAACAGCAAGAAGAGATAAGAAAGCCTTCCTCAGTGATCAATGCAAAGAGACAGAGGAAAACAACAGAATGGAAAAGACTAGAGATCTCTTCAAGAAAATTAGAGATACTAAGGGAACATTTCATGCAAAGATGGGCTCGATAAAGGACAGAAATCGTCTGGACCTAACAGAAGCAGAAGATATTAAGAAGAGGTGGCAAGAATACACAGAAGAACTGTACAAAAAGATCCTCACGACCAAGATAATCACAATGGTATGATTCCTCACCTAGAGCCAGACATCCTGGATGTGAAGTCAAGTGGGCCTTAGAAAGCATCACTACAAACAAAACTAGTGGAAGTGATGGAATTCCAGTTGAGCTCTTTCAAATCCTGAAAGATGATGCTGTGAAAGTGCTGCACTCAATATGCCAGCACATTTGGAAAACTCAGCAGTGGCCATGGGACTGGAAAAGGTCAGCTTTCATTCCAATCCCAAAGAAAGGCAATGCCAAAGAATGCTCAAACTACTGCACAATTGCACTCATCTCACACACTAGTAAAGTAATGCTCAAAATTCAGCAATATGTGAACTGTGAACTTTCAGATGTTCAAGCTGGTTTTACAAAAGGCGAGGAACCAGAGATCAAATTGCCAACATTTACTGGATCATCAAAAAAGCAACAGAGTTCCAGAAAAATATCTATTTCTGCTTTATTGACTATGCCAAAGCCTTTGACTGTATGGATCACAATAAACTGTGGAAAATTCTGAAAGAGATGGGAATACCAGACCACCTGACCTGCCTCTTCAGAAATCTGTATGCAGGTCAGGAAGCAACAGTTAGACCTGGACATGGAACAACAGACTGGTTCCAAATAGGAAAAGGAGTATGTCAAGGCTGTATATTGTCACTCTGATTATTTAACTTTTTGCAGAGTACATCATGAGAAACACTGGGCTGGAAGAAGCACAAGCTGGAATCAAGATTGCCGGGAGAAATATCAATAACCTCAGATATGCAGATGACACCACCCTTATGGCAGAAAGTGAAGAGGAGCTAAAAAGCGTCTTGATGAAAGTGAAAGTGGAGAGTGAAAAAGTTGGTTTAAAGCTCAACATTCAGAAAACCAAGATCATGGCATCTGGTCCAATCACTTCATGGGAAATAGATGGGGAAACAGTGGAAACAGTGTCAGACTCTATTTTTCTAGGCTCCAAAATCACTGCAGATCATGATGCAGCCATGAAATTAAAAGACTCCTGGAAGAAAAGTTACAACCAACCTAGATAGCATATTCAAAGGCAGAGACATTACTTTGCCAGCAAAGGTCTGTCTAGTCAAGGCTATGGTTTTTCCAGCGGTCATGTATGAATGTGAGAGTTGGACTGTGAAGAAAGCTGAGCACCGAAGAATTGATGCTTTTGAACTGTGGTGTTGGAGAAGACTCTTGAGAGTCCCTTGGACTGCAAGGAGATCCAACCAGTTTATTTTAAAGGAGATCAGTCCTGGGATTTCTTTGGAAGGAATGATGCTAAAGCTGAAACTCCAGTACTTTGGACATCTCAAGAGTTGACTCATTGGAAAAGACTCTGATGCTGGGAGGGATTGCAGGCAGGAGGAAAAGGGGACGACAGAGGATGAGATGGCTGGATGGTGTCACCGACTCAATGGAAGTGAGTTTGAGTGAACTCTGGGAGATGGTGATGGACAGGGAGGCCTGGTGTGCTGTGATTCATGGGGTCACAAAGAGTCAGACATGACTGAGCGACTGAATTGAACTGAACTGAACTGAAGGACTATCATTCAGTAGTTCAAAAATGCATCATTAAACAGTTGTATGACCTTGGATAAATCACTTAAACCTCAGTCACTTGACTGATTGATTGTAGTGCCTGCATCCTTGGTTTACAAATTATATCCTTCCTTAGCCATATGCTTGAGGTCTGAAAAAACTTTCATCCATACTAAGCATTGGTGAGAACTGTTCTCCCTCTAAAGGGAGTCCATTCATTTTGTATATCTGAGAAACATTAAGCTAAATAGTAATATTATTTTCAGTAACAATCATAGAAAACAGTTATTGAATGATTGCTTCTTTTAAGTTAGATATTTTTACTAGCCCCATTTTGCTAGTTTTATGAAATTTAGGGGTAGGTTGTACTCTGTGATACAAATACATGCAGTCCCTCTAAATCCAAACTCTTAGCCACCAAACCAGTGTCTCCAAACTCAGTTTTCCTCAGCCTCTTTATTTGTATGATATCCACGTACCAATGTCACTTTTGCTGTGGTTTTGTCTTCTAGCCTGGAAAATCCCATGGACGGAGGAGCCTGGTGGGCCGCAGTCCATGGGGTCGCTAAGAGTCGGACACGACTGAGCAACTTCACTTTCACTTTTCACTTTATGCATTGCAGAAGGCAATGGCAACCCACCCCAGTGTTCTTGCCTGGAGAATCCCAGGGACAGGGAGCCTGGTGGGCTGCCGTCTGTTGGGTCGCACAGAGTCGGACACGACTGAAGCGACTTAGCAGCAGCAGCAGCTCTGTTATTCACTTAATGGTTGGGGTTTGTTTGGTTTTTGTGTTGCTGCTCTAGGTCTTTGTTGCAGTGCACAGGCTCCTTGGTGCAGTGGCTTCTCTCACTGTGGGGCACGGCCTGTAGGTACGTGAACTTCAGTAGTTGCAGAACACAAGCTCAGTAGTTGTGGTGCATGGACTTAGTTGTTCTGCGACAGGTAGAATCTTCCCAGACCAGGGACTGATCCCATGTCCCCTGCGTTGGTAGGTGGATTCTGATTCACTGTATGACCAGGGAAGTCCTCACCTAATATTTTTAAATCTAATTTTAACTGAAATTTACTTAAATTGGAAGCTATTATCATTTTCCTGAAAATGTAATGAAAACAAAGCAATGTTACCAAATTCTATGTAGATTCTGAAAGTGCTCCAAGGGTGAGATAAGAAAGCATGAAGGGTTAAAGATATATGTGTAATAAAGTGAGATTTTTGGTTGATAAATTCCAAGATATTGGCAAAAAATTTTAAATGAAGCGATTTTTAAAATTCTAGGTACCAAAGCCCTTTGAGGCTATCTCTGAATGGTCATCTAAAACTGATTTAATATTGTTTCTTAGGAACTGTTGGTGGCAGTGACTACAGTTTTCTACTTCCATTCACATCCGTCCCAACCTTCTTCTCCATCAGAACAAACACTGAACGAGGTTGTGTTCTCTTAGTCCAGTAAGGTTTAGCCCAAGCAAAAGAGCCCAGCTCTCTTCTTGGCTGGCCCCAGTCCCCATACTGGGGACCACCATTTTGGTTCCACAATTGTCTGACCAGCTCCTTCCATCTTGGCTTCAGAAGGTTAGAAGTCTTTTGTTTTTCCTCCTTTTCAATTACAAAAGCCTGTTTGAACAGCCTCTGTGACAGGCCGTGTTCAAACAAGCTTTTGTAATTGAAAACAGAGCTTGCAAAGTGGCTGCAGGGACGCTTGCCTCAAAAGGAGGAGATGCAGAGCATGCTGTGAGCTGGTCCCCGAGGCCACTTTGAAAGTGTTTAAAGCTTCCTTCCAATTAAAAAAAAAAAAAGGAGAGAAAGAAAATCCTATTTGAACACACAGTCCAGACTAACTGACTTGGGTGATTGAAAATGGAGATCTTGACCTAGGCATTGCTTTGGACTGGGGATAGTGGTCCTCTTTGGAAGGGGCGGAGGAGGGGTCCTGCTGCTGGGCTGGGGGTGGGCACTTTCGCTCATCCTCTGAACCCCTCTTGCCTTTATTTTAAGGGGTCTCCAAGATTGGCTGCACAGGGCTCAGCATGTTCAAATTTACACTCACATTCAAGTTTCATCAGTCTTGCTTTCTTTCTCTTCAAGTATTACAAAATGTAGTGCCCAAGAGCAATGCTTCTAAAAGGATGAAGTGAAGTGAAGTCGCTCAGTCGTGTCCAGCTCTTTGCAACCCATGGACTACATGTAGCCTACCAGGCTCCTCTGTCCATGGGGTTTTCCAGGCAATAGTGCTGGAATGGATTGCAATTTCCTTCTCCAGGGTATCTTCCCAACCCAGGGATTGAACCCGGGTCTCTCGCATTGTAGACAGACGCTTAACCGTCTGAGCCACTAGGGAAGTCTGATAGTTCAGTTTAAATTCTAGCTAGGCAATCAGTTAGCCTCTCTGGAACTCTGTTGTTGTTGCTGTTATTGTTCAGTCGATAAGTTGTGTTTGACTCTTTTGCGACCCCCTGGACTGCAGCCCAGCAGGCTCCTCTCTCCATGGAATTTCCCAGACAAGAATATTGGAATGGGTTCCATTTCCTTGTCCAGAAAATCGAACTGTTGTCTCCTGCATTGCAGGTGAATTCTTTACCACTGAGTCACTGAGCTGTTTACCACTTAGCTTCATTCTTTACCACTTCCTTGTCAGTAAAACAGCATCATATTAGCACTGGTCTTAGAAGATTGTTTTGAAGATTAAGAGAGATTATCTATTAATATTTAAACATCCCTTATCTCATTGCAGGACATCCCTAGTAGCTCAGCTGGCGAAGAATGTGCCTGCAATGCAGGAGACCCCGGTTCGGTTCCTGAGTCAGGAAGATCGCTGGAGAAGGGATAGGCTACCCACTCCAGTATTCTGGCCTGGAATATTCCATGGACTGTATAGTCCATGGGGTTGCGAAGAGTCGGACACGACTGAGCGACTTTCACTTTCATTGCAAGGCAAAGGCTCAGTGCGTCAAACGTTTAGTTATTCTTACTATTAATGTTAATAACGGTATTGATGGTAATGTGATAATTAAGTGAAAGACTTCATAGTGGTTAAGACTGTAGACTTTGGTTTCAGATTGGTCTGACTTAACCTCTCTGAAACTCTGTTTCTTTTATCTTAAAATGGAAATGGTGGTAGATTCCCACCCCCACCCTCCCAAACACACACACAGCCAGTCGTTTATTGTGACACAGGGATGGGATGTGAAGAGGACTAAGAGCAGGCAGAAGGAGGTGAGACCAGATGGTCGGTAGGTACAAAGGTCAGTTCACTTCAGTTGCTCAGTCTTGCCCGACTATTTGTGACCTCATGAATCGCAGCACACCAAGCCTCCCTGTCCATCACCAACTCCTGGAGTTCACTCAGATTCACGTCCATCGAGTCAGTGATGCCATCCAGCCATCTCATCCTCGGTCGTCCCCTTCTCCTGCCCCCAAATCCCTCCCGTCATCAGAGTCTTTTCCAATCAGTCAACTCTTCGCATGAGGTGGCCAAAGTATTGGAGCTTCACCTTAACATCATTCCTTCCAAAGAAATCTCAGGGCTGATCTCCTTCAGAATGGACTGGTTGGATCTCCTTACAGTCCAAGGGACTCTCAAGAGTCTTCTCCAACACCACAGTTCAAAAGCATCAATTCTTCGGCACTCAGCCTTCTTCACAGTCCAACTCTCACATCCATACATGACTACTGGAAAAACCATAGCCTTGACTAGATGGACCTTAGTTGGCAAAGTAATGTCTCTGCTTTTGAATATACTATCTAGGTTGGTCATAACTTTTCTTCCAAGGAGTAAGCATCTTTTAATTTCATGGCTTGCAGTCACGGTCTGCAGTGATTTTGGAGCCCCCAAAATAAAGTCTGACACTATTTCCACTGTTTCCCCATCTGTTTCCCAAGAAGTGATTGGACCAGATGCCATGATCTTTGTTTTCTGAATGTTGAGCTTTAAGCCAACTTTTTCACTCACCTTTTTCACTTTCATCAAGAGGCTTTTAGTTTCTCTTCACTTTCTGCCATAAGGGTGGTATCATCTGCATATCTGAGGTTATTGATATTTCTCCCGGCAATCTTGATTCCAGCTTGTGTTTCTTCCAGTCCGGTGTTTCTCATGATGTACTCTGCATAGAGGTTAAATAATCAGGGTGACAATATACAGCCTTGATGTACTCCTTTTCCTATTTGGAACCAGTCTGTTGTTCCATGTCCAGTTCTAACTAGTTGCTTCCTGACCTGCATACAGATTTCTGAAGAGGCAGGTCAGGTGTTCTGGTATTCCCATCTCTCTCAGAATTTTCCGCAGTTTATTGTGATCCATACAGTAAAAGGCTTTGGCATAGTCAATAAAGCAGAAATCGATATTTTTCTGGAACTCTGTTGCTTTTTCGATGATCCAGTAAATGTTGGCAATTTGATCTCTGGTTCTTCTGCCTTTTGTAAAACCAGCTTGAACATCTGAAAGTTCACGGTTCATATATTGCTGAAGCCTGGCTTGGAGAATTTTGAGCATTACTTTACTAGCATGTGAGATGAGTGCAATTGTGCAGTAGTTTGAGCATTCTTTGGCATTGCCTTTCTTTAGGATTGGAATGAAAACTGACCCTTTCCAGTCCTTTGGCCACTACTAAGTTTTCCAAATTTGTTGGTACAAAGTTAAGAAAGAGTTAATAAAAGGTAAGAGTTAAGAAACAGAGTTAAGAAAAAGAGGAAATTAACTTTTAATGAGGTAGGGAGGGTTGTAAGACGTCAAGAAGAGATGTCAATGTGAGCAGAATACCATGTGGAAAAGCAGAGGAGAGAGATGGGCTTGCCCACAGTGGCAGCATCATGGGTGCAGATGAGGGCCTAGCAATGCCAAGCATTTCAGTCTTGCTGGACAGGAGGTTGCACTTCTTAGAATGAAAGAATGGGATGGAGACTGGCAACTGTGTGAGTATTTTGATTACAAGGGACAGAAATTCAACACCAAAAAACTTCAAAGAAAAAAATGAATGCATGCTTACATATATGAATGGATAAATGGATACATTAAATGAAAGAGAAGTAAATTAATGTGTCCAAGGATAGTCTAACTTTAGGCTTGGTACTATCAAAAGTCTCAGATGATGTAATTAGACTGCTCTTCTGGTCTGACTTCATGATCAGGCTCCATCTGGTTCCCTGTTCAACTCCAAGTTATATTCTCATTGCTCATAGCCTTGGGGGATAAAAAAAAATGCCTTTCTGGATGTTTGTAACACTCAATCTAGGGTCAGCTTGAGTCATTTAACCATCCAGATACCAAGCACTGAGGTCAAGAGAGGGGAGGGGATTTGAATTGACCAAATAAGCATTACTTGCTCATCTTTAGAGCTGAGATGAGGCCCTTGTACGAGCCACACAAGGTTAAAGTGAGGAATAGCTGGACCGTAAAGGAAAGCAGGGGCCATAACAGAGAGGAGAGTGTTTCCAGAAAGCCCAGCGGGTTTTCCCATAGCCTGGCATGTCCGACTCCATTTTGACTTTCTATGTAGGCCATTGGTGGGGAGGGCACGATGAAGTTTTGAGGCTTTGAGTCTGGAAACAGAGATTAAAGACCCAAGATCAATCTGAGGCCTTTCAAATGGTCCAGTGGGGACGTTAAGCTCAAAGGGATCAAGCAGAAGTAGATCCAAGTTTCGTGGGGCCTGAAGCTCATACAATACGGTGTCTCTGCTTGTTGTCACAGAATTCTAAACTGGTCCACAAAGACTGTCCATCTCTCTCATTCCGTGCCCTGCTTGTCCCTTGGGACTATGAATGTGGATTTCGCTTCCATGATTATATTAATATATGGCACCATTGACCTTAAGATAGCTATTCATATCATGATAATATTCCTGGATCGTGTAATTATGAGTTTTCTCCAGTTGGTTGAAAAAGCGGAACCCAGATTCAGCAAGAAGGATTTGATGCACAGTTGCTTGAAGATGGAGGGGCATGAGGAAGAAAAGAGGTTTATAAGACTAAGCTCTACCACCATTTGTCAGCCAGCACAGTAACTGAACCTCAGTCCTAAAACCTCAGTGAAGTGGGTGCTGCCAACAACAAGAATGAGCTTGGAAGCAGATTTTTCTCCAGGGCTTCCAGACGAGAACATAGCTGGATCAATGCCTTGATATCAGCCTTGAAAGGCCCCAAGCAGAAACTCCAGCCACACCATGCCAACCTTCTGTCCTATAAAATTCTGAGCTAATACATGGGTGTTGTTTGAAGGCCCTAAGTTTATGGTAATTTGTTAGGCAGCAATAGAAAGCAAGAATATTTTTAAAAAGACAAAATTATAACTCTGAAATTAGGCAAGGGGCAACTCCGTTGTGGGGCTTCCCTGCTGGCTCAGGAGTAAAAACCACCCGCCAATGCAGGAGACACAGGTTTGATCCCTGGGTTGGGAAGATCCCCTGGAAAAGAAGTGGCAACCTACTCCACCATTCTTGCCTGGGAAATCCCATGGACAGAGGAGCCTGGCGGGCTACAGTCCATGGGGTTGCAAAAGACTTGGACACGACTTAGTGACTAAGCAACAATTCGGTGGTGGGGTCCTGAAATTTAAGCTTCATTAGCCTCATGGAAAATCCAGCCCTGGTATTGGAGTTGCATTAGCCCTGGTTCCCTGCATTTCAGGTCTTTCCCAATTCTCTATAAACATGAGACAGAGAAGATTTCATATATATTCTTCCTCGTGACCTCCAGAGCCCAGTTTCCCATGCTCTGGGACCCCAGACCTACACACTCCCTGCCACCTCTCCATCTCCATGACGCTGAGATGCTGCCAGGCTATATGGTCCATTTCCTTCCTGGCAAAGGAAGAAAAAAAAAAAATAAAAGCTCTCAAAATTATTAGGTAATGATATCACTTTAAAAAGCGACACAATATTTTAACAGCATGACGCCACTTAGCTGTGGTTTAATAAAATATAGAAAGCTCGGAGCCGGGCAGGCTGTGGCCGTGTTAGGTGGGGGCAGACAAACAGCTCTTGAAACTCACATCAGGAAAATTACTTTTTCTTCAAATGGAAACTTTTCAATTGCTTTCAAATAGCTGGAGCTGATGGAAATAATTTCCTTAGCAAGTCTACATATGCTGCCTGTGTCTTCTCCGCACGGTGCCGGGAGCTTCATTAATAAAGATTGTTGCGAGGTTCTGATGTTGCCAGGCTCTTGTTATTTAGAAAAGGCACCAAACCAAGTCAAGGGAGTCAATTGATTACTAAATGCAATTCCTATTCGGTGTCCCCTAGGCGAATGGAGGCCAGCGGGGAGTGTGTGTGTGTGTGTGTGTGTGTGTGTGTGTGTGCATGGACACATGCATGTACGCAGACACATTTGAGCGTCTGAGCAAGAGCAGCTCTGAAGTTCAGCCTGATCCTAAAGCCATTTAGAGAGATCTCCAAGAAAATGGGGACTGTCAGGATCTGGTCTCTGCATGTTGTTGCTGTTGTTCAGTCACTAAGTCGTGTCTGACTCTTCGTGACCCCACGGACTGCAGCACGTCAGGCTTCTGTGTCCTTCACCATCTCCCTGAGTTTGCTCAAATTCATGTCCATTGAGTCAGTGGTGCCACCCAATCATCTTGTCTTCTGTCGTCCCCCTTCTCCTCCTGCCCTCAATCTTTGCTAGCATCAGGGTCTTTTCCAATGATTTGGCTCTTCACATCAGGTGGCCAAAGTATTGGAGCTTCAGCTTCAGCTTCAATCTGCTTGTCACTGATGTGCAAACTGCTAGGAGGGAGATGATGATGCAGGAATGCCCACAGAGAAAACCAGAGATGGCCCAACCACTTTGTGGGGCCAAGCTGCTGTGTTAGGTTTAGCAGACATTTTTGTGTTTCTGTAATATACATAGGGAGGTAGGCTTTGATTATGCTTCTCCTGGGCCTTCCTGCCCTGAAATCCCATGTGGAAGCTTGGCACAGAGGATGAATGAGTTCAGTGTTTCCAATAATGAGGTCTAGGAGCACTGATGGCCACAGAGTGGCTTTATGCTTTATGTGGATACGGCTCAGGATGTGGCAGAGGGGAAGTGCTCCCCTTCTAGCTTCCCTCCGTTGAGCTCTCTGATCCATCAGGGAGAAGGGCTCAGGATGGGGCAAGTGTGGCTTCCACGCCTCTTGACAGCTTACCAACTGCCCTTTGTGACAAAGAGGCACACAGTCTTGGGAAGACAACAGGGCTAGACTCATTATATTTATTGCTTCCATTGTATGTGTCCTTATGATTGCCTGTTATTTATGGCAAGTGATATTGATTTTGTACTTTTGTAAAGCTTCCTTTTAAAATCCATTTCTTTTTGGAAAGGAGTCCTTTTATTGAAGAAATGCATAACATCTGGCAAGAATCGCAAGAATCACAAGTTTCAGAGTGATGTCAAGAAATATTCACCTAGGGTATGACTCTCCTGCAGATCAAGAGACTGATTCTGGCAGCAAGAACGTGAACCACCAGAGTATGTTAGAATCTAGTGTGTTAATCTGAGGTATGAATGTAAAAGTGTTAGTCTCTCAGTCACGTCCAGCTCTTTGAAACCCCATGGACTGCAGCCCACCAGGCTCCTCTGTCCATGGGATTCTCCAGGCAAGAATACAGGACTGGGTTGCCATTTTCTCACCCAGGGATCTTCACAAATCAGGAATCGAACCCATACCCCTTCCCAATCAAGCCTCTTAACAACCCTCCAACATGGACAAGGGGGAATCCAGACACAGAGGCAGAGGGACCCTCCCAAGGTCAACCTCTAGGAGGTGATGGAGAGATGGTGGCCTAAGCCCAGACCAGTGGGGAGATTGGGATGCTAGGTGAGAGGCTCATGGAATTTTAATAACAGCTTGCTTGGAGAAAGCAAATGTATAGTTCTTTAAAAATTGCAATCAGAAGAGCACTAAAAGGCCCCTTCAGGAAGCAGAGGGGAAGCGATTAGGAAGGCCTGCCCCATAGTGGGAGTGCCCATGGTAAATCAGCATTTCAGCAGAGCGGTTTCCAGACCAGGAAGCAGAGGGAACATGAAATCACGCAAATGGGTGGAAGGAGAAATGAACTCTTGGCTGAGGCCAGGGTTGAGTGGATTGGCTCACATGGAACTCTGGCAGGAGGGTGAGATGTAAAAGGTTTTGGCTTTGGGTCAAGGTTTTTGGGTGTGGGGAGGGTGTCCATCCTCGCCTTTACACATTGGGCAGTAAATATGCTGAAGGGGCTAGGTGTCTGGATTTGGATTCAGGCTGCCAAGGTTTAAATCCCGGTCCTACCCGTTTAACTGAGTGACCTTCCATGTCTATTTCTTCATCTTTACAATAATGGAAATAATGTATTTATCCCAGATGGGTTGTTATGAGAGCTAAGTGAGATGATGTGTGCCCAGCCTTGAGGACATCGCTTGGCATATGCCCAGCCATCTTCAATAGTGTGGCCTTGACAAAAGATATCTGAATAAGAATTTCTTGGTGTTGAGGGGCAGAAAGGCAATATAATAGTTTGAGAGTAAAAGGGCCTTGGGTTAAGAAATTAACGTTGAAAACTGGATCCATGTATATGTATGGCTAGCCCTTCACTGTTCACCTGGAACTGCTATAACGTCATTAATCGGTTATACCCCAATACAAAATGGTTTTGGTATTTAAAAAATTAAAATAAAAAATTGATGTTTCCTAGGGGTCCCATGAGAGCAGTGATTGTGTTTATTTTGCTCACAGTTGTTTCCAATAAAATGCCCAGCACATAATATGCGCTCAGTTAAACATTGCAGAAGGAAGACCTTCTGGGACATCCTTCCTGGTCATCTGAACCGAACAAGGCAGGAGTTATTCCGCTTCCTTTTTTTCTCACGGAGGTGAAAACTAAAGCCTGGAGAGACTGAAAACACTTCCCAGGGGCTCATAGCTTTTCAGGGGGTCTCCAGTGTGTCTCTTTCCACGCAAAAGGAGAATCAGTGAGAGTTTTAGTATGGAAACTCCAGGGAATCCTCTTTGAAGGCTTGGGTTCACTGCAGAAAAAAAAAAAAAGAAAAAAAGAAATGTACTGGTGTGAATTTTCTACTCAGTGCTAGAAAGCAAGAAACGCCATTATTTTGGCATGTTTCTAAATTAAATTGGACACTGAAATGTCAGCTACCTGGGTGGAGGGAAATCAGAAATCAGTCGTTAGTAGCATGCCCTCCTCCAGTTCACTGGCTTGTTTAAGAATCCTACACAAAACTTTCAGTTCAGATATAGTATTTTTAGCTTGTAAGTTTTTATTGGTTCGTTTTTAGATCTTAATTTTTTTCTCAGTTTCTTTGATGTTCATGCTTACTTTTCCATTCTTGGTATAAATAAAATAGTTGTTTTTAAGTAGGAAAAAAGAATCCTGGAGGAGCTGAGAGACAGGAAGTAGATTCGGAGCATGCAGGGAACTGTCCCTTGTCCAAGATGCCTGCCACCTTTACCATTGGGATACCCAGTGTCCCTTCTGGTGTCAGATGATTTGAGAGTACACTCTGGGCTACCAGTATTTCTGCCTGGAAAATCCCCATGGACAGAGGAGCCTGGTCGGGCTATATAGTCCATGGGGTTGCAAAGAGTCAGACACAACTGAGTGACTTCATTCTCTTTCTTTCTTTTCTTTTCTGGGAGTTTGATTGCTCCAGAGGGTCTGCCAAGCTCTTCCCTAAGGGGCTCAGCCTGATCACAAGCTCAACACAGGGGATCCTTGACCACTGTTCTCCAGCTGCTCCAGAAAGTCATCTTTCTTTCCCCAAAATCGTCACCTTCAGAAAGACCTTAAGGCAATGCTGTTTCCTCTTCCTGCCAGAGTTTTTATGAAGGGGACTCAAGCTTTGCATGGGTTCAAGTGCTGTGGCACAGGCTGTGGGTGGGTGATCCCTGATAGACCACCCATCCTGGCTCAGACGTTTCTAATGGAGTATCAACCAAGATGTTGCAGAAACACTCACAGGTTGACCACATACCAAGAGGTGAAGGACTAGGACACAAAATCCCCTTGAGAGTCCTGGCTTTGCTGTGAGCCAGAGGTCTTGTGTGGGGTCGTCTTCAGTGGGGATGAAGGGTGAGTTAGGATGAAGGTAACGGGACTTGGGGCAGCCACTGTGCCTTGAGGAGTGAGATTCTGCTGCTTTGGGAGCCTCGGCTGTGAGCGTCAAGGTCCATGCTCATGACGGCAGTGTTTCTTAATCTTTCAGCATGTGTGGTGTTTGGCTTGGGAGCTTTAGCTGCCTGACTTATTCTAACCCTCACTGCCCTCTGGACTGGGTATGGTTATGATGCTTTCTCTGTAGAAGGGACACCAAGGCTCAGAGAGATGAGAAAACTCCTGGGGTCACCAAGTCAGCGCAGAGCCAGGATCAGAACACATAGCAGTCCTCTGCTACTCAAAACTGCCCACTACCTCCCCAGATCTCGGTGGGTTTGGGGGCTACCCAGTGAGGCTCTGAAATTCGTATCCTGGCTCTAACACATCTGAGAGTCCTCACTCGCTTGTCAATGAGAAGTCTAGACTCACGGTCAATACGTGTGAGCCCCTGGGATGGTGTGTCTGACTCTGGGCGAGAGATGAATGGAGATGCCGTGAACCCCGTCTTCAAATCTGGTCTAGAACAGACTGTCTGCTCTGCGGCTGGACAGGAAGGAAGCTGTTTTGTTTGCTGGTAGGATTGAGGAGAGGAGACTGTGCTTTAATTAGCTAGCTTATCAGTTACTTCTCTCCCCCTTCTCCTTCGAGTTTGGGAATAGCCCAACCCACATGTCCTGACATGGCGTGTGTGTGTGCTCAGTTGCTCAGTGGTGTCCGACTCTCTGCAACCCCATGGACTGTAGCCTGCCAGGCTCCTCTGTCCATGGGATTCCCTAAGCAAGCGTACTGGAGTGGGTTGCCATGCCCTCCTCCGGGGGATCGTTACAACTCAGGGATAGAACCCGTGTCTCTTATGTCTCCTGCATTGGCAGGTGGTTTCTTTACCACTGGCACCAACTGGGAAGCCCTCTGACGTGGCACCACGCAGGAAAAAGCACGTGGAAGCCCCGAGGTGGAGGCATCTGCAGTGTAGCATCTGATGCCTCTGGCTGCTGCCTGAAGATCTCTAATTCTCAGTCTCCTCGTCTGCGCAAAGGACATCATAGTAGCCCCTGCCTCAGGATGGTATGATGCCCAGGTCACGTAATGGATGGGAGCCTGTGTTCATTGATTCACTCTTTCATTCATACTGTTTTTTTTCACTCACAGGCATTTATTGAACCCCAGCCCTGTGCCAGATGCACTCATGGACCTTGAGATTGGGGCTGTGAGAGCTCAGCCAAGGTCTCTGCTCTCAGCAACTTACATTCTTGTGCAGGAGGCGGACCATGAGCAGTTTCAAAAAAATCATGCATTGCCGGGTACCGTCGTCATCGGCCAGTAACAAGGGACAGGGAGACAATGAAATAGTCTGTGGGGATGGGACCTGGTGCAGACGGTCAGAAAGCCTCTCTGATAGGAAATACCTGCGCTGGGGAAGGTGTGCATTCCAAGTGGAAGAAATGGGAAGTGCAAAGGGCCAGGGGCAGGAGTTCCTGAAATAGACAGGAGGCAAGGAGGTGGGTGGTCAGACAGCCCTCTGATGGACGTCCCCCTGCCCCCCACCGCTTACAAACATGCGTCATATATCCATCACTTCTTCAGACACTTCGGTTTCTCTCACCATCTTTCCTCTCCTTAACAAATCCCCTGCCTTCCTGGGAGACTAGAAATTGAGGTTTCTGGCTCATTTTTACTTTCTGTTTCTGAGGGGGCTCCTCCACCTGACAGCACAGGGACGCACCTGCCTATTGCATTCTTCATGAAGGAAATGGAAACCGAAGTTGCTTTTTAAATTTGCTAGAAGTACCTGTTGTAATTACCCTGCCACCCGTAACGGGAGTTTATGTAATTATTAGTTTGAATGGCTGTGCTCATTATGGTACAAATTTTTAATTTGCAAATGCATCACCAGATTCTTGATTGGATTCCCTTTTGACCATGAAGCTGAGGACATATGTTCATACATTTTCATGGCTGCAACTCTTGAGTGAGAACCACTGCTGCTCAGAAGGGGCAGGTATAGAAGGGTGACGGGCAGGGGCTGGCAGGCTTGGCAAGACCCATGTTTCCAAGGCAGGGTGGGTCAGTGGAAGAAAGCAGTGGCACCACTCTCCTTAATGTGCTGGCAGAGAGCAGCCTCTGTTTGCCATGGGCTTCCTGCTGGCTCAGTGGTGAAGAATCCTCCTGCCAATGCGGGAGACAGAGGTTCAAGCCCTGTGTCGGGAAGATCCCCTGGAGAAGGGCATGGCAACCCACTGCCGTATTCTTGCCTGGAGAATCCCATGAACAGAAGAGCCTGGCGGGCTACAGTCCATGAGGTCGCAAAGAGTCACAACTGAGCATGCATGCAAGGGAAGCAAGAAATGTGTTGTTAAGAGTCACTTGCTTTTGAGTTTTATAAAGCTGCATTTTGGGGGTTTATATTTATCTAATATTGTATTCCTTATAGGAATCAATACTAATGCATGCAGCAGTGAGTGATCCGTTCTCACTGCTACACAATGTCCTGTGGCATGGCCCTACTGCGGTTCATGTAGCCCTTCTTCCACAGATCCACACGCGTGTCTTCCCTGTGACAGCGTAGTGTGAGTGTCCCATGCACACATGTGAGCTTCTCTGGGGCATGGCTTCCCTTCCCTACCTGCCCATTAGCATCACCTAAAACGCTTGGTGAAAATACGGCGTTATCAGGGCCTTGGCCCCTGAGAATTATAAATACAGTAGGTCTGTGATGGGGGCTAAGAATATTTTCTTTGTTGGTTTTGGTTTATTTGGGCAAGCACTCCAGATATTCATATTATCGTTAGGGGATTTTCGGAAAAGGAGAGGCAGCAGTTCTCAACCAGGCTGCGTAGCGAAAGTACCCATGACCTGGCTCTGACCCCATGGATTCTGGTTTAACAGGTTAGGGGATAGGTGTATTTTAAAAGCGTATCACAGTATTATAATATATGTGGTGAGACCAAGTACCCTGGGACAGTGTTTCTTACTTGAAGGGGGATATTTTGCCCCTCAGGGGCTTCCCAGGTGGTGCTGATAGTAAAGAACCTGCCTGCCAGTGTAGGAGATGTGAGCGATGCAGGTTCAATCCCTGGGTCGGGGAAGATGCCCTGGAGGAGGCATGGCAGCCCTCCCCAGGATTCTTGCCCGGAGAATCCCATGGACAAAGGAGCTTAGTTGGCTATAGTCCATGGTGTTGCAAACAGTCAGACATGACTGAAGCGACTTGGCATGCACGTATGTAGGGTCACCACGCAAAATACAAAGTGCTCAGTTGAAGTTGTCTTATATTTGTATAAATGTCTATTTATTTGGCTGCCTCAGGTCTTAGTTCCATCATGAGGGACCTTTGGCTGTGATGCACTGACTCTCTGGTTGTGTCATGTGGGCCCCAGAGCACGCGGGCTCAGTAGAGGCGGCACGTGGGCTTAGCTCCCCCACGGCGCATGGGATCTCAGTTCTCCCACTAGGGATCAGACCTGCAGCCCCTGCGTTGCAAGGTGGGTCCGTAACCACTGGCCCGCCAGGGAAGTCCCGAAGTTGATTTTTGAATGACGGTTTTTAGTGTGTGCCTTAAAGATGGTATGTTGTAGTTGTTTAGCTACTAAATCATGTCCAACTCTTTGAGACTCCAAGGACGGCAGCCTGCGAGGCTCCTCTGTCCGTGGAATTTCTCAGGCAAGAATACAGGAGTGGGCGGCCATTTCCTCCTCCAGGGGTCTTCCCAACCTGGGAACTGAACCCGCATCTCCTGCATTGGCAGGCAGATTCTTCACCGATGAGGCACCTGGGAGGCCCAAAGATTGTACAGATATACTTACATGGAAAATGGTAGGTTTATTGGAAATACAAATTTAAGTGGGCATACTGTATTTTTATTTAACATAGCCATACCCTGGTGGTGGGGGACAGCTGGGAAGGTCTAGAAATATCTTCCCCTGTCACAACTGGGGTGGTCTTTGCTACCAGCATCTAGTGGGAGGAGACCAGTAAAGGCTCCCACATATCCCACGAGGCTCATCCCCCACAACAAAGAATTACACAGCCCAGGTGTCAGCAGTGCCGAAATGGAGAAACTACCGTCTAGTGCATATTTCTGTTTTAATTTAATATTTCAGTCGTACCTGGCTGGCCAGGGTCTAGGGGAGGGAAGGGGCTTCCTGGACTTAGGACGGGTCCCTCTCCTTTGGGCTGAACCCACATCAGGAGAGAAGGGACCAGCCCCTCTGGTCTAACTCAGAGCAGGCTAGGGCAGAGAGTGAGCTGGAGTGAGCAGGTGGTGCCAGGGCTCCTTGTTCACACGACGGCCAGACACTACTGGGAGAGACACATTTAACCCAGCAGAAAATGATCTTGGGGAAGGTACAAAACAGGGAGATTTTTCATCCTAATTTCACGGATGCTGGCAGTGCCCTTGTGTGGCATCTTGGGCCCTCCATTATTAAAGCTGTTCATAATTAAAGTGGTTTATGCCCTTCCAAAGGGCCAGGCCAGAAAGGCTGTTGTTTCTGTGGTTCTCAGCAGAGTTTTTCAGCTCTGAGAAATGCGACGAGGACTCACAGGAGTTGGCAGGGCAGTCAGTAACACCCCTCAGCTCTCAGCAAGCCCCCGATTGTGTGTGCACAAGCTATTATTTCATCTCCACAAGCCGAAACTCGGCCAAACTGCACAGGCTGCATTTAAAATGCTTCCTCCGTTTACCCACCCTGGAGCCTCATAGCTTCTTAGCCAAGATTTCCAGAAAGTTGTGGCAGAAGAGAGCATTCCCAGGACTGAGGGTGGATGGACTAACTTGACAATTTAAGGAGGACCTCACTGCTTCTAAATAAATGGCCCAATTGGGCCAACAGGTTCCTGAAGAAAGAACCAAGTTGATGAAACAGCCACCAGGCTTTCCTTGAGGACCAGCTATATTCTCTAGCCATTTCTACCCTGAAAACAATAAACAATAGACTTTTGGGAACAAGAAGAAGACTAGCGATATCTGAACACCTGTCATGTGGAAAACACTGTTGAAACATAAGGTACCCCGTGTGTACTGCAATGGTTAATTTTATATGTCAACTCACAGGGCTTTGGGATACTCAGACATTTGCTCCAAACTTATTCTGAACGTGTCAGCAAGGGTGTTTTAGAATTTGAATCAGTATACTCACTTTGGATTGACCTCCCTAATGTGGGTGGGCCTCATCCAATCAGCTGAAGGCCCAGATTGCACAAACAGGCTAAGAGGGAACTTTTCCTGCTCGACCGATGGAGCTGGGACATCAATCTTTTCTCAACTTTGGATTTGGATGAAAATGGGCTCTTCTTGAGTCTCTAGCCTGCAGCTTTCAGACTGGAACTTATTCCATTAACCCATTTTCATGACTTCATCTAACCCTAATTATTTCCCAGCGGTCTTCAAGCACCATCACAGTAGGGACTAGGGCTTCAACACATGGATTTGAGGGGTGACCAAAACATTCATTCCAGGACGACACCTCCTTCCACCCATCTAGTAGCCATCCTTGTTTGAACACAATTACAGGGATGTTTTCCAAGAAGGACATTCTTCCTTTAGGGAATATAAGATAAGAAAACTGGAAAAAATTCAAAAAGTCCAAAACAAAGTTCCTTCATTTTAACTAACAGTAAGGTGGAAAAAAAAATCATATCATAAAACTAAAACGAAAGCACAATCAAGTCTGTACTGAGCTTCAAGGATCTTTAAGGAATGAATGGCCAGTTTCACTCAAGAAGAGAAAGATGCCTACAGGTAATAAAGGAATTGTCAGTGGGTTTCTCCCCTTGTCCTTCTCGAGCTCCATCAGGCCATTAACATGTATTTTAAATGCATGGCACGTGGAATCTTAGTTTCTCCACCAGGGGTTAAACCCATCAGCCCTGCATTTGAAGGTGGATTCTTAACCACTGGACTACCAGGTTGGTCCCTAACATGTGTTTTTGATGAAAAGGACCCAGGGTTCACTATACCTTTTTATCTATACTAGTTTCACTTAGCTCTTACTACAACCCACTTTTCAGTAGGCATATTGATACAGTGGAAGAATATGACTTAAATCTATCAGATTTCATGTAAATACCGGCGCTGTGCTTCTCCAATATGACATTCTCTTTTTCTTTCCCCACAAAGTGTCACAGTAAAACAACAAATAGAACTGTGACGATGTCATTTTCAAATGTATCCTCCATGTGGAGCTAGAATTACATTTGCAATTAAACCATGTGCATTTTTCTTGCCCTTTTAAGTGTTAATCAGTGATTCATGCCTTTCATAGAGCAGTCATATCTCAGAACCTTCTAGCTGCTCATGAAATATTAGGGGAGTTTAGAAGTGGCCCGGATTCCCTGAAAGAGTTTTCAACTTCACAGAGCTCCAGCTCTGCTCTTCCACCACCCTGTCACTGTTTATCAACCCCAACATGTTGAAAAAGCCCAACATCCCTTTGATTTAATCAGACCCTTTTATGCAGAAATGAAGCCAACAGCCTCTTTTTCCCAACAGCACAGCATTTCCTGGAACATGAAGATCAATGGTGTTGATAGATCATTGATCAAATGTTCCCCATAAGCCCATTAAACAGGATATGAAACTGGAATTGTGTTCAGAGGTCCCATCCTGAGGTGGCCAGGAGCCAGGAGGAGCAACAAAGCCAGTTTCTTTGTGCTTGTCACTTTGACAGAGTGAGGGTGCTCTTGGAAGGGGGCAAGGAAGCTTGAGAAATGAGTTTTCCAAGAAGCTTTTGTAACGCCCCTAACTTTCTAGCAAAAGTGGTCATCCCATTCTTACTGATACCTTCTCCCCAAGAACTGTATCATCTTTTCTCTGGGGACATCACATTCCACTTCACTTCGCAACACGTGCACCAAAGAGCATCTTATCACAGTCACTGAATTCAGTCATCCTAAGTTGCGAAGAGACCACTCATTGGAAAAAGACCCTGATGCTAGGAAAGACTGAGGGCAGGAGGAGAAGGGGGGCAGCCGGATGAGATGGCTGGATTGATGGATTGACTCAATGGACATGAGTTTCAGCAAACTCCAGGAGATGGTGAAGGACAAAGAAGCCTGCCTTGCTGTAGTCCATGGAGTCGTAAAGAGTTGGACACGACTGAGCAGCTGAACAACAAGAATCCACTAGGTAGCTAACAACAATTATTTTTCCACATTTAACCCTTGTTGAAACCGAGGTACTTGCTTAAACTTTTAAAGTTACCAACTAGCAGAGCCAGAATCTAAACTCGGGTGGTGGGACACAAATCCTTAACTCATACCACAAGATGTATTTACTGTGCTTGTTCCCTATCCTGCCCTGTCCTGCAGAACTAGATTTAGTTACTTCCAATGGAGACTCCAAATAAGGTAAACATTTGTATTTCTCTGATGCAAAAAGAGATCCAAATGTAGGCAGTCCTTCGTTACCATAATAACTCCACTATTAGAATGCATTGGGGGTTCAGCTTTTTGCTTCAAAATCCTTTGTATGTGGCTCTGGTCCTCATGGTGCAAAGTAGCCTCTGGAGATCCAGCCATCAGTTCTGTGTTCCAGGCAGTATGGTGAATGAAGGGGCAAAAAGGATGCACCTTCTGTTTTTAAGAAGACTTCCTAGAGCCCCCACATCACATTCTGCTCATGTTGTATCATTGGCCAAAACTTAGTAACACCCACTCTTTATACCTAAATCTTTGACAAGACTCACATCTCGTTAAAGGTGAGCTTTTGCAATTGTTTCTTGTGCCTCTGTCTCCAGTCTGTTTCTGTTCTGATTTTCATCCTGTACTGCTGCTAGGACACTTTTCTTTGCATAGAGCTTTGTCATCCCTGTCCCCAGGTCTGAAGATTTCCATGGATCTTCTTTATCTAGAAGATTAAGTATAAATTCCCTTTCCTGCCAAAGATGCTTATTCACTTTCTCTTTATGGGGCATGTAATCCCCATCTCCTTTGTTCTATTCACCTTATCCCCTCTGACTAGAATGTCTTCACCCTTTTGTCTCCACTGGTAGAAATGCTGTGTTCCGTTTATAACCCCCCTTTTTTTATAACTCATTGTCATTCATTCATTCACCAGAAAACAAGTGTTTTCATAACTGTATATAAAGCACTCAGAACAGTGGCTAATTGGCAGTATAAGGTGACTGTTATTAATATGATAATAAAATTGATAATAATGTGTGTGTCCTGCTCTCCAACCTCTAGATTAGGGATTGTATCATTTCCTTCTCAGCAATCCAGAACCTAAGATACAAGAACTGAGAGCTTTTATCGGTAATGGCAATGGTGTATATGTTCCCTGGAGAGAAAGAAATTTTTTTTTTTTTTTGCTGATAGACCTTATCTTTGGGGCTCCACCCAAGGATCCAAGCTCAATGTGGCCTTTCAACGCTTGGGAAATGATTGCCTCCACTCCAGTCATGAATTTATAAAGTGCTAATTATGAAAGAATGAGGGGACAGGGGAGGGATAAATTGGGAGATTGGGACTGACATATTCACACTACTATATAACCTCAGATATGCAGATGACACCACCCTTATGCAGAAAGTGAAGAAGAACTAAAGGGCCTCTTGATGAAAGTGAAAGACGAGAGTGAAAAAGTTGGCTTAAAGTTCAACATTCAGAAAACTAAGGTCATGGCATCTGATCCCAGCACTTCATGGCAAATAGATGGGGAAACAGTGGAAACAGTGGCTGGCTTTATTTTTCTGGGCTCCAAAATCACTACAGATGGTGACTGCAGCCATAAAGTTAAAAGACGCTAGACAGCATATTAAACAACATATTAAAAAGCAGAGACATCACTTTGTCAACAAAGGTCCGTCTAGTCAAGGCTATGGTTTTTCCAGTGGTCATGTATAGATGTGAGAGTTGGACTATAAAGAAAGCTGAGCACCAAAGAATTGAGGCTTTTGAACTGTGGTGTTGGAGAAGACTCTTGAGAGTTCCGTGGATTGCAAGGAGATCCAACCCATCCATCCTAAAAGAGATCAGTCTTGGGTGTTCATAGAAAGGCCTGATGTTGAAGCTGAAACTCCAACACTTTGGCCACCTGATGCAAAGAGCTGACTCATTTGAAAAGACCCTGATGTTGGGAAAGTTTGAGGGCAGGAGGAGAAGGGGCAGACAGAGGATGAGATGGCTGGATGGCATCACCGACTCAATGGACATGGGTTTGGGTGAACTCCTGGAATTGGTGATGGACAGGGAGGCCTGGCATGTTGCGGTTCATGGGGATGCAAAGAGTCAGACATGACTGAACTGAACTGAAGTGATATATAAAACAGATAACTAATAAGGACCTACTGTATACCACAGGGAAATCTTTTGCAATACTTTGTAATGACCTCTATGGGGAAAGAATCTATAAAAGAGTGAATATATAAACATATATGTGTGTGTGTGTGTGTGTGTGTGTGTGTGTGTGTGTGTGTGTGTGTGTGTGTGTGTGTGTGTGTGTGTGTGTGTGTATACATACACCAGGCTTCCCTGGTGGCTCAGACAGTAAAGAATCTGCTTGCAATGCAGGAGAGCCAGGTTCAATCCCTGAATCAGGAAGATCCCCTGGAGAAGGGCATGGCAACCCACTCCAGTATTTCTGCCTGGAGAATCCCATGGAGAGAGGAGCCTGATGGGCTGCAGCAGTCCGTGGGACTGCAAAGAGTCAGAGAGGTCTGAGCAACTAATGCACACATATGTATGTGTATGACTGATTCACTTTACTGCACCATAAAAACTAATACAGCACTGCAAATCAACTATATTCCAATAAACATTTTAGCTTTTTAAATTAAATAATAAAAAGGAAATGATGCCATTTTACTCATATAACTGCATTGTATCACTCATTGTAATACATATCCATTCACATTTGAAATTGTATTTCTATAAGATATATCATGGCTTTTGAAAGACTCTTAAGAACCTGCATGTTTAAGAACAGTTAGGTGCCCGTATCAGTCAATTTAGGTTAGGCAATGCTGCCATAACAAACAAGCCCCAAGGTCAAGCAGCTTAATACAGCAGAGGTTCAGTTCTTGCCCACGTAACATGTCTGTTGGGGGTCGGTCGTGGGGTTTTTGCAAGGCGGTGCGGCCATTGCCCACAGCACTGCCGGTCTGCTGGGTCAGAGGGAAGAGAGCACCTTCGTTCTCCGGATGCGTTATTTTCATGTTTATCTCCTCTTACGGTTTCTGTAGTTTCTTCTTCATTCATAACACTGTTCTTTACATTGTAATTCTTTAGTTCTGCCGCCTCATTTCTAAACTTTCCTAATGCTGATTTATATTGTTTTCTGTATCTTACATCACTTTCTTAATGCCTTTGGGCATGTTTTGAAATAGTAGGTTCTGAAGCTGATCTTATTTTTGACAATACCTATCTGGAATGCTTTTTCTTACCTGTGGGGGTTGTGTTTAGCTCTTTATCCTGTCTTTTCTTTTTTCCTTTTAATAAATTTGTATCAGATGTGCCCATGATTCTTTTCTGTTGGTCATTTTTTATGTGAGATTGTATTTCATGAAATCTTAAAAAGAGTCTTGTTTTAGGTGGCTTTTCTAACTTTACAGGGTTCTCTCTTCTCTTTCTCTTTTTATTTTCCATGTAGTTTTTTAAAAGTATGGTTTATTGCTATAAATACAATAGATAACTAACAAGGACTTATTGTATAGCACAGCTAACTCTTCTCAATATTCTGTAATGATCTATATGGGAAAATAACTTTTTAAAGAGTGGATATATTTATATGTATAACTGATTCACTTTGCTCTGTAGCAGAAACTAACATGACATTTTATCTATTTGTTTATTTTTTGCTTTACAGTACTGTATTGATTTTGCCATACATTGACATGAATCCACCATGGGTGTATAGGCATTCCCAACCCTGAACCCCCTCCCACCACCCTCCCCATATCATCTCTCTGGGTCATCCCAGTGCACCAGCCCCAAGCATCCTGTATCCTGTATCGAACCTAGACTAGCGATTTGTTTCTTACATAATAGTATACATGTTTCAATGCCATTCTCCCAAATCATCCCACCCTCTCCCTCTCCCACGGAGTCCCAAAGTCTGTTCTTTACATCTGTGTCTCTTTGCTGTCTCACATACAGGGTTATCATTACCATCTTTCTAAATTCCATGTATATGTGTCAGTATACTGTATTGGTGTTTTTCTTTCTGGCTTACTTCACTCTGTATAATCGGCTCCAGTTTTATCCACCTCATTAGAACTGATTCAAATGTATTATTTTTAATGGCTGAGTAATACTCCATTGTGTATATGCACCACAGTTTTCTTATCCATTTATCTGCTGATGGACATCTAGGTTGTTTCCATGTCCTGGCTATTATAAACAGTGCTGCGATGAACACTGGAGTATACGTGTCTCTTTCAATTCTGGTTTCCTCGGTGTATATGCCCAGAAGTGGGATTGCTGGGTCATATGGCAGTTCTATTTAGTTTTTTAAGGAATCTCCACACTGTTCTCCATAGTGGCTGTACTAGTTTGCATTCCCACCAGCAGTGTAAGAGGGTTCCCTTTTCTCCACACCCTCTCCAGCATTTATTGCTTGTAGACTTTTGGATCGCAGCCATTCTGACTGGTGTGAAATGGTACCTCAGTGTGGTCTTGATTTGCATTTCTCTGATAATGAGTGATGTTGAGCATCTTTTCATGTGTTTGTTAACCATCCATATGTCTTCTTTGAAGAAATGTCTATTTAGTTCTTTGGCCCATTTTTTGATTGGGTCACTTATTTTTCTGGAATTGAGCTGCATAAGTTGCTTGTATATTTTTGAGATTAGTTGTTTATCAGTTGCTTCATTTGCTATTATTTTCTCCCATTCTGAAGGCTGTCTTTTCACCTTGCTTATAGTTTCCTTTGTTGTGCAGAAGCTTTTAATTTTAATTAGATCCCATTTGTTCATTTTTGCTTTTATTTCCAGTATTCTGGGAGGTGGATCATAGAGGATCCTGCTGTGATTTATGTCGGAGAGTATTTTGCCTATGTTCTCCTCTAGGAGTTTTATAGTTTCTGGTCTTACATTTAGATCTTTACTCCACTTTGAGTTTATTTTTGTGAATGGTGTTAGAAAGTATTCTAGTTTCATTCTTTTACAAGTGGTTGACCAGTTTTCCCAGCACCACTTGTTAAAGAGATTGTCTTTAATCCATTGTATATTCTTGCCTCCTTTGTCGAAGATAAGGTGTCCATAGGTGTGTGGATTTATCTCTGGGCTTTCTATTTTGTTCCACTGATCTATATTTCTGTCTTTGTGCCAGTGCCATACTGTCTTGATGACTGTGGCTTTGTAGTAGAGCCTGAAGTCAGGCAGGTTGATTCCTCCAGTTCCATTCTTCTTTCTCAAGATTGCTTTGGCTATTCGAGGATTTTTGTATTTCCATACAAACTGTGAAATTATTTGTTCTAGCTCTGTGAAAAATACCGCTGGTAGCTTAATACAACATTTTAAATCAACGATACTCCAGTCCATCCTAAAGGAGATCAGCCCTGGGATTTCTTTGGAAGGAATGATGCTAAAGCTGAAACTCCAGTACTTTGGTCACCTCATGCGAAGAGTTGACTCATTGCAAAAGATCCTGATGCTGGGAGGGTTTGGGGGCAGGAGGAGAAGGGGATGACTGAGGATGAGATGGCTGGATGGCATCTCGGACTCGATGGACGTGAGTCTGAGTAAACTCCGGGAGTTGGTGATGGACAGGGAGGCCTGGTGTGCTGCGATTCATGGGGTCACAAAGAGTCGGCCACGACTGAGCGACTGAACTGAGGCTGCTTCTGTCCCTTCCTATCTTCCTGGGAACACACGTGCGTGTGTGCTAGGTCACTCAGTCGTGTCTGACTCTTTTGCAACCCCACGGACTGAGCCCACCAGGCTCCTCTGTCCATAGGATTTTCCAGGAGAGAACAATGGAGTGAGTGAGTTGCCATTTCCTTCTTCTGGGGATGTTCCTGACCCGGGGATTGAACCCTTGTCTCCTGCATTGCCTGGCAGGTTCTTTACCACGGCACCACCAGGGAATACATTGTGCTCACCCATTTAGTGGATTGGTAACTAGCCTGCTAGTAGAGTCAGCTGCTCGCTTCAGGCTGGCGCTCCACATGTTCCTGCTGCTCCCACTGCGGTTCTCTTCCTGCCCAGCTGTCACGTGACCTGTCGTTTCCTTCTGCTTCCTCCCACCCAGGCGCTGGAGAGCTGGGGGTGTTGATGGCTTGTCCCCACCCGCTTATATTTTGACATGCACATCCACACTCTATTATTTGGCATAAACATCACCTATTTGTACATGTATTCTCTGTTACTCTATTTTTAAATTTTATTTTAACTTATTTATTTACTTTTGGCTGCAATGGGTCTCTGCTGCTGCCTGCGGGCTTTCTAGTTGCAGTGAGTGGGGACTGCTTAATTTTTATTGGAGTCTACTTGCTTGGCAATATGTGTTAGTTTCTACTGTACAGGAAAATGAGTCAGCCATATATATATATATAGAGAGAGCCCTCTCTTTTGTACTTCCTTCCCACTCTGATCATCACAGTGTATTAAGTAGCGTTCTCTGAGCTGTACGGTGGTCTCTCATTAGTTGTCTATATTATGCATAGTGTGCATGTATCAGCCCTAATCTCTCCATTCTCCCTTTTGGTGTCCATATATTTGTTCTCTCTGTCTGTGTCTCTGTTTATGCTTTGCATATAAGCTCATCTATACCATTTTTTCTAGAAAGTGGAATAGGACCTAGAATAGCATCATAAGTTAAATTCTGCTCCTGACACAATAGCTCTAGGACTGCTGGATAAGTTGTTTCATCAAGCTATTTAAGCTAGAGCCCCCATTAAGTCAAATTGGGATAACGCTGCCTGCCTTTGGTCAGGGCCAGAAGAGAATGTGTGAAGGACCTCTGTAATCTGGAAAGCACTCTCCATGCCCTGTGGAACCTATTACTTTTGTTATCATGATGTTTCTCTAATGGTTAATTTTCTCTCTCATTTTGCTGGGTACCATGAGGTGCCCTGATCTTTGGACAAACATTACTCTGTGTTTCTGTGAGGGTGTTTTGGGGGGCAAGATTAACATTTTTATAAGTAAACCGAGGAAAGCAGATTGTCCTCTCTAGTGGGGGTGGGCCTCGTCCACTCAGTTGAAGGACCTGCCTGGTACAAGAGCATTGACCCTTCCCTAAGTGAGAGAGAATTCCTGCTTCCTAACTGCATTCAAATTGGGAACTTTATCCTACCTTGGACTCAAACGGAAACGTAAACTCTCCCTAAATCCTGCCAGCCTTTAGATAAGACACATCAATGGTTCTCCCGTTTTCCAGGCCTTTGGGCTTCCTAGGGGCTCTCCCAGGCCCTGCCAGCTTGCAGATCTTGTGACTGTTAGCCTCCAAAATTACGTAAGCAATCCTTATAATACGGCACTTTCTAAATATATACATTATACTGGTTCTGTTCCTCTGGTGATTCCTGACTAATACAGTTGCTAAGCAGATTTCTAGAATACATATCATTTCCACAGGCCACAAATGGAAAGGAAATTCCAGAATCACCTTCAATCGAGATGACATAGCTGACCACCACTAGTGCGTGATCTGAACCATGATGGATGAGCTCCTGTTTAGAATCCTGCTTCTCACTATTCACCCAGTGCCTGGGAATCACCAAGCATTCCATTGAGTATCCCAGAGTCCCTCTTGACATGGGATTGCTTCTGGGGAAGGGAAAGGACTTGGGCCCTCAGGGAGATCCCTCTAGCTAAGAGTAACCCTGTTACAGGAGGACTAGATGAGATATGACATCCAGGAGACTTGGCTGCAGGGAGTCTCACCAGGAGACGGGGAGGTGTCCTGTTTATGATTGGGCCTCCCGCTGGCTCAGGTCTGATTACTCTGTACTGGTTGTCCAGTGGCCACCTCCCTGTACTGGTCTGCACGCTGCTCTCAACCTCTCTGCTCTGGAGGGTATGTGCCATCTGTGGGTCACACTCCTGGCCATTTGGATGCCTGGACAGCAGGGGAGGTTGCTCTTGTCTTCAAGGTCAGCGTGGGGTGCTTGCAGAAATTGTGCAGCACAAACTATAATTTCCTCAGCGTGTGCACAGACGAAAACAATGCTTTCCGTGAGTCGCCGTTCCTGTAGGTCTGTGTATGCACTCGAAGTGTGAGAATGGGTGCCAGATACCTGCCTGGCAGAGTCTCGAGCAGATGCCAAGAGTTCAGCTGTCCTGAGATGCAGAAGGTGTGTGGCAGCAGGTGGAAGAGTCAATTGACTACCCCTGTTTAAAAAAAAAAAAGTCTAAGAATGTTGTTTTCTACTTTGTGATGTTGACCAATGTGATTACCCGTGTTGAGGAGTGGTGCATAGAACTTGAGTCATCTTTATCATCTTAGGCACGTACATGAAAGAAAGGGAGCGTTGGGGAAACAATGGATGGTCCTAAGATGTGCAAGCTGATGGAAACCTTGTGTGTCCTTGATGGTGAAGAGCAGTGAGGTTTTCGTCACAGGTGAACTCTGTCTTCCTTGACCTCTGTTCATCACCCTGCTATTTTCTAAGACATTGTTTCCTTGAAACTCACTGTGGTTAGTATAGTTTGTACCTTTGTCTATGCTTGTTCATTCATTCATGTGCAGCAAGGATGAGGGATCTGTCTCTTCCCCTAGAGTTATGTTCCACACACACAGGGTTTCTTCAGTCTCAACCATCACTGCACCTCCTGTATTTCCACTTAGCAGGGCCAAGGAGATATTTATTACACAGATGGATGAATGAGTGAACAGCATGGACTCTGGGGTCACGGGAACCTATATTTTAATCACCAGCTCAACTGCTGATGTGAAACCTTAGATTAAATTAGTTTGGCATCACCAATGCCTGATTTCCTCACCTGTAAAATGGGGATGATACCAGTACATACTTTGCAGAGTTATAATGCAGATAAAATGCAATAACGGGCATACGGGGCTTTAGGCTTGTAGTGGGAACTGAGTAAGTGCTCTATTATTTTTGCCCATATGGCTGTGCTTCCACCTCTGACATGCCAGCTAAATTCTGTTTAGCTCTCAACTGTGTCACTTACCCTAGAGCCATAGACCCTACAAAGAATAAATTGATGAGGGCTTATTTTCCTTTGTGGAGAGAAACATACCCATTTAAAGGTGACTCACCTCAGCCTACATCTTCCCTCTACTTAAAGACTTCATCATTCATACGTGTTCATGTCGAGGAACTTTATCACTTAAAGGTACAAACCAAACCAATGAACAAAAAAGTTTTCTTCTTTTTAGTGAGTTAAGCCAAAACAGCAACCAAAAAGTGTCTTTGATGCCTTTGTTATTTACTGCTTAATAAATCATTGCACATAATTATGTTGATAAATTCCAACAGCCTCACGGGCTCCTCTTTTTCGATGCCGACTTGGGACACCCCTGATAAATCAATCTCTACTTTCCAACTGCGTGACTATCCTGCATGGGATCTGCTTTGTTCTCCCATCGCAGGACGCTGGGGCAATATATCACCCAAGCCCTTCATCCTTCTTCCATATCATTAGAGCAACAGCTGGTTCTGATAATGCATTCATGTAATACATCACAGAGCTGGGTGCCTGGCTGCTGCATTACTCAAAAGCTAATGTGATCGGGAAGGGGAAAAACCTAGTGTGCTGATAACTCCAGAAGTTGGGGGCTTTGTTTTATAGTTTCAAGCTTGGCACTGGAAACTTCAGGGTCCAGATTATCCCCTTTGCAATCTGTTTTCACATGTTCTGCAAAGTTTGTCTTTTCCCAATGTTTCCTGGGTCCAGAAAGCTTCTTTATCTGTGATCAGTTCTGGAGTAGAGGTCTCCTGTCATAATCACTGCTCTTGCTGACGTTCCAGCAGCTCCTAGCATAAGAAGGTCAGTGTCAGAATTCTTGGGTTAGGGTCCAGTTTCAGCAAGCTGCCAGCAGGGTTACTTTCGGCAGAGCAGTTGTATGATTTGATGGGATGATGTATGTCAGTTGCTTGACACGTAGTAGTGACTCAGTCAAAATTAACCACTAATATATGTGATTATTTCCTAGTCCACCATTTACCAAATCAGCTATCCCAGGAGACTGTTACTAACAAATAGTATAAAAGGAAAAAAAGGGTTCTGTGGGCAAACAAGTTAGGAAAACATCGGGTTGAAAGAAATCAGACTTTCATACTGCAGGACTTATCAGTCTTTAATGTGCTAAAGCAATTTGCATGTACCCTCTGGAGAGAGTTGGGCTTCCCAGGTGTTGCTAGTGGTAAAAAAAATCCTCCTCCCAATGCAAGAGATGCAAGTGCAATTCCTGAGTCGGGAGGATCCCCTGGAGGAGGGCATGGCAACCCACTCCAGTATTCTTGGCTAGAGAATCCCATGGACAGAGGAGCCTGGTGGGCTACAGTCCCTAGTGTTGCAAAGAGTCAGACTGGACTGAAACGACTTAGCACACACACACAGAGGAATAGAATAAATATTACTTCCCAAACTATTTGGCTTTTTAAGAGCATTGGGAGTGATGTCCCTTGGGATCTCATTGGGAAATGTGAATGTGATCCAGTTCTCTTATTAAGACCTTTAAGATCTTGGTCAAAATGCAGAATGCAAATTAGAAGCACAATGGGGCCCGAACTCAGAACTGCTAAAGCTTAGGTTCTTTCTCTTCTTCCTCCAATCCCTGCACCTCTCAGCATGCGAACTCACCTCTAAGAGAATCGTAATCACCTCTAAGAGAATCACTTAGGGAGGGAAGTGTCTGAAACACCCACTCTTGTGGCCTCCTCAGACCTTTAGATTGAAATCACGGCAGGAATCTGAATGCAGAAGCATCTGGGGCGATTTTCTTGGGAGGTGAAGTCTGAGAGCCTCTGAACTAGACCGTGCTTCTTTGCAGCATTGCTGTATGGGCTGAGCCTATGCTACTGTACCTTCTGCAAACTCCTGGACTCCGGGAAACGCTTGCTGCTTTCTTCTCGCTTCCCCTCTGCAGGCCCTTGTGACTCTAGAGGTCTGTTTCTCACGAGGATGCTGGAGGCATCTGTGGATTTTCACCCACCAGCCCGCCACGCAGATACTTCCACCCTACCCAACCGTGGACGGTCCGTGTGAGAGCCTGGCCCCCTGTGTTCCCTGGTAACGCTCCTGCAGGGAGACAGGTGTGGGGGAGATCAGTTGGAAATGGAGAGACACATTCTCAAGGCCCTGCCAAGTCACTCTGGAGAGAGCCTGACAACGCTTCAGTTTCCATGGCAACCAGGTGACTGTAAGCTCACCTTTGGCCCTGGAAACAGCCTCCAGCTTCTGGGAACGATTGCTGCTTATTATGAGAGGAGAGAACACTGGTGGAGAGGAGAAACCAGCTGCTGATTTTGAACTGCAAGGAAAGTTAGAGAAGAGCCCACAGCAGAAAAGCAACAGGTCCAGCAGGGCTTCCAGCCAAGAGAGGGCCTCCAGCCCCTACCTTCCTCACCTGTGTTCACCGAGGCCGCCTGCAGCTCTCAATGTGACCCCTTGGCCACAACAGTCAGCATCAATTTTATTTCCTTCTCTTTGGTCCAAGAGAGAAAACACTGATGGGGCTTCCCAGGTGGTGCTGGTGGTAAAGAACCCAAGGCAGGAGATGTAAGAGCTGCAAGTTCAGTCCCCGGGTGGGGGAAGATCTCCTGGAGGAGGGCATGGCAGCCCACTCCAGAATTCTCGCCTGGAGAACCCCATGGACAGAGGAGCCTGGAGGGCTACAGTCCATGGGGTTCAAAGAGTCGGAGACGACTGAAGCAACTTAACACTCATATGAAAACATTGATACAGTGTGTGACTAGTGACTGTCGAGGGCTAATTAACTGAGTATTACTGTGTGAAGGAGCTTTCTCGGTATTACTCCCATTTCGCCCTCACTTTCTTTCAGGTAAGTTTCGTGTTGAGGAAACTGAGGTGCAGGGAGGTTAAGTGATGATGTCCCTTGCTCAGTACCCAGCTGGCGCTGGGGCTGGGCTGGATTGCAACAGGGTGTTTGACCAAAGGACTCCTAAAAAGTATCCAGAGAGCCCACTCTCTCTCCAGGAACTCTGACTTCTTTCTTCCAACAGACATTCCTCCCTGAAAATCAGGAAACTGCCATCTCAGTCATCGTCATCCATTCTGTCTATTTAGCTTGGACGTAAAGGTCAAGGGCTAAAATGCTCACTGCCTCCTACTGCTGTTTGCCTGTCCCCTGGCTAAGCGAGCGCCTCTTGCAATCGACTGCTTCCTTCCAGCAGGATCTGTGACCAGGCCACCAGCTCTGGAGAAGTGGGATTTCACAGGGCAGTTCAAGCTGCCAGGGAATGACTTCCCAGCCAGATGGGCCCTGGCCCCAGTGAAACTGGCAGGAAATGCAGACAACATCGGTGGGTGGGGATCACCCCCAGATCTCCAGACCTCCAAGGAAGTGATACTCTGCTGGTCTTAAAGTGACAAGCAGGAGACCTGGTGCTGGTTGTGGTTTTCAACCATCTCCTCACCGGGCAATGTGGCCTTATCTAATGGCTCAGAGGGTAAAGAATCTGCCTGCAATGTAGGAAAACTGAGTTCAGTCCCTAGGTCGGGAAGATCCCCTGGAGGAGGGCATGGCAACCCACTCCAGTATTCTTGCCTGGAGAATCCCATGGACAGAGGAGCCTGGTGGGCTACAGTCCGTGGGGTCACACTTTCACTTTCTTGCCAGGCAGTGGCCAGCAATGCCTCTGCAGTCCCAGCTCTTTAAAGGGACAGTTGGACTAGAGCAGCGTTCCCCAAAGGTGTTGAAAAAGGTGCGTGTGTGCTAAGTCGCTTCAGTTGTGTCCAACTCTCTGTGACCCCGTGGACTGTAGCCCGCCAAGCTCCTCTGTCCATGGAATTCTCCAAACAAGAATACTGGAGTGAGTTGCCATGCCCTCCTCCAGGGGATCTTTCTGACCCAGGGATCGAACCCATGTCACTTATGTCTCCTGCATTGGCAGGTGCGTTCTTTACCACTGTTCCACTTGGGAAGGTATTTGGGATAACTTTTGATGGGACACAGGCCTGGCACTAAATAATGTGTAATAATACAACAAGAAGGTTTCAATCTCTCTTGGTTCCCCAGGTGGCCCCAAGGGGAAGAGTAGGTGGATGTTCCGTGTGACTTTAATGCCTCTTTAATCTTGGCTAATGTCCCCTTCCAGCAGCGGAGGGGACAGACCTCAAACTCGAGAGCTTTGGCAGGAAACACCATCTCCCTATGATTTATCAGGGCTTTGTCCTTGCTTTTTATAACTACCTTCTGTGTTCCTCAAGGAGAGTTTCTGTTTATGGAAGTGGGGGAGAGTTTGAGAAGTCTCAGTTCAGTTCTGCCGGCTGGCACGTTCCTTGGGAGCTCAGTGGAAGCTTGAATCAGACCCTTGCTCTCCTCCTTCCTCCCCTCCCCCCACCACGGCCCCCAAAAGCACGTTCTCAGGATGCTCAGTGTTTCTATACCTTTGACATCAGTATGAGAATGATGGATACAGAATTTCCCTCTGTAGAAGCAGTGTTTAAGTAAAAGGAATGGGCCAATTTGAGGAAGTGCAGACTTACATAATGGGCTTTGCTGGTAGCTTGGTGATAAAGAATCCACCTGACAATTCAGGAGATGTGGGTACAGTCCTCAGGCCAGGAGGATCCCCTGGAGAAGGAAATGGCAACCCACTCCAGTATTCTTGCCTGGAAACATCCCACAGACAGAGGAGCCTGGCGAGCTATATACCTTGGGGTCCCAAGGAGTTGAACACAGCTCAGGGACTAAGCATGAGCAGGAGGCTAAATGATGGAACCTGAATAAGTGCAACAGCCACAGGGATAAGGGGGCGAGAGCTGGGCTCTCCCGTCACTGGGGCACACACCCAGGGAACAGCTTTCTATTCAGACTCTGGGGTCCTAGACACCAGAGACATTGGTCCAGTAGATCTCAATTTGTGTCCCTGGATCTGTATTTGGCAGGGGGGAATCTGCTCCCAAAAGTCTTACAGGAGGTTTAGAAACTAGTGGGTCAGATTGTTTCTTCTTTCTAAAAGTCACGTGTTGATCTAAATCAGTGGCTTGTTGTTCTCAATTAGACACCCCTCAAGGGATGTTTCAGAGAAGGCAATGGCAACCCACTCCAGTACTCTTGCCTGGCAAATCCCATGGAAGGATGAGGATCCTGGTGGGCTGCAGTTCATGGGGTTGCTAGGAGTCGGACACGACTAAGTGACTTCACTTTCACTTTTCACTTTCATGCACTGTAGAAGGAAATGGCAACCCACTCCAGTTTTCTTGCCTGGAAAATCCCAGGGACGGGGGAACCTGGTGGGCTGCCATCTCTGGGGTCGCACAGAATCAGACATGACCGAAGTGACTTTGACAGTGTGTGAAATAGGCTGTTTTTTGTTCTCACAGCTGGAGAGCTGCTACTGGGGTCTAGGGGATAGAGGCCCAGGAGGTTGCTAAACAACCCACCAGGCATGAACAGGCCTCCACACAAAGCTAACTCGGCACCAATGTCAATAGGCCAAGGATGAAAATGTCTGATCTAAAAGGGTTTTATATTGTCCAGGGTATGTGGGCAGAGATCAGTAAAATCCCGGCTCCAAACCCTTCAGCTTCCATCTCGTGGATCATAAAAGCCTGGGGCCTTATTGTACAGTAGCCTCCTCCCAGCATCTGACCCCATTAGCCCCTCTAAACCCATCTTGTCCTGTTACCTTCACTCCAGCACACTCAGCCACATACAGCCACAATGCTGTTTTTGGAAGAGTCCAAGTATACAAGTATGTTTCTACCGCAGGGCCTTTGCACATGATTTTTTTAAAAGATCCCTCTTGCGCTCAGAACTCCCATCTGCATGGCTCAGCCCATTTTCTTCAAATGGGCCTCTGCTCACATCTCATCTCATGGGAAACTTTCCTGGTAGCCCAGTGGTGAAGACTCCCGCACTTCCAATGCAGAGAGAACAGTTTCCATCCTTGGTTGGGAAACTAAGATTCCACATGGTACGGGTGTGTCCAGAAAGAAAAAAAAAGTCTCATCTCACCATTGAGGTCTTTCCTGGCCATCTGGTCTAAGAAGAAATCCCCTTCATCTCTCTCTTCTTTTCCTGGTCATGTCATTCCTTATAGAGCTTCCCATCAGATTATACATTTATTCCTTATCCCCCTACCAGAATGTAAGTTCCATGAGTGTCTATTCACTGTTAAACTGCAAGTGGCAACAGTGTCTGGCAAATGAGTGCTTTAAATGAACAAAGAGTGAGTGGATGGACGAATAAATGAATGCCTGGATTATAGTCCCAGATGGGCCAGGGTCTGGTCACACCCCCGTGCCTCAGTTTCCCCCTCGGTCAGGTCCACGCCAGCCCCGAAGTCTGCCAGTGTGACTCATGAGCCTGGGCTGCTTCAGTCTTCACCCACGTCCCTGTCTCTCCAATTAAATGCCTGTACCCTCCCAGCTCCCTGCCACCCCCCTCCCTCGCCCTGCCCCCATCACCCCAGATGCCTTCTGTCACAGCCGAGAGAGATCTCGGGGAATTAGGGATGTCAGAAAGCCAAGGAGTGGCAGATCCATTGTGTGAGCCACTGAATTGGGTAATTAGGGAGGGTGGCACTTCAGTCGTTTTAAAAGCTTAGTGGGTGGGGAGGAGAACAGTCTGCTGACAGTTCCTGTACATCCACTCAGAGGTGCAGCGTCTGCTGGGGAAGCCTGGTTTGTCGCTGAATAGTGCTTTCTCAGTCTCCAAAGGAGCATGTGGAGAAAGGCGATGGGGGTGGGCGGCCTGGCACCGACCCATGGACCTCAGAGTTAAGGGAGGAGGACCCTGGGGCAGGAGCAGGCAGCCTTCATGCAGAGACCGCCACCACCACGCCCAGCCTGAGAAACACGGGCCTCATGGGCAGGGAGAGGGGTCCGTAAGCTCACTTGTTCAGAAAACATCTCCTCCTTTGTCCTCTAGAACCAATTTCATTTCTCATCTTGAGCTCCCATGGTGCGGGGCTGAAGGAAGCTTAACCTCCATCTTGCTGGGGCTCTGCAACCCCCAGGCAGCCAGAAGATCCAGAATTAGATGGGATTAGATTGTTTCTCCCACTCCTGAAGTCATGGATGTTCCAGACAGTGGTTTCTAACAGGGGCAAGGCTTCGAGAGGGTCAGGGGCTGGCTGCTTTCTGCTGTTCAAGCTTCCCCCCTTCCCTCCTCCTTCCCCTGCCTCCTCTTCCTTCTCCAGGGTCACCAAGCCAGGGACATTTTTTTCCCTCATAGAGAAGATAAAGGCTCTAGTTCTTTCCAGCTTCCCCAGTGCATTTGACTCTCTCTGTCTTGGAGCTTGTGCTTGTTAAAAATTTCATTCATTTGTTTATCTTTGTGTTGAGTCTTCACTGTTGCGCAGACTGTTGTCTGGTTGCAGCGAGCAGGGTTGTTCTCTAGTCAGGGTGCATGGGTTTCTCATCACAGTGGCTTCTCGGGGCTCTAGGGTACACGGGCTTCAGCAGTTGTGGTTCCAGAGATCCTGAGCGCAGGCTCAGTAGCTGTGCCGCACGGGCTTAGCCGCTCCGCTTAAATGGAGGAAAAGAAAGAGGAAAACTGTAGGGAGTGGAAGAAAGCATCCATTAATTTCTCAAGTTATCATCAAGCCATGGTAATAAGTGTGAACCGTTTTACCTGGAGCATTCCTGAAGGGCCAGCTTTGTGATAAAGACTTCATTTAAACAAGTCATTTATCTCAGCCTGGTAGCAATCTTGTGACATGGTAACAGTGACACACTCATGCATGCATTTTTTTTCAGTCACTCAATCATGTCTGACTCTTTCCCCACGCCATGGACAGCAGCAAGCCAGGCCTCCCTGTCCATCACCAACTCCTGGACCTTACTCAAACTCATGTCCATTGAGTTGGTGATGCCATCCAACCATCTCATCCTCTGTCATCCCCTTCTCCCGCCTTCAGTCTTTCCCAGCATCAGGATCGTTTCAAATGAGTCAGTTCTTTCCATCAGGTGGCCAAAGTATTGGAGTTTCAGCTTCAACATCATTCTTTCCAATGAATATTCAGGACTGATTTCCTTTAGGACAGACTGATTGGATCTCCTTGCAGTCCAAGGGACTCTCAAGTGTCTTCTCCAACACCGCAGTTCAAAAGCATCAGTTCTTTGACACTCAGCTTTCTTCATAGTCCAACTCTCACATATATACATGATTACTGGAAAACCATAGCTTTGACTAGATGGACCTTTGTTGGCAAAACAATGTCTCTGCTTTTTAATATACTGTCTAGGTTGGTCATAGCTTTTCTTCCAAGGAGCAAGCATCTTTTAATTTCATGGCTGAAGTCACCATCTGCAGTGATTTTGGAGCCCCACAAAATAAAGCCTGACTTTGTTTTCACTGTTTCCCCATCTATTTGCCATGAAATGATGGGACTGGATGCCATGATCTTAGTTTTTTGAATGTTGAGTTTTAAGCCACCTTTTTCATGCTCCTCTTTCACTTTGATCAAGAGGCTCTTCTTCGCTTTCTGCCATAAGAGTGGTGTCATCTGTGTGTTTGAGGTTATTGATATTTCCCCAGCAATCTTGATTCCAGCTTGTGCTTCATCCAGCCCAGCATTTCGCATCATGTACTCCAGATATAAGTTAAATAAGCAGGGTAACAATATACAGCCTTGACATACTCCTTTCCCAGTTTGGAACCAGTCTACTGTTCCATGTCTGGTTCTAACTGTTGCTTCTTGACCTGAATACAGATTTCTCAGGAGGAAGGTAAGGTGGTCTGGTATTCCAGTGTCTCTAAGAATTTTCCAAAGGTGGTTGTGATCCACACAGGCAAAGGCTTTGGCGTAGTCAATAAAGCCAAATCCAGCTTGAACATCTGGAAGTTCACGGTTCATGTACTGTTGAAGCCTGGCTTGGAGAATTTTGAGTATTACTTTGCTAGCATATGAGGTGAGAGAAGGCAATGGCACCCCACTCCAGCACTCTTGCCTTGAAAATCCCATGGATGGAGGAGACTGGTAGGCTACAGTCCATGGGGTCCCTAAGAGTTGGACACGACTGAGCAACTTCACTTTCACTTTTCACTTTCATGCATTGGAGAAGGAAATGGCAACCCACTCCAGTGTTCTTGCCTGGAGAATCCCAGGGACGGGGGAGCCTCATGGGCTGCCGTCTATGGGGTCTCACAGAGTCAGACACGACTTAAGTGACTTAGCAGCAGCAGCAGCAGCAGCACCAGCATGTGAGCTGAGTGCAATTGTCTGGTAATTTAAACATTCTTTGGCATTGCCTTTCTTTGGGATTGGAATGAAAACTGACCTTTTCCTCTCCTGGGGCCATTGCTGAGTTTTCCAAATTTGCTGGCATATTGAGTGCAGCACTTTCACAGCATCATCTTTTAGGATTTGAAATAGTTCAGCTGGAATTCCATCACCTCCACTAGCTTTGTTCGTAGTGAAACTTCCTAAGGCCCGCTTGACTTCACATTACAGGATGTCTGGCTCTAGGTGTGTGATCACATCATGGTGATTATCTGGGTCATGAAGATCTTTTTCTGTATCAAGAATACAAAAGATGTATTCTTGCCATCACTTTTTATATCGTCTGCTTCTGTTAGGTCCATACCATTTCTGTCCTTTACGGTGCTTGTCTTTGCATGAAATGTTCCCTTGGTATCTCTAATTTTCTTGAAGAGATCTCTAGTCTTTCCAGTTCTGTTGTTTTCCTCTATTTCTTTGCATTGATCACTGAGTAAGGCTTTCTTATGTCTCCTTGCTATTTTTTGGAACACTGCATTCAAATGGGTGTATCTTTCCTTTTCTCCTTTGCCTTTAGCTTCTCTTTTTTCTCAGCTATTTGTAAGGCCTCGGCAGACAACCATTTTGCCTTTTTGCATTTCTTTTTCTTGTGAATGGTTTTGATCACTGCCTCCTGTACAGTGTCACAAACCTCCTTCCATAGTTCTTCAGACACTCTATCAGATCTAATCCCTTTAATCTGTTTGTCAATTCCACTGTATAATCGTAAGGGATTTGATTTAGGTCATACCTGAATGTCTGGTGGTTTTCCCTGCTGCTGCTGCTGCTGCTGCTGCTGTTGCTGCTGCTAAGTCACTTCACTCGTGTCCGAGTGTATGTGACCCCATAGACGGCAGCCCACCAGGCTCCCCCGTCCCTGGAATTCTCCAGGCAAGAACACTGGAGTGGGTTGTCATTTCTTTTTCAAATGCATGAAAGTGAAAATTGAAAGTGAACTTGCTCAGTCATGTCCGACTCTTACCGGCCCCATGGACTGTAGCCCACCAGGCTCCTCCATCCATGGAATTTTCCAGGCAAGAGGACTGGAGTGGGGTGCCATTGCCTTCTCCAGTGGTATTTCCTACTTTCTTTGATTTAAGCCTGAATTATGCAGTAAGAAGTTCATGATCTGAGCCACAGTCACCTCCTGGTCTTGTTTTTGCTGACTGTATAGAGCTTCTCCATCTTTGGCTGCAAAGAATATAATCAATCTGATTTTGGTGTTGACTATCTGGTGATGTCCATGTGTAGAGTCTTCTCTTGTGTTGTTGGAAGAGGGTGTTTGCTATGACCAGTGCGTTCTCTTGGCGAAACTCTGTTAACCTTTGCCCTATTTCATTTTATACTCCAAGGCCAAATTTGCCTGTTACTCCAGGTATCTCTTGCCTTCCCACTTTTGCATTCCAGTCCCCTATGATGAAAGAACACCTTTTTTGGTTGTTAGTTCTAGAAAGTCTTGTAGGTCTTCATAGAACTATTCAGCTTCAGCTTCTTCAGTTTTACTGGTCGGGGCATAGACTTGGATTACTATGATATTGAATGGATTGCCTTGCAAATGAACAGAGATCATTCTGTCATTTTTGAGATTGCATCTAAGCACTGCATTTCAGACTCTTTTTGTTGACCATGATGGCTACTCCATTTCTTCTAAGGGATTCTTGACCACAGTAGTAGATACAATGGTCATCTGAGTTAAATTCACCCATTCCAGTCCATTTTAGTTCACTGATTCCTAAAATGTTGATGTTCACTCTTGCCATCTTCTGTTTGAGCACTTCCAATTTACCTTGATTCATGGACCTAACATTCCAGGTTCCTATGCAATATTGTTCTTTACAACATTGAACTTTACTTCCATCGCCAGTCACTTCCCGAACTGGGTGTTGTTTTTGCTTTGGCTCCTTCTCTTCATTCTTTCTGGAGTTATTTCTCCTCTCTTCTCCAGTAGCATACTGGTCAACTACTGACCTGGGGAGTTCATCTTTCAGTGTCCTGTCTTTTTGCCTTTCATACTGTTCATGGAGTTCTCAAGGCAAGAATACTGAAGTGGTTTGCCATTCCCTTCTCCAACAGACCACATTTTGTTAGAACTCTCCACCATGACCTGTCCATCTTGAGTGGCCCTACTCGGCATGGCTCATGTTTCATTGAGTTAGACTAGGTCGTGGCCTACATGATCAGTTTGGTTAGTTTTCTGTGATTATGGTTTTCATTCTGTCTGCCCTTTGATGAAATATGCTATTAGTTGCTATCGTTATTTCCCTTTGCAGATGAGGAAATGCAGCCCAGAGGAACTAAGTGCTATGTACAAGGCCACACAGGCTGGTCAGCAGCAGAGTTCAGACCCAGGCAGGGTGACTCCAAAATCAGCACAGGACGGCTCACTTGCCTCCCAGGTGAAGCTGCCTCACCTGGGACTTTCTTAAGCATCCTGCCTCTAGCTTGTCCCATTGGGACACGTCTGTAAATTTTAGGTGGCTGTGCACCCCCAGCATCTGGAGCAAGCTGGCCCCAAAGGCAAGAATCCAGTGCACAGCCAGCTATCGTGATGACTCCATGGGGAAATGAAACCTCTAGCTGCCTCCAGGAGAAGGCCAGATACTCCACAATCCAGAAGCAGCCCCCAGACCTGAGAAGAAAGAGGTCAGTGTAATTTGTGCTATGGTTTCATGTAGACTTAAGAATGAATTAGTGTCCACCAATATATCACCCAAGAAACCTTCCTTTTTATAGCAATAATTGTTTTTTTTAATCAGAATATCCTCCATATTTTTCAACTTGAATTTTTATTGAGCTGATCATAGATTCACATGCAGTTCTAGTAAAAATATGTATATAGAGAGATACTGTGTGTACTTTGCCCATTTTTTTCTCCAGTGATGAACATTTTGCACAACTCTAGCATCTCATCTTACAATACTGAGCAATTGTATCTCTGCAAAGTTCTCTTCTGTTACCTCCCTCTCATTCCCAACCCCATTTCTAAAACCCTGGCAAAATCAAATCTGTTTTCCTTTTGCAAACTTTTGTCCTTCTAAAATGTCACATAAATGGATTAATAGAATATTTGACTTTTAGGATTGGCTTTTTTCACTCAGCCTAATTCCCTGCAGATTTAGCCAGATCACATGTGTCAATGGTTTTTCCTGTTCATGGCTGAGTAGTATAGTATTCCAGGGTGTGGATGTAGCACAGAGTGTTTAACAGTGACCTGTTGAAGGACATTGGACCTATTTGGGGGTTCATGGGTTTCATGGACAGGTATTCATGTGGGCAGGAAGTCTTCATTTTTCAGGGATAAACACCCAACAGTGCAATGGCTGGACAATATGGTAGTTGCGTGTTTCACTTATAAGACTTGTTTTCTAGAGCACGTGTGCCACTTTACGATCCCAGCAGTAGTGTGAGAGTAATCTAGGTTCTCCACATCCTCACATTTGGTATTGTGCATGCGTAGTTGCTCAGTCGTGTCCAACTCTTTAGACCACATGGACTGTAGCCTGCCAGGCTCCTCTGTCCATGCGATTTTCCAGGCAAGAACACTGGAATGCGTTGCCATTTTCCTCCTCCAGGGGATCTTCCAGACCCAGGGATCAAAACTGCATCTCCTGTGTCTCCTACATTGCAGGTGGATGCTTTACCCGCTGAGCCATTGGGAAAGCTCTCGGTATTGTCATTACTGTTATTAAACTTTTGCCCTTCTTATAGACTGAGGTTATATCTTATTGGGGTTTTAATTTGCATTTCCCTAATGGCTAATGATGTGGAACATCTTGGACTGTCGCTATATCCTTCTTGATGACATGTCTGTTCGTTTCTTCTGCCCATTTCTTAATTGGAATGCTAGTTTTTCCCTTTGCGTTTCGAGACTTCTTATATCCTAGATATTCTTCATTTTCAGATGCGTGGTTTGCAGATATTTCCTCAGAGTCTGTACCTTGTCTTCTATTCCTCTTCATTCAAGTTTCTGCAGAACTTAAGTTTTTCCTTGTGATGAGATCTAATTTATCAGGTTTGTTTTTCTGTTTTGAGTCATAATTTTATTTTTAAATCTGCAAAACTTTTCCCCTAGCCCTAGATCATGAACATTTTCTCCTACAATTTTTTAAAACATTGTACACTTTAAAAGTTGACACTTAAGTTTGGGATTCATTTTAAGTTACATTTTATATAAGATGTGATGTTTAGGTTAAAGTTCTTTTTTACCCCCTATAGTGTTCAATTGTGTTAGTACCATTTGTCAAAAGTATAGCTAACTTTTTCAACCTATATGGTATGCTGATGCTGACCTAAGAAGCACTTTTAAGCATCATTTTAGGTAATCCCTACATTTATATATTCCAAGTTTTATAGATGCAGACACTGAATACCAGAGAGGTTGCATGATTTTCTAGAGGTCACACAGCCAGAGCCAAGCCTCAGATCTTTGCCTCAGTCCAGCCCAGCCCTTCATCACCTCTGTTTCATTTTCTGAATGACTGTCTCTATATTTGGGCTCCCCACATCATCACAGAAAATTCAGACTCACTCCAAATCAGTGTCTGTCTCGGGACCTCTCTTTGGGCTGTAGTAAATCAAATTTTCAGGAGGTGCAAGTGTAACATAATATGGAATATCTGTTCATCATTTAACTCAGGGAAGTCTTTTCCCCCTCACTAATATCCATGATAAAGCATATGCAAATGTCTGTAATTGAACATAATTAAAATAATGAGAGTTGAAAGGATGTGATATTCAAAATAAATGCAATAGGAGTTGGACACAGCCATTATCCTAATTCAAAGTGATTACTTTATGATTACTTTATCAGGGCCTCTAATATTTCTGTCTTTAATATAATTTTATTTGCTTTGGGAGGCAGGTGCTCTCCGATGGGGAAGGCTTTCGTGTCCTCGATCTGTTTACCAGTCGCTCCACACTTGGAGGAAGGCGGTGCCATTTTGACCGGAACCGCACGCCTGTGGACCTGTCTGCCCTCCTGCCCAGGGATCGCTGCACTGAGGTGACTGAGAGCGTGCAGTGTATCAGGCAGCCCGGCAGCCTCTTGTTGCTGGCCAAAGTCTTGGCTTTCTCTGCCCACTGAAGCCAGATAAAACATCTGGAAATGGAGTTTGGAGGGAATAGAACGGCGGCTTTAATTCTCAGCCGTGGAGGGGGAAGCACGGTAGGCTCACGCCTCAAGAACTGTGCGCCCCCACGCCCTGCATGAGGAATCTAGGGGCTTGAGTAAGATGAGGGCTCACAGTCAGGAGTCAGTGATAAGGGACAAAGGTGTTAGGATCTTGATTTCTTCCTCTTGCGTTGTTTCAAAGACAGTCATAGCCTGGCGCCAGTAACCCAGTGATTGAGTCTGGCAATTCCGTGGCTCTGCAGCCTCCCTTCTGATGTGTAACTACTCGGGGAAGGGTGTTATAAGGGTAGACACCAGATAGGGGATGCATTTAGCACAGAGCCAAAGGAAAATAGCTGTGAAGTATATAGGTGGCGCTAGTGGGAAAGAACCCGCCTGCCGTGCTGGACACATGAGACTCAGCTTCCATCCCTGGGTCGGGAAGATCCCCTGGAGGAGGGCAGGGCAACCCACTCCAGTATTCTTGCCTGGAGAATGCCAGTGGACAGAGGCCTGGCGGGCTGCAGTCCATAGGGTCACAGAGTTGGAGAGGACTGAAGTGACTTAGCACACTTAGCTCCTGCAGAGTTAGCGGGTGGAGAGGCAAACTTAGTTACACACTTGCAGAGTTAGGGCCAATTAAAAACAAGCAAGACTAAGAATGTTTAGGCCTGCCCACTCTTCTCTTTATCTTCTTTGTTCTCAGGAAAGGAGGAAAAAACTCATTCCTCTCTCTTTTTTTTTTTTTTTCCTTTTTCACTGCAACACTATGAGCACCCCTAAATCTGCCCAAGTGCAAGTAAGCTGGAGAAATCAGAAGCCAGGGCTTACGTCCTGGGATGTGCCTGTCATGGTGCCGCCCTGGTATTTCTGCAGTCTGAGTGATCCAAAGAGATTTCTTTACTCTGTCTTCTCACAAGTGTGTTAGATAAAACTCAGATGCATAGTCAGAGCTCACAGAGGCTTAGAAATTATCTAGTGCACCTCTTTGGTGGGTAATAGTAGACTGCCGAGGGCACTCTACTCTATTGGAGGGCATAGTAGAGTACAGAGACTATCCCTCTGACCGCAGCCACCAACACACTGTGTGACCTTGGGTGAGTTACTTACCCTATCTGAGCTTTACTTTCCTTTAAAAGGGAAGACAAAAACTTAAAGCATTTTGCCCCTATGAAATGAGAGACTGTTATGAGGAATTCAACATTAAACGAAGCTTATCAAATGCTGGGTGTCGAACATTGTAGAGAAGAGGCAGCATTAAAGGTTTGTTCAGAGTTAGTCGCTGCGTGAGATGAGAGTGGGGATGAGAAAGTGAGACTGTGGGCTTCCGGCTCAGTGCAGGTTCACCGACTTTGGGTGGGTGCCAGCAAGATGGGGAATGTGGGCAAGAAGATGGTTCTCGTTCATTTCTGCTCTTCTCCACCACCCACCTTAGAAAGCAGTGGCCTCCAGAGCTGAGCTTAAGTTCTCACTTGTGAGGAAGGTGACCTCATGCACTCACGTTGCTCCAGACGCACTGACTTGCGCCTTCACGACAGTGACCCTACAGTAAGTCATCCATACAGAGCCAGCACCCACGGAACAGAACACTACGAGAAGGGAGGGTGATCCCCCAACACCCATCCCCAGCACCCCTGCTTTAGAACAGGTGGGGCCACCTGGGATGTGTGCATGCATGCTTGCTCAGTCGTGTCTGATCCTTTGTGACCCCATGGACTGTAGCCCGCCAGGCTCCTCTGTCTGTGGGATTTCCCAGGCAAGAATACTGGAGTGGGCTGCCATTTCCTCCTCCAGGGGATCTTCTCAAGCCAAGGATCAAACCCTCATTTTCTGCGTTTCCTCCAATGGCATGCCAATTCTTTGCCTAGGTGGGGAAGCCCCGCCTAGGATGAGCCAGGGCTGAACCCACAAGAAGATGGTAGAATGCGGAGTATCTTCCTTGGTGAATCTCCCCCAGACCAGCTTGTGGGATGCTTTCCACTGGCCCTCTCTCAAGGCAGCTAGCTGACCTTGATCCACGACCATAACACACCATGGACAGAGCACTGGCCAGAGTGTTTCAATTTATGCTCTCACCAAACTTAATCACATTTGAGGATCCCCAGGCTTCTTACTCCCTATAACTGGATTCTAGCTTGACCTAGTCTGTGTCTTTCCTTTCTTTGCTCTCCCAGCAGGTTGCTTCTTCAGCCAGGCTGGTTTTCCAGGCTGCAGAAACAGAAGGAAAGGGATTAAGAGCACACAGCCTGCAGCTTTTGGGAGAGAGATGCCTGGAAATAGTTGTAATATCTGAGGGAAGTGGGAGTGGTGGGGGCGCTGGTAGTCTTGTTTGGGGTTGTGCCTTCCAGGAGAGTTTTCATGAAACAGAAAGAAGATACTGAGTTGATTTTTGAAAGCATTCTTTGCTTTCTTTAACCCCATTCACACTGCTGATCTTGAACCATCTGAGGCCTGATGGTAGGGTTACACTACAATGCGTTATTGTTGTTCAGTTGCTCAGTTGTGTCTTTGCAACCCCAGGGAGTGCAGCACGCCAGGCCTCCTGCCTTCACTATCTCCTAGAGTTTGTTCTAACTCATCTCCATCGAGTTGATGCTGCCATCCAACCACTTACACTCAATCTTTCCCAGCATCAGAGTCTTTTCCAATGAAGATTATCATATTGACTCTGAAATGACCTTTCGTGGTTAATTTTAATATCTCCAATTTACAGAGGCTTCCCTGGTGGCTCAGACAGTAAAGAATCCGCCTGCAGTGCAGGTGACTCAGGTTCGATCCCTGGATCAGGAAAATCCCTGGAGGAGAGAATGGCAACCCACTCCAGTATTCTTGCCTGGGAAATCCCATGGACAAAGGAGTCTGGTGGGCTACCATCCATGGGGTCACAAAGAGCTGGACACGACCGGGAGGCTAACTAAGCCTTTTCACTTTCGCCGAGGCGCTAGCTCAGGACTTCACGGTCAGGAGGCAGACCTGCATCTAGACGTCTCTGGTCTGACTGTGTCGCTCTCCCTGACCACCGAGGACCTGCCGCTCCAAGTCAGAGAGCAGAGCAGTGAGCTACAGACTGCAGTGTGTGGAAGGAGCTAAAGAATGATCGTCATTGCAGCTCCGTGCTGGAAAATGGCAATTAGCTTCTAGTTTGTTTGGACTAATATCTCTGGGGACCTTTGTGAAGTATTATTTATTGATAAGGAACAGCCCAACAGGAGTTGGGAGTTCTGCGCTCAGTGCCCTTGGAGGAACATCTAACTGCCTCTCTCCTCCTCTCAAAGGTGATGCTCTTTGGTTTGGGAAATTATTACGTAGTTTCTGCATTTTCTTTCTTTCTTTCTTTTTTTTTTTTTTTTTGTTCTGGTAACTTCTATGGGGAAGTGTGCTCTGAGAGATAAGCGTGCCTGAGGACCTGGATGAAAAGTGAAAGTGTTAGCTCTCTCTGTCTCTTTGCAACCCCATAGACTGTAGCCCTCTAGACTCCTCTGTCCACAGGCTTGTCCAGGCAAGAATACTGAACTGGCTTGACATGCCCCCCCTCCAGGGGATCTTCCCGACCCAGGGATTGAATGTGGGTCTCCCTCATTGTAGGCAGATTGTTGTCTGAGCCACCAGGGAAACCCTTAAAGGTCTGCCGGTAATCAGCACTGTTGCTTTGGGTACATAATGCTCTTAGCCTCTTGGAGCCCTAGTTTCCATCTCAGAGCAGGTCTGGGAAATTTGATATGATGTTTGTGAAACTCCAGCATCTGAGATGTGGGAGACGTTTAAAAGCAACAATCATCATTGTCACAACCTTTAAAATTTGAGCACATGTCAACATGAATCGCCAACCATACTCCTGCTGGCATGAATCAAGTGGAGAGTAAACATTACTGAGATTCAAAAAAAAAAAAAAAAGTAAAATAAATTGCCCAAAAGTATATATTCTGCACAGAAAGAGTTAAGTGTTGAGCTTAAATACACAGAGAGACGAACTGTAGAAATCTTCCACCCAGTTGCAATCTTTAGGAATGGGATCAGGTTGAATTTACCTTGACACAAAACATTAAAAAACCCTTTTAAAAAGGAAAAAAGAGAGAGAGAGAGATACAAGGAGAATAACTTCCTTCTTCAAAGAACAAAGAGTTTCATGTTCTTTAGAAGGCTCTGTTTATATGAAAAGGCGGCGCTGCAACATGGTTTGCTACAGAGGGGGAAAAAAAGGTTAACATTGCTTAGGCAACTCTCTTCGACAAAAGCTACTTCTGTAATTGACTCAAATTTTATCTATTCATTAAAATGAGATCACTAATGGGTAACCCTTTCGTCACCATTGCTAAGTACCATGTGCCGTGAAAACGGAGAAGCCTGAATTCCTATGAACAGGAACCCCCACCTTGAAGCTTTACAAATGACCTTCCTGCAGTTAGTGTAAATCACCGAGCTCTCCCTGCACATGTCTGTGGGGGGGCGGGGGCGGGGTTTCACTGTAATTTCTCTAGAAATTCAATGAGGAATTAAAACTCACTGTCAGGAGGCACTGTGGAGACTAGAGGGGCAGTAGGCCTCCGCTGGCCTGCGTCAGGGTGAGGACACGGCTGCTCCATCAGAGGCTCTGGGCTTGAGCTGCCGTTCCCCTTTCTCCTGCCCCCAACCAGTCTCAGACCCATGAGGACCGACCTGCCTAAACTGAAATGGATGCAGGGCATGCCATACCCACAACACTGACCCAGAGACCTTCTGTCCCCTGGGTTCCTTCCCCTGACCACTTACCTGAGATAAATAAGCAGAAGTATATGGATACAGGGACCTCAGAGGGAAGGTTCCTCACTGAGCTTGGAGCCATGTAAGCCCATCAGTTTCTCTTTTTCTACTGTAACATGTAAGTGAAAACCTCAAGAGAAAATGCCTGCCTGCCTGCCTGCCTATCTGAAAATGCTGTGTGCATGTGTGTGAGAGAGAGAACTAGACACGTGCACACACCCAGGTTTCAGAGACTGGTTTCAAGCCTATTTCTTTACTAAGCTCTCAGTAAATCCAGGTGGGTGGAGGAGGCAGAAGACACAACCACGTCTCTAGGATTTGCTTCTTACTCAGCGAGCATGAGGCTGTGTTCACTGAAATGTTGGCCATTATTCTATTTGACTTCGCTGATGTCCTCCGGTTGATATGTTTAAGATTAATGAGGCATTAGTTCTCAATCAAGGAGCCATAATCAAGAATACCCATTTAGCTGCAGCGAATTGTGTCGCTGCATTAATTAATATCATTTGACCTTTGTATTTGGGGTGGGATGATGTATCACTGTATTTTCCTGAGCAGCGTCATAAAATTGATGGCTTGAATATTGCCGCTCGTATGGCCGAATGGTTCGTTTAAGCTCGATGCTGTGCCTATAATTAATATAGGATAGGTAAGTCTGGGCCAGTGATGTGGGTTCACTCTTACTGAGCGGTGCTTCCACCCTGTTGGGTGGAAGAGTCAGGACTTGGATGGCCTGCTGTGAAGCGCTGATGCTGGGAGATTAGCTCTGGCAGGAAACTTCTCCTGAAGGTACTTCTTCGGGAGTCTTTTTCTCACTTGGGAACCACGCCTACACAAGCATTTAAATATGCAGAACAGGAACAGAGCAATGGGGGCTTGGACCTTCTAGTTAGCGTTTGTTTAATTATAATGGGTGTAGCTCACAGGCAGACTCCAGCTCTTAAAGTCTTAGATGAACTGAGATTTTGCTGATGTACCTAGCCCAGGTACCTCATGTTTAGTAGCAAGTTTCTAGGCCAAGGGTTGGCACCCCTCTTCTGGGAATAGATAAATGGATTTCTGACAGTAAATATTTTTGGCTTTGTAGGCTGTTCTGTCTCTGTCACAACGACTTAACTGTGCCCTGTTAAATGTTGTTGATTAGTTGCTTAATTGTGTCTGACTCTGTGATTGCGAGGACTGTAGCCTGCCAGGCTCCTCTGTCCGTTGGATTTCCCATGCAAGGATACTAGAATGGGTTTCCATTTCCTTCTCCAGGGAGAGTGAGAAGATAGTCATAGATAATATGTGCACAAATGGACATGACAGTGTTTCCATAAAACTTTATTGACAAAAAGCAAGTGGCAGGCTGAATCTGGCCCTTGGGCAGAGGGAGTGTGCTGACCCCTCCTCTAGACCACAAGCTCCATTTTATTCACTACTGTGTTTCAAGACCTAGCAGAGTGCTGGGTGCGTGATGGGAATGCAAAGACTAAGCATAGAGTGGTCAGTTTCCACATCTTGTATTCAGTGGCAAAAGCACATCCACCTGCCCCCAGCGTAGTTGTATCCACAGATACAGGAGCCCAAAGCCCCAGCTCTCGACTGCTTTCTGCCCTCACTGACTGTGAGTCGGGGTGGAGGGGAGGGACAAGGATTGCCCTCCTTTCCACAACCACTGGTTGATCTTACGTGGGTTCCAAACATAGTCCTGTCTTCACAGGGGACATTTTTGTACATCTCCATCGTTATATATTCTGTTTACAGAAACTGGATCACAGATGCACACAGCACACTATAACCTGCTCTGAAAATTCAAAAGTGTTTCAAAAACATTCTTCTACATCAACAAATAGTCTTTACACCATTATTTTTATTGGCTGTGCGGTATTCCACACTTTATTTAACCAGTATTCTATGGGAGGGCATTTTATGTTTTTCCAGTTGAAAACTGTTAAACATGTTTGCAAAGATGTCTTAGAGCCCAGATCCACAGATAGTCTTAGAAGAAATACCCAAATAAGGAATTTATGGAAAGACAAGTACACGTTCAAGGTTTTGTTATGATGAGACAAATTGCCCTCTGTGAATTTTAGAGTCCTCCCAAAAGTTCATGATAATACCTGCTTTCATGAAAATTTTTGAGGCAGAATTTAGAAAAAGATAAAATCTGTAGCACGATGATTATTATGTAATAATACATGAAGGAGGGGATGCAGAAATGTGAGGGGGAGAGAGACAAACCTTTCTGTGTGTCGATGGAAAGAATCGATAAACTATCTGTAATAGAAATGGGGAAGAGTTTTATCTGAGACGAACTGAAGACTATAACCCAGGAGATGCAGCTTCTCAGGTAACTCTGAAGAGCTGCTCCGGAGAAGCAGAGTTTTCAGCAGTTTTATGTCTTGTCAGAACAAAGAACATCAAACGAGTCAGGGATCCATTCCTTCAGGGAAGATCAGCAGGTACGCAGCGAGTCAGTATGGCCTCAGCACCCGAGAAGGAGTCTTACTATCAGAGGACGACTAGCATTGGTGTCCCAGGGAGGGAGGGATTTCATCTTTAGTTTTCAACAGGACATTCTTTACTTCCAGTCAATGTGCCCTTCTCTTTAGTAGTTAAAGCAGTGTGCCATCTTTGTCTGATTGGCCATAGATAGCTGTCCTATTTTGCTTAAAATTCAAGTTAATTCATGGATAAGCCAGAATGACTTCCCATACCTCAATATGCAAGCATATCTTTTACTGTCGCCCTGGATCCTTGACTTGAGAACTGAATTCTTGGACACAGGAGGCGAATCAGAACTCTCAGATGCTCCAGGCTTCCATAAGCATAGATTCTGTTCAGCCTTGGTGGCTAGGCTAGAAGAGGAGGTCCTGGACTCTTCCATTACCCTGACACAGGCAGCATCACAGCAGGAAGGAAGTAGCATGGGAGCTGGCTCAGTCCGGCGACTGTGTTATCAGGGAAGAGACACTGTACTACAGAAATGGTCGTCTGTGCGAGGCCTCCGGGATCTCTGCAGGTGGGGAGTTTTCTCTGCATCCTGCATGGGCCTCCATTTACCAAAGTGTGCAGACCCCACAGATGGGGCTTCTCTGCTGGCTCAGATGGTAAAGAATCCACCCGCTGTGCAGGAAACCTGGGTTCAGTCTCCGGGTTGGGAAGATCCCTGGAGATGGGAATGGCTACCGACTCCAGTATTCTTACCTGGAATATTCTGTGGATAGAGAAGCCTGGCAGGCTACAGTCCATGGGGTTGCAAAGAACCAGACATGACTGAGTGACTCACACACACATAGACGCGCAAAAAATTTTTTTTCTTGCTCTCAGTGAGCAGTGAATTTTGGTGTGTGTAGGGACGAGGTTCCCAGCAGAAAACTGGATGTGTGGTCAAACTCATGTTGGTGTGCCTGACACAGGGAGGCCGAACAAACTGAAGCATGATAGAGTTTGGAGTGGAGATTGGTTTATTGCAGGGCAAAGCAAAGAGAATAGGTGGCCTAAATGCAAAAAGCACCAACTCCCAGATGGTTTTGGGGAAGAGTTTTTATAGGCCAAACTTAAGGGGGTGCTGATCTGCAGCGTGTGGCCTTCCTCTGATTGTTGGTGAGGGAGGCGGGTAACAGTGCTGATTCAGGAATCTCCATCATCAACCTTCTGATGATAGCCAGGGTCACTGTGTTTGAGCTCAGCTGGAAGTCACCTTCCTCCACCCCAAAGCAGAACTCAGAGATCTGTATCAGTTTGCTTTGCAAATACCCCAGGAGGAGCCGAACCATGCCATCCAGGGCATTACTGTTTCCTGATGGCTTTCCCTTCTTTCTGCCTTCCCACCTTCTCTAATCAGTGACTTTGAATCTGCACTTTGGAACCCTGGGAAGGTCAAAGAGGCTGAAACCTTGTTCCTCAAAATAAGAAATGGGGGACAAGGAACAGCTCTTGTGCTTGGGAAGGTGCCACAGGGTCCGAGTCCCTCCTTTTCTCCTCAGTCTTGAGGGGAACAGGTGTTGCACAAGAAAGGGATTGGTTAACATTTTGGATAGAAGAGGTGAGTCATGAACTCAGTGAAGGAACTCAGTTTTTGGGGATTTGGTTTTGTGGCACACTCAAATTGGGTAATTTAATTGAGGGGCTGTTCACCAAAGCATGGCTAGGGTGTGGGGAAATCACAAGTGCTGAAAACCTGAAAAGGAGAGAGTTATTTTATTTGGTGGGAATGTTTAGCCAGGAGACAGCATCTCAGTAGCTCTGAGAAAACTCCTAGAGCACATCAAAGATCAGCTATCAAGGTGAGGAGTTTAGCATTCTGTGTATGGGAGGATGCAACCCTCTGGTCTCCCTGAATTCATTCCTTTCAGATGCGCCTCGGCTGTCTGGGGCCAATCACTTTACTTCTTGCATTCCCCCAGCTCCTCAGCAATCACCATGGCAGGGACAGGGGGTGAGTGGAGCGGGGCGGGGGCGAGCGGTGGCCTCTGGTGGATCAGAGTTTTGGGAGCCCGCCTTCACACTTGGAGGCTAGACATCGCTGATGGCTGTGATATTCCTGGTTTATTGATATGGCAGGCTATATTCTCATTTCACGCTGGAAATAGACCATCTTCCAAGGTGGCACAGTGGTAAAGAATCTGAATGTAGGCGATGCAGGAGACGAGGGTTTAATCCCTGGGTCAGGAGGATCCCCTGAAGTAGGAAATGGCAATCCACTCCAGTATTCTTGCCTGGAGAACTCAAGGACAGAGAGGCCTGGCGGGTTACAGTCCATGGGATCCCAAAGAGTAGACAGAACACACAGGCACCATCTCCAGGATTGAAGCTGCTGTTTATGGGTCTTTGGGCAGCCAGAACCCTGCCTGGGATTTAATTGTGGTTTGCAGCTACCCTGCAGGCAGAGAGTCTGGGGAGTAAACATCTTTCCCTCCTCCTTTCCTCCCTCTCTCCCCATCTCCCCTCTTGCCCTGCTGACACTCCCCACTGACCAGACTCACCTGAAACCAGAGGCCTTAGTTTGTCCAGATCAGCCTCCTGCCTGGGCACAGAGCACAGTGGAGGCCAGTGGAGCCTGGCACCCTCCAGGTAAGCACGGCATCCAGCTCAGCGTGGCCGCGTGGAATAGTGTATATATATATTCCACACAGTCACGCTGGGCTCAGCGAATATATATATTTGGCTGTGCCGGGTCGTGGATGCTTCGTGCAGGATGTTAGTTGTGGCGTGTGAACTCTTAGTTGCAGCATGTGGTAGTTCCCTGACCAGGGATCGAACCCAGGCGCCCTGCATTGGGAGCGAGGAGGCTTAGTCAGCGGACCACCAGGAAGTTCCAGATTATTGCCTTTTATTCTGTTTTCTAGGGCAGTGCACTTTGGTGTCCACCTGAACCTGAGAGCCTTATGTGAGTCTGCAGCCACATGATAGAATTGGTAATATGATTTTTTAAAACGATAACAACAAGAACCCCAGAGGCTAGTCAAGTGCCCAACTCTGGGACACCATTATGGGGATCTCATGACTATAGCAGGTAAAGAGGCTCCTGCCTGCACTTTTACCTGATACATTTCTTCTAGGTCACCAAATCTCTAGACTGACTGGATATTCACATCATTTCTCCTAGCTCCCAGATGATAAATGAATTCTGCCAAGGAAAACAAAAATATTGATTTCATTTTTAAAGATGGAAGAGAAATGGCTTCTACTTTCACCCCAAGGCAACCCACCCAAGAGCAACATGAACCTGATTCTCATCAAACTTTCCCTTAAATGTAAGGCAGTGCCAGAGCATCCAATTCAAAGCGGGAACCTGTTTGGTGCGGTTCTCATGGTGTTTCATGTTGTTGCCTCTTAATCTAGTGTTCCTATTTCTGCTCAGTGCGAATCATTTACTAAGTTTTAAAAGGTTAGAATATTTGATATGAAATCCAAATGATGGATTGAGAAATGGGAACATTTGACAATACTGGGTTTTTGTTCCCACTTATGGGAAAAACTTTGGTGCTTAGGATGGGTTTTCCTTCATACTTGGTCCCTCCCAGCTATTGCTTCTGAGCTGCGTTGGTAGGCGTGTGCATTTTCATTCCCTATAGAATTCCAAAGTCCCTGCAGAGAGGCTATAGTCTCAACTCACTTTCCTTCTATTCTGAGGAAAATGCACGTTGGCTCAGTTGGTAAAGAAGCCGCCTGCAATGCAGGAGACCCAGGTTCAATCCCTGGGTTGGGAAGATCCCGTAGAGACTGGCAACCCAGTCTAGTATTCTTGGGGCTTCCCTGGTGGTTCACATGGTGAAGAATCTGCCTGCAATGTGGGAAAACCCTGGTTTGACCCTTGGGTTGGGAAGGTCCCCTGGAGGAAGGCATGGCAACCCACTCCAATATTCTTGGCTGGAGAATCCCATGGATAGAGGAGCCTGGCGAGCTGCAGTCCATGAGGTCACAAAGAGTTGGACACAACTGAGACACTGACGTTTACATATGTGTTGCCTATATTTAAAAAAGAAAGAAAGAAAGTGAAGAATCATTAAAAGCAAATCATAGTATAAATCAGGTATTGGGTAGGGGGCAAGGCTGTCAGGGAGTCTGCACAAGCAGACGTACATCATCGGGGTTTAGGCTTCTATGTAAGTATCCAGGCTGGCATCTTTTCAACAAGGCGGCAGAGTTCTCCTTCTTTGAGTGGAATGTGCATGGACACTCAACACGTGAAACAGATGAAAGCTGACAGGTTTTCACCGAAAGAAAGTGAAGAGGAGGGCCCAGGGCTGCCTCTCTCACCCTGCTCCACACTTCTGTCCTGGGGGTGAGACCCCCTGACATCTCTCTTGTGCCTGAAGTGCAAAGATGCTATCTTCTTATCCAAGATGACCTTTCTGTTTGCTCCACTGGAGACCTTTGTCAAATACCTGGTTGTCCGTGATTAACACGCCAATGGTACTTTTCACTCGCTCCTTCTTGTCCGTCAGGGTCTTGCTTGGCGCCTGCATCATATATTTGTAACTGTTGTTTAGTCCTTCAGTGAGGTCTGACTCTTTGAAACTCAGTGGACTGTAACCTGCCAGGCTCCTCTGTCCATGGAATTCTCCAGGCAAGGACACTGGAGTGGATTGCCATTTTCTTCTCCAGGGGATCTTCCTGATCCAGGGATGGAACCCCAGTCTCCTGTGCTGCAAGCAGATTCTTTACCATCTGAGTCACCAGGGAAAGCCTGGTCTAGATGGTACAACTATATAAAAATCTGTGTGTCGTATTGCAGTTAGATTTTGACTACTTCAAACTGACATCCCCTTGACGTCACAGGGTTTTGTTTTGTTTTTCTTGATTTTTATGATCCATGAAACATCTCTCTGTGGAAGACATTGGCATGTCTGCATTTCCTGGTCCAGAAGACCTCTGGGAGCAGCATTTTGTGGAAGGCACTTATCCTGGAATCATCTGACCTCCTCATCAGTCACAGGCTGTCTTAGACCTTTGTTCAAAGAGCATGACCGAGTTCTTCAAGTGAAGAAGGAAGTTCAGGAATCATTGGAAACTCGTTAGTCAGGCGCACATTCAGAATGGTCTCTTCATCTTCACTCCCTAGTGTTTCTGTCTAGCATCCTGCCTGCCCTCTCTTCCGCTGTTTACTCAACTCTTCCTGCCTATATTCAGAGAAGGCAGTGGCACCCGACTCTGGTACTCTTGCCTGGAAAATCCCATGGACCGAGGAGCCTGGAAGGCTGCAGTCCATAGGGTCACTAAGAGTTGGGCACAACTGAGTGACTTCACTTTCACTTTTCACTTTCATGCATTGGAGAAGGCAATGGCAACCCACTCCAGTGTTCTTGCCTGGAGGATCCCAGGGATGGGGGAGCCCAGTGGGCTGCCGTCTATGGGGTCGCACAGAGTCGGACACGACTGACCATAGGGCCTTTGAATATGCCTTTCCAATTGCCTGGAATATTCCTTCATGCCTCTTCCCCAGCCTAATAGAAGTTTGCTCCTTTTTCTATCAAACATTGCCTCGGTGACTGGAACTTTCTCTACTCTTAGACCAGGTCAAACTCTTCCCCATTGAAAGAGCTCATAGCAGCTTGTAAATATTTACTTATTTGTATGGTTATTTGATTGATTTTAAGTTCAAGTTTCCTTGAACATAGACCCTGAGATGTCATTTAGCCCGCTAAGGCTTTGTCAAAAGGTGCAATACCAGGGCAGCTTGAATGAAGGAAGAAGGAAGTGAAGCAGAAAAGGAAGACAAGCATATACAAAATGGTGTGTTCCTGAGCTGATCCCAGCTTTTAAAAAGCCACAGTGGGCTGCTCCATCACATGGGAAGTCTTCCGGATCAGCTGCGTAGGGAACATTTGTTGGAACGGAGAAGGATATGTCTGTTGTCGTCTTTCCATCTCCTTCAACTGGTCAGATTTCCTCTGTGGGAGAATTAACTCAGCTGTTAGGGCAGCTCTTTGAGGAAGCCAGACCCCACGCCTTGTTATGTGATGCTTCTGAGTAGTGGCAGGAAGCCTAGCCTTCAAGCATCTGGTTGGGCTGGTCTTGGGTTCTGAAATCACAGCAAGCATGAGGAATTCCAAAGCAACCCTCACCCAGAGGAGCTGGGAGCAGCCAGAGGCCGTCAGAAGACAAGGCATTGCAGTGAGAACTGACTTTCCTTTAGGAAAGGGCCTCATCCTAGGAGACAGGTGTCGCCAAATAAATCTCACTTCAATCGCTCAGTCGTGTCCAACTCTTTGCGACCCCGTGGACTGCAGCACGCCAGGCTTCCCTGTCCACCACCAATTCCTGGAGCTTGCTCAAACTCATGTCCATCGAGTTGGTGATGCCATCTGACCATCTCATCCTCCGTCACCCTCTTCTCCTCCTATCTTCAGTCTTCCCCAGCATCAGGGTCTGTTCCAGTGAGGCAGTTCTTCACATCAGGTGACCAAAGTATTGGAGCTTCAGCTTCAGCATCAGTCTTTCCAATGAATACTCAGGACTGATTTCCTTCAGGAAATCTAGGGAGTATAAAAGTGGATCCTGAGAATGTGTGTGTCAATTTTCCACAATCTTATGAGCTCTGTGAGGGTGAGAACTGCATTTGTTTAACTCAGGTTCAGTAGTGTATATCCAGCTCCTAGGACCATGCTGAGAAATGGATTGACTCAAAGATTTGTTGAATGAACAGACAGGTGGATGGATAGATGAACAGGTGGGTGATGGGTGCTAGATAGATGCATGAATAAATTTGTCAGTGTTAAGTGAAATTGCCTAGTCTCTGTTCCTCTTCACAGAAATTATAGGTAGGTTCTTCCTGGCCAATGGCAGCAATATTTGAATAACTGGAGAGCATCTTTGCACATTATGAAAACCCTATCCTAGGCCATGTGGAAGTCTGGAGCTCTCCAGCTTCTGGGTGGACCTGGGATTCTGAGACTCCTTAACAAAGTATTGTTTCTGGATTGTCACCTTTTTCTCATGAGAAAGTTTTAAGTAAGTGTTAGTGGTATATACCCACCAGGGTCTAGGTGAGCTAGAAACCAGCTAGGTATGGCATGTGGAACTCTGAGTACCTTCCATGGGCCAGGCATGGTATTAAGTACCCTACCCATTATTTAATTCTTGGCAAACTATAAGGAAAACCCTCATGAGTGATTCAAATTATTTAATTCTTGGCAAAGTATAAGGCAAACCTTCACGAGTGATTCAACTGGGACTTGAACCCAGTTTTATCTGACTCTGGAGTACACGCTCTTAACGCCTACACTGACATTTCCCAAGGTAGGCATGTTTGTGTTATTGAAAATACACCAAGGGTAGGGGGGTTAAATATTATACAGGTGAGATTATTCATTTTAGTGGTTATGTATTTGCTTAGATCTATATTGTATCAGCACTAGCATTTAATTTAGGATAATTAAAAACACATTAAAAATTGCAGACTTTAAGAAAAAAAAATGTGTCATAGTGCAGCTGGTAAAAATATAGCAAAACCCTGAGGCTGGCACACAGATGACTGAAGTTTGGGAGATATTAAGTCTTAGTGTGTTAGTCGCTCAGTTGTGTCCAACTCTTTGCAACCCATGGACCGTAGCTCACCAGGGTCATCTGTCCATCGGATTCTCCAGGCAAGAATACTAACCATTCCCCTTCTCCAGGGGATCTTCCTGACTCAGAGATTGAGCCTGGGTCCCACACTTTGCAGGCAGATTCTTTATCATCTGAGCCCCCGGGCAATATTGTTCTATACCAAATAAGATATCCAAAGGGACCAAGAATGCCTGTCCTTCCTCAACCTCCTAGTTCTTTGCCCCCATATTTACTGTAAGATTAGAAAATTTCCCTTTAAGGACTAAGGTTCTATAGCTCTTAAGCCACTGTCAAGTGCTGAGTCCTTTGTATATTTCTTTTTCATCCTAGGTTAGCATTAGGAACTCAGGGAGTGATACGTGGGAGAAACGAGTTTTGACACAGGAAACAGAGAAAGAGATCACTATAGTTACATTAGTTAACAGGACTCATATTCAGCATGGACTGCACCTTTGCATTTTCATTGTGTTTTGGCTTCTTTGTTTTTAGAACAGGAAGTCTTCTCTGCCCACAGGTTTGACTGCAAGGCTGAAGCAGGATGGGCTGTGATAGCATAAACTGACCTCATCAGAAAAAAAAAAAGCATTGCCGGGATCGCTGTCAGTCTGCTTCTCCATTCTTCCATGTTCAGAGAGGATTCCATGCCTTGGGCATAACAAGCACTTATCAAAATGAGTCAATCTGTGTAAAGTTCCCAGAAGAGTGTCGAGGTGTCTCGAGCACCATATTTGCGTTTGCTGTGATTTTAATCCATGGGGACACGAAGAGCTGGACATGACTTGGCAACTGAGCAACAACAGGCTTAGTATTGTTAGCATAGCACGCAGGCTGAGTGGGTCAGCGCAGTGCGGTGAAGTGGGAAAGCTTGGGGTTCGGGAGCTAGCAGCAGTGTGCTGGTGCCTGCCTTCCTCTTGTGTGCCCCTGTCCCGCTCTGCCCTACAATATCCGGGCCTCTCGCTAGACTTTCGGATTTGGCCATTAGGGGCGAACCCATGGAGAAGACTCTTGAGAGCCCCTTGGACAGCAAGGAGATCAAACCAGTCCATCCTAAAGGAAAACAACCCTGGATATTCATTGAAAGGACTGATGCTGAAGCTGCAATACTTTGGCCACCTGAGAAGAGCCGACTCACTGGAAAAGACCCTGATGCTGGGAACGATTGAGGGCAGGAGGAGAAGGGGACGGCAGAGGATGAGATGGCTGGATGGCATCAGTGACTCAATGGACATGAGTTTGGGCAAGCTCTAGGAGATAGTGGCATGCTGCAGTCCCTGGGGTCTCAGAGTCAGACCTGACTTAGTGACTGAATGACAACATTAGGGGGCGCCCTGGCTAGAAGGGCAGGGCAGGAAGGAGGTCAAGGCTTGGTTCCGCTGACTCCCTCCCCTTGAGGTGTCCTGTGCCCCTCCTCTGCAGGTGGCCATCCCTTCTCTCACAGCACCTGCCCAGTTCTGCCCTCCCCACCCGCCCCTTGCTCCTAGTTCCTAAGGATAAGGACGGCTTCAGTGATACTTTGAGCCTACGGTTATCGCTCCATACCTGTCACGCCTTTGTTACCAGTCCTTTTTTTTTTTTTAAAAAAAAAGGATGTCTCTCTGAATTGCCTTGGTTCGAGAGTGCAATATCTTCCGTTGGGATCCTGCCAAGTTCAAATCTAGCCTCTGCTATTCACTAAATCTGGGCCTTGGCCAAGTTCCCCACCTTCTTTCGGGCTCCACATCTTCATCTGTGAGACAGGTAGGCCAGGGTCTCCAAGCGAGACCTCAGGGGGCCAGGCCAGTGTCTCCAATGAGCACGGTGTGTCAGTGCCCTGCCCGAGACCCCTCTTTCATTCGTAGTGAGGCTGTGCCAGAAAATAGGCATTTTGATTTGTCGAGAGAATCCAGAAATCCAGCTTTTGTGTGAAGTCTCTTGATTTTGAAACACTGGCAGCTAAGAAAAATGTTAATTTTGGAATATCAGGCAGAACAAAATGTGGGTCAAGAGTTGATTGAGAAGATCTGAGGTGACACTTACAAGGCCTTGCTGCACAGTGTTTGGGAACATTGACTCTGGAGCCTGACTGCCTGGCTTTGCATGAAGGCTCCCTCTGTTGCTGACCAGCTGGGTCATCTTGGGCATTTCACTTAGCTTCTCTGAGCCTCAGTTTCCTTATCTGCAAAATGTGAATAATAATGTCATACCTATTTCATAGGGCTGTAATGAGGACTGAAAGAGTTAATATTAGGAAAGATTTAGGAGACTGTCTGGTGATTCCCAGGTGGCACAGGTGATAAAGAATCTGCCTGCCAATACAGTTCAGTCCCTGGGTTGTGAAAATCACCTGGAGAAGGAAATGCAACCCACTCCAATATTCTTGCCTGGGAAATCCCATAGACAGAGGAGCCTGGTGGGCTATAGTCCATGGGGTCACAAAGAGTCAAATACGACTGAGCATGCACGCTCGCTCTCTCTCTCCTAGTACACAGAAAGTAGTACAGAAGTGTTGGTAAATAAAAATGAATAAGTGTGATCTGCCTGATCTAGTGCCTGTCATATTGGAGCCTTTCAATCTATGGGAGCTTAAACAAATGAATGTCCAGAAGGTTTTTAACTATGAGAATATAAACACACATTCCTCAAGCTTCTTGTGTGTTATTAAGTTAACATGAACTCTCAAAATAATGGAAGCTTTTAATTTTATTTCTCCCTCCAGAATGGTCTATTTAATGCCACTTGCCTTGAGATAGTGTCTGACTTCAGAGGTCCTCATCAGGCTACACTGATACTCAGCCTTAAGATTGTTCTAATAAGCTTTATTGACTTGCTGAACCTCAGAGTTCTTTTTATTGACATGCAGTGTAAATCATCCCATCTGACATTTGAATGTCCTTTCCGAGAAGCGTGTTAGCCCTTACATGGGGACCGGGCTCCTGATGTGTGTGTTCCTTAGTCAAGCGTGCAGGGCAGAGACGAAGACATCACACGCGAAGCCTTGTTTTAAACTAGAATTAGGTGTGGGGTGAAGGGCCATGAAATTTCGTTTCGTTGAAAAATATTCTTTGGTACTGTGAGAAGGGTGTACCTTTTTTGTGGGAGTATAGGCGGCAGAGGATGGGATGGTTGGATGGCATCACCAACTCAATGGACAGGAATCTGAGCAAATTCCTAGAGATAGTGAAGGACAGGGGAGCCTGGTGTGCAGCAGTCCATGGGTTCACAGTAAGTCGGACACCACTTAGCAATTGAACAACAACAAAAAGTGATTGCTTCTGTCTTTGGAAATTATACAAAGCCAAGAGGCCCTTTCTTAATAATCAGTGTGAGAGGCACAGGTAGGAACAGATGCGCTTGTTTAGCAGAGAGACTCCTGTGACTTTGAGTTCAGGAACTTTGGGATTGAATTTGTTTTGCAAGGTGGGGAGGAAGCATGCCCTGCAACTGAAAATTTCTAATACAATCGCCATTTAAGGAACCATCATGCCTTCCAGGAATTCAGTTTCTTGGATCCTGTTTCATAAGCCCATCTGGACACTCATTCCCTTCCTCAGTCTTCCTGCCAATGTTTAGTGAGCATCTGCTGGGGGCCAGGCACCTGCTAGTGCTGGGAGCACGTTGACAGATCAGACAGTGTCCCTGTCCCCTGAGAAGCTCACGATCTACTTGGAAAGATATAAAATTGATCACTGGAACACAGGACATTAAGTGTTACAACAGAGCAGGCGTTTTCAGCTGTCGGCATTTTGGGCTGGATGGTTGTTCGTGTTTGTGCCTGTGCACCAAAGGGTGTTGAACAGCCTCCACCCACCGGATAGCAGAAGAATCCCCCATCCAGGGACAGCAACCAAAAATGTCACTAGATGTTGCCAAACATACCCTGGGGGAGCAACACTGGCCCTGTTGAGAACCACTATTAAATAGAGATATTTACACAACTTCTTGGGAAAGGAGTGACTGATTCAGGCAGGAGAAGTGGGGTAGGCTTTTCCAAGGGATGACGGCATTTGATCTGGGTCATGAAACAGAAATATAACTCAACAAGTGGGGGAAGTAGCAGTTCTGCACTCCAGAAAAGGAGACGCAGTGGTGTGACAGAGCACGGACTATTTCAAGAACAACGTATAGGCCTTTGTGAGTAAAATTAGGTTCCATGGCAAATAAGGCTAGAAGGGCAGGCATGAGCCAGTTTCCGGCGACTCTTAACAAGTCAAGCAATGGTGTTCAAATTTTATCCTATTGGTAATGGAGAGACAACGTGATCATTGACTGATAAGTGATATGTTAATATTTGCATTGCAATACCGATTCAATTGGACTTCCCTGGTGGCTCAGCGATAAAGAAGGTGCCTGCCAATGCAGGAGAACCAGGAGATGCAAGTTTGATCCTTGGGTCAGGAAGATTCCCTGGAGAAGGAAACGGCAACCAACTCCAGCATTCTTGCCTGAGAAACCCCAGGAACAGAGAAGCCTGGCAGGCTGCAATCCCTGGGGTTGCAAAGAGTGGGACGCAACTTAGTGACCACACAACAACGACAACAGTCAATCCAGTTATTTAATGGCTCAGCCCCTGTTGATAGCTCCTCCCAGTTTGCTTTGCTGGGAAATACCTGTCCACCACCCTGAGACTGAGGATTTTGGGTAAAATTGATCCCATACTCTGATTCCACAGATGTGGCTAGCCAGAGTGCTGTATCCAGCTGCTCTTGTGATCACTTCATTAACGGACATCCGATCCTGTCCGGAGCACTGAGGGTCCACTTCAGGAGTTGTTAGAGAACTGTTGTTCAGTCACTCAGTCATGCCCGACTCTGCGACCCCATGGACTGTAGCCAACCAGGCCTCCCTGTTCTCTCTCCCGGAGTTTGCTCAAACTCATGTCTGTTAAGTTGGTGATGCCATCCAACTATCTCATCTTCTACCACCCTCTTCTCCTTTTGCCTTCAGTCTTGCCCAGCATCAGAGAACGACTGAGGGGGGAAAGGCTACTCTCTTTCTGCTGAGGTTACTAGCTCAGTAGAATATTATATTCAAGTCTGTACTTGTTGGAGAGCATCTTGACCCAGTGATTGAAAAGTCTGCCGGACAGGCTGCCTACACTTCATCGCTTAAGGAGGGGTGGTGTCTAGGCAGAGTGGACAGAAAAACAGACAGTGAGGGAGCAGTTCAGAGGCAGAGGCAGGAAGATGGCCAGAAGTGTTGTGTTTCTGAAGCCAAAGAAAGTTGCCAGGAGGTTGTCAACACGTCAGATGATGAGACAGCAGCCAAGACCATGGACGGAACATGGCCCTGGCAGTGGGGTGTGGAGGGTCATCAGTTAAGAAGGTGCTAAGACAATAGCTTCAGTGGAATGATGGAAACAAATAGCAGATTACAGGAAGTCACTGGATGGTGGAGAAAGGAAGTGATGCACAGGGATTGAAGGACTGCTTTCAGAAAGCTTGGCAATAGAGAAAGGTAGCCCCAGTCTTGCAGTGCATTAGGTGAGGAGGAGTTGAGAGAGGAGGGATAACATGAGAAAGCTTCAGCGTGTTTATATCCTTGAATGTTTGATGACAGAGCGGGATGGGTGTGGGGGATTAACTGGTGGAGAAAGATGGAAGCAAGGCAGGGCATTTAGCCTTGGCACAGAAACGTGTGTTCACATAAGTACTTACATTTTGCTTCAACATCTGTCCTGTGCTGTTCTGTTCTGTATTCTCCGTGAACTACTCTAGAGAAATGTGGTTGCTTTTATTGCCAAGTTGTTAATTGCCTTACGGAATAATGGCAAGCAAGCTTAGTCTTGGAAATTTTGAACACGGAGACGAGTCAAAGCAAAGAGAGGTAGAGAAATCAAATAGACTGATGGCCTATTTGTGGACAGCCTCTCAAGTTGGTTACCCGTCTATTCGTCTGTCTACCAACAGTTACTGACATCTGAGAAATACTTTTTAAACTTAAAATAGAGAGAGATGTAAGAAAACCCTACCTGCTCTCATAAAAGGTACATGTGGTTTGTGCTTTACTCCCCCAACATTCTGTCCATTAACATCTAGAACATTCTTTGACAGATTTGGGGATGACTGCCACTCCATACTCTCTAAAAGAGACTTGCCAAAAGGAATAATGGAACCTCACTCACTTTGTCCACCACTCCAAACTGCCAATGCATTTTCACCTGGTTGTGCTTTATCCTCATACCTGTGAAGCAAGCAGGACTTTGATGTAAAGAAACTGGTTCAGCAAAGGTTTAATGACTTCAGGATGCCCGCCTGGAGCAAGAACTGGAGCCTCCTGAAGCCTAAGCTGTTTATTCTCCCTAATAGGTGACATCACTCTTTCTTTGTCCTACTTCTGGCCTCAGAGACTCCAGAATGGCACTTCCTGAGTGGTCTCATGTGTTCCCTGCAGAATACCTGTAGGTTTTAATATATTCATGGTGCATAATCAGAGCTTCAGAATCCTAACAATTACCTTCCTTCTGCGAGTTTGAGAGCACAGCAAGCAATCGTGTTTTCAAAGAGAAGGAAAATATCTATGCACAGAGCCCTCAGATCTTTTAAAAAATGCTGAACTGCCACCTCCTCCCCCTCCCCCCCCCCCGCCCCCATCACCGCTAAGCCCATTCACAAGCCATTCTGCTATTGGATTAAGCATCAGGGTCTTGGGACACTTATGATAGGAATGTATCATGTGTGTCTGTGTATGTGTATAAAGGATATAAAACTGAGATTCTCTGGTCTCGTTCAAGACTTCCTGAATCAGGATCTCAGGATGGTGCCCAGGATGTGAATATGCATGACAAACAACTCTTGTCTATACCACAGTCTGATGCTCACAGCATATTTGGACTCTTGGTCAGTGAAGAGTCATAGATGTTGAGATGCAGAGGTTTTTCATTTCTCCAGGATGCACTGCTGCCTGCTTCTGGGAAGCTAACACTTCCCCTTCTTTCTTCACGAGGACATTGGCCACATTGCCCCACACTTTTGATCAATCCCTACGTGCTTACTATTCCACACATGGATTCCAGACTTCCAAACACCAGCACCATGGCCTAAGGACTCTCACTGACAAACAGACTCCACTCTGCCCGTGCCCAGGAAAGGCTGGAAGTGGCATCGGATTACTACTCTTGCTCCCCTCCTCCACCCATGCACAGCTAACCCTTAACCACTGACTGTTGGGGGTCAGTGTATCAATACTCAAGCTTTTTCACCCCCTGGGTGGCTTAACTTTGTGGGGTATGTTGTCCCTGGCTTCCGGAAGCTTTAGTAGAATGAATCTCCGGCTTATCAGCTTGGCTGACAACGCGCTTACTGTTAGCTTCTGCCCTTCCCGAGCTTCCTTTCCCACTGGCTTGCCACCGTTTCTAAGGTTCACCTCCCAAACAATACTTACACACAGATATTGGCCTCAGGGTCTGCTTCTGGGGGAACCCAACAAAGTGTCTATAGATTAATACAGCAGGACTGTTTGAGCCAAGCCTAAAGTAACAGTGTAGGGGAAAATCAGAGGAGGTATGGAAGCATGCCTTATGGAAGAGAGTTCACTTTTGACCAGATACGCAAAGCGTGGCCTTTAGGTGCTTGTACTCACTTCCAGAATCCCGAATTTTAGTCATTGACCCATGGTGGCTCAGTGGTAAAGAATCCGCCTGCAGTGCAGGAGATGCGGGTTCTATCTCTGGGTCAGGAAGATCCCCTGGAGAAGGAAATGGCAACTGACTCCTGTATATTGCCTGGGAAATCTCATGAACAGAGGAGCCTGGCAGGCTGTGATAAGATCGCAGAAGAGTTGGGCACGACTTAGCAACTAAACAACAGCTAATCCATATTTCCTCATACTAACCAGTGTGTATTCTTGAAAGAGATTCCCAGTGATTTTTTTTTTTTTTTTTTAGAGGTTTTTGCCTCTTAAGCATATGGAATAAATAGAAATAACAAATGTACAAATGGACAGCATAACAGTGCATACTTTGACCATGATTTACAGATATTTTACTGCTCAGAGCATTTATAAACCACCGGCAACCACGGCAAATGCATATTCTTCCCTGTAAGGTTGCATATTTCATTGTAAATGGCTTAAATATCTTTACTTATCCATTTGTAATAAAATGATGAGGACTTAAAATAAAGTAAGTGCATTTGAAAGAAATCGATTGTCAATATTCTGGCTGCTAATATGTGGAACATTTTTCCCCTGAGGTGTTAGTACATTAAAGCAAAACTATTTATGTTCTGATTATAAATTCATTAACTATTTACACCTCATTGACTTACAACTTATTTCTTTCTTTAGAAGACTCACTTTCAACCTTCGTGGTTGACTTTAGTGGAACTCCTCAAAGCACAGTTTTTACTTTTTTCAGTATTTTTAGTAAGACTTTAAAAGGTGTATATGATTTTATCATCTCATTAAGATCTCCTGGAGAAGGAAATGGGAACCATTCTAGTATTCTTGCCTGGGAAATCCCATGGACAGAGGAACCTGGCTGGCTACAGTCCATGGGCTCACAAAGAGTCATATACCATTTAGTGACTAAACCACTGTCTTACTGGCCTTTGAACTTTCTATACCTTAAGAGAGGTTTTGGGGTGTGGCAAAGGATGGCATAACCCTGAACTTGGACTTTTTAAAAAATATAAATTTATTTATTTTAATTGGAAGTTAATTACTTTACAATATTGTATTGGTTTTGCCATACATCAACATGAATCCACCACAGGTATATACGTGCTCCCCATCCTGAACCCCCCTCCCTCCTCCCTCCCTGAATGGATAAGAAAGCTGTGGTACATATACACAATGGAGTATTACTCAGCCATTAAAAATAATACATTTGAATCAGTTTTAATGAGGTGGATGAAACTGGAGCCTATTATACAGAGTGAAGTAAGCCAGAAAAAAAAAAACACCAATACAGCGTACTAACACATATATATGGAATTTAGAAAGATGGTAACGATAACCCTGAACTTGGACTTTTAAGAATTTAAAATGAAATTTTAAAATTGTTAGGTTTATAAGCTTTGAAAACTTGCTTTTTCTCTCTCTGCACCTCAGCATCTATCTGTTAGATGTAATTAATAATACTACATGCCTTATAGGCCTTCTCTGAGGTTAGATGTGATATCTGAGGCCTAGCATAACGTTCTCAGAACTGTTTTTAATTGCCCCCTCTTTTCCCCTTCATGTCCTAAGCAGGTATATAATTACTTCTTATTACCTTCTCTAGCAGGAGAATACAACTGGCATCTAACTCCCAATTCAGCTTTTGATTGTGACAGAGTGCAACTGGCAAGCAGTTTTTGCTAACTGCCACTCAAATGCCAAACTTACTTTCAAAGCTGGAACCAAAAGGAGATTGTGGTCAGCTCTGCACAGGTTGTCTTGTTGGGTTGTCAGGGATTGCGGGGCTTTTCCCCTCTTTACTACTTTGGGGCAGTCGGTGTGTGGGCTGGAACGCTCCGCCACTACGCAGCCAGAGGAAAGGAGCTAAGATCCTTGGAACTGCGGAAAGCAACGGAAGCGCCAAGATCATGCTGCATTTCTTACAGGCGCTCCTGCAATGGGGCCATCAGAGGGAGGTCACAGTGCGCGGTGAGAGCTCGCTGTGCTGGGCGCAGCACAGGGATGCTGAGGGATTCCTCATGCCTCTCAGTTCTCATGACAACCTTAAGTCAGAGGAGCCACTGCTGAGCAGCCTTTGAATCCTCAACCAACTACTTACTAGCTTGGTGACTGTGAACTTCCTGTCTCTGGACCCCAGACTCTGCATCTGTAAAATGAGGATAATAATAAAACCTGGCTCATGGACTTGTTTTGATAGCTCAATGAGAATGCGAGTGAAGCTATAGTAAATACACAGTAAACCTGAATAGATGCCAGTTGCTCTTACTAGATTACTAGCAGCAGTACTGCTTCTACCGGAATCAGGTGTATCCAGCTCTTGCGACCCCATGGGCTGTAGCCGCCATGGGGAGGAGGCTCTGTCCATGCGCTCCTCCAGGCAAGAATACTGGAGTGGGTTGCCATGTCCCCCTCCAGGGGATCCTCCTGACCCAGAGATCACACTTGTGTCTCTTGCACTGGTGGGCGGATCCTTCACCATCTGAGCCACTAGGGAAGCCCACTAGTATCATACGGTTAACTTATTGTTGAGGATGCTTTTGACCATTGGTTCTCACTTGGAGCAGCTTTGCCCTGCAGAGAACACATGGAAATGTCTGGGGCCGTTTTTGGTTTTCACAGTTTTGGGGAGCAGTCAGGGGTGCTACTAGCATTGAGTGCTGCCGCCGCCGCCACCGCCAAGTTGCTTCAGTTGTGTCTGACTCTGTGCAACCCCATAGATGGCAGCATTGAGTGGGCGGAGGCCAAAGATGCTGTGAAAACAGCCTACAGGGCACGGTAGCCCCCTTCCCCTCAAAGGGGTAGTGGTCCAAAGTGTCAATTGTGCAAAGTTCAAGAAACCCTGCTTTTAAGCCACATGTCAACTTAAATCGGCTTTTCAATAAGGGGTGTATCTTCACAGGGAACAGGGAATGCAGTGGTGGCGTAGTTTTGATTGATTTAGCAGCTCTGTAACCTCAAAGGAGTCACTAGTTCTTTATTTCTCCCTGCCCTGTCATGCTCTGGGTGATCATAAGATTATCTGTAGCAGACCCAGAGATTATAGATACACAAGGAAGCATTTGCAGTGAGAAGAAAAAGAAAGAAAGAATCTTTTCCTGTGGCTTTCAGGTGGGCCAAAATGTTTTCCATTAGCATGTTGATCACCTTTTCTTAGATAAGATAGACCTTAGCGTAAGTCCTAAACTAGCCACGTATGAGGAGGTCAGAATTAGCATGCTTGGGGATGGGAGTCAACTGCAGTGTCCTCTGTGTGAACAGAAACTGTCATCACATGAGCTATGTTACCCAGTATCATGGTCATCATTCCTATCCTCACCCCTGTTTTACAAACAGGAAGTGGAGGATTTGTAATGTTTATTTATTTTTTTAATTTTTATTTTTACTTTATTTTACTTTACAATACTGTATTGGTTTTGCCATACATTGACATGAATCGGCCACGGGTGTACATGAGTTCCCAATCCTGAACCCCCCCCCCACCTCCCACCCTGTATCATCTCTCTGGATCATCCCCATGCACCAGCCTCAAGCATTCTGTATCCTGTATAGAACATAGACTGGCGATTCGTTTCTTACATGATAGTAGACATGTTTCAATGCCATTCTCTCACATCATCCCACCCTCTCCCTTTCTCTCAGAGTCCAAAAGTTCGTTCTATACCTCTGTGTCTCTTTTGCTGTCTCGCATACAGGGTTATCATTACCATCTTTCTAAATTCCATATATATGTGTTAGTATACTGTATTGGTGTTTTTCTTTCTGGCTTACTTCACTCTGTATAATCGGCTCCAGTTTCATCCACCTCATTAGAACTGATTCAAATATATTCTTTTTAATGGCTGAGTATATGCACCACAGCTTTCTTATCCATTCATCTGCTGATGGACATCTAGGTTGTTTCCATGTCCTGGCTATTATAAACAGTGCTGCGATGAACACTGGAGTATACGTGTCTCTTTCAATTCTGGTTTCCTCAGTGTGTATGCCCAGAAGTGGGATTGCTGGGTTGTATGGCAGTTCTATTTCCAGTTTTTAAGGAATCTCCACACTGTTCTCCATAGTGGCTGTACTAGTTTGCATTCCCACCAACAGTGTAAGAGGGTTCCCTTTTCTTCACACCCTCTCCAGCATTTATTGCTTGTAGACTTTTGGATTGTAGCCATTCTGACTGGTGTGAAATGGTACCTCAGTGTGGTTTTGATTTGCATTTCTCTGATAATGAGTGATGTTGAGCATCTTTTCATGTGTTTATTAGCCATCCATATGTCTTCTTTGGAGAAATGTCTATTTAATTCTTTGGCCCATTTTTTGATTGGGCTGTTTATTTTTCTGGAATTGAGCTACATAAGTTGCTTGTATATTTTTGAGATTAATTCTTTGTCAGTTGCTTCATTTGCTATTATTTTCTCCCATTCTGAAGGCTGTCTTTTCACCTTGCTTATAGTTTTCTTTGTTGTGCAGAAGCTTTTAATTTTAATTAGATCCCATTTGTTCATTTTTGCTTTTTATTTCCAGTATTCTGGGAGGGTGATAGAGGATCCTGCTGTGATTTATGTCGGAGAGTGTTTTGCCTATGTTCTCCTCTAGGAGTTTTATAGTTTCTGGTCTTACGTTTAGATCTTTAATCCATTCTGAGTTTACTTTTGTGTATGGTGTTAGAAAGTGATCTAGTTTCATTCTTTTACAAGCGGTTGACCAGTTTTCCCAGCACCACTTGTTAAAGAGATTGTCTTTAATCCATTGTATATTCTTGCCTCCTTTGTCGAAGGTAAGGTGTCCATAGGTGTGTGGATTTATCTCTGGGCTTTCTGTTTTGTTCCATTGATCTGTCTTTGTGCCAGATATTTCTGTCTTTGTGCCAGTACCATACTGTCTTGATGACTGTGGCTTTGTAGTAGAGCCTGAAGTCAGGCAAGTTGATTCCTCCAGTTCCATTCTTCTTTTTCAAGATTGCTTTGGCTATTCGAGGTTTTTTGGATTTCCATGCAAATCTTGAAATTATTTGTGCTAGTTCTGTGAAAAATACTGCTGGTAGCTTGATACGGATTGCATTGAATCTGTAGATTGCTTTGGGTAGTATACTCATTTCCACTATATTGATTCTTCTGATCCATGAACATGGTATATTTCTCCATCTATTAGTGTCCTCTTTGATTTCTTTCATCAGTGTTTTATAGTTTTCTATATATAGGTCTTTAGTTTCTTTAGGTAGATATATTCCTAAGTATTTTATTCTTTTGTTGCAATGGTGAATGGAATTGTTTCCTTAATTTCTTTTTCTACTTTCTCATTATTAGTGTATAGGAATGCAAGGGATTTCTGTGTGTTGATTTTATATCCTGCAACTTTCCTATATTCATTGATTAGCTCTAGTAATTTTCTGGTGGAGTCTTTAGGGTTTTCTATGTAGAGGATCATGTCATCTGCGAACAGTGAGAGTTTTACTTCTTCTTTTCCAATTTGGATTCCTTTTATTTCTTTTTCTGCTCTGATTGCTGTGGCCAAAACTTCCAGAACTATGTTGAATAGTAGCAGTGAAAGTGGGCACCCTTGTCTTGTTTCTGACTTTAGGGGGAATGCTTTAAATTTTTCACCACTGAGGATAATGTTTGCTGTGGGTTTGTCATAACACGTTGCTTGGTTCACATTGCTGTTAAGTGGTAGGTTCAGACTATGCAAATAGACTTACTCCAGAGCTTTATCCTCTTATGTCTTAAAGATGTGTGAAAGTATGTATCTTTTCTTCAAAAATTTCTTTCTGTGGCTATGTCGGGTCTTTGGTGCAGCTCACGGAGAAGGCAATGGCACCCCACTCCAGTACTCATGCTTGGAAAATCCCATGGGTGGAGGAGACTGGTGGGCTGCTGTCCATGGCATCACGATCACTTTCACTTTTACTCTCATGCATTGGAGAAGGAAATGGCAACCCACTCCAATGTTCTTGCCTGGAGAATCCCAGGGACAGGGGAGCCTGGTGGGCTGCCATCTCTGGGGTCGCACAGAGTCGGACACGACTGAAGTGACTTGGCGGCAGCAGCAGCAGCACGGATCTGCATTGTGTCATGAGTGATCTTTCATTGTGGTGCTCCCCTCTCTCATTGTGCTGCTCAGGCTTAGCTGCTCTGCGGCACGTGGGACCTTAGTTCCCTGCCTGGAAACTGGAGCTGCCTCCCCTGCATTGCAAGGCTGATTCTTCCCCACTGGATCACCAGGGAAGTCCCTGAACGTGTATTTCTTAAATATATACTAAATGGCATATAAAGTAGCTTGCACTAAACCAAAGACAGCTTAGTGTTTCCTCATTACTGGCCAAGTGTTAGGGATTCTTTGGTCACCTTATTCTGATCACACTCAAAATATTTGTTTCCAAAATGCTTTTATATAAGCAGTTTCCCTTTGGTGCTACAGATTATTGGACCTCCCTTTTAATTTTTGTTATTCCAAGATAAATGGACTAGGCATTTCTACGTTCATCAACATAAATCATTGATGTGATTGTAAGCCTGCCTACATGGAAGATGAGTCCTTGAACACAGAAAGACAAGATACATCATGATTTATACTTCATGAACTCAGTTCTGCCACAAAGCAGAGTTAGTTTTGAGTCCTGGCCCCACCATTCACCATCTCTGTGGACTTGGCCAAGTGACTGAACCTCTTCTTTTAAGCTTTGATTTTCTTATCTATGGGCTTCCCTGGTGGCTCAGACAGTAAAGAATCTGCCTGCCATGTGAGTGACGAGATGTGGGTTTGATCCCTGTATCAGGGAGGCCCCTTGGAGAAGGAAATTCCAGTATTCTTGCCTAGAGAATTCCGTGAACAGAGGAGCCCTGAGGGTTACAGTCAATGGGTCACAAAGAGTCAGATACAACTGAGTGACCCTATAGTGTAAAGGTTAAATGAAATAATACAACTAAAGAGCTTACTCAGTAAATGCTTATTATTTTTTGTTGCTGTTCTTACCATCACAGTTGTTTAGTATGTTATTATTATTATTATTATTTTTTTACCATTATGGCTGTCTTCATTTTTATTTGGGGGATGTAGGCAAGGGAGGAAAAGGAATGTACCCAAGGAGATGTGGAGAAATCATCATGTGTACTATTTCCAAGACATGTTTAAACAGAGTGTGAAAGTTTGTAAGAAGAAGAGAGTTCAATCCTGGTCACTGGATAGCTCATTCTCAGTATCAGATGCCTTGGTTAATATCAAGACCTGGAACTACATGATAGATGGTGAGTGAGTTCAACCAATCAATGAGGGTATATTGAGTATCTGCCATGTGTCTGATGACTAAGGAAGGAGTAGAGAATATAAGGTGCAATCCATTCCCTCTGTGGTCCTCAGACTGTTTTAATTAGTTCATTAGTTGACCTGGACTGTGATGAAGACTTCAGGTAAGCCTGAAGATTCAGAACTTGAGGGCAAGGCCAGTCTGGCCTAATATTAGGACTGTGTGAAGCACTATATTGAATCAGAGTCATTTACAAATAAATTTGACCTATATATACATCCTCCCTTCAATGACTGCGATGGAAAGGTGTCCTTTGGGAAAGAGAGACCCAGAAGGGTGCTTGGCTGCATCAGTTTGTTTTAGCTTGCCCTTTCATCCTTTTCCTATCCTGTCTAGTATACCACCGAGCATTCCTAGAAGTCCTAGACGGCTTTGGTGGTTGTCTTCGTTGTTTAGTCAGTAAGTCATATCTGACTCTCTTGCGACCCCATGGACTATAGCATGCCGGGCTCCTCTGTCTGCGGAAGTCTCCAGGCAAGACTACTGGGGTGGGTTGCCATTCCCTTCTCTAGGGCATCTTCCCAACCCAGGGACTGAACCCGCATCTCCTGCACTGGCAGGCAGTTTCTTGGCCACTGAGCTCCCGGGAAGCCCTAGACCACTTTGGAGTGACCTAGCAGTTCCCAGAATTTGCTGGCTGTTCACACTGACCATTTGGAACAGTTCTTAAACAAATATAAGACAATAAGGAGACAATGGTCTTGGAAGAGAGGGCAGATACAGTTCAGGACGTGCCACCATACAATGGAGGGTCTTGGTCAGCCTTGGAGTCATCCTGCCAAAAGCTGCCTTGGAGGTAAAGCCAGCACAGCTTTTGCTTCAGTTCAGGGGTCTTTATGGGCTTTCCCTGGTCTCTGCTTCAGCTTCATTGTTCCCTGTCTTGCTTCCCCACCACCCTCCAGACCCTTGGACTCGGCATGACTCTATTAATATTGAACCTATTTACTGCTCCTTGAAGGAGCTCTGCTCTGTTTGGCTTCAGGCAGTCTCATAAGCTGTGTTCTTCTCCAGGAATGCCCTTCATCCAGCTCCTTGGGTAATCCGTGCTGTCTGTCTGTGTTTAGAGGCGATGTCTTCTAGAAAGCTTTGGCCGGCCTTCACCTTTTCACTCTTGTCTAGTTGCATCCTCCCATTCAGTTCTGGCCCAAATCTTTCCAAACGCTTGAGATCATTTATACATGCTGCCTATTAATCATGTTAGACTATAAGCTTCTTTCTTAAAAAATGCATTTTATTGAAGTATAGTTTATTCACAATGTTAAATTCCGCAGTATAGCAAAGTGATTCAGTTATATATATATATACACACACACACATATATTCTTTTCCATTATGATTTGTTACAGAGCACTGAGTATAGTTCCCTGTGCTGCACAGTAGGACCTATCCTATATACTACATATATACTGTCCTATATACTACAGTTTGCATCTGCTAATCCCAAATTCCCAATCCATGCTTCTCCTATCCTCCTCCCCCTTGGTAATCAAAAGTCTGTTCTCTATGTCTGTGAGCCCGTTTTCATAGATAAGTTCATTTGTGTTGTATTTTGGATTCTACATATAAGTGATATCATATAGTATTTGTCTTTTTCTTTCTGATTTACTTCACTTAGTATGATAATTGCTAGGTCCATCCATGTTACTGCAAATGGCATCATTTCATTCTTTTTTTATGACTGAGTAGATTATAAGCTTCTTGAGTGCAGAGACTGTGTCTAATTTATAAGCTAAATGAGACATGAGAGACTAGCCTCTAGTAAAATACAGGTTTGGTGGCAGAAAGGAGGATTAAATGAATGGATGAGCAGGTTGACAGAAACGCCCACAGCAGTGACTGGAATGGAGAAGGAAGCTTCACCAACATTTGTGGAGCTTGTTATGTGTTTGGCCCCATGCACTGAGAAAAGTCCTTGACATCAAGGACCTTTTGTTGAATGGAAGTGAAAATTTACAGTAAGCAGAGGCAGATGATAAGATAAACTTATGGAGAGGTGCTCAAGGAGTTTCAGAGAGAGATGCTGCCGTATCTTGTGTGGGGGATGAGGGCTGGCAGTGAGACATGATGTCCAAGTAGAGATCTAAAAGATAAACAGAAATTATCCAGGAAAAGAGAGTCTGTGGGAGTAGTCCATGTTGGAGGAACAGTATACGCAAAGGACTGGGGACAAGCGAGGGAAGTTCACCTCTGGACCATAGGGTCCATGTAAACAAGAGCCAGAAAATTGAGGAGCTTGTAACTCATGTAGAAGACTTTAGACTTTATCTTGGGGGGCAGTGAGGAACCAGGAGAAGATCTAAAGTTTGGAAGTGAAATGATGACACTTACATTCTAAGTAGATCTTGAGCTTTTGAGTAGGCTTAATATAGTCTCAGGGCTCCCCGGGTGGTGCTAGTGGTGAAGAACCTGTCTGCCAATGCAGGAGATGTAAGCGATGCAAGTTTGATCCCTGGGTCGGGAAGATGCCCTGGAGGAGGGTATGGCAACCCACTCCAGTATTCTTGCTGGGAGAATCCTGTGGACAGAGGGAGACTGGTGGGCTACGGCCCATGGGGTCACAAAGAGTTGGACACGACTGGAGGGACTTAGCATGCACAGCACAATATACTCTCAGCCAGGCATGAGGTCACAGCGTCATTCTTGTCTACCAGTTTGTGGATGACACCTTTTTGACATCTGCTTACAACACAAATTGCAAAGTATCTTTCACGTCCAGTAGGAGGAGCCAAAGGCTCCAAGTTCTTCCCCAGAGCTGGGCATCCCTCCACCCTCAGATGTGTTAGGAGCTGTTTACTTCAGCACCTCTCATTACTTAGAAGTGGCTCAACGTGGAAGAATGACAGAAAAACTCAAAAAATTTTCCAGTTTTTCCTGGAATGGAAAGGTCATGGTGAAAAAGAAACTTAATACTTTTTGGATGAATAGCATAATAGCATGCTATATTGATCTTTACTCAAATTTTGTTTTAAATTGTAATGAATGTCTGCCCACTCGTATTAAGCTTTCGTAAGCCATGTAGCAACACAGCACCAGTGAGTCATTCCTGACACTCATTGCTAATACACCTAAGCTTATTTCTACTCCAAAATAAATAAGTTAGAGTCGACTCAGACTAACCTTGATTTGGAGATAGTTGCGAATGTTTTATTTCATTTCCAATGGAAAATATATATTAAAAAATAATAAAGCATCCAGAGATCACCCATTCTAATGAAACAAAAGCCAGTGTTTCTGCCTTCTGGAATAAAAAGGAAGGAGCAATGGAGAAACAATTCCTGTTGGTGCATTTGCACAAAACATTATATTTTAACAGAACTTCCCATTAACTGCCATTTATTTCTTCTCTCATTATTGATAATTTGCTTTTAAATTGAGAATACTTCTTTTACAACCCATCTCATCTCCCTGCACGGCTAGACAATTACATTGAAATTTGGTGGTTTTCCCATTGTAAACAGTTTCTGGGGAAATGATTATGATGTTACTAAGCCAGATTTATGGCTTTATTGTGCTATAGCTGATGGATAAGAGACTAGTATAGTATAAAGAAAAAAAAAGTTGTTTACATACAAATACATTCTCATCAAAGAGAGTCCTCAGGACGAATATAGTAAAACCAATCAGAATCGCAAAATCACCTGTGAGGGCAGTGAGAATGATGTCTTTCTGGATTTTGCAAAGTTATTTTTGTTGCTTTTTTTGTTTTTAATTCAGTTGTAGGTAGAAGCTCCCTTTCTTTATTTTATTCTAATGCTGGAAGAAATCCTAGCCGGACAGGATTGCAGGGTAACTCTGAGAAGTCTACCATGTGGTAGGCGCTTAGGAAATACACATGCTACAAAGCAATACATGTAACGTGCTCCCTGCTTTTGGAAATCTTATAGTTAGTTCTACTTGGAAGAGGGGCCATGGTTCAAGTGCAGGAAAAATCAAAGGATAGAGCAGGAAGATGAACGGTGAGCCTCAAAGTGGGTGTTCAAGGCTGGAACTTGGATTAACCCAATCCCATCTGCCCCTCAGAAGGCAGTCTGGTGCAGTGGTCCACCCCATGAAAGTAGGTCTTGCCCAGATGGTGGGGGTTCTTGCCAGTTCTGTGACCTTGGACAAACTATAACTTTGTGGACTTCTAACTGTCCTGTACAATCTGATCACCATTTTAGGTGTTTATCAAAAAAACCAAAATCTGAATTTCTGGCTCTGTGAGTCCAGGGTTGGGCTCAGGAAAGAATATGACTCGGATATGGCTGCTGCCTTAACCTCTCTAAGCCTGTTTTCTGGTCTGTGAAATGGACAAAGCTACAACACCTGCTTCATTTAGTTGTTGAGAAAGTTCAGAGTCAGTACTTCAGATAGTATATGGTGATAGTGAGTGCTCACTGAGTGGTAGGATTTACGGAGGCGGCTGAGGGCTTGGGACAGGCAACTGCTGAGACAGTAATCTCTGGCCAACCCCTCTAGAGCAGGACTAGGGGCCAGTTAAGAGGCCAGGGAGGGGTGGCTCAGGCCAGCGCACACCTGCTCCTTGCCTGGTGTTGGTGGGGCCTGGATAAATGTATGCACCTCGGATATGGCTCCATCTCTCCCTGGCCTCAAAATTTCCTAGACGAGAAGCGACTGGGGCAAGACACCTCCTCCTCCACTTAGCATTTCTCTAGGGGATTCTTCCACTCTCCCTGATAGGCAGGGGTGGAGAGGGGCGTTGGTGCTGTAAGTCCACTTTGGGACCAGGACTCGGGCATGCCAAAGACCCGGGCTCAGGACCCCACTTCCAATTCTCACCCCCTTCACCCCAGGAGGCTGAGGCCCTGGGTAGCACGCGTCTCCACCTGCCCGCTGGAATCCGGGACTGCAAGCTTTGACCGCCGAGGCGGTGCAGGCGAGGGGACGGGGGAGGGGGCGCTCCCTAGCGCTCTGGCTTATTTTTGGCTCCGCAGCCGCTCGGCGCCTGTCGCGCGCTCTCTCTCTCTCTCACACACACACACACACAGACACGCGCGCACACGCACACACATATGCACACATTTTTGTCGCTCGCTCTCTCGCCCTCCTTTGTTTATTTCCTAATCCATATTTTTATTTGAAGCTCTCCTCTTGACTCTCCGCCGCCCGCCTGCCGGCGCTCTCGCGGGCCAGCCCGGTGCACACCGCTCCCTCCGTCACCCCAACCCTCCTCCCGGTCTCCCCGAGCGCGGGGTTTGAAGGTCACCTCCTTTCCAGTCCCTGTGCGAGCCGCGCTGCCACCGCCTCCTCTAGCCGGAGCGGGTGGCACAGGCTACGCTGCCCAGAAGTGGTGCTCCAGCCTCAGCGGAGGCGGCGGACGGAGCCCGGGGTCCGCGCCGGGTGGGGAAGCCGGAACTCACCGAGGGGAATCCTCTCGCTTCACCTCGGCCCCCGGTGGCCCCCACGGCGGGGCGGGGGCGCTCTGCCAGCCCGTGGTCGGCGGAGGCGGCGGCCGCGGCCAGACCCACGCGCGCGACTCTGGGGCAGGGGGAGGAGGAAGGAGCCAGCGGGGCACCCCGCATCTGGAGGGGGACGGCCGCGCGCCCCGCCCCTGCGTCCGGAGCGCGAGAACTCCGAGCTTCCTCCCGGGCGGAGCGCGGAGGAGTGGACTGCGCGCCCCGGGACTGGGGGACCTGGCGCTCTGCACGCCTGGTAGTGGCCGCTTCGGCCCAGCGGTCGTGACCCGCGCCGCGCGCGGCTGCGCCCAGCCTGCCGCCCAGGCAGGGGCGCCAGGGCGGGGCTGACCTGCAAGCAAAGTTGCGGCCGGCGTGGAAGAAGCCCGCACCCCCTTTCGCCTCCTCCAGCTCATGGTGAGTGTGGCTGAGGGGGGCCGAGAGCGCAGGGGAATCGGAGGGTCTGGGGCAGGCGGAAGGCCACCGGAGGCGGCGCAGCGAGTTCTAGGTAAGTCCGGGCGGAGCCACCGCCTCCGTGTCCCCGACCCCCACCCCCAGCTGACCAGAGGGTCCCGCCGAGGGGAGAGCTGGCTCTGCCAGCACGGGCTTCCTCCTAGGGCCAGGCTGGGCGTGCTAGACTGGGAACTTTCTCAGTGCGTTGGAGAGATTTGCCGGCACGTCCTCGCGGGGAGCTGAGATCAGGACCCCTCCGGTCCCCGCGTCCTTCCAGACGGACGCCCTTGCTCGCCTCTAAGCGCTGCCCGGAGCGCCCCGGCTGCCCCGGCCGTCCTCCTGGGAGCGAGTGCAGGTGCAGCGAGCAGCGAGAATCTGCCTGCGCACTTTGCTTAGGTTTCTGGCCGGCGGCAAGCGTACACTCGGTGCGCCCCGGGGCGCTGTCTCTTCACCGCCCGCCCTTCGAGAGGTCTGGGGGAAGAGGCACTTGGTGGCCTGGGAGGGCGTTTGGAAGCGCCGAATCTGTTCTGCGAGGCGGGGAAGCGGAGGGTCGCTGCGCTGGAGTGAGAGTATGTGTTCATGGGCACCAGGAGGGACACCCCAAATGTCTCTGCCCTGGGTGATGGGGAGGGGAAGGGGGCGCCAGCCTGGGAACTCAGGACTTGGAAACTCCGGCTGCGTCCCTTGGTTCCTTTGGTGCCATAGGGCACCTTCACTCTGGGGAGGAAACCCAGGAGCAGTTCTCCGTGAACGCCAGGGTCGCCCCCTTGTCGGCCCCAGTTTCCCAACTCTGCAGGGTTAGAGGTCAAGTGAGGGCTGACGAGTCTCGGCTCCCACATCACTGCTGCGCGGGGGGCCAGCTGGTCGAGATGGTCTGGGAGCCTTCAAGGACTTAGCTCCGATAGACCAGGCCAGCCCGGAAGTTGCCCACGCGGAAAGGGCGGGGGAGACCCGACCCGCCCCTGGCCCCGGAGCGAGCTGCCAACTCCATTCTCTGTCTCTAGGAAACAGGGGTTTCTGCTCTCTGCTTCTGCCCAGGCAAGGGCCAAGGTGCGTCTGCGGGACTCTGGGCTTGTGGGGCGAGGTTGCTCAAGTGCTTGTAAATCCGAGCCTGGCAGTCCGGAGAACTGAACTGGTACTCTGCTCGGGGTCTTAGTTGAACTTGGAAAAGAAGTAGTGGAGATGTCCTGGAATCGCTTTGTTTGAGCGAAATGTGATGCACGTGACTTATAATAATCTTATAATAATACTGATTGTACATACGTTTATTATTAAAAACAAAAACAACAAACCCACAAAAGCCTGGCCTTCTCAGCACAAGTTTAAGACACGCCCCAGCCAGTGATGGCTCCCTGCCCCTGTCCTAGTTCATCCACCCTCCGTTGCACATTTATCTTTGTTACAAAGGGAAAAATAAAAGAGATGAGAGGGCCTGGATCCTTTCAATTTTTAAGTGACCATAGAGGGCCTGGCTGGAGCCGTGGGCAGCTTTATTTTTGGCTAGGTCTTTTTTGTCACAGGCAAGGGCCTGGGCCCATGAAGGGTAAAGGTGGCTCTGACGGGGGCTTCAAGGCAAACTTTGGGACTGACTCCAGGCCTTGCTCTCCGAGCTCATCTGGAAAGCGCTGGGATCTAAAGGAATCCACTGGGTTTCCCTTATGTTAACTCATGACAGTTGGATTAGGAAGAGGCTGGCCTCATCCTTTACAATTTTCGAGGGCACCATTAGCATCCAGAGATAAGGCTTGAGAAGAGTACCAGCCCCTAGTTCTGACACCTGCTTGCTGTGTGACCTTGGGCAAACTGCTTCACCTCTCTGTGCTTTAGTTTATTCACCTGCCAGATGAAAGTTTCAATGGTGGTGTTGGCCTCCGAGGATCTAGGGGAGAATTAAAGAAAGCGATAAGCACGGGGCAGGGTCTGGCACATGGGCAAGTGCCTAGACAACGTTAGTCTTCGTTATTTTTATCAAATAGATGGCTCTCTGTTGTGAGTCTTATGACACCTGCTGGGATGCAGAAGGCTGGCAGCCTCCCTTACATACATGTACTTCCTTTTAAACAACAGCTCCAACGGAAGCAGAAACGGAGGTTAATCATAAAGGGAGATTTCTCGACAGAACCTCATTCTCTCCAAGCCTGACCTCTCCTCATGTTCTAAGGAGGAACCAGCGACATGCCGCCCACTGGCTAAGAGGTGGGTTGGGAGCATCTGACAACATCTCAACAGGCATCCATACCCTGAAATTAAGTTTTTACAGCGGTTGTGCATTTTTCTTCTTCAATCAGCAGAAAAGCCCGCTTCTCCTCGGCCTCCTGGGATGAAAGTACCATCTTGTGAAAGTTCCTTTCCTAAGCACACACTGTCTTTAATGTCACCTCGTGGTCCCAGAGTTTTCCACTCAGAAACGAGCCAAAACGTGGGTCTGAGCAGATTTCTCCTCCTGGAATTCACCCACTCTGCCCTATTTTCTCTTCATGATAATTGATGCTATTTTTTACCTACTCCTCTAATGTCTGAGCATAGGCCTTTTCGACATCCTTATGTCTCTGATGACTTTTTTTTTTTTTAAAGCAAATTTAGCCTTTTCAGAACAAGCCATACCAAATCATTTTATTTTATAAAATTCCTTTCAGATAAGTTTTTAAATTCTTTTTGCATTTAGAAAATTGGTTCTGCCCTGTATAAATATGTCTGACATTTCACCTTTCCCCAAATTAGACGATTTTGTTTGTATCCTTTAAGCTGCTGTGTGGAGTCATGAACACATTCCAAGAGGGAAATCAGACCTGACATAGAAAATACTTTGGGGAGGCCATGGGTTTCCAGTGGTGTGTGTGAAAACTGTTGAAGTCCAAGTGCACTTGCTCTGAAGGACACAGGGCAGCTCATCTCGCTTTTCCCACCCAGCATGGGAGCCACGTAGCAAGCACACTCCACAGATTAATACCAGATGCCTTCCCCAAAGGTGGTCACTTGTCACATTTCCTTCCCCTGTGTTGCCCGGAGATGAAACTTGGTTGTGCCGAAGACCTTAGACTTGGAGATGATGTTTTGAAGGAAGGTCTGAGGCTCTCCCTGTTGCCTTCCTCCCGTTATTTAAAATACTGCCTCGAGGCACCAGTATAAATATTAAAACTTTAATTAAAGAATAAACAGTGAGGGAGCTTCAACATGAGGGGTACCCAGCACCTTCAGATGACTTCAACAGAGAACGTGGTCAGACTAGGTTGTTGGAGCTGGAGGTTCCTAATAAAATTGTTGTTCAGTTGCTGAGTCATGTCCGAATCGTGAGCCCATGGAGTGAAGCACTTCAGTGAAGAATAGTGTCCTTCACTGTCTTCTGGAGTTTGCTCAAACTCATGTCCGTTGAATTGGTGATGCCACCCAACCATCTCATCCTCTGTCGTCCCCTTCTTCTCCCTCCCTCAATCTTTCCCAGTGACCCATGGATTCATATGGAGAGACAACCATACTCGTATTTGGAGTTGCTCTGAACACCATCATTATTGTTGGTCTGTCATTGTCACAAGACACAACAGATGTGAGTGACGCGTGCGTGCTACTGCGGATGGATGTGTCTGTATTGGGGGAAGGAGTACCTTACATGATATTTATCCAGAACATACCACATGTTAGATGTTCTGCTTAGGGAACAGGGCCAGTGAAAACCATGTTCTTGTGGAGCTGCTTTGGTTCTGGGGAGAGCCAGACAATAAGCAAGGGATGGAAATGCATTTTTATGAGAATAAGGACGAGGGTTAAAAAGCTATGATGGGACAGTATGATAAAGAGTGACTTGGAAGGGCTTTCCAGGGAGGAGAGATTTGAGCTGAGATCTAGGTGAAAAGCAGCAGTAAGATATACTGTGGTTATTCAGTCAGGAAGTCATATCTGACTGTGACCCCACGGAATGCAGCACGCCAGGCTTCCCTGTCCTTAATCATCTCCCAGAGTTTGCTCAAACTCATTTCCATTGAGTGGGTGATGCCATCCAACCATCTCATCCTCTGTTGTCCCCTTCTCCTCCTGCCTTGATCTTTCCCAGCATCAGGGTCTTTTCCAGTGAGTCAGCTCTTAGCACAAAGTGGCCAGAGTATTGAAGCTTCAGCTTCAGCATCAGTCCTTCCAGTGAATATTCAGGATTGATTTCCTTTAGGATTGACTGGTTTGACCTTCTTGCTGTCCAAGGGACTCTCAAGAGTATTCTCTAGCACCTCAATTTGAAAGCATCAATTCTTTGGGTTGCTCAGCCTTCTTTATGGTCCAATTCTCACAACTGTACATGACTTCTGGAAAAAACAGTTGATATGGATCAAGTATTTATTGAGAACCTAATACATGTCAAGCACTATTCAAAGCATTTGAAATACACAGTGATCAGAAGGAGCATTTCTTCTAGAGTGAAGAGCAATTTAGAAAGAGGAAATGGCACATGCAAAGGCCCTGAGGCTGAAACAGACACAGCTTATTGGTGAAGTAGGGTCATAGAGGCTCCTGAGACCTGATATGGACTTTGGCTTTCATTCCATTTAAGCCAGTGGAAGAGTTTTTTTTTTTGTTTGTATTTATCTGGCTGTGCTGGGTCTTAGTTGCAACACATGGGATCCAGCTCCTGACCAGGGCTTGAACCTGAGCCCCTTGCTAAGCACGGAGTCTTAGCTACTGGAGCACCAGGGAAGTCCCCTATGGGAAGGTTTAGTGCAGCAACATACCATGATACGTTTTTGGCTTGCATGTTGTGGGAAACACTGTCAGATATTTTTCAGGACAGTAAATAAAGAAGTGTGCCTTTTGGCCTGCCAGCTTTTGTCTCAAAGTTCCGATGCATCTCCTTAACTGAATTCAGTCTGTGGACTTCCCAGCACTCATGGGTAAGCCCCACGCATCTGAAAAATTAACCCCCACTGCCCACTGTCCTCCTTTAGGGGCTTAGAACAAAGTCTTTCATTCACGACGGGGGATTCATTTATAGGGAAAAAGAATCTCAGGTTTCTCAGTGATATCCCTTGTGTGTGGCTGGTCCACTGCCGGGTATCTCTGTGCATTATCTTTCTAGCTCTCTCCCTAGGTGGCTTTTCAAAGAAGCAGCATCCCGTCTCCCCCTCCAGCACCCACACACACTCTTTCCAGTGGCTTTCTAGCATCTCTTCTGCACACAGATCCTTGTTTTTTGATCATGAATTCCGGAAGTTTCCTTTCAGAGTATTGTGATGTTTTTCTCCCATGAGTGGGTGTGATCATGGATTTTGACAGGAAGTCGAGAATAGCTTCCGGAAAGCTCTGAGTCCCCTCTGATTGCCCATCTTTGGAGGCTCTGCTAGCCTTCGTGTTACTGCGTGTGTACTCTTTGCCACCCTATGGACTGTAGCCCACCAGGCTCCTCTGTGCATGAGATTCTCCAGGCAAGAACACTGGAATGGGTTGCCATTTCCTCCTCCAGGGAATCTTCCTGACCCAGGGATTGAACCCGCATCTCTTGCGTCTCCTGCATTGGCAGGCAGGTTTTTAGCAACTGTGCCACCTGGGAAGCTCTAGCCTTGGAAGATGGTATTAAGGTTTGGCTGGAGCATTTGGACATCTAGACAGTTCAGCTTTCCTCTATTTGACCCCTCAAATCTGTCTCTCTTTATCTGCAAGCTTGGGACTCTGTCAATGCCTGTTAGAGCAGCTGTGATGATAATAAAGTTTATGTATTTTGAAACCTCCTGGGCAATAGAAGCTCTGCTGAGCACTGTGCCTGCATGGCCCTGTGTTGAGCCGTGTTTTCCTGGCTTGTGATCACCTTCCTCCTGTGCTTGGACCCAAGGCTCATCCTGTTCACTCCCTAATCATCCTTTGGGTCACAACTCAAGTGTCCTCTTGCTTAGGGAGACCCTGTCTTTCCCCGGGTGGATTCCTTTCCTTGCCATCTTCCCAGGGGGTGGCTTTGGATGTCCTGGAGTGCCTCTGTTTACTGTCTTTCTCTTACTCCATTGGAAGGTGAAGTCTGATGGGCTGTGCACGCAGCTGCCTCAGATATCCTGGTGTCCTCGGCATCTAGCAGGGTGCTCAGCACAAAGCAGATGCTGGATATGGGGACAGTGTGTGCATGCGCGCAGTCATGCTCGACCCTTTGCAAACCCATGGACCGTAGTTGGCCAGGCTCCTTGGTCCACGGGGATTCTCCAGGCGAGAGTACTGGAGTGGGTTGCTGTTTCCTTCTCCAGTCGGGATGACAGGTGGTCCTGTTGGACCCTTTCATGCCTCCACTTTGCAGACAGATGGCGAGGTGTATGTGGGTTTAGAGGTTGTGCCTCAGGGCCCCACAGCAGGTAAGGGGCCCACCCAGGATTTCTCACCTAATGGTCTCAATCCATAGCCTGTGGGTCCATCTGTCCCTGTGTGCCCACTGCCTCTGCTGCTGCTTTGTCGTATACGTGCAGTGTACTCAGGCAGTCTGAGCCTGGGTTGGAAAAGAATTTCCAGACACAGAGCGTTTAAGAAGGGAGGGAGTTTATTAAGAACAAAGGGCGGAGATAATGTGGGCAGTGCGAGCACAGTGGGCCAGGGAGAGTTGACAGTTTTCGTGGGTTAGTAGCCACTTTTTGTAGCCCTGAGACAGCATTCCTGCTAGAAGGTTGGTATCAGCTGATGGGTTGGGGGCCTATAGGGTGTTTACTGGAGTGGGCAATCTTTGCCTGATTTGGAGTCAGGAAGCCTGTTAGTGGTGATCAGGGGCCTTTTGGCAACAGTTACAGAGGGCTCAGTCATTTTCGAAGGTGACCTTGGTTCTCAGCTCCTTCTGTGGTCTTGGTACAAGCCTCGCACCTGTGGCCTTGGGGCAGGGCTCAACACGGCGGAGGGGGACAGCTTGCTGCTTAGCTCAGGGATGGCAGGTCTGTCCGGGGCCCGGAGAGAAGGCAGGACACCCGTTTCTATCACCAGTTTGCTCTCCGTGTGTACGAGTGGCCTGCACTGGGGTCTGCGCTGGTGTCACCTGGCTCTTGTTTGTTCTCTCTCTCCTCGGAGCCCCTGGGCCCCTGTCTCTGGGCTCATGCTCTGAGCTGGTTTTGGAGAGAGTACAGAGAGTACACCTGTCTGGCTGCAGGAAGTTTTGGGGCGTCGCCCCCTTGCGCTCACGCTGCTCTGATAACACTCCGAGTGCAGTGTACACACCGCGGCTCACTCTGCTGAAGCATCGCCAGCTGAATCAGTTCCTCTTTTTCCTGAGAGTGAAATTAGACCTTTGCCTGCATAATAGACCAACTTTTGCCATCACCTTGCTCTTCCCTGGTGGCTTAGAGGTTAAAGCATCCGCCTGGAATGCGGGAGACCGGGTTCGATCCCTGGGTCAGGAAGATCCCCTGGAGAAGGAAAATGGCACCCCACTCCAGTACTCTTGCCTGGAGAATCCCATGGAGGGAGGAGCCTGGTAGGCTACAGTCCATGGGGTCACAAAGAGTCGGACACGGCTGAGCGACTTCACTTTCACTTTCTTTCACTTTGCTCTTCACTGAGTTTGTCTTTCCTTAAGATGTTCCTTTCTTGTCAGTCTCAGAAATGGGAATATGGCTGTAAATTTTCAAAACTTTTTTTTTTTTTATCATCCCCAGTTCCCTAAGAGCTATTGTTTGTAGGAAACTCTTTCTGTTCCCCTGGGCACAGGGAGGATTGCTTTTGCAGACATTGTTGTGTTAACTCTTTGCCACAAATGTTATTATCCCCATTTTATGGGTAGGAATACTGAGGCCCAAAGAGTAAGTTACAGACTCAAGCAGTTTCTTGCAGAGTCCTGGGCTCATCTCTTCTGCTCAGCACTGAGAGTCACGGTGGGTGTCCACGGGCCCAGCAGAGGGACCTTGTCGAGACACTTGGCAGGGAAGGAGGTCAAACAGGGCGATGGTTTAGGATTTCAGAATCAGACTGTCCGGCTTCAAATCTCAGATCTGTCACAGTCTGGCTCCATGCCTTACTTAACTCTCTAAGCCTCAGTCTCCCCATTTGGAAATAATGATTCCTACATTGCAAGGTCAGTGTGATGATTCATCAGCCCTGCAAATCATTTTAGTCAAGCGTCTGGCACACACAGGTTGTGTTCACCAGCGGTGCTGGCTTTGATAATAGTGACAGTTACTATTAACATTTAATAATAATTATGTCATGATTGTTGTCGTGGCTACTATAATTTCATAGTCCTTCGAGGCAGCGAAATGGCCCCAGAATGTGACTCTTGTATTTTCCTCTTGGCTGTAACCAAGATGATACATTGAGAGGGAAGCGGGCAGGACCCAGCGTGGCTGCAAGGGTGTCGCTGAGGGAGCTGACAGACCTGGGTGTCTGTATGGAGTTCCGCTTGCGGAGGACTGCTGACAGCGGCCATATGCATGGGCTCTGATTGATTGGCAGAGAGAAGCACTAATATATTAGACTCGTGATGAAAAGTGACAGAGCATGGGATCAAGAGGCTGATTCAGCATGAACAGCCCTGGCCAGGGCCCGGTGGTACCGCTGGCTGTCTGTTTCCCGGGGACAAGCCCTCCACCCCAACCCTGGGGTCATTGCTGGTGTTCTGGAGGGGAGTCTGTTACTCACAGACTTGGAGGAGGAAATGGCAACCCGCTCCAGTATTCTTGCCTGAGGAATTCCATGGACAGAAGAGCCTTGTGGGCCGTGGTCTATGGGGTCGCAAAGAGTTGCACACGACTGAGCGACCAGCACTAGAGAGTGAACTTACGGTTCCTGAGGGGGTAGTGGGGGACGAGGAGTCGTCAGGGAGTTTGGGGTGGACATGTACACACTGCTGTGTTTAAAATGGATAACCAACAAGGGCCTTCTGTATAGCTCATGGAACTCTGCTCAACGCTATGTGGCAGCCTGGATGGGAAGGGAGTCTGGGGACAATGGATGCATCTATATATACGGCTGAGTCCCTTTCCCTCACCTGAAACTATCAGAACATTGTTAATTTGCTAAGAAAAAGTAAGTGAAAGTGTTAGTTGCTCAGCTGTGTCCTACTCTGGGACCCCACGGGCTGTAGCCCACCAGGCTCCTCTGTCCATGGAATTCTCCAGACAAGAATACTGGAGTGGGGTGCCATTCCCATCCGCAGGGTATCTTCCTGACTCAGGGATCGAACCTGGGTCTCCCGCATTTCAGGCAGATTTTTTACCATCTGAGCCACCAGGGAAGCCCTAATCTGCTATGCTGCTGCTAAGTCACTTCAGTCGTGTCTGACTCTGTGTGACCCCATAGACGGCAGCCCACCAGGCTCCCTCATCCCTGGGATTCTCCAGGCAAGAACACTGGAGTGGGTTGCCATTTCCTTCTCCAGTGCGTAAAAGTGAAAAGTGAAAGGGAAGTCGCTCAGTCGTGTCCGACTCTTCGTGACCCCATGGACCGCAGCCCACCAGGCTCCTCCATCCATGGGATTTGCCAGGCAAGAATACTGGAGTGGTGTGCCATCGCCTTCTCCAATACCCCAATACAAAATGAAACATTTTAAAACATAAAGTGAGTCTCTTAAAGATGCCCTGGGTTTGACGCTCCTTCTTGGGTCTTTCTGAAGGGAAGGCTGTCCTGTGGCATGACTCACTGCCAGGGCACCCATTGTGAAAACCACATCTTTTCCTGGGGCAGCCTTAGAAAGCTGAGTCCAGGCCAGATTGCTGCTGATTGCAAAGGCTGATAAAGAGAAGGGAGTTTGCACACACAGAAATTCCCGGAAGGGAGGGAGATATTCTCATTTGCACATATTGGGAAATTTCTAGAATTGCCTAGGGAAGAATATAGAGGAGAATTGATGCCTCTGTTTAGAACATGAGGCTCTTGATTGTGAGGGAGTTTCTTGCTCCTAATTTGGGACGTTTGGTCAGTGTGAATTGTTGCAGGTAAGACGCTGGCTAGATAATGAGAAAAAACCTTGGCTTTCAAAATGATGGTACACTGACCTAAGCTAACGGAAGTATTTTGGAGTCAGAAAAGCTTGGAGAAAACCAAATTCTCTGAGAACCAAGGTATGACAGGACACAGGTTTTGGATCCACGCATACCTCACTTTTGAGTCCAGACTCTGCACCTTCTAGCAGGGTGACCTTGGGCAAGTTATTGAACCTCTCTGAGCCTCTCTTTCCCTGTCGATCAAAGGACAAAGGATTCTGCCTCTCTCACTGAGGACTGATGCTCCTGAGTCAGGTAAGCTGAGAGCTAACACAGATTTCTGAGAATATTCCCTCCTCACTAATTTCTTTACCTTGTAATATACAGACAAGAACTTTTCACTCCAAGGTTCTTTGGTACAAGCATTTCTGTAGTTAATGTTCCTGTGGTTCTTGGAAAGATCCTTTGTTTTCTGGTGAATTTTTGTTTTACAAATGAAACTTGCATAGGTTTAGTCTGTGTGAACTTCCGTTAACCTGGGAAGGTGCATAATGATGACGAAGAATTGTTGCTGACCACTCCACAAATTCAGTTTTCCTGAATGGTGCTTTGGTGCTTATCTTGAGAGTTATTATAAGAAAGCCACTTGATATCATATTTTGGAAAAAAAAAATAGCCTGGTGGGTCAGATGGTAAAAGAATTTGCTGCAGTGCAGGAGACCTGTGTTTGATCCCTGTGTCGGGAAGATCCGCTGGAGAAGGGAATGGCAACCCACTCCAGCATTCTTGCCTGGAGAATTACACAGACAGAGAAGCCTGGTGGGCTACAGTCCATGGGGTTGGAGAGAGTAGGACATGACATGACTGAATGACTAACACTTCATACACATGGAGAAAGAATAGATAGATGATTTAGACCAAAGGTTAAGAGTGGATACAGCTGAGTCTAACACTCAAAGGCAAAGAACAAAACAGTATTGAAAACAAATGAAGGGAACCAAGAAAGATAATAGGCCATAAAAAATTCATACTTCCTGCTGTCATTTGCTGTGGTATCACTGTAGTATCTCTGGTTTCAGGATCAGAAGAAAGTTAGTTTTTGTCTGGAGATACTATTTGATAATTTATGTACCAAACATTCTAAGTGGAACAAACGATTGTGCTCCCTTTTCACAAAGCCTGCCAGGAGGCCCACAGCAGATTTTACAGTCTGGCCTAAACAGTGTCTAGGATCCACTGCCGTAGTTTTTACACGTTAGCCTCACCGTGGACTCCGTTTTACTTCTCTGCCTTCAATTTTCACCTTTTATTGTAATTTATGTTGCTTGTTTCGTTTCTTTTTTAGAAAGAATTATCTTTGCAGGATACCTAAGATAAAAATACATAAGGTAGGTGGCAGCTGGGAGGTGCAAATGAATAAGCTGTATCCTTTAAAGCACCAGGAATTCCTGGAAAACATGACTGTATAGAGCAGCGCCAGGGCTCCTGAGCTAGACACAGGGTAAAGGAGAGTCATTTTGAATCCCAGCCCTGCAAATGGACACTCTTCTCTCTCTCTCTTTTTTTTCTGAAACAATTTCCCCCTTGGAGCGTTGTTTATAACATGCAGAGTCGCTTTTCTGGGGTCACTCATTGCCTTTCTCCTGTGCTCAGTAAACATTTCAGACCCCATGTCAAGAGCTATGTCAGGCTCTGTTGCATTCAGATGATATGTTGACCAGTGAGCAAATCCAACAGGATCTCTGCCTCCTGAAGCTTATTCTCTAGTGGGAGAGATCAACACCAACCCTGAAGACAAGTGAAAGGACCGTGTAATTACCTATTCTAATAAGCATGAAGATGGAGACAAAGCTGGGCGCGGATGCACTAAAAAGGTGACACGCCATATGGGTCAGAGGGTGTGGGAAGGTCTGTCCAAAGGGGAGACTTTCAGGTGACATTTAAGCTGAGACCTGGAGGATGGCATGGACCAAGTTCTGCCAGGAAAGGAGGGAGCATGGTGCCTGGAGGCACAGTGTGTGGGGGAGCCCCTCGGGGGTGAAGGGGAGCACTGTCTGCCCTGGACACTGGGTGCTGGCCCCGGCGCCTGGCGCAGCGCGCGAGTGAGTGGATGTGTCTGCAGGAGCTGCAGGGGCCACAGCAGGCCTGCTGCCTGTTCTGGGGACCCCGAGGTTTTCACTGGAACCGCCCGCCATGGCTGTGCGGCTGGTGAGGGCACAGCTCTCAGGGTGAGACAGTAGCTGCTGGGAGCCCCCTGCGGGGGGAAGTGCTGTGTGTGTGCACTTGTGTGCCTGGTGACCGTGCATCTGTCTGCGGGTGAGTGTGCACGGGTGCATGTGGGTGCGCATGTTGTCTGCCTGTAATTGTGCGTCGGTGCGTGTGAATGTGCCCAGTTGCGTGGCGATACACATGTGAGCCGGGAGGAAGAGAAGGTGTGGAGGGTGACTGGATGGTCCTGTGGTGGGCTCTGACTCCAGAACCTGCGAGCATGAGGGGCGAGGTGGCTGGGCCTTCTCTGATTTCGTGTCCAGGGTATCACTGTTTAGCCCGCGTCCCCCTCCTCCAGTCCTCCGTTCGTTTTGTGGGTACAGTCGGTGAGTGACCACGTCTTAGGAGGTGGGACCAGACCCCTCTCTGTGGACACACCTTCACAGCGTCTGTAAAGAGTGAACACAATCCCCTCCTTCCCCCAGAGCACCCTTAGCAGCCGCTTCATCGGCTCCAGGCCGCCGTCAGAGATTTAAAAATAACTAGGAGCCGCTTTTGAGACTTCAGCATTTTGGAGTCCTTTTTCCCCAGAGCCTTTTATTCTCATAGCAGCTCCTGTGCCTCTGGCCTTGAATCCCCTCTCCTTTTCACGTGAGGTTTTGCTTTTTCTGCTTCCCAGGCCCGAAATCCCCTCTTTGTGAGTCTTGGAGGCATCCTTTTCCTGTTCCTTGTTCTTCCGATGTAGGTAGAGGGTGGTTACCCTGTGTCCCTCCTGGGTTCACCATTTCCAGACAAGAATTGGTGAGATTCCCATTTGTAGAAACAAAATCAAGGGGAACAGCTCGCCGAGTTTAATTTGTCTCCATCCTAACTCTTCTACTTATTAAAAAAATGAAATTATTCATTCCCTGGAGCTCCAGATTACTTTGCTGAAAGAGAGGAGGGAATCCACTCCAGGGGAAAGAGGCTCTTGGGCTTTCATTCCTTCATGATCTGTCTTTACATCATTTTAGGGAGCGTATGGGGAATATTAATTGAGGTATGCGTGAATGTGTCTCCGTTCATGAGAATGGAGGGAGAGCAGTGTCTGGAACAAATGCCCGTGTTAAGGAAGTTTACGAAATGCCAGCAGATGGCACTGCGCCCCTGCCATTTTAGTTTATTTCCCTTTTAACTTTTTAAAAGCAGCATTAATTATTTGCAGTAGTAAAGCAAAAAGAAGCCAACCACCCAACACACACACACACACACACACACTAAAAACAAGTATATCCTTCTATAGTCATCTATTAAGAGACCATGAAGCAATTTTTTTTTTTTTTTTAAGGTCTGGGGAGAGACCAACAGAACTCATTTCATAAGGTGAACCCTCTGACTCACCTAACTGGGATTTGTTGTTGTTCAGTCGGCAAATTGTGTCCAATTCTTCGAGACCCCATGGATTGCAGCATGCCAGGCTTCCCTGTCCTTCACCATCTCCCTGAGTTTGCCCAAGTTCATGTCCATTGAATTGATGATGCCCCCAACCGTCTCATCCTCTGTCGCCCCCTTCTCCTCCTGCCCTCCATCTTTCCCAGCACCAGGGTCTTTTCCAGTGAGTCAGCTGTGATATAGATATAGATATAGATATATAGATATACATATGTATAACTGTATGATATAATTATTTTTTCCCAGAATGGCGGTTTCAGAATTCAAAGACTAGTATGTTTTATTTATTTTTTCTCCTTCCCCTAAGCCATTGTTCGGAAGCTAATAATAGCCCTAGATCCAGCTCAGCTTCTGAGAACCAAGTGTCTCTGCTAATTGATACAGCTCTTCATCTGAAAGCTGGGGTTTGCAAAGCAGGTTTGGCAGGGAGACGGGGTGTCTAAGTCTTATGATCTGTCATTGGAGTTGTAATGATAACCTCTTGCAGTTTTTGTTTTTGTGAGTACAATGAAGTGTGTGTTAATAGTTCTTCCACTTGATTTAAAGATTAGAAACATATATACAGAAAAGGAGCTTCTCTGGTGGCTCAGGTGATAAAGAATCAGCTTGCAATGCGGGAGACCTCGGTTCAATCCCTGGGTTGGGAAGATTCCCCTGGAGGAGGGTATGGCTACCCACTCCAGTATTCGGGCCTGGAGAATCCCAGGGACAGAGGAGCCTGGTGGGCTACAGTCCATGGGGGTCACAACGAGTCCCACATGACTGAGTGACTAAGCACAGCACATTCAGAGAAAGATTCCACCAAAGTATTTAAAATTAATCATTTTAAGCGAGGGATGATCTGCGAGCATTTACAAAAGGCAAGTACAGTGGAGAATTTTGTATTTAACAAGGCGTAGTTGATGCTTCCCTTTAGTTGTTTAATAGTTTTAGATTAAAATGGCACAGTACAAAAAAATATGGTACAGTACGAAAAAAAAAAGAGGCAAGTGGAGGAAAAATTTGTTTTCTCTTCCACTAAATACTAAAAAACATTTGCCTCCTAGCTCACCAGAGACAACTTCTGTCATGGATTCTCACAGATCCTTTCATCGATCTGTTCATGTGCGCAGATATTCACACTGATTTGAGAGCATAGAATATGCATCGTTCCACTCCTTGTTTCTTTCTTTTTCTTTTAGTTTAAGGATATATTTTAGGGTTATTCCCTATCTATGCGGAATCTCTCCATCTTGTTAATGAACGGTCTTCCCTTGCACATATTTAGCCAGTGTTTTCTACCAGAGTGTGGCCTGGAATCTCTCTCACCATTGCCATGTCCTTACATGTCAGTGTACGTGTCTGTGGGATAAATGCCTAGAGATGAAATTGCTGGGCCAGAGAAGTTGGGCCCTTCATTTTTAGACACGTGCAACCTAACGCTTTGACTGGCAAGTGCCCTGGGGCATCTTGGTGTTTTTCAGGGAGAAGTCAATTCTGACTCCTTATTAGAACTGTTTCTTCGACTTACTTTCCGTGGCTTTGTAATTGTAACCACACAGAAGGGCCTGCCTTGGAGAATCCCGCCTCTCTGCCTGACTCGCAAACTGAAGTGCCTTTGTTCAGAACCCTGGGCACCTGTAGGTGGCAGGAAGGAACAGACACATCCCCCTGCCTGAGGCTTGCTGTTCTAGGAGATGTTTGCAAGATTAATGGCCTTTTAACGCTGTTTCCCCTCCTCCCCACCTGCCCCCCAACCCCATCTCTGATTCATAAAGAGAATCTGGCATCCAGACTCTGGTAAGAGGGTTACTTTGAGACGTTAGTTTGCCATCTTCTTGGTCAGCCAGCTTTCTGAGTAAAGTCATATTGTTTGCCTCAACACCTCATCTCTCAGATTCACTGGCCTCTTGTGCGGTGAGCAGAGCGAGCTTGGCCTCGGTAACAGGTGGGTGACAGGGTTTTGGTGAAGCTGTGTCCTGGTTCTAGTCCTGGTTTGGTGGCCACAGTGCAGGCGTTGGACAGTGCTTACCTGTTGGTGTGTCTTGGTTTCTTTTGATTCCCATTTTCTGCGAACACTTTGCATCTGCCAGGTACGCTGCCAATAAATAGCTTTCATTCCTTGTTCACATTTTGTCCTGTTCAGCAGATACTTCCATCGCCATTGTTTCAGAGATGGGGCCATGGGGGCCAAGAGAGCGGTCAAGGGCTTTGGATAGAGTCACAGGACTGCTTATGGAGGGGCAGGGACTCACACTCAGAGCCCTGAGCTTAGCTGTTGTGTGTTTCCCCGCAGTGATTTTTAAGCCGTAGTGAAAGTGAAAGTGAAGTTGCTCAGTCATGTCCGACTCTTTGTGACCCCATGGACTGTAGCCTATCAGGCTCCTCCGTCCATGGGGTTTTCCCAGGCAAGAGTGCTCGAGTGGATTGCCATTTCCTTCTCCAGGGGATCTTCCTGACCCAGGAATCGAACCCGGGTCTCCCGCATTGCAGGTAGACGCTTTACCGTCTGAGCCACCAGGGAAGCAAGGCTTTTGAGTTCTACCAGGGTTAAACCTGGACACTCCGGCTCTATTGGCATTTGGATGGGATAGTTTTCTGGGGTGCTGTGGGGGGCTGTTCTGTGGGGTGTTGGATGTTTAGCAGCATCTCTGGTGTCTGCCTGTGGCTCCCCTGGTGGCTCAGATGGTAAAAGAATCTGCCTGCAATGCAAAGACCCAGGTTCGATTCCTGGATCAGGAAGATTCCCTGGAGAAGGGCGTGGAAACCCATTCTAGTATTCTTGCCTGGAGAATCTCATGGACTGAGGAGCCTGGCAAGTTACAGTGCATGGGGTCGCCAAGAGTTAGACACAACTGAGCGACTAAAACTGGTGTCTGCCAGGAGATGGTAGTAGCACGGTCCTTGGGCCAGCAACCAGAGATGTCTCTGCAGGTTGCTGATGTCTCTGTGGGGTGGGGTGGGGGGTTGCCCCCAGTTGAAAACCAGTGACTCAGGAACAGGGCAAACATGCCAGGAAGACATATGTCATCACCCCAGAGACCTAGATTTGGGGAGACTGATGGCTGATGCCCAGGCATCTTCCTTTCACTTCTCCCCCACCTGGGGACCCCCATTTGGTCCTGCCGAGGGTGAGGCACCTGGACTCCCCTCCCTTGAACACCGGTCCAGGAGGAAACTGGAGGGTGAGCTCCAGCCACTGTCATGCTCCATTCCCATCCCAGGAACGTGCCCCAACACGACTTTGTCTCTTAAAACGTCGTTGAGCAACGTCCCTGAAAAACTGCCTGGTAAAATAGACTTATAAAAAATCATGTTCTCAAGTACAGCCCAGCTTATATATTATGCAGTCTTCCTCTTCATGCATTTTCATCCCACGCTCAGTAATGCTCCACATCAAAATGGCAAGTGTGAGGCCTGTGTGACACCACCTCCTTTTCTGCAGTCGTGGCAGACATTGATAATCAATCCCTGCCCCCCGCCCCCTATCGGAGACACTTCTTTGGAATCCTCAATACATCACTTTAGGCATCTACCCTCAGCCAATTGGAATTCCCCTGTGAAATGAAATTTATTTGCCATCCCTATTACACGGTGCCTTTTTGGCTGGGAAGAAGGATTATGCCTTCCAAAGAGTCGGGCTTATCATGAGGTATTAGCTTATTTTTCAGTTACTCTGAGAAAAGCGCTTGATGGATAGGAAGAAATGTCTATTCTTAAGGCAATTGGAATGAATATCCTATTTCATAACAATAATTGCGCCCTTGGGAATGTGTCGATGTCCTGTGCATTTTACATACGTTCCCCTCTTGCAGACTGTGGTTTGTATTGTAACTTCCCTCCGTCCCGCCCCTCACCCCCCACCAAAAATAATCCCCTTCCTTACAAGCTCCGTGAGGCAGCCGGTCGAGGGTGAAACAAAATGCTTTGTATACAGTGGGACCGAGACAATTCCCTTAGCAAAGGACATTCAGGAGCTGTGGGATATTATTGGAACTGGGTCACTTCTCAGCATGAGGTATGTGAGGAAACTTTAGAGAGAAAAGGCAGTTGCCCATCCAAGACTTCCAGAAGTCGAGTCTGATTTCTCAAGGCCCAGAGTCCAGGATGTTTGGGGGTGAGAGTGTGTATCTAACATTAAAAAAACTTTTTAAAAATTTATTTTGGCTGCATAGCATGCAGGATGCTTGTTGCCCAATCAGAAAGTGAACCTGTGCCGCTGGCGTTGGAAGCCCAGAGTGTTTTTTTTTTTAACTTTTTATTTTGCACTGGGGTATAGCTGATTAAGAAACAGTGTTGTGATAGTTTGAGGTGGACAGCAAGGGACTCACCCATACAAACTCCCTTCCCATCTAGGCTGCCACATGACATTGAACAGAGTTCCATGTGCAATGCAGTAGGTCCTTATTGGTTATCCATTTTATATGTAGTACTGTGTACATGTCCGTCCCACGCTATCTCTTCTCCCCATCCTTCCCACGCAGCAACTGTAACCTTGTTCTCGAAGTCAGTGAGTCTGTTTCTATTCTGTGAGATCATCTGAATCATTTCTTCTCAGAGTCCATATATAAGTGAAAGTGAAGTCGCTCAGCCGTGTCCGACTCTTTGCGACCCCCATGGACTGTAGCCCACCAGGCTCCTCCGTCCATGGGATTCTCCAGGCAAGAGTACTGGAGTGGAGTGCCATTTCCTCCTCCAGGGGATCTTCCCGACCCAGGGATCGAACCCAGGTCTCCCGCATTGCAGGCAGATGCTTTAACCTCTGAGCCACCAGGGAAGCCCCCATATATAAGGGATGCCAAACAGTATTTCTCCTTCTCTGTCTGACTTACTGCACTCAGTATGACACTCTCTACATCCATCCGTGTTGCTGAAAGTGGCATGATTTCATTCTTTTCCATGGCTGAGTAGCATTCCATTATATATGCATACCACATCTACTTTATCCATTCATCTGTTGATGGACATTAGGGTTTGGAAGCACAGAGTCTTCACCACTGGACTGCCAGGGAGGTCCCTGTATGTCCAAAACTTGAAAGTGTTTTTAGGTGACATCTTATAACCATCCCTTCCAGAGTCTTTTTTTTCTTTTTTGAGGAATTGATTGGGATTCCCACAGGATTGTTTACATAAATTTAGTGAGTTGACTAACCTGCATGTAAATACCCACCCTTGAAATAGTTTTTAACTAGTTTCCTGTTTCACATCCTAGGAAAACAGATAAAAATAGTCCTGGAAGACCACATCGGTCAGAAGGCATCTGTCTCTTTCTTTGGGATGGATGGTAGTGTTCTTCTTTCTCCACTTTTAGGTGGCTTATATTCTGTGAGATGGGGGCAAAAGTCATTATTCTCTCATGTTTCCTCTTCTGAGAAAGGAATTCCCCCTTGGGAGTCACCAGTGGACTTCAGGGGCTCACTGTAATTATATTCAAGATCGTAAGAACAATTCTTTTACTTGAGTGGAAGTTCCATAGCTTTTTAAAATTATTAAAATCAGATTCTCAAATTATCAGACAAAAATACAGTTAATGCTGAGGTGTTAACCAAAACAATCAAGAGTCACGTGAAAAGATTCTTATTATGATAAGAAGCACAATGTCACACCCAATCATCCCCATAGATTTGACTGGCTGTGATTTTCAACACATACAGATTCTTTGGGCCCCCTGCCAAGAGATATTTTTGGGTTTCTGTACATCTGTTTCTATATGTGGACAAACAATATAATATCATATACCAGCCAGTGTTCCCTACTGTCTTGGTGCATCCTGGTTTGCAAAAAATTTAAAAAATGCTGAATCCCGAAGAAAGTTTCCACTTCCCAGACCAAGCTGTGTGCATAGCGGGGAGAAGAGACCAGATGGCCAGTGGGTTGAGATCAGTGGAGGACCAGCTGGGCTGCGCCTCCTCCCCCACATCCCTGGGAGCCCCATCAGGGCAGGTCTTAGAGCTCCGAGCAGGACAAGAAGCGTCAATGTCAAGACCTCTGGCTCGAAGGACCCTTGGGCAAATAGGAATTGGACTGGAAGCTGGCAAAGGAGCTGAGGACAGCTCTTAGTTTCCTGCTTGTTTGTGGGGAAAAATGCCAGCATAACATAAGATTTAAGGGTAAAATGCTGATGAACAGGAAATAACCATATTTGCCTGTGTTAGCAGCAGCTTGGAGATTGAAGTTCTGTGATGAGGGCACCCGATTTGAGTGGTTTTAGATTCCAAAGGAAGGAAATTTTTTCCCGTGTAAATCTTTCTTAACTATAATTAAGCATTCCTTAGGCTGCTGACTGTGACCCCTAACGCCTGGCTTGACACCAGCCATATTCAGTTGTTTTGAGAAAAGCTACACAGTTTTCAAATTCTCTCATCTTTCATTAATTATTTAAGAGTGTTTCTAAAGCTCTTCCTTTTTCACTGGATATATTAGTTGTCTATCGTGTGTTAGTCACTCAGTCGTTCTGACTCTTTGTGACCCCATAGTCTACAGCCAATCAGGCTCCTCTGTCCATGGGATTCTCCAGGTAAAAATACCAGAGTGGGTTGCTATGCCCTTCTGCAGCGGATCTTCCCGACCCAGGGATCGAAGCCAGGTCTGCTGCATTGCAGGCAAATTCTTCACCATCTGAGCCACCAGGGAAGCTCAGTTATCTATTGCTGCAGAACAGACTAGCTGCAGACTTGGAGCATGTAATACTGCATGTAGTTTCTGCTGGTTGGATTCTGGGAGGAGCTTGGGGGGTGATTCTGATTCAGGGCTTCTTAGGAGACTTCGGTCAAGATGTTGGCGAAGTCTGTCATGATGGGAAGGCGCACTGGGGCTAAAGGAGATGTTTCCACATCCTCTCATGTTTGCTGGCAGATCTGAGCTCCTGAGGACCTGATGAAGAGAAGCTTTATTTCCTTGTCACGTGTGCATCTTTGTAAAGTTGCTTACAAGATGGTGGTTTTCTTCCCCTAGAGCAAGACAGGGTTGTCTGTGAGAGGGAGGGAGGGAGGGAGGGAGGGAGAGATGGAAGGCTGGGGAAGAGAGAGACAAAGTCCCCACTGACTTTTTAGGGGGGTATTATTATTATTTCCCCTGTTATTAACATCCTGCATTTGTCCAGTGCATTTGTCATGGTTGGTGAACCAATATTGATACATTTTTATTAACTAAAGTCCACGGTTTGAATTAAGAGTTTGCTCTCTGCGTTCTGTAGTTTTTCCTTTTTTTTTTTTTTTTTTGGTTACAGTAGGGTACACGTAACATAGAATTTCCTTTCTTAGCCATTTTGAGGTATGCAGTTTAGTGATACTAAGTCTGTTCATACTGTTGGAAAGCCGCCACCCCCATCTGTAGGTATAGCTCTTTTCTTCTGGCAAAACTCAAACTCTTTACCTATTAAACAGTGACGTCTGGTCCCTCCTCCCCCATCCCAAGTAAGCACCCTTGGACTTTCTGTCTGTGACTTGATTACTCCGAGCCCCTCGTATAACTGGTGTCAGACACTGTTTGTCTTTCTGTGACTGACTTATTTCACTTAGCACTTCACTTAGTCTTCTTAAGGCTCATCCATGTGTAGTAGTGTGCTCCATTATTTTTAAGGCTGAATAATATTCCGTTGTATGTAGATACCACATTTTGCTTATCCATTCATTCATTGATAGACACTTGAGTTACTACTCAAGTACATTTTAGCTATATGACAGTTCTATTGAATTGATAAACGCGTAATGTAGTGGTTCAGATACCATAGAGATTACATTCACTGCCCTGAAAACATCTCTGTGCTTCATCCCGCCCCTCCCCTACCACAAACCCCTGGACACCACTCTCTTTTTACTATTTTGTCTTTTCCAGAATATTCTATAGCTGGAAGCGTATAACATGCACCCCTATAGTTTTTCTGACCTTTTCTCAATATCACACGGCATTATTTCTGCCTTATTCAATCTGTTGGAAGCCAGTCTAGCCCACATTCAAGGGGAGGCTAATTAAGCTCCACCATTTAAAGTGGGCAGTATCACAAAATTTGTAGACAGAGTTTGACACCACTACAATTTAGAAAATAAAACTGCAAATGCTAGCATTTATTGAGGACCTACTGTGTACTGGGCACTGTCTTCATGTTTTGTATGCACAATCCATCTAACTCTTCCATGAATGCTGTGAAGTCTGTTTCTCATCTCAGTCTTTTAGATGATAAGACTGTGACTCTTTCAGGTTGCACATCATTAAAAGTTTTTTTTTTTGTCTGTGCTGTGCAGCAGCCGTGGTCTTAGTTCCTTGACCAGGGATTAAACCCATGGCCCCGTGCAGTGAAAGCTTGAAGTCTTAGCCACTGGACTGTCAGGAAGGTCCCCAGGGCACACATCGCTTAAGCCACAAAGCTGAAACTTGCACTCAGATCTGCCTGAAACCAAAGACTATGTTTTGAAATTGTGTCACACTGCTTCGCCTTAGTCTAGGGAGAAGCCTAGAGCCAGGGCTTAGATTTAGGGGACAAAGCCTTGATGAAGAAAATCACAAGATGCTGGGGTGGGGGATTGATGCTATCTTTCTAAAAGGCTCTATTGCTTTTTGGAGGCTCTAAGGGCAGGCCCTTCCCTTACTTTATCTGCATCCTAGTGTGGGCGTGTGCTCAGTTACTAAGTCATATCTGACTCTTTGTGACCCCACGGACTACAGAACACCAGGCTTCTCTGCCCTCCACTATCTCCTGGAGTTTGCTCAAACTCATGTCCACTGAGTCAGTGATGCCATCCAACCATCTCATCTTCTGCTACCCTCTTCTCCTCCTGCCCTCAATCTTTCCCAGCATCAGAATCTTTCTCTATGAGTCAGCTCTTCACATCAGGGGGCCAAAGTATTGGAGCTTCAGCTCCAGCATCAGTTCTTCCAATGAATATTCAGGGTTGAGTTCCTTTAGGTTTGATTGGTTTGACCTCCTTGCTGTCCAGAGGACTCTCAAGAGTCTTCTCCAGCACCACAACTTGAAAGCATCATTTCTTTGGTGCTCAGCCTTCTTTATGGCCCAACTCTCACAGCCAGCCGTACATGACTACTGGAAAAACCATAGCTTTTACTATATGGAACTTTGTTGGCAAAATGATGCCTCTGCTTTTCAATATGCTGCCTCGGTTTGTCATAGATTTCTTCCAGGAAGCAAACATCTTTTCATCTCATGGCTGCAGTCACTGTCACTTAATGCACAGACTTAATTTGCAGGTTTTCACAGTTTCCAGGGGTTAGGAGGTGGGCCTCTTTGGAGCGGCCATTCTTTTGCTGTGTCCCTATGCTTTTTTCCCAGGAAGCTGATAAGTACTGAATGATGCTCATGGCTCCTTCACCCTTGGATCTTTGTTTGAATTTTGCTGATGGAGAGTTTGGTGGGGGGGGGTGGAGGTTGGAGGTGGGGAGTTGAGTGCAGCCAATGCATTTTGTTGTCCTAGCATGCTCGTGAGGGCTGGAGGTCACACTGCCCCCTCCCCGTGTAGCCCCCTTTCCTTCTGGGGACCCGTATCTGCTGCTTCTCCGCAACCCCCTGCCCCCTCTGGCCTGGGCAGGTAATAGCCACGCTGCTCCTAATTTGGGGTTGCTGCACAGCCTGCTTGGTTTCCCTCCACTCTGCCCACGCCTTTGGAAATAGTACCTCGGTAAGTAAAAATCTCCTTAAATAATCTGAATTTGAGTATGCCATCTGTTTCCTATGGGGACTTGACTGATACAGTGGCTAAGGATATTCATATTTAAAGTAAAAAGAAAAAGATTGTGTGTCTTAAATTAGGGCAAGCTGAATCTTTCAAAGCATGCTGTTTAACCCCTTGACAGAGATGCTGACATGGAGCCAGAACCCTGGGGTGACAGGTTGCTTTCAGAAACCAAATTAAGTTTCCACATCAAGACACTGCTTTTTGACTGCTTAACCAAGAACCTCCTTTGAAGGCTGAACATCCTTGCCCTGAGTCTCTCCTGGCATGTATGTTAGGAAAGGTGAAGAGCCCAAGAATCTCTCCCAGTTGTAATAGGTTATTATCCCTGATCACAGACTCAATGGACATGAGTTTGAGCAAACTCTGGGAGATAGTGAAGGATAGGGAAGTCTGGTGTGCTGCAGTCCATGGGGTCACAAAGCATCAGACATGGCTTACTAACTGAACAACCACTGCAAAGAAGACCTGATTCAAACAAAAACTCTTTTTTTTTTTAATAGTCAAAAAATTCTGCAGGTGAGCTAATGAGCTAATTACAGATATCAGTTTCAAAACATTGGCATTCCACAAGTAAACAGCGTCTGCCTTTCATTAAGGTGTGAAATTTCAAAAGGTGTGAAGTCACGGCCAATATCTGAAGATGTTCATGTACTTCAGGCGCTTTCCTTTTTATTATGGAGAAATATTATGAGATATCTTTGGGCGTTCTCCTTTGAGAACCATGAAAACTGACGAACACATCCCAAGACCCTCTCTTGGTGTAAATCACAAGCCCTGAGTTGCCCCTCTTTTGTGGGGGACTTAGCCTGAGCCCGCTCCGTGGTCCACGGAGCTGGGGTTTTGTCACCATTCCTCCTGTGTGTGCATCACACATTGTTTTATTTTTGGGATAACAGACACAGATGCAGAATTTGTAAAATGTTGAGATGCTTGTCTTATATGTGCTATCATTGATTCTCACTACTGACTGCACATTAGAACACTTGGGAGAGTTTTAAAAGTACCAGCGCTACCCAGAGACTCAGGCAGAGGCAGTGGCCCCAGAGACTCAGGTTTATTTGTTTTTAAGTGAAAGTGAAAGTCACTCAGTGGTGTCTGACTCTTTGTGACCTCATGGATTATACAGTCCATGGAACTCCCCAGGCCAGAATAGTGGAGTGGGTAGGCTTTCCCTTCTCCAGGGGATCTTCCCAACCTAGGGATTGAACCCAGGTCTCTGCATTGCAGGCAGATTCTTTACCAGCTGAGCCACAAGGGAAGCCCAAGAAGACTGGAGTGGGTAGCCTATCCCTTCTCCAGTGGATCTTCCTGACCCAGGAGTTGAACCAGGGTCTCCTGCATTGCAGGCAGATTCTTTACCAAGTGATCTATCAGGGAAGCCCTTTGTTTTAAAATGAGGCTTCTAATAAGCATCAGGGCTAATAGCAGCCTAACCAAAATATTGTTGTGTTTGTTGGTCAGTTGCTAAATTGTGCCTGACTCTTTCCAACCCAATGGACTACAGCACACCAGGCTCTTCTGTCCTCCACTGTCTCCTGGAGATTGCTCAAATTCATGTCCATTAAGTGGGTGATGCTCTCCAACCATCTCATCCTCTGGTGTCCCCTTCTCCTCCTGCCCTCAATCTTTCCCAGCATCTGAGTCTTTTCCAGTGAGTTGGTTCTTTGCATCAGGTGGCCCAAATATTGGAGCTTCAGCTTCAGCATCAGTCTTTCCAGTGAATATTCAGGATTGATTTCCTTTAGGATTGACTGGTTTGATCTTCTTGTAGTCCAAGGGATTCACAAAATGAGGCTTCTCAAATTTTGATGGGCATGCAAATCCCAGAGAATCTTGTTAAAATGCAGATGCTGATTCAGTAAATATAGGGTGAAGTCTGAGGTTCTGAAATTATAACTCCTGAGTAATGCTGATGTTGCTAGTTCACAGAACATCCTTTAAAAAGGGGATAATAGGTCATATGTGTGGTGATGGGTCACTTTTTAGGATGGCTGAGTGTGAATATTTGGGTCTTTGGTGGTTTTGAAACAAGGCTCTGAGAGTCCTCTAAGGGCAGGGAATTCTAGTTGAATTTGCTGTTTAGGGTTATAGACTCAGTGGAGTCTTTGGTAGAAAACCACAGTCAACTCTCTTGACATCTATCCATCCACCCCATCCATCCATCTACCCATCCATCCATTTGTTTGTTCATTTAGTAACTATGTATTAGACATCATCAGTTCAGTTCAGTGGCTCAGTCGTGTCTGACTCTTTACAACCCCATGAATTGCAGCACACCAGGCTTCCCCATCCATCATCAACTCCTGGCGTTCACTCAGACTCACGTCCATCGAGTCAGTGATGCCATCCAGCCATCTCATCCTCAGTCATCCCCTTCTCCTCCTGCCCCCAATCCCTCCCAGCATCAGAGTCTTTTCCAATGAGTCAACACTTTGCATGAAGTGGCCAAAGTACTGGAGTTTCAGCTTCAGCATCATTCCTTCCAAAGAAATCCCAGGGTTGATCTCCTTCAGAATGGACTCATTGTATCTCCTTGTAGTCCAAGGGACTCTCAAGAGTCTTCTCCAACACCACAGTTCAAAAGCATCAACTCTTTGGCGCTCAGCCTTCTTCACAGTCCAACTCTCACATCTGTACATGACCACAGGAAAAACCACAGCCTTGACTAGATGGACCATAGTCGGCAAAGTAATGTCTCTGCCTTTGAATATGCTATCTAGGTTGGTCTTGGTCATAACCTTTCTTCCAAGGAGTAAGCGTCTTTTAATTTCATGGCTGAAGTCACCATCTGCAGTGATTTTGGAGCCCCCAAAATAAAGTCTGACACTATTTCCACTGTTTCCCCATCTATTTCCCATGAAGTGAGGGGACCAGATGCCATGATCTTCGTTTTCTGAATGTTGAGCTTTAAGCTAACTTTTTCACTCTCCACTTTCACTTTCATCAAGAGGCTTTTTAGCTCCTCTTCACTTTCTGCCATAAGGGTGGTGTCATCTGCATATCTGAGGTTATTGATATTTCTCCTGGCAATCTTGATTCCAGCTTGTGTTTCTTCCAGTCCAGCGTTTTTCATGATGTACTCTGCATAGAAGTTAAATAAGCAGGGTGACCATATACAGCCTTGACGGACTCCTTTTCCTATTTGGAACTGGTCTGGTCATCATACACTATGTTATCTTTTAGGTACTAAAGATATATCAATGAGAAAGATAACTGGGCTCTTGCCCTAGTATATTCCAGTGAAGACAATGGCACAAGATACTTGGAGAGTAAATATAAGTCAACAAGAGAAGCAAAGGTAGTGAGATGTGCTCAGTTCAGTCTAGTCGCTCAATCCTGTCTGACTCTGCAACCCCATGAACTGCAGCACGCCAGACTTCCCTGTCCATCACCAGCTCCCGGAGCTTGCTCAGACTCATGTCCACCAAGTTGGTGATGCCATCCAACCATCTCATCCTCTGCGTCCCCTTCTCCTCCCGCCTTCAATCTTTCCCAGCATCAGGGTCTTTTCCAGTAAGTCAGTTCTTCACATCAGGTGGCCAAAGTATTGGAGTTTCAGCTTCAGCATCAGTCCTTCCAATGAATATTCAGGACTGATATCCTTTAGGATGGACCGGTTGGTGAGATGTTCTAGGAAGTTAACAAAGCATGATATGTTAGGGAGTCAACTTTTGTGGAGGGTGTGTATGGTGTTTGATCTGCTGCCGTTAGGTAAGAAGTATCTCTGCAGGTATGGTGTTTTGGCTAAGACAGAAAGGATGAGGATAAGGCATACAAAGAGTAAGGGGAAGATCGTTGCAGAAAGAGAAGAGCAAGGGCAAAGATGCTCAGGTGGAAATGAGATGGATTTATTGGGGAGCAGAAAAGGGCCTGTGTATCTTTGGTGTAGTGAGTGAGGGGAGTGCATTATTACGTGAAGAGGGAGGGACAAGATTGCACACCAGGATAGTCTTTGAGTTCTTCCCTAAGTACCAAGGGAACCATTTGATGATTCTAAGTAAAGAAGAAATATATTCTGATTTATGTGTTAAAATGATCACTTTGGTCGCTACATGACAGATATATTTGAAGAGACAGTATCAAAAGGGAAATTTAGTCAGTAGACTCAGAGGAACCCAAATAAGCAATGATGGTGGCCAGTCCTAGAGAAATGGTGATAGAGATGGATGTGATTGGTTGATAGCTGTTACAGATGGAGGGATGAAGGGAAGGGAGGAAGGGAGAGTGACTCCCAGCCATTAGGTAAGTGGCAGTGACTTGAAGGTGGAATATTAACAGAAGGACCAATTTGTAGGACATGTCAAGTCTTGAGAGCTCCATTTTGGACAAGTTTAATGATACCTATGAAACTTTGAAGCATAGTTTCACAAGCAGAGTTTATACCCAAGTCTAGAGGTCAGGGAGTGAGTGAGGTCTAAAGGTAGGATTTTGGGGGCCATCCATACATCATCACATTAAAAGTCTCCTTATTTGATGAATTTTCAAGGAGGGAGAATGTAGCTGGAGAAGAGTTGATGCTGAGGAAGCATCATGAATCTGAAGGGAGGCTGGCCCCAGGTTAGGGAGAACAGCACTTGGTCCTTCTTAAAACCTAGATTCCTGAACTTTAGCCTCAGGGTAGCCTATACTGTGATTTCAGCAATTTGTTGTTGTCATTCAATTGCCAAGTCGTGCCCGACTCTCTGCAACCCCTTGGATTGGAGCATGCCAGGCTTCCCTGTCCTTCACTATCTTCTGGAATTTGCTCAAACTCATGTCCACTGTGTCAATGATATCATCGGACCATCTCATCCTGTGTTGCCCCCTTCTCCTTCTGCCCTCAGTCTTTCCTAGCATCAGGGTCTTTTCCAAGTTAGCTCTTTGCATCAGGTGGCCAGAGTATTGGAACTTCAGCTTTGGCTTCAGTCCTTCCAGTGAAAATTCAGGGTTGATTCCCTTTAGAATTGACTGGTTTGACCTCCTTCCTGTCCAACGGACTCTCAAGAGTCTTCTCCAGCACCACAATCGGAAAGAATCATCAATTCTTTGGCACTCAGCCTTCTTTATGGTCCAGCTCTCACAGCCGTACATGACTACTAGAAAAACCAGACTTCGATAATAACTAGTATGTAAACGTTCAGTAAACATAATTTCCCAGATGCAGAACATCTGGCCAAAGCCAGTATAATTTGAAATGACGTTGGCTTGATCTTGATGTCTCTCTCAGAGGGACACATTGTGAGGAAATAGACATTATGTTGGATTGTTGTGGAGGATGGGAGAAACACGCTTGTTGGTTCCTTGGCCAGATGTCTAAGTATATGGTAAATGCAGTTAATGGGTGCCGGGGAAGAGAAACACATGTGCAGTGTTGGCGCCCTTTCAGCAAAGCCAGGCAAGGTTGCTGATGAAGGACGCCCGCTGCTGGGAATGGCGCTGAAGACGTATTCTTGGACCCAAGGAGGAAGCACAGAGGACACATTATCATATGGAATGATTACTTGGCTAATGAGCCTTGAGGGGCAGGAAAATTGACTACAAAACAAATTAAACCAGCACCTGACATTCTAATGTTCTTTATAAACAAGTGATAATGTCAGAGCGTGTGTGTATGTGTGTGTGTGTGTCGTTTCCTTGTACCAGCCCACTTCTTTTAACCAACCCCACACAAATATTCAGAATTAGATGGACCAGTGCCCCCTTCCCTGGTGATTCATGGGCATGGTACCATGCCTGAGGATGTCATTTGGCTTTTCCATGTATCCTTTCTCGGTGGTTGCTCTTGGCAGACGACAAAAGATGAGATTTCTCTGAAGAGCTCATTCCTTTCAATTGTGTTCCTGAGGAACAAGGCCAGATGCATGTCTGGAGCTTTAGAAAACTCCAGGATTTTTGGTGATGGGCATGCAAACCCTGACTGTCGTCCGCCAGCAGCAAGGGCAGAAGCAGGAGGCAACAGAAGGAAATGCAGAAAAAGGAAAGTAAGTCAGGAGTGAGGGATGACTTCCTCACAGACGGGATTATTGAATCGCCAAATGGAATGGGTTAGGGTGAATGAAATCACCTTATATGGAAGGTTGTAAGAACAGGGGCTATGTGTGTGTGTGTGTGTGATAGTCACCCAGTCGTGTCCTATGCTTAGAGACCCTATATACTGGAGCCCAGCAGCCTCCTCTGTCTATGGAATTCTCCAGGCAAGAGTACTGCAGTGGATTGCCATGCCCTTCTGCAGAGGTTCTTCCTGATCCAGAGACTGAACCTGGGTCTCCTGCATTGCAGGCAGAGTCTTTACTGTCTGAGCCACTAGGCTAGTGACTACTTACTCAGTCTTAGAAATTATACATTTATTCAACCAACAAAGTCTGGTTCAGTCTCCTGTGAGGTTCCTGTTCCTTTCCCCTGGGTCTTGGTGCATGCCAGATTTTGTTTGTGACCTCTAAGAGTAGAGTCTCTGTTTCCTCCTTTCCTGTGGAAATCTTGTAATGAAATCCCACTGGCCTTCAAGGTCAGATTCCTGGGGACTCCTTGTCCCTTTGCTGGATCCCCTGGCTTGGAAGCCTGACCTGGGGCTCAGAACCTTCATAAGAGTGGGAGAACTTCTCCAGTTTGTGGGTCACCCACCCAGTAGCTATGGGATTTGATTTTATCATGATTGCACCCCTCCTACCATGTCTTTGTGGCTTATTCTTTGTCTTTGGACATAGCTTATCTTTTTGGATGGATTCCAATGTCTTCCTGTCAATGGTGATTCAACAGCTAGTTGCGACTTTGGTGGTCTCACAGAGGGAGATGAGCGCATGTCCTTCTACTCCGCCACCTTGAGCCAATCCTTATCTGTAATCTCTTAGCTGAATCTTTATGTGTCGACCCTTTGCCAAGTTCAGACTTTAAGACCTTTGTATCCAGTATCTCACCTGACTCCACAACAACCACAGAAAGGGGCTTGCTATTTCTGTTCGTTTTAAAATACATCAATGAATGTTAATAAATATCTTGGAGTCAAAGCAGTTTTCCTAAGGGTTTCACAGTCTGTGATTGGAACTCAGATGGTGATACTTCAGAGCCTCATATGCTATGATGGAGGAATTGCTCATTTAATCAAGAAAGAGAAGAAAATGGTCCATAGAAACAAAGGCCACGATCTTTGTAGGGTTTCAAAATAGTTTTAATTTAAAATAAACATAGCCACTTATATTATGGCTAATATGTCCTGGGAATTTGACTGTACAATTGCCATATAGATTCTGGTTGAATCTTTACAAGGGCTTTGTGCGAGACATATGACTCTTTCCATTTTATATCTAAGGGAGTTGGCTCAGGGAAGCTGAGGTCAGTCTAGATTCAGGCAGCTAAACTGGACTGAGCTGGGATTTGAATTTTGATCTCTGACTCTTGTTACCTGTGCCTTTAAATATTACATGGGAAGTGGAGGGCTTCCCATGTGGGGCGGTGGTAAAGAATCCACCTACCAGTGCAGGAGACATGAGACATGGGTTCGATCCCTTGGAGGAGGAAATGGCAACCCACTCCAGTATTGTTGCCTGGGAAAACCCATGAACAGAGGAAGCTGGCGGCTGCAGTCTGTGGGGTTGCAGAGTCAATCAGGACCAAGCTCATGGACACACACACCACACACAAAAGTACAAAGGTTCCTATTCTCCTCTTCCAGACCTAGCAAAATGTATAGCTTGAATTCTCTCGTACCATTTGAAGTTCTCTGATGTCTTAGAAATAGAAATACAGGTATAAAGTGTAACTTAGAGTAAAATTTTCTAGATAATCAGATTTCTTTCACATGATCAGTGCCTCCGAATTATCTGTGGCCTCTGATGCTTATTTACCTAGAAGGATGGCTCCTATCTGCCAGATACCGATAACCTACCAAGTTGTGATTTCTTCTGTTCTGCCATAGAAATTTCATTATTTTCTGTTCCTGGTAATAATGGAGACACACATTTTGGATTAACGTGGGTGCCTTCTCAAACGATGCACCCTGGCAAGGTTATTATTAATAAAAGTAGCTTTAAAACACCACAAATAACTCTGTAACCTTGCTTGGGCTTAATATATTCCCTGCAGAAAATTTTATTTGCAGTAAAGTCTTAAAATTCAGCTCACTTTTAATATAACTGTGACCTCCGTGACCCTATCATTCACTATATCCCAGTGACCTTTCCAAAGTTGAGAAGGGTGGTTGCAACAGCTTTTGGGTATTAATACCTGTAAGAGGTAGATATGCTTTTCATTCTCTCCTACTGATAATTAATTCATGTACCTGAACATTATTTCCCTTATGACACAGTCTGTGGTGGTTTTCTTAAGGGCACGGACTGTAAGTGGTTATCTTGGCTAAAGTGGGTTTCCATCATTTTTAGACACTGAGTTTCTACAGCTTCACTCACACGGAGGCTAGACCTGGGATGAACAGTGACAGGCTGCTAGAGCCCTAATCAACATTTTAATCATCACCTTGCATCATCTTCTATGGATTTCTTTTTTAAAAGAAATTTTGCATTGTGCCAGAATTTAGCTGAAAGAATAGCATAAGGAACCTTCATCTCTCAGATTCAGTCATTATCACGGTGTGGCTAATCTTGTTTTTCTACACTCTGGATCACTCTTCCTCTTGTCTCCTGTTACTTGAGCTGTTAATTGCTCAGTCGTGTCTGACTCTTTGCTACCCCGTGGACTGTAGCCCCCCAGGCTTCTCTGTCCATGGGATTCTCCAGGCAAGAATACTGGAGTGGTTTGCCATGCCCTTTTCCACGGGATCTTCCCCACCCAGGGACTGAACCTGGGTCTCCTGCATTGCAGGCCGATTCTTTACCATCTGAGCCACCAGAGAAGCCCTGTTACTTGGAAGCATCTGTCAAATATCCTCTCATTGTTCCCCTAAGTGTTTGAGTTTGCATTTCTGAAGGATAAGAGATCATTTTTCTTCTTAAAATTTAAATTTTTATTTATTTAGCCTGAGGTCCACCCTCTTATCCTGGAGGAGGGCATAAACCACTCCAGTATCCTCGGTGGGAGAATCCCCATGGTTAGAGGAGCTTGGCAGGCTGCAGTCCTTGGGGTCAGTAAAGAGTCAGACACAAATGAGTGACTAAGCACACCACCTGCTTAACAAAGTTTTAAGTGCACAATTCAGTATATTTCACTACAGACACAATGTAGTTCAGAGTTGTCTAGAATTTGTCCTGCTTAACTAAAACTTTCTGTTAAAGCCCCATGGCTCCTCCTCACAGCCTCTGGCAACCACCATTCTATTCTGTTTGTATGTTGTTGAGTTGCTAAGTCGTGTTTAACTCTTTGAGACCCCATGGACTTCCCTGCTTCCCTGGAAGCAGCACACCAGGCTTCCTGCCCTTCACTATCTCCCGGAGTTTGTACAGACTCATGTCTGTTGAGTCAGTGATGCCATCCAACCATCTCATCCTCTGCCGCCCCCTACTCCTGCCCTCAATCTTTCCCAGCATCAGAGTCTTTTCCAATGAGTCAGCTCTTTGCACCAGGTGGCCATATTGGAGCTTCAGCTTCAGCATCAGTCCTTCCAATGAATATTCAGGGTTGATTTCTGTATGAGTTTGTCTATTTTAGATACTTCATGTGAGTGAAATCATGCAGTATTTGTCTGTCTTTGTTTGGCTTATTTCATTTTTCATAATATCCTTCAGGTTCACCCATGTTATCACGTGTGGTAGGATTTCCTTCTTTTTAATGCTGACTAATATTCTGTTGCATGTGTACACCACATTGTTTTATCCATTTATCCCTGGATAGATATCAAGTTTGTTTCCATATCTTGGCTCTCATGAATAATGCTGCCGTCAACATGAGAGTACATAAAAGATCCTTGTTCAGCTCTTAGATAAATACCCAGATGTTGGTATTGCTGGAAAGTGAAACTGAAAGTCCCTCAGTTGTGTCTGACTCTTTGTGACCCCAGGGACTATAGACTGACAGTTTCCTCTGTTCAGGGAATCCTCCAGCTCAGAATAGTGGAGTGGGTAGCCATTCCCTTCTCCAGGGGATCTTCCCGACCCAGGAATCGAACTGGGGTCTCCTGCATTGCAGGTGGATTCTTTACCAGCTTAGCTATCAGGGAAGCCCACTACCAGGGAAAGAAGATATTTCTGGATCACATCATAACTCCACTTTTAATTTTCTGAGGAACCTCCATAGCATTTTATGGTGGCTGCCCCATTTTATATTCTCCCCAACAGTGGACAGGACTTCCAGTTTCCCTACATTCCTGCCAAGAGTTGTTGTCTTTTGAATGTGTGTTTTGGATAATGGCCATCTTTTGCCTAATATAATCATAGAAGTTTTTTTCGAATGTGACCCCAATACCTGCAAAAATTTAGCAGTGATTCCTGAATATCACCAATTATGAAACCATTGTTTTTAAGTACCTACCTTTCTCATGAGGGTCATTTTTCCCTATAGTCTGTTCATTTGAAACAGGATCTAAATAGGTCCCACATGTAGTGATGGGCTGATAGGTCTTCAAAAGGCTCTTTTAATCTGCTTTAAGATCTTTTAATCTGTCTGACTCCAACATTCCTGTTTATTTTTACAATTTTTTTGTAGTTGCACTGTTTGAACTCTTGGTTGAGTTCGACCAGGAATGGAACCCTGGGCCCCCTGAATAGGGAGCTCCGAACCTAAGCTACTGGACCACCCCCACAGTCTTATCTTTTGGGGAAAATCATATATTAAATATTCATGACTATACCCTAGATAAAGTTAAATCAATGCAACAGTCTTCTGCCTGTGATCTGCCCATCCACAGACACAGGGTCTTCAGGTCTTTCTTAGGTGGTATTTTGCTGTGGTTTTATCTGCACCTGGTGTGGACATTCAAGATGACACTCCGTGGTCAAGGTCATAACCCAGGAAACATGCTGAAATTTCAGACTCCTCAGCTTATCTAAGTTTTATTTCATATTTTGGTTTGTATTGATCTGCTTATTAGGAAGCAGTATAAAATGCTGGGAGGGGCCAGAGAATTATAATCATATATAAATATATATAATGTACATATATGTTTTATGTATTATATATACCTTATATATCATATCATTTATATTTAAATGTGTGAATTTATATAAATAATGCATGAATAATATTAAAATGCTCTGATCTTGGCTGGGGCTTCCATGGTGGCTCAGAGGTAAGGAATCTACCTGTCAATGCAAGAGATATGGGTTCGATCCTTGAGTCGGGAAGAACCCCTGGAGGAGGAAATGATAACTCACTCCAATATTCTTGCCTGGGAAATCCCAGGGACAGAAGGAACCTGGTGTGCTACAGTCCGTGGGGTCACAAAGAGATACGACTTAGGGACAGCAGCAACAACCGTGGCGGGCGTGTTTGGAGCTCTTGTCACGTGCGAGCTTCGGCATAAATGCATTGCTTTGAATTCCATGAGACCCCTCCTGTCTGGTCCCCTGCTCTTCCCACTTGACAGACAGACTCCGGCCACTTTGAGAGCTAATGAGACACATTCCGGGTCAAATGAGGGCTGCAGGGAGGTCTGTCCCCACGGTGGTAAAGCTGACATCTCGGCCATCCTGATCTGTGCACGTGCAGACTGGAGAAGGGAATCCTGATTTTTCGTTGCTTGCTTAGAACTGGGCAGGTAGTGAGAATTCTTGCTCAAATCTTGCACTCCCCCGGGGCCTTGAAGTTTATTCTGTTTCTGAGCATGAACGTCGCAGATTTGCACGCATCTCCACGGGACAGTCATCAGTGGACATTATGCTCCGGTTGCCCACTGGCTACTGTTTTACATTTAGTCAGTCGCTACTGTTGGATATTTCAGATTTTTATTTTTCCTTAATTATTTGCCTGTATAGCCTGCAGCATCGTGTGTTAGAGGAAGCGATCCTTTGGCAGGGGCTCTGTGTGAGGATGGCATTTCCCATGGAATCTTTTCAGGACACAGAACTTAGCCTGCAGATCTTTTTACTTTTCCTCCCCTCACCCCATTTTAAGATTTTTTTTTTTTTAATTTGGACTGTTTTTAAAGTCTTTATTTAATTTTTTTGCAGTATTGTTTTTTTGTTGCATGTTTTGGTTTGGGCGCCATGAGGCATGTGGGATCTTAGCTTCCCAACCCAGGGATTGAACCTGCATCTCTTGAATTGTCTCCTATATTAGCAGGCTGATATGCATTCGGGATACCTAAATAAAATTGTCCATGAAAGGTACATCGTGTAATCACATCTCCAATTATCCTATTGGCTGTTAACACAGATCACCAGCAATACGTGTTTGAGTCAGTGGCTGGCTGAACTTCTCATAAAGACTTAAGACTTTTTTAGACCCTGAAAGTGAGCTGCATACAGAGATGAAACAGGGGCGGGGTACAGGTTTGTCACCAAAGTACCTGTGTGGCAATTGATTAAACCCCCATTGTAGGATCTCCTTTCTCTGGAGGAAAGAGTAAGTTGGTGTTTGTAAAAGCCCTGGTGACAAGAATTTCTTTTTTTTTTTTTCTCCCTGAAGAAAGAGATCTATGTATAACTGAATTTTCCCAGAGAACACAGAAGGGAGGAAAAAGAAAACAATAAATCAAGTGAGTTTTTATGATCCCTGTAAGCAAAAACATACTTCAGCTATGATGGATTGTGTTAGAGAGCAAATGAGATTGCATGGAGACTGTGTACTAATGTTGGTCTTTACAGCGCTTAAATATATCGCCTGCCTCCCCTAAACGCAGCTTACTCATTGGCTTTATGTTATGAAGGAAATATCAGAATAATGAGCTGTTTTTTTCCTCCTGTCTTCATAGTTTAATATCATGCAACTGTTTATTAATAAGCTCCAGCCCCTAAAGGATTCTCCTAATCCTATTCTAATATCAGACTAAATTTAATAAGATTCATTCTTCTCCCTACTGCATATGCCTCATCCATTCATTTATTCAACTAATATTTATTTGAGGGTCTCCGATGGTGACAGGCGCAGGACTGGGCTTGGGGAATAGAATGTCGAAAAAGACAGGCTTGGTCTTTGTGTGCACACGGGGACAGACCTAAAGGGAGAAAGAGAGCGGAGGTGCCCAGCCAAGAATGGGACCAGATATTTAAGGATGTATCTCGTTTCTCTGATTTAACAACTTTGAGATTTAGGGAAAGATCAGAGCTTAGACTATTTGGGGGGTGAAGAAAAGGGAGGCTTATTTAGACTGGAAGGATTTTCTCCTGGGACTGTGGAGGGCGAATGTCTTGCAGTTTTCTCATTTTGCCAAGCCCCCTTGGCATTGTCGAATTTACGAGGGTTTGCTGTGTTCCTTTGAGGCAGATCTGGCTTTATTCAGGTTACCAGAAGTAGGCAACGGCTCAGTTGAATTCCAGATGCAGGACAAGATGTCTTGCTGATGATGAGGTCAAAGATGAGGGGAAATCTTCAGAGAGAATGAAAGCCTGAAGCCTTCTCTTCAGATGAAGCCCTGCCCCAGGTTTCCCACAGTTGAAAGGATGTGGGATTTCAAAGGGGTGGTGTGAAAGGCAGACTTAGGGGAAGGCTCCTGAAAAGAGCGCTGTGTCTGAAGTCAGGTTTTTGAGGACTTGATGGAGGGGGTGGGGGTGGAACGGAAAAATGCAAGCACTTGCGTTTTAATCACAGACATTCTCATGAAAATGATTTCCTCTCAGCAGTGAGTGTTCACTGGTTTTCCCTGTTTCCTTCCTTTGCCTCTCCTGCCCTCCCACCTTCTAGATCTGGATGTGCTAAAGATCCAGACTTTGCCAACTTCTCGCGCCCTTCGACTGTGCTATTGTTTGTGCTAATTAGATCTCTAAATCCATCTCTATGAATTTGCGATGTTCTTAATGACACCAAGCTGCATTATCCAGAAAATACTGAGATCAGGCTTGTATGTCTCCCCGTCCATCCATCTGTTGCAGGAAGGGGGACACCTCCCAGTGCCCCAAAGCGGGCCCTTGTCTAACACCCAGAGGTGAGTTGTCCAAAGAGAATCGTGTGCTGAAAAAGCAAGAGACTGTGGGGAAGGGGCGCCCTGGCAGAGGGCAGCAGGGGAAGGGAACCCAGAAGGGCTGCTGTGCTGTGTGGCGAGCCGTCTTGGGCTTTATGGAGATGGGGTTAGTTTCTAGGCTGTCTGTGTCCAATCATCCTGACTCGGGGTCCTTCCTGGTTCTGCACTCATTGCTCAGCCAAGACAGAGGCTAGTGAGGCAGATTCTGGAAGGTGGTGGGACACGTGGCGTGTCCTTTTGACCTTTCCTGAATTCTTCCTGTTGGTGGTGGGTTGTTAGTTCTGTGTTCCTAACCAGGACCTCCTGTCTTAAAATAACTCATGCAAACGGTGCCTGGCCAGGGCAGGCAGTTTCAGTCATTGTGTCCCCTAACACATCCATTCATCCATCCATCTGTCCTTAATTTTTTATATTAAGGGCAACTGCACAGTGGGGCTTAATCACTTTGCCTCAACTTTCCTGTCAGTGAAACCAGCACACCTCTTTCAGACCTTAGAGCTGGGGAATAAAGAAAAATGATGGCCCTAAATGAATGTCACGTCTTTGCAAAAGCAAACATCTTGTGGACTGTTAATTATTATGCTGCTTCCACTTTTAATCCTCTTCCTATAAAAGTCATCATTTGCATATATGGGGTCAGGATTTTTCAGAAACAGAGGTGGAGGAGGTGAATAAGTCATCGGGGACACGGAGTGAAAATTTTAATTTTCTCTTGGACGCAAGCTGCCAACTGGAAATCAAGGTGGCTCTGAAGGAAGAGCCAGCCCAAAAGGAGAAGAATAAATAGAGGATGCTAATAAACATCTTTATTCAACAGTGGCAGTTATAAAAATGAATCAGACCTTGGAGTGTTTGTTGTAAAGGGATGTGTGGCCAGAACAGTGTCTCTTATCCAGGGGACTGGGATAGGATGATTTCTGTAGAGAAGGCCTGGCTAAAATCTCTCTGATATTATTTAATTCCTTTTAATGTTTTATTTACTGAGCACTTCAATTAGAAAAAATGTTTTAAGAGAAAAATGAGTGCCTTTAAAGGGAAATATTCCAAATTCATTTTTGCTTGTGGGGAGGAGCATTCTGTTTAAATTGGTTCTCTGGGTAAGCAGACATATTTTTGACGTGGGATTAAAAAATCCCCGTGTGAAACTGTGCATCTCCAGGTTTTCTGTATTATGGTTCTTCTTTCTCTCTACTTTGTTTCACATTTAGAAGCAGAAGCAGGGCCTCTACCATCTGTTTCTCTGTTTCAGCCAAACTCACCATTCAGATAATGTAGGTTTCCCAACTTAAGCCCACTTAGAGATCACTTTTCACCACTTAAAGAGCATTTAGCCATGAATCCAGGAATAGAAAGTGTATCTTGAGACCCGTAATGGCTTGATGGGCGAATAAAGGGTTATTTTGTTATGCAGCAAGTATAAAATTATGACAACTTCCCTCTCTGTTTACAGATGAAGGACATTTTGGCTCTGGAATGAGGCGGGGCGGGGTGGGGGGAGGATTTTCCAGATTTCTGACATAAATGATTGGATGCTGTATTTTCTATTTGTTGTCTTGGAAACAAATATAGGACACAGTGTTTAAAAAAATAAGCCATTGGCACTGGTTGGACTTAAAATTAGGATTAGGGTTTTTTACATATAACAAGAATGGAAAAGCAGTTTGCTTACTAATTGGGAGGAAGAAGCTAGTTGCTACTCGGTACTGAATTTGGGCTCTCAAATTCTTCTGTTTCACTTCTGCTAAGGACATAGCCTGTTTCTTCATCTGTAAAACAGCGATAATAATATCAGATACCTGGTAGCAATGAAGTGAGAATTAAATGAGCTAGTAGATATAAAACACTTAGAACAATGCCGAGCACACACGGAATGTTGTGTTAAGTGCTAGCTGTTACTTTGGGCTGCTGTCCACTGAATGAAGCTCACTGCAAGAAGCTCCTAAGACCTCTTCTCCTTCTAATGCTTTAACTTGACCTTTTGCAAAGCGTCTCTTCCAATGCAACCTGTAAGTTAGCAGTTCAATATACTTTGATGCTCCTCTCATGCTTTGCTCCTGGTGTTATATACAGACATCGTCCACACGGTTTTGTTGCTAGGCAATGCAGAATCAGCATCCATATCACCCATCTTTTGGCTGTAAGTAACTTAAACCTCTTCTTTTCTTTTTAAACCCCTTCTTATTACCTTAAGACAAGAAAGTATCTTGGAAGGATTCAGAGCTCTTTTCCACAACCAAAGGACACAGAGGTCAGTCACAGAACCCAAAGGGAGACAGTTCAATCAGTTACTCATGAAGAACTGAAAACAGAAAAAGACTGTGGAAGGTCGGTCACCCAGTCTTTTCAGGCCTGCCTTGGATCTCTGCTTTCATCTTTGCTCTGTAGATTTTTTTTCCCTTGTGTTAGGGCACACGGACAAGCACAGTCATGCTGCATCTTATCCCACCCTGCCCTCAAGACTGGTGACAGTCAATATATCTATTCATTTCAAATTCCTGATTGGCCTGACTCTTTTCAGGAGTCACCCCTTGTCTAACCTACTGGCCCGGAGGAGCACAGTCATGCACCTTATCCACTTGGAGGGAGATGTAAGGGTAGGATCCAGGAGAAGGGCTTTTAGAAAGGCAGGGACCCAGTGTTACAATGTAATTGATGAGATAAGAAACCGGTATGCCCAGTTTGACCGTTGTTGTTCAGTTGCCAAGTCACGTCCGACTCTTTGGAATACCGTGGACCGCAGCACGCCAGGCTTCCTTTTCCTCCAGCATCTTACAGAGCTTGCTCAAACACATGTCCATTGACTCAATGAAGCCATCCAAGCATCTCATCCTCTGTCGTCCAGTGACCAAACTTTATTATCTCCTCACAGTGGGGCTCTCAACACTGTCTTTTACTCCACTGTTGATATCGTCCTACATTGTTTGATCAGATAATTAGACTATATTGAATTTGTCCTTCATAAGGTCAGAGCGCAGAACTAGAGTTGACTGGTGTAAGTAACGTGGGCTCAAGTTTCAAGTCCTAGGGAAGGAATTTCTAAAAGTATGTATGAATTATAGATGAATCTCCCTCTCTCCATCTGTAGATACTAAATATCTATATCTGTGTGTAATCTAGATATCTGTATCTAAAGAAATGTGTCTGTACCTCTATCATCTATTTATTGAAAGAGACTTGCTGTAATCTTTTTCAGTAGATAGATAAGTAAATGATAGATATAGAGATTGATTTGTGATAGGCAAGCAGGTTTGACATGTATAGGGCAGGCTGTCAGTCTGGAAACTCAGACAGGAATTGATGTTGAGTCTCAGGCTGAAATCTGTGGGCTGGCTGGGGGCAACTCAGGCAGGATTTCAGGGTTCTAGACTTGAGTTAGAGTCTCTTTCTCCGTGAGACCTGTGTTTGCTCTTAAAGCCTTCAACTGATTGAATGAGGCCCACCACATTAAGGAAGAAAATCTCCTTTCCTTCAGTTCAGTTCAGTTCAGTTCAGTCGCTCAGTCGTGTCTGACTCTTTGTGACCCCATGAATCGCAGCACGCCAGGCCTCCCTGTCCATCACCACCTCCCGGAGTTCACTCAGACTCATGTCCATCGAGTCCGTGATGCCATCCAGCCATCTCACCCTCGGTTGTCCCCTTCTCCTCCTGCCCCCAATCCCTCCCAGCATCAGAGTCTTTTCCAATGAGTCAACTCTTCTCATGAGGTGGCCAAAGTACTGGAGTTTCAGCTTCAGCATCATTCCTTTCAAAGAAGTCCCAGGGCTGATCTCCTTCAGAATGGACTGGCTGGATCTCCTTGCAGTCAGATAATTATAGATGTGAATCACAGGTACAGGACCCCTTCACAACAACCCGTCTAAACTGGACACACCATAGCCTAGCCCAGTTGACAAGCAGAATTCGCCGTCACACTACCCTGCACCGTCTTGAGAAGTATGGTCTCTGTGGAGACCAGGCAGCCGTTGCAGCAGCTCTTTCTCCTGCTCTTTCTCTGACATCCTGGGTCCTTGCCCTCTTCCTCCCGGATCACATGTCTTCTGACAACCGTCACTGGGCTCCACCTGATTCCTCTCCACATCAGGGCTTTCCACCAGCTTACTCCACTGTTGATATCATCTTTCATTTTATTTTCACGTGTTGCATTCACTACAGTGCCATCAAAATGAGGAGAGGGGTCCTGTCGCCAGGGCAACCAAGGCGCTGCATGTCCATCCCATCCTCACTGGTTGTTTTCTTTCCTCTTGGGTGATTTCCAACTGTGCCTTTCATTCATTCCATGTCTGTGAGCATGTAGACAGTTGACAGCCTTCTCATCTTTAGCGTGTCTGTCTTTCTATAGCCTACTTACCTGCCCTTCAGAGTCCGCTGATGCTTGCCTTTCATTTCTTCAAACATCACCTGTAGTATTTCCAATGGAGAAGGAAATGGCAACCCACTCCAGTATTCTTGCCTGGGAAATCCCATGAACAGAGGAGCCTGGTTGACTACAGTCCAGGGGGTCGAAAAAAGTGAGACACGACTTAGTGACTAAACCACCACCACCAATATTTCCAAACATGTTTTACCACATGGTTATACCTTTACAAACACTTGAACTTTTCACATTTTGTTTCTTTATTACAAATCCTAATGCATTTCCCTCCTCCAGTATAATCCATTTCCCTTCCGATCAATACAGCCCATTAATACTGAGCTTGTCGTCACTGAAGGTATCTAGCTACATGACCATCTCTCTGCCCAGGATGTTATAAAGGCTATTCTTGCATTATGGAGGTGGTTGGAATAGATGATCTGTAAATTCTTTTAAAATCTTAAGCTCTAGGTTTATTCCATATCTATAACTTTCCCCCAAGCATATAATTTTAGATAGTGTGGACTCTCTCTAAATGACATATCTGGGGCATTCTAAATGCAGGTGTGGGTCCAAAATGTCTACATGGAGTTTTCCACATCCTTCTCCTGCCTCCACAAAATTACTCAGGATTTGTCAATAAGTTTATTAAATTTACTTTTGGTTGTATACTTGATAAAGTGGTACTCCAACTGGACAATCTAAATAAGAAAATCCATTCCTCTATTTCCTACTCAGGCAGAATACATACAGTTTTAAAGCCCAATATCTCTAATTAGGAATAATAATTAAAAACCTGCTCCTGGGATTCTTATGACCGCTCACACAGTTTTGGAAACCATCACCCAAGATTTGTTCTCCTAATTCTGGGGCATGTGCTTTCAGCGCTATATATGTGGTTGCTAAGTTGCTTCAGTCATGTCTGACGCTTTGTGATCCCATGGACTATAGCCTGCCAGGCACCTCTGTCCATGTGATTCTCCGGGCAAGAATACTGGAGTGGGTTGCCGTGCCCTCCCTCCATGGGATCTTCCCAACCCAGGGGTCCAGTCTGCTTTGTCAGGCGAGTTCTCTGCCACTAGCAGCATCTGGGTGGAGAGGGCAATGGCACCCCACTCCAGTACTCTTGCCTGGAAACTCCGTGGACGGAGGAGCCTGGTGGGCTGCAGTCCATGGAGTCGCTGATCAAACATGACTGAGCGACTTCACTTTCACTTTTCGCTTTCATGCATTGGAGAAGGCAATGGCAACCCACTCCAGTGTTCTTGCCTGGAGAATCCCAGGGATGGCGGAGCCCAATGCACTGCCGTCTGTGGGGTCGCACAGAGTCGAACACGACTGAAGCAACTTAGCAGCAGCAGCACCCGGGAAGCCCTCGGGGGCTGTTGCGTGTGCTTCTCGGGCTGTCCTTTCCCAATTCTGTCTTCCGCTTCAGCCACAGATGGTGTCATACTGCTGATACGCTCATACTGCTTTCAGCCTCTCCCTGTCTCCATCCTTCATTAGTCATATCAGCACGTCCTTAACCTCCTGAAACATCTTCAGAGATTTGTCCACAGCCAGAGGTGTACATTCTCATCCTTTAAATGGGCTCTCAGGGACCTCCAAACCTTCATTTCTGTTCGTCTTTGGGAGGTGATATAATACGATCATAAGACCTTGGCTTTAAATTCTGGCTCCTCCTCCATAGACCTGTGAAGCTCCAGGTGACTGGCTACGTTCCAGGCAGCGTCATCTCGTGTAATGCTTATCACAGTCTTGTGAGCTGGATAACCTGTTCTACAGATGAGAAACCTGAGTTACTAACTCTCGGGCTGTGCAGGATGTGAGTGTGTTGGTTTTTAGCTCTGCTGGTTCCCGATTATAGAGTTTCTGCAGTGTAAGGGGCTGCCTCTCAGTGTCAGCAGGAGGATTCCTATTCCTGAGAAGTTGGAAAGTGTGTAGGGATAAGACCTATTTCCTGTCTCAACTTTAATATTAAGTGACTTAGTCTAGGGCCTTCTCTAGTGGCTCAGATGGTAAGGAATCCGCCTGCAATGTGGGAGACCTAGGTTTGATCCCTGGGTCAGGAAGATCCTCTGGAGGAGGGCATGACAACCCACTCCAGTATTCTCTCCTGGAGAATCCCTTGGACAGAGAACCCTAGAGTCTGACACCACTGAGCGACTCAGCACAGCCCAGCACAGTGTAATCTAGACCTGGTCGCTGAGATGGTGCATGAAAAGCACCAATTAAAAAAAGCATTCCAGTTCCTAAGATTGCAGAACCTCAGCTAGTATTGATAATGTAGACCTCAGGAGCGCCAGAGCGTGTATTCAAATATACTGCTGACAAAGCAGGTGCTCCGGAGAAACGGGGCTTCTCACACGATGGTTAATCAGGATCTGCTAATGTGGTCCCGGCTTAGGTGAGGATCAGATGCCATTTCAATGCGTTATTCTAAAAATGTAAATAGAACATGTGATTTCTGACAGCCATAGCTCATTATGTTCGAATTTAAATTTTCAGGATAACCAACGAAAAGGGCAGGTAACTTTCCAGATATAGAGGCGTGTTCGGCCAGAGATGGCTGTGGGTGTCCTGCGCCAAGCCCTGGTCTTTGCCAGGTGCCTGCCGTGATGTCAAGGATACAAGCTGAAGCTGGCCATATGGTTCTCGGAGTCTCTCTGCTCATTCCACTCTCCATGCAGAGTTGGAGGCACGGGGCTTTTCTTTATCTGTGTGAGAACGTAATTGCTTTAGACGTAACTGGCAGAGGTTGACCCTTGACTCACCATCACACCGCATTATGAGATGAAGCATCAGCAGCGGTGTTCCCAGTGGAGGGGGAGGGTGGAGCCCAAGCTATCAACATGGCGCCGTTTAAATGTCAGGTGCTGCAATTTACAAGTGATCTGAGATGCATGGGAAATGTGACAGAGAAGTCCTTCCTTACCCTCTTCCCCCCACCACAGTGTTATAAAACTGAGTATGTCGTAAATCCCATGCATGGTGAAGCTCATGGTGCTTCTGTAAGAAGACATTAAAAATAGAACTCCTTACATCTTTGATTCTTGCCTAGCGAGCATCCGGGCCAAAAGTGTACATGCAGACATTACACTGCCTTTTTAGTCTCACTTTCTCATTTCAGGGTCTATGCTCTTTAAAGCCAAACATTTCTTCAAAGACACCCTGTATCTATGTGATAGAGCTTCATTTCGTTAACAGGAAGAGTGGAAAGAGGTGAAGAAACCTGAAAGGACCCGTGAATGCCTGGAAAGGAATGGGAAATTTCCTTGAAAACAAAGCAGAAATAGATCACTAATTTTACTGGTAGTACCTGTACTGTGGGAGTAGACACAGCTTGATGTTAAGTATGCTGTCTGAGCTAGTTTGTGGAAATGTGTTGGGAGATACATATTTTCTGTTTCATCAGAGAGAAGTCTTGCTTTTCCCTGAAGCTACAGCCCGAGGCTCCCTAGAGAAATCTTCCTCTCGAAGAGACTGTCTACAAAAGGTGGACTGCTCAGGGCTAAATCCATGAAAACCAACTGAAGGAAGAGCTGGTATTTGCTTAGGAAGGAAAAAAAATAAATAAAAAGCTCATTACCTGGAGCAAAAATGACTTCTTCAGGATTAAGAAATTGACGGTTGATGTTTAGTTATACCAACTGGCTGAAAATGTTGCGAACAGCGCTCTCAGGACACTTGACACAAGCGTAGGTGCAGTTATGGGTTCAGCAGCTGTGGAGAGTTTGTGATTGTAAATGCCGATAATGTGGACGGTCTCCAACTGACCTTTGCGTGAGTAGGTCTGCACTCACTTCATAGGGAAAACATGGTCTTTCTAGCCACCGTGCCAACACGATTCCTCCAGTTTTCGTGTATTCCCGGAGTTTGCTCTAATGACTTGCAGTCTCTCTGATTTTAGGCAATTCGTGACTTTTTTTCATCCATTCATAGTTTCATGAAGGAAAAGTGTTCCCTGTAGACTGAGGTCGTTGTTCTCACAGGCTGGCTTTCCCTTAGGTCTGAGCTCGCATATGTGTCACTCAGGGTCCAGCACAGCCTGGCAGCTGTTGGTAGGGATGTAAATTGGTGCAGCCACTACAGGGAACAGTATGGAGGTTCCTCAACAAACAAACAAAAAATAAAACTTTCATGTGACCCTGCAGTTCTGCTCCTGGGTATATATCTGGAGAAAACCATGATCCAAAAGGATGCATGCACCCCCATATTCAGGATTTGGAAGCAACCTAAATGTCCACTGACCAGAGGGATGGTTAAAGAAAATGTGGTTATACATGCAAGGGAATATTACTCGGCCATTAAAAAGAATGAAATAATGCCATTTGCTGCCACACTACTGGATCTAGAGATTGTTATACTGAGTGAAGTAAGTCAGAGAAGGAGGACTATTGTATGAGATCCTTATATGGGATCTAAAATGATACAAATGAACTTACAAAATAGAGGTTCAAGGACTTGTAGAATGAATTTCTGCTTGCTTGGATGGGGGAGGGATGGGAGAAAAGGGTAGTTAGGGAGTTTGAGATGGACATGTATACATTGCTATATTTAAAATAGATAATCAACATGGTCCCACTGTATAGTACAGGAGCTCTGCTCAATGTTATGTGGCAGCTTGGATGGGAGGTGAGTTTCAGGGAGAATGGATACACATATATGTATGGCTGAAACTTCACTGTTCAGTTCACTTCAGTGGCTCAGTTGTGTCTGACTCTTTGTGACCCCATGGACTGCAGCACGCCAGGCTTCCCTGTCCGTCACCAACTCCCAGAGCTTACTCAAACCCATGTCCATAGAGTTGGTGATGCCATCCAACCATCTCATCCTCTGTCATCCCCTTCTCCTCCTGCCCTGAATCTTTCCCAACATCAGGGTCTTTTCCATTGACTCAGTTCTTTGTATCAGGTGGCCAAAGCATTGGAGTTTGAGCTTCAAAATCAGTCTTTCCAGTGAATATTCAGGACTAATTTCCTTTAGGATGGACTGGTTGGGTCTTCTTGCATTCCAAGGGATTCTCGAGTCTTCTCCAACACCACAGCTCAAAAGCATCAATTCTTCACTGTTCACCTGTAACTATTACAACATCGTTAAGTTGGCTATACTCCAATACAAAATAAAAAATTTAAAAAAAAGGATGGTTCCAGAAGTCTGCAGCCTTCCTTCCTGTGTCTCCAGAAGGGTGGGGGCAGTGGATATCTCAACTTACTCCCTTGTCTCCTAGATCCCTGCCTGCCTGGCACAAAGCATAAAGAAAGAAGGAAGGAAAGAGATTAGGAGGGAGGGAAGAATTATCTCCCCCAGCCTGAAGAAACTGGAGGCCTGCCGGTCTTGACTGGCCAGCAGATTCCATGTCTTAAAAGAAAGAAGCAAGATCTTTTGGCACAATTCTTCGTGCATAAGGACCTCCAAAATCCTCTCTGTGGTGAATTTCAAGGCCTCATACTTCTCCCTGAAACTTGGTTATTTTTAGAAATTTGGAGAAAATTTTAGTGTGATGAGATTGTGATTATAATCTGGTAAGCAATCAAGTATAAGAAAATCTACTTCATAGTAAAAATTCAGTGGAAAGGATTTTTAAAGATCTCATCAGATTGTTAACCTCCCTTTAAAAAAAAAAAAACAACTGTGATTTGAGCAGTAAGAAGTTGGCATGACTGAACTTTTGAGAAGCAGACCTGTTGTAGAAAGAGGTGCCATATCATTACTGAGGGATTTTGAGTAAATATTCTACTTCGGGTTCCTTCCAAGTATTCAGAACCATCAGGCTTCCCAGCTGGTACTAGTGGTAAGGAACCTGCTTGCCAATGAAAGAGATGCAGGTTTGATCCCTGGATTGGGAAGATCCCTTGGAGGAGGGCATGGTAGCCCATTCCAGTATTCATGTCTGGAGAATCCCATGGACAGAGGGAGCCTGGGAGGGGCTATAGTCCATGGGATCACAAAGAGTCAGATACAACTCAAGTGACAGCATTCATGACTTAGCATTCAGAGCCATCTGGAGAATGGTTTCACAGAAGACATGGTGTGAAGAGTCAAAAGTTACAGTTGTTGTTAGCTCTTGGCAATGAGTACTTTTCAAAAATCCCATTAAATCCATGAATTATTTGTATACTTCAGAGTACTTCCTGTTTAGAAACACAGCTCGGTACATTTTTATCAAACTCAGGCATTTATAAGGATAACTACAGCCCAGAATTTCATGGTTTCTAGGACACACTCAAACATCACATTATAGTAAAATCTGATTTGAAGTCACCCTCAGTTTGAGATGAACTGTGTTCAGATAAATCAGCACAGAACAATAAAAACCAATGCAAAACAGCATCTGGCTTTTGAGACGGAAATTCATGAAAATTTATGGACAGAAATTGTACAACACAATTTGGACCTTTTGTTGGCCTTGTAACAGTTTAGTTTTGCAACCTAGTTCTCCTAAGAAGTTTGCTTCTAGGTAACAAAATGTATATATAGGTAATTATAGTTAATCATATGAAATATAGTTATATAGATTTATAATTAATATAATCATAACTTCAAAATATATAATTATTTATAAGTTATATTTTATATTAACTATGCTTATATGTAATATAAAATAAAAATACAAATATATTTAAATATAATTCTATATAACATAAATATGTAATATACATCATTTTACTATAGAAGCAAGTTACATATAATTATATATAATATGCATTTTGTGTATACATAGGTGTATATATTTCTTAACAGATGTTAGCCTGACAGTGGGCATAGAAGTTAAGATTTTTTTTTTTAATTCTTAGAATAAAGCATGGCATCCAATTAAATTATCTGTCAAGTTTTCATGTTTCTCCTCTGATTTTGATTGCCTAGTGTTCTCTGTATCTTAGCCATTAAATGAAAGATATCAATTTTTCGTGTGCCATGTAAGAGTCAGGAAGGATTTTTATGAAATGCTTTTTATTTGAATAAGAAGAAATCAGTGCTTCTTTGGATAAATCAGCCAAACAGCTGCACTTTAGTTTGGAGTGAAAAATGGATGTACTCAGAAACCTGTGCTATTCTCCTGTGAAAACCTTGTGCGTCGTGATGCTTCTGAGCAACGCTTTGTGACTGGTCACACTGAGCCAGATATCCTGCCTGGACTGTGTCTGTGACTCTGCACTCAGTTTTCCAGGAATTAGCATCAGGTTCTCATCATCGAAAGGCATGCTGAGGGACCACCAAGCCCTCATCCCACTGCATCATCCCTGGATTCCAGGGCTGAGATGAGCTGCTCAAAACGTGTGTTTCTCAGGAAGACAGATGCTCACAAGTGGTGTATTTCACCCGAGTATCTGGACATTGTAGAAACCACCTTGCTTTGCCTTTGAATTAGTTCACTCTAATTTAATGGATAGTTGTGGAACTGAAAAACCCAAGAAATTGGCAACTACTGTTATTATAGGTTTTTTTGCTAATGTATACTCTCAGGAAAAGGAAAAATAAATACTGATTTCAGCTGTTCAACCCCAAACATGTTTATCATGTTCCATTGGCTGAAGCAGTTCTTACATGTTTTCTTGAGAATCTCAAACATTTCTGTTTTGGAACTAAAAGGATTAAAGATATATAAAGTCCACAAATATATTAAAAATTGTTATAGCTGAGAACATGCAAGCCGCCTAGATTCCGCTTTAACTTTCAACCTGTACACGTTTCAGCCAAAATAAAAACTTTAAAAAGTCTTAAAACTGGAATGAAGTATAACTTTAAGGGATATATTATTTTTATATTTGTTATACTTGCTAACTTTAACAATTTTTTCAGTTTTTATTGGAATATAGTTTGTTTACAATCTTGTATTAGTTTCAGGTGTACAGCAAAGTGAATCAGTTATACATACACATACATCCCTCTTTTTAGGTTCTTTTCTCATATAGAGCATTACAGAGTATTGAGTTCCCTGTACTATGCATTAGGTCCTTATCAGTTATCAGTTTTATATATAGTAGTGTATATATTGTTAGATTCTTTCAATAACCCTCTAGCAATAGAAGTTCTGGGTTCAACACAATAGAAATGCAGGTGGGAGGCTGGCTGCAGACACAGCTGAACCCAGGAATCTAATCAGGTCTGGCTCTGTCTCTCTTTCTCTTGCTCTGTTTGTTTCCTGCACAGTTGCACAGATTTTCTGTATGTAGGAAGTATCTTCACCCAAGATATTTAGCAACCCTACCTATAAACATTTGCTGTTCAGTCGCTAAGTCAGGTCCAACTCTTTGTGGCCCAATGGACTGCAGCATGCCAGGCTTCCCTGTCCTTCTCTCTCTCTCCCCCATAAATAGCTCTGCAGAAAGTTATGACCAACCTAGATAGCATATTCAAAAGCAGAGACATCACTTTGCCGACTAAGGTCCGTCTAGTCAAGACTATGGTTTTTCCTGTGGTCATGTATGGATGTGAGAGTTGGACTGTGAAGAAGGCTGAGCGCCAAAGAATTGATGCTTTTGAACTGTGGTGTTGGAGAAGACTCTTGAGAGTCCCTTGGACTGCAAGGAGATCCAACCAGTCCATTCTGAAGGAGATCAACCCTGGGATTTCTTTGGAAGGAATGATGCTGAAGCTGAAACTCCAGTACTTTGGCCACCTCATGCGAAAAGTTGACTCATTGGAAAAGACCCTGATGCTGGGCGGGGGGGGGATTGGGGACAGGAGGAGAAGGGGATGACCGAGGATGAGATGGCTGGATGGCATCACGGACTCGATGGACGTGAGTCTGAGTGAACTCCGAGAGATGGTAATGAATAGGGAGGCCTGGTGTGCTGTGATTCATGGGGTCACAAAGAGTCGGGCACGACTGAGCAACTGAACTGAACTAAACTGATACACCCTAGAAGGACCAAAACAGCCTCGTGTTGTCATGGTCCATTCCTGAACCAATCACAGTACCATCAGATTGGTTGAGGCTGTATCCTGCAGTACTTCCTGATAGAGCATGCTGGTCCCCACCCTAACCACACCTAGCATGTACCCCCAGAGCAGAGAAGGTAAAAGGTAGATAATAACAGTGGATGCCCCTGTGTCCAGTATTCCCGTTTACCTGATGCGTAGAATCTGCTGCACTTGAACAAACTCACTCAGATGATAAGCACCGATGCAGGGACTTCTTGGTGGTCCAGTGCGTAAGATTCTACTGCACGGGACACAAGTTCAGTCCTCGGTCAGGGAACCAAGATCCCCTGTGTGGCATGCCAAAAAGATGAATAAATAGAAAGTACAGAAACCACTGAAGCAAAATTATTTAAAACATCAAACTTAAATGCATACTTTTCAGTGTCAGTCCAGATGTATATACTTCGATTGGCCTTGAGAGCAAAGGTAAACAAATTTTCCACCCAGTTTTCTGAGGAGGTGAACAATGAATCTAGTATGTGAACCATGAACTTCCAGATGTTCAAGCTGGATTTAGAAAAGGCAGAGAGAGGAACCAGAGATCAAATCACCAAGATCTGTTGGATCATCGAAAAAGCAAGAGAGTTCCAGAAAAACATATACTTTTGCTTCGTTGACTATGCCAAAGCCTTTGACTGTGTGGATCACAACAAACTGGAAAATTCTGAAAGAGATGGGAATACCAGACCGCCTGACCTGCCTCCTGAGAAATCTGTGTGCAGGTCAGGAAGCAACAGTTAGAACTGGACATGGAACAACAAACTGGTTGCAAATAGGAAAAGGAGTACGTCAAGGCCGTATATTGTCACCCTGCTTATTTAACTTCTATGCAGAGTATAGTAGGTGAAATCTCGGGCTGGAGGAAGCACAAGCTGGAATGAAGATTGCCAGGAGAAATATCAATAACCTCAGATATGCAGATGACACCACCCTTATGGCAGAAAGCAAAGAACTAAAGAGTTTCTTGATGAAAGTGAAAGAGGAGAGTGAAAAAGTTGGCTTAAGACTCAACATTCAGAAAACTAAGATCATGGCATCCAGTCCCATCACTTCATAGCAAATAGATGGGAAAACAATGGAAACAGTGAGAGGCTTTTTGGGGGGGGTGGCTCCAAAATCACTGCAAATGGTGACTGCAGCCATGACATTAAGATGCTAGATGTTTGGAAGAACAGCATATTAAAAAGCAGAGACATTACTTTATTTACCAACAAAGATCCATCTAGCCGAAGCTATGGTTTTCCAGTCATGTATGGATATGAGAGTTGGACCATAAAGAAAGCTGAGTGCCGAAGAATTGATGCTTTTGAACTGTGGTGTTGGAAAAGACTCTTGAGAGTCCCTTGGACTGCAAGGAGATCCAACCAGTCCATCCTAAAGGAAATCACTCCTGAATATTCACTGCAGGGATTGATGTTGAAGCTGAAACTCCAATACTTTGGCTACCTGATGTGAAGAACCGACTCTTTGGAAAAGACCCTGTTGCTGGGAAACATTGAAGGTGGGAAGAGAAGGGGACGACAGAGGATGAGATGGTTGGATGTTTTCACTGACTCAATGGACATGAGTTTGAGTGAACTCTGGGAGTTGGTGATGGACAGGGAGGCCTGGCATGCTGCAATCCACGGGGTCACAAAGAGTTGGACACAACTGAGCGACTGAACTGGACAATAAATAGGGAAATGTTCATCTGTTAAGCACATTTTTGGGGGGTGTTCTCCCTGTGCTGCGTGTTGTTCTGGACACTTGGAGATACAGCACAGAACAAAATGAACAAAAACTCACATCTCTGCGAGTGTTACATACTTGGTATACTCAGTTGCTTCAGTCCTGTCTGACTTCACAACCCCATGTTCATGGTATTATCCCAGCAAGAATACTGGAGTGGGTTGCCATTTCCTCCTCCAGGGGACCTTCCTGATCCAGGGATCGAACCTGCATCTCCTGCACAGCCACATCAAACCTGTGGCTCCTGCATTGACAGGCATATATATATATATATATTTTTAACCACTGGCGTCATCTGGAGAAGAGCACACTGCTTTTGAAAATATAATGTGTACTGCCCAGTGTTAGATACTTCACTATTCCCGAGGGGTGAAAAGTACATGATAAGATCTATACCATAGAACAGAGACGTGATTCTTATTACACAGACACATATTAATTCAGGACATAAGTCTGTGTGGTTGTGGCTTCTTCAGTCTGGCCCTTCCCATGAGGAGCTGAGTACACTGGTCTTACATTGAAGTGATTCCTCTCCTCTCTCCTGAAATGATTAACTCATGCCCGAAGGAACTTAGGGGACGTCTCTTCTACCTCCTTGTCTCTTGAACAAGAATTAACTGTAACTGTCTCAAAGGACCCACTATACTGAGCACTGTTTATTCTGAATATGCGGTTCCCAGGCACCCGCAGATGGGTTATCATGTATGTACTATATCGTTTGCTCCTCACAACAGCTACGTACCACTGTTACCCCATTTCACAGATGAAGAAAGTGAGGCTTCTGCTCTGTGTGTCAAGACTCAAACTGAGAAATCTTTACATTTCTCCCATTGTCTCTTAAGCTTGCCCTTTTTCTTCCCTGCCTTACTGATTCAAAGGCCTAGAGTCCAGCGTAGAAAGGCCATGTGGAAATGAGGTCAACCTCATTTTCAAACTCCTTACACTGATGAAAAGGGACAGGTGTATTAATCCAAAGAATTCTTGGGGAAGGTATGGAAAGGAAAACCATCAGGCCAAACTAGAGAAAAGGAAATAACTAACCGGCAAGGAGATCCTGTGCAGCTCTGGCCTGAGCTGGGAAGGTGTGAGCTGGTGGGGTCGAGTCTCTTACTCACTGAGTAAGATTCATGCGGATGCAAGAATCCAAGGTCGTGCCATCCTGAGACTGACCGCCGATACTGAGCCTGCCTAGGAGTGCCGAAGAAGCACTCAGCCAATTTCATTTTACTTACAGCCTCGTAAGCCAGGACTGGTAACTCTCTGTGGTGTCTTTTAGTGGAAGAAGCGAATCAGGGATGACTGCCTTAAGTCATCTACTGCCTTTCAGGATAGATGGCTTTTAGACCCTGGAGCTCCATGTCTTGTAACACATCACATGTCAGGCCCTCTCTACTGGCATTTCAGAGGCAGGTGGACAGCCTTGGGTTGCAGCTGCCCTAGCACCTTGGTGAGGTACTAGTTTTCATATCTAGCATCTATTGCTTTAGGTGTTAAAGAATAAATCACCTCTTTAAAAGGTCAGTGTGGTTTATACTAACTGTGTGAGCAATGAAAATAACAGTCTGGGGCAAGCTTATTTACTATTCTTCAAATGAGAAAAGTAGTATTGCCTCATGGCAAAGAGCTAGGAAATGAGAATGCTAAAGAAAATGGCTTATAACCTCACCACCGTAATCCCTTTTAAGATCGTGCTGTGCTTTTTCTTCAGGAGGTTGATGCTGTTTGTCTTTGTATGTTGTTTTGCTGTTTGTTTTCTCTTTGTTCTTCAAAGCACAGTGTTTATGAGGAAGGCTGTTTAGGACTGTGTTTTTAGTAAACCTAGAAGAAGAAATGCATTTGTTAGAAGAGGCAAGTCACAAATTCTTGTAGCATATTGAAAATTATACTTGTAGTATAATCATTGTACATCATTCTTGTAGCATTTTTGAAAATCATAGCATGTATTTGTAGCATTTTGAAAGTTGCTAATATGAAGCTGGAGTTGCCTCCTTGCTGGAGGTTGATTATAGCCTCTGTGTGTGGCCCAATTCATCCTGTAGTGGAACTCAAGAATGGTGCTCATGTTACTTTTTTTTCCTCAAGTGCACTGAATTGTCCTTGTTGAGTTGCATTGGATTGTCCAGCAGAAAATCTTTCCTGGAGTTGGAAAGTCCAAGGAGTCTGAACGTACCAGAATCAAACTCGTGGAGACAAGAAGGCATCCTGAGATGCCTCACATATTGAAGTGAAACATTGCAAGACAGAGCTGATTTGCAACTGAAGATAGATATAACATGTTATTCCCGTGTGAAATTTCTCAGTTATGTCCTACTCTTTGCAGCCCCATGGACTATATAGTCCATGGAATTCTCTAGGCCAGAATACTGGAATGGGTAGACTTTCCCTTCTCCAGGGGATCTTCCCAGCCCAGGATTGAACCCAGGTCTCTCGCATTGCAGGCAGATTCTTTACCAGCTGAGCCACCAGGGAAGTCCAAGAACACTGGAGTGCATAGTCTATCACTTCTCCAGCAGATCTTCCCGACTCAGGAATCGAACTGGGGTCTCCTGCATTGCAGGTGGATTCTTTACCAAATGAGCTGTCGGGGAATCCTCATCTTTCTCTGTTTAATCACTGTTGTCTACAGCTCAAATATCCATTCACTCAGCAGATGCTTCTTAAGGAGCAGTATGTATCAGCCACTGTGCTTGGTGCTGCCACTGTGAAGGCCAGTGAGGCGGATATGGCTTCTGACCTCTTGGGGCTTATAGTTCGCTGGAATTAGCTTGATACAGAGACCTTGAGATCCTGTTGACCACAGGTCAGCCTCACAGCGCACAGGTAGGAGAGAGGTGACTGGTGCCCCATGAATGACCATCAGAAACATTTTGTCTTGCACGTCACATCTGTGTTCACTGTCATTGACATGCTTCCTTTTGCTCTCAGCAGATTTCATGTGTCCTTACTTTTTCTGTGTTTGTTTTTGGCTGTTCCGGGTCTTTGCTTCTGAGCAGGCTTTTCTCTGTCTGCAGTGAGCGGGGGCTGCTCTCTGCTTGTGATGCATGCGTGTCTCATTGCGGTGGCTTCTCTTGCTGTGGGACAAAGGCTCTAGGGCATCTGGGCTCAGTTGTCGTGAGCACAGGCTCAGTCCCATGGCCTGTGGGATCTTCCCAGGTCAGGGACTGATGCTCTCAGCAGATTTCAATGCTATGTCATGGATGTGATTTGTAAAAAATGGGCATGATTTTAAAAAAGATGCTTTACTGAACTTCATCCAGGAGTTTTATAGTATCTAGTCATACGTTTAGGCCTTTATTCCATTTTGAGCTTATTTTTGTATATGATACTAGAGAATGTTCTAATTTCATTCTTTTACATGTAGCTGTCCAGCACTCCTTATAGAAGAGACTGTCTTTTCTCCACAGTATATTCTTGCCCGCTTTGTCCTAGGTTAATTGACCGTGAGTGCTTCTAGGCTTTCTATCCTGTTTCATTGATCTCTCTGTCTGTTTCTGCGCCAGGGCCACACTATTTTGATTACTATAGCTTTGTAGTACAGTCTGAAGTCCGAGCATGCAATTCTTTCAGCTCTGTTCTTTCTTAAGATTGTTTTGGCTAGTTGGAGTCTTTTGTGTTTTCATGAAAATGTAACCTTTTGCTGTTGTTGTTCTAGTTCTGTGAAAAATGCCATTGGTACTATGATAGGGATTGCATTGAATCTATATTCCCTTGGGTAGTCTGATAATTTGACAATATTGACTCTTTCAGTGAAAGAACATGGTATATCTTTCCATCTGTTTGTGTCATCTCCAGTTTCTTTCAGCAGCATCTGATAGTTTTCAGAGTACAGGTCTTTTGCATCATTAGGTTGGTTTATTCCAATGTATTTTATTCTTTCTGATATGATGGTAAATGAGGTTGTTTACTTTCTGATATGGTAAATTTCTCTTTGTGATATTCTGTTGTTAGTGTATGGAAGTGTGACAGATTTTTGTATATTCATTTTTATCATGCAACTTTACTGAATTCATTGATGAGCGCTAGTAGTTTTCCAGTAGCATTTTGGGATTTTTCTAGATGTAGCATCATGTCATCTGTAAACAGTGATAACTTTTGTTTCTTCTTTTCCAACTCAGAGTATACGGGGTCACAAACAGATGCCTCTATGGGGCATGTAGGTACCAGAAATAAGTCAGGGTGGCATATTTAAATACACAAGGATATTCTTTTCTCAAAGAGTTATGCCCTTTAAAATATGTGCAACTCTCTTGGTCTGCATGTTATTTCCCGCTTTGATAGAGACATGAATTCAGAGAAATAGCTGTCTGCTAATCAGAAACACCACAGGTCAAATGTGATGATAAATCACAGCAGGCACTTGGTGACTAGATCAGGGAGATATCTGGAATGCTGAAGTCAGTGTTGAACTGAAAATTGGATGCCCCATCGGAAAGGAACACCTTCCAATGCCACCTTATTATGAAGAAAAGCCCGAGAACTAGATTTTTAATTGGGGAAACCTCCTGATTCTTAAATATTGACTCAGTCTTTCTGTACCTTTCAAACCAAACACACAGGGTGATTTCAGCCTTTTGTATCCGTTGGCAACCTCTTGAATGAGACGTAACTTCTGAGAGATGTTCTCTGTAGTCACAAACATCTTACAGTGTTTGGGAAGATGATTTTGGTTAATTTTTTAAAAAATGAAAAAGAAAAATCACATCATGAAATGATGGGTTTACCAAATCCAGTTCACTGGAAATCCATTTGCCAATGGCAAATGGGTGGGCTTTCCCCTAAATGTAGTGTGAGTAAAGACCACTGAGGTGGATTGGCAGAAGAAGCCCATGTAAGCCCAGCCACGTGTTTGTGAGTTCACATGAGCACACATGTGAACCTCCTATGACCCTTTATCAAGCTGAGAAAGCAAATCCATAATATGCCTTAAAATGGAAAGCTAACCCAATGTTTAGGAAATCCTTTGCACTCATGGTACTTTACATTGAAATTTAAAATAGTCAAGGCATTATCCTTTTGGAAAACCATGATCTCAAACCAGGAGACAAGCTTTTACCCTTTGATCCAGGTCATACCATTGCACCACCCCATGGGGGGGGCACCGTTAAAATTCATCACTCAAACTGTATTTATCGAGATCTTGGTGGCTCAGATGACAAAGAATCTGCCTGCAGTGCAGAGACCTTGGTTTGATCTCTGGGTTGGGAAGATCCCCTGGAGAAGGGAATGGCAACCCACTCCAATATTCTTGCCTGGATAATTCCATGTATGGAGTAGCCTGGTGGACTATAGTCTATGGGGTTGCAAAGAGTTGGACACAACTGAGCTACTAACACTTATTATGTGCCAAACACTTTTGAAGGTTTTGTGCACAGAGGCCTCATTTCTGCCTTTATGAAACATACATTCCTGTTTTGGCAGGATGTGTGAGAATTCCTTAGCCTATTAACATAGCTCTTTCACATCACTGCTCAGCCAATACCCTGCTCATCCTCTACTGTGTTCCTCCAGCCACTTACACATCATATTTATACTATTAACATATTAGTAAGTATGGGCTAAGATGGTGCTAGGAAACCTTCAAACTGCTTCCTTTGCGATGATTCTTTCTTATGGAAAATTGCTCTGAAACAGGTCTTTAAGTCATATGTACCTTTTAACCACATGACTTTGAGTGCTTAGTAAGTGTGCTCCTAAGTTCTTACACCCAGCAATGCTTTTAAGATTGCAGATGCCTGTGACGTGGATGTGAGTAATGTTGGCAACAGCCAAGAAGTAGTGTTGGAGAGGCAGCTCTCATGATTTCAGTGGGTGGTTATCACAGGACGATGAGTGACATGTTAGCAAACGTGGAAAGAACTTTGACCCAAGGCTAACCTGAATCTGAGATTGGACTTTCAAGGACACTGCAGCCATCCAGGCGTCTTGGCTGCACTTGCCTTTCTTCCATCATCATAGTCCTCATCTTCTAGGTGAGAATAAGAGCTGCTGTGTTCCTTCTCAAGCCTCCTCCTCTGAACCTGTGGTATAATAGGTGCAAAGATTACTCTGCACGTGACAAAGCATGTGAAAGCATAGGGCCATTGCTTTGGTTGCCATTCCTGTTATGAAACTCAGCTTCTCTGAGTAATTTGAATTAGTTGAATGTGGCTCAGTGGTGAAGAATCTGCCTGCCAATGCAGAATCAGTGAGTTTGATCCCTGGGTTGAGAAGGTCCGCTGGAGGAGGAAACGGCAACCCACTCCAATATTCTTACCTGAAAAGTCCCATGGACAGAGGAGCCAGGCAGGCTACAGTCTATAGGGTCACAAAGAGTCAGGCACGACTGAGCAACTGCGTGACTGAGCAGGTGATAGAAGATATGGGCTATAGAGCCAGACTGTCTGGGTTTGAGTAACTGTACTGCTTCCTCTCTAGCTGTGTGACCCTGGGCACGTTTCTTACCCTCTCTGATCATCGGTGGTTTCTCCTTAAGATGGGGCTGTAGTGGCACCTGTCTCAGTGAATTGCTGTGAAGATACTGAGATCTTCATGGGCAAAGTGCTTGTAGCAGCGCCGGCCGATCGTAAATGTGCCATGAGGAGCAGCTATTGCTGTGGTTGATGCTCTTTTGTTATCCAGGGTGTGCACTGCTTTGTCATTCTCTTCCACCTCTTGCGTCCTTCTGGCATTTCCAGGTCTTCAAGTTTGCTGCCCTCTTAGAAGCCCTGTATTTCTGTGGCCCTGAGGACCTATTGAAAAGCTGCATGATAGTTACGGTGTGAGGGTTTCTCCTCTGTGATCTCAGAAATTGATTAATTTATCATTCCACAGATAGCACTTATTATATAAACTTTTATTATACATTTAGTGAACTGTTGTAAAAGTCCTTTAAAAATGTATTGTTATAACCCTCCATCGTAAGTTCCTTTGAATACAAAATACCAGTGTCTAGCCCACTGAGAATTAACTTAAAATGCTTCTGTGACTTGGATTGGCTTTAAAAATCGTCTGTGATTGTGGCTTTTTGTTGCTGTTGTTTAGTCGCTAAGTTGTGTCCAACTCTTTTGTGGCCCCAGGGGCTGTCGCCTGCCAGGCTCCCAGCCACCCATGGGATTTCCCAGGTAAGAATACTGGACTGGGTTGCCATTCCCCTTCTCTGGAGGATCTTCTTGACCTGAGGATCAAATCTGAGTCTCCTGCATCGGCAGATGGATTCTTTATCACTCAGTCACCAGGAAGCCCCTGATTGAGACTTAACGCTATGTAACAATCCTCCCAGATTCTAGGGGGTGAATTCAAGTCTGCTAATGCTGTTAAGGAAAGCAAGAGGCATACATATTCTCATTCACCAGGTGATATGTCGAAGTGGCCGAGATGGTGTAATTTCCACCTTGGTACATGAAGAGAATGAAGGGGAGAACCAGGGAAGAGACAGGAGCTGCAGGGTTTCCATCCCAAGCTTTTCTTGGCTCTGCTGGTCACTCACAGACTAGATGCTTGTGACCTTGTGTGGGTGGTCTAATGTGTAGACCTTAATGGGCTTCCCTGGTGGCTCAGAGGTAAAGAATTTGCCTGTCTCGCATACAGGGTTATCGTTACCATCTTTCTAAATTCCATATATATGCGTTAGTATATTGTATTGGTGTTTTTCTTTCTGGCTTCCAGGTTTGATGCATGATACTGGATGCTTGGGGCTGGTGAACTGAGACGACTCAGAGGGATGGTACGGGGAGGGGGGGTGGGAAGAGGGTTTAGGATGGGGAACACATTTATACCTGTGGCGGATTCATGTTGATGTATGGCAAAACCAATACAATATTGTAAAGTAATTAACCTCCAATTAAAATAAATAAATTTATATTAAAAAAAAGAATTTGCCTATAATTGCAGGAGACCTAGATTCCATCCCCTGGGTTGGGAAGATCTTCTGAAGAAGGGAATCACTACCCATACCAGTATTCTTGCCTGGAGAATCCCATGGACAGAGAAGCCTTGGCGGGCTACAGTCTCTGGGGTCGCAAAGTCGGACATGACAGAGCAACTCACACTTTCATTTTTCAATAGGAAGAACTAGCCAAAGATATTTTCGCCATTTGGAGAAACCAAGAAATACAAATCTAAATCTCAATCATGCCTGTTAGAAGTATGCTTGTCACAGTTTAAAGCCACTGAGAGGGGGATTTAATTTACTTTCCCAGCATCCTGGTCTAAGAAGCTGGATTTTAAATGAATGTAGAACATAGTGTTCCTTTGCCTTGGGTATTTAAAAATAGACCAAGAATTCCTCCTAGGGCATCTTTCAGATACACTTTAGCAGACCGATGACGGCTGTTCCCAGGACGGATTTAAATCTGAAACGAAATGAAAATTTAACAAGGTGAGTTTGTTCGGCTTAAAGTGTCTACCCCTTTCAGCTCATCCAAGATGATTCCTGGCTGGACAGTTTCCCAAGACAGGCTGGGCTGTTTCCCCAGAAGCTATCAGGGTCAGTAAATCATTCTGGAATTCAGGTCTTTGTTACTTTTTTTCCTGGCGAAAGACCAGGAATGCAGATTTGCCTACCCATTATGATCTCAAATATTTTTACACTGGGATGCTTCTGGGCTGAAGTTGAAGGTTTGTGTGTGTGTGTGTGTGTGTGTTTGGTTATTGTTTTTTTCCTTCCCCGTTTGAATGTTTTAGGAACCCAGCGGTTTGCTGCTCTCTGCTGCCCCCTGTTGATTTTGAAGGAGAAGAGCTGGTTTTCCATTCACCGTGGTTCTTGAAATAACCCTTGCCAAGAGCTTTGTGTGAGGCTGAACTGTTGGGTTTCTGGTTTCAGATAAGGGCGACTGATCTGTGAAACTGACTTTTAAGTGAAAGCTGAGCTACATGAGGAAGAAGACATCTAGAAACGGCAGGGATTCCTGAGTTCAAGGACACGAAGGAAGGGAACGACTGTGAGAGCCGGGCTCCAGCTGGCGCCATCTAGCTGCTTGCTTTTAGGGTCCCGATCCTTGACTCCTTATAGGTGGGCCCCAGAATTAGGTTCAGCTAAACAAATACCTTCAGGGCCTCACTGTATGTCAGATCCTGCCCTGGCTGCTGGGGACAGTCCAGGAAGGCAAGTACAGCCACGTTAACATTTTGAGCTCTGGAGTCAGAACATGCCTTGGAATATGAGCTTCATCTCTTGCTGGTTGTGACTTGGATAAGTTACTTAAACATTAGTCTCTGTATCTGTGAAATGGATGTTAGAGTAGGTGATGCGTGGGTGATTGTGAGAAATAATGAGAGCATTACAATCGTTATTTATCATTTGTTGTTCATGTACTAATGTCAGGGCATTAAAACAATTTTTTTTTTTTTTGGAGTGTAGTTGATTTGGGGTTTCCTTGGCAGCTCAGATGGTAAAGAATCTACCTACAGTGCAGGAGACCTGAATTCCGTCGCTGGGTTGGGAAGATCCCCTGGAGAAGGGAATGGCTGTCCACTCCAGTATTCTTTCCTGGAAAATTCCATGGACAGAGGAGCCTGGCGGGCTACAGTCCACAGGGTCCCAAAGAGTCAGACATGACTGAGCTTGTAGGCACACATCATTGATTTATAATGTTATGTTGGTTTCTGCGGTACAGCAGAGTGATTGAGTTATATGTATACATATATTCTTTTTTGTTGTTTCTTTTTACATGTAGGTCTTCACAGAGTATGGAGTAGACTTTCCTGTGCTATACAGTAGGTCCTTATTAGTTTCCTTTTGCATATCTTAATATGTAGTAGTGTGTACATGTCAATCCCAATCTCATGTCAGGGCATTTTTAAGCACTGCCCTTCCCTTATCTTTTGAATCCTTACAAAATTCCTATGAACTGTGTCATATGATCATCCCCATTTTACAAATGAGAAAGTAGTAATTTCAAAAGATGAAGGAATATGTACAAGGGTAAGCAAGCAAGCATAGCATCTGCCAGTAGGCTTGCTGTTGTTTTTCTTTGGGCGGTCAACAGCAGAAAACCCACTAAAAGAGGCTTGTCTTATACAGGAGTTGTTATTGCATTTCATGATTCCTGAAGGTAAACAGCTTCACAATTGCTTACATGAACGGTGCAGTTATTTCACCAAGCATCCTGGGTGCTTCGCATCTTTTCATCTTCCCTTCCTCAGTTTGTAAGCTCTCAGGATCTCATCCTCATAGTGCAAGACGGCTGCCACAGCTCCAGGCATCTTCTTGGAGCACACAGAGGGCGATCACTCCAGATAGTGCTGGGAGAAAAGAACACTCTGGGGGCACAGCTGCCTTACTGGCAACCAGCAGGGTCTGCCCCACTCACCTGGATTCACCAAGGCTTATTCAAGATCAAGTACTTTGGCCCAGAGCCCACAACCCACGGATGATGTACAAAGTGCTAAGCTCAGAGCCTGGCACCTAGCAGTTCCTCTCTGAAGCTTCCCCAGTGCTTCTGGCATTCTGTTCACCCAGTTGCTCTTCTCAGGATGGAGAGGCAGACCCATCAGAAAGTAATCTATGATATACAGAATGCGCTGTACCATCTAGAGCCACAGGCATGTATACATTCAGAGGTTTGATCAGGTTTAAAACACTGGCTCACAGTGGGGCTCTTTAGACTTGACTTTTCTCTCCAAGCCAGGCGTTTTTCCCCTACTTTCTGGTGCCCTCTTTGATCTGGATCCTGAAATTCCAAAGAATCCTTTTCCACCCACTTCCTTCCCCTCTGTAACCCCAGTGTAGGCAGAAGAATTGACTCATTGGAAACCTGTGACTTCATTTGGAGGCTGAGTCAAGAGGAAGCCCCCAGAGGAGCTTGGGGCATTTTCCTTTTGACTTCCCTCTTCAAAAATGATGTCGGGGAACTTCCCTGGTGGTCCACCGGCTAAGACTCTGCGCTCTCAACGCAGGGGCCCTGGATTCGATCCCTGGTTAGGGAGCTGGATCCTGCATGCCGCAACTAAGACCCAGTGCAGCCAAATTAAAATTAGTAAATAAAATTTAAAAAATGATGTCTCATGTTAGAAAATGAGTAGAAAGTTCACTAGACTCTATTGGTTAAGATGTCCTAACTCTGATACCTTCTTATCTTGGACAAGTTAGTTAATCCCTTGCTGTTGCTGCCAAGTCGCTCCAGTCATGTCTGACTCTGTGCGACCCCATAGATGGCAGCCCACCAGGCTCCCCATCCCTGGGATTCTCCAGGCAAGAACACTGGAGTGGGTTGCCATTTCCTTCTCCAATGCAGGAAAGTGAAAAGTGAAAGTGAAGTCACTCAGTCATGTCTGACTCTGTGCGACCCCATGGACTACAGCCTACCAGGCTCCCCCCGTCCGTGGGATTTTCCAGGCGAGAGTACTGGAGTGGGGTGCCACTGCCTTCTCTAAATTAATCCCCTAGGTCTCAGTTTTTAATCCGTAAATGGGCTAATAACAACCTCCCTACCCCCACCTCTTGAGGATGTTCTGAGGAGTGACTAAGATATATATTTAAGTACATTTGAACGGTGAACAGAGGATTAGCATGTTCAATAACCCTTCCCCAACTGTTCTCATTTCTGAGTCTCTTTGCCTTCAAAGGGCAAAGGCCATTTCTAGAATTAAACTGGCGACCCAGGGACAAAGGAAGCCTGTTTTTCACTGCTTTTTTTTTTTTTTGATTATTCATCTGAGTTACTTAGTTGGGAGCTAAGGTCAGACATTGCAGGGGATCCTACACAGAGAAGCATCGACTGTCTTCTGCATATGTTTTGTCGGACAGACACCTGGGGATTCCACAGATGGGGAGTCTGAGACGCTGAGCGACCAGTTCACTCTGACCTTGAACTGTTTATCTGGCTTGAAGTGGCTCATGGCCAGATAAGGACTCTGAGATGATTATCTCAGTTTCTTCTTTTTCTTATGAGTCTAAAAAGAGAAAAAGTTGTTAGTGATCAGAATTCATCTGTAGACATGGTTTACTTTTCCCGATCAACTTGTCAGAGCTCACGTTTCTCCTCAGCTTGCCTGTTTCATTCATTCACCTATTCAGATATATTACAGGCACAGGGCTATGGGCTCAGTGAAAATGGCAAATGGTTCATCGTGGAGCTTGTTGTCACCTGCTATTCATATTCTTCCCCTTTCATCTTCCTACCCAGAGCCCTTCTTACTGGAAGACCTGTCTGTTTAGTTCATATGAGTCTCTAAGAAATCTAACTGTCAAAATTCAAATCCTATAAATGTGTCTGTTATTATTAGGTAAGAATCAACATTTTCTACAAAGATGCTTGTTGAAAGCACTCTTTGAGGGCAAGAGACTCAGAAATGATGACAATAGGGGGTTATTGATCATGGTAAATTTCTGAGATGGGCATGGTAACCTGTTCCAGTGTTCTTGTCTGGAGAATCTCCATGGACAGAGGAGCCTGGAGGGCTACACTCCATAAGGCTGCAGAAAGTCATACACAGTTGAAGTGACTTAGCACAAATTTCTGGGCACCGTGCAAAAGTACTTAGATGTTATTTCTGTCATTCATCAGAACACCTTCAAGAGATGACAGTGGTGGGGGGGCAGGGTATTATTTAGTCCCGTTTAGAGTCCCTTGGACTGCAAGGAGATCCAACCAGTCCATCCTAAAGGAGATTAGTCCTGGGTGTTCATTGGAGGGACTGATGTTGAAGCTGAAACTCCAATACTTTGGCCACCTCATGTGAAGAGTCGACTCATTGGAAAAGACTCTGATGCTGGGAGGGATTGGGGGCAGGAGGAGAAGGGGACCACAGAGGATGAGATCGCTGGATGGCATCACTGACTCAATGGACATGAGTTTGGGTGAACTCCGGGAGTTGGTGATGGACAGGGAGGCCTGGTGTGCTGTAATTCATTAGGTCACAAAGAGTCGGACATGACTGAGTGACTCAACTGAACTGACAGATGGAAAAATGGAGGCATAGGGATTTATTATCTTGTCTAAGGTAGGAACATACCAACTGGCTCTCACTGGTTTTTAGGATGTGCTTGGTTCATCCTCTCTGGCAACCTGAAGATGGGCAGCCTGAGCAGTGAAGTGAATGAGTGTGTGTGTGTGTGTGTGTGTGTGTGTGTGTGTCTCAGCAGTGAGGGGGAATGTGGATACAGCAGATCTCAAATACCACCTTCCCCAAAGGGTGATGTCTTGCCCACAGCATTCATTCTCCTCGAACTTCCATCTCTTCTTTGTAGAAGATGCTGATTCTTAACCTATTACTAACACAGTTATAGGATTTAAAATTTGAGATCAGAAGGTTGGAAGTGAGCCTTGGTATGCTGTTTGCTGTGCCGAGTGTCTTCAGCCTCATTCGGTCTGCACTTCAGACTCTTCCTGCAGGGTCTCTGCTGCCTAGACTCACTCTCAGGTCAGTTCAGTCTCTCAGTCGTGTCTGACTCTGCGCGACCCTATGGATTGCAGCACGCCAGGCCTCCTTGTCCATCACCAACTCCCGGAGTTTTCTCAGACTCATGTCCATTGAGTCAGTGTTGCCATCCAACCATCTCATCCTCTGTCATCCCCTTCTCCTCCTGCCTTCAATCTTCTCCAGCATCAGGATCTTTTCAAATGAGTCAGTTCTTCGCATCAGGTGGCCAAACTATTAGAGTTTCAGCTTCAGCATCAGTCCTTCCAGTGAATATTCAGGACAGATTTCCTTTAGGATGGACTGGTTGGATCTCCTGCAGTCCAAGGGACTCTCAAGAGTCTTCTCCAATGCCACAGTTCAAAAGCATCAATTCTTCAGTGCTCAGCTTTCTTAATAGTCCAACTCTCACATCTATACATGACTACTGTAAAAACCATAGCCTTGACTAGACCTTTGTTGGCATAGGAATGTCTCTGCTTTTAATATGCCATCTAGGTTGGTCATGACTTTTCCAAGGAGTGAGTGTCTTTCAATCTCATGGCTGCAGTCACCATCTGCAGTGATTTTCAGTTCAGTTCGGTTCAGTCGCTCAGTTGTGTTCGACTCTTTGCAACCCCATGAATTACAGCACGCCAGGCCTCCCTGTCCATCACCATCTCCTGGAGTTCACTCAAACTCTTGTCCATTGAGTCAGTGATGCAGTGATTTTGGAGCCCTCCAAAATAAAGTCTCTCACTGTTTCCACTGTTTCCCCATCTATTTGCCATGAACTGTATTGAGTGTTAAATCAAACTAGAGGAATCAGAGGTGAACTTCCCTTTTCCTGTCCCACCTGATACCGCTTGCAGCAAGAGTCATCAAGCCCTGAATGTTCCTTGGATTTCTGCCTAACTGTAAACCAAGAGTGAGCGTAGAATCTTTCGTAGATGTGGGACAGAGTGCTCCTCACTTGGCTGAGTGTAAGCTGTGCTCTTCGTGAAACCTGAACACACATCACGGAGACCACCTATGAGTTCCCAGCGAAAGATGGCATTTTGAAGAGTAGCATCTTTTTGCATCAGACCTAAATATGTGTCTAAATCCATTCCATCATTTAGCACAGAAGAGATGTTCTGCAGGTATTTAATAAACTAAATTGAATAATGCTTAGTTCAGGCCTTCTTCTCCAAAGCACTGTTCTGCAGAATGTAACACAGAAGAGATGGGTTATCATTCATTCTGGCTTAGAGACTTTCCATGTTAAAGTCTTTGTGACATTCATGGAAAGACCAGGAGCATACAAACCTGGGAACTGAGTCACAGAGCTGCGGCAGAGAAACCCGCAGGAGGAGCCCTCCTGGTGCCAGGCAGGTCCACACTGAGTGGTGATGTGGAGAGAAAAGTACAGACGTGCAAAATGCCCCAAGAGCAAGGAGGCAAATTTGACAGAAATCCAATTTCTGTCACCAGATTTAGATTACGAGATGAAAGGCTAGATTTATGAGGATGGATTGACTCTCCCTAGGCATTATGACTTTGGAACTGCTGCTAGGTGAAAAGTGGCACATTTTTTAGAGGAATTTAGTTCCACAGAAAGGCTTTTCCTTAGGTAGGAAATAAAACATCCACCAATCCGTATTGTTCTACATAAGAATACACACACAGAGGCAAACTCTTAATTAACTAAAATGTTCTGACTTAGCAGCCATATTTGTATAGATAGATATCAGTTCAGCTCAGTTGCTCAGTCTTGTCCGATTCCTTGCGACCCCATGGACGGCTGCACGCCAGGCTTCCCTGTCCATCACCAACTCCCAGAGCTTGCTCAAACTTATGTCCATTGAGTTGGTGATGCCATAGATAGATACAGATATGATAAAAGAAGTTACAAAAGGAGTTGTGATTCCAGCATCCACAGATAATCATTGCTAAAGTTTTTCTGGCCCCTTTTCATGTCTCTTGTTGTTGAGTCACTCAGTCATGTCTGACTCTTCATGACCCCATGGACTCTAGCCCACCAGGCTCCTCTGTGCATGGGATTCTCCAGGCAAGAATACTAGGGTGGATTGCCATTTCCTCCCCCAAAGGATCTTCCTATCCCAGGTTTTGAACCTGTGTCTCCATATCTCCTGCACTGCAGGAGGATTCTTTACCACTGAGCCACTGGGGAAGCCCCTTCCATGTCCCTTGTTGTTGTTCTGTGGCTCAGTCGTGTCTAACTCTTTGTGACCCCATGGACTGTAGCATTTCATACTCTTCTGTCCTTCACTGTCTCCTGGAGTTCACTCAGACTCATGTCCACGGCATCAGTGATGCCATCCAAACATCTCATCCTCTGTCACCTCCTTCTCCTGCCCTCATTCTTTCCTAGCATCAGGGGTTTTCCAGTGAGTCGGTTTTCATGCCAAAGTATTGGAGCTTCAGCTTCAGCATCAGCCCTTCCAATGACTATTCAGGGTTGATTTCCTTTAGGATTGACTGGTTTGATCTCCTTGCTTTCTAGGGGACTCTTAACTGTCTTCTCTAGCACCACAATTCGGAAGCATCAGTGGGTGACCATACATATTTGCTAATCACTATAAGATGCTTTGTCTTTACTTAAGATACTACAAGCATTTTTCATGCTCTTAAATGTCCTTCTAAGATATAACTGTTTATATTATGAATTATGTCTTATTTTCTACTCTTTTAGGCTGCACATTGTTGCATGCAGGATCTTAGTTCCCTGGCCAGAGGTCAAACCTGTGCCCCCTGCACTGGGAGCACAGAGTCTTAACCACTGGATGCAAGGGAAGTCCCAAGATGTAACATTTTAACCAGCTACACAGTATTCCATTGTATAATTGGAGAGCAATCAGTTAAACCCCTTTGTTGGATGTTTAATTTGCTTCCCGTATGAAAGTGTGTGCCTGAGTCTTAAACTCTTGTTCCACCCCAAGCCTAGCTTCACAATTTCTGGACCAACCACATCTAACCTTTTCCCAGGTGAATTTCAGAGAAAACGGGTTCACATTCTTCTTAATTCAACCTCACATTCTTCCTTAATTCAAGGAAACAAGGGCTTCCCTGGTGGCTCAGATGATAGAGAATCTGCCTGCAGTACAGGAGACCAGAGTTCAGTCCCTAGTTTGGAAAGATCACCTGGAAAACAGAATGGCTACCCACTCCAATATTCTTGCCTGGAGAATTTAATGAAGGTACCTGATGGGCTACCATCCATGGAGTCACAAAGAGCTGGACAGGACCGAGTGACTAACACTTCCACTTTTTCATTTGTAACGAGGGTCGTGGAACCTAATCCTTTGATTAATTCTCTCAGAAAATGTATCTCCTAGTTAATGCTCTTTGTTTTTGTTTTTCCATTTTCATCCTGGTTGCATCAGATGGGACATGTCTGTTTTTCTTAGGAACATTTCTGAAGCTACCAAGCAATATGGAACATGTGGTCAAGAAGGGTATTTTTCACAGATGCCTTTTGTCACATAAATGGGATTAGCCCAAGAAGTGTGATTCATCTTGTACTCTGATGTGGTTTCGTAATCTTCATTTGTCTGTTATTAGGAAAAAGTCTCTGGATGAGTCTTTCCAATGATTTATAAACATACAGATTAGTCATCCACGTTCCCAGCCACCATCCAACCATCCATACATCTATCTATCCAAATATCCATCTACCCAGTATTGACTGAGTACCAACTCTGCGCTGGGCTGTGAGTTACGTACCAGGACCAAGACATGAACTAAGGTGAATTCTTTTGCTGAAAGCACTCACATTTAAATGCTAGATTCTGTTTGCTGAAGTTCAAGGCTCTTTGAAGTTATTTGTGAATTATGAGTACCTGCTCAGTCACTCTGTTGTGTCTGATTCTGTGCGACCCCATGGACTGTAGCCTGCCAGGCACCTCTGTCCATGGAATTTCCCAGGCAATAATACTGGAGTGGATTGCCATTTCCTACTCCGGGATCTTCCTGACCCAGCAATCGAACCCGAGTCTGCTGCATTCTCCTGCATAGACAGGTGGAGCCCCTGTGAACTATATTGTTGTTGCTGTTCAGTCCCTAAGTCATGTCTGACTCTATGGAACCCCATAGACTTCAGCAGGCCAGGCTTTCCTGTCCTTCAGTATTTCCTGGGGTTTGCTCAAACACATGTCCATTGAGTTGGTGATGCCATCCAACCGTCTCATCCTCTGTCGCCCCCTTCTCCTCCTGCCCTCAATCTTTCCCAGCATCAGGGTCTTTTCCAGTGAGTTGGCCCTTCACATCAGGTGGCAAAAGTACTGGAGCTTCAGTTTCAACATCAGTCCTCTCAGTTAATATTCAGGGTTGATTTCCTTTAGGATTGACTGGTTGGATCTCCTTGCAGTCCAAGGGACTCTCAGGAGTCTTCTCCAGCATCACAATTCTAAAGCATCAGTTTGTTGACACTCAGCTTTCTTTATGGTCCAGCTCTCACATCTGTACATGGCTACTGGAGAAACCATAGCTTTGACTATATGGACCTTTGTTGGCAAATTGATAACTCTGCTTTTTAGTAGGCTATCTAGATTTGTCAGCTTTCCTTCCAAGGAGTAAGGTGTCTTTTAATTTCATGACTTTAGTCACTGTCCACAGTGATAGTGGAGCCTGAGAAAATAAAATCTGTCACTGCTTCCACTCTTTCCCCTTCTATTTGCCATAAAGTGGTGGGACCAGATGCCATGATCTTAGTTTTTTGCATGTTGAGTTTTATGCCAGCTTTTTCACTCTCCTCTTTCACCATCATCAAGAGGCTCTTTAGTTCCTCTTAACTTTGTGCCTTAAGGATGTCATCTGCTTATCTGAGGTTGTTGATATTTTTCCCAGCAATCTTGATTCCAGCTTGTGAACTATGTTATGTACTATATATACATATATATATATGTGTAAGTATATATAAACATATATATATGTGTGTGTGTTAAATATAAAATCTTTAAGCATGTAGACTCCTGAAAATGGGGTCTGAGTCATCAGATCCTTAAATGGCTCCATGATCCTAAAAAAGACATTGGTATTTAGGACAAATTGGAAGAGACCATCAGGTGACCAGTTGTAACATGGTATGAGAAATTGCTAAAGTTGAGGCGTGGATTCTACGCTTAGAGAACAGAGGAAGTGGGTCCTAATTTACTTGAGTAGCCCAATGTTCAGGGGAGCTCCTCAGGGTGGTCACACTGAGCTCTGAAGAATGGCTCGGACATGGATAGATAAACAGATATCTCGTAGAAGCATCTGATCTGGGTTGAAGGAAGGAGACATGCAAAGGCCCAGAGGCTTAAGAGGTTTAATCAAGAAACATTGACTCAGTTAGCAGATCAGCACCTAAATGGAGGGTCCCTGGTGGACATGCGAGAACTGAGGGTGTAGACATTGGAAGAGAGCAGATGCAGAAAGGCATTGTGAATCCTGGACTGGAATCTGCTGGAGACCTTGACTGACTTCAAAGATTTTGAAGCAGACCGACTCCACAAATTTGGCTTTTGAAAGCAAATATTTCTGGGAGAGACTTGAGTAGCCTCATCAGCTCAGAATTTAATTGATGGTCCCCTGAGGACTGGGGGCATGAGGCACTTGGGGATGTGGATGTTGGAGCGGATAAAGCCACTGGCGAGGTAAGTGGCAGCCTTGCCAACTTCAGTTCTGGCAGTTTACAGAAATGGAGGAGAGCCATCCTGTTGAGGCCTTCCTAAGGCACCATTGGCTTTCCATAACAGCTCATTTAATCCTCTTAAGAATTTACAAAGGCGTAGATTGGGAATTAGTTTCCTATTGCTGCTCTAACAAATTACCACTATAGTGGCCTGAAAGGAAGCAGATTTGTTAAATTACAGTTCTGGAGGTCTTCAGCCCTGAGTGGGTCTCCCTATCTAAAGTCAAGGAGTGGGCGGGGCTGCACCCCGACAGGAGGCATCAGGGCTGGTCCATTTCCTTGCCTTTTTCAGGTCTTGGAGGCTGCCTGTGCTCCTAGGGTTCAGGGTCCTTACAAAGCCAGCAGTGATGGGTTGAGTTCTTCTCACGTTGTATCTGACACTGACTCTTCCGTCTCCCTCTCTCACGTGGGAGGACCCTTGTGACTGCACCGGGTAATCCAGGCTATCATCTCCCCATCCTGGGTCAGCTGATTAACAGTCTTCCTTCCATCTACTCCCTTGATTCTCCTTTTCCTGAGAAGGCAGCATATTCACAGGCTTGGGAGGTTAGGACAGGGTCTTCTTTATGTGCTGTGTACTCAGTTGCTCAGTTGCATTTGACTCTTTATGACCCCATGGACTGTAGTCTGCCAGAATCCTCTGTCCACGGGATTTCTCAGGCAAGAATACTGGAGTGGGTTTTCATTTCCTTCTCCAGGGGGTCTTTCTGACCCCCGGGATCTAGCCCTGCGTCTGTTGTGTCTCCTGCATTGGCAGGCGGGTTCTCTCCCACTGGAGCCACCCGAGAAGCCTGAGTCATCTTTAGGAAGCCATTGTTCTGTAGACCATACATTGTCATCTCCTCTCTTCTACTGTGGAAGTAGCTTCAAAGGTTATTACAGCCTCCACAGCTCTGGAGGGGGTCAGAACAGGGATTTGACTCCCAGTGTCTGTGGCTTCAAAGTTAGCCAGTGATAAGAGGTGAACTTCGGAAGAAAGTTAATGATCAAAGACATTCAGGTCTCCCTCACCACTTAGGTCACTTGTGTTCCGTAGAGGGTTTTTAAACTTGCTTTCTAAATTAGTCATCCTCCAAGTTACTCACCCCCATGTTGCCATTGAAAAGGCCTAATATGTGCCTAGGAAATCTGCTAGGAAATGGATGCTAGGTTTTGATCTGAGCTTTGTCCCAATGACATATCTGACTTTGTTGGGGAGCAGACTGTCCCTGAGTGTGCTTGCCGTGGATGGGAAAGACCACACATGTTCATTTGGTGGCATCTTTTCTTTTTCTTATTCCCTGAGTCACCATCCAAAGGAAGAAAGGATGTCAGGGATTTGATTTTTAAGAGATCCACCATCCGTTTGGTTTCTTATAACCCCAGATGATTTTTTTTCCTGATAATGAAGAAACACTTAGGCAAGGAGGCAACAGTTTCTATGTAAAACCTGAAACCCTTGGACTTATAGAGAAGGACAGAATGAATCAGATTAAAGTCACCAAAGGAGAAACTAACATGCATGCCAGACCCTCGAATACCCACCATGGCAGGCATTCCATTGGAAGCTTGAAAGGATTTATGTTAGGATAAATGAAAAGGCTACTTTTGAAGCAGGTAGATCATAGCTAAGAGCTTGGAGGCAAGCTCCTTCTAGTTTCAACTTCAGCCTCAACTTCTTTAGTGTTGAAGATCATGAAGATTCCCCATCTGCAAATTGGAAATGATGATAATATCAACCTCATCATGTTGTTGTGAGCAAAACACTCAGTAGACCCTTTGGCACATGGTAGAAGCCTGCCTGGGTATCTCTGTATATGTCTATCCATCTATCCGTCCATCCATCTGTCTATCTATTTATCCATCCATCCCCCCTTGCTTCCATTCGCCCTTCCTTGCCATCCTCTCATTCATCTCTAGTAGATACCACTATCCTTATTATTATTGGAGGTTAGTAACAAAAGTCAGGTTTATTGAGGTTTAATGATTGAGGTCTCTGTCCATCCATCCATCCATCCAGCTACCTCTCTTTCTATCCATCATTATTAAATACCATTGTCCTCATCACTACAGAGGTTAGTCACAGAAATAAGTTCTCATTAGATTTAAATAATCTTGAGTAGATTTGGATTCCTTTCAAAGTGAAACATTTTAGATAATTTTTTTAAAGCAGACACACAAACACATGAACTCAAGATGGTAAATCCTTCATAGATTTCTTTTAAAATTCATATTTATTTTTGTTTTTTTATTTTTGACCATATCAAGCGGTATATGGTATCTTAGTTCCCTTACCAGGGATTGAACCTGCCTCCCCAACCACCCCCCACCCCCACATTGGAAATGTGGAGTCTTAACTACTGGACCGCTAAAGAAGTCCCTAGTCCTTCATAGATGTCTAAGTGTTTAGAACACCTCTGCCATTTCTAAGATTGATGTCGAGAAACTCTGCCACCTCACCGCTCCCACAGATTGTCCGAGTGCTTTATATGGAACAGATTGGACCTTTGCCGTTTAGACAGCTACCAGAGTGTGTTCACCCTTTTTGTCTGGCTTCCTGGCTTCTTGCGCACCAGGGAGAAGGGCTTGCAGAATTGGAAGCCAGTGGAAGCGCTTCTGTCTGCCATTCATTCTGGAAGGCAGACACCTCTAACGAGCTTGTACCTGATAAAGTCTCTGCCTTTGCTAGGAGCTTGGTAACCAGCCAGCACCTCTGATTAGTCTTGCTCTGAGCTTCTCTTCTGAAACTGAAAGAAAGGAAGGCAAGATAGCAAAGCAAGTCCAAGGCTGAGTGAGGCAGAGGGGCAGACTAATGACCTGCCGGAGTTTGGAAGTGTTCCAGACACTCTCTGGTTTTCATGGCGATGCACGGGAAAGTGTGTCCACAATTAGAGAGATTTGCTTTCTTTCTTAGCATCACCCTTTGCCCGGCTCCAAGAGAAGTCTCGTCTCGAGTTCTTTGCCTTTGAGCTTGGGTGCCAGATCCTAGTCACCCACCCCTAAGTGGCAAAGGAGTTTTGAAGAAGCCTGACCTGACCCTGAGCGGACCCTTTTAGGGTGTGAGACTTTGGGGAGTGGATTATGGAACCCTCATTAGATGTCATTTGCTTTTGCCGCCATGTTGCCATGGAAACAGAACGTGGCTTGTTCATGGTAAACGACCTTGCCATTGCTTTTATGTATGCTCTTAGTTATTTTGCTGAAGTTATTTATAACCTGATGGAATAAAATCCCAGGAGAGGGGCATTGTTCTGCTTAATTGTTCCATGGTGTGGAGGAGAAAAATTCTATCCCATTGAAAGGAAGAGAAAAGGAAAGAACAGAATGAAACAAACAAAAACACATAGATAGATCCTTCTGAAAATTGCCTCCCAAATGCATTTTTGCCTTGCCCCACGCTACAGCCCAGCAGGCTTCGCTGTCCATGGGAGTCTCCAGGCAGGAATACTGGAGTGATTTGCCGTTTCCTCCTCCAGGGAAGCTTCCCAACTCAAGAATTGAACCCACGTCTCCTGTGTCTTCTGCGTTGGCAGGTGGGTTCTTTACCGCTGAGCCACCTGGGAAGACCAGGACCATGTGAACTCCATTGTATTTATTCTAAAATTTTATCTTGGATGTTTTATGTAGCCACTGTAACATTTAAAAAAATCTCTTTTACGACTGTTCATTCCTTTCATATCCTCTGCAGAACCTTCCCTGTAGTTGGTTAATATGTCATCACAGGTTTTGGGATTCTAAATGTTAGCCATTTTGTGAATTCTCTACCCCTCTGATGGCCTTTGAGGCAATTCTGTGTCCTTAAGATCAAGCTTTTGGAGTCCATGGACCAACATAACCTTTCCCTATGCTCTGATGAGGTGTCATCAAGTTTATAATTTGTTGAATAAGGATGTTTCAAACCCTAACCCTTGGCTGGCTATTTACCATCACCATTACTTTATAAAATAGAGGATGTAATATGAGCTATAAAGAAATACCATAACAGATAATATATTTGATCATCTTTGATGTGTTGGATACATTAACCTCACTCCTCCAAGCATGGGCAATGGGCCAGCTCCAGTAGCCTTACCTGGGAAAGAGTTAGGAGCACAGAGACCCAGGCCCCTCCCCAGACCTCCTGAACCAGCACTCTCAGTTCCCGGCAGCCTCCAGGTGACGTGATTGGGCATTAAAGTTTTAGAAGCCTTCCTCTAGAGGAATGTGGCTCCACTTGGGGGACTTCATTAAAGGTACAAATTCTCGGGTCCTACTCAGACCTAGGAGATCAGGAATTTCTGGTGGGGGTGGGGTACCCAGCCACCTGGAGTTTTAACAAGCTCTCTAGATGACAAGCTCTGGTCCATAGAGAGAGCTTTCATTATCTCCATTTTGCAGATGAGAAAAATGAGCCAGTGGGAGGGTCACTTCTCCCAAGTACTTAGTAAGTGGCCAAGCGGGGGTTTGCACCTAGGACATGTGAGTCTGGAGTCCACAGACCTAACCATTATGTTGCTGTTGTTGTATTTTTAAAATTTTTATTTTATTTTTGGCTGTGTTGGGTCTTCACTGCTGCTCGGGCTTTTCTGTAGTTGCAGCGAGTGGGGCCAGTTCTCTGTAGGTGTGGTGCCCTGGCTTCTCACTGTCAAGGCTTCTCTTGTTGCAGCTCATGGGGCTCTAGAGCCCAGGCTCAACAGTTGTTGCACATGTGCTTAGCTGCCCTGCAGCATGTGGGATCTTCCTGGACCAGGGATTGAACTGGTGTCTCCTGCATTGGCAGGGTATCCCCTGCCACTAAGCCATCAGGGAAGCCCTCTTGTTGTTGTTGAGTCACTAAGTCATGTTTGACTCTTTGCAACCCCACGGGCTGCAGCACGCCAGGCTCCTCTGCCTTCCACTGTCTCCCAGAGTTTGCTCAAATTCATGTCCATTGAGTCGGTGATGCTATCTAACCCTGCCACCATCTCTTTGAGCTCTGTTCTCCATTGAACTTAGCACTTGCCAAAATTTTTTTTTTTTAATTGTTTTCTGTCCCCCATCCAGCACTGGAATGTGAGCTCCTTGGAAATTTGGGACTTACCCAGCTTGCTCACGGCTGTCTTGCCGATTGACATTGCTAGGAACTTTAGAAAACTCTGTCTTCTCCTGGAGGGAATAACCACGTGGATGATGCACTCCACCCCCATGCATCTGGTTCAACAGGTCTAAATGAGCCAAAGACTCCCTTTCTTTTTTAAAAAATATTTATTAGTTATTTGGCTGTGCCAGGCCTTAGTTGGGACACTTGGGATCTTTAGTTGCAGCAAGCAAACTCTTAGTTGTGCCATGTGGGATCCAGTTCCCCAGCTGAGGATGGAACCCAGCCCCCTGCCCTGGGAGCACGGAGTCTTAGCTGCTGGCCCACCAGGGAAGCTCAGACTCTGCATTAAGCTCCCAGGTGGTGCTGCACCCGCTGCTGGTCTGCAGACCTTACTGGGATCAGAGAGAGTTTGTGCCATTTTTCAAAGGCAAGAGAAGTGTGTCTGTGTGTGCATGTGGTGGGGACGGGCCGGGGGTGCTGGCCACCAGTTACTCTGTGCCCTTGCTGCCCTTGGTCGTTGCCTGGCATTCTACACACTTTGTGAACCTCACCTCATTAATCTTCTCTGCCTCAGGAGGGCCTGTGTGCGGGACACTGGTGCCTTTATTTCACAGATGGAGAGGCCGTGGTGCTGGGCGAGTGTGACAGGCCCAAGGTCACGTGGTGCACCTCTCGAATGAACCAGGAATAGAAACACGGCCACCTGCTTCTGAGCCCCGCGGCCCTCTCTCCCCTGAACCTGCGAGCCCCCAAGCCCACGAAGCCTCCCCTTGCCCCCTCTGTCCATGCCCACTTGCACGGCCTCCCAAATTAGCTTTGTCTCTCTAACCCCACCCGCAGAAGACACAGGTTCAAGGTTAGCACGGAGCACCTTTTGAGGTCCTTGTAACTTGAACTCTGGGATGATTCTGAGTCAAGAGCAATTAACTATAGAAACATCCATCCGGCAGAAAAGCTGCTGGAGTCTGGTGTCTCTGCTGCTGGAGGCGGTCCGGGTCTCCCCTGTTCTTTCTCTGCACACCTTCGAGAGAGCTCCGGCATCCAGTTCCACTGGCAAGTCAATCCTTCAGACACTCACCTGCAGATATAAGTCCTCAGATACCAACTCAGTCCTGGAGACCAGAATCAGAGCTAGAGTCCAAGCACCCATTTCACGCACTCAGGTGATTCTGATGCAAACATTTCTGGAAAATTCCTAAGTAGAGGAGGTAGAGGAGCTTCCAGGAGTACTAATAGCCCTCTTCCCAGATATATGGTAAGCAATCAGGAGGGATGTGGTGTGCGGCGGGGGAGGGGGTGCTTGGACTGCATTCTCTAAGCCACATTCTGTGGTTCTCCTAGGACATGATTTAAATCAACAGAGGATGGACTGGGTAGGCGGGTTCCTGGTTCTTCACTAGGCAGAGGATGTTTCTCCATCTGGCTGAGAGTCTGTCGCGTTGTATGACTCTGGTGGGCGGTATATTTCAGAATTTACAAAAAGAAAATTTGGTTTAACCCATTTGGCTTTTCTCGTTAGCCAGCACTCATCTGGAAGAATGGAAAAATCCATTGATTTGAGTCAGAATGGAAATCAGCCACAGTCAGTGTTCAGATGGTATACCATTTTTCGTTTGTTTTGAGTTGAACTGGAGTGTTGGTCTGCTTTTCGGCTTGCTGTTCACTGGACTATAGATGATTCCATGATGTTATCTGCGAATGGGCTATGGGAACCCTAACTTCAGTACCGTTGGCATCTGGTTTGGTTCTGTGGCCTGTGTAGGCATGGAAGGGTTAGTTCTGAGTGCCCCCCACAGTTGTTTTAAGTATTGGGTTGTCCAAAATATTCGTTCAGATTTTTCCATAAGACGTTATCAAAAATCCTGAACTTCTTGGCCAACCTAATCAACCTAGTCAACTTCAGTGTATGATTCCATTGCTATGAAACATGCAGAATAGATAAACCCATACAGGCAAATGCAGATTAGTGGTTGCCAAGGTCTGGTAGAGGGGGAAACAGGGAGGGACTCCCTACAGGGTTTGTGGTTTCCTTTTGGGGTGCTGACCATGTTTGGAACTAGGGGGAGGTGGTGGGTAGGGACTTCCCAGGTGGTGTGAGTGGTAAAGAACAGGGTCAGACACGGCTGAAGCGACAGCATTCACGCACAGAGGTAAGGACTGTGCAATGCTGTGAACGTGCTGAATCTCACCGACTTGTTAACTTTAATACAGTTGCTTTTATGTTATGTACGTTTCACCTCAATAAGTAAAATAACAAGAACAGAGCCAGACAACACATAAAAACAAAGCAAACTCTAACCCAATGTGGTGCCTCCTTCCTTTTTCTCAAAGAGTTTGCCCTAATTTAAGGGACCATTCCAAGCAAATCTTCTCTTTTACCTCCATAGGAAAGGAGTTCCTTTCTCTTTTCCTCATTTATCCTCACGGTCAATAGGAAAACATGTGTGAATCTTCATCTGTATAGGCAGAGGGTGTAAGTTAGCATCATTTAGGATCTAGGAGCCCTGTTTAGGTAGGAAAGGGTGTGTGGAAGACTTGGGAGTGGTGTTCAGTCACTCAGTCACGTCCTGCTCTTTGCGGCCCCATGGACTGCAGTGCGCCAGACTTCCCATCCTTCACAGTCTCCCAGAGCTTGCCCAAACTCATGTCCATTGAGTTGCTGATGCCATCCAAGCGTCTCATCCTCCGTTGCCCCCTTCTCCCCCCTTTCATCTTAGAGGGTATCCCAGTTCCTATGTAACCAAGCAGGACTCTATGGGGCCTTTCTGGGGACAGGTCTTCCCCCCATCCTCTGCTTTAGCTCCTCTCTGAAGTGCCTAGGTAACAGTATTTGAGGCACATTTCCCCAGCTGTTTTACAAATGTGAACCACCCCCGGCCCCCAACCCCATGGAAGCTGTTAACATCTTGATGGACCTGAGCACAGAGCCCCAGGCCTCTAGGAGCCTAAGGCCTGATGACCTTAACCCCAGTGACACCATCCTGGTATCTCACCATCAGCGAACCATGCATAAGGTGATCACAGACCCTGCAACCACCCCCCGTTCCTCACCGGGCTTTTAAAAGTGTTTTGTGGAAACCCTTCAGGGAGCTCAAGGCTGTTGAGGCCACGAGCCACCCTTCTCCTTGCGTGGCCTCGCAGTAAACTTTTCTCGGCTCCAAACTCGGACGTTTCAGTCTCACTGTGCGTCAGGCACACGGACTTGGGTTACTGCCTAGACTAGGTCCATGCTTTCCGAGTCTTGTGTTCTGAGTTGACTTTGGAAGTGACTTGTGGTCATTTATTCTTTTAGGGTGAAGAAACGGGAGGTCTTTCTGTGCAAGTGTGTTCAGGGACTTGGAGACCCAGGTTCTTAGTCACTGTTGTTATAGGCAATCAGGGTGTGCTAGCCTTTGTTGGGTGATGAAGGATATTGAAGTGGGGAGGGGGGTGAAGTTGATTGGCTGCTAGTTTAGGAGGAAAGGGACACTGTGGTCCTCGGCAGGCCAAGAATCGTGTCACATATGTGGGAGCGAGCACTCTATGGGCAATGGAAGGCGCCCGGTGAACCCAAGTCCTGCGGTCCAAGTGTGGAGACCCGAGGGCTGAAGCCTCTGGGTTGCATCTTGTTTCTGCTCGTTACCCGTGTGGTGGCCTTGAGTTACTCCCGTCCTCTGGGCCTCAGTTTCCTCTTCTGACCAGAGATGGAGGGGACAGCATCTTACTATAGGGCGCCAGGTTGGGCAAACTGCTGCAGTGTTTGTATTTGTAAGTGAACTTCCCCCTTTCTGGAAAAGGTCACTTTCCATTTCAATGCCAAAGAAAGACAACACCAAAGGTTGTTCAAGCTATCATTGCGCTCATTTCACACACTGTAAGATAATGCTTAAAATCCCTCAAGCTAGGCTGCCACAGTATGTGAACTGAGAACTTCCAGACATGCAAACTGGATTTACAAAAGGCAGAGGGACCAGAGATCAAATTGCCAACATCCACTGGATCATAGAAAAAGCAAGAGAATTCCAGGAAAACATCTACTTCTGCTTCATTAACTACAGGAAAGCCTTTGACTGTATGGATCACAACAAACTGTGGAAAATTCTTAAAGAGATAGGAATCCCAAACCTCCTTACCAAATCTCCCTCTTCTGCTGGGTCCTAAATTAGGAGAACCATTCCTTTTGAACCTGGATGGTTCTTCTTCACCCTCTCCACCCTTGGTACGATGCCAAAAGCTCAGCTTTTGGACTTCAAAACACGTGATACATTTTGCTGTGTGAAAGGAATCAGATGAAAAAAAAACAAAACTGTATATTGGACAGTAGGTTGTTACCATTGTTTCCCATTAGGCAAATAGGCCCCGAGTTTCTGTTGCCTAAACTACTCCACTTTCCATTGTATCTGCTGAGGAAAAAAAATCCAGAAACCAGGAAGAAGATGGTGGTTTTGCTTGGGTCAAATGGAAAAGCCCATCATTCCTTTTACCTGTGTCTTACCTTACTTACTCAAAGCCCATTTGGAAGCAAGCTCCATTCTTAAGTTAACATGATGGAGAGAATATATACCATGTCTGCTCAGACCTGGTGGCAGGCAGGGATGTTTAAGCTGATCATTTGTTTTAAACATAAGCCATTTGTAATGTGTGATTCATCTGTGGCTGGAAGGTACATGGCACCTTTTACAAATACCATGATTCAAACTGTGACATATTCTTAGCTCAGAAGGGGGAAAAAATAAGTCAGAGGTTTATTTATCAGAATTTTCACAGATTTCACTTTTATGGAATTGAATATAATACCATCCTAGCCTATTTTAAACTAGCATCCTGGGGAAGGGACTGTTGGCATGCTGATGTAAGAAGCAAAACAAAGACAATTCAAAAAAATTAAGTTCTTTTAGAAGTGGACAGATAAATGTTACTAAACTTCAATGGTTATTTTCACTAACCTTGTCTTTTTGTGTGTGTGTGCACGCCTTTCTTCTGTTAGTAAAATAATATATTCTTGTGGAGGAACAAAAAAAAAAATAAAAAAATAAATTCCCTTGCAAAACTCTTACTGTTTTGGATACTTGCTAGTATCATTCTGGTAGGTTCCATTTGTTTTTTTTTTTTTCCGTGTATATGTGAGTACTCATGTATTTATTTAATTGGGCTCAAACTATATATATTACTGTGCCTTGCTGTTATCACTTGACATTTTATGATGAACATTTTCTTCCACATCATTAAATATTCTTCAGGAAGGTAAACTTAATGGTCCACAGGAGCCCAAGATTGGGGTGCGCCATTGTACTTACTGTTCTCCATCAGTTATATACTGATATTATTTTGGTTTTTTTAATTGTTAAAAGTTGCAGTGGAAATTCTTGAACAGAGATTGTTGAGCCCATCTCCTCTTCCTTTGGAAAAGCTTTCAAAAGTAAAATAATTGGTTCAAGGTGTGGGCTTCCCTGGTGGCTCAGACAGTAAGGAGTGTGCCTGCAGCGCAGGAGACCTGGGTTCAGTTCCTGGGTTGGGAAAATCCCCTGGAGAAGGGCATGGCAACCCACTCCAGTATTCTTGCCTGGGAAATCTCATGGATGGAGGAGCCTGGCAGGCTTCTACATCCATAGGGTTGCAAAGAGTTGGGCTTGAGTGAATGACTAAGTGTCACTTTCAGTAGACTTCCAGTCAGAGTTTTAGCAATACTTATCTCTTAAAACATTGATTTACTTGCCTTATCAGTTAGGAATAGGCTTGAAAAAGACTTCAGCTCTTAATGTTACACACAGGTAGTATTTTTCTATGAATTATGGTGGAAATTAGTAGACTCATTCATGATATAAAGATTTCATGTATCAAAAAGAATCAAGTGGAGAGAGTGACCAAAACAACTTAAAAATTCTTTTTTTCCTAAAATTTAAAAAGTTTTTGGCTGTGCCAGGTCTTCATTGCTGCCTGCAGGTTTTCTCTAGTTTTGATAAGCGGGCTTCTCGTGGTGGTGGCTTCTCTCGTTGCAGAGTTTGGGCTCCCGGACGCGCAGGCCCAGGAGTCATGGCATTCAGGCTTAGCTCCTCTGCAGCGTGTGGAATCTTCCTGGACCAGGGATCTAACCCATGTGCCCTGTATTGGCAGGCAAACTCTTATCCGCTGTACCACCAGGGAAGTCTACCTGTTATTTCTTAATGTCTCAGAATGCATTATAGTATGAATGGCCCATGAATTTAATGCAGTATACAACATCTGTCCTTTTGCAGACCAAAGGTTTTGCTCTTTGTGATACAGACTTGTACAGGGGGCCGTGTCACAGAATGGTTATGGGAGAGTACCCTGGAGCCAGTTTTCTGAGTTCTAGTGACAGGTCTGCCATCCGATGGCCATGTGACAAAGGACAAGTGTTTCTTCCATGCATTAGACATCCTAACACCTGAAATATGGTGATAGTGTGAGGACTAAAGATCTAGTAGGGGCTATCAGATAGTAGACACTAACACCTGCTAGGAAGTGGTGTGCTGTCCTGGGTTGTTATCATTACTAGTATTATTACTCAGTAGGGCTTTCCCGATAGCTCAATTGGTAAAGAATCCACCTGCAATGCAGGAGACCCCGGTTCGATTCCTGGGTTGGGAAGATCCGCTGGAGAAGGGATAGGCTACCCACTCCAGTGCTCTTGGGCTTCCCTTGTGTCTCAGCTGGTAAAAAATCCACCTGTAATGTCAGAGACCTGGGTTTGATCCCTGGGTTGGGAAGATCCCCTGGAGAAGGGAAAGGCTACCTACTCCAGTATTCTGGCCTGGAGAATTCTCTGGACTGTATAGTCCATGGGGTCACAAAGAGACACGACTGAGCAACTTGCGCTCATTCATTAGTGAAGTCTGGGATGAAACAGAAAGGAGGACTCGAAATATGGTGGCTTTGTTAGGTCCCTGTTGCTGCTGCGTCAGGTAATCACAAACTTGGTGACTTAATCCAATAGAAATGTATTCTCTTGCTGTTCTAGTAGATAGGATATTCAGCTCCCCAAATCAGCCTGACTGGCAGAACCTGCTTCCTATAGGGGGCGCTCTTCGCGTTTCCCAGTTTCCGGTGGCCGCTGACCTTTGTTAGCTTACAGTCACCTCCAGTTTATGCCTCCTTCTTCCCGTGACCCCAGTTTATGCCTCCTTCTTCCCGTGACCGCCTTCTCTGAATCTGCCACATGTCCCTCCGCCTCTCTCTTTGAAGGACACTTGTCTTTGGATTTAGGACCCTAACTCAGAATAATATCTCCCTGTCTAAGGATCCTTAATCATATCCGCAAAGACCTTTTTTTCCCATACAAAGTAGCATTTATGCTCTACAGGGAATAGGACCTGAAAGCTTTGGGTGGCCATTATTCAGCTAAATACAGTAGGTTAGACATGAAACTTGATGTCCCCTTTCAGAGGGATATGGTTCGTCCTGGCGGTTTCACCAGGCGGTCCGCAAAGCCCGTGTGTCAGCATCTGTGTGGGCATTTTCTGACCGGTGCTTTTTGTTTTCTGCAATTTCCTTGCCCCCTTTCCCTTTAATATTTGAGTAAAGCTTATTTTATGAATAAAAATGCCTGCAGCAAAAGCACGTATTGACCTTCTGTGGATCGATATATAATATTTATATTTCACTGGATCTTCACGCTATAGTTCAGGTTTTGCTCTTCTGTCAATTTTGAAATGATCTCTGCTAATTCCATGTTGGGAAGGCCTGAATCTTCTCTACCAACTTAATTTCATCTTCTCATTCCACGAAAAGCCTTTATCACCCCAGGGGTTGCCAAAGGATGTTTTTTAACTGATGAGGCATAATATAGTTAGTCGATGATATATTTGTTGTAAAAAAAAATTTCTTCTTTCATTGTAGTCCAAACTTAAATTTCCCTAGTGTTCATTTGCTTTCTCTATTTTTGAGTGCACTTAAAAATGCATTTGCAGCCACGATTGCCTGGGTAAGTTATAAATCCTAGATATTAGAATTTTTATGCTTTAGAAATAATAAATGAGGGCTTACCAATTAAAGATAAAAATTACTTGGCTGGGGATAGTAGAATATTTTATCAGGATTATTAAAATTTAAGGGTAGCTGAAATGCCACTGGAATCTTTGTACAACATTTTAGTTTAAAAAGTTGGCTTAGGGATAACTTACATTCTTTTCTTCAATTTTACATCAAACAGGTTTTTATATAAATTAAAAAAAAAAAAAGGAGACTAGCACTCTTGTTCAGTTGATTCAGATACAGAGCTTTTTGGCTGACGAAGTCATATGATTCTACCCTTTAAATTTAGCAATCACTGTTTTGTGCACCTTGAGTCCCTAATAATACAGTTTTGATGTTCTCAAGCTAATGTTGATATCACACATGGAATAAATGACCTCACGATTTTTTATAAAACAAAATCTTTTAAAAGCATAAATATTTTATCTATAAGCATGTCTGCTGTTTATAGAAGGTTGTATTTAACAGATGATCAGAACAGATTTTTCACTGATTTTTGTCCTCTATTCTCTTCATTATTATTATTATTACTGTTATTTTTTTAATCCGTTCTTCTTAACAGCTCTCTGGTGTTCTGGTTCATTCTCCGTAGGTCAGTGTGACTTCACTGCAGCATCATCACAATTCTCCACAGCTTCATAAATAACCTCCCTGGAAATTGATGACTTCTAGAGAATAACATGGGATCCTAGGTAGGCACTAAAGAAACTAAAAGGTTGCCTTTTCAGAAGACAGTCCTATTAGGAGAAGCAGAATCCTGTATCCTACACAAACAAATTGATGCCTAAGCAGTGTGCATTTTTAAGCAGTCATTTAGGAAATGGTGTGGACTTAATGGCAGATTAAAACAACTACCTGCTGGGCTGTTTCAAAAAACAAAACCCTCCAATTAAGATGGATCCATGAAAATGTGAAATCAATCCCCCATAATGCTGAGTACCTCTGCTGTGAATGATACTCTGCTGCTGATATAAATGAAAAGAGTTGGGAGTCATCTCAGTTCTGAGAAATTGTGTGGTGTAGAGTGATGGTTCTCAGTGGAGGCGGGGAGGCGGGCAGTTCTGCCCACCAAGAGGGCCCACCTTTGGCAGCATGCAGAGATATCCTTGGTTGTCACAACTAGGGGCATGGTGCTGCTGACATCTAGTGGATAGAGGTCGGAGACGCTGCCCAACATAGTACAGAGCTCTGGAGCATCCCTCTCAACCCAGAATTATCTGGTGTCAGATGCCATGGTTCTGAGTCTGCAAAATTCTGATCTAAGACAAAGAGAAAACACACGTAGCATGAGTTTTGCTCTTTCAAGCCAGTCATAATAATGCCCAGCCTGTTTATTTGGGGTTCTAAGGAGACAAGAGATTCTTGTGGGTTATATGGGGCTGGGACTTGAAATTCAGGTGTCATGCTAGAGTTAGGAAGTGGAATGTGCCCTAAAAAGATGGGTGGGGAGAACTTGAGGGCATCTCATTAACAGAGATAACAACACCAGCATGCTGTTCATAATCCTCCCGGATGAGTCTGGTGTACACACCAACCACGGCTGAGAGGCCTTGAGGGGACAGCTGTCCTTGCTCCAGGCTCAATCGAAAGTCCAGTCTTGCTAGAACTGATTTGGGATAGACTGGAATTGATTTGTCTCTTTGAGGTCCTTGAATAAGAAACTGTGATCTGATAGGCAGAGTAGGCTATGAAACCATCAAAAAGCTTTACTTTAAGGAGTTCCTGAAAAAGTTCTTTTCACTCCACTTCCACCCACCTTGTCAGTGTATTTCTTGAAAGATGTTAGGTGTGTAATTGTATCTCCTCATAGGGATTGTCCCCGGGCAGGTGTAGGGAAAGCCTCGTGACTGTGGCTTTGAATGATGTTCCTCCTAAAAAAGTTGGACGTTTCTAATATCAGACATGGGTGGTGACAGGGCAGGAGAAAAATGTGATGAGGGAGGCAGTCTTATACTGAGTTAAATTTGGGGACAAAATGATTTAAGATGAGAAGGAATGAGAAAGGAAGGCATTTTTAATTGTCTGTTTATTGGCAGTGGCTTAAAAATTAAGTGACATACACCTGGAGTGTGATTATTACAGAATCTGTAGTCTGATGTCTCAACTTACAGTGATTTGAAAAAGAGGGTAGAAGTATGAGTTGATTGGAATAATACACATAAAACATCTGGCCCAGGGGACCAGTGGTTTGAAATTGAGAGACATTTGCTAAAGGCATGATTATTAAGAGATCGGTAAAATTTAATATTTCTCATTTTCCATTAACTGATTTGATACATAGGTAATTAATGTATGGATTCAATGAAATAGTTCACATAGTATACTAGGCTTAAAGAGGAAGTGGTTTTGAATTCAATATGTGGCATGTTCTGATTCTGGTAACAGTTCCATGGAGAAAATTTAGCTTTGAATTTTTCATTATCGTGAGGGTGAGAATTAATTATATGTGTTTCCCAATCTTATCCTGTATGGATAACAAGAGATAACACATGCAAAGCATTGAGGACATTGCCTGAAATCTTACAAGTGCTCAATAAATGAATATAATAAGTGCTATTTATAATGTTTATCCTAAATGTGGATTCAAATAAATCAGAGTTAACCTTGAGATGGTGAGTGTGACTGTCATAATAAAGGTGGGTTAAGCAGCTCATGTGGGGAGTAAGTTTTGAGGTGAGAGATGGAGTGAAGTCAGTTTTATGTGCTCAGAGTTTGAGACGAAGGCAGCACAGAGCAAAGCAAAATGCTTAATGGGTGTTTGGAGGCTATATAGCTGGTATCTCAGAGACCAAAGCAGGGTTTGCTGCTGTGGAAATCTGTGTAGAATGAAAATTTGAATCAGAAAGTGTGGCTGACAGTTTTCTGCTACCAGTTCTTTTAGTCTCTGTTGTTTGCTTTTTTAACCTCCTTTGGGGCTCGGAGAATCCATGGGACACAATTCCAGCCAATGAAAAATGTATCAGTCAGTTCTTATCATCATAGTACTGTGTAACAAACGATGCTAATACACAGTGGCTCTTATGAGTATGTATTTCCTTCCAATGGATCTATGGGTCCACAGTGATACAAGTGCCATTTGACTGGTCCAGATTGAGTTGCAGATTCCAAACTGCATGTTGAGTCTAGACCTTCTTGAGATGTCTTTCATCCTCCTTGAACTAGAGACTTCCTGGGCTATGTTCTTCTCATGGTGGATTACCTAAGGACAAGAGGGCAAGGCCAGCTGTGAAAGCACATTGTAAGCTTCTGCTCACTCCATATTTCCTAACAATCCATTGAGTAGAGTGCGTTCATTTTTGGCCAGACTTAAGGTCAAATGTGAGTGTGCTCGTCATGGAGCCCTGGCTGCTGTTGTTTATTCACTTAGTCGTGTCTGACTCCGTGCAACCCCATGGACTGTAGCCCTCCAGGCATCTCTGTCCATGGGATTCTCCAGGCAAGAATGCTGGAGTGGGTTGCCATTTCCTTCTCCAGAGGATCTTCCTCACCCAGGGATCGAACTGGCATCTGCTGCATTGGCAGGCAGATTCTTAACCCCTGAGCCACCTGGGAAGCCTGAAGCCATGGTTGGCTTGTGATTTTTTTTAATGCTATTACAAGAGAGTGAGGATTCAGGACCAACTCGGCCACAGAGACAACAGGAAATGTGCTGGAGGCAGAATGTTTCGAGAAGCTTACATATTTGTGAAAAAAAGAGACAGAAGCACCGGGACTGCTTCTTTGCCCATCTTCCTGGCTCTTGTGTGGATTCATTTGCTGACAGGTACTGTGCCATCCTTCTCGCAGTCACGATAAAGAGGTCAGCAACATCATGGAGACAGTCTTGACATTGTCTAGCCAACAAAGCAAGGGCAGAAGCTGCCTGCCTACAGATTTATTAATCCTAAAGCCCTGAAGTCATGTTTTCTGTTACTTACAGTGGAAAGCAGTTCTAATGACCCAGTAAGGGTAAGAGAAAGGAGGAAAGCAGAAATTGAAGCTGAACCTTGGGTTTCACCCCCATTTGGAGTATGGGAGGGACGTGGTGCCTCGCATGTAATGTGTACTCTAGAAATGTTTGTTGTCTTGAATTGATTCAAAGGAGTCAGACAGGCCACAGTCTCTGCTACTCTTAACATCTATTATGCCACCACCAGGCCATTCGCCTTTGCTCCTGTCCCAGAGAAAACGGCATCACCACCAGCATAACAATGACATTTTATTATGAGGATCTGAAAACCTCGGGTTGATATCCAGCTGTTCTAAATAGAGCAGGGTTCTGCCAAAGAGATTTCATTTAGGACTAAGCTTGGCTGTATTCAAACTACTGCCACCCGGGGAGAAAGTCTTGATTTACCATTCTTCCTCATTGTCAAGCTCTGGATAGGTATGTACTCATCACTTTTTGTCCTTCCTTCAGCTTCTCTGATATGCACAAAGAAAAACGTTTGTGCCCTTAAAGGATGGCCTGATGGTGAGTAAATTTCTTCTCTCATAGGTCACTTTACAATTGGATTCTTGTGTGTGTGTGTGTGTGTGTGGCCCATTTTTAAAGTCTTTATTGAATTTATTACAATCTTGCTTCTGTTTTTATGTTTTGTGCTTTTGGCCCTGAGGCATGTGGAATCTTAGCTTTCTGATCAGGGACAGAACTCGCACCCCTGCCCTGGAAGCTGAAGTTTTAAGCCTAGGATTTTTTTTTTCTTTTTAACCAGTTTTTACTTTTGTCCTTTAACTCATGTACTCTCCTAGGATTCAATTTATTATCCACATTTTATCTAATTGTCATATGATTTTAGTTTCCTCCAATCTGTGGAAGCTTCTCAGGTTTGTTCATTTATATCTTGCATGGGTTTGGCATTATTGAAGAGTGTTGTCTTTTTATTTTTTGGTATAATACCCCTCAATTTGGGGTTGTCTGCCCTTTACCTCTGATTAGACTGAAATTACCTAAGGGAGAAAGGATACCCAAAGTGCTGAGTCCATCTAAGGGTAGAGGATACATGAGATCTTTGTATCCTATTACTGATGCTGCTGCTGCTGCTGCTAAGTCACTTCAGTCATGTCCGACTCTGTGCGAACCCATAGATGGCAGCCCAACAGGCTCCTCCGTCCACAGGATTCTCTAGGCAAGAGTACTGGAGTGGGATGCCATTTCCTTCTCCAATTACTGGTGCTAGTTCCCTTCATCACTTGGCTGGCAAGGCATCTGCCAGGCTTCTTCCCTGAAAGTTTACTCTTTTCCTTTTGTGCTTAATAGCACACTGATTTATTACTTTAGTAGTAAAAACGGTGATTGTCTGTTTCTGTCAACCCTTTTCCATGTATTAATTGGAACTCTTCTATAAGGAGGCATTTTCCTTTCTTCTCCATTTATTCTATTATTTAGTTGTTTATATCATTGTTCAGTTCAGTTCAGTCGCTCAGTTGTGTCCGACTCTTTGACCCCATGAACCACAGCACGCCAGGCCTCCCTGTCTATCACCAACTCCCCTTCTCTTCCTGCCCTCAATCTTTCCCAGCATCAGGGTCTTTTCAAATGAGTCAGCTCTTCGCATCAGGTGGCCAAAGTACTGTCGTTTTAGCTTCAACATCAGTCCTTCCAATGAACACCCAGGACTGATCTCCTTTAGGAAGGACTGGTTGGATCTCCTTGCAATCCAAGGGACTCTCAAGAGTCTTCTCCAACACCACAGTTCAAAAGCATCAATTCTTTGGCACTCAGCTTTCTTTATAGTACAACTCTTACATCTATATCATTGTGTGTGATAATAACACACACAATAACTCTAGAATATTTCTTTTCTTTTAGGTTATAATCTGATTTTGTCATCATTTCTGTTGCTCACAGTATTCCAGGTTTGCTCTGAGGAGCTCCTTCTGTTTGATTCTTATGCCCTTTAAATTATACTCCCCTTTCTGAGCACTTCTTAAATTTGTGGCACCATACGTTGCTCCAGGCCCATCTTTTGTTTTCTCTGACCTGCGCCCAGAATCACTCCCTTCTTCAATGAACTCTGGTTCCTTTTGTTTAACAGTGTTTAGGAACCAGGGTCTGATCAGAAGTGTTCACGTTGTTACCGGAAGTCTGAGTCCTCTCTTGTGTGCATGCTCAGTCATGTCTGACTCTCTGTAGCCCACCAGGTTCCTCTGTCCAGGGACTTTTTCAGGCAAGAATACTGGCGTAGCTTGCCATTTCCTTCTCCAGGGGATCTTCCCGACCCAGGGGTTAAACCCTCACTCCTGTGGGTTTTGCATTGGCAGGCAGATTCTTTACTGTTGAGCCCCTGGGGAAGCCTATTAACAGTTCCTGTCTCTATAGGTTGACTGTGGGAGGACATAAGACAGCCCCTGAGTAATGCCTGGGACAGAGCGAGAGCTCAGCGAATGCCTGGGTTATTTTTTCATGTCTTTCGCTTGTTTGACTGCTTCCTCTGCTACTCTGTGAGCTTCCTGATAGTGGGGAAGATTCCTTAATGATTTGTGTATCTTCATTACTTCTCTGAGGGCCTGGTGTCCAAGGGCGATCAAACGCACACACACAGGCATGCATACACACACAGTTTTAAAGGATTTTCTGTGCACCGGGGCTCTTGAATGAACAAACGAATGTTATGAATCCCTTAATGCCTTTCTTTGCTGTTTTCATCATTTTCTCATTTGAGTTCATCTCTGAAGACATACTCTGCCTTGAAGCCACCTTCTTTCACTGACTATTTGTCGCGCTTTCATTATGCTGAGTCTGTGTTTCTTGAGGTATCCCCTTTCCCGTTAATGACTGACAGTAGGGAGGGGAGAGGGCTGATGTGCTGAGTCAGCACCCCAGGGGCTCTCTGGCTCCCCCCTCACTGAAGGGGGAGAGTAATTCTATCTTCCCAGTTAATGGGAAGAGAAGACCATGGGGTCTTTGCCATTTGCTCTGCAGGGTTGCAGAATGTGATCTGTGTGTGTGTGTGTATGTAGAAAAAATATATATATATTTTCCGATTAAAGTGCCAAAGCTACTCCCAATAGACTTTGGGTTAAATAGATGAAAATTAGTTAAAAATACTGAAATAACACAGTGAGAAAAACTATTTTTCAGCTACCCATAAAAATATTGGAAATATGTAAACCACTGCTAACTCTCCAGAGAATATTAAAGTTAGGAACACACTATAGGAAAAATCTTTGCTTTAACTTAAGGAGGTAATTTGGAACTGTAAAATTTTAGGCAATTCCTCAAAAAGCTACTGATAGAATTACTGCTTCTGTGTATCTACTACAAGGAAACAAAAGTAGAAAGTGCAGCAGATACTTTTATGCCAGTGTTAATTGCAGCATCATTGGCCATAGCCCAAAGGCAGAAATAACCTGAATGTCCAGTGATAAATAAATGGATAAAGAAGATGCAGTTCATCTGTACAATGGAGCATTATTCAGTCATAAAAAGATGAAGATCTGACATCTTCTATTACACAGATGAACCTTGGAAACATGATGCTAAGTGAAAAAAACCAGGCACAAAAAGATAAATACCATATGATTCTACTTACATGTGATACCTTGCTGTTCAGTCACTAAGTAGTGTCCAACTCTTTGTGACCCCATGGATTGTAGCCCACCAGGTTCCTCTGTTCATGGAATTTTCCAGGCAAGAATACTGAAGTGAGTTGCCATTTCTTTGTAGTCATATTCAGAGGGAAAATAGAATTTGCTTGCCAGGGGCTGTGGGTGGAGGAAGGGAATGGTGAGTTCTTGTTTAATGGGGACAGAACTTTGTTTGGGAGGATGAAAAAGTTCTGGAAAAGGAGAGTGGTGACCATTGTACCATATTATGAAAGCACTAAGTGCCACTGAATTGTAGATTTTAAAATGGTTAAAAGGTAAATTTTATGTATATTTCACCACATTAAGAAAATTTAGAAAAAATAAGCAGCTGAGAAAAATCGTAGGAGCATCTAGCCTCTTACTTGGTTGGTGCTGGCACTGACTTTCCTTCTGATGCCCACTTGTGCCCATATGGAAGATGTGTTTGTTATCTGCCTTTTGAGTCAGACACAGAGGTTTGAAACTGGCTGCTGCAGGCTGTAAGTGGCCAGGAAAGAGTTTTGTGTTTTGTGTGAGCCTCACTATATATTTGAAATTCATATTATTTGTCAGTGTTTTCCTAGAAGAGTTGTTGTTGTTTAGTTGCTCAGTCGTGTCTGGCTCTTTGTGACCCCATGGATTGTAGCCTGCCAGGCTCCTAAGTCCATGGGATTTTCCAGGCAAGAATACTGCAATGGGTTGCCATTTCCTTCTCCAGGGAATTTTCCCAACACAGTGATTGAACCCGAGTCTAACACATTGGCAGGCGATCGTTTACCACTGAGCCCTTTATTTCATGAAGCCCTTTACCACTTGACTCAGTGGTAAAGAATCCATGGCTTTGATTCCTGCGTCGGGCAGATCCCCTGGGGAAGGGAATGGTGGTTCACTCCAGTATTCTTGCCTGGAAAATCCCATGGACAGAGGAGCCTGGTGGGCTACAGTCCATGTCGTTGCAAAGAGTTGGATGCAACTGAAAGCATGCATAGTAAGCATAGTCCTTAGTCCTTTACACTTCATTCCCTTTACCAGGGACGTTCTTCCTATTAGAGACTTGGCATGAAAGAGAGAAGCTGGACCCCTGTCTCTTAAAACCTGGATGATCTGGCCACATTGACTCCACATCCTCCCGCGTCAGCCATCTCTCCTTAAAGGGGCCCTCTCTCTGTCCTGTTGACACAGGTGGTGGGGCACCTGCCTGGGCCCCGTGGGCACCTGAAGTTGCAGCCCCCACTGCTGACTCTCTTTGTTCAGAGTCAGGGGGTGGGTCACTTCTGCTGTCGATCACTGTCTGTTCTCCTGCTTTCAAAAACAGGATTGGATCCTTGTTATGTTCCCCAGGGTTCAGCCCCCTCAGTTGTTTATTTCTTCACTGCTGGCGGGGATCTGTTAGCTCAAAATTCCACGGTTGCCAAACCCAATTTTTTATGTATCCAATTACTTTAAAAATAGCCCCGACAGGCAGATTTTAATCATTTGGAACATGCCTGATTTGCATGCCTCACAAAACCTCAGGAGGCAGCTCTCACCCATTGGTAAGACAGGACTTTGTAGTTAGAAGGGCCCACATTGCTACAGCTTTGGAATCTGGGGCCCAGCACCCTGCTGCTGTGCTGCTGAGAGATACCACCTTTTATGACTGCCCTCTCTCTTTCTCCCTTTCCTGGAGTTTCCTTTCCTGGCCCTCTCCATGTAAACCTCTGGACAGCATTTGGGCTGAATATTTGTGGGCTTCCTAAATTCCTGTGTGGGAAGCCCTAACCCCAAAGCAATGGTATTTGTAGATGAGTCTTCCAGAAGGGAATCAGGTTTCCATGAGGTTTGTCATGACTTAGAGACCAAACAACAATAGAAGGGGAAAAGGAAGTAGGTCTGACTCACAGGTGTCTGTTTCTGAATGGGAAAATAAAGTTAGGGGTATAGCAAGTGATAAGAGATGCTAGTGGAACATGGACCCCAAGAAAAGAGAGTTTAGAGGTTATGAGGGTGGGCCCCCAGTGATGGGATCAGTGCCCTCATAAGTAGAGGAAGAGATGTGAGAGCTGTCTGTTCCCACACTCACACACCAGGGAAAGGCTACCTAACAGACCTCCAGAAGATGGCGGTCTACGGGCCAGGAAGACGCCAGGAACCATTCAGTGTCTCCCCCAGGAACCAGATCTGCTGGCACCTTTATCTGGATGTCCAGCCTCCAGAACTCTGAGAAAGGTGTCTCTGCTTAAGCTGCCCAGTCTTTGGGGCTTTGTCACGGCAGCCCCTCCAGACTAAGATGCGTGGTCCCTGCTGTGAGGAGCAGGCCCTGCTTATACACCTCTACCCAGGTGCCCACCCCCTGCTCCCTCAGCAGAGCTTGTTGTGGGTGACTGTCTCTCTCGGTCATGTCTTTTCCAATTTTCAGAAAAAAATAATTTATTTTTGTTTTTTGGATGGGGGCGCTGCACTGGGTCTTTGTTGCAGCTTGGACTTCTCTAATTGTGGTGTGTGGGCATGATTGCTCTGCAGCATGTGGGATCTTAGTTCCCCAGCCAGGGACCAAACCCATGTCCCCTGCGTTGAAAGGTGGATTCTTCAGTACTGAATCACCAGGGCAGTTCTGATCATACCTTTTCCTTGCTCAGCCCCTGAATCCCTCACATTCCCTACAATTATTACAGTTGTCCTGGAAATGCAATTATCTGAAAGAACGATTACTAGACGGAGCTGGGGGTGGGGGGGAGGTGGTGGAGAAGAGCTGGGATCTCCTCATGGAGGTCTCGTGTCTCCCCATTAAGATGAAAGAACCTTACAGTGAGCATTGAGGAGGACCCTTGTGTTTTCCAGAATCAGGAGGGAGTATATCATTTGTCTACTTTGGGCATATGGATAGGCCTTTCAGGAATCGGCATCTTTTATGTTTGTTTGCTCAGTCGCTTCAGACGTGTCCGACTCTTTGCGACCCTATGGACTGTACCCACCCCCCACCCCCAGGCTCCTCTATCCATGGGATTCTCCAGGAAAGAATACTAGAGTGGGTTGCCATTTCCTCCTCCAGGGGGCTCTTCTTCACCCAGGAATCAAACCCACATCTATTTTGTCTTCTGCATTGGCAGGAGTTCTTACCACCGGTACCTCCTGGGAAGCCCCACCATTCACATTGACCCCCTGGATATTTTACTAATGGAAACCCCTCTTGTGGTTAAAACTGTGAGTGGCGGGTACCTGGAGAATGTTTCTCGTTGGCCAAGGATTAAATTCTTGGGGAAGTCTGACTTAGAGCTTCTTTGGCCTCATTGCAGCTCCCGAATCCAAGGTGCAAAGGCTGTAGAGCTGGTCACAGTCAGCAGACCCACGTCTCTAAGCTGGATTGATGGTTCTGGTTGATCAGAATTCGCAGGGAATGGAGTAATGCAATTACCGTTCGCAGCCGGTTCTCCCTAGGATATTCTTGCAGATCAGTAGCAAAGGGTTAGGAGGTGATTTTCTTCCCCATTATATTGTGAGTTGTACAAACCTTCCTACTGCTATTGCCGGGGAGAGATTTTATAGAGGATTATGAGATGGCTGCTTTCAAAAAATGATTTCCAGTTAAACACCTTTCAGTATGAAAATGGTAAAGCCATAAAGAATGGGGGAAGGGAAGTTCCTCCAAAATAATTGCTTCTCAAGGATCTTAGTTTGATTGTCTTATAAACAACTTTAACGCATTCTTTTTTTTTTTCCCTTGCCTATGACAAATGAGAAAAGAATTCTGAGATTCATTGAACAGTCAGATTTCCAATATGGTGTTTACTTGCATTTTCTATTTCTACTGCAGTCAGGAAATCAAACCCCAAGAATTAAATGCCCCATTTGAAATGTTATGGAGAATTACAGAAAGAAAGGGAAGTTCACCCATAGTTGAGGCAGGCTTCAAAGTTTTCAAGTGTTATCTGAGAGGGCCAGAAAATTTAACAAAGGCGATCTTGAGTCTGTAAGGCCATTGGTATCCCCTGTTAGCTCCCTGCTGGGGCCATAGGATCAATCTTTCAAAGACCCTCTTGGCTAATAGTGGCCTCACAATGAATGAACCTTTCTTATGTGCCAGGCCCAGTGCTTGCTCCATTTTTTTGTTTAATCTTAACAGTGCCTTCAAGGGAGCTTCCCAGGTGGCTCAGTGGTGAAGAATTTGCCTGCCAATGCAAGAGACTCAGAAGATGCAGGTTTGATCCCTGGATGGGGAAGACCCCAGGAGGAGGAAATGGCAACTCCCCACTCCAAAATTCTTGCCTGGAAAATCCCATGGGCAGAGGAGACTGGCAGGCTCTATTCCATTGGGGTCATAAAGAGTGGGACACGACTGAGCAACTGAGCATCCGTACATGCACGTGTGCACACACACACACACACGTACACACACACATACACACACAGACCTTCAAGTAAAAGTTTCATTAATCCCATTTCAGAAGGAGAAAACAGACACACATAGTCAATAATGTGTCCAAGTTCACAGAGCTAGCGAGTGGTAAAGCCAAGATCCCCCTTCTGTCTGACTTCAGGCCCATAGTCCGAGTTACCATGTGCCTTCCGGTGACCAAACTCAGGCTCACTCTGCTTCCTTCCTGTGCGTGTGCTGAGCTGCTTCAGTTGTGTCCGACTCTCCACGATCCTGTGGACTGCTGTAGCCTGCCAGGCTCCTCTGTCCATGGGATTCTCCAAACAAGAATGCTGGACTGGGTTTCCGTGCCCTCCTCCAGAGGATCTTCCCAATCGAACCCGCGTCTTTTATGTCTCCTGCACTGGCAGGTGAGTTCTTTACCACTAGCGCCACCTGGGAAGCCCCTACTCCCTGCATGACAGGCCAGTTAACAGAGAGACAAGGTGTTGAGGCAAGAAATACAACTCTGTTAAAAAAAGCCAGTTGGCCCAGAAGATGGCAGACTAATATCTCAAAATAGCCATCTTATCAGGGCCTGGATGCCAGGTTCTTTTATAGAACAGAGACGGGGGAGGTGAGGAGATAAGGGAAAAAAGACCATTAGTCTTACAGATATCTCCTGGAATGGCCAGCCTCAGGAAGAGGATGTGTTAATCTCTTCCTTCCAGTAGCCTTCCACTGGTGGACAGGATCCCAAAAGCATTTTCATTTAGCATTCAGGCAGAGGGGCAGGGTTCCCCGAGGCAGGCCATTATGTATGGACAGTGTCCTTTTAGTGAACCAAAGCAATGGGAAGCACGGGTTAAAGTAAAAGAAAGGTTCAACATGGGATCTGCTCTTCCCTGTAACATTTCCAGGGATGCTCACCATTGATTTACCTCCCATCACTTACTACATATGTTCAGGGATCTGAGTCCTCCACTGGTTTTGAGCAGAGCAGGGTTCTTTCTCTTCCCACCTGAGAACTCTGAAAGTTCAAGGGCATAATATTCGCATAATAGGCAACATGTGTGTGCATCAAGGGTCTAGTAGAGACTGGGCACCGGAAGCAGAGGAGAGACCACAGAGAGCCCTCTCTCCCCAGGCCCCTGTGGAATTACATTCTCATGGGGAAACAGACCAAGAGGAAGTACACACCTCAGACGCCAGTGGCCCCTTGGGCTAAACACTAGGGAAGTAATCAACATGGTTATGACTTGGAAGACAGTCGGGAATGGGCCATGGAAAAGACACCCTGAAAAGATAATGCTTCTGCTGAATCTTGGGGAGAGCAGAGGAGCAGACTTTTCCAACAGCAATGGGAAGAAAATTTCAGGCCAAGGGAAGAGCACATACAAAGATCTCGTGATGGGCGTCAAGTTGATGTGTCTGTGGAAGATGTTCGGCGTGGCAGGAGGGACAGACTGTTCAGAGAGGCAGGCTTGCTGGGATTCAGTGGTTTGGATAAAAAGGGTGGCAGAAACATATTTTGTATTGTAGGGTATTTTCTCTGTTTCTAATTTTAAGAGTCCTGTTTCCACCTTGCTTTTCTCCTGCTCCACCTAATTCAAATACCTGCTCCAGGGATCCTTGATGAAAATATATGACTGTCTCTTGATTTGGACCTTTTACTTCAAGAAATCTTGAAATATTATATGCCAAACTCTGAGCTAGTGCAGGGCCCCCAAAGAAGTGATGTGTATGTGGTGGGGGCCAGCTCGGAAACACCGAGCTTTGAATTCCGAAAGTGAAAATGAAGCTGACCTTGTGGAAACGGATCCCACATTAGGTGGCGTTAAGCCTCTAAAGAAGATTCATGTAGGACCTTTTCAAATAATTCTGTTCCCCGGTCAATTTAAACCACCCTGCCTCCTAGCCAGCACAGTTTATGGCTTTGTTCACATCATAGATTTGGAAATCAAGACCCAGGAAAGGTCACACCATTAAATAAACGTTTAACACTCAGGGAGAGATGGGACGTGAATACATTCTCAGTGGAGTGACATTAAGTTACTGCTTCTGTAACAGCTACTTTGGTTTGCATTTGTAAAGCTTAAAAATCTTTTCTCCTATATTTTTGGTGAGATAAAGGAAGTTTTTGGCCTGAGCATTTTTCTCCTTCAGAGAATCGGATAAGGGAAGTGTGCATTGATCACTATACTTGGAGGTGCTACAAATCAGTTTGAAAACCCCTAAAGTCTAGTCTTTCTTCAATTTATGCTTAAGGACACTGTAGAGCTGGCCAGCCAATACAATAGCCGCTAGCCACATGTGGCTACTGAACACTTTGAAGTGTGGCTGGATCAAATTGCGTTTTGGTCATATGGGCTTTTAAAGACTATGTGTGAAAAAAATGTGAACCATCTCAATAATTCTTACATGGATTGTTCAATTTTGGTATATGTGCTGCTGAAGCAAGCGCTTTATGGACTACTCAGTTGAATGGTCATCTTTGGATATGTTCAGTTAAGTACAACACATTGAAACTTCACTTGTTCATTTTTGCTTTTTATTTTTTACCTGGCTGTTAGAAAATTTTAAATGATATGTGGCCTGTATTCTGTTTCTGTTGGATTGTCTGTGTGCTCAGGCTTGTCCAAGTCTTTGCAACCCCATGGACTGTAGCTCACCAGGCTCCTCAGTCCATGGAATTTCTGAGGCAAGAATACTGGCATGGATAGCCATTTTCTTGTCCAGAGGATCTTCCTGACCCAGGGATTGAACCAAGTCTCTTGCATCTCCTGCAGTGGCAGGTGGGTTCTTTACCACTGAGCCATCTGGGAAGCCCCCTGTTGGATTATTCTACTCTAAAAAGACTTCCGCATCCTGTCCTGATGCTGTAACTGACAACCAGGCTTGTCCTCCTATTGAAAACAACTGTAAAACCAAATAAGATATATGAGGCTGTTCTTTTCAGGCCTTCATCAAAAGGCAGTGTGGTCCTGGAGAGAAGGGAAGCATAGGTACTGAGCCTCATAAAGCCCCGGCTGTCCATCCAGGAGCACTTTTCTGCTTCAGTGCAGGTGGGAGGCACCAGGTGGGGGGAGCATCCTGCTAAACTAAGATGTAGAGATTGGAATTATTGGCTTCTGAGGTGGAATTTTGGGGACACGGTACCAGAAAAGAGCCTTATGTGCAGGGGAGGACTCATGCATCTTCACGGGGATTTACTGCCCTTGGCCAAGGGCTGGACTGTGCAGTTGAGGGGAGGGACCTCACCAGACTTAGCAGAGACCACCTGATGCAGGGTTGGGATCCATCTAATGAGCGTTTGAGAGGCAGGTGTTGCCAGACATCTCATATAATCAGTTGTGACCCCAAAATGTCCGTGACCTATGAGTTCAGTTCAGCTGCTCAGTTGTGTTCAACTCTTTGCGACCCCATGAACCACAGCATGCCAGGCCTCCCTGTCCATCACCAACTCCTGGAGTCCACCCAAACCCATGCCCATTGAGTTGGTGATGCCATCCAATCATCTCATCCTCTGTCTCCCCTTCTCCTCCTGTCCTCAATCATTCCCAGCATCAGGGTCTTTTCAAATGAGTCAGCTCTCCATATCAGGTGGCCAAAGTATTGGAGTTTCAGCTTCAACATCAGTCCTTCCAATGAACATTCAGGACTGATTTCCTTTAGGGTGGACTGGTTGGATCTCCTTGCAATCCAAGGGACTCTCAAGAGTCTTCTCCAGCACCTCAGTTCAAAAGCATCAATTCTTCGGTGCTCCTCTTTCTTTTTTTTTTTTTAAATTAAATTTATTTATTTTTTTAATTACAATACTGTATTTGTTTTGCCATACATATAGTCCAACTCTCACATCCATACATGACCACAGGAAAAACCATAGCCTTGACTAGACGGACCTTTGTTGACAAAGTAATGTCTCTGCTTTTTAATATGCTATCTAGGTTGGTCATAACTTTCCTTCCAAGGAGTGAGCATCTTTTAATTTCATGGCTGCAATTACTAACTGCAGTGATTTTGGAGCCCCCAAAATAAAGTCAGCCACTGTTTCCACTGTTTCCCCATCTTTTGCCATGAAGTGATGGGACCAGATGCCATGATGTTAGTTTTCTGAATGTTGAGCTTTAAGCCAACTTTTTCACTCTCCTCTTTCACTTTCATCTTATAAGTTCCACTTGAATAAGGCCATACAGAAATTTATATTACTGTGGAAGAAAATGAACCTTGACCTATACCTCACAAAAGTTCATTGCCAATAGTTCACAAATCTAAATGTTTAGAATGATAAACTTTCTGGAAGAAGCTGTAAGAGAATATATTTGCAGTCTTGGTATGTACAAACACACTCATGATAGAAGAAAGAAAAAGATCCACTAGATTTCATTAAAATTAAAAACTTATCAAAAGTATAAAGCAAATGGAAAGGCAGACTCTGGAGTGAGAGAGTGTATTGTCAATCCTGCAGTCAGCCAGAGGAGTTATATCCTGAATATGCAGAGAGACAGCCCAGGAAAGTGGGAGAGTGACTTGCGTGTACATTGCATATCAAGGGCTATAAAAGCGTCCACTGAGCATATTAAAAAGTGCTGGAGATTGCAGTCATCAGGGACATTCATACTGAAAACAATCACACTGATACACCACTTCACACCCACTAAAATAACTAAAAAGGGAGGAAAACACCAAATGCTGCCGAGGGCGTTGAGGAACAGGAACACTCATCCGTTGCTTGTGGGAGTGCGCATGGCACTGGTGCTTTGGGATCTGTATGGTGGGTATTTGCACAGTGTAACGTCTATTTCTCAGCAATTCCTCTCCTCAGTAATTACCTAAGGATAATAGAAGCATCCAACCCACGCCCCCCCCCTCACCACCCCACTCACAAGTATACAATGGTAAAGGTTGTTCTAGCTTTATTTGTAATAGACAAAACTGAAAGCTAGCAATTCAAATGTCCATCAGTGGAAGAATGAATGAATAAATGGTGAAGCTCATGCAGTTTAATTCATACTCTCAGCAGTGTGAAAAAGTCTGACTAGTGATATGTGGGTGAATCTCAAATACTACATTAGCAAGAACGTAGGGACCAAACACTGAAGCGTGTGTACCATATGTTTCCATACATGTGCTATTCAAGAGTTGGCAAAACCATTGATGACAGAATTCAGAGCAGTCATTGCCTGTAGAGGCCTGGGTGATGGAATGATCCACACTTGATTAGAGTGTTGGCTAGATTGTATATACATTTGTCAGAATTCAGAAATGTGAACCAAAGATCTCTGCCTTTCACTCTATGTACAGTGTTTCTTTTAAAAACTTCCTGAAAAAACCCTCTAAAACAGCGGTCAGCAGACTATAGCTCGTGACCCTCTGTGGCTCATCACCTGTTTTTATAAGTCAAATGTTATTGGTGCAAAACAATAATGATTTATCTGCATACTGTCTGTGTCTGCTTGTGCAGCTGGAATAAAAGCTGAGGAGTTCAGACAGAAACTCTCTGGCTAGCAAAGCCTAAGCTATTTATTATCTGGCTCTTCTCATAAAAAGCTTGCTAACTCCTGTCCTAGAATAATTGTTACAGTGAAACCCACCCTTGGGCATTCCTATCCACAGCAGCTGAGGGCAGAAATCTATCATTCCATCCCCACTCCCCAGATGGCTCCAAATCAGGAGGAACTGGGCAAGCAGTAAGTAGAGAGCAGACCCTTTCAAGAGTCACCGTATCGATACATAGGTACTGTCTGGTCATAAAGTGATTTTACTGACTAATTTGCTCTTGCTGGAGTTATAAAAGCCCATTTCTTCCCCATTAGCTTTCTGTGGAAAGTGTGGAAAGTTCATTTTCATCATAGTTATGTAATCATCTTCCATAAATGTGGGAGTCTCATGTATTCTGCCATCAGCGGCACCGTCTCCTGCCACTGCTTGGCTTTGGGTAGGAGGCTGTTTGAGAGGTTAAAAGACAGGATGGAGAAAAACTCACAGAATGCTTTCTGTGCACGTCTAATGGATAAAGATCCTTAAGAAGCTTTACTTAAAACTGATCTGGCTTCTTGATGATTTGAGCTGCTCTTTTAATTAGTTTTTCAGACTAATGTTTATTATCATTATTTTATTTTGCCACACGGAGGCTTCAGGATGCTTTGGTTCACAGAGGAGCCAGATGCTCTTTACTGGTTTTTGAGTACCAATCAAGGAAGAAGAAAACAACTTATTACACGGGAAACTTTTCCTCATGGGTGGTTTGTGACTAAGATTAAATGACTATGGGCATTACTTTGGACAGAAACTTTAGTGCTCAACAAACATTCTGTTTGTGCCTCAGTATTTCCAGCACCCTTCTGGTTGGGTGAGTTGTGTGACTGATTTTGCTCGATGAAACGTGTGGCTTCTCCATTCTCTCTCCCCCTATAGAGGCACATATTGAGATAAAGTTACCCCAGGAATGAAATGGAGCAGTTTGGATTAATGATCTTGTCTTGTGTGATCAGGAAATTAGCATCTGTTGTGTTAATCCACTGAGTTTTTAGGGTTATTTGTTACTGACAAAGATAGTGCTCATTGGTATGGGTTAAGTTACTTACTGGAAAAAACAGACCTCTAAGCACATTACAAATGTAGATGGCATAGATGTGTCATTTCCAGTAAGGGTATGTGCGTGTGTGTGCGTGTGTGTGTGTGTGTGTGTGCATGCACGCGTGTGCATGCGCATGCGCGCTTACTCAGTCGTGTCCGACCCTTTTCGAGGATGGACTTAGTTCATGGAGGAAGCACACATGACTGTTTGTTCTTTCCCTTGAGCCGCATAAAATAAATGAAAGAATCTTTGTAAATGTGAATATAAACATACGCACATCAATGCATGACATAACGATGAATATAAAGACAGTGGAGACTGTTGCTTTCCAAGAGGTCTCTCCTGCCTTTCGTTGCATGATTTTTTATTTTTTGAGAAAGAAACCAGAGGAAGCAAGTTGTTACTGTTGTTGTTTAGTCACTGAGTCATGTCCAACTCTTTTGTGACCCCGTGGACAGTAACCCACCAGGCTCCTCTGTCCATGGGATTTCCGAGGCAAGACGACTGGAATGGGCTGCCCTTTCCTCCTCCAGGGAATCTTCCCAAGCCAGGCACCCAGCCTGCGTCCCTGGCGTCTCCTGCACTGGCAGGCAGAGTCTTCACCACTGCACCGCCATGAGCTAATCCCGTTATTGGTGGGACTCTGTCATGCATCTCAGGTGTTCTGGGGTAGGAAAAAAAATGAGAACCACTGATGTAATTGCAGAGGGGAAAAAGCTTGGAGAATTACAGGGATGAGGGCTGATGCTTTGGTTAGAATGCCTGCTTTTTTTTTTGGTCCTTGACTGGCGGGATCTTAGTTCCACTACCAGGGATTGAACCCGTGCCCTATGCATTGGAAACCCTGAATCTTAACCACTGGACCACCATGGAAGTCAGGATGTCTATTTTCTGTTCATCTTTTAGATTCCCTAGAAACTACCCATTTTTAGGAATGCCTGATTTGTATGCATTTCTGCAGAGCACAGAACTAATTTGATGTAAATGGTACACTCCGGGTATCCAGAAAAACCTTTATGGGGCCCACAAAGAGTCCACGAAGGGAAGTGATGATGTGTTTTATCTACAAGCAAGCATTTCTCTTCAAAATTCATACACAGCCTCCAAAAATACCTAATGCATCACAAGCCCGACATTGGTACCACTGGCTTTCCATACACAGAGAAGTACCGTTCCTTTTAATCAAGTAAGTTGATTTTGCAGCAAAACCTTTTGTATAATACTGAAAATAGTTGTGTTCCTTGGAAGCTATTTCAGTTTTCTGAAATGATCATTTTTAATCATTCGCCTAGCAAAACAATTCTACCAAGCAGCGGAGGATAACGAACCATAAAGTTTAATTTGCCTTTTTAATTGAGTTGTTAATTAGCACCCCTCAGCCGTTGGAAACTTCTCACTCGCTTTTTGTTTTGCTTCTGATCCGAGACGTTTCAAAGAATCTAATCTATCATATTGCCTCTACCCAGGTACTTTCATGAATCACATCAATGGGTGATTATTCCCTAAGTCTGCTGCAGCTTCCAAATGCATACAAATTTCTATCAGTGGCAGATAATTAGGGAATAGAGAGTGGTGTTCAGTGGATGAAGATATCTGCCATTTATTGAAATCCTACTATGTGCCAAGCACGGTTTCAAGTGCTTAGCATATATTACTGAGTCCTGACAGCATTTCAATAAATTATTTCCTTCTTTGGCTGCGTTAGGTCTTAGATGCAGCACACGGGATCTTTGCTGTGTCATGAAAGCTCTTTGCTTGTGGCACATAGACTCTTTAGTTGTGGCTCTCTATCTCTCTAGTTGTGCCACGTGGGCTTAGTTGCTCCACAGCGGACGGGATCTTAATTCCCCAACTAGGCATTGAACCCATGTCCCCTGCATTTCAAGGCAGATTCTTAACCACTGGCCCACAGGAATGTCCCTCTTGATAGTATTTTGAGACTGCCGTCTCCACTTCATCCACAGTGAGCAGAGGTTTGGTTATGTTAAACACTTTCCCCAAGGGTGTCCAGCTTATCAGTAGTGGAATAAAGGTTCAATCCCAGGCAGCCTGGGTGGTGGTCCCACTGACCCTCCTTTCAACCTGCTTTATATTTTCAAGATCCTTGGAGTCAAAAAGACTGACACTCAAATTCTAGTTCTATTGTTAATATTGTTGTTAAACTAAGCATGTGCTTAGTTCATGCATGAGCCAAGTTCATGGGTATGTGACTTGGGCATTCAGGGTCCTGTGCCTAGGAGGTCCCTGTACATGGTTCTTCTGTTGCCATCGTTTAAAAGAATTGATTAACTTTTGGCCGCACTGGGTCTTTGTTGCTGCTCCAGGGCTTTGTCTCGTTGCGGCGAGCTCGCTAGTTGATGTGCATGGGCTTCTCATTGCGATGGCTCCTCTTGTTGCGGAGCACCAGCTCTAGCACACAGGGGCTTCGGTAGTTGTGGCGCAGGGACGTAGTTGCTCTGAGGCACGTGGGCTTTTCCTGGACCAGGGATCGAACCCATGGCCCCTGTACTGGCAGATGGATTCTTAACCACTGGACCACCTGGGCAGTCCTTCTGTTGCCATCTTGATATTTTAAATAAGTTTTGATCAGCGGACCCCCATATGTGTGTTTTGCCTTGGGTTCTGTAAATTCCATGCTTGGTCCTGACACTGTTATTTTATTGCACGCTGGTTCTCCCTCCTTGTGATTTTGTGACTCTGAAGTCTGTGCATGGCTTAGCCAGGTCTTCTGTTTAGGGTTTCACCAGGCCAAAACCAGCGTGTCACCCAGGGCTGGGTTCTCCTCTGGTTGAACTGGAGAAGCAGTCATCCCCTTGCTTGTGTGTTCCCCTGACAACATTCAGTCCCCTGTGGCTGGAGGAGTCATGGCATTTTATTTCTTCGGAACCAGCAAACGAGGACTTCCTTGGTGGTGCAGTGTTGAAGAATCCCCCGGCCAGTGCAGAGGACACCAGTTCGGTGCGGGAAGATTTCACATGCCGCAGAGCAACTAAGCCCACGTACTGCAACTACTGAGCTTGGGAGCGCTTGCTCCATAAAGTAAAAACCACCATGATGAGAAGCCCACACATCACAACAAAGACCCAGCACAGCCATAAATAAATGAAAAAAAAATTAAAAAAATAAGTATATTGTTTAAAAAGAGAGAGAGAGAAAGAAACAAAAGGAGAAGCAAAAGGAGAGAGAAGGATCAGAGCAAGTCTTCCTATGGACTCATATCACTCATATCATCGTAACATCATTATGGGAGCACAAGCCCATCATCTCGGCTGCAGTTTTTTTGTTTTTTTTTTTTGTTTGTTTGTTTTGTTTTTTTGCTTAGAAGCAAATTATAGGTATTTGCCACACTTGAGGGGGAGGGCATAATGAACACGTGAGAATGCTGGGACGCGGGGCCTGGAGGACCGCCTTGGATCTGTTTGCCTCGATTACTCTGTATCATGATTACTTGTAGTTGTTGCCGTCTGTCATGCTTTTCATTGCTGGTGTCGCTGGCAGCTCTATAGAGCTTACTGTGCTGCAGGCCCTGTTGTGAGTGCTTTGCATGGATTAACTGACTGGCTTGTGCAGCTGAATTCCAAGGTCCTGAGGACTGAGACAAAGGTCACCTCCTCTCTGCCCACTGGAACTAATAGCTCTCAGGCTAATGAAGCATGAGGCCACTCTTTATTTTCTTGAGTGATAGGATCGTCTTGGGAAGGAGTTAAGTATACCGATTAGCCTAAAGGAAATCAACTCTGATGCTGAAGCTGAAGCTCCTATCCTTTGGCCACCTGTTGCAAAAAGCTGACTCACTGGGAAAGACCCGGATGCTGGGAAAGACTGAGGGCAGGAGGGGAAAGGGGTGGCAGAGGATGCGATGGTTGGATGGCATCACTGACTCAATGGACAAGAGTTTGAACAGATTCTGGGAGATGGTAAAGAAGGACAGGGAAGCCTGCTGTGCTGCGGTTCATGGGGTTGCAAAGAGTCGGACATGACTTAGCAACTGATCAACAACAACAAGTAACGATTAGAAGCTTGGAATGTCGTGCCCTTCAGACCCAAGTGCATTCCCAGCTCTGTTGCCTTCTGGTTGCGTGGTCCTTCCTATGTTTCCTCATCAGGGTTGCTCAGGAAGGCTTTTGACAGTGGACAGGGCTTAAAGGCTGCTTAAAGATTCAGGTCTCTTCCCACAGTGAAGTTATGCTTTTGTGTTTTGGACATTATTGTTTTTGTTTAGTCACTAAGTCATGTCCCACTCTTTGCAACCCCATGAACTCTAGCCCACCAGGTCCCTCTGTCCATGGTATTTTCCAGGCGAGATTACTGGAGTGGGTTTGCCATTTCCTTCTTCAGAGGATCTTCCTGACCCAGGGATTGAACCTGGGTATCCTGCTTGGCAAGTGGATTCTTTACTACTGAGCCACAAGGGAAACCCTTTAGACATTATTACCCTTCTGAACTCCAAGAGCCTTCTTGTTTCAGGCTCCTGCACAGTTTGAAAAGAAATACATTGGGTATCTGGAAAAATATCTTGCAACTTGCCATTGCCCACATAACTACTTCCTACCCTCTTCTCTATTTTTCCATTAGGCAGATTACTTTGTTCACCAAACCTGTTCTCACCGATCTTTTTTACTCTTTTCCTCACTCCTTCTCTTTCTCACTGTCTTTTTCTTCATTTCTCTGGGTCTATCTATTTTTTTATTTTTCTTTCTCCCCTGTCTTGTTCTCCATTTTCACCCCACTGAATGTTTTGTCTTCATGCTTCCTTCTCGGGTGGGAGTGAGCAGAGGAGGGAGGAGAAAAGGGAATGATGACAAGAAGTCAATCATTTTCCTCTCCTCACAGGCTCTTCAAAGACCGTGCTACTACTGTATATAGAATATGTAATTAATAAGGACCTACTGCATAGCACAGGGAACTCTACTCAATACTCTGTAATGGTCTGTAATGGGAAAAGAACCTAAAAATCCTCAAATTGCCTTGAATGTGTGGTAGGCATGTCACCGTAACTCCCAGCATTTTCCTACTGGAAACAATCAGATCTTACCCAGTCTTTGTGAAGCTAGTACTGCCTGATAACTTGTAAATTTCTATACATCCTTCATTGGAAATGCTTGTCTTTTTTTTTTTCCTCCAGGGAAGGAACATTCACTGACATTCTCACAAGTCCTCTGTCCATTCCTTGGAGGGGTGCAATTATTAAGCAAAGAAAAAGCTTGTCCCCTCCCCCATTTTGATCCTAGCTCCTTCACATCCATCTACAGCGTCGCTCTTCATTATCCTGCCTCTCACAGATGTGGTCAGTCTCTCATTCCTTCTGGTGGATCTTCCTTTTTCGCTGATGAACACCTCATCCTATAAACAAAACGTCCTTGGAGTTGTTCGCTTCCTCCAGCGACGTTTCCTTTCTCGGTTCTGAAACAGAGCAGTGTGGCTTCATTTCGTGTCTCTGATCACCTCTTGGCTCCTCTCCACCCCGTTCTGTCGGCCTGCCCCACTTCCCACTCTGCTGTCCCGAAGGCCGCTGGGGAGGGCTCGGCCACCCGCTCTGCTTCTCCCCGTCGGCCTACAGCATCAGGCAGCCCTGACCACCCAGCTGCCCTTGGTGGCTTTCCCGGGACATAGTCAGTCTCTGCACCACTTCTGACCTCTTGTTAACTCTCTGTCTGTATTCGGCTTGTCTTCTCCCAGACAGGGACTAAGCAGGCAGCCCTGGAATGTGCTTCCAAGCTCCTTCATCCCTTACCTCTCCCACTTTGGTCCTGGATTTTGGTCACCCTGGATGATGCTTTCAGTGACCGGACTCTGAGTCAGACCCTGTTCTAGGTGCTCTTTTCAGTGACCAGACTCTGAGTCAGACCCTATTCTAGGTGCTCTTCGTGTGTAAAGTCCTGTAATCTTCCCACATGTCTTATGAGAGAAAATATATATGATTACTATTTTCCAAGAGAAACACTGAAACAGAGAGTTTATCTTTCTTGAAACTTCTGGGTATGATCTCGACTGCTCTTGGAGTTGGTCTTTGATTTCTGTTCCTCAGCTTCTGGGTTCTTTGCTAGTGACTTACACTCAAAACCAAGCTCACCTTCCTTTCTTGCTCTCTTTCTTCATCCTCCCTGCCCCTGTTTCTGTCGATTTATTGCAGTAGGTCTCAGTCATTACTTTCTGCCTCATTTTTGGTGACTCCCTCCCTTTCCTTCCTCATCAGCCCTGTTCATTTCACACCCAAATATCTTCCCTTCCTCCCAATTTTATTTATTTTTTAATTAAAAATTTTAAAAAAATAAATGTACTTATTTTAATTGGAGGCTAATTACTTTACAATATTGTATTGGTTTTGCCATACATCAACATGAATCCGCCACGGGTGTACACGTGTTCCCCATCCTGAACCTCCATCCCTCCTCCCTCCCTATACCATCCCTCTGGGTCATCTCCGTGCACCAGCCCCAAGCATCCAGTTCCATGCATCGAACCTGGACTGGCGACTCATTTCATATATGATATTATACATGTTTTAATGCCATTCTCCCAAATCATCCCACCCTCACCCTCTCCCACAGAATCCAAAAGACTGTTCTATACATCTGTGTCTCTTTTGCTGTCTCACATACAGGGTTATTGTTACCTGCTTTCTAAATTCCACATATATGCCTTAGTATACTGTATTGGTGTTTTCTTTCTGGCTTACTTCACTCTGTATAATAGGCTCCAGCTTCATCCACCTCATTAAAACTGATTCAAATGCATTCTTTTTAATGACTGAGTAATACTCCATTGTGTATATGTGCCACAGCTTTCTTATCCATTCATCTGATGATGGACATCTAGGTTGCTTCCATGTCCTGGCTATTATAAACAGTGCTACAGTGAACACTGGGGTACATGTGTCTCTTTCAATTCTGGTTTCCTCGGTGTGTATGCCCAGCAGTGGGATTGCTGGGTCATAAGGCAGATATATTTCTAGTTTTTAAGGAGTCTCCACACTGTTCTCCATAGTGGCTGTACTAGTTTGCGTTCCCACCAACAGTGTAAGAGGGTTCCCTTTTTCCATACCCTCTCCAGCATTTATTGCTTATAGACTTTTGGATCACAACCATTCTGTCTGGCGTGAAATGGTACCTCATTGTGGTTTTGATTTGCATTTCTCTGACAATGAGTGATGTTGAGCATCTTTTCATGTGTTTGTTAGCCATCTGTATGTCTTCTTTGGAGAAATGTCTATTTAGTTCCTTGGCCCATTTTTTGATTGGGTTGTTTATTTTTCACTAATAGATGGAGAAATATACCATGTTCATGGATTGGAAGAATCAGTTTAGTGAAAATGAGTATACTACCCAAAGCAATTTATAGATTCAATGCAATCCCTATCAAGCTACCAATGGTATTTTTCACAGAGCTAGAACAAATAATTTCACAATTTGTGTGGAAATACAAAAACCTCGAATAGCCAAAGCAATCTTGAGAAAGCAGAATGGAACTGGAAGAATGACTTCAGGCTCTACTACAAAGCCACAGTCATCAAGATAGTATGGTACTGGCACAAAGACAGAAATATAGATCAGTGGGACAAAATAGAAAGCCCAGAGATACATCCATGCACCTATGGACACCTTATCTTTGACGAAGGAGGCAAGAATATACAATGGATTAAAGACAATCTCTTTAACAAGTGGTGCTGGGAAAACTGGTCAAGCACTTGTAAAAGAATGAAACTAGAACATTTTCTAAAGCCATACACAAGAATAAACTCGAAATGGATTAAAGATCTAAATGTAAGACCAGAAACTATAAAACTCCTAGAGGAGAACATAGGCAAAACCCTCTCCGACCTACATCACAGCGGGATCCTCTATGACCCACCTCCCAAAATATTGGAAATGAAAGCAAAAATAAACAAATTGGACCTAATTAAACTTAAAAGCTTCTGCACAACAGAGGAAACTATAAGCAAGGTGAAAAGACAGCCTTCTGAATGGGAGAAAACAATAGCAAATGCAGCAACTGACAAACAACTAATCTGAAAAATATACAAGCAACTCCTACAGCCCAATTTTATAATATTCTTTTGAGCCTTCTTTGCCTCTCTTATTGTAGTGACAGTAACCTGTTTGTATATGGATTTTCTTTTTCTCCATTATAAAATAGTTGTATGCTGATTTATTTGGCCAAAAGATAATGCAAGAAAAGTTTAAAAATCTACAATCTGATAGAGGGATAGAGATGCTTTCTGTATGGGTTGAATATTATTCCTCCCAAAGATATATTGGCGTCTAAACCCTTAGCACTTCAAAATATGATCTTACCTAGAGCCAGGGTCTTTAAAGAGGTAACCAAGTTAAAATGAAGTCATTAGTATGGGCCCTAATCCAGTGTGACTGGGTGTCCTAAGAGAGATTTGGACTCAGGGAGAAAAATGTCATGAAAAGATTGGGGTGATGCTGCCACCAGCCAAGACATGCCCAAGGTTTCCAGCAAAAACTTTCAGAAACCAGGAGAGAGGAATGGAATGGAGCCTCCGTCACCGCCTTGTAAGGGACTAACCCTGCAGACACCTTGATTTCTGAATTCTAGCCTCCAGAATTCTGTGAGGTGATCTATCAACATTTTATTTGTTCCAGATGCCTAGTTTGTGGGTACTTTGTGAAGGCAGCCCTCACCCACTTTCCATCCTGCTTCTGGTCTTGCTCTCGCTTCTGTATTGGTGATCAGTTTCTCTAAACCCAGCTTTCCTGTGTAAATCCTTTGTGGATCCTTTTGTTGCTACAAACCATGCCGCTCCCTAGGCAAACATTGAAAGCATTCCAGGATTCTAGGATTCCCCTAGAAGGTAACTATCTGTAGGGAAATGACTTTACTTAAGGAAATGGCAACCCACTCCAGTATTCTTGCCTAGAAAACCCCATAGACAGAGGAGCCTGGTAGGTTACAGCCCATGGAGTCACAAAGAGTCGGACATGACTGAGCGACTTCACTTTCTTTTCACTTTACTTACCCAGGGTGTCACAACACAATGACAAGTGCCAGGAACAGTGTAGGCACTCACTTCTTGAATGGGTGAATGAATGATAGGCGAGTGAATGAATGGGTGAATGAAAGATGGGTGGTCAGGTGATGGATGAACCCCTTCGCCTTCACTCATCTCTGGCTTCCTCTGGAGTGAATCACTGCCCTCCGCCGAGGTGTGCTGTTTTCCACGTCTTCCCCTTTGCTGTAACAGCCGGTAGCTACCCATGGTCATCTCCGTTTGTTCTTGGGTTACTACTGGTGTCATTCAAGACCCAGCTCACCCTTCAGTGCTTCTTCAAATTTCCCCTGCTGTTTTCCAACTGGCAGAAGTCCTTCCCTCCCACATTACCCTGCAAGCATTTTTTACTTTGCATTAGGGTCACTTTATGCCAAGTCCCGAGCATGATAACATTATTTTTGTGGCTTGGCTCCTGGTAGGTAGTCAATACATATTTGTTATGTAAGTAAATTAATTAGGGCTTCCCAGGTGGCTCAGTGATAAAGAATCTGCCTGCCAGCACGGGAAATGGGAGTCCAACCCCTGGATCAGGTAGATCCTCTGGAGAAGGAAATGGCAACCCACTCCAGTATTCTTGCCTGGAAAATGCCATGGACAGAGGGACCTGGCTGTCTGTGGTCCATGGGGTCACAAAGAGTCATACATGACTGAGCAACAGACATAGACGCACAAATTAATTAAGCAAATATCTGGGAAAACAGAGCTGAAATGCGAACTCATAAGCCCGCCTCCCTTCTTTCTGTGTCTAGGCAACACTTTGTTCAAAGATTTCAGTCTTAAAATTTTTATTTACAAATGCTCTTCAGGAATTACATGGAAGAGAAAGGAGCTGGTATTGAGTGCCTTGAAAAGTTGAATTGCCGGTTGCCATGGAAACAGAGTTAAGAGTTGACTTTTTCATATATGAATGTTTTAATGAAAATATATTCTTAGCCATAGTGGATGGGTTTGTATACCAGAAAAGAAGTGCTTTATCTTAACATACTATTATGTTCAGAAGTTAGATTGATGGTCCCAAGTATTATTTCATGAAATTGCTATACATTACTGTGGTTCCCTTGCAGGAAGTGATCCCAATGCTGACAAAATGAAACTGTCCTTGTTTGTGGAAGAAAATATCTCTGTGGACTGATTTTTTTTTCCTGTTCTTTTTGTGATGTAGCCTTTCTGTTTTAGCCAAAGGACACTTCCTTTAAGTGTCTGATTCTGTTCTTTCTTTGAAGTAATAATTGCCCGCAAATCATGCATGCATTGTGTATGTTGCTGACAATTATTCAGTAATTTGAAAGGTTTCGTGATGACGGTGGTGAGAATGAGGGTTAGGGATAAGAGAAGTCCAATGTTTACTCCCAAACTCTTAGTAAGCAGGAGACTTCCCATGCACAAACCACTTTGAGTTTTTCTCTCCTTTTTTTTTTTAACAAAAGAAGTTAATTTTCTCAGAGTTCTGAAGTTCAGCATTAAGGTATGGGGAACTTTGCTGTGTCTCGTTTTGTTTTTTAATATTAATCTTTATTGGAGTGTGATTGCTTTACAACGTTGTGTTAGTTTCTACCGTACAGCAAAGTGACTCAGCTGTGCTGACGCACATATCCCTGCTTTTGTGGATTTCCTTCCCATGTTAGGTCAGTGCAGAGCACTGAGCAGTGTTCTCTGTGCTCTGCAGCTCTCATCAGTCATCTAGTCACTCAGTCCTGTCTGTCTGTAACCCCATGAACTGCAGCACATCAGGCTCCCCTGTCCTTCACTGTCTCCTGGAGTTTGCTAGAATCCATGGCCATTGAGTCAGTGATGCCATCCAACCATCTCATCCTCTGCTGCCCCCTTCTCCTTTTGCCTTCCTTCTTTCCCAGCATCAGGGTCTTTTCCAGTGGATCACTCTTCATATCAGGTAGCCAAAATATTGAAGCTTCACCATCGGTCCTTCCAGTGAATATTCAGGACTGATTTCCTTTAGGAATGGCTAGTTTGATCTCCTTGCAGTTTGGGAGCTCTCAAGAGTCTTCTCCAACACCACAGTTCGAAAGCATCAATTCTTGGACTGTCAGCCGTCTTTATGGTCCAACTCTCACGTCCGTATGTGACTACTGGAAAAACCATAGCTGTGACTGTACATATGTTTGTCGGCAAAGTGACATCTCTGTTTTTAATACTTTGTCTAGATTTGTCATAACTTTCCTTCTAAGGAGGAAGCGTCTTTCAATTTCATGGCTGCAGTCACTGTCCAAAGTGATTTTGAAGCCCCATAAAATAAAAGCACAGTATACACAGTTGTGTATGCCAATCCCAGTCTCCCAGTCCCATCCCACCTCCCCTTCCCCTCTTGGTCTCCATATGTTTATTTTTCTACATCTGTGTGTCTATTTTTGTTTTTTTTTTTTTTAATTTTAAGGCGGCCGTTATAGGTTAGATATCACAGACTATGACCATTAGAATGCCATCCTGAGCATGCTGGAATCATAATTAGACAATTATTAGTTCTCTTTGCAATCTCCTGTTGAAGATGTTTTATTAGTCATCTTGTCCTTATCCAGAGATGGGCATGCTGGTCATCACTTGTGGCAAATTTGAGGTACCATTTTGCTTACCTCTTGAAGATCTCTTTTAATACAGAGATCCAGCTCATCACTCTTCTCAAGCACCTTTTAATAGGAAACCTCCCAATAAACTTATTAAAAGCATAATGAAAACCTCGCTTCATCTTCTGTCAGCCTTCGGAGCTCTAAGTGGCTTCTAATTTGCACGAGATTGAAATAGCATTGAAGAGTTACAGGAACTAAGTGAAACACTCGTCGGATTTTCAATTTTCTGATAGCATCCCATGTAATTTCTTGTAACGCATCTGTAGCCAAATGCAGTGACACGTCAAGGCTCCTGCTGGTGCTTCTGCCCACGTCAGCGTTACAATGAGAAGCATGGTGCTGTCAGCACTTCTCATGGGGAGGGTGCAGATTGGAGCCTTTGTTTGGCCTTGATGGATATTCCATTAGACGCAGTCCTCTGAACAACAGTCTCATAATTTCTAACAGCTCAGATAGATGTGTGTGATGCTTGACATTTGACTTCATGTATTTATTGAAACAAATTGTGCATTGTTCCTTCCACAAGACTGCTTGGCAGAATATGTAGTTTGTCCTAAGGTACCTGTTGATTTGATGGCCTCACTGGAACCAAGACTACATGCTCTGTATTCTGATCAATGGACTTCCTATTGGAGCACCTAAGAGAATCTGGGGGCAGATTGTGGCTCTGAACCAGAGAGATGAGACCCCAAGCTTCCCTTAGCACATTTCATGTTATTCTCAGGTATTGTTTTCAAGCTAAACAATTCACTCTCCCTTTCAGAGGACCTAAGTATTTTTCTTCTAACCTTAAACTGAGAGTCTCTTGTGTCTAACTTTATGTTAGTTGTTAGATTTATATTGATGTATGGCCAAAAAACTATCCCAATATTGTAAAGTAATTATCCTCCAATTAAAATAAATAAATAACTTTAAGCCAATAACTGTCTTACAGATAGACTCATCACACTTGGTGAAGGGAAAAAAATGCCAGCCAGGCTTTATAATCATCCATATAGTTAATGGTGTGGCTGTTCTTTGCATGTGGTCCTGGCAAGATTGTCCCACTCCCAGTGCAGGTTTTTGACTGACTTTTCTACCTGAGTGAGGATGAATTTGCAGTAATTCAGCTACACACTCTTCAGGGGTCCCCTCTGTAACTAAAGGCATTTATTTGTGAGGCAGCAGGGCTGAGGTTAAGACAGTAGTCTAAAGTCTAATCACGGAGTCAAGCTAATTGGCTCACGTGGGGATGAGAGCTCTGTACTAACTATGATGCTTTGGAAACCAAGGACCACCTTTTGACCCCTCCTTTCACCCATGGAACTACAGCAAACGTTTGCTGAGTTTTCACTCAGTAAGAGGGTGAAGCAGTAGGTCGAGAGCTGTGTGAGGGGGGCAGGGCAGGGCAGCCAGGAAGGGCTCATTTCAGGGCAGCCGGACTTCCTTCACGCTTGGGGCAGATAGGAATCCAGGCTTCTGTTTCAAACCTACTGAAACAATGAAAGTGTTAGTTGCTCAGTCGTGTCCGACTCTGTCTGCCCATGGACTGTAGCCCACCAGTCTCCTCTGACCGTGGGATTTCCCAGACAAGAATACTGGAGTGGTTTACCATTCCCTTCTCCAGGGGATTTTCCTGACCCAGGGATCGAATCTAGGTCTCTTGCACTGCAGGCAAATTCTTTATTGTCTGAGCTATCAGGGAAAGTCTTTTTCCTTTCTTATTTGCATCTTTCTGTTAGATGTATCTAACAGGCAATCACTGAAAATGAGTTGAATTTAGACTGTGAAATTATAGATCAGATATTTTCAGCGTCAACACTATGGATATTTTGTTGTTGCTGTTGTTTAGTCACTAAGTTGTATCGGACTCTTTGCCACCCCATGGACTGCAGCACACCAGGCTTCTCCATTATCTCCCAGAGTTTGCTCACATTCACGTCCATTGAGTCGGTGATGCCATACAACGATCTCATCATGGATATTTGGGGCCAGATTATTTGTTGGCGGGGAATTAAAACTGGAGGAGGTGTGTGTGTGTGCAAGAGATATTAGAATAATGACCCTCAAGATAGTCAGTGATGGGAAAAACTAAAAGAAGAGAGAGTGTATCATATTAATACTTAGTGTGTCTTTCAGCATGGTAAGTTGCACTCAGCTGCCACGCTTACCAACTCCGCCCTCAAATCTTTCCCATCTTTGTAAAGTGCTTCACCCTCCACTCTGCAGTTCAGCTAAAAACCTAGGCATCATGACTGATTGATTCATCCCCAATCTGTCAGCATTGATTGCTGATCCACCTTCAGGAATCGAAGGGTCTCATTCCATCCATGTCTGATCATTTCTGTTGCTGCTAATCTGGGTACCATCTGTTATGGTCTTCTGCAAGGGTCTCCCAAATTTATCTGCCTGATCACTTCTGCCCATCCCACTCCACACCCCTTGGTTGAAGTGACGTGTTAGTTGCTCAGTCATCTCCGACTCTTTGCAACCCCCGTGGACTGTAGCATTTTTCAGAAATGCTCAGATCCTCACTTGCTCACTTGCTCAGATCTGCCAGGCTCCTCTGCCCATGGGATTTTCCAGGCAAGAATATTGAAGCGGGTAGCCATTCCCTTCTCCAGGGGATCTTCCCCACCCAAGGATCGAACCGGGGTCTCCTCATTTCAGGCAGATTCTTTATCCTCTGAGCCACCAGGAAAGCTCACACACTTCCATTAGTAGCAGCGAAAGTCTAGTTTCTAAGCTGCAGACCCTCCTTTGACACACCCTTGCTCACTGTGCTTCAGCCTTCTTTCTGTTCCCCACATTCTTTGAGCATGTTCTAGGCTTCAAGTTTGTTCCCTCCTCAGCTCCCTTAGCACTCATCCTCCCACAGAGACATCTCGTGATTCCTCGAGTCTCAGCCTCAAGTCTCATCCGCTTAACTCTAGAGTATCCTATACTGTTAGGACCAATCGAAGCATTTCTGCTTACATCCTGTGTGCCAGGCCAAGCTCTTGGGTCAGTATCGGCACACGGATGCCTTTGAAATAATTCATTACCAAGTGAGGATCTGAGCATTTCTGAAAAATGCTGACACCGTGGAACCAGAAGGACCCTATGTTGGAATTGGACACATAGCCAGGGCAAGCTGGAGCTCACTGAGGTGAAGTTCATGTGCCAGGCTTTGGTTTATCCCATGGAGGGAGAGGCATCACCTATCAATTATCAATAAAACTAAAGGGTTGAGTTGGGATGTTGTCTCTCGGGATCTGCAGTAGTTTCATCTAATCTGGAGAATTTCAGAACTCAATAATGCCATCAGGTTTTAGTATTTTTTCCCCACATAATGATTCATGTGCCGTGAAATTTTTCATTAAAAATTGCAAAGCTCACGAAGTAGAGAAAAGGCAAAAGGGCCTCCCATACCTCATCTGTTCAACCATTTCAACGAGGCCCCACATGCAGAACATTGAGATGGAGCCTTGGAATTTTAAATCAAGTTTTACTTTGCAAATTTAATGAAATGCAAACAAATACTTGGCAGTTCTAAAGGGCATGAAGTCATTAAGGTTTCTCATTTTGTGAGGTGCTTTGGGGGCCTCCATATTTTTGAAGTAAAATCAATTAAATTCTGTGTGTGTGTGTGTGTGTGTGTGTGTGTGTGTGTGTGTGTGTGTGTGTGTGTGTGTGTGGACTACTTGTGCAGTTCTGTGGAAGCAGGCAGACTCTGGTCTTAAATTTCCTTCGCCCTTTCCCAGCTGTGTCTTTGGGCAAGTTACTTAACCTTGCATCACATGTACAGTGGAGATGATGCAAGTTTTGCTGGGAGGGTACAGTGTATTGGGATAGGTTTCTGGTCTTAAAAGGGCCTGTGCTTTGTTTTATATTTTGCTGTCATCATCTTGAAATCCTTTAGAACTTTTGAATAATAGGACTTGTATTTTATTAACTTTTTTGTTTGTTTGTTTTTGGCTCCACTGCACAGCATGTGGGATCTAAGTTCCCTGACCAGGGACCCGACCTATGCTCCCTGCAGTGGAAGTGCAGAGCCTTAACCACTCCAGGGAATTCCCAAGCCCTGCGTTTTAAATTCTGTATCTGGCCCCACAAATCGTGCGGCTTGTCCTGATCTGATGAGATTAGGGAAACACAGCACGTGCTCGAGTCCCTTGAATTAGGTGGATATGGATACTCCCATGGACTTGTTCTTTTCCTTCCATATTCAAATAGCTGTGTGTTTCTCCTTCCCTGAGTCAGGCAAAACTGAAAATGCTGATACTTTTCTAGTCTTTCTCCCTCCATTCCATGTTGCCCCACCCCTAAGAGAAGCAGATAGTTCTTTGATTCCTCTTAGGACTGTAGAAAAGATATTCAATCCTCATCTTTCCTTGTTAGCAGTGCTGGAAAGGAAGATAGTATTGGGAGAACGTGTATAGCCTAATCGTATGGTAAAATGAGAGTCTTTGTGGCAGCAATTTGCCAGCTGTAAATTGCTCTATGAAAGTCATGATGAAGTACCCTGAACAAAAGCTTTATTGAACAGTAACTTGGTAGATACGGGTAAGGAGATCTGTCAGAATCTTTGGGGTCAAACATTCAAAGTCATAGCTCCCCAAGTATTAGTATTATCTCTGTGAATTAAATGAGCCTAGAGCTCCGTCATGTGTGGTACAGGCTGAGGGTGTTGGGTTAGTTGATTCCAAAGAGCGCAGGACTCCTGTCAGAGGAGATGATGGGATGTTAGTAGCTTAGAGGTAATCGTGGAAGCTGATGGAGAAGATGTTCGGAGAGAAGCATAGGGCACAATAAGAGAGAGCTGGAGAGGGGGTCTTGGAGGACTTTTGCACCTGTGGTTCTCTACCTTTGGGTTAACATTGAATCCCCAGAAATTTCATACAGGTGATGTTGACGGGAACCATCCCCTATCAGGTAAAAACTACTATTGGTCTACAGTTATAGGGCTGGTGGATCCAGAAGAGAGGAGTGAAGTTGAGAGAGTCTCAAGGCACACATAAACCACAAAGCAGAGCCAAGGAGGGGACCTGGAATTCCTTCTGACCTCTTTCCCATTGGAAATGATAGTAATAAAATCAGTGTCTGTATTGATCATGTCTGTTCCCTCTTTGGGCCTTCCCTGGTGGCTCAGATGGTAAAGAATTTGCCTGCAGTGCAGGAGACCCGAGTTCCCAAGTGGTCACTGGCCTTTAAGGCCACCTTCTAAAAGATTCTATCTGCCTTTATCCTCTCTACTATTCTGTTTATTTCATCTAGGCACAACCCACTCATCGAAATCATCTTGTTGATGGTATTTATTCTCTTTTTCCTTTCTCTCCACCCCTGGATTGTACGCTTCATGGGAGTGGGGATTTTGTCAGTCTTGTTTATGGCTCTGTTCCTACACGCTAGGTTCATGCCTGGAACATAGTGAGCCCTCAAATATTTCTTGAATGAATGAGTGTGTCAGTTTTCCACACTGGAAATGATTCTCCGTTGTGAACTTCTGGTTGTGCTGACGTGGGGCTGAATTATTTGCAGTCTTCCACAACACTTTGATTTCCACCTTGCCCACCCTCTTCAGGCTAGCCCCCTGGAACTCTTTTTCCCAGGTTTGATGTTTCTGCTACTCTTCAGGATGGAGCCTTCTTACACGTTCAGTAACCAGTCTTCTGCAAAGTCTATGAAATCCCACTGGAATGTGAACCAGAATATGTCTGGCTTCCATATTCATCAACACTCAGTAAATATGCATCCAATGAATCTCTGTCCCTCCCATACTCTTCCTATATATAGTAGAGGAATTGATCACTCATCAGAGGTGATCTGTGCTTGTGGCCAGATTTAAAGAATGCATAAACCATGTCTTTTCAGGAATCAGGTTGTTATTTCAATAGCAGTCTTTTGTGAGGTTCTCTGTCTTCATGCATTTAGTAGATCACAGCTCAGATATCACATTCCTAATAGAAAGCAAGTTGTTGGCTAGAAAAAGGGAACGGATGAATGAAGCTATACAGGCACTGCTGGGAGCCAGGAAAAACGGAGTGGGTACAGATAGTACAGAAAAGATTTGTTTTCTAGGTCTCCCTTCTTTCCTTGATGGTCTTGGGGAAAAAGGGGAAAAACTAACAAGGCCTGTCTACCTTTGATGGTTTTGTGGCAACTTTGGTGAAATGCATCTTGGAATCCATGAAGGGCATTAATAAGATGGTATAAGAAGCTGCTTGTTTAAAAAGAGAAAAAATGCTTTAATTGAGAGGGCTGAATTGCTGGATACTAATGTACTACTGTTGCAAACGTGAATAGATGTTTCTTGGATTTCTTAATGATTTTCACACTTCCCAAGCTTTATTCAGATTTGTAATGTCCTTTATGTGTTAAGCTGCTCAGCGTGTCCGACTCTTTGCAACCCCTTGGGCTGCAGCTCTGCAGGCTTTTCTCTCCATGAGATTCTCCAGGCCAGAATACTGGAGTGTGTAGCCTTTCCCTCCTCCAGCAGATCTTCCCATTGCAGGCAGATTCTTTACCAGCTGAGCCACAAGGGACGCCCAAGAATACTGGCGTGGGTAGCCTATCCCTTCTCCAGCGGATCTTCCTGACCCAGGAATTGAACTGGGGTCTCCTGTATTGCAGGCAGATTCTTTACCAACTGAACTATCAAGGAATGTCCTTTATAGTTTTCTTTGATTGGCCGGGGCGGGGGAGGGGGAGGGTGGGAACATCCTGCAGACTTAGGTTTCCATCAAAGCTGATGGAAAACACTAATGAAATCATATGTCTTGTTAAAATGTGAACTATATGGTGGCGTAATATTGTCTGAGTCAGTCCAGCAGAATAGCATAATTAATAGTGGCTTTGACGGTTAATTTAGAAGAGTTGGAAGATGAGGACAGCCTGGTTCTCCCTCTTTCTCTCTCTGCTCCCCTCTCCCCACCCCCTCACCCCCCATTTTCTGTCTTGCTCTCCTCTCTCTCTCTTTGCTGGCTGCTGTTTTCCTCATCCAAATATGCATAGAAAAAGTCTTAAGTGGCTGCTGAAACTCCCAGAGGCCTGTTTACTTCAAGGTAGAGGCAGGAAAGCTGCCATAATTCAGAAAGCAGCTTCTGGCATGAGATGAAAGTCAGATCCACTCAAGTTTGGGTCAGAATTTAGAGGCCCCACTGGAGTGTTTATGCTTGTATCTGTAGTCCAGATAAGTTAGTGGAAGAAATTGTTCCCTGTGGCAGGTCATGAATCTAATTACCCTAGAAACATTCCTACAGGCGCTTGCCTGGAAATTGGTAAGCTGTGTGTGCTGTCTGTGTCTTTCCACCCTTGCATCGTGTATGGCCTGTGGACAGCATCACCCACGCTGGCCCACAGACCCGTAACTCAAGGAGGGAGGCCATGTTTCCGCAACAGAAAGCAGACCTGAGAGCCCCTGCTGCTGAGCACCTGTCCCCCAAATTTCACCATCTTAGGGATGTTGGGAAAAGAGAACTTTCCTGGACGACAAGAGAGGAATATTGAAGGCTTGTGAGTTGGACAAGGAGACACAGAGGGGAGATAAATGGCTGGTTTTACGAACTAGCTCAGTGCCTCCCTCATTGTGGATTCAGTCCTTGTCTAGGACTATTTCCCACTGTCAGGAGATTTGAATGCAAATCTTTCTTAAGAAGGGCATAGTTATATCTGGTTTGGGCGCAGACTGTGGGTTCAGAAATCAGCATAAACCCATGCCTCCTGGAGACCCTATGGGCTTCATCTGGTGACTGACAGCAAGGGTTTGGAAATCAGACACTCCTAGATTGAAGTCCCATGCTGACCCTTATTAAGCCTGTGACATTGTATGAACTAGTTATCTCTTAGCCTCCACTTGGTCATCTTTAAAATGAGGCTGATGGTATTTACCTCATAAGGCTATTATAAGGGTGATGGGCAAACAAGGTCATTTAAGTGATTCCTGTAATGACATTTATAGGTCAGGTGCCTGCGTGCTTAGTTGCTTAGTCGTGTCCAACTCTTTGGGACCCTATTGACTGTAGCCTGCCAGGCTCCTCTGTCCATGGGATTTCGCTGGCAGAAATACTGGAGTGGGTTGCCATTTCGATCTCCAGGGGATCTTTCTGACCCAGGGATCGAACTTGCATCTCCTGCATTGCAGGTGGATTCTTTACTGTCTGAACCACCAGGGAAGCCCCACAGGTCACGGCATTCCTTGCCGAACAAGCTATATAATTGTTGGGTGGCCAGAGAAGCTGCAGGACATTGCACCCCTGTAAATCAGAGAGTGAGTCTGCTATGGTATAGGTGATTGTTTTCCCTGAGGTCTTTTATAAAAAGAAATTTATTTATTTTTAATCGGAAGATACTGGCATTACAGTATTATATTGGTTTCTGCCATATATCAACATAAATCAGCCATAGGTATACAAATATCCCCTTCCCCTTGAACCTCCCTGAAATCTCCCACCCCATCCCACCTCTCTACATTGTGACAGAGCACTGGGTTTGAGCTCCTGTGTCGTACAGCAAAATTGCCACCGGCTATCTATTTTACATATTGTAATGTATATGTTTCTCTTAGTTCGTCCCTCCCTCTCCTTCCCCCACTGTCTCTTCTCTGTATTCCTGCCCTGCAAATAGGTTCATCAATGCCATCTTTCAAGATTCCATATATGTGTGTTAATATACGATAATTTGTTTTTCTCTCTCTGACCCACTGCATTCTGCATAATACGCTCTAGGTTCATGCACCTCATTATAGCTGCCTCGAATGCATTCCTTTTATGACTGGATAATATTGCATGGTATGTATGTGCCACAACTCCTTTATCCAGTCATCTGTCGACAGACATCTAGGTTGCTTCTGTGTCCTAGTGTTGCAAAGAACATTGGGGTACACGTGTCTTTTCCAATTATGGTTTCCTCAAGGTATATGCCCAGTAGTGGAATTGATGGGTCATATGGTAGTTTAATTGCTAGTTTTTAAAGGCATCTCCATCCTGTTCTCCATAGTGGCTGTATCAATTTACATTTCCACCAACAGTCCACAAGGATTCCGTTTTCTGCACACTCTCTCCAGCATTTCTTGTTTGTTGATTTTTTTGATGATGGCCATTCTGACTGGTGTAAGGTGATACTTCATTGTAGTTTTGATTTGCATTTCTCTAATAATGAGTGATGTGAATGGAAAGTAAGAAGAAGGGAAGTGGGAGTTAGTGATGATGAAGTTGAAAAGTCTTTCTAAATCTGCTAGTTCTCAAGGACTGTGGCTATCACCTTAGGGCAGGAACCTGCTGCTGCTGTTGGAATCAGAAGGGATACACTAAGGGGATGGATATAAATATCAAGAGAAAATGTGTACTGGGTTGAGCAAAGAAAGTATAAGTCCAATAACCCTTTAGGAATTTGGAATATATAGAAGACAAATTTCTTTCTCATTAGTTATTTGACCATGGGCCCTACCCAGTGTTTCATGGTTGAAAGTTCTTTTAAAAATAAATAGATGCCTTTATTTCTTTTTCTTGTCTTATTATCTGTGGCTAGGATTTCCAATACTATGATAAAAATGAAAGTGGGAAGAGTGGACATCCTTGTCTTGTTCCTGAATTTAGAGAAGAGGCTTTCAACTCTTTATATTGTTGAGTATGATGTTAGTTCAGGTTTATCATAAATGGCCTGTATTGTGTTGGAATATGTTCCCCTCTATACTCACTTTGATGAGAGTTTTTATCATGAATGGGTGTTGAATTTTGTCAGATGCTTTTTCTCTGCCTATAGAGATGGTCATGTGATTATTTTTTTATCCTTCCTTTCGTTAATGTGCTGTATCACATTGATTGATTTACAAATACTGAACCATTCTTGGGTCTCTGGAGTAAATCCATTGTGATCATACAGTGGCTCTTTTAGACAGTAGGATCTGTCACCTGTCCCTCTTGGGTATCCGGGAGATAAGCAATAAGAAACTAAGACATGGAATGGTGGTTTCATGTTTAAACAAAAGACAGCTTGCCATTCCGGGTCAATTGTTTTAGATTTAGGACCACTGAGAAATTTATCATGGCTGTCTCGCCTACAAACTTAGAGTGAAACCAGAAGGGCTGTTTGTTGAGTATTTGGAAACCTTAAAACATACAGAGTAAATTTTATGACCCAGAAGGTAGATTTTCCCCTTGTTCATGTAACCCATTTTAAGGACTTGATAGTGGGAGAAGGAGCTTTTAACCTCCAAGTTACTGGTTAAGGAGTGTCCCAAGTTGGTAGTGAGTAGAAGGCATTGTCATCTGCCAGCTGCTTAGTGGCTTATATGAAATGACACAGAGGTCTCGCAGCAAAGTGTAATGAGCAGTCATTTCTATCTAACCAACTGTAACTCCGCTTTCAATGACCCAGACTCAGACTCCTTGAAGGGGTCTCCCGAGAGTCTGATTGGAAGATAACAGGTGGTTAAGAATGGAGACATCCATGTGAGAATCAGCAATGCCAACCTTTCTTGGGAACTCATCAATTTAAAAGAATCAACCTTATTTTTCTCTTGGGACGAGATTCTCAAACTACTTCTCTTGTCATTTTAAGATGATATTAGCCACTGATGTCTGAAATTCATACTGTGCCAGATGCACTGATAAATGCCTTACCTGCACAGCGTCATTTTATCCTTCCAACTGTTTTTCAGATAGGGACTGTGTTCTTTGTTTTACAAAGTGGGAGACTGAGGCTGACCAACGTTAAGGGATTTGCCTGAAGTTCCAAAAAGTAGTAAGCTGGATAGGATTCTAGCTCAGATCTTTCTTTACCTGGAGTGCATGCTCGTTTCATTATTCTGTCTAACTTGCTTAAAATATCTTCCACAATCAACATTTTGTTATGTTATGCCCCCAAAGTTTTTGTTACTTCTTGGGACACATGAAGTAATACAAGAGTGTTCAGACCCTGCAGATAACTTTCCCAGCAGTTACTCTCCTACCCCTTGGCTAGTAGAATATGTTGATTTTATTAAAGGATTGGGTAGCCCGTGTTTCACAGCAGGCTCTCCTGGCCTCAGGAAGTGAATCGTGGTGAAAAGTGAAAGTGAAAGTTGCTCAGTCTTGTCCAACTCTTTAGACTATACAGGCTCTTTATACTATACTCCATAGATTATACAGTCCATGGAATTCTCCAGGCCAGAATACTGGAGTGGGTAGCCTTTCCCTTCTCCAGGGGATCTTCCCAACCCAGGGATGGAACCCAGGTCTCTTGCATTGCAAGCGGATTCTTTACCAGCTGAGTCACAAGGGAAGCCCAAGAATACTGGAGTGGGTAGCCTATCCCTTCTCCTGAAGATCTTCCTGACCCAGGAATCGAACTGGGGTCTCCTGCATTATAGGCAGTTCTTTAGCAACAGAGCTATCAGAGAAGCCTGAATCGTGGTGAGCTTTGATTAATTATACAACATTTCCTTGCTTATAATTTGATGAGGTAAACATGTAACCCCATTCTTGGCCACAGGATGTAAGGATTTCTGCTGGCGGCTGCCTGTGAGATGTTTCCTTGTCTTGGAAGAGACATGCAACAGAGGATACTCATCTTTTGAGTCTTGACAGGCTTATATAGGAAGATGTCCCATCCATCAAGTAACTGAGAAGAGACATGCAAACAACCAAAGGAGGTTGAAAACTCACTTTCCCATGGAACCACCAGGTTAGGTCGTAGCAGATGGACTTGACTCTCAGATCAACCCTTAAACTCATTACCATAGATAGAAAGATGGGATATAAGGATTGACCAGTACAGGTTATGTGACCAGCTTTGACACTGGAGGTTGACTTTTCATGTGGAAAGTCAAACCTCATGGAAATGAAGGAGGGTGGTCCCTGTGATAAAACTGAGAAGGAAGATGAGATGAATGCTGAACAACCAACAACAGTGTCCTCCCTGTCACTGGGCATTCAGACAGAGGGCTGATCTGAAAGAATGCTTTGCTTGCAGTGAACTGGGTGGGGCCCTGGTCCTCTCTGAGTCAATGTTTTGCTGCAAGTGGGGTAGACTGAGCTGAAGATTGTGAACCACAGGTAATGTACCTTAAAGCCATCAGATGATGTGAATAAGGCTGTTTAGTTCTGTCTCAGAAGTTCAATGAGGTTCAGCCTATTAGTCAATAGAGACTGAAATAATGGCAGCTCTTAGCCACCTCCACATGCCTTGGGGCTTCCTTTGATTTTCAGCCATAAAGAATCTCATTTGGTTTTTAAATAAAACCTAAATTTGAGTTTTATTGGAATACTTATACATGATTACCTTTCACTGAAACTTATTGTCATTTCATCTCTAATGTTCTAGCAAATGGAGTGGTGGATTTTTTTTTTTTTTACTTCCTTTCAAGTTGTTAGTTTCATTAAACAAATAGTTATTGAGCAGTTCCTATGAGTTAGGTGTTGTAGATGATAAAGAAAATTCAGACAGACATCTTTGTCTAGAGACACTTTCTTGATAACATTTTGCTGTGTGTGTTATGTAAACAAAAGTTCTAATTCTCTGCATTGAAATGCTGTTTTTTATAATTATAAAGGTATAAGGAAAATGAGGTAGGGGGAGCATTTGAGACCTTGAATTCTAGGAGAATTGATTTAGAACCCCACCAAACGTTAAGCTGGTAATCTAGTCATTTGTGCCTGGATTCTCTGTCATAGGCTGTCAGGGGGACAAGATCTTCACCTTTCAATTCTTGATGTGGTTGTAATTTGACTTTCACTCTGGAGAATCTTGAGCCTTCCCTGATGGTGCTAGTGATAATCTTTCTGCCAGTGCAGGAGACATAAGAGACAAGGGTTTGATTCCTGGATTGGAAAGATCCCCTGGAGGAGGGCATGGCAACCCATTCCAGTGTTCTTGCCTGGAGAATCCCATGGACAGAGGAGCCTTCAAGGCTACAGTCCATGGGGTCGCAAAAATGTTGGCTATGACTGGTATGATGGATATGCACACACTCATGCACATGGAGAATCTTAAGGGGACAGCTTGTGTCCACGCCTGGACTGTAATATACACTCCTGAAGGCAGAAGCTACTCTATCCCAACACCCAGCTCAGGGCCTGCCATGTACCAGGTACCCAGTCAATACTGTTAAATGAATGCGGGCATCCTGTCCTCTCCTGCTTCCTCACTCTGCCCCTTGGCTCTCTCAGATCTCTTACAGATGATGTAATGTCATGTTAATATCAGGGACTGAATACAGTGAACATGCTCTTGACCTAGATTTTCAGCAGCTCCAGAGAGCTCCCTTGTTAAAGTTGCAGCCTATGTTTTCCTTACACATTTGGCAGGGGATATGATCTGCTTCTACCTGTTGCCCACACAAACAAGACAGAAGCCTGACTTGGGCTGGCCCGAGAAAGGCAAGTTGCTCCTTCAAAGTGTCGAGAGGATGGTGTTCAGCACTGAATCGGTATCTCCTCAGATTTGTGTGTTCTCTTCTCCAGTCGGTATTCAGGTGTTGGAATAACTTCAGATGCTTAGTAACAGACCCGAGACTCACTGAACCCCCTCCCCCACTACAGGTCAATAGCATGACCTTGAGGTTGTTCTTACCATGCCCCAGTGGTTCCAGAAATCAAACTGTCAACCCTGAAGCTGGGCTTCCCTTCATCTACCACACCTCGCCTTCCCATAATACATCCTCTAAGCTTCTCCTCCAAATCATATCTCCAGCCCATCCACTCCTCCACTTTTCTGGTGCTCCTTGTCATTGTTGTTGCTAAGTTGTGTCCGACTCTTTGTGACCCCATGGACTGCAGCACTCCAGGCTTCCCTGTCCTTCCTTTCTCCAGGAGTTTGCTCAGATTCATGTCCATTGAGTCAGTGATGCCATCCAACCATCTCACCCTCTGCTGCCCCTGTTAATCTCCCTGCCCTGAATCTTTCCCAGCATCAAGGTCTTTTTCAATGAGTTTGCTCTTTGCATCAAGTGGCCAAAGTATTGGAGCTTCAGCATCAGTTGTGCCAATAAATATTCAGGGTTGATTTCCTTTAGGATTGACTGATGACTGGTTTGATCTCCTTGCAGTCCGAGGAACTCTCAAGAATCTTTTCCAGAACCACAATTCGAAAGCATCAGTTTTTTGGCGCTCAGCTTTCTTTGTGGTCCAACTCTCATGTCCATGCATGACCACTGGAAAAACCATAGCTTTGATTGTGACTGGGCTCCTGCATCTGTGTCCTTTCACATTCTGCCAAAGTGATGCTCATCATGGCTGTGTCAAATCACGTCTTGCCCCAGTGGCTTTACAATGTGGTTAGAACAAACTCCAAAGTCCTTGGCCAGGTCTGCAAGACTCTCCGTGGTCTGCTTCCTGGGGCCACTAGGATCTTGCACCCTACACTTGAGCTGGCCCTCTGTAAGCCAGGCTTGCCCCCCATATTGCAACTTTGAACTTGTGGATCCCTCCCTGAGTTACTCTATCCCTGACCTTCTTAAGATTGACACCATCATCCCATGAACACCTTGATGTTTCAGTTGTCACATCCCTGGAGAGACTTTCCCTGAGCACTTAATCTGTGGGAGTATCCCCATGTGCTCCCCAGTGGTGCTGTTTATTACTAGAATATTTCCTCTTTGTTGATTTGCATAGTTTTGTCTCTCTCCTCCTTCCCACTGATAACCAGAATGTCAACTCTCTAAGAGCAGAGCCTTGTCTGACTTTATTCTGCAATCCTACCCTTTGATCAGGTCTCAAAAAATCATTTTTTAAATGAATAAGTGATTATTAATCAGTCCTCTTACTCGCTCTCCTACCCCATTGGCCAGGGAAGTCAACTAATGAAATATCCCACACAGATTGAGGAGAGATTGTACACGGCAGAGAACACGTTACAAAAGCTAAGGTTCAAGTCAGAACGTAAACACTCATCAGAAAATGTCTGGAAAGGAATCGAATGGCATCTGCTTCACTCCATGGTGACTTTCAAAGGATAAATGCCCAGCATCGTTTATGATAGTAGAGTGCCTTTGAAAGGGCTGAAGCTGATGATTTCCACCTCGCTCAAGAAAAGTCATTGTCCTCTACGCATCCCTGGCTTACATTTGGAGACACCAAGCGTCTGGCTTTGGGCTTCTTTCAAGATTGAAATTGCCTTGCTTTGTGTCACTGCTCTCAGCAGATACTTTTCCTTTGTGAATCATCTAGCCAGCCCCCTAATCACTGGGAACAAACTTCTGAGTAGGTTGAACCAAATTAGGTGTCACAGTACATGCTTTCTTAGCCAAATAAGCTTTCAGAAGCTGGGGAAGCTGCAGAGCCCTGTCAGTCCTTCACAACCGTCTAATTGTTCTTCCTCTTGGAAAGTCTTGACTTTTTTTTTACTTGCTATGAGCCAGCATTAGCTGCAAAAGCATTCTGCAAAGGAGAACTCCTTCGCTAGGCCTCTCAGAATCCAGTGCACATCTCCAGAGGACAGGGTGTGTGTTTTAGACAGAAAGTGCCTGGCGTGGTTGTGGCTTAACGTTGAAGTCAGTGCACCCTTCAGAGATGCTGCTTCCTGCAGGGGAAGGAAGTGTGGGACCTGGAGACATGCACCACTCCCAGCCTCGGGCCACACGAGAGCAGGAGCTCCAGGAGGTGGCCCCTCCTGCTTCTCTCGGGGAACAGTGATACTGATGTCTTCAAGGGGAGACAAACTGGAGGGAGAAATGAAGCCCAGATAAAGCTCACTTTAAAGGGTTGTGCATCACAGGATGCTGGGACACTGAGGCTGGAGGAGAGCAAGCATGCCCTGTGCTTCTGATTATAAACAGTAACTCAACATCAAGTGGTGCCCTGGGAAGGCTAATGATGAACTGCCCTTTGGACAAAGGCCTGCAGGAAATGTTGCAGTGTAAGCGAACCCCTTCAATGGGTGCATACATTTGTGCTAAGTCACTTCAATCCTGTCCGACTCTTTGCAACCCCATGGACTGTAGCCCACCAGGCTCTTCTATCCTAGGGATTCTCCAGGCAGGAATTCCAGAGTTGGTTGCCATTCTTTCCTCCTGGAGATCTTCCCGATCCCAGGGATAGAACCTGCATCTCTTATGTCTCCTGCATTGACAGGCAGATTCTTTACCAATAGTGCCACCTGGGAAGCCCTCTTCACTGGGAGACATCCTGCCTAAAAGGAGAACTTCTGCAAGTGATAAGAGGAGGGGAGCAGGTCCACAGGACTCTAAAGAGTCTCCTGAGAATCGACTCTGTGGGGAAGGAAAGACCATTCATCATGAAATGCTTGTCAAGGCAGTTGTGCTTTCACTTTTGAAATATTTCTTTTATTTATTTGGCTGTGCCGGGTCTTAGCTATGGCATGCAGAATCTTTAGTTGTGGCAGGTGACCTCTTCATTGCAGCATATGGGATCTAATTCCCCGGCCAGGGATCCAAACTGGGCTTCCTGCATTGGGACCACAGACTCTTAGCTACTGGGCTGCCAGGGAAGTCCATTTATACTTTTTCTTTTAAAGATTTCTTTATTTGGTTTTGGCTGCACTGGGTCTTCCTTGCTGTGAATGAGCTTTCTTTAGTTGCAGCAAGCAGGGGCTACTGTGTGTTGTGGTGCATGCGTGGACTTCTCACTGTGGTGACGTCTCTTGTTTCCGCTTGTGGACTTAGTTGCTAGTTGGCATGCAGGATCTTCCCAGACCAGGGGTTGAACCTGTGTTCCTTGCATTGGCAGGCACACTCTTAACCACTGAGCCACCAGGAAGACCCATTTATACTTTTTTTGTGAGAAGTTCTGAACTAAACAGCTTTTGGTAGCATGATAAAGACTTTTTATTTGGGCATTTCATTGTGAGTGGAGGGGGACCCTATTTGAGCATAAAGGGAAGGAAGTAAGTTCATTATTGTTGCAGCCATTGACTCTACTAAATACCTTAACATTTGAAGGTTTCCAGGGCTTGAGAAATCAGATAAATGTTAGAGGAGTTGTAGTTGTTTTTTTAGTTGAGTTGGTATGTTCATTTGTTTGCATTGACAATAGGATTTTCGTGGAAACAGTGGATGTTCTCTGAGCTTGAGAAATATCTTGATATCCTAGCCTCAAGATTGGAAAGCCTTTAGTGGTTATTTTATCTTCTTTCCATATGTTTCAGTAGAACATATTTTAAAATACATTTTAAAAACTACTGATACACAAAAATGCCAGGTCCATCCAACGTTTTCACCTAAATCTGTAGTGGGCTTCCCTGGTGGCTCAACTGGTAAATAATCCACCTGCAATGCGGGAGACCTGGATTTGATCCCTGGGGTGGAAAGATCCCCTGGAGGAGGGCATGGCAACCCACTCCAGTGTTCTTGCCTGAAGAATCCCCATGGACAGAGGAGCCTGGTGGGCTACAGTGTGTGAGATCACAAAGAGTTGGACATGACTAAGTGATGAAGCACGGCACAACAGCAGTGTTTATCAGCTGACGGGGGGCTGATAGGAATATTTTCCCTAAACCTTAATTAAATGAAATAAGTATAGGGACAGGGAGCACATTGTGAAAGTGCCAATTTGGGGAGGAAGCGAGAAGTACAACTCCTGTCTGTCAGACGTCGCCTGCTTCATGATACTTTAAGTTCTGTAACCAGAGATTTTGTGGTATTAGTCATCATCCAAAGACTGTAAGCTCCAGAAAGAATTGTTTATTGTGATATTATGTCTAGGCATTCATAGTCAGGCAGATACTGTACTTATGTATCTTTGCATTATAATTAATGTCAATTACTAGATTTCTTTTATAGCATAAGCCTGGTAATAATATAAATAATTCTAAATCAGAGTTCTAAAATTTCTCTCTTCAGGTGTCAAGACTGTTCTTTGCATATCTATTTGTATTCTGGGAGTATTACATTTCTAATATTTATACATCAGGTAGAAGTGACATTTTCCACAAAATCCCTTTGTATTGAAATTTCTTTTCTTATTAAAACATTTTAATTGCATATAAACACACTCAGTGGAACTCAGCCCCAGACTGACAATGTGTTTGAAATGTTTACTTCCATATAATGCTAGATACCATCTAAACATCCTGGAGTCTGCTACAGATGAACTTTTGAGATTAAAAGATGTTTGGTAGTTACTTCCCTTCTGTCCAGTGGTTAAGGCTTCACCTTCCAGTGCAGGGGTGCCGGTTTGCTCCCTAGTCAGGAAGCTAGGACCCCACATATCTTGCAGCCACAAAACCAAAACATAAAGCAGAAGCAATATTGTAACAAATGCTATAAAGATTTTTAAAATGGCCCACATTTAAAAAAATCTTTAAAAAAGGATCTTTGGTTGGATTTTGAAGAAAAATTATGTAATTAGCTAAATAGTTCTAAATATGCGAAGGTTATTACCATTACATATGTATATTTAATTAATAATATTGTTTCTGCTATTGCTATTTATGTTTTCGAATTGTGGTGCTGGAAAAGGCTCTTGAGGGTCCCTTGGACAGCAAGGAGATCAAACCAAGTCAATCCTGAATACTCATTGGAAGGACTGATGCTGAAGCTGACACTCCAATACTATGGCCACCTCATGCAAAGAGCTGATTCATTAGGAAAGACTCTGATGCTGGGAGAGATTGAAGGCAGGAGGAGAGGGGGATGGCAGAGGATGAGATGGTTGGATGACATCACCAACTCAATGGACATGAATCTGAGCAAGAACTGGGAGACACTGAAAGACAGGAAAGCCTGGTGTGCTGCAGTCCATGGGGTAGCAGAGTTGGACACGACTAAGCAACTGACACTTTAGACATATTAATGAAATGTCTAAGCCTCAGTTTCTTCAGTTTTTAAATGAAGATAATAATAACATTTGTACCTGATCCTATTATTCAGAAGATAAAATGAAGTCCGGAATGCAAAGTGCTGAATGATGGGCTTGACATATAGTAGGTGCTCAATAAATGAGAGCTCATTGTTATTGTTTTATATTCACTTATTTATGGGTAGAGAATATTAATTGTCTACCTTAACAGCTGCCAACCCGAAACAACCACGTCATCTGCTTCTCCAGGCGGTATGAGTCGCAAGGGTTCATTATATGGAGACAGTAAAACCCCAAGCAAGCAGCAGCGCTTCTTAGTAGGCAGCTATTTGCAGAAGCCTCACCAAAGAGTTTTATATTTGAGAGTTCCAAACCCAGTAAAGATAACAAGCCTGCCCTCTGGTGGATCTTCATTTCAGCCAGTTAGGATTTTCTCTGGATAGATCAGATTTCCCATCTCCTCCCTAAAAGCCAGAATTGTGTGGCTGCGACGACAGCACTGCCCGCTTCTCTTGGATTCTGGTGAATGTGCAGGTGGACTTAGAAATGCACGCCCTGGGTGGGGATGTGGAATGGTTTATGGCCACAGAGACTCCTCCTTTCTGTTCAGACCCGTCAGGACTCAGCAGCTGCTCAGGGTTACTTACAAGAACTCTGAGCTGCCTGATCATTCAACTGTGGAAGGTAAATGAGAGATTTAAGGTGAGGGAATAGGAGAGGCCAGTGGAGAAGTGGGGCGATTCAGGAGAAAAAGGCAGATGTCAGACTCATATACCGGCTGCTGGATTTGATGGGAAAGAGGTTTTTAATGTTTGTTACCCCCCCCATGTAGTGTGTCCCCTACCCCCTCACTGTGGAGTAGAAATTATTCCTACAAAGGACTTCAGTTCTTAGGGTATAGTCTTATTTTCCTATTCACAATGGTTAAAAAAAAAAAAAAGAGTAAATAGAGACACTTATCTTCCAGTGGCTTTTGGTTCCCAAGGTAGAAAACCTTTCAGTTGTCAATAAATACAGTAATTAAGGTGCAGACTCAGTCTTGTCCCACTCTTTGCAACCCCATGGACTGTAGCCCGCCAGGCTCCTCTATCCATGGGGTTCACTAAGCAAGAACACTGGAGGGGGTTGCCATTTCCTCCTCCAGGGGATCTTCATGATCCAGGGATCAAACGGAGTCTCTTGCGTCTCCTGCACGGGTTCTTTACCACTAGCGCCACCTGGTCAGACTGATCTTCAAATATGGCACCCATCTACTGCTGAAGCCTCCTCCATCTCATGGCCTTTCCTCCCCCTTGATTCCGTGACCTTCAGGGCTCTTTAGGGTCCAAATGAAAGGGACTCAACTCAAACAAGTAATATCGGGGACATAGGTTGACTCACCTGCCTGGGTGCTCCATTGGTTTGTCTAGCTTGAGTGGCCAAATTCAGCAGCTCAAATAATGTCATCAGGGCTCCTCTGTCTTTCTCTCTGTGTTTCCATCACTCATCACAAATTTCTTATTCTATTAGGATTTCATTCTCAGGCTGTCTTCATGTAGGGCCAGGATGACTCTGAAACTGGAGACTTCTGACTTTATCGATGTCTTTGTTTTCAGGAAAGGACCCCTCTGTCTTGGTACCCTGTCAGTCCTTGAATATAGTAGGAGTCTTCTTGCCTCTCTCACTGCCTGACCCTGGACCAGGTCCCAGTTTGGATGGAGCCTGACTGCTCTCAAGAGTCATATACCCAACTCTGTGCTTTCCGAGGCAGAGTCCTAAGATGGGGATGGAGGCTCTTTGCTAAAGACTAGGGCGGAGAAGTCAATGGCACCCCACTCCAGTACTCTTGCCTGGAGAATCCCAGGGATGGAGGAGCCTGGTGGGCTGCCATCTATGGGGTCGCACAGAGTCGGACATGACTGAAGTGACTTAGCAGCAGCAGCAGCAGGGCGTGTGTGCTAAGGTTCTCCAGTCATGTCCCACTCTTTGTGGCCTTATGGACCGCAGGCCTCCAGGCTCTTCTGTCCATGGGATTCTCCAGGCAAGAGTACTGGAGTATGTTTCCATGCCCTCCTCCAGGGAGTCTTCCCGATCCCGGGATCGAACCCACATCTCTTATGTCTCCTGCATTGGCAGGCGAGTTCTTTACCTCTAGTGCTACCCAGGAAGCCCAAAGACTAGTGTGATTCTGTTATTAAAAGGACAAGAGGGGTGTTGGATGGAAAAAGCCAAAACATGTGTTTAATCTTCCTTGTTCCCAGAATGTACACCTGTTTCTGCAGGTTTGTGTAGAGCTGTTCTTCCGTGATCTTGCACCTTCCAGGGTGTTGCTGAGGTTGTACTTCCTCTGTAGACTTTTCCTACCAGCCTGGTTTCGATTCCCTTCCTTTTTAAGTCAGTAGCACATACCTGGACTTCTCATTTGGCTTCCTCATTTAGCTATTATTGCCATTATTGTTATTTCCATTGTTACTGTAGCCTTCTGACAATTTTTTGGACATTCCGTTTTCTTTGTTTCGTATTGAAATGTCCCATTACTCTTTTGTGGGAACTGATAAATTTTTGGATGTGTATCTTCTTTAGAACAGGCAGCGCTGATTCATGATCTTAATGAAATGAGAATCTGAGGCACATCAAAAGACCAAAGCCATTCAGTGATTTTCTCCTGCCTTTCTGTCACTTTTTATTGTGGCTCAGTCGCTCAGTCATGGCAGACTCACTGAGACCCCATGGACTACAGCACGCCACACTTCCCTGTCCTTCACTATTTCCCGAAGTTCGCTTAAACTCATGTCCATTGAGTCCATGATGTCATCCAACCATCTCATCCTCTGCCATTCTTCTCCTGCCCTCCATCTTTCCCAGCATCAGGCAAGACTGCCACTTTGAAGTGTAGCCTTCACCTCTTGATGAGACTGTTTTCAGCAGTGTGCCTGGGAGTGGGTCTCGTTTGCCATAGGCACAGGGTCCTGTGGACAGTGCTCCCTTTGGGACTGGGGAGCAGAAGATGTAAGGCATGCCCCATACCTTGCAGCTGAGGTTTTGAATGTTCAGTCAAACTGCTGCTCCAGAAAGAGGTCAGAGAGGGGAAAGCACTGTCCTTTTGTTTATCCGTCTCCATGAGGCCAAAAACACAGGTCCAGGTTAAGGGCAACTTGAAACTCCACCCATGGCAAAATCCAATTATAAACTCTACCCTTACTGAAATGCCATTAGAGGTTGGTTTTGCTTTATTTGAGATGCAAGCTGACAGTTGTGCCTGTGATGTATTCAGGAAGACGTATCTATTAAAGATAGTCTAACAATGGGAGCACACTCAGATTTGCATTTTAATTCATTTTCCCTCAGTGCTGATATGCAGCTTATCTTTCAAGAACAGGCTTCCATCAACTCTGATATAAGTTGCTTAAGAATAATGCTCATAATCTATTAGTTTAATCTGTTCACATGAGAAGGGAAAAAAAATTATTGCGTGATGCAGAAGGTTTCAGGACCCTTTTTTTTTTTTTTTTTTTTTGAGGATTTCCCATAACAGTTCCTTTCTGCTTATAGTTCTCCTTCTAAATAAAGTCTTAACAGCTGAGGGAAGAGGTGTCCTGGCTTTTACTCAGGCTCAGACAGGCTCGAGTTCAAAAGTCCAGCTCCCATGTATTTCGCTTATGTACGCATTACTTAACTTGAGCCCAGTTTCGTTATCTGTGACACGTGTATAACAATACAAGCTTGAAAATGGGCTTTGATCACTACAGAATAGGTATAAAAATTACCCATCAGAGGACCTCTCAGATAATAGATAGTAATCAATAATTTCATCCTTGTGGAACTAAGAAATCTGCTAAGATCTTTGTGTTTTTCTGATACCTGCAACTCTGTATGTTGTTTCTCTTAGTCTCTGTCGCTCCCAAGGGAAGACAGTGTCCTTTCTGTGTGAGGCTGACTGAACGTTGGGTTGAGAGTGTGTAACTGGGAGAGTCCTGTTTCGCTTTGTTCCCTGTTCTGCGTTTTCATTGCCTCTTTCAATTCTCTGTCTTGTTTACCTCCCTCTGGGCTCCTATGACCTTGATGTTTTTCAGAAAGGAAGATGGCTGGGCATCTGATGGTACTGTGGAGTCAGGAGTGGGATGATGGTCTGGATAATAGAAAAGTTTGAGAACGAGTATGGCATGCACTGTGGACTTAGAGATGGGGAAAGTGCCTGAACAGCAAAGAAGGCCTGCTGAGGTCATAATGGACCTCGTAAAAACTGTGTTTATCATCTTCTTTAGCTCCATTCTTATTTGGAGGGAAATGGACAGTAGGGATGACTCACAGCAGATGAATAATGCCAAGGAGACTGCTGATCCCTGGACCATGGTCACAGGCAATAATCAGGGCTCATCCTTAGCTGTGGGACAGTTGTTCAGTCACTAAGTCGTGTCTGACTCTTTGGGACCCCATGGACTGCAGCACACCAGGCTTCCCTGTTCTTTACTGTCTCCTGGAGTTTGCTCAAACTCTTGTCCATTGAATCGGTGACACCATCCAACCATCTCATCCTCTGCCATCCCCTTCTCCTTCTGCTCTCAATCTTTCCCAGCATCAGGGTCTTTTCCAATGAGTCTGCTCTTCACATCAGGTGATCAAAGTATTGGAACTTCAGCATCAGTCTTTCCAATGAATATTCAGGATTTATTTCCTTTAGGATTGACTGGTTTGCTCTCCATACTGTACAAGGGACTCTCAAGGGTCTTCTCCAGCACCACAGTTGGAAAGCATCAGTTCTTTGGCACTCAGCCTTCTTTATGGTCCAATTCTCAGCTAGAGTGACAGATGGAATTTGAATGCAAGAGTTGAACTTGACAACTGTAGGAGACCAATCTCTCCAACTTGACCACTAAGGACTAAGATGCTTTAGTATTTTTGCAGGGAAAGATGGGAAGGTGTGGAGAGTGATGTTGGAAGTCTTACCAATGACAGTTTAGACGGGCTATGCCAGGGTTAGCTGAGTCCAAGGCTGCTGATACCTATGTTTGGGCAAGGGTATTAGGCAGGATGTCACTGCAGGGTTGAAGTCCATAAGACGATGGGGGGAGACTCTGAGCCTGGTGCTAAAGTCCTGCATTTGCCATTGGCTTGTTTATTGCCCTTCCCTCAATTCCCATCAGAGCACAAGCCCCGGAGAGCCGAGACAGGTCAGCCTTGCTCCTTGCTTCTTCTCCAGCACCTACGCCAGGACTCAGCATGCAATAAATCTGCAGTAAATAGCTGCTGGGTGAGGGTTAATAAGGTCCTTTAGGAATTATGGGCTTTTTTCCTCCTCTGAACCCGTTGCATGCACCTCTATGCCTAGTCAGCATGAAATGAACATTTGTTGATTGCACTGTATATGTCAAAGCAAAAATTAAAAATAAATTAAAAAATGCTGTAATACTAATGCTTGTGGTGCTTATTACCTATGGTATAGGGCTGTTAGCTTCCCTGTCCCTTTTTCTCCCTTTCTCTTTTCCTCCCTCTCTCTCTCAATAGACAAAACATATGGGGGATTATTCTCTATATTCTCTTTCATAACAGTTATACACATATTAAGGACAATTTCTGCATCAACATATGAATGTGTAACATTTACTGCAAGGCTTTATAGTCCAGCTGCACCACAGTAAATTTAAAGCATCCCCTATTGTTGGGCATTTAGGTTGCTTCCAATTCTTTGCTCCTGTAGTGGTTCAAGCCCTTCTTTAGAGCTCTGCCTCACTTAGGACCTTGGACTCAATCTTGAAGTGTGGTTCTGCAAAGATGGTAGCTTAGTATGTTAAACTTAGACCAAATATCCCTGGTTTTTGATGGGAAGTCTTCCCTGATGGCTCAGTGGGTAAAGAATCCAGCATAGTACAGGATATACAGGAGACACAAGTTTGATTCCTGGGTCAGGAAGATCCTTGGAGGAGGAAATCGCAACCCACTCCAGTTATTCTTGCTTGGGGAAATCCCACGGACAGAGGAGACTGGTGGGCTACAGTCCATGAGGCTGCAAAGAGTTAGGCACAGCTGAGCACTGAGCACTTGTTAATTAACTTGTTTGACCCAACAGTTCAACTCAAGGTGCATAAATAGCTTGTGGAAATTCTGGGGAAGTTGAGCAGAGCCCCCGGCATTATGCAGTAGGTCTTGGTGTTCTTATTGTTGGTAAAGCGTGTCCCACCTCATTGCGGATGAACTATGTGACTAAACCAGCAAGAATTCATTTTCTCGCAGTTTTGTAGGACAGAAGCCCAACATGGGTCTCAGTGAGCGAACACCAGGGTGTCAGAAGAGCTCCTTTCCATTCTCCAGGCTCTAGAGGAGAATACTTTTTCTTGCCTTTTCCAGCTTCTAGAGATGCTGCCCATATTCCTTGTCTTGTGGCTGCTTCCTCCATCTTCAAAACGGAGGATATATTAATAGCATCTCTCTGTGCCTTTCTTCATTAGTCACGTCTTCCTCTGACCATAGCCAGGAAACATTCTCCACTTTCAAGAACCCAGGCGATTACATCGTGTAACATTCCACGATAAGCTTCCCATCTCAAGGTCCTCAACATAACCACAGCTGGAGAGCCCCTTTGCTTCTTTGTTTTTTAATCAACTCTTTTTTAATTTGATTTGCTCACCTTTTTTCTTTTGCTTCTCTTTAAAAATATCTATTTGACCATGCTGGGCCTTAGTTGCAACACACAGGATCTTCTATCTTCCTTGTGGGAATGCAAAATCTTTTAGTTGAGGCATGTGGGCAATAGTTCCCTGACCAGGGATTGAACCTGGGCCCCTGCCTTGGGGGTGTGGAGTCTTAACCACTGGACCACCAGGGAATCCCCAGCAGAGTCGTTTCTGAATGTGTCAGGTAACATGTTCACTGATTCTAGGGATTAGAAGATGGGTGTTGGGGAGCAAGGGCACATGATCCTGCCCACTGCAACTGCCAACACCGGAAGAGCGCCTGCACAGTGTCAGCTCTCAAATATTTGTGGAAGGAATGAATTGGGAGTATTTAAAGATCAAGTGTCTTTAAAATGTGGATCAGGACACCCAGCAGGTGGGTGAGATCTTAGTTTATGTTATGCATTTTTTTTAAATGCATGCTCCCAACACTGAAGGGGGAATGAAAAGAACAAAGCAATAACAAACCACAAATGGCTGCTTTGCTGGCTCTGTAGTGGGTATTCTTTCTAGATGTTTGTTCCTTGGTTACCAGATCTCTTGTTCCTGCCATGGCATAGAGCAGTTATCTCTGTTGCACAGAGTGAACCCTAACTAGCCTTCATATCAGAGTCTGTTTTTCCACTAATTACGTGCCTGAGGAAAGCTCTGCCCCTTTTTGACTCATTAACCTTCCATGGAGTGATTCACAGTGAGCTCCAAGCCTAGGAAAGTTTTAAAAACCATGCAGATTCTTGGCTTGGCAGCAGTGGGCTCTCAAGAGTGCATCACTTTTTTTTCTTGCTTCCCTGATAGCTCAGTTGGTAAAGAATCTGCCTGCAATGCAGGAGACCCCAGTTTGAGTCCTGGGTCGGAAAGATCCAGTGGATCCAGTATTCTTGGGCTTCCCTTGTGACTCAGCTGGTAAAGAATCCACTTGCAATGTGAGAGACCTGGGTTCCATCCCTGGGTTGAGAAGATCCCCTGGAGAAGGGAAAGGCTACCCACTCCAGTATTCTGGCCTGGAGATTCCATGGACTATATAGCCCATGGTGTTGCAAAGAGTCGGACTCGACCCAGCAACTTTCCCTTTGACTTTCACTAGAGTCCATCAACTTGTAGTTGGGGAACCACCTGACAAGCCACTGGGATGTCCTGGCTCGGTCTGAACATCCTTGATTGGGCACCATCTTGTTGGTGTTTTGCCCTGATTGCTTGGACTTGCTGATTTGTTGTTTCAGGCTGAGGGTAGAGAGAATGAGAGACCATACCTTGCAGTCTCTACTGGTTTACTCAGTCAGAAAGCAGAGTGTGTTATGTGTTCAGAGTCAAGACTCAGATGATCAGCCACAGGAGCACCAGCATTGGAGGTCTACTTTGATTCTTTATTCCCTTCAGGAAATGGTTTGGGGGACTTCCATGGTGGTCCAGGGGTTAAAGAATCTACCTTCCAACGCAGGATATACAGGTTCAACCCTTCGTCAGGGAACTAAGACCCTGCATGCCGAGGGGCAACTAAGTGCTCATGCCACAAGTACTGAGCTCTCATGCTGTAAGGAAAGATCCTGTGTGCCACAACTAGGGCCTGTCAGAGCCAAATAAGTAAATATAATCTTTTTAAAAACGAAAAATATAAGGTTTGGAATGTTAGCACCTAGGGCTCTTAGTGGATGAGTTCATGTGAGTATGTGAGCTACGGTTTTGTTCTCTTTTTGCATTCTTTTGTTTAAAAGTTCAGACTGATGAGCTAAGCTCAGACACCCTCTTGGCCAACCTTAGGATGCCTCTGAAAACAGTGGGAGGTAATCCCTTTTCCAATAGGTCTAGTGATTAAAAGGAAGTCTCTGAGACCACAAGGACAGGGTTACCATCTTGCCCCCCGCCATATAGTAGCTGTGTGACCCTGGGCAAGCAACTTAACTAATCATAACCCAATCTTTTCCTGTTCCCTTCACCATAAAGTGGTAATACAAACCATCCCTATCTGCTGGAATGCTTATGAAGATGAAATGAGTCAGCACAGTGGAAGCACTTAGGACTATGTCTGATATACATAGTAAAAGCTTGATAAAGGTTTCCTATAATTCCATGACTACTACCAGTATTCAGATAGCCAACATCTAACTGAAAAAAGGTGTTCAGAGTAGCCATTGAGGTAAGAAAAAGATCGTCTCTTCTGAATAAATATTGTCTGTAATATGTCCCTAGAAACACATTGTCTGCAAAAGATGTTAATAGGAGTTCTGAGTTACAGGGTACCACAGTCATAAATATTTAGGAAACTTCTCCTCTTGGAGATTTATGATACACATTAGTATTTTAACATTATAGGTTCTGCTAGAGTGTGAAGTAGAGAAAGTAATTTGAGTTTGTTTAATTCAGCTTGTCCCAGTTGTGTTTGACCACAGAACCCATGGTGGGGGTGGGTTTTTGTTATTTCTTTTGTTGTGGGTTTTTATTATTATTATTTTTTTAAGTGGGGACTTGGGAGGCTGGATGTTGAAGGTGATTGTTATTGCTGTGTGTTTCTTGTTCATAGCACCAATAATCTAGAAACTAGGGTTTTCTCTCTAGGGCATACTGTTGGAGAGGGATCCCCAACCTCTGGGATCTAATCTCTGATGATCTGAGGTGGAGCTGATATAACAATAATAGAAATAAAGTACACAATACATGTAACACACTTGAATTGTCCCCACACTATTCCCCCTAGCCCCACTCTGGTCTGAGGAAAAGTTGTCTTCTACAAAACTGGTACCTGTTGCCAAAAAGGTTTGGGGCCACAGCCTTAGGGCATACTTTAGGATCAGATCAGTTCAGTTCAGTTCAGTCACTCGGTCATGTCCAACTCTTTGCCACCCCATGAATTGCAGCACGCCAGGCCTCCCTGTCCATCACCAACTTCCGGAGTTCACTCAGACTCATGTCCATCGAGTCAGTGATGCCATCCAGCCATCTCATCCTCGGTCATCCCCTTCTCCTCCTGCCCCCAATCCCTCCCAGCATCAGAGTATTTTCCAATGAGTCAACTCTTCTCATGAGGTGGCCAAAGTACTGGAGCTTCAGCTTCAGCATCATTCCGTCCAAAGAAATCCCAGGGCTGATCTCCTTCAGAATGGACTGGTTGGATCTCCTTGCAGTCCAAGGGACTCTGAAGAGTCTTCTCCAACACCACAGTTCAAAAGCATCAATTCTTCGGCACTCAGCCTTCTTCACAGTCCCACTCTCACATCCATACATGACCATAGGAAAAACCATAGCCTTGACTAGAGGGACCTTTGTTGGAAAAGTAATGTCTCTGCTTTTGAATATGCTGTCTAGGTGGGTCATAACTTTTCTTCCAAGGAGTAAGCATCTTTTAATGTCATGGCTGCAGTCACCATTTGCAGCCCCAAAAATAAAGTCTGACATTGTTTCCCCATCTTTAATGAGCATATGGATATCTGATTAAAATACAATATCTGGGACTTCCCTGGTGGTTCAGTGGTTGGGACTCCACACTTCCACTGCAGAGTGCATGGGTTCAAACCCTAGTTGGTGAACAAAGATCCCACATGCTGTGTGGTGGCCAGAAAATAAAAAAACAAAATAAAACACCAATTCTGATTCAGTAGATCTAGGATGAGGCCCGAGAGTCTGCATTTCTGACTTATTCCTTGGAGATGCTAATACTCCTGGTCGAGAGAGGGCACACTGAATTAAAAGAATTTCAGAAACATAGTGTCTTGATGACACAAAGGGGACATGTATGGGGACCATCAGAAATGTTTATAGTTATCTATTGGGGGAGAAAACTCTCAGCCTTGACTACACACTAGAACTACATGGACGATTCAGGAAGGAAACCTGCTATTAGCACCCCCTCCCTAGACATTCTGATTTAACCAGTATGGAGATGGATCCCAGGTGGTTTTTGTATGTTTGTTTGTTTTAAGTTTCCCCAGTGAGTCTAATGAAAGGCAGGGTGGGGCACTGCTGGTTTAGTGGGAAGGGGCTTATTTTGGAGTCAGCCTGGTTCTAAATCCTAGCTCCAAATCAGCTACGGGACTCTTAGTCATTTAGTTAAATTCTCAGGGTCTTCATTTCCCTATTTGTACAAGGGACGATAATGGTATGTAACCGCAAACAGTCTTTGTGAGAATTCAATGATCTGTTAGTGAACTAAAAGCTTAGTTTCTAACACATGGTAAGGGCCCAATGAATATTAGCTACAATACTAGTTATTATAATGATTATTGTTGTTGTTGTTCAATCACTAAGTCATGTCTGACTCTTTGCGACCCCATGGACTGCAGCACACCAGGCTTCCCTGTCCTTCGCTATCTCCTGGAGTTTGCTCAAACTCGTATCTATTGAGTCAGTAATGCCATCCAACCATCTCATCCTCCATTGTCCCCTTCTCCTCCTGCCCCCAATCTTTCCCAACCTTAATGTCTTTTCCAGTGAACTGGCTCTTTGCATCAGGTGACCAAAGTATTGGTACTTTAGCTTCAGCATCAGTCCTTCCAATGAGTATCCAGGGTTGGTTGATTTACTTTAGGTTTGATCTCTTTGCAGACCAAGGAACTCTCAAAAGTCTTCTCCAGCACCACAGTTCAAAAGCATTGATTCTTTAGTGGTCAGTCTTATTTATCGTCCAACTCTTACATCTGTACACGACTGCTGGTTAAACCATAGTTTTGACTGTATGGACCTTTCTTGGCCAGGTGATGTCTCTGGTTTTTAACATGCTGTCTAGGTTTGTCATAACTTTCCTTCAAGAAACAAGTGTTTTTTTTTTTTTTTTTTTTTTCATGACTGCAGTAGTTGACTGTTATTACTGTTATTATTTGGTAATGGAGAGCTTTAGGTCATTTTCTGACTTTTAAAAAATCTGCCTGAGATAATGTGTTGGTCCTAAAACCAAATAAACACATATTTAATTTTCTTCATCAGTGTTCAGTTCAGTACAGTCGCTCAGTTGTGTCTGACTCTTTGTGACCCCATGAATCACAGCACGCCAGGCCTCCCTGTCTATCACCAACTCCTGGAGTTCACTCAGACTCACGTCCATAGAGTCCATGATGCCATCCAGCCATCTCATCCTCGGTCGTCCCCTTCTCCTCCTGCCCCCAATCCCTCCCAGCATCAGAGTTTTTTTTCCAATGAGTCAACTCTTCTCACGAGGTGGCCAAAGTTCTGGAGTTTCAGCTTTAGCATCATTCCTTCCAAAGAAATCCCAGGGTTAATCTCCTTCAGAGTGGACTGGTTGGATCTCCTTGCAGTCCAAGGGACTCTTGAGAATCTTCTCCAACACCACAGTTCAAAAGCATCAATTCTTCGGTGCTCAGCCTTCTTCACAGTCCAACTCTCACATCCATACATGACCACAGGAAAAACCATAGCCTTGACTACACGGACCTTAGTCGGCAAAGTAATGTCTCTGCTTTTGAATATGCTATCTAGGTTGGTCATAACTTTCCTTCCAAGGAGTAAGTGTCTTTTAATTTCATGGCTGCAGTGATTCTGGAGCCCCCTAAAATAAAGTCTGACACTGTTTCCACTGTTTCCCCATCTATTTCCCATGAAGTGATAGGACCAGATGCCATGATCTTTGTTTTCTGAATGTTGAGCTTTAAGCCAACATTTTCACTCTCCTCTTTCACTTTCATCACGAGGCTTTTTAGATCCTCTTCACTTTCTGCCATAAAGGTGGTGTCATCTCCATATCTGAGGTTATTGATATTTGTCAAGGCAATCTTGATTCCAGCTTGTGTTTCTTCCAGTCCAGTGTTTCTCATGATGTACTATGCATAGAAATTAAATAAGCAGGGTGACAATATACAGCCTTGATGTACTCCTTTCCCTATTTGGAACCAGTCTGTTGTTCCATATCCAGTTCTAACTGTTGCTTCCTAATCTGCATACAGATTTCTGAAGAGGCAGGTCAGGTGGTCTGGCATTCCTATCTCTTTCAGAATTTTCCATGGTTTATTGTGATCCACACAGTCAAAGGCTTTGGCATAGTCAATAGAGCAGAAATAGATGTTTTTCTGGAACTCTCTTACTTTTTCTATGATCCAGCAGATGTTGACAATTTGATCTCTGGTTCCTCTGACTTTTCTAAACCCAGCTTGAACATCAGGGAATTCACGGATCACATATTGCTGAAGCCTGGCTTGGAGAATTTTGAGCATGACTTTACTAGCATGTGAGATGAGTGCAATTGTGCAGTAGTTTGAGCATTCTTTGGCATTGCCTTTCTTTGGGATTGGAATGAAAACTGACCTTTTCCAGTCCCATGGCCACTGCTGAGTTTTCCAAATTTGCTGGCATATTGAGGGCAGCACTTTCACAGCATCATCTTTCAGGATTCGAAAGAGCTCCACTGGAATTCCATCATCTCTACTAGCTTTGTTCGTAGCGATGCTTTCTAAGGCCCACTCGACTTCACATTCCAGGATGTCTGGCTCTAGATTAGTGATCACACCATCATGAATATCTGGGTCGTGAAGATCTTTTTGTACAGTTCTTTCGTGTATTCTTGCCACCTCTTCTTAATATCTTCTGTTTGTTAGGTCCAGACCATTTCTGTCCTTTATCAAGCCCATCTTTGCGTGAAATGTTCCCTTGGTATCTGTAATTTTCTTGAAGAGAACTCTAGTCTTTCCCAATCTGTTGTTTTCCTCTATTTCTTTGCATTGATTGCTGAAGAAAGCTTTCTTATCTCTTCTTGCTATTCTTTGGAACTCTGCATTCAGATGCCTATATCTTTCCTTTTTCTCCTTTGCTTTTCATCTCTCTTCTCTTCACAGCTATTTGTAGGGCCTCCCCAAACAGCCATTTTGCTTTTTAGCATTTCTTTTCCATGGGGATGGTCTTGATCCCTGTCTCCTGCACAATGTCATGAACTTCATTCCATAGTTCATCAGGCACTCTATCTATCAGATCTAGGCCCTTAAATCTATTTCTCACTTTCTCTGTATAATCATAAGGGATTTGATTTAGGTCATACCTGAATGGTCTAGCAGTTTTTCCCTACTTTCTTCAATTTAAGTCTGAATTTGGTAATAAGGAGTTCATGATCTGAGCCACAGTCAGTTCCTGGTCTTGTTTTTGTTGAGTGTATAGAGCTTCTCCATCTTTGGCTGCATAGAATATAATCAGTCTGATTTTGGTGTTGACCGTCTGGTGATGTCTATCTGTAGAGTCTTCTCTTGTGTTGTTGAAAGAAGGTGTTTGCTATGACCAGTGCATTTTCTTGGCAAAACTCTATTAGTCTTTGCCCTGCTTCATTCCTCATTCCAAGGCCAGATTTGCCTGTTACTCCAGGTGTTTCTTGACTTTCTATGTTTGCATTCCAGTCCCCTATAATGAAAAGGACATCTTTTTGGGTGTTAGTTCTAAAAGGTCTTGTAGGTCTTCATAGAACCATTCAACTTCAGCTTCTCCAGCATTACTGGTTGGGGCATAGACTTGGATAACTATGATATTGAATGGTTTGCCTTGAAGACGAACAGAGATCATTCTGTGTTTTTTGAGATTACATCCAAGTACTGCATTTTGGACTCTCCTGTTGATCATGATGGCTTCTCCATTTCTTCTGAGGGATTCCTGCCCACAGTAGTAGATATAATGGTCATCTGAGTTAAATTCACCCATTCCAGTCCATTTTAGTTCGCTGATTCCTAGAATGTCGACGTTCACCCTTGCCATCTCTTGTTTGAACACTTCCAATTTACCTTGATTCGTGGTCCTGACATTCCAGGTTCCTATGCAATATTGCTCTTTACAGCATCGGATCTTGCTTCTATCACCAGTCACATGCACAACTAGGTATTGTTTTTGCTTTGGCTCCATCCCTTCATTCTTTCTGTTGTTGTTTCTCCTCTGATCTCCAGTAGCATACTGGACACCTAATGACCTGGGGAGTTCCTCTTTTGGTATCCTATCATATTGCCTTTTCATACTGCTCATGGGATTCTCAAGGCAAGAATACTGAAGTGGCTTGCCATTCCCTTCTCTGGTTGACCACGTTCTGTCAGACCTTTCCACCATGACCCACCCATCTTGGGTTGCCCCACAGGCATGGCTTGGTTTCATTGAGTTAGACAAGGCTGTTGTCCTAGTGTGATTAGACTGACTAGTTTTCTGTGAATATGGTTTCAGTGTGTCTGCCCGTTGATGCCCTCTTGCAACACCTATCATGTTACTTGGGTTTCTCTTACCTTGGGCGTGTGGTATCTCTTCACGGCTGCTCCAGCAAAGCACAGCCTCTGCTCCTTACCTTGGATGAGGGGTATCTCCTTACCGCTGCTGTTCCTCAACAGTGTTATATGTCTGTTGGGTACACGTGTCCTTACCTGAGGAAAGCCTGTTTGTAGCCCAAGCTGCTCCAATAGGCACTCACTTAGGCTGTAATCTCCATGAGAACCTACTGATTTTGTTTATTGTGGAATCCTCCAGTGCTTTTGGTATTTGAACTGAGTAATTGATGGTAACTATTCCAAATGGAGATCCATCAACTACTGCCTGCACCCACTGGATTATTTTAGTGGCTGAAAATGACAAGATAGTCATAATAAAGAACTGAGTGGTGCCATTTTTTGGATTATTTACTCTAGTCTTTTTATCAAGTGTTGGTTTCCTTTCTTGGTTCTAGAACTACATGACTGAGTCTCATTTCTTGTTTTGTTTAAAATCAGCTATGTTCTCTGCCCTCTTCCACTATTCCACTCATGTACTCTCTCAGACTAAACAGCTCTCTCTTTTTCTTCCCTGTCTAGGTTCCTTCTCCTTTGCCCTTCACTGTACACCTTACTCCCACTTGGTTGGTAGTCATTATCGGCTTGCTTATATAAGTACTGGCTCTAACTGTAGCTCATCTCTTTCATATTGAGCTACTTGCATGTAATTTGGGGGACAGAAGGGACCATCTGTGTGGTTTTAGCTTCTTATAGTATCACGTGAATAAAAGTACTCAATAATTTTCACATTGTTCCATAACGAATATTTATCATATTCAAATTCAGCAGCAGTCTTCTAAGATAATGTAGGGAAGTCAATTCCTGGCCTATTTCTCCTTCCAGGGATGGAGGAAAATAAGACCTGTTCCCATGCTCTCCTCCCCTCCCTGGGCCCGTCATCCCAGTAAGATATAAAGATGCTCAAGAGAACATTTGTGAAAGAACTTGACAGGTGCCCTTGGAGAGAAAGCATTATTTTACTCGCTGGTGTTTTGAATATCATGAGAGTTTGAATTACGAATGAGCACACCCAAGCACGTAATCGGTTAAGAACACTTTCAGACTCATTGTGGACACTACTCACAGGCAACATTCTGCAGCTCCAATCCCTAGGGCCGTGGGGATCGGCGACCACAGCTACATCCATCTAGTTCAGGAAGGACTTGAAATAGCTCCTGCATTTTCAGGACTCGAAAGAAACAGAGCTGTTTCACATTTACCCTGAAGATGGAGCCATTTAACACTTTGGATACTTTATGATTCTAAAATTGATAACTTTGTCACTTTGTTTTGAGACTGTAATGTTTTAGGACCTTGTTTTTCCCTTGAATAGGATGATTGCTTCCTAATGAACAGAAATAAGAGCGTTATGAATATTTGATTATGGGCGTGAAAATCTGGACATCAGCCTGTGACCTTGCCCAAATTTACAGAGGTCACTTTTTCTTTTTTTACCTTCTTTTCCTGGCATTTATGGATTCAGAAAATTAAGTATTTATTATTTTCCAAACATGTTTAGAATCCCCATCGTTGATGGCTTGCTACAAAGGAAAGCCCATTTTAAAAGCAATGCTAAAGGGGGAATGTGTCTATTTCAGGTGCCCTTGTATTGATCACAGGGTTTTCAGTGAATATAGAATCTTTGAGTCATGAGGATCATAGAGGGCGTCTAGTCTCCTTCTCATTTAAGTCTTATTTAAGACATTTATTTATGTACTTTTGTTAGTTGTCATGCTGGATTAAAATATCTGTGTTTTACTTATGTAACTCCCAAATCTAACCTTAATTGCACTCTTGAGCAATGACTTGTTCCTTTTCATTTGTGAATGAAAGTAAAGTAGATACAGATTGGCATTTTCTGTCCTAAGGAGCCCTCAGTTTTCATGACTGAACACCTTCTCATAAAGAGGACACAAAACAGGAATTCCCTCATGGCCTAATGGTTAGGATTTGGCATTTTCACTGCTGTGACCTGGGTTCAGTCCCTGGTCAGGGAACTGATTTCCTGCAAGCCTCACCTAGAGGGAAAAAAAAAAAATCAATTTTTAAACAAGCAGTCTTATAAAACGGGACAAAACCCACAGCAAATTAGGGGCCAAAATATCTCACTTGGAGCATGAATTGCCCCGATTGAGAAGGCCTGAAGAAATACAGATGCGCTGTCCCCAAGAAGCCATCTGGACATTGTTGTAAATCGGGGTCAGGTGAGACATGATGCTGTGTGCTTGGGCACACACTGGAAGAGCGGCTGACTTACTAGTGATACAAGGCATCTGCAGCACCTGCAGCTGCAGAGGCCCACACAGAGCAGGGCGCCAGTGAAGCCACCCTCAGGCAGCTCTCGGGTCATCAGATGAGAAGTGGGGGCTCCTTGGGAGCTGCTTACCCCTTCACATGTTCCAGGCTGAGGCGCCCAGGCTCTGTGGTTATGATACAAGTGTTGCCTTTGGTGGCTCCTCCACCTCACTTCCTGGGAGGGGGCTGGACCCTGGTCCCTTTTCTCACGTCACCTGTGTCCACAGCTGGGGTCATGCGGTTTTGCTGGTAGGTTTAGTCCTCAGAAGGACCAACCATGACCTTAGAAGAATCTTAAGTGCTGGGACCTCATCCCATCTTGAGACTGTCTGATGCCTTGGACATGGGCCATCCTTTAGAGGCTGAACGCTAGCATCCACTTTTATCTGACAGTCTGGGACCCCAACTCAGAGCCCTTCTGGCTGAGAGGCTGTGGTCTACTTCCAAGTACTATGTCAATTCCACCATTTGTGAGGCTTCCCTGGTGGTTCAGACACGAAAGAATCTGCCTGCCCTGCAGGAGACCTGGGTTTGATCCCTGAGTCGGGAAGATCCCCTGGAGAAGAGAATGGCTATCCACTCCAGTATTCTTGCCTCGGAATCCCATGGACAAAGGAGCCAGTCCAGTCTGACTCTTTGACTCTCTGCGAAGAGTGAGATGCATCTGTGGGACAACAGCAACAACTATTATTGCAGCTGTTTTTACTTCTCCTCCTCTTCCCCTACTGTCTTGTATCATTATTGTTATTATTTTCAGATATCTATTGTTGTGAATCAGTTTAGCCCCAAACTTGATGTATCAAAAACAGAACAGCTTCGTCGGCATAGTTTCTGTAGGCCAGGCATTTGGGAGCTGCTGACTTGGGCTTCCCATTTTGCATGACACTACGTAGGTTTTTGGTAGATGTCCTTTATGAAGGCGATGTATGTCGTTCCTTCTCTTCCTAGATTGTTGAGTTTTTCTAATCATGAAAGGATCTGGGCTTTTGTCAAATCCTTCTTTTGCGTCTGTCAAGATGATCACATGGCTTTGTCTTTTATTCTATTACTATCACATGGTACACTGACAAATTTTCTTATATTGTGGTTGGTTGAAAATTCTTTTTATGTGTTGCTAGATTTGGTTTGCTAGCATCTTCTCGGGAATATTTGCACCTGTATTTATAAGGGATCTTGGTCTATGGTATTCTTGTGTTGTGGTTTGTTTGCTTTCGATGTTGATGTAATGCCGGCTTCACTAAACGAGCTGGGACATGTCACCTCCTCTTCTTTCTGAAGAGATTGAGAAGTGTCGATGTTAATCCTTCTTTAAAATTCACCAGTGGAGCCATTTGGACCTGGATTTAGCTTTGTGGAAAATTTTTTTGCTCATTAATTCAATTTCTTTACTTGGTATGGATCTATTCAGCGTTTCTCTTACTTTGTTTTTATAGCTTATATCTTTCTGGGAATTTTTATACTTTAGCCTATCTAATTTTTTGGATGCACAATTGTTCATAGTATTCCTGTATCCCTTTATTTCATTCCTTACTCAGATTTTCTGTTGTATTTTTCATTTGCATACTTTGATTTTAAATTTTTTTCCCTTTAGTTCTTTGAACATACCTATAATGATGTCTTGAAATCTTTGCTGGCTAAATCCAACAGTCCAACATCTAATAACAGATGGTATCTGTTAACTATTTTTTCGCTGAGTATTGGTCTCAATTTCTTGATTTTTCACGTGTCTAATAATTTTCTGTTGGAAAGTAGATAATTAGATAATATTATAGCCACTCTGAATTCTAATTTTCCCCAGATAGTTATTGTGGTTGGTTATTCTCTTGTGTGTTTCTTGTTTATATAAACTTGCCTAGACTAATGCTGTGACATCTGTCCCCACCATGGTAGGTGGCCACGGATGTTTTCCTTCAGTTCTTCTTCATGTTCTGCTTCTCTTGTTTTTAGCCTTGGTTTCCAAGGTGTTTCTCTATTGTCCATGTAGCTTAATGGCCAGCCAACACTTGACCTTAGGCTGTGTCTGAACGCCTGCAACAGCAGTAAGAAAGCTCTTGTCCTCTGCTGACAGGTCTGTGTGGATCAAAGACAATGAATCCAGCATTCAGACCATTTGCAAGTCTTCCCGAGTGTTTACATTCTGCTGGGCCCTTTTGTATCACCTCCACCACACACTGCCTGGGGATCAATCAGGAATATGTAAATAGCTTGGACCTTGTCCAGTCTTAATAACCATGTATACAGTCATAATTGGAACATGCTTGCCTTAGCCGCAACCTCAGGCCAGGAAAGTCACTGCCTCTTCCAAATTTTCCACTACTGAGAATATCACTTCTACCAGTGATGTGACTTGATGCATAAGTCATTGCCCTCAATCCCAAATCATGTGAGCCCTTTTGGCCATGATAGCAAAGCTTCCAGGACTCACAGCCTGCCTCACCCAGGCAGAGCCTGTGTGGCACCTGGGAGATCTGAATGAACCTTTTAATGTCATTTGAAAGTGAAAGGCGCTCAGCTGTGTCTGACTCTTTGTGACCCCCATGGACTATAAAGTTCATGGAATTCTCCAGGCCAGAATACTGGAGTGGGTAGCCTTTCCCTTCTCCAGGGGATGTTCCCAAACCAGGGATCAAACCCAGGATTTCTGCACTGCAGGTGGATTTTTACCAGCTGAGCCACAAGGGAAGCCCAAGAATACTGGAGTGGGTGCTGCTGCTGCTGCTGCTAAGTTGCTTCAGTCGTGTCTGACTCTGTGTGACCCCATAGACGGCAGCCCACCAGGCTCCCCTGTCCCTGGGACTCTCCAGGCAAGAACACTGGAGTGCGTTGCCATTTCCTTCTCCAATGCATGAAAGTGAAAAGTCAAAGTAAAGTCGCTCAGTTGTGTCCGACTCTTCGCAACCCCATGGACTGTAGCCTACCAGGCTCCTCTGTCCATGGGATTTTCCAGGCAAGAGTACTGGAGTGGGGTGCCATCCTTTCCCTTCTCCAGGGGATCTTCCCAAACCAGGAATCAAAGCAGGGTCTCCTGCACTGCAGGCAGATCCTTTACTAAACTATCAGGGAAGCCCAGTGTCATCTTATTGGTGGTGGTAGTTTAGTTGCTAAGTCATGTCCAACTCTTGTGACCCCCAAAACTGTAACCTGCCAGGCTCTTCCATCCATGGGGTTCTCCAGGCAAGAATATTGGAATGGGTTGCCGTTTCCTTCTCTGTTATCTTATTAGCCATATAATATAAGATTTCGTTGAAATTTGTTTATATTAATTACTAATTTACCAAGGAGGATTGCAGGAAGAAAGGAAACCCAGAAATGTCACATTTTATATAATCTCACTTTATATACATTATTATATATAAACATATATATATATATATATATAAATTGAATTCAGTGACAGATATTGTTGAGCACTTAAGTCTTGGCAGTCTTTTAGAAAATAAAGATGTAGTGTGAAAAAGCAAAAGCCAAAACTGAAACAAAAAGCAAAGTTCTCTCAAGAAACTTACATTCTTTTAGAGATAGGGGTGAGGTGTGGGGGTCACAGACATATACATAAAAAGAAATAACATATGGTGTCATGAAGAAAAATAAAGCAAGGTAAGGAGGTAAAGTACTCTTGCCTGGAAAATCCCATGGATGGAGGAGCCTGGTAGGCTGCAGTCCATGGGGTCGCTAAGAGTCGGACACGACTGAGCAGCTTCCCTTTCAATTTTCACTTTCATGCATTGGAGAAGGAAATGGCAACCCACTCCAGTGTTCTTGTATGGAGAATCCCAGGGACAGGGGAGCCTGGTGGGCTGCCATCTATGGGGTCGCACAGAGTCAGACACAACTGAAGCGACTTAGCAGCAGTAACAGCAGCAAGGAGGTAAAGAATGTACCTGCAGTGCAGGAGACCCAGGTTCATTCCCTGGGTTGGGAAGATCCCTTGGAGAAGGAAATGGCAACCCATTCCGGCATTCTTGCATGGAGAATACCGTGGACAGAGGAGCCTGGTAGGCTACAGTTTCCGGGGTCACAAAGAGTCGGACACGATTGAGTGACTAACTCTTTCACTTTCAAGGAGAATAGGATGTGGTGGATTGAATGAAGGATGCTGTTTTGTACAGAGATGTGTGTCTGAGAATGCATCTCTGATAAGTGACATGTGTGTGGAAATCTGGAGGTAGTAAGGATGAATTCCACGTGGATATCTGGAAGGAACAGGCAGAAGGCACGGCCAGTACAAAGACACCTGGATGGATTGTCAGGTTCACAGCAATGAGGTTAGCATGGGGTTACCTGGAGCGGAAGGAATGAGAGAGACGGGAGTGGTCCCGTGTGGCATCAGAGAGTTAGCAGTGGGTGGGGGTTAGATCCTCTAGGGCTTTGAAGGTCATGGGATAGACTTGGGAATTTGCTGTAAGCTAGACAGGAAGTCACTGGAGAGTGTTGAGTAGAGGGACAGTGTGACATGACGCACATTTGGAAAGTCAGACTCTTGATGCTGGGTAGAGAATAGATGCCGGACAAGATGCAGGCAGGAAATCCAGCAAAGGGAGCCTTGCAGCCATCCAGGTGAGAGATGGCCAGGGAGGTGGCAGTCCAGGAGTGAGGACTGGTTGGAGGTTGGATGTATTTAAAAGCAGAGACATCTACTTAGGTAGTGCATGCCAAAGAGAGAGAAATCGATGGTTACTGCAGTTATTTTAGCCTGTTCGTTTCAAAAATGGAAGTGCTATTTCCAAGATGGATTGCAAGAGGAGCAGATTTTTAGAGAGGGGAGGGGGTGGGGAAGGAGGGAAGAAGGCAGGGAGGGGAGGGAGTTGAAGAATGGGAGATATTGGAAGTTCACTTTTAAACATATTTAGTGTAAGTCACCTATTGGATTTTCAAGTACAGAGGTCAAAGAGACCATTGGGTCTTTGAGTCTGGAGGACAAGGACAGAGCTTGGGTCAGGATGGCAGTTTGTGACTCTCCATCCTAGAGATGGGGTTTGACACCTTTAGACAGAATAAGATCACACCCTCACACCCATCCTTGTGTGCACATTCCATAATATATGCGACAGAAAAAAAAATCTCCTGTGACTCCACTTCCCCTCCATCTGCCACCTAGTTTCTCTGATCTCCTTTGCATGAAACCCTGAAATAAAATGTGTCTGTATTTGCTCTCAGTTTCTTCTCCTTCCAGTCTCTCTTGACTTCATTCCAAAGAGGCCTCCCTCCTGCCCAGCTTCTGGGTGATCTTATCCCATCACCGGGCGTTCGATACTGGCAATAAGCTGATTATCTCCACTTAACAATGAAGAAACTGAAGTTCAGGGAGGTTAAGGCCATTTGAGTATTCAGTAACAGAACTCAACCAGAGCCTCGCTTCCCTGTCCCCAGCCTACCTTTTGTCACTACATCCTAGTTCTTGAGGACAAAATAGAATAGTGTTTGCAAACAGGGCCTTGGAAGGTGTGCTTGATGGCCAATTTACACTGAACATTTTTAAAAATCCCTCATCATTATGTAAATAGAATACATCTCACCCTGGTAAATGTATGCATTTAAATGGTTCATGTCTATTCTCTTGTAAGAAATAAAGCTTGTATAAAGACTGTGGACTTGTTGCTGTGTTGCCTTAAAACATGATAGTTTCTTAGAAATCACTTAATCTTTTGACAATGTATGATAATGGCCTGCTTGGAGAATATGAGAGTAGGAGTTAGAATTCTTTCCTTGACATCCTGAAGAATAGGACAGGCAAGAGGCTTTCAGAGAAGGATGGCAGGATGTGTTATTTTCCTTGGAGTCCCAGACAGGCACACCCACATCTTCTTTCTGGCCTAAATAGCTGTGACTTAAAGTCGATCTCATATTATTATTTCTCTGTCTTCCTTGGATATTCATTACTTGCCATGGAAGGGGAACGTTCTCCCAGAGGACTTGAAAAATATTTGTCCTGACGTGATCATGTCTTTGTATGCATTTGTCCTGACGTGATCTTGTCTTTGTAGGCATTCATTTGGTCTGAGATCCTGTACACAGGACGGAGCAATGCCTTAGCGATCAAATGTGGTGAAATGCTTTTTCTTGTTCATCAGTTCCTTGTGATAGGTCGCCAGTCCTATATAGATGAACTCATTCAAAGAATTGATTGAGTGATGGCTTGGGGTTAGAGTGTGATATTAGGGGATGATTTTTCTACACAAGGGCATTCGGACTGAGTTTGAGAAGGTAGAGGGTGTGAATTGTCAAAGAGAAATCTGGAAGGAAGGGGCTGCTACATGCAGAGGCTTGGATGCAAGAACAAAGACATTGTCTATGAGATTCTATTAGGATATCTACTGAGTTGAAGAGAGAGGACTGCGTAAAGAGATGCTGAGAATAGAGATGATTTTGATGGGACAAGTGAGTAGGGGATTTGAGGTTCAGGAGCAGAACTGGAACTTGCCTCTAGCTTCTTGTTGAAAGCAGAGCCATGGAAAGGTTTTCTTGGTGCCTACCAGGTCCTGGGCTGCAGCTGGATGGATGAGGGTGAGGGGCAGACTGGAGTCAGGAGGTGTGGAGGAAGCTGCCGTGGCCATGGCTGTGTCTGGAGATGGTGCTGAGCTGATCGAGGTGATGGAAGCAGTGCGTGTGGCGCTGTTGGTGCTGATGGAGACTGAGATCCGGGACAGATCGGCCTTCTGAGCGCTTGATATCAGGCTGCAGCATTATACCCCCGGTGAAGGTGGGGTAGCCTGGGTGTGCAACAGCCCTGAATCGGGACAGCTGAGTCTCCACTCTAATACTGTCGTGAGTCAAGATCCTGGCATGTCGTCGGATGTTCCTGCAGCTCTTCTTCATCTAGTAAGTGTTACAGGTGAACTGCGTTGATTTAATAGTCAACTGGCACGCACCCGTTATTATGGATCAGTTAAGACTCCGCCTGCCAGTGCAGGAGACAAGGGTAGGGAAGATGTCCTGGAGGAGGAAAGGGCAACCCACTCCAGTATTCTTGGCTGGGAAGTCCTATGGACAGAGGAACCTGGCGGGCTACCGTTCATGGTGTCGCAAAGAATTGGACACAACTGAGCATGCACGTGCACGCGCACGCACGCGCGCACACACACACACACACACACACACACACACAGAGTTCAGCAGAGAAACACCTCTAGGGTTGATTCACAATGAAAAAAACCGTTCTCATACTTTGGCCTAAGTGCTTTGGTGGGGGGAAACATAAGATGCTGTAGGGCTACTGATAGGAGGTCAAGGAAAGTACTCTGCACTCTCAGTGAAGCCACTTCAGCTGGGTGAAGGAGCTTCGGTCGAGAGAAGGGTTGGTTTAGGCAATGAGAGAAGGGCAGTACAGGAATGGTGTTAGTAGAGGAATTAGTGACAGCGTTGCAGCGACCTGCCTGTGTGCCCGGGGAGGAGGAGGAAGCGGGCAGGGGGGACTGAAACGAGAAGGCAGGAGGTGGGCAGCAGGCATCATCTCAGCCACCTTAAATGGGGGAGCCTTGGGGGTGCCTGTGAATAAAGGGGTCATGTGATCCCACATGAGTTTAGAAGATTCCGCCGGCTGTTTTGTGAAAAACACTGGAGGAGCCCAGACGGGAGTTGCGTGTGCATCAGTGGGTAGACGTTTGTACGAATCCAGGTGGAAACCTGATCGCAAGAGATGCCAGTGCACACGTGCATAGCAGACGGGCTGGATTCGTGTCTAGGAGGCGAGAGGTCCCTTGCTTGGGGGCTGCTTGGGTGTTTTGGCAAAGTGGGCAGTAGTGGAAGGGTGGGCAGAGGAAGAGGAGGACTTCGGTAGTGTTAACTAGTGGGCACACGCCGAGGATGGAGAGAGCTTTTCTGTCTGGACCTGGGACCTTTTATTTATTTGTTTTATTTTGGCCCTGCTGGGTCTTTGTTGTGGTGTGCTGGCTTCTCTAGCTGGAGCTCTCAAGCTTAGATGCCCCAAGGCATGTGGGATCTTAGTTCCCGGACTAGGGATCGAATCCCCGTCCCCTGTACTGAAAGGCAGATTCTTAACCATTGGACCACCAGGGAAGTCCCTGAATCTGGGTACCTTTTAGAATGTTACTAATATTAAGGGTTTTAGGTATGTGTGTGTGTGTGTATGTGTGTTTAATCTGAATTATTCTTATTATGCCATAAAAAGCTTTCAACACATATGTTGCCTGAAATATATATGTATATGTATTTTTTTCTTTTCTGTCTCACACACACATCTGAAATGAAATACAGTGATGCATCAGCAGTGGTTATCTCAAGGAGGCAGACTGTCAGTGATTTATTTTAATGCATCCCTCTGTTTGTCTAATTTTCTACCATGAGAATTAAAGTTTTTACTCTTCAAGACCAAGAAACAATTAAAGGTTTGAGAAGAAATGTATCTGCCACTACTGACTTTTGTTTTAGCGAAAGAAGATGGCAAAACACAAAACACAGTCTTTATAATTCTGGCTGGCAATTTCTTCCCCGAGGTTATTGTCTATTTCAGACAAAGAAAAAAGGTGTATGATCCCAGAAACCTTCAGCTGTGAAGAAAACAAAACAGAGAGCAATATATTTTGTCCCTGCTAGTATTTTCTGCTAACTCCTTGTTTCTCAGCTACCCGAGTGCCATCAACTTCAGTAACTAAATTAAAAACTATAAAGCTGTGAACGAAGAAATCTTGCAAGTAATGAGCCCACATTGCATGAAGCAGAGGAAGAAATATATATAAGGAACATAGTATTATGGTATGCCTCATCATTCTTATCCTTAAATGCAAATAGAAATGTTGCAAACTTGCCTGATGCTGAAATGTGAAGTATATCCAGTTAATTCTTAGCCAAATATATCAATTTTGTGTTACCCAACATTTTGGGTTAAAAGTGCCATTTGATTTTCTTTACTTAAGGGATCTGAAATAAAAGGAATTAGGAGGAAATTTGGTGAACCAAAACTTAGTGAGACCTCAAGCCCAGTGCAGAGCTTCCCAGGTGGGACTAGTAGTAAAGAATCTCCCTGCCAATACAGGAGATGCAGGTTCGATCCCCGGGTCAGGAAGATCCTGTGAAGAAGGAAATGACAACCCACTCCAGTATTACTGTCTGAAAAGTTCCATGGACAGAGGAACCTTTCAGGTTACAGTCCAGGGGGTCACAAAGAGTCGGACATGACTGAGAGGCTGAGCACACATAAGCACCATGTAACATGAAGCCAGTCAGTTCTGAAATATTCAGACACCTCTATTTATCTAACCTGCGATGGACCTTGGCACAGATTCTCAGTCTTCTATGCTGTGTGTGGTTTCAGATGACCTCTGAAAAGTGCCTGTGGCATCCTACACCTCGGAATGCTTCCATTTTCCATCTGTTGTCATGCCAGTGTTTTTTGTTTACCAGCAGCTGTCAGATGGGTATTATAATGAATGCGTTCACAGCAAATGTTATAAAGCTGACTATAACCAGTGTTCAGGATGAAGCCGACAGCACGGTACTTACAAAGAGACTGGAAATGGGCCTCTCTTGTCTGCATCAGGAAACTGGCTTAAAACAGTGTCTCACAGGCTGGTTTACAAGGACCTGTGTTTGCCAACTCAGAATGAATCTTTCCCTAGTTGATGCAGAGATACCTGCTACCTGGCTACAGGGAACTTCAGTGGTTTCTCAGAGTAATTGTCATTTAGCCCTTTCAGAAGGGCTGTGCATCACAGACTTAGAAAACGAACTTATGATTGCCCAGGGGGAAGGGATAGTTAGGGACTTCGGGAAGGTCATGTACACATGGCTTTATTTAAAATGGACAACCAACAAGGACCTGCTGTGGAGCACATGGACCTCTGCTCAATGTTGTGTGCCAGCCTGGACAGAATGGGGGTTTGGGGAGAATGGAGACAGGTATATGTATAGCTGAGTCCCTTTGCTGTTCACTTGAAACTTCCACAATATTGTTAATCAGCTATACCCCAATACAAAATGTTTTTGGAGTTAAAAAGGTTGGGGGAGGGGGTGCTGTGCACATGGATTAGTCAAGCGTGTGCATATTTTCACATGCAAACAAGTCTCTGTTTGCATGTGCTAAAATGTGTATATTCTTAAGTCCCAGAGTGGGCGGGACTCATTGTTCTGGCCTTGAGTTGGCTTGGGGTGGGGTGTTAGAAATGCAGGAGTTTAATAACCATCTCCCCCAGTTGCTTGATGCCCTTGTAGCAAAACCACCCTTGGAAGAGTCCTGCTTGCGCCTGTGTGCTCTCTCTGTGTACCTCCATTGCTTATTTAATTTTGAATTGCCCACAGGGAAAAGTGCAGTTAGCACCAGCAGACTCTCTCAAGCACTGCCAAATAGTTCCTGCTACCCTCTCAGGCAGGAGGGCAAGTTTGAGCCCTGAGGGAGGCAGAAGGATCCGGGCAGTGCCCGTGGTTCTGATCTGGCATCCAGGACTCTGGTGCTGTTAATCCACCTGCACCTATCAGGCCTGCTGAAGCCTTGGGAGACAGCCTGGCTGTCTGAGCACTCAAAGTTCAGGGATGTGGCTTGCTGTCCTACTTGCTGAATTGACTGGGATAATTTTAAACTATTACCTTGTACTGATGGAAGTGGGTCCAAAAGACTGCTTGTTGCATTTACTCGGAGGCTTAATTCGCCTGTTTCCTGGGATTTTCTCTTGCCATTTGTGGTTAAGGTTAAGAAAATCTCACTCCTGAAGTTTATATATACCCCGCTCCAAACTGATGTACCATGTTCTTTCTTCCTATGAAATGAAGAAGAGGAATGTTTTGTGAGTTGATATTAATAATATGTGACCCCATGGATTGTAGCCTGTCAGGCTCCTTTGTCTGTGGGATTCTCCAGGCAAGAATACTGGAGTGGGTTGCTATTTCTTCCTCCAGGGGATCTTCCCAACCCAGGGATCAAACCTGGGTCTGCCACACTGCAGGCAGATTCTTTACCATCTGAGCCACCAGAGAAGCCCCATTAATATACGTGTATTTTTTTTTCCACTCAAGCTCAAAGAATGGAGTGAAAGCTATCACAACAAGTCTGCTGGATAGACCTGGAATATATATTTGTATATTATAATAATATATAATATTATATTATATATATATATTTGTAAAGTCCTCCAAGCATTTTCCTGTGCTTCATAGTCTGCACATGTTCAGTTAGTGCTTGAATAAGTGAATGAATGAATGAACAGTCATTTGAATGAGTTCACATTGCTTTGATGTATCATTTAGTGTCCTTGATTGTACAGAATTTATATATCAAAATCAAACAGAAGGCGAGTAATGTTCAGTATACAGTGTAGGTACTGTATAGTATTTGTATATTATCTATAATATGGATATTATAATGTTAGATGTGCAGGTTCTGGAGTCCATCACCTATGTTTGAGTCCTGCCTTCATGTAACTAACCAGATGACCTGGAGCAAATGATTTAATTTTCTAAGCCTTTGTTGCTTCCTTCAGAAAATTAGGATGATAAAAAGATCTTCTTCATAAGTTTGCTATGCAGTTTAAATGAGAAAATCTATATAAAGCTGTCAGCACTGTGCCTGTAACATACAGGCCCTCGATGAACGGTCGACGGCATCATTATTATTATTGGCCTAACGTTTTCCTTCCGGTGAACGCACACCTGTCAGTTTCCCCATCAAAGATGTGGCTTGACTTAGTCGCTGTTGGCTCTACCCTCAAAATCACTGAACCACGTGCTACTCGGCATATTGCACAAAATATGGTGCTCAGAATATCATGGCTTCTATATTTTATCTTGCTGGCAAAGGATTCTAAAAGGTTTAAAGCTTAAATCAGAGCCCACATTTATGCCGAGTCTGGAGAAGGCACCATATGCCTCTCCATCTTGTGTGTGGCCCCACTGCAAGGGAGGGGGAATGACAACACTCCCGGGGCTCCAGCCAAAACCTGGGGCCGACGGCCGAAATCCAGATCCGGGCAGCCTCCTTGCCTCTCCCGGTTCTGTCTGCCTGTGCCTTTGACCTTGGCAGGCAAGGTCTGAGCAGTTCCTCTTTGCTTTCTGTCATTAATCACTCCTAAAGCATCTCCTGAACAGACAGCTTGGTCGGATTGAATAATGTGCCTGTGTTTTCTCATCTGATACGAGCACGAGCTAAACTGGAGTCACCTCCACTGGTGAGCGTGGGTCTCAGGCTAGGGCGGGATTTTCCAGCAGCGTCTTACCTGAAAATATTCTGTTAATTGGCTGTTAACATTGCACTCCTGCTACTGTGCTGCCTGCAATTATGACCTATTGTTTCAAGCTTTCCATTGCAGCTGAAATTACTGCTGAGGAGGGGGGAGGGGTGACATTTACCTTCACTGGAAAATGAGGCCAGGTTTTGGCTTCGAGAAGATAGAGGTGACACGTGGCAGTGCCTCTCAGCAAGTGCATCATGGTAGGAAATATTAACCATGCCCCGCTGTACAGTCGCCATTTATTAATTTTTTAGATATTTATCTATCTTTGGCTGTGCTGGGTTTTCATCTCTGTGTTTGGGCTAGTTGCGGTGCGCAGGCTTTTCGCTGCGGTGGCTTCTCTAGAGCACGCAGGCTTCAGTAGCTGCTGCACAAGGGCTCAGTAGTCATGGCCACGGGCTTAATTGCCCCATGGCAGGTGGGAACTTCCCAGACCAGGGACTGAACCCGTGTCTCCTGCATTGCAAGGCTGATTCTTTACCACTGGACCACCAAGGAAGGCCCAGTGGCCATTTATTTTTACAGTTATGGGTGTACCACTTCATACGTTCTTTCCTGAATAGAAAAAAAAGCTAATATTGTATCGGAAAGGTACTTGGTTGAGATGAAAGTAAGAGAACAAGAATAACCTGTTGTATTTTGCGTGGTCCGAAATTGAATTTCTGATGCCTCTGATAGTACTTTAGAGTTTTAAAAGAGGTTTTTGTTTGCTTAACAGAGTGGGGGCTCATGCTAGAGAGTTTTCACTACATACTGAAATTCTTATGGAAATCCACAACGGAGCTTTACCTGGAACCCAAGATCTGTGATTCTCGGTTCTGAGAATTTTCCACTAGATCATAAGGCCCCCTAAAGGAAACAGCATGATTTGGGGAGGAAAGAATCGTCTTCTGTAATGAAGGCACCATTAAGCTGACATGATAACAACAGAATCCATCTCAGACTTGGAATTCTGCACGTGTTTCTTGGGACAAAATGGCCTTAACAACACCCTGTGGATTGAGTCAGGAAGCACGGGATGACAGCATGCAGTTCTTTCTGGGCGTGTCTGTTAGCCCTGAGCAGTTCAGCCTTACCTCCTACCCACATCAATCACTATTAAGTCCCTGTGTTTTCTTCCCCACTGCGCCTTAGTGGAGAGGATTTCAGTGCCATTTAGTACAGTGAGATTTTCCCAAAATGCTTCTCCAGACCCATCTTTGGATGCTGGGAAGACATTCTACTCCATTAACTGGAGGATGGTTGTGCCCTTACCCGTGTCACATCAGATGGGCATTCCTGGCTGACTAATGAGTGGGGTGGAGGTGGGTTTGGCATTTGTCTTCTAGAGAAACAACCATGAAGATGAGTAATGTCGTTCTTAATTCCAGTCTTAGCCCCCTTTCCTGTCTTCATTTCAGCCCTTCCTCCTCCTTTATTTCTTCTTCCTGCTCTCTCTTCTTTGGGATCTCTCTTTCCCTTCCCTTCTCTCCTTGTCCTCTTTGTCGTAAATACACATGCTCACTCACAATTTTACCCATGCATGAACTGGTATCTTTAATGAGGACTGTCACTAAATATCTTCTCATGGTAACAGAAAATGTCTGGTACCCAAATTGCAGAGATATGGTAGAGGAGATCAAATTTATATCTTGATGCCACCATGAACTAACTTGGTAACTCCAGATATATACTCTAGTCTCTCTGTGTCTGTTTTTTCATATATAAATCTAGAATGATAATAATACCAATCTTGTCAGGTTGCTGAATGATTAAATTATATATGTATATATCAAGGAAGTGTTTAGCATGAGGTCTGGTGCATTAAAAGCTTTCAGTGAACATTGGTTTTATTAAACCATTTTTAAAGTTGAAGTATAGTTAATATACAATGTTGTATTAGTTTCAGGTGTACCGCAAAGTAATTCAGGTATATATACACATACACACATATATATGTGTATGTATTTTTTTTTCAGACTCTTCTCCATTATAGGTTATTATAAGGTATTGACTATGCTACACTTCATGGGAAATAGATGGGGAAACAGTGGAAACAGTGTCAGACTGTATTTTTCTGGGCTCCAAAATCACTGCAAATGGTGATTGCAGTCATGAAATTAAAAGACACTTACTCCTTGGAAGGAAAGTTATGACCAACCTAGATAGCATATTCAAAAGCAGAGACATTACTTTGCCAACAAAGGTCCATCTAGTCAAGGCTATAGTTTTTCCAGTGGTTGTGTATGGATATGAGAGTTGGACTGTGAAGAAGGCTGAGTGCCGAAGAATTGATGCTTTTGAACTGTGGTGTTGGAGAAGACTCTCGAGAGTGCCTTGGACTACAAGGAGATCCAACCAGTCCATTCTAAAGGAAATCAGTCCTGGGTGTTCTTTGGAAGGAATGATGCTAAAGCTGAAACTCCAGTACTTTGGCCACCTCATGCAAAGAGTTGACTCATTGGAAAAGACTCTGATGCTGGAATGGATTGGGGGCAGGAGGAGAAGGGGATGACCGAGGATGAGATGGCTGGATGGCATCATGGACTCTATGGACATGAGTCTGAGTGAACTCTGGGAGTTGGTGATGGACAGGGAGGCCTGGCGTGCTGCGATTCATGGGATCGCAAAGAGTCAGACATGACTGAGCGACTGAACTGAACTGAACTGAACACAGCAAGTGCTATACAGTAAGTCCTAACTGTTTATCTATTTTAAGTTATACCAACCCTATGAGGTAGGTGCCATTCAGTTCAGTTCAGTCACTCAGTCGTGTCCAACTCTGTGACACCATGGACTGGAGCATGCCAGGCTTCCCTGTCCATCACCAACTCCAAGAGTTTACTTAAACTCATGTCCATTGAGTCAGCAATGCCATCCAGCCAGCTCATCTTCTTTCGTCCCCTTCTCCTCCCGCCTTCATTCTTTTCCAGCATCAGAGTGTTTTCAAATGAGTCAGTTCTTCACTTCAGGTGGCCAAAGTATTGGAGTTTCAGCATCAGCATCAGTCCTTCCAATGAATATTCCGGAGTGATTTCCTTTAGGATGGACTGATTGATCTCCTTGAAGTCCAAGGAACTCTCAAGAGTCTTCTCCAGCACCATGGTTCAAAAGCATCAATTCCTCTCTGCTCAGCTTTCTTTATAGTCCAGTTCCCCACATCCATTACTATTCTTTGTGGGAGATGGGGTGCCATGCCTTGAGGCATACAGGATCTTAATTCCCTGACCAGGTATCAAACCTGTGACCCTTGCAGTGGGAATGCAGAGTCCTAATCCCTGGACAGCCAGGGAATTCCTACCTACTTTATATATAGCAGTTCAGTTCAGTTCGGTTCAGTCGCTCAGTCGTATCCGACTCTTCGCGACCCCATGAATCGCAGCACGCCAGGCCTCCCTGTCCATCACCATCTCCCGGAGTTCACCCAGACTCACGTTCATCGAGTCAGTGATGCCATCCAGCCATCTCATCCTCTGTCATCCCCTTCTCCTCCTGCCCCCAATCGCTCCCAGCATCAGAGTCTTTTCCAATGAGTCAACTCTTCACATGAGGTGGCCAAAGTACTAGAGTTTCAGCTTTAGCATCATTCCTTCCAAAGAAATCCCAAGGTTGATCTCCTTCTGAATGGACTGGTTGGACCTCCTTGCAGTCCAAGGGACTCTCGAGAGTCTTCTCCAACACCACAGTTCAAAAGCATCAATTCTTCGGCGCTCACCCTTCTTCACAGTCCAATTCTCACATCCATACATGACCATATATAGCAGTATATACATGTTAATCTGAACATTGTGTGTTATCACTAATAGAAAGCATTTTCACTGGACTCCATTCCATAAGATGCAGGATCAAAGCTACTATTCACTAGAGAAAAGCAATCTTTAAACAGCATATCCTACCTGAATTCAAGCATTGGAGTTAATAGCCAGGAAAAGTTCCATTCAGTGTTGACTATGAAATATTTGGAATATTTATCTTTGTTCCTTGTATGATTAGAGCCCTGTGAAAAAGTTACCCCCTTACAGTTCATCTCTAACTTGCTAAGGGTTTCAGTGTTTATGAATCCTGTTGGTGAGGCTGTGTGTCCACCCCCACCTGTTCATCTTTTCTTAGAAAACCTCATTCAAGGCTTCAGTGTATCTCCCACTAGATCAAAGATCTGTTGATTGCCACTCACTGGCAATAGCTGATTGGACTGAGGAAACACATGAATGGGGTTGGCCAATGAGACTAGCTCTTCGTGGAAGGTGAGAATTTTGACACAGAACGATGTCCATACTTTTTTAATAGAGGTTTTGTTGAGAAGGATATTAGGAAGCAAGCTCTAGGAAGTTTAGGATTAAGATTAGGAAGATTGAGATTGTTGTTTTGTTGGGTTTCCTCTTCTTCTTTTTCAGTGTCTCCTCTTTATTTGCTTTTGTTTAAGTGTTGCCTCCAAGATTGTGACCTCCGTCTCCTGGTCTTCTCTTTTCTCCTATCAGCCACCCTCTACTGAGCAGCTACTTAGCGCTGCTTTCAGTGCTTTGCATACATTCTCACTTAGTGCTTCACAGAGCTGTCTAAAGTAGGCACCAGGTAAGGAAAGCAAGGCTCAAAAAAAAGCCTCAGTTAAGCCACTCAAGTTAAGAAAGCCTTCAGGACTTTAAGCACAGGATTCCAAAGCTCATATGTCACTACCAGTCAGTAGAGAAAATTGTATGTTGCAATTTCACCTCTTCCAGGTCACTAGCTGTGTTAGTTCAAGTGATCTGATGTAGCCTCAGTTCCATAGTCAATAAAATAGGCATAATAATACCGTCTTTCCAGTTTTGGTGGGTGGTTGTCGTTGTTCAGTTGCTAAGTCATGTCTAACTTTTGCGACTCCATGGACTGCAGCACGCCAGGGTTCCTTGTCCTTCTTTATTTTCCTGAGTTTGCTGAAACTCATGCCTATTGAGATTCCAGCCAATCATCTCATCCTCTTTCACCCCCTTCTCCTCCTGCCTTCAGTCTTTCCCAGCATCAGCGTCTTTTCCATTGAGTATCGGAGCTTAGGTGTTTCAAATTGTGCAAAGTACTTAACATGTTACATGGAACACAGTAGACAGTAAGTCCAGGCCTTTTTTTTTTTTTTAAAAAAAAAATAATTAGTTTTTCATTCTGGAAGATTTCAATTTGGATACATGAATTTGACTTTAAAAACTGAACCCACCTTCAAATTTGAATTATTGCTTAACGAGATCCATGAAACTGGAAATGGAGAAATAACACACAATTCTAGCAATATCAACGTTATTATTTTCATTTTTTTCCTGATGCTGTCAGGTTGTTATTTGTGCTGTTTCTTAGAATAATAGAATTTATTCAGGCAATTTATCCTTAATACAAGTGATATAAATGGGGCTATGCGGAGCTTATATATCATGCTAATAATGTCTGGTTCATCCTTTTCTCTCTCTCTCTCTCTCTTTACAAATGGAGACATTGATTTCCCACCCTGTCCTGTCTTTTATTGCATTTTCTGCATCGAGGTCATCTCTCTTTTTCGCCTACACTGGATTCCAAAAGCTGAAATGGTGTTTAATACCATCCAACAGCATTTTTAAAGCATCAATTTTGTGCTTTCTTTGGTACTGTATGTATTGGAGTGGAGAAAAGAGAAGAAAAAATGTATTTACCCAGGTATAAATTAAATCCATTGGTTATAAACGTATCACAGCTATAGAACTTTATATTGGGAGCTTCTGAAATAGTTTTGATTAAATACATATATGTTTAAGGATGTGTTGAAATTTTGAATGCGTTTGTTTAGAATTAGTATTTTTTATTTTAACGGTTTTGGTCTTATCCTGTTACATCATCTATTCTGGGAATCTTCTTTGCTAGGAATTCTTTAAAAGTACTATTTTAGTCTACTTAGTAAGTTGTAGGTTTGTTCTTATTTTTCTTAAGTCCATCATGCTAAAATCTAAGTGGGTTGTACCTTTCTGGAAATTTATACTTGGTTTTGAAGTTTCTGATTTGTTGGTGTCTAATTATTCATACTGCTGCCAAGTCGCTTCAGTCGTGTCTGACTCTGTGCAACCCCATCCCTGGGATTCTCCAGGCAAGAACACTGGAGTGGGTTGCCATTTCCTTCTCCAATGCAGAAAAGTGAAAGTGAAGTCGCTCAGTCCTATCCGACTCTTCATGACCCCATGGACTGCAGCCCACCAGGCTCCTCTGTCCATTGGATTTTCCAGGCAAGAGTACTGGAATGGGATGCCATTACTAGCTTCTAATAATTGCTTTTACTTTGGAAAAATTGAAAAGAATATGTGGACACTATTTATGGTCTCATTTCTTCTTATTCCCTACTCTCTCTTTCTTTGGGTAACCTCCTTTAATCTTTGTTTTTAAGCTCCAAATATTTTTATGGCTCCCCCAAATATTAATTCTAGTGGGTTTACCTGCTGGCTCAAACAGGTAAAGAATCCTCCTACAATGCAGGAGACGCAGGACATGATCCTTGGATCAGGAATATCCCCTGGAGGAGGGTATGGCAGCCCATTCCAGTATTTTTGCCTGGGGAATCCCATGGACAGAGGAGCCTGGCAGGCCACAGTCCATGGGATTGCAAAGAGCTGGACACTTCAGAGCATCTGAGCACACACACACCAATATTAATTCTAGTACCAAATGTTTCTTCTGAACTTAAGACTCATATTTCTTCATACATATCTCCAGTTACTCCCTGACCGTGAATTGTCCATGGATATCTTTCATTCATTATGTCTGAAATTGAAATCAAAACCCTCATCCCACCTACCATACCCCAGTCTGTCTTGGCTCTGCCATCTTGGAAAATCATATATGTATTCCAATCACCCATGTTCTGCAGGCCAGCACCATTCACTCTGTCATCCCAGCCCTGCTGCTGCTGCTAAGTCGCTTCAGTTGTGTCCAACTCTGTGTGACCCCAGAGAAGGCAGCTCACCAGGCTCCCCCATCCCTGGGATTCTCCAGGCAAGAACACTGGAGTGGATTGCCATTTCCATCTCCAGTGCATGAAAGTGAAAAGTGAAAGTGAAGTCGGCTCAGTCGTGTCCAACTCCTAGCAACCCCGTGGACTGCAGCCCACCAGGCTCCTCCGTCCATGGGATTTGCCAGGCAAGAGTACTGGAGTGGGTTGCCTTTTCCTTCTCCAGTCCCAGCCCTACCTGAGCACAATTCATTACCAATTCCTATCAGTAAGTTCTGTATGATTTCTTGAACTCAGCCTGGCTTATGTATATCCTGCAGGGACAAATGCCCAATAACAAGGGGGGAGAGAGTCTATTTACTTGATGCTGGATGATTTGCGGGACAAGAAATTACCATACTGATTTTCACTGGGCTTCCAGACAGATGTTCAGGAGGGTGAAAACCAAGACAAGGACGTGAACTCTACAGAAGGGGGCATAAAACTATTTTGAGTAGATAGAGGAATTATGGAGTCTTGATGACAAGCTAGATTCAAAGGAATAATTTGTAGATAGGAACAATCTCCAGACCTGTTCAGGATATTACAAGTTTTGTCTGTGCCTTTGTGAATGAAGCCGAGGAGAGATCTTATTTGAGAAAAATGAAGAGAGAGCCTCTTTTTAAGAGGTAGAAATAGTGGTTGAGTAGTGGGTTGACTTTGTGGGGCTGTGTGACCTTGAGCATGTCTGTTAACCTCTGTGGGGTTTATCTTCTGAAAATGGGGGATTTGAATTAGCTCATTTCTAACATTTCAAGCTTTTGAATAGTAAGAGTTTTATGACTGTGAACCGGGAGAAAAGTGTAACCGTTAAAAATTGGTGATGGATTCAAGGAAGAACTGTGTTGAATTATATTTGGAACTCAAGTGTACCCTTGCTGAAATATAGAATAATAATGAGTCTAGTATTAATATAGTCTGGCTTAAGTATAATACTAATATAAACAAAATTATATTGAGAGAAAATGATGTTTATAGAGTACACCACTAAGATGAACTCCAGAAAAGAGAAACTAAACCTTATCTAAATAGTTCCCCCCCACCATTGCCACTTTTTTTTTTTTTTTAACACTATCACTATATTTTTCAGACTGGCAGATGAACCTCAAAATCTGCTTCTGATGGCGTTTTTTTTCCTCTCCTTGATAGAATTTTTTTTTTCACTTATGAAAAGCAAACAGATCACGTGTTTTCTCTTCTGAGGCAAAGAAATACAACAACAAAAGTTTCTGTGCTCAATTTCAGTTTCTTACTGAAAAAAAGTGTAATATAAATGAAAAATATTCATTTACTGTTTTGCACCAAGTTTTATCATGGATCTCTTCCTTGGGAGTAAATAGTCCTTAAAACAAGCTAAATGCACATCCTTAATAATTTAAAGTCAGAAAACCAGTCATGTGTAAAATAGGTGTGTGTTCACATAATTGACTACAGTATTTTGCTACATGGTTAAATGCATGATTTCCCCTAATAGAATGCCATTGTGGTCTACATCACATTTTCTAGTTCATAAAAGTCAAATGAGCTGTGACCAGAGTCTCCCAAACTTAATGGAAAGTTCATTTTGTGACTTCTGAGTTTAAATTGTGTCTTTCTAGGCTGAATCAATAGATTTAAAGCACATTAATGGATCACATCACCAAAAGGTCTAATCCTGAGTGACTGAAATGGTAGATCTAATTCAGATTTATTGCTTTTCTAGCACGTTGGACCAAAAGGTCTTTAATCTTTGTAATAATATAATAGGTGTAAATTAACTAAGTAATACTCACGTGATGGAGATCACTTACATTGGCTACTTGTTCACCTGGCACTGTGCATCTCAAACTTTTGTGGGGAGATATGTGGGTTGGATGGGTTTAATCTGTGGAAACCAGCAAGGAAGTAAAACTGTATGTCAGTGAAGACTTGGGCTCTCAGTGTACTTTTCTTTTTTCTTGTATGGGATGCTTGCTGGCACAAATTTATATCCTGCTCTGCTAGCACCCTTAGCCACAGCTCCCTATCAGCAGGTTATCAAGGCTAGAACAAAAGCACATAAGTTATGTCCTGGACTGTGCAAACAGTCTTGAGTACAGCCATAAACTATAGCTGGAATGTTCACCGACACCCAGCCATCCCGGGTGTTTGACCTTGGACAAACACCCTGGGTTGATGGGCACGGCCAGGCCCAGAGATGGCACCACTCGGAAAATACAGATGAAGATGTTCAGAGGTGCTGGCAGTGAGCTTCTGTGAGGACCCCCTCCGAAAGGAAGCCAAATTGTTTCTGTTATCTCAGGGAACACCTTGATGCGGAAACACAGTGAAGGAGCAGGAGGCGACCTCATATTTCTGGAAAGATAAATACACTATATTTATACTAGAGCAGCTGCATCAAGAATAGCAGACCCCTCCCTAATGACGATAAGGCAGGTGGTCTCTCTGTGTTCCTTTGCTGAAACCCTTTGCTCAAATATTTTCATTGTGTGCCCCTAAAGACCTCAATTTTAAGAGACTGAAATGTAGTCAAGTCACCTGATCAGAGAGAAAGAAAAAACAATCAAATGGTGTTGATGCCGCCTACCCTTTCTCTCCTTGAGAACACATACCATCAGTTGTCCTATAACATGACATCTGTGTTCCTAAATCACTGCACTGTGCAAAAGTCTCGCAGTAAAAACCACAGGGCTTATGGGGAGAATGGAACCATGGGTAACTTCATCAGTGACACAAAACACACGCACACCAGCAGTGGCAGTTTTATGTGTTAAGTGAGTCACTCAGTGTCTGCCTCTCTGCGACCCCCTGGATTGTAGCCCACCAGGCTCCTCTGTCCATGGGATTTCCCAGGCAAGAATAGTGGAGTGAGTTGCAATGCCCTTCTCCAGGGAATCTTCTTGACCCAGGGATCAAACCTGCATCTCTTATGTCTCCTGCATTGGCAGGCGAGTTCTTTACCACTAGTGCCACCTGGGAAGCCACATAAATGCTACAATAAATGTGACGTTTCACCGTGAAGAAGACTCGATGTTTTCTGAGTAAGTGAGCATCAGAAGGGGTGCAGCTGATGAGCTGCTGTGAAGTGATAGAAGCAGAGAGTTATCTGAAATTGGCTGGAAAGTTATTGTGCCAGATGTAAATGAGTTGTGACTCATAGCACAGGCTGTGAACTGGGGTGGCACGCCTCGTTCATGGTGTATGCTTGCATGTGTGTGTGTGTGTGTGTGTGTGTGTGTGTGTGTGTATTTCCAGCTGGGTGGAGTTTTCTGTGTTAACCTAGTGTTTTTTGCAGATGAAACCAAGCGTGAGCAAATGTGAAATCCGAATTATGCTCCAGTTGTCCCCGGCTCTGTCTCTGTGCTGGAATGCATGTGTGTTTTCAGAAGGAACATTGTAATAGAACTGTCTGAGGGACTGTGGGATGGGAGGTAAATATTGAGGATTCAGTTCTCTGTTGTGAACATCCCAGAGGAGCTCATTGTGACCAAGAATACATGTGACCTTAAATGCAAGTCAACCACTTCATCTTGTGCTCCATTGAATGAAAAAGAGTATGTCCTAAGTTGTGAGAAAAACATAGCTGTGTCCCATCATTAAGTAATTTCCAGTGTGCCCTTTCCAAATAAAGATATATGTTCGATTCCACTGGACATTTTTTTTTTTTTTTTTTTTGCCTATGCAGAATGAGAGATCTCAGTTTCTGACCAGTGATCGAATCTTGCTTCCACTGTAGTCTTAACCACTGAACAACCAGGAAGTACCTTCATTGTGCACTTTTGCTTTACACATTCATGGGGAACCTAACTTTCACATGAGGTGTGTCTCAGTGGTGTCTTGCCTCACCTGTTGTTGTTCAGTCACTAAGTGGTGTCTGAGTCTTTGTGACCCCATGGATTGCTGCCTTCCAGGCTTCCCTGTCCTTCACTATTGCCTGGAGTTTGCTCAAACTCATGTCCACTGAGGTGGTGATGACATCCAACCTTCTCATCCTCTGTTGTGTGTTCTCCTCCTGCCCTCAATCTTTCCAATGAGTCTTTTCCAATGAGTCAGGGTCTTTTCCAAAGAGTCAGCTCTTCGTATCAGGTGGCCAAAGTATTGAAGCTTCAGTTTCAGCATCAGTCCTTCCAATGAATATTCAGGGTTGATTTCCTTTAGGATTGACTTGTTTGCTTTAGGATCTTGCCTCATGCATTAATATATATCCCTGATGTAAATTTATTCCAACACTCAAACATTGTCTAGGGATTTTGGATAGCTCTGAGAGATCTGCCTTGTGATTGGATCATTTATTGTCATTCCTGTTGAGTTGGGATTTTCATGTCAGCCTTAAAGGAGTCTTGAGGTTATTTGGCTCATCTTGCTTGTTTTGTAAAAGAGGACACTGAGTTAGAGGGAGAAAGGGTGCTTCTCAAGAACTTCTCAAGTTACAGGCAGTTTCACAAATAAGTCAGGATGCAGCTTTACAGCTTTCTTAAGGAAATGTCTAACCGTATTCTTGTTGGATTGGTGCTTTTTCACTTGTATTATCTGATTGTACCTGATTCAAGAGTGCAAATATGGAGAAAAGTCATATTGATGCTCAACATGGTATTAGCTCTGCTATTATGTCATAGACCTCTGCCAGGCTAGCACCAAAATGACATACAGAGTTTTAGCTTTTTTTTTTTTTTTTTGTCTAGCCTGCTTGTTTCTTACAGTCTCTAAATACTCTTGGTAGACATGGAGGGAAAGCCCAGGGATCCCTGTTACTGCTATTCTTTAATTCTATTCTTTTTAAATGGCTTAACTGGGTCTTAGTTTTGGTGTGCGAGGCCTTCTCTCTAGTTGTGGCATGTGGGTCTCTAGTTGTCGTGTATGAGGGCTTCTCTCTGGTTGCAGCACGTGGGCTCTCTGGTTGTGGTGTGCAAAGGCTTCTCTCTGGTTGTAGCAACATGGGCCCTCTGGTTGAGGTGTGTGAGGGCTTCTCTCTGGTTGTAGCCCGTGGGCTCTTTGGTTGTGGTGTGCTGGCTCAGCGGTTGTAGCGCATGGGCTCTCTGGTTGTGGTGTGCAAGGGCTGCTCTCTGGTTGTAGCACTGGGCTCTCTAGTTGTCATGTGTGCGGGCTTCTCTCTGGTGGTAGCACATGGGCTCTCTGGTTGTGGTGTGCTGGCTCAGCGGTTTGTAGCATGTGGGCTCTCTGGTTGTGGTGTGCAAGGGCTTCTCTCTGGTGGTAGCATGTGGGTTCTATAGTTATGGTGTGCGAGCACTTCTCTCTGGTTGTAGCCCATGGGTTCTCTAGCTGTCATATATGAGGGCTTCTCTCTGGTGGTAGCACGTGGGCTCTCTGGTTGTGGTGTGCTGGCTCAGCGGTTATAGCACGTGGGCTCTCTGGTTGTGCTGTGTGAGGGCTTCTCTCTGGTTGTAGCACGTGGGCTGTCTGGTTGTGGTGTTGCGTGGGCTTCTTTCTGGTTGTAGCATGTGGGCTCTCTGGTTGTGGTGTGCTGGCTCAGCGGTTATAGCACATGGGCTCTCTGGTTGTGATGTGCAAGGGCTTCTCTCTGGTTGTAGCACATGGGCTCTCTGGAAGTGGTGTGTGAGGGCTTCTCTCTTGTTGTAGCCTGTGGGCTCTCTGGTTGAGGTGTGCTTTCTCAGCGGTTGTAGCCCATGGGCTCTCTGGTTGTGGTGTGCTGGCTCAGCGGTTGTAGCATGTGGGCTCTCTGGTTGTGGTGTGCAAGGGCTTCTCTCTGGTTGTAGCACATGGGCTCTCTGGTTGTGGTGTGCAAGGGCTTCTCTCTGATTGTAGCATGTGGGCTCTCTGGTTGGGGTGTGCTTTCTCAGTGGTTGTAGCCCATGGCCTCTCTGGTTGTGGTGTGCTGGCTCAGTGGCTGTAGCCTGTGGGCTCTCTGGTTGTGGTGTGCTGGCTCCGCGGCTGTAGCCCGTGGGCTTTCTGGTTGTGGTGTGCTGGCTCAGCGGTTGTAGCATGTGGCTGTCTGGATTTGGTGTGCTGGCTCAGCGGTTGTAGCAAGTGGGCTTGCTGGTTGTGGTGTGCTGGCTCAGCGGCTGTAGCCCGTGGGCTTTCTGGTTGTGGTGTGCTGGCTCAGCGGTTATAGCGTGTGGCTGTCTGGATTTGGTGTGCTGGCTCAGCGGTTGTAGCAAGTGGGCTTGCTGGTTGTGGTGTGCTGGCTCAGCGGCTGTAGCCCGTGGGCTTTCTGGTTGTGGTGTGCTGGCTCAGCGGTTGTAGCGTGTGGCTGTCTGGATTTGGTGTGCTGGCTCAGCGGTTGTAGCAAGTGGGCTTGCTGGTTGTGGTGCACTGGCTCAGTGGTTGTAGCACGTGGTCTCCCTGGTTGTGCTGTGCAGTGGCTTCTCTCTGGTTGTAGTGCATGGGTTCTCTAGTTGTGGTGTGTGAGGGCTTCTCTCTGGTTGTGTTGTGTGGCTCAGTGGCTGTAGCGCATGGGCTTAGTTCCTCCTCTGCGTGTGGGATCTTATTTTCCTCAGCCCAGGGTTTGAACCTGTGTCCCCTGTGTTTGAAGGCAGATTCTTACGGAGTGGACCATCAGGGAAACTCCTTTCATATTACTTCTAATGTTGGTGATATTCAACTTGTAGACATTCCCCACCCAATATACCTACCTGATTTTCCACCAGTTCCTCCTCAAAGACAGTTTTTAAAGCTTTACTTTCTCCAGTCATATCATCAGGAAACAGGGTTCAGAATGTGATCTTTGGGCTGTCATTTTGGAATTCATGTTGTGACCAGGTGAACATCCGGGCATCTGACTCCCTGTTCAGATAAATTACAGAAAACATTAGGGAAATAATGTCTCGGGGGAATTTACATTTGTCCTGGCTTATTCTCGAAGTTCTAGAAACATCAGACTTCATTAGGCACTTAAAAGAAAAATCTAGTAAGTAAGAGTAACAACATATATCCAACTGCCTCTAAAAAGAAAAAGCCACTGTTTAATTGAAATTTGAACAATTACTCTATGGGGGTATTTGAATCTAAGCATAAAAGTGTGAGCAGCATAGTACTGGGGAGGGGAGCATATGGTATTTGAGAGCAGTCTGTAGGCATATCTTTAATGTCCTTAAAATGAGCCATTTATTGGGGAAAGAAAAGTTGATCAAGTTCAGATATTTAGAATGTCTATTTTAGGATGGACTTCCCTGGTGACTCAGATGGTAAAGAACATGCCAGCAATGCAGGAGATCCGGATTTGTTCCTGGATTGGGAGGATTCCCCTAGGGAGTGGTAACCCACTCCAGTATTCTTGCCTGGAGAAGTCCATGGACAGAGAAGCCTACAGTCCATGGGGGTCGAAAAGAGTCAGACACTACTGAATGACTAAGAGACACGTACAGAGTGTATATGATATCAATGGAGTGATTTCTTTATATTGTTTTTATTTTTTTGTTTTTTTCATTATTATTAAATTTATTTATTTTTTTAATTACAATACTGTATTTGTTTTGCCATATATTGACACGAATCAGCCATAGGTGAACACAATTTATATTGTTTTTAATTGAGTTGGCTATCTTTTGTCAGTGCGTTGTGTGTGTTTGCACACACGTGTGTGTTTTTCATAAACCCTTGGCTTTCCACCAAGAGGGCATTCCAAAAGAAAGAGATGAAAGAAAAAATGCATAAATGCACAATAACACATGATTAAGTTTTGACCCCACAGATTGTTAACCTTCAAAGCTAACTCTGCAGTAGCACAATATTATTAGCAATAAAAGGAATTTGCTTTGCCCTTTTTAAAATTACCATAAACCGATTGACTGAGACAGAATGATGTTAATATTTAAGAAGTAGGACACTAGATTCTATTATCTCACAAGCTCTGTCACCAGGCCCTCTCTGTAGTCCTGTTATCTAATTATTGGGCTTAAATTGCATTAGTGTGCTAGCAATTTGTCTACCACTGGAAAAGTAATTGACATTTGGGTTACTGCTTCATATTTGGGAGACTTGCTAGCTAGTTCCGAAGAGCCCTCCTCTGTCAGGGCAGATTAGCTCATGTTGCCCAGAAGAAAGAGAAGCTCTGTGTTTTAAAGGTACGCTGCCTCTGTAGCTGGTTGCAATTTGGTATTAAAATTTCAGCTCTGCATCAAAGCTGATAAGTCACCTGAGATGAAATTGAACAAGGTTGTCGTGACAAAGTAATTAATGGCATTTTTGACTTTCAGATGACTTTAGGGGAAGCACACTTACTCTGTTCGTCTGCTTCTGCTGTTTATAAATATGTATGCACATTTACAAAACATCTTTAACTGTTGTCAGATGTTTTTGTGGACTCCAGATTTATGGTTCCTCTGAATTAAATAGCACCAGGTACCCTTGGCATACAGTTATGATCTGGCATTGACGGGAGAGGCAGTGATTTTCGTAATATTTCAATCATATTGCTTCTCCTGACACCGCAGATCATGGGTCGGCTGTTCTGTCTCTCTCTCTCTCTCTCTCTCTCTCTCTCTTTTTTTTTCTCATTTTCTTTGTGTAAAAATGGAAAATAGTGTGCTTTGGTTATCCTGTTTCTAGACTTTTTGCTGCCTACCAGTTTGGGTTTAAGAGGACAGTGATGAGTGTTAAAAATATTCTGCAGTTATCTTTGAAGACGGGCCTAAGCCATCTTCCTGGCCTTTGACAACGTGACAGACATACCTGGAATCAACAGATTATTTGTTGCCTGTAGCCGATTCACCTGTGAATAGCAGGCTTCTGCCACAGGCACTGAGGGTACTGTCTGGGGTAACCTAAACAACGGAAAGTGGAACGGCCAGCCACTCAGCCATGAAGAGGAACGGAATTGAGTCATCTGTAGTGATGTGGATGAAGCTAGAGTCTGTCATGCAGAGTGAAGTAAATCAGAAAGAGAAAAAGAAATACGTATTAACGCAGGTATGTGAAATCTAGAAAAATGGTCCTGATGAACTTATTTGCAGTGCAGGAATAGAGATGGAAGAATAGAGAACCAGCTTAGGGACCCGGTGGGGAAGCAGAGGGTGGGACGGATTGAGAGAGCAGCGTTGATGTCTGTTCACTGAAAGTGTTGGTCACTCAGTTGTGTCCAATTCTTTGTGCTCCTGTGGACTGTCCATGGAATTTTCCAGGCAAGAATACTGGAGTGGGTAGCCATTCCCTCCTCCAGGGGATCTTCCCGACTCAGGGAACAGATCCAGGTCTCCTGTAGTGCAGGCAGATTCTGTACTGTTTGAGCCACCAGGGAAGCACCTTATATGCCCTACCATGTGTAAAATAGCCAGCTAGTCGGAAGCTGCTGTATAACACAGGGAGCTCAACTCAGCGCTCTGTGATGACTTGGAGGGGTGGGAGGGAGGCTTCAGAGGGAGGGGATGTTTATATACATGTAGCTGATTGACGATGTTGTACAGCAGAAATGAACACAGCATTGTAAAGCAATTATACTCCAAATAAAAATAAGTAAATTTAAAAAGAAAAAAAGAAAATTGAAGATGAATCTTGAGAATATGCAGATATTGACTAAGTTGGTATTTCTCTTTGAAGGCTTGGATCAGATCCACCTTGGGCACTTCCTGCTTAGCACTTCCACCTGCTCTTTGCCCCTCGCTGTTGGCTCCCTTGACTCCAGCCCCACAGGCTCCCTTGCAGCTCCTGAGCAAGCCAAGCTCCTTCCCATGGCTTGCCAGGACAATGGGCAAGCTGCTGCTCCTCCCTGGACAGCTCCTTCCTGCACTCTTTGCCAGGCTAGTCCCCTTTAACAGATCTGTGAAAATGTCACTCTTCAAAAGGTCCTTCCCTATGACCTCCTGCTCTGACCTGATTTTTCTCTATCTCAGCTTGGTTACTGCTTTCTTCATTCTTGTTAGAATGCATGCTCTTTTATGTACTCATTTTCATTCTTTTTCTTCCTCTGCTTTCCTCACTAGAACAAGGGACTTTGGGGCTGGGGGAACGGGGGCAGGGCACAGAGGTATTATCTGTCTTACTCTCTGATTTATCTCCAGGAGTTGATAATATTAGATACTCACTATTTTTTGGAATGTATTCTTAAAACTTCCCTCAATTTCAGCCACTCTCTCTCTCTCTATATATATATATATAGTTGTTGTTGTTGTTAACTTTTTATTTTGAGATCATTTAGGGACTCACAAGAAGCTGCAAAGTTAATGCAGGGGTTGCCACATACTCATAACCCAGATTTTCCCAGTGGTAATGTTTTAAGTAAGTACAATGCAATGTCAATTTCAATTCAAGGTACAATTTATATTCCATAATATGCACTCATTCTAGGGGTATATTTTGATGAGTTTTGTCCAACAAATCCACTCAAGTAAAGGCTACCATGAGCTTTTAAGCTAACAGACATTTCAGTGGCCAAGTCTCATTCATTTAACATATTCCCTGGTGGCTCAGATGGTGAAGAATCCACCTGCAATGCAGGAGACGTGAGTTCAACTACTTGGAGAAGATCCCCTGAAGAAGGGAGTGGCTATCCACTCCAGGATTCTCTCCTGGTGACTTCCATGGACAGAAGAGCCTGGCTGGCTATAGTTCATCAAGTCTCAAAGAGCTGGACACAGCTGAGCAACTAACACTTTCAGTTTGTCATTTTGTATTGTATAAAGGGAAATTTTTCTCCCCTATCCCAATGTTCCCTTCAAGAACAACATACATTTTTAAGCACATGGTCTATTTTCTTTTTTTCATCCATAGTACAGGTGAGCACATTTTAAAAATATACTTAACTCTTCTAATAGTGAATTGAAATGTCATCAAAGAACTCCTTTTTCTAAGTGGGTACATTTGCTTAGAAAAGATTAGAAGGTACACAGCTCTGCCTCAAGTTCTGTTTGGAGATGCTTGGAAGTTTTCCCTAGACAGGTTTTAACTATGGCTCAGCACACACCTGCCACACAGGCTTCTGGCTCGAGGTGCCCATGACAGTCATCAACGTTAACCCTGCCGTTGATGGATTATTGAATATCCTCACCTTTTCCCTTCAGCCTTCTAATGCTGTTAGTGGCTTCCAAGGCTCCTGTGGTTCAGTGGAGCATTTTGCATAAGGCACACTTTATCTTTCATCTCCCGAGAAATGGCAGTTAATGCAATCTATAGAAAGCCATAAATGAGGCTGATAAAATTATCTAGCAGCCGAAAGGTTGCCACACTCATTTATCTCTGCATAATTCGGAAGCTAAATGACAAGATTAGGGAGAGGCAATCCATTTGACAGGAGATGTTACCTGGAAGGATGAAAATCAAGGTTTTTGTGTTTTTGACTTTTTTTCCTCTCCCCCCCCCCGGAGGAGGTAGTTAAGAGAGGATGGAGGAAAAAAAGATGGTTCAAGGTGATTCAAGTTTCTAAAATTGTTCTCTTGGCGTGAAACCATCCTTAAGAAGTAGAATGCCATATATTGGCATAATTATTTCCTGCATTGAACCAGAGTGCTCTGCACATTGGATTATAGATTATAGAAACATGACAATAGAGATGGTGTTTGAAAACCTGAGTCTGAATTCTTAGTTCACTTCATAATATTTTTTTTTCACCTGAGAGGAATTTTGTAGTTATTAATCTCTCATTGGGTAATATGTATATTGGAAGTGCAAAGATTTCTTTAGTTTCAGCTCACAGAAACTCAATAATAGATAATAACATATAATGTATAATAATATTTGGGGCTTGCCTCATAGCTCGGTCAGTAAAGAATCTGTCTGCAGTGCAGGAGACCTGGGTTTGATTCCTGCATCGAGAAGATCCCCTGGAGAAGGAAATGGCAACCACTGCAGTATTCTTGCCTGGAGGATCCCATGGACAGAGGAGCCTGGTGGGCTACAGTCCATGGGGTTGCAAGAGTGGGGCACAAGTTAGCAACTAAACCACCAAACCACCATAATAATGTTTAACATTCTTTCTCAGAATTCACAAGGTCTCCCCGCTCTGTGGACCCTTCTCCCCTGGTTCTGTGTGCTTTCTTCACATCAGTAGGGACTCTTGCCTGCTTGTAAAGAAACTTTAGGAAGGAGTTAAAAACGCAAATCGTTCCCAGACTTCCCATCAGTAGGTCTGTTTTCTTAGTTTGAACCTACTGCTGTCTCATCTAGAATGTGTGCCTTTCTGGGTTTTTTAAGTTTTTTTTTTTTTTTTAAATGGACTATTTTAAAGTCTTTATTGAATGTGGTACAATATTGTTTCTGTTTAATGTTTTGGTTTTTTTGACTGTGAGGCATGTGGGATCTTTGCTCCCCGACCAAGGGTTGAACCCTCACCCACTGCACTGGAAGGCGAAGTCTTAACCGCTGGGCCACCAAGGGGGTCCTGTAATACTTGTTCCATCCTGAGATGAGAGGGAAGGCGATGGAAGCATTTGCAGATACTACTGAGCTTTGAGAACTCAGAGCATGTAGGTGTATAGGACGCATCCACCCGTACTGAGGTCCTGACCTTCCGCTGCCCGAAGGCTCAACCCGCTTTGCTACTGAGATTTTCCCAACTATCAAGCAAGCTGAGAGTGGAAGCGAGGAGCAAGGCAGTGGATGATTCACTGTTCTCAACCCAGCGATGTCTCAGGCCCTTCCAGCTGAGATGGCTGTTCTAGCTGCTCATCTGACAGCGGGGTGGAGGGAGTCCGTGAACGCCTGGTGTGGAACTCTGCACTCCGTACGTGGTTTTAAATTTATTTTTTATTCAAGTATAGCTGAATTACAGTGTTGTGTTAATTGCTACTGTAGATCAGAGTGACACAGTTATACACAATATATGTTCTGTTTCATATTCCACTGTGGTTTATCACTGGATAGTGAACATGGTTTGAGCAACACGGTAGGACCTTGTAGTTGGCCCATCCCATGCAAAAGACTTTGCATCTGCTGATGCCAAACTCCCAATCCATCCCACGCCTACCCGCTCCCCCGCTGACAACCGCAGCCTGTTCTCTATGCCCGTGGGTCTGTTTCTGTCTCCTGAGTCGGCCCATCTGTGTCGCTAGCTCCCACATATAAGTGCTATCATATGGTCTTTGCCTTTCAGTTTCTGGCTTACTTCCCTGAGTAGGTTACTGTCTAGCCTCATGCACTCCCGTTCTTATTAGCTCCATCTCCTAATTCTTTTTGGAATAATTTTTTCAGTGTATTTCAATATGCAAAGCAAACAAATTCCTCTTTTATTATAAAAACCTATAAAAATTTATTCATAGCTCTAGTCCGTGTTTTTTAATAGTCACGAAATGGCTTTCCCAATAACTTTACAGAAATAGACAGCTCCAAAGAATTGACTGAGGAAGCCAAGTATGAATTTCCTGAGAAGCAGAGATTTGAACAATCATTTTAAATACTAGGCATTTTCCAAAATAGTAAAATATTCAGTACTGAAACTTCAAATTCCAACAGTGCTATAATCTCCCTCCAACAATAGTAGTTAAATATCAGTATTACTACTTTAGATAAATAATGAGGATGGAACCATCTGGTGCAAATTGGTTATATGTTAAACACTTGAAATTGAAAACCTGAAAGCTCTGAAAATAAATAGATCTCTAGTCAATCTTTAGAAATCTGGCTAGAGATATCTCCCTACATTTGACTATTAGTACAGGAATCTCCACAACTAAATTTTAAAGTTTTGATAAATGTTTATTTATGAATTTTCAAATATATACAGAAGTCAACAGAAGAATATATAGATCTGCATATTCAACAATTATCAATTCATGATCAATGCTGTGTGATTTCTAGCCCCTGTTCTCTGTCCACCCAATTTCATTTCGAAGCAAACTCAAACTCATACCGTACCATTTGTAAATATTTCAGTGTATATTTGACTTACAGTGTTGTGTTAGTTTCATGTATATGACAAAGTGATTCAGTTTACATATCCATTCTTTCTCAGATTCTTTTCCATCATAGTTTATTGTAAGATATTGTATATAGTTCCCTGTGCTACACAGAAGGACCTTGTTGGCAATCTGCTTTATATGGCATAGTGTGCACCTGTTAACCCCAAGCTCGTACTCTGTGTCACCTAATTCGTGCCTGGTCCTACTGACTCGTGTTTGCACTCCTCCCATCATGGCCGGCACACCTGCTGTTCTCACTGTTCCTGATGGCAAGAATTCATGTATCTGTCCCTTTGAGTTTTTTTAAAAACAACGTATACATTATTAAAATTTGTTTTCCTTCTCCAGAGAGAAATGCTGCAAAGTCAGAAATTTCAGAAAGGTCTGATAATAGTCCTCGATTCTTAATCGTGGAGGCACAAACTTCTTCAACCCCAGATCATCCTCAAGCTAAGTGTTGCAGAGAATGGGCAATACCTTTTTCTGCTACCCTTCTAAGTTCTCAGATGTCCCAGTAGACAGAGTAACGAGAGACAAGTATTTCGATACATTGAATAGTAAGTTTCATGTGGCTTTTAAGCCTTCATAAGGAAATGAAGACACTAAGACATGGATACACCGGAGCATTTTTACATTAGGTTTGAAGAAGGATGGAAAGTCAAGGACAAATGTGTTGGGAGCTGAGAGCTGTAAACTGAGGAGGAACCCAGCCTGTTGTCGTAGATTCCTCTCTGTGTCCCTCTGTCTCTGGAGAAAAGATGGCTTCTTCCCTTGGAATTTGGGAGGGCATCTCTCATGGGAGAGTCTGATGATCTGGTTCAGGAGAAGGCCAGGAACTCTCTTCTGTTCATTCTTGTGTGTGTATTGGTCACTCGGACCAACTCATGTTCTACTCTTTGCGACCCCTTGAACTGTGTAGCCCATCAGGCTTCTCTGTCCCTGGCACTCTCCAGGCAAGAATACTCAAGAAGGGTAGCCATTCCCTTCTCCAGTGGATCTTCCTGACTTAGGGCTTGGACCCGTGTCTCCCGCTTTGCAGGCAGCTTCTTTACAGCCTGAGCCTCCAGGGATGCCACACCATTTCTTAAATTCCTTTGTGCCAATGTGCCGTATATTTGGGGCAGCCTGTTGTGAACCCTATCATTGTGTAGCTGCTCCAGTGGGACCGGGCAGCCCCACAGTGTCACCTTCTCGTAGGATAACACAAAGCCTACTTTTTTTTTTCTTTCAGGAAGTTTTGTATTCTAGCTCCACAGCTGAGATCGGTACTGCTGCAGGATAGAGGGAACCAAGTAGTGGGGATGGGGAGGGACAATCACTGCTTTGGTTTTGACCCTGAAAAAGATGTAGCTGAACAACAAAAAAACAGGAAAAAAAAAAAAAGATGTAGCTGACACCAGGGTAAACTTCAACAGCACAGTAAAGAGACAACCCTTTGCTGACAAAGGTCCATAAAATGAAAGCGATGGTTTTTCCAGTAGTCGTGTATGCATGTGAGAGTTGGACCATAAAGAAGGCTGAGAGCTAGCTGAAGAATTGATGCTTTCAAACTGTGGTACTGGAGAAGACTCTTGAGAGTCCCGTGGATAGCAAGGGGACCAAACCAATCACTCAAGGAAATCAACCCTGATTGTTCATTGGAAGACTAATGCTGAAGCTCCCATTCTTTGGCCACGTGATACAAAGAGTTGACTCATTGGAAAAGACCCTGATGCTGGAACGAGTGAAGGCAGAAGGAGAAGGGTTGGCAGAAGATGAGATGGTTAGGCAGCATCCCCAACTGGACATGAATCTGAGCCAGCTCTGAGAGATAGAGGGTGCCCTTCTGAAGTCCATGGGGTCGCAAAGAGTCGGACATGACTTAGCAACTAAACAACAACAAAACATGCTGTTACGGCAGATCAAGAAAGATCCTAGACTCTTCCTTCAGGGAAGTGTCTGTGGCGTTGGCATACTCGGGGAACATTCCGATTTCTCTTTCCATGGGATCGACATTAGCAATGGTTGAGCGTCTATATTTGTTAGAAATGGTTTTAGCTGCAAGTGACAGAAAACTTGAACCACAGTGACTGTAGCAATACACTGATGTCGTTCTCTCTCAAAACAAGCTGACATGGGTGCAGATTTCCTGTCTTCTAGAATATATAGCAGGGTATGCATTCTAAAAATATGCACGATACATACTACACAGTACTCAGAATTACACAGATATATAGAGGTGTCTGTGTGTGTATGCATTAAAAAAAAAAACTCACCACTATGATAACCAAGTGATTTATTGGGTTTTTATAAGTGGAAATTTCTACACAGAAGACATTTTTAAACCATCTACCACCCCCCTTCTCCGAAGAAGCATGTACTATATTTTCAAGCTGAAAAAAAAGGCCAATAGTAAAGAAACTCCTCTGTTATTAATGGAGAATTGAAGAGCCACCTACTTAGAATAATCATTTTACATAATGAAGCAGACCTGAAAGGCCTTTCCTGTTAAGAGTGAAATATGCTAATTTTATATTCACCGCTGTGGTCAACTGGAGGCAACCTCATGGGATGACCTTGCAGCCTTGTAAAAGGTTGGTCTCCTCTGATGAGTCAAAAGTACCTCATTTTGAACTGTAATCTTCCAAATGTAAGTCTGGTCACTGGCTGTAATTTCTCTTTATTACTGTGTTTTTGCATTTAAAGAAGAAAATTGTGTATATTGATTTTTCACTTTTATTATGCAATGTGTCTTTTTGAGGGAGAGATCGTAGCTTAATCGGTTGTTTCTAAAAATTTTTATATATAGTCTTTTAACAATGTTGCGTTAGTTTCGGGTGTACAGCAAAGTGATTCAGTTACACATAAACATGTATGTATTCTTTTCAAATTCTTTTCCCATTTAGTTTGTTACAGAATATTGAGCCTAGTACCCCAGGCTGTATAGTAGGTCCTTGTGGGTCATCTACTTTAAATAACACTAGTGTGTGTCTGTTCATCCTAAGCTCTCAATTTATCCCTCCCACTACCCAATTTTCCCCTTTGACAACCCTAAGTTTGTTATCTGAGTCTATTTCTGTTTTGAATATAAGCGTATTATATTCAGTAATAATAATAGTACTGTATCATTATTTTTCAATGCTGCATATACATGATATCATTTGATATTTGACTTTCTCTGACTCATTTCACTTAGTGTGATAATCTCCAGGTCCATCCATGTTGCTGCAAATGGCATTATTCGGTTCACTTGAATGGCTGAGTCATATTCCATTGTGTATATATGTACCAAATCTTCTTTTTCCATTCATCTTTTCACAGGCATATAGGTCACTCCCATATTTTGGTTATTGTAAACAGCTAATCAGCACTTTCTTAAACCTTCAATCATTTGTCTCTAGGTTTTCTGATAAAATGCTCTCAGGTACATGTATTTTGATTGGATCATCTTGGTGACTCCAGTGGGTAAGTGAGATCTCTGAAGCTCCTGCCCCCTAGCCCTGTTTTAGCCACAGGGATCAGATTTACAGTCTGCGTCATCAACATCTTCCTAGGTAGCCACCCTAGCTGCACTTGAACTCCTCTGGTAGAACCTTTTGCCGATCTGGTGTTAGAACACTGTTGCTGGTGATGGTACCAGCCGTTGCTGGGTGTGCTCCTAAGTTGTCAGTCATTGCTGTGGAGTTGTGTGTGTGTGTGAGTCACTCAGTCGTGTCCAACTTTGGGACCCCATGGACTGTAACCCACCAGGCTCCTCTGTACGTGGGGATTTCTCCAGACAAGAATACTGGAGTGGGTAGCCATTCCCTTCTCCAGGGGATCCTCCCAACCCAGGGGTTGAATCCAGGTCTCTCGCTTTGCAGAGATTTACCAGATTCTTTACCATCTGAGCCCCAAGGAAGCTGATCCAGTGGAGTCGTGTACATCATGATAATTGTCTATAACACATATCTAAACTGTTTATGAACCTCAGGGACGATGGGCTATGCTCTCCTTTCAACTGGATGGATACAAGAAGTGATATCAGATGGTGGAATCCTTCGCTTGTTAGTAGAGCTGGAACCACGGGAAGGCCCTTCCGTGTTTGTGTGCCAGTCTCACTGATGCTGGACTCTCCCTACCCCTTTGCCGACTGTGCTAAACTTTTCCCACTCTGAGGCCAGAGCTTCCCAGCCTCAGCACCGTTGACATTTTGGGCTGGATGGTTCTTTGTTAGTGGTCAGGGGAGCTAGGGGTGGAAGCAGTCCTGTGCATTAGGGGGCCTTTAGCAGCATACCTGCTGTTTACCTACTGGACGCCGCCGGCATCCATTCCCCTAGTTGTGAACATCCGGGTGTCTCTGGTTATTGCCAGCTGTCCCCGGGGAGGCTGAACCCACCCCTGGAGGAGAATCATTACTCTAAGCATATGTTCCAACCGTCTCTCAGACTCTTCACCACCCACTTCCTCACTTGTTCCTTGTATAGCGCTAACCATGGTGGTGTCGTTTCTCAAGTGGACCGAGCTCCCCCTCGTCCTCAGATATTCCATGTCTCAGAGCTGTTTTCTCCCTCTCCCTCTTTCCTCTTTCGTACACCCTGTCTCCACGGTTTACTCCTCAGAATCTTTTCTAACGAGAATATGCATTAGCAATCTCCAAGAGTGTGAGACAAAGTGATAAATGATAGAGATGAAGTGATAGTGATTGAGTGAATCCTTTTCTAAATTTATTTACTTGACCGTGAACTCTCTCCCAACCCTTATGCGTGAAGCATGAAGTTGTAAACAAACGATGGAAAACATTCCATCCCTTTCTTTCCTTAAAGATGCTGTCTCCTCCTTAAAGTCTCCTCCTTGTCCTTCAGCTGGAAGGTCTTTTTTCCCTCCTCCTCCAGATTTCGCATAGCACACTTCTGTCCCTCCCTCCTTACGGACTGTCTATCCTGTCTGATGATCATGTGGGCACATCTCATTTTCCAGGAGCAGACAAGCTCCTTGAAAGCAAGTGTCCTGCCTCATTCAACCTGGCATGCTTTCTAGCATGTAGAAAGGGCTACATAAATATTCCAATCAACGACTGCCTGTACAACCCAAGATGAAGCCACTTGCTAAACTTCCTGTTATTGAGATTCATAAGGTGAGCACAGCAAGGTGAAAAGGAGGGACGATTCTCAATTTGTAAAACCAAAACATAAAGGGCTGAAGCATCTGGAAGGCAGAGATGACATCTTTCACGTGTTTATCTTCTCTCTTGGTCCCTGATAGGAACTAGGCGTGAGTGATCCCATTTGTTCGGAGAACAGATTCTAATGGCTAGTTTCCACCTCCTCCAACCCCATCAGTCAGTGCCATCTTTTCACCTGAGGGGCTGTACCAGTCAAGAGTGTTTTCTGTTTTATTTATCTTAGTCTTTTTTTTTTTTTAATCCTGATAAACCTCTGCTAGGGATGTTCATGGGGGCTTCCCAGGTGGCTTAGTGGTAAAGAATCCACCTGCCATTGCAGGAGGTACAGATTTGATCCCTGGGTCGGGAAGATCCTCTGGAGATGGAAATGCCAAATCACTCCAGTATTCTCACCTGGAGAATCCCATGGACAGAGAAGCCTAGTAGGCTATAGTTCATGGAGCTGCAAAAGAGTTGGACACAGCTTAGTTTATGGGATTGCGAAGAGTGAAACACGACTGAGCGACTTCACTTTCACGCACTGGAGAAGGAACTGGCAACCCGCTCCAGTGTTCTTGCCTGGAGAGTCCCAGGTACGGGGGAGCTTGATGGGCTGCCGTCTATGGGGTCGCACAGAGTCGGACACGACTGAAGTGACTTAGCAGCAGCAGCAGCAGCGACTGAACAACAACAGGGATGTCGTCAGGCTACATTTTCAGTCTTCTGAGTGAGCCAAAGTCAAGTATTTGACAAATTCAAATAGTAACCAGACAGAACATTATAAATTAACTGTACTTCAATACAATAAATTTTAAAATACAGTAACTGAAATTTTATAACCTTGGCTTTTTTTGGTCTTCTTCCAGCTTAAACAGCTACTCACTCCAGTTATAATCTCTGATCCACCTTCTGTTTGTGCCTCTTTATCTCCTAGGGGCTCCTAGGGCGCTTGAAAACCGGAAAGCAGGCTCTCTCTTTCTCCTGCAGAAACGGCTGCGAATGATTTATATTTTTAAATGTGACTTTCCTTGAATGTTGACTTTCTGAAAACTTTCCCTCTTCCACTCTGTTTTATTTTTCTCCCTTGGAAGCCCTTCTTTGATAACCAGCCTTGTTTCCTGTTCTTTCTACTTTCCTTCTGACTGCTCACCTTTGCCCACTTAAACGGAAGCCCTTTGGTGTCTGCTTGGAATTTTGGCAGTTCAAGTTCAAAAGAAAGCCCTCTTTAGGTAACCTGTACTGATATATCCTCATCTTAACACAAAGCTTTGCTGGATTAATGGGTTGGCGGGATATGTCTTTTTGCTTCAGTCATTTCACCTCTGTGTTATGAGGGTACCATTCCGTCTATTCATTTGGGGGATTCTTTTTTTTTTTTTTTAAATAGAATCCTTCTGAATCTCGAAAGAAAATGTTATTTTATTGACTGTCCCACTTTCAGAGGTATATCGGTGAACAAAAATGTTGCCAAAGAGGTGTGAACTCGACTACACCATTTCCTGTATTTGAGTATGCATGCCATTTCCCTTATTTTGCCTTTTCGGAAGTGGAGGAAGCACTTATAAAGTTGATGTTTCCTCCAGTCTCTGTGCTGTCTCGGAACTGAGAAAATGTGCTCATGAAACAGTTAAATATTAGTCAGAGTCGGCTAGGACCGAGCTGGTGGCTCTGTCGGTAAAGAATCCATCTTTCAGTGCAGGAGACTGCCTGTGATGCAAGAGATGCTGGTTCCATCCCTGAGCCGGGAAGGTCCCCTGGAGAAGGACATGGCAGCCTGCTGCAGTATTCCTGCTGGGGAACCCCGTAGACAGAGAAGCCAGGCGGACTGCAGGCCATGGGGTCTTAAAAGAGTTGGACACGATTTAGCGACTAAGGCACCACCAGTTTTGAGCTGTTGTTGAAGAAATTATCTGGGAAATCAGGGGAGATGTGAGGAATTGACTTGGGATTTGACTCCCCTCCCACATGCTTACCTCCAAAACTACTGGGTACCGCTGAGTGTGGACGCAGACCCACCCTGTCACCAGACCTCATATGCCTGTGAGCGAGGGCCGAGCGACCTGCTTCTTTCAGAGCGTGAAGTGTTTATTATATGAGCATCTGACAGATCTGCTGAGGGAATGCCTGAGTGAAAAGCTGTACCATCAGTGCTGAAAGAAATTGTGACCATAATCTGTTCTTCCTCTTGCAAGTGCAAGGAGTATGGGTCCAATATATGTTATTTTTATCAGCTCATTTGTTGAACCCACAAGCATTTTCAGTGGAATAATATTAACAAATGCCCATGGGAGTGAAGTTTAAAAATACAAATTATACAATCCATTTCACTCTATGACACCTCTCCCCACCTTGGCAATTCAACTACACTCCAAGCTTTGACCCTGTATTATAGAGCCATGAGTGACCAGTTTCTGCCTAATTCTCTGACCTTGTCGTCTATGTCTTTTCCATTTACTCACACAGAGAAGATACAGCCTTCCTTCTGTTTTTGCAGGGTAATTCAGTCATTTCTGCCTCTTCGTTCTTTTTCTGGGTATATCAGTTCAGTTCAGTTCAGTTGCTCAGTCGTGTCTGACTCTTTGTGACCCCATGAATCGCAGCATGCCAGGCCTCCCTGTCCATCACCAACTCCCGGAGTTCACTCAGACTCACGTCCATCAAGTCAGTGATGCTAGCCAGTCATCTCATCTTCGGTCGTCCCCTTCTTCTCCTGTCCCCAATCCCTCCCAGCATCAGAGTCTTTTCCAATGAGTCAACGCTTCTCATGAGGTGGCCAAAGTACTGGAGTTTCAGCTTCAGCATCATTCCTTCCAAAGAAATCCCAGGGTTGATCTCCTTCAGAATGGACTGGTTGGATCTTCTTGCAGTCCAAGGGACTCTCAAGAGTTTTCTCCAACACCAGAGTTCAAACGCATCAATTCTTCGGCGCTCAGCCTTCTTCACAGTCCAACTCTCACATCCATACATGACTACTGGAAAAACCATAGCCTTGACTAGACGGACCTTTGGTGGCAAGATAATATCTCTGCTTTTGAATATGCTATCTAGGTTGGTCATAACTTTTCTTCCAAGGAGTAAGCGTTTTTAATTTCATGGCTGCAGTCACCATCTGCAGTTAATTTTGGAGCCCAGTTTCTTCTAAACTTTGTTGTATATTTCCTTCTGGAGGGTTTAAATGGAGCTGGAGGAATTTTAGCTTGATTCCTCCTAAGGGAATAGCTATGTTTCCCAAGTGGCTCAATGGTAAAGAACCCACCTGTCAAAGCAGGAGACCCAGGTTTGATCCCTGATTCTGGAAAATCCCCTGGGGAAGGAAATGGCAACCCATTCCAGTATTCTTGCCTGGAGAATCCCACAGACAGAGGAGCCTGGTGGGCTGCAGTCCATGTCATCTCAAAGAGCTGTGCACGACTGAGTGGCTAGACAGCAGCATCAGCAACAGGTTTAGCATATATGCCATTTTTATTGGTTTCCTGTATACACTTTTAATATATTATTTTCTCAGAGATATCTTCCCCTTCAGTCCCCCATTCTTTATGGAGTCTCTTAGACTTTTTGCAAACCTGATTCACTGAGGTATAATTTATATTCACTTACAAGTTTTCTTTTCAGTAAGCTTTGGCAAATATATACTGCCGCGTAAACACCACTTCAGTCAAGATATATAACATTCCTATCAATCTTTTTTTAGAGTCATTTTTATTTATTTACTGATGGCTGAGCTGGGTCTGCGTTGCTGCATGGGCTTTTCTCTAGTGCAGTGAACAGGGGCTGCTCTTCGTTGTGGTGCATGGGCTTCTCATTGCAATGGCTTCTGGCAGGCGGGCTTCCGTAGTTGCGGTCCCCAGGCTCCGGAGCACAGACTCAGTGCTCGTGGAGCACCGGCTTAGTTGCTCTGCAGCTTGTGGAGTCTTCCTGGAGCAGGGATCGAACCCACGTCTCCTGCATCGGCAGGTGGATTCCTCACTATTGAGCCACTAGGGAAGCCCTCTGTCACTCTTAAAACTGAGTTTGAGGATCTTGGCTATTAATGAACTGTCCTCACCTTGAGTCCATGGCAATCACTGACCTAACTTCAAATAAATGAAACCAAACCAATAAAAAAAAAAAACAAAAACAAAAAAACACTCAAATGCCCATCCATGCCTCTTCAGCATGCCAGGTGCATTCGAGACTCATTCATTGAGATAAGTACGAGTACGACTAGCTAGCTAACTTGGCTTGTTAAGAGGAAAAATTTACTTTTGTTACATCTAGTTCACAGCATACAGGATATTTTGGTTCCAAATGGAACATTTCTGGCAGTGGAATTAAATAGTAATATCCCTTGAAATTTCCAAAGGTTTCCAATATCCTTCTTTAGCTATTTCATCAGCTAATACCAGAGCCAGGATCTCCATTAAATTATTACTACATCCCAAATGGAATTAGTTGAAGCAGAAAAGCAAAAAGTCCCAATTATGCTTTTTCTTAAGTACGGCACATAATTGGAAACTTGGTATTAACAATAGTTTTCGACATGAAAAGATAGAGGTAAGATCATAAAGGTCATTTATATTTATATATGTCAACATTGAAGCAAGCCAGGAGAGATGTTTGGTGACTCAGGGACCACATCTGTGGTACAAGCAGGTACAGATTTATGGCGGGGGGGTGGGGGTGGGGTGTGTGTAAAAAATCAAATGATCAAATGTTAAATTGAGAGCAAAGGTCTCAATTTGTGGTAGATGATTCTGGCACATCCAGAACAAGCCTCTGCTAGGTGTCCTGTGGAAAATTGTGTGTGGGCCACATCTGGGCTTTATGTTCTGTTGATCAAGTGATGTTTTCTTCACATGAGAACTATGTTGTGGAATAACCTTGAATGATTTTTTTTAGCTTTTTATTTTGGGGTATTGCTGATTAACAGTGTTGTAATAGTTGCCTTGAAATCATTTCTTGACCTCTGAATCCCTTTATCTGTAAAATGAGGAGAGATCAATCCTGATCAAGGATCATGATAATGCATGGGAAGCTCTTGGCAGAAAACCTGACCGTGTACTTAGTGTCCAATATTATGTGTGTCCAATAATATCTCTCCACATCTTATTTGACTCTTTTGTAACCCCATGGACTGTATCCCGCCAGCCTCCTCTGTCCATGTAATTTTACAGGCGAGAAGACTGGAGTGGGTTGCCATTTCCTTCTCCAGGGCATCTTCCCCACCCAGGGATCGAACCCATGTCTCCTACATTGGCAAGTGAATTCTTTACTGCTGAGCCACCTGGGAAGCCCAGAACGTGTCTTAGGCCCAATTTAAATAGAAGGGGAGTTCGGCAAGATTAAAGGGACCTTGATCATGCAGGAGATTAGCAGTGTTGGTCTTCCATGGGTGGTTCAGTGATGATTCTGCACGGCTTATTTGACTCATTGGGAAGCCCATCTCTATATTTACCTATAAACATTTCTGTCTATATATTTCTATATGTATATATAAGTGTATTTATATATCTGTCATCTGTCCTGTGTCTCTATACACATAATACATACAGTCAGTTTACTTTTGCGGGGATGGGGAGGGTGGCTGTGTGGCGTGTGGGATCTTAGTTCCAAGAGCAGGAGTTGAACCTGGGCCCTCGGCAGGGAAAACACCAAGTCCCTAACCACTTGACTTCCAAGGAATTCCCTAGTTTCCTTCCCTGAAGTGCTAATTAACTGGGGCAAGTTCATGAGCATTTCTTCCTTTGTCTTCCTAGGACTAAAAGAATTGTGCTAAGGAACGGTGCTGCTTCTTTCCCTGCCCACCCCTAGCACAGATGTGAGGCCTACTCCTTTAATCTTTCAGACTCAGTTAAACTCGACCTGCTGGGTTTAGAACACTCTGCTGACCGTTGAGGGACTGAAAAGAGACAGAAGAGGAACTTAAACTTGATCTACATTTTCCCCTGGAGTCCATCAACCATGTAGATTATTCTGACTTGTGATTCCTTGATTGTAACTCATTGTTCATTTTCTTTCAACCAGTGAGATCTTTTGATGAACCAAAACACAATCAGATTTCCCAAACACTTTTATTGTAGTCATATGCTATGTTTAAAGAGCTATTTCTTCCAACAGGTTCAAAATTTCTAGTGTGTCTTTAGTAGAAATGCATTTTTCGCTGAAAAAGTAACATGACACTATTACTAACCCTCTAGTGGAAAATTATGAAGAAAAGAAAAATATTTACCATAATACAATCAGCATTAAATTTGTGGTATATTCCTTTCCATGCATTCTTTAATTTATATGGCTTCTATCACAATGAATATGAATTTTTGATTTTTAAAAAATGAAATATTGTCTCATAGGTACCTAGTGGTCTAGTTTATCTAATCATAATATTAAAAAGATGTCAAATACTTCCTTGAGTGTGTGTGTGTGTCTGTTCAGTTCAGTTCAGTTCAGTTGCTCAGTCGTGTCCAACCGTTTGCGACCCTAGGCCTCCCTGTCATCATCAACTCCTGGAGTTCACTCAAACTCACTTCCATCGAGTCGGTGATGCCATCCAGCCATCTCATCCTCTGTCAACCCCTTCTCCTCCTGCCCCCAATCCCTCCCAGCATCAAAGTCTTTTCCAGTGAATCAACTCTTCACATGAGGTGGCCAAAGTATTGAGGTTTCAGCTTCAGCATCATTCCTTCCGAAGAAATCCCAGGGCTGATCTCCTTCAGAATGGACTGGTTGGATCTCCTTGCAGTCCAAGGGACTCTCAAGAGTCTTCTCCAACACCACAGCTCAAAAGCATCAATTCTTCGGCTCTCAGCCTTCTTCACAGTCCAACTCTCACATCCATACATGACCACAGGAAAAACCATAGCCTTGACTACACGGACCTTAGTCGCTAAAGTAATGTCTCTGCTTTAGAATATGCTATCTAGGTGGGTCATAATTTTTCTTCCAAGGAGTAAGCGTCTTTTAATTTCATGGCTGCAGTCACCATCTGCAGTGATTTTGGAGCCCCAAAAGGTAAAGTCTGACACTGTCTCCACTGTTTCCCCATCTATTTCCCATGAAGTGATGGGACCAGATGCCACGATCTTCGTTTTCTGAATGTTGAGCACTCTCCACTTTCACTTTCATCAAGAGGCTTTTTAGTTCCTCTTCACTTTCTGCCATAAGGGTGGTGTCATCTGCATATCTGAGGTTATTGATATTTCTCCTGGCAGTCTTGATTCAAGCTTGTGTTTCTTCCAGCCCAGTGTTTCTCATGATGTACTCTGCATAGCAGTTAAATAAGCAGGGTGACAATATACAGCCTTGACATACTCCTTTTCCTATTTGGAACCAGTCTGCTGTTCCATGTCCAGTTCTAACTATTGCTTCCTGACCCACATATCAGTTTCTCAAGAGGCAGGTCAGGTGGTCTGGTATTCCCATCTCTTTCAGAATTTTCCACAGTTTATTGTGATCCACACAGTCAAAGGCCTTGGCACAGTCAATAAAGTAGAAATAGATGTTTTTCTGGAACTCTCTTGCTTTTTCCATGATCCAGCGAATGTTGGCAATTTGATCTCTGGTTCCTCTGCCTTTTCTAAAATCAGCTTGAACATCAGGAATTTCACGTATTGCTGAAGCCTGGCTTGGAGAACTTCGAGCATTACTTTACTAGCATGTGAGATGAGTGCAATTGTGCGGTAGTTTGAGTATTCTTTGCAATTGCCTTTCTTTGGGATTGGAATGAAAACTGACCTTTTCCAGTCCTGTGGCCACTGCTGAGTTTTCCAAATTTCCTGGCATATTGAGTGCAGCACTTTCACAGCATCATCTTTCAGGATTTGAAAAGCTCAACTAGAATTCCATCACCTCCACTAGCTTTGTTTGTAGTGATGCTTTCTAAGGCCCACTTGACTTCACATTCCAGGATGTCTGGCTCTAGGTGAGTGATCACACCATCGTGATTATCTGGGTTGTGAAGATCTTTTTGTACAGTTCTTCTGTGTATTCTTGCCACCTCTTCTTAATATCTTCTGCTTTTGTTAGGTCCATACCATTTCTGTCCTTTATCGAGCCCATCTTTGCATGAAATGTTCCCTTGGTATCTCCAGTTTTTTTGAAGAGATCTCTGGTCTTTCCCATTCTGTTGTTTTCCTCTATTTCTTTGCATTGATCACTGAAGAAGGCTTTCTTATCTTTTCTTGCTGTTCTTTGGAACTCTGCATTCAGATGCTTATATCTTTCATTTTCTCCTTTGCTTTTCACCTCTCTTCTTTTCACAGCTATTTGTAAGTCCTCCCCAGACAGGCATTTTGCTTTTAGCATTTCCTTTCCATGGGGATGGTCTTGATACCTGTTTCCTGTACAGTGCCACGAACCTCATTCCATAGTTCATCAGGCACTCTATCTATCAGATCTAGGCCCTTAAATCTATTTCTCACTTCCACTGTATAATCATAAGGGATTTGATTTAGGTCATACCTGAATGGGCTAGCAGTTTTCCCTACTTTCTTCAATTTAAGTCTGAATTTGGCAATAAGGAGTTCATGATCTGAGCCACAGTCAGCTCCTTGTCTTGTTTTTGTTGACTATATAGAGCTTCTCCATTTTGGCTGCAAAGAATATAATCAATCTGATTTCGGTGTTGGCCATCTGGTGATGTCCATGTGTAGAGTCTTCTCTTGTGTTGTTGGAAGAGGGTGTTTGCCATGACCAGTGCATTTTCTTGGCAAATCTCTATTAATCTTTGCCCTGCTTCATTCCTCATTCCAAGGCCAAATTTGCCTGTTACTTTAGGTGTTTCTTGACTTCCTACTTTTGTATTGCAGTTTTCTATAATGAAAAGGACATCTTTTCTTCATGTTAGTTCTAAAAGGTCTTGTAGGTCTTCATAGAACCGTTCAACTTCAGCTTCTTCAGTGTTACTGCTTGGGGCATAGACTTGGATAACTATGACATTGAATGGTTTGCCTTAGAAATGAACAGAGATCATTCTGTCATTTTGAGGTTGCGTCCAAGTACTGCATTTCGGACTCTTTTGTTGACCATGATGACTACTCCATTTCTTCTGAGGGATTCCTGCCCGCATTAGTAGATATAATGGTCATCTGAGTTAAATTCACCCATTCCAGTCCCATTTTAGTTCGCTGATGCCTAGAATGTTGACTTTCACTCTTGTCGTCTCCTGTTTGACCACTTCCAATTTGACTTGATTCATGGACCTGACATTCCAGGTTCCTATGCAATATTGCTCTTTACAGCAGCAGACCTTACTTCTATCACCAGTCACATCTACACAGGGTATTATTTTTGCTTTGCCTCCATCCCTTCATTCTTTCTGGAGTTATTTCTCCACTGATCTTCAGTAACATATTGGGCACCTACTGACCGGGGAGTTCCTTTTTCAGTATCCCATCATATTGCCTTTTCATACTGTTCATGGGGTTCTCAAGGCAAGATTACTGAAGTGGTTTCCCATTCTCTTCTCCAGTGGACCACATTCTGTCATAGGAATCTGGAACGTTCCAACTTGCTTTTCATACCAATTTACAAAACCACTAGCAAAGGATATAATTACTTGTTTTTATACTTCCCAACCCATCGTGGATATTATAATTACTTTAACATTTTGCTAATAGGAACTATTTTATAGCTGTTTGATTTGAATTCCTCTGATTATCAGTAAGGTTACTTGAATATACTAAGTCTCTGGATATATTTTCTTAATAGAGATCTGCCTTGTGTTTTAAACAATTCAGCTGCCCAGATTATACTTGGAGAGCCACGACTTAAAGTTTCTTGCATCAAATAAAATGAAAACACGGGTGTTTTTTCCGAGATGGTTTATTATATAATCTCAGTGTCATTCTGTGTGCTAATGTGTCACCCCTAATTTTTCCATTATTCACTAGTATGAGCTTAAACAGAATATATGAGAACTATTTTATTTCCCTTATTCTCTGTAGTAATGGGAGTAGTGGTCCTTCTCTTTTGATGTTCCCTCTTGGCTTTCTAATAAGTAATTCCATGTATATGGTACCAAACTCACTATGCGCAAAGAGTGTATAGTGAAAGGCAAGGACTGACTTCAGATATACTAATATCAAGCAAGTTGTGTTCCAAACAGCAGACTGAACATCCTGATGGATATGGATGTTTTAGAGGTGAGAGATATTTCTTTTAAAAATACCAATATGGAAGCTATAAAACAACTCTTCCAAGTTCTTTTTCTATATATAATTTTATTTATTTTAATTGGAGGTTAATTACTTTACATTATTGGTTTTGCCATACATCAACCTGAATCCGCCACAGGGATACATGTGTTCCCCATCCTGAAACCCCCTCCCTCCTCCCACCCCGCACTGGGTCTTCCAAGTTCTTGCTGCCCACATGCGGCAAAACTGCAAGTTACTGAGCTGAAATTTTCAACCTTCTCCTACTTCATCTTCTATATAGGCTGAAAAACCAGTATTTTTCCTACCCTCAACTCTCTTAAAACTTCCCGGAGACAAAAACGTGATGAAAAGTGTTGAACATTTCCTTTCCTCCTTCTCCCTGCCCAGAAGAGAAAAGTGATGACTGGAGCTATGGCAGTCATTTTCTGACCTTGAGGAAATGTGAAGGGAACCACAGGTACACCACCTCTGACACAGCAACCACCGTCCTCCGGATGAGATCTTCTCTAACTTGGTGCATATAAGAATCACTTGAAAGCTTTCATTAGAGCACAGGTTGCTTGTCCTTAGCTCAGAGATTCTTGTTTAGTAGGTCTGAGGTGGGATGTAAGACTTTGTGTTCCAATCAAAATTTCACACAATACCAATGCGTCTGGTCTACAGCCCACACTTGGAGAAGGAAGGTGCTAGACTTACACGAGAAAAACAAAGCACTGTTTTTCAAAGTCACTGCAATTGATGTTCCTTACACCCTAGGAAATATTAAATGACTCTCCTGCTAGGTCCAGTTATTCCTGCCTCCTGTGCACCATTTACTCTGAAAAGAGATGTGGAGGTCAGCATAGTGGCCTTTGCATTACGATGACAGCATTGGTCAGTGGACAAGAGTGATCAGGTGTCTCCTGCTTCAGGGACTTCTCTGGTGGTCTGATGGTTAAGACTCTGGGCTTCTAGTTGGGGGAGGGGATGTGTGGATTTGATTCCCTAGTCAGAAAACTAGGATCCCATGTATGGCAAGGCCAAAAGCAAAGGAGTCTCCCACTCCAGAAAGGCTGGCCTGTCCCTAGTCTCCTCCATGAGCTTCTCCCCCGGGAAGTGATGAGCCGTGGGAGGCAGAAAGTGGAAGAGTTTGGAAGGGATCTTAGAAATGGAAGGGACAGGACACAACCCCATTGCCTGCTGTTGAGCTAGGGGAGTGTGGTGAAAAAAAAAAAATAGTGCGCTTGTTCTAAAAGCTTGGTACCAACAGCTACAGTTTGAGGTCCACAGGAACTCAGCCCACATCTCCTCTGTCTCACCTCCTGGCTTGTCTTTGCAACAGACAGAGCTTGGCTGTGAAGCCCTTTCTCCAAGGATTAATTGAATCAAGATCAACCCTATCTGGAATGTACATTTAATACTTGGGGTGATGTCAGTAATATATGTAAGAGATTTTTATATTAGATAACTGCTCATTAAAAGTCAGTCTTTTCCTCCAGGGTGTTAAAATAGAAAGTATTCACCTTTTGCAAATGAGGATAGTGAAATTTACTTTAACTGATGCTACAATGAAAACTGGAAGAAAGGGAATTGCTCACAATACAATATAACTCCACCAAATTTGCATAATTTAGGCATAAAATGTAATACCCTGCTCACACTCTTTTGTCTTGAATGAAATTGGTTTTCAAGTAATGTGTGGGGAATCATAACCAGCTTTAGCAAAATGGATAATGTCAGAAAGCGAAAGTTCCTATTAGCCTAGGAGGCATTGCAGGGTATGAATCCAAGATACCGCATTTCTGATCAAGTTTGTCTTGTGATTTTATGCGAAGGACTTTGAGGAATTAACTGAAACACATGGGCCATGCTCTTTGGATACTTTATGGAGTAATTAACCGTTTGAGATCTTAATACAATCTTTTTCTGAAATTGTTAGAATCATTGAGTGATCGTTATACTGAGGATGTTAAAAATGACTTAAATTCCTGTTAAGTTCTTCTTTCCAAAGAGTGCAAAAGTCTTCATGTAATGTAGTATTTCAGAGAAATTCTCAGTAATGTAGGGGAAGCTTCTGAGGTATTTTCTACTAAACATACTAAGACTGAGGTTCAGAAAGGAATGCATCTCCCAAGGTCATCTGTGCTAAGTTGCTTCAGTTGTGTCCAACTCTTTGTGACCCTGTGGACTAGCCCACCAGGCTCCTCTGTCCATGGGATTCTCCAGGCAAGAATACTGGAGTGGGCTGCCTTGCTGTCCTCCAGGGGATCTTTCCAACCCAGGGATTGAACCCCTGTCTCCTGCATTGGCAGGCGGGTTCTTTACCACTGACCCACATGGGAAACCCTCCTTTCATTAGCCTCCCTTTCAACTGTGTAAAGAATGACTCACTAAGAGTGCTGGCCTCCAAGAGCGTTTTCTTCATTAACCTCTTAAGTGCTTAGTGAAAGGTGAAATGTTTTCATTTTCTATCCACTTGTCAGCTATGAGTCTTCACCTTCACCTTTCTTATCTTTAATGTGGGAATCAGATAATCCTTCCGAGATTTCAACAACTGAAAGAGTAATATGATATTTTCATCGTCTCCTGTGCCTGTCTGTTGTGGACACTCTTAATTTTGAACCCCAGCCCTCCTCAAACCTGTGTCAATCCAGATACCCTGAAGGCTCTCTTAAAACATAGCCCCAGAGCTTTTAATATTTATTTTTCATTTATTTGGCGGTGCTGTGTCTTAGCTTGGCTTGTGGGGTCTTCGCTCTTCACTGTGGAATCTTCAGTTGCTTCGTGTGGGTTCTAGTCCCCTGACCAGGGATGGAACCTGGGCCCCTGCATTGGGAGCTCAGAGTCTTAGCCACTGGACCACCAGGAAAGTCCCAGCCCCAGAACTTTTGGAAGTTTGAATTTTCCAAATATTCTCAGGTGATGCTGACGGTGCTGGTCTGGGGACCACATTTTGAGAACCATTGTTCTCGCCATGCGCATTCTCCAACTTTCTGCTTTAGTTGGGTATGGGAATGTTTCTGTTTAAGACAAAGCAACAGTGACAAACTTTGGTTTCCCAGGATATTTTGCAGTTGGAGATGGCCATGGAACCAGTGCTTCATAAGTTGAAGTCTGCAGGTTGGGGTTGTTGTTTAGTTGCTCAGATGTGTCCAACTCTGTGTGACCCCATGGACTGTAGCCCGCCAGGCTCCTTTGCCCATGGGATTCTCCAGGCTAGAATACTGAAGTGGGTTGCCGTTTCCTTCTCCAGGAAAGTCTACCAGAAGCTTTACCAAGCTGGTGTGAGCCTCCTTGCCACCTCTCTTCCTCCTTCCTGCTTTTTCTTGCCTGGAAGGAGTATTTATTCAGAAAATGGAGCAGCCATCTCATGGCCTTGAAGCAGGAGACCACTTTGGGTAGGGGCATGGGAATATTAAAGAATCAGTTCTTTTAAGAGTAGCTGCAGGAGCCACCTCCAAATGTCTGTGTGTCTTCTGACACAGAATAACTGTGTTGTTACCGATTTTAACAGTCCTTCACCAATGTGATTGTCATGCATGCACACAAACCTTTTGGACTGTCTGCTTAATACAAGCAGAGGTAAAGTGATTGGCATTTATTTTAAATGATGTATACATCTTTGCCCCACAGCTCTTCCAGGGCATGGGGAGATGTGACATGCACAACAGATGCCTCTTTGGCCCATCCTTGTGACAGGCCGGGTTATGCTGAAGCGTCAGCCTCTGAGAGGTAGTTGAGATAAATGACATCTCCTTACCTTTTACCCCAGAGACCACAGTGTCATTCTCTAGTCTAAGAGGCCATTTGTAAAGCTCACAGAGTTGCCTTAGCTGCTAAACAGAGAACAAAAATCAAAAGCTAAGCTCTTTCTCCAAGGAAAAAACATGGCCTTGGATAGTCTCCATGCTCTCCTGTGATTCTAAAATGCTTTCTTGGCTCAGACAGTAAAGAACTGCAGTGCAGGAGACCCAGGTTCAATCCCTGGGTTGGGAAGATCCCCTGGAGAAGGCAATTCCAGTCTTCTTGCCTGGAGAATTCCATGGACAGAGGAGCCTGGAGGGCTGCAGCCCTTGGGGTCGCAAAGAGTCGCACGTGACTGAGTGAGTAATGCTTGGGTGGTCTCCATGATTTCCGGTGATTCCAGAACACTTAGGATGCACGACATGTGGAGACCCCGGCTCTCCTGGTGCTGGCCTTTAAGGACTTCCCTTCGTCTTGTTTTCCCTTCATGTATTGTCTCATCATCTCCACTCTACCTTTCACCCTGTGTGTCTGGAGATAAGACCAAGAGGACAGCTCCTTCTGGTGCTTGTAAGGGTTAAGTCACATGGACAAGAATGGATTTTGCTTTATGAGCAGCTCATAAAAAGAGATAAGTTGTTATTTGCTTTTTATGCGTGTCTGAAAATGGAGCGTGAGCTAATCGTACTCTTCTGTAGAAGAGCCAGAAGAAATTTAGTATGTATATGAATTTAATGCAAAATACGAACTCAAATGTAAATATTGGTTTCCTTCCAGATTTTCAAGACTTCATGGGAAAAAACCACCAGAAAGATTTTCTTAACTTGTAATTATTATGCTGAGGAAAAACATCCTTCCAGTGCTGAAAAAAGGGATAGCTTTAATTATAGAATATATCCATTTTAAAGTTGGTGGTCTTTAAATTAAAAGTGGAAAATTTTCATTGGATTGAATATTGCCTGTAGCCTATTGCATGTTTTGGAGTATTATTTGATCCTATGAATATGATCTAAATCCGTTATTTTAAAGAAAAACAAACGACATGATTCTCCTTTTGTAGTTTAACACAACAAAAATTTCCCCTCTATTCAGTGTGCACTTGACTATGAATCTCCTTTTAAGTCAAGATTACACGTATATGATAGAAATAATACTAGGAAATTATAGATAATAATAAATATATTTTACCTTATCCACTCCACAAAAGACTTTATAATGGTGTTCAAATAGCTTTTCCCTTTGCAAAAACAAAATGCTAGGAGCACTGAGGAGATAAACTCAATGAATTAGTGATTGAAATGAATCTTTTTAACCTTTAAAAATTAACAATAGTCACTGATACCTATTGAACACTCCCTAGGTACCTGGTACTTTATGTATATTAACTTGTTTAATAATTATAACAGTGTCAGAAAAATACTCTTATTATTTTCACTCTACAGATGAGGGAATTGAGGCTTAAACAAATGGATTTGATTGCACTGTCATTTGGTGGAAAGCTCAGAACTGAAGCTCAGGCTACCCCAGTCTAGAACTTTTCTTCTTAACCTGAAGATGAAAGTGTTAGTCACTCAGCCATGTCCAATACTTTGTGACCCCATAGACTGTAGCCCGCCAGGCTCCTCTGTCCACGGGATTCTCCAGACAAGAACACTGGAGTGGGTAGCCATTTCCCTTCTCTGAGGAACCTTCCCAACCCAGGGATTGAACCTGGGTCTCCTGCATTTGCGGGTGGATTCTTTACTGTCTGAGCCACAGGGGAAGCCCTTTACCTCGTTCCACTAGCTAGCAGAAGTGGGTGGAAGGAAGCTTAGGGAGGTCTGATGACAGAGCTGAGGTTAGGTGTTTACTTTCTTTACTTCAACAGTCGAAAGGGACTTTTATCTGCTTGATGGGACAAATATCTTACATGCTACCATAAGGGAAGGGCTGCACACCTGAGCCCCCTCCTCTGGCAGGTGTTACCCAAGGGTATCCCTCGATGTGGACATGAATAGGACAAAGAGACAGAACAAAAACGTGAGGGTGAGCTCCTTCTAGAAAGCACGGTGTTTATCATTCGTTTGCTGATGTGGTCCTGTGCTGACCTCCATCCGATGTTAGTGGAAGGTAAGCAGAGGTGGTCCTCTGACATCCTGGAGCATGCAGTCCAGGGAGGAGGAAGAGTGAACTGGTAAAACTAGTGAATAGCTATACAAGCTACCATTCATAGTCCATGGTGACCATAACATAGAGTATTAAGACAGAAACCAGTGAGTGGAGCATCTGTTTAGATAAGTGGGTGTGGAAGTATATTTTGAAATAGTAGTAATTAAAATTGAAATGTGAGTCTTGGGAAGGCTGCAGCCATGCAGAAAAGGTGGAGCAGGTTTACAGATGGAGATGTGGTGTGGTGGGGTGGAGTGGGGTGTGTGTGTTTGTCTTGTGGAAATATGTAGTTGTAATTGGTGGTTTCTGTTCTCAAACTCATTGATGAGACTCCCCTATGGCTGTTCTCATTTCCTTAAATGGAATTCTTAGCAGAGCCCATAAACATGGAAGGAATTCTGCCCAGCTGCTCTACAAAGACGAGGGGGGTTACCTGTTACAGGTGTAGTTTAAGAGGACCAGATTGGGATTAAGATGACTTCTCCTCTTGGCTTTGAGGGCTCAGCTAGTAAAGAATCCACCTGCAGAGCAGGAGACCTAGGTTCGATCCCTGGGTTGGGAAGATCCCTAGAGAGGGGAAAGGCTACCCACTCCAGTATTCTGGCTTGGAAAATGCCATGGACTGTATAGGCCATGGGGTCGCAAAGAGTTGGACTTGGGTTTCCCTAGTGGCTCAGATAGTAAAGAATCTGCCTGCAATGCAGGATTTGATCCCTGGGTCACAAAGGTCCCCTAGAGAAGGGAATGGCTACCCCCACTTCAGTATTCTTGCCTGAAGAATTCCATAGACAGAGCTGGGCAACTGTCCATGGGGTCTGTTGTTTCCAACTCAACTGAGTGACTCACACTTTCACTTTTTTCATTTGGCTTTGACTCTTGTTCACTGTGTGTCCTTGGAGGGCACTCCACCTACCAAAATTCCTTTGCTTTGTCTTTAAACCTGGTCCACAGTGAAGTCAATTCCAATTGGTGGGTAAGTAGTTTGTTTGAGGCCACCTTTGATCTCTGTAGGCTGGAATCCTGCAATCAGTTGGGGATGGCCTCCCTGGGCTTAGAATGAGACACTAGTGTGGTGAGTGTTGTGTATCTGGCAGTCTCTGATAGCCCTCCCATTTTCCATCACGATGTTTTCTGTGGATTTGACTGCTAATTGTAAAAATTGTGTAGCTTTCCAGTTTTCTGTTCTGATTTTTAAACATGTAGCCATGATTGAAAACAGTCAAGGAGGGACTAAATACATCGGAACAATACCCAGCTCACTTGCTTCAGAGGAATCAAACAAAGCAAGTCATGCACAGAGGGAAGTGGATTTATACGTCCCTCATTTGTAATATTATTAGTGTGATTAATGTGCAAAGACCAATATTTCCTGAAATTTGTAATTTGCCCTATTCCTTCATGAGCTTTGTGTTTCCCAGAATAATCATGCTGATCCATTGCCTTAAAAATGTATTGAATGCCTAAGAGCTCATTTAGCAAGGGAGCAGTGTAATTGGACACAGTGGGGGAAACAGCAGAGAAGCGGTTTGCTTCCCCAAGGAGAGGAGATTGTGGTGCGAGTGCCGGCCGGATGGAATGTCACGCCAGGAGGGACCTCATCTCTGTTTGGTGTCACTGAACAGGATGTGCAAAGGCTATTTATGGACTTAGGGCTGGAGGACAGCAGCTTGTTCTCAGATGAGTGGAGGTCTCCCCTGGATTATAAAATGTTTGTTCTTTTGAATGATAGGACCAAAGGGGAGTCGAACATTTTAGCTTCCCCCGACCCCCAACACAATAGCTTTCTGGCAATCCTGATCATTTTACCACTGGATTTCATCCTCATGAAACTTTGGTGTATGTGTGTGTGTGATGGTTTCTACCCACTTTGCCACTTAAGTAGCCATTTTAAAAACATCTCTTTTGAGGGCTTCCCTGGTGGCTCAGTGGTAAAGAATCCTCCTGCCAGTGCAAGAGACAGGGTTCGACCCCTGAGCGGGGCAGATCCCGCATGCCGCAGAGCAACAAAGCCAGTGCACCACAGCTATCGAGCCTGTGCGCTAGAGCCTGGGAGCCGCAGCTACTGAAGCCTTCCAGCCCCAGAGCCCGTGCTCCGCAGCAAGAGAAGACCCGGACACGAGACGCTTGAGCACTGCAGCTAGAGAGTAGACCCCGCTTGTTGCAGCTAGAGGAAAGCCCATGCAGTCACAAAGACTCAGCACAGCCAAGAATAAGATTATATATAGAGAGATATAAACATCTCTGTCTTACCTTTGAGACTGGCTGTCTTGTTATGCAGGCATCCAGAAAAGCATTCCTATAACCTCAGCTTTAGAAGCTGGAACAAAAGGAGGGAGATCAGAGTCCTCAGGTCGAAACCCGTTTGAGGTTCACCCTCTGTGATGTATCCACGTGCCTTTGTGCTTCTGTGTTTCCTTCCCTCCATCCTGTGCTCTCTCCTTTTCCAAAATAATTTCTTAATGTGGTGGCTTTGGGGTCTTGTTCAGAGTCGCTTCTACCTGGATTGGTATGAAGCAGCTGAGACCAGTCAACCTGTTAGATGCTAATAACCGTGGGGTAGGCACCCCACTCCAGTACTTCTGCTTGGAAACTCCCATGGATGGAGGAGCCTGGTAGGCTGCAGTCCATGGGGTCACTAAGAGCCAGACACGACTGAGCAACTTCACTTTGACTTTTCACTTTCATGCATTGGAGAAGGAAATGGCAGCCCACTCCAGTGTTCTTTCCTGGAGAATCCCAGGGACAGAGGAGCCTGGTGGGCTGCCGTCTATGGGGTCGCACAGAGTCGGACACGACTGAAGCGACTTAGCAGCAGCAGCAGAACTTCTGCATATTCATCACCGACAGGGAATGAGGCTTTGGAAAATTTCAGTTCGATCTGGGCATCCATGATGCACAAACCCAGGGGGCACCATGTCTGTTGAATTCTACAGAGCTTGCTTGGCATGTGCAGGGACCTGATCTAGGCCTGCTAGGGAAAATCACATAGTTTGTTGAGGCGGGGGAGAGGGTGAGACAGAGGGAGGCTGGAAAGTAGGGATGGGCCAAATGAAGTAAGTCATGTGGAATCTGGGTTTTATCCTAAATTCACCTGACGTCAGCGGCATTTCAAAGAAGTCCCTTTAGCCACAGCTTCAAAGGCGAGATGGAGAAAGCCCAAACTGGAGCGAAGACAAAGTAAAAGAGTTGATTGAAATAAGATCTTTCCATCAACTTCTATTTGGCACCAAACCGCTATCACCCCCTGGAGCGCATGGTGGCAGTGAAGTCCTACCCCTGCTCCTGACTTGTTCCAAGTTACCCATGTGGCTCCCACGCAAATCTGGTTATGTCACCCCGTGCGAAAGCCTTCAGGATTTCGGAGTGCACTTTGCTCTTCAGAAGGAGACAGAGATCCTTAAGGTAGCCAACAGGGCCTTGTGGAGCCTGCTAGGCTCCTCTGTCCATGGGATTCTCAGGCAAGAATACTGGAGTGGATTGTCATTTCCTCCTCCAGGGGATCTTCCCGACCCAGGGATCAAACCCATGCCTCCTACGTTGGCAGGCGGGTTCTTTACCACTGAGCCACCAGAGAAGTCCATCTGAAGAGTAAGTATGTGCTACCTGAGTCACTCAGGCACTTACTCTTAAAGCGTCTGCCTGGAATGTGGGAGACCTGGGTTCGATCCCTAGGTCGGGAAGATCCCCTGGAGAAGGAAATGGCAACCCACTCCAGTACTCTTGCCTGGAGAGTCCCATGAAGGGAGGAGCCTGGTAGTCTACGGTCCATGGGATCACAAAGAGTCGGACACGACTGAGCAACTTCACTTTCACCGGAGTGACTGAGTAGATGATGGCCTCATAAACTTAGATCAGAACCACTGATGGAAAAGACAGTTGGAAAGGAGTAGAAACAGGAGCTCCTTTCTGGAGAAGGAATAGTCTTGCATCTTGATTTGGGTTGTGGCTACATGAATCCATATATGGGGCATGAAGGGGCATTAAGTACACATAGGATAAATTTTCATAGAACTTCACACGCACACACACCCCTGAGTAATGTCTACTTGGACCCAGATCCCTGTGTCTGTCACTGCATTCCATTTTATCACTAAGCAAACTCGGCTCTAACCCTTACACATGCAAAAGGAATGACTTATCCAGGGCATTCCTCAGCCAAGTGAAATGTCTAAAGAGTACTTGGGATTTTGCTTTTGTTCTGCCTGAACCATAATAATGACAGTCATTAAAATCTTAATGGCAAGGGTGTTTTTATTATAAACACATCTTCCTATAGATTTTGTTAAGTATTCACTCTTTGTTATCTTGCTAAAACAGAAGGTTGTTGTATTGAGAAGGGGGATTCAGGAAATTACAGTGTTAGAAGACCAAAGTACGCCTTGCTTTCCCTGTGGGAGAAGTTTGTGAAAAAGAGAATGGACAGTGCTGTTTTATTTTCTTTTAAATATATTTATTTGGTTGCATCAGGTCTTAATTACAGTACACAGGCTCTTCACTGTGTGCGTGCATGCATGTGAGTGTGTGTGTGTGTGTGTGTGTGTGTACATGCCACACCTTCCAAAGCAATCGTCTTGATGGGCACTTGGGTATTTCCATGTCCTAGCTATTGTAAATAGTGCTGCTGTGCATGCTGAAGTGTGTATATCTTTCTGAATTAGAATGTTCATTTTCCCCCAGATATGTATCCAGGAGTGGGATTGCTGGATCATATGGTAGCTGTAGTTTTAGTTTCTTAAGAAACCTCCATACTGGTTTCCACAGTCATCCTGTATTTCGCTTAGATGTTCAGTACCCCCTGGCAAACTTAAGATTCTCCGTAAACTCTACTTCACGGTAACTTCTCTGGACCCCACAGCACCAAGTACAGTACCTTAGGGAGAGCACACACTCAGTAAATACCTGTCACATAAGTGAAAGATTTATAATGAATGCCTGTCCCATGACAGAAAGATTTATGCGGTCCACCTGTTAAGAATAAATTACTCTTTTCCTCCTGACTCAAAAAATTTTTTTCTTGCTGCAAATCGAAATAATAAACATTTTTTCTGCTTGTAACAAAAATATATCCATGAGCGGTCTCTGTGGGTGCTGGTTTACTCAGGGCCCACTAAGATGTTTCTGCAGGATCTTTCAAAGTAACCATTGGCTGCCACCCCTGGACGGGCTTCAGCCACGAAGTGGGGACAGGAGAACCATGTGAGAGCTGAGTGGCTTCACACAGGACACTGAAGTGAGGCTCCCCTCTTCTTACGCCTCCTGGAGCCTTAGAACCCTTGCTCAAGCCTCAAGACCCAAACTCACTCTTTGACAACATGGCAAGCTTTTAGATCTCATACTTTGTCTAGGAGCACAGAGAACTTCAACCTAGACCTTCCCCGAGGTAAACCTCGCTAGACTACTGGTGTGCTTTAATCATGTCCAACTCTTTGCGACCTTATGGACTTTCCGCCAGGTTCCTCTGTCCATGGGATTCTCCAGGCAAGAATACTTAAGTGGGTTGCCATGCCCTCCTCCAGGGGATCTTCCTCACCCAGGGATCGAGCAGTGTCTCTTTCGTCTCTTTTTTCCTGCGTTGGCAGATAGATACTGGACCACTAGCACCACGTGGGAAGCCCAGACCACCTGAAGTTCCCCTCGGTTACTGTGACTTCATTTATTGTGACTTTTCAGCTAAAAATGCCACTGCTGTAGGAATGGGCCTTTGCATGCCAGGGCATCAGGGTCCTGGGTACTTACAGCTCAGTCTCATTTGGGCTTTCATTCCAAGTGGTCAACTCCTACTCTTTCTTGAAGCACCCAGCTTTGGGCAAAAATATGCAGACAAATGCGGCTTGTCCTTTCTCATTTTACTTTCATGCCCCATGTTCTCAGGGCCCTCTGCCTATCCACGGTGCTCATGATGTCACACATCCTGATGTTAATCCTAGATTCCATAGCACAGAAGACCTTCCTTCTGGCCCCCTCGCCTGACCCATCCTCCTCTTTCCACAGTGAAGCTTCTTGATGTAAATGTGTGACATCACTACTTGTCCTCTTGGGAAGCAAAAGCAAATCTCAACAGCCTGAATACAAACAATGAATGAGGAGAAGTCCCCATACCCACCTCCACTGGGACAGATAAAAAAATAAACACAAGAAGGAAATCTCTATTCAAACTATGGACTGTCAGAATGTCCAGTGAAGCCACGTCTGCAAAGCGGTGTCTTTTGTTTTTTAAAGTGGGTTTAACACCAAAATCACTGCAGGTGGTGACTACAGCCATGAAATTAAAAGATGCTTACTCCTTGGAAGAAAAGCTATGTCCAACATAGACTGTGTATTAAAAAGCAGGGACATTCCTTTGCCAATAAAGGTCTATCAAGTCAAAGCTATGGTTTTTCCAGTGGTCATGTATGGATGTGAGAGTTGGACTATAAAGAAAGCTTAGCACCGAAGAATTGATGCTTTTGAACTGTGGTATTGGAGAAGAGTCTTGAGAGTCCCTTGGACTGCAGGGAGATCCAACCAGTCAATCCTAAAGGAAATCAGTCCTAAATATTCACTGGAAGGACTGATGCTGAAGCTTCAATCATTTGGCCACCTGATGCAAAGAACTGACTCACTGGAAAAGACCCAGATGCTGGGAAAGAGAAAGATTGAAGTCAGGAGGAGAAGGGGACAAAAGAGGATGAGCTGGTTGAATGGCATCACCAACTCAATGGCCATGAGTTTGAGTAAGCTCCAGGAGTTGGTGATGGACAGGGAAGCTTGGCGTGCTGCAGTCCCTGGAATCTCAGAGAACTGGACATGACAGAGCAACTGAACTGAACTCGCATAAGGACTATTAGAATGTTGCTGCCAGAACTCTCACTGTCCACACGGGTGGTAGATATTTAAAATGTGGAAGATCAAGCATACTGTTGTGAACATTGATCATCACTTTATAAGTGTGTCTGTGGTAGTTAATAAATTGTCCAAAATAATAAGACTTCTGCCAAGAATAGAAGCTATAAATAGAAAAAAAAATCAGAGGAGATTGCTGTGAATTTTTTTTTGAAAGATAATTTTCCTTGTAAATAACTTCTATGAGAAATACACAACCCTTCAGTGGTCAAATCTACATTCCCAGCTCCTGAAGTGAACAGTCTCTGAATTAGAATGCTACCAAAGATGTGGAGTTAAATAGAGACACAGCTACAGGGTGGCCATTACTTAAGTAACTTAATGAACACTGATACGGAGGAAATAAATCAAATGCAAACAATCAACACCAATCAAGGAAGCTGAGCATTTCGGGCACTTAAAATGTATTAAATGAGTGTTTCAATCACAGTGGGTACTTTTTCACAAACTCTTTTAATCAGCTAGCATCGTTTCCACCCTGTGGCCCTTGCATGTAAATATGGTGGTCTGAAAAAGCTGGTCCATTCCTATGCAAACACCATTAGGAATGGAAACTCTGCCGGGCATTTTCACTGATAGGATAAACAACAGCAGATGCATTGGGAAAGGTCAGTGAAAATCATGTTTAGGAAAAAGGCATGGAATAATATTTTGCACATGGTTACAAAGATAAGAATTTCAGGGATTTCCCTAGTGGTCCAATGGCTATGACTCTGCACTCCCAATGCAGGGGGTCCAGGTTCTGTCCCTGGTCAGGGAAACAGATCCCACATGCCACAGCTAAGAGTCTGCGGGCTGCAGCTAAAAGTCCCACATGCCATAGCTAAGAGTCTGCGGGCTGCAGCTAAAGATTCCACGTGCCACACTTAAGACCTAGCACAGCCAAATAAATAAATGCCGAGACTTAAAAGAGTGAAACAAACACAGCAGTAGAGTGATATGAAGATCATGTTTCTAAAAACTGAACCCATAAAACAGATGAACATTTTTTAAAAAATAAGAATTTCAAATGTAGACTAAAATGTAAGGTCTCATTCCAGGTGGCCAGATCACCTTTTAATGGCAACCATTTTGGGTTTCTTATGTATTTTTTCATGAAAGTTCTAGTCATATAAAAGTTCTTATATGTGCATCTTTATATATTTATTATGTTATATGTGTGTATAATTATCAGTACATAGTACTTAGTACATAAAGTACAGTAATGCTTTTAAGAATGTAAACCATACATATATAGTTTATATCTCTATATGATTTAATGAAATATATGTGTATATGTGTGTGGTGTATGTGTCTGTAGGCTTGTATGTTTATGTTTATCATGACTCAATGGACATGAACTTGAGCAAACTCTGGGAGATAGTAGAAGACAGGGAAACCCGGAAACCTGGCATGCTGCAGTCCATGGGGTCACAAAGAGTTGGACATGACTCAGTGACTGAACAACAACGATGTATATGTATGTATGCATGTATATGTGTATGTGTATACATATTTGATGTATATGTGTATATACAACACACACATATATACATGGTTTGTTTAAATAAGTGTATACTCAACTCACTGTTTTATACCTTACTCTTGGTATTTAATGATACATCATGAAGATCTTCCTGTATCTGCCTGTATCAGTTCAGTCACTCAGTCATGTCTGACTCTTTGTGATTCCATGGACTGCAGCATGCCAGGCTTCCCCGTCCATCACCAACTCTTGGAGCCTGCTCAGACTCATGTCCATCAAGTCGGTGATGCCATCCAACCATCTCATCCTCTGTCATCCCCTTCTCCTCCTGCCTTCAATCTTGCCCAGCATCAGAGTCTTTTCCAATGAGTCGGTTTTTTGCATCAGGTGACCAAAGCATTGGAGTTTCAGCTTTAACATCAGCCCTCCAGTTGGCCTATATAGGTCTATCGCATTCTGCTTAAGGTTTATGTATTATTTTATTGTATGAGTTCATCATTATTTATATAACCATTCCCTTGTAAACTAGCTAGATTATGTCCAGTCTAGCCAGATTATGTCCAGGAACTAGAGTTCCTAAACACACACAAATACATATACACACATTTAAATATAGAGTTGGAATTACTTGGGATTTTAAAAGCCAAATACTTTTGGCTTTTATATTTGATTCCAAATATATATTCCATTTCCAGATATACCCACATACACACATGCATATTCATATGTTCCACTTTACATGTAATATATTCTGTCTAATTCTCATTTACGTATTAGTGTTGCATCTGTTTTACAGACTGTGGATCAGAGAAACAGGGGTTAAATAATTTGCTAGAGTTCACCCAGATAATAAACACACAGCCCTTTTTTTAAACCCAGGTCTCCTTTTAGTTTTGACTTTATTCATCTTTAATCACTGTACTGAAGTTTGAATGTTTGATCAATGTGAAAAGAATCGTAATTGTATACATTTCAAAGAACGTGTATAACCCACCTCAAATTCAAAATGGCATGTAATCCAGACCCAACCAATCAGCACATCCCACACATTGGCCTCAAAAATGGCTCAGGGATGAGTACCTGGTCTAGACAGACCATTGAAACGCGATTCAGAATTTTCTGGACAAATCACCTTGATTTGTCTGATTTAGAAATTGTGATGGGAGATGGCATCATGGAGATGGTACCGTGATGAGAGATGCTGCCAGTTCCCCAAACTGGACATAATCTAACTGCCTTACAAGGGAATGGTTATATAAATGATGATGAGGACGGTACAGGGATGTCGAGAAAATCTGGATGAAGTCATACAAACACCTGTGTTTGAGCTGCATCTGCCACTGGGTGTTTCAGTTATTATGCGAGACAGGAACGCCTTCTTCCCAGCCCTCCTAATACCCTTTGGGTTGGGTTTTCTTTTCCTTTGTCCCTTAGAGCCCTGACTTATGTAGACTTCTCTTTCAGTTTCCAGTGTGTCCATATATGTACTCATCCTTACTAATATCTTTGGAAATTGACTTTTCAATATAAAATAAATAATATCTGTCTTGCCATCATCCTTCCTAATCTGCTCTCTGCTCTCCTTTCAGTTATTTCACGAGGACTCCCATTTGGCTATGTCCCTGTCTTTATCAAACATTGTTGGTGGCCTGTCAGCTTCTGCAGAGTGAAATTTCTTTGTTTTAGCTTGGTAGTCAAGGCCTATGGATATCTGGTCAACCCAGTCTCCATGTTTCGGCACCCCTACTCTCCTCAAGTGTTGCCTGTTCCAGAAAGATCAGACAATTCACTGTCCTTCCCAAAGACAACAGGTATCTTCATGACTTTATGCCCGTGCTATGCTGTTTCCTCCTTCATGAGTTACTTTTTTCTCAGCCTGTCTTGGCATATTCCAGTCTCCTCCTTTAAAGTGAATGCTCATTTTTCAGGAGATCTGGAGCCTTTAATACCTCTGACAGAATGATATTTATTATATTAGATCTGAGTTAGTCATTCATATGTCTTCTTCATGCCCTTGTTTGAGGGTTCCCTGGCAGCAACTGCGTCTTCGTCTGTGGGTCCCTAGGGTGCATAACATTGCCGAGTCAGAGCAGAAGCCGATGCATGTGAATGAACTGACAGATGAATGAATGACTGGATGAACGGTGCATATTTTCCTCTCTCTCTTTTTTTTAAACAGCTGGCTTTTATTTATTTTCAACCTTTTTATTTTGTGTTGAGGTATAGCTGATTAATAAACCATGTTGTGATAGTTTCAGGTGAACAGCAAAGGGACTCAGCCATACATATACATGTATCCGTTCTTCCCAAGCCTCCTTACTATCCAGGCTGCCAGATAACGTTGAGCAGAGTTCACTGAACTCTACAGTAGGTCCTTGCTAATTATCCATTTTAACTATAGCAATGGGTACCTGTCCATCCCAAACTCCATAACTATCCCTTCCCCTTTACCTTCCCACTGCCAACCATACATTCTTTCTGTAAGCGTATACATCTCTTTCTGCTTATTCTCTATTTATTTGTAAGCCAGTCACATGGGTTTATGAATATAAGCAAAAATGATTGCTTTACTTTTTTTTTTCTTATTTGTACTATGTTGCAGGTTTTCAGTCTTTCAACTGCCATGAGGATTCTTTAATGTAACCAGACACTAAATACCTTGCCAGATACATTTACCTTGAGGATATTGATGATGGCTTTTATGGTTATTTGAGATCTCTCTAAGGCTTTGTATTTGCATCAATTATTTCATTTTTCATTATTAAACACTTCATAGAGTCCAGACCTTGGTCCAGGCCACAGCTGGCCGAAGACAACAAGTGTGCTTTCTACCTCTAGGAATAGCACAGTCTCTAGCCCAGCTCTTTTACAATTGGATCTCTTTGCTGTCCTCCACACACAAATAATAATCACTATTTATTAATGACTTTCTGTGTGTTAACAGTCATGTGGGTACTTTATGTATACTCATGACGACTCTTTTAAAAACTCCAGGAGTTATCAAAAACCTCATTTCATGGAGGAAGAAACAGAAGCTCAGAAGCGGAAGTGTCTTGACTGAGAACTCGGCAGTGGAGCCGGCATTTGAACCATGATTTATTGACGTCAGTGCCACGACCCCATAATGCCTTTCCATGTTCATGTTCTTCTTTCAACCAGACCTCTTGATGTGGAATTTCTGTTTTCCTTAGACAAATTTTTAAGCTCTCCCAAGCCCACCCAGAAGATTATTTTAATGAAAATATTCTGCTTACCATGACTTCTCTCCTTTCTAACTTTTCTTTTATTGAAGTATTTTATCTTTCTTAGATGTCCTTTTCCATATTTTTGGTATCTGTATAATTAGAAGTATTTTGATTGCAAGCAACAGAAACCTATTTCATACTCCTTTTAACAAAAGGAAGTACAGATATCTAAGTGACCTCAGACTATATTAGATACTGGATTTGGGAAGATTTTGTGTTAGCCTACAAAGTTTAATTGAAAGCAAATGGAGAAGAGGGCACGGATGGTTGGATAGCATCTGACTGAAGGCAAAGAGAGAAGAGGGTGGCAAAGGATGAGATGGTTGGGTAGCAACACCAACTCAGTGGACATGAACTTGGGCAAACTCTGAGCGATGGTGAGGGACAGGGAGGCCTGGCATACTGCAGTCCATGGGGTTGCAAAGGGTTGGACATGACTTAGCTACTGAACAACACCACCACCAAAGTCTAATAAGTGAATTCAGGAATGAAGGTATCAGAAACTGCACCCCCAAGATTTGGGGCTGGAGCCAGTGGCCCAATACTGAGAAGATATTCCCTTTTGTGCTCCCCTCTTATCTCCACTTGTCTCTGCCTCTTGGTGGATTGGCAGTGTCAGACGATAAACTTCTCCTAAACAGCCAAGAAAAATGAGGAGGCCAAGCCAACAGTTTATCTTTTGAGCATTGTGATATCTGCCTTCCCCCGAAGCGTGGATCAGAAGAATCCCTGGAAATAGCCTCCATTGACTTGGCTTTGAGCTTGTCCTTCACTGGACCTTTGATGCTTGGGAGGAGAGTGGTGTTGTACTTGACAGCCCTGTGATGACATCATGGGTTGAAGTCATTGGCCAAAAGCAAGAGAGGTGATCCTGCCAGCAGAGAGGACATGGGAAAATATGCTGGGAAATGAAATATTAGATGCTGTAGTCCACGATAGAAGGAAGAGTCAGGATTTGTACTAATATAATTATATGTGGACAGCAGCTGGTAGAGAGCATTTGTCCCAGTCTGTCTGGTACTGCCTTAGTTTATGTCTCCTCCTGGAATCCTGTCCAAGACAGCACTTGTCACTCTCAAAAAACATCCAGGTTAGATGATACATGATGTTGCCACTCTGACAATCCAGTACAATATGTGAAATTGTGGTTGTCTTGGGAAACTCAGTGAATGGTCTTTATTCTCTTGTTCTCAGGATCATTCCAGACATATAACAGTACACCAGTCTTCCATGGGTTGAGGAATAACTTGAGATTATTGAACCAAGCCATCGTCTGGAATCAGATGGGACCTTCTCTAGTTTTGATTCTGATAGATTGTTGGCTACTTAGGTGATCTGGAGCCATCAGAACACCTGTCTGAGCCTCACCTTTAAAACAGTAGAATCATCAGATGCCGCATCTCCTTCACTAAAGTGTTAGCAAGGGGAAATTTGCTGATGCTTTGAACTGTACACTTCTGTCCTAGTTGTGGTAGTAGTATTAAGATCCACCATAAAATCTGAGTGTTCATCTATCTAGACATCTTGCCAAAGGCTTTGCATGAATTACCTCATCTTGTCAACAGAACAGCCCTATTAGTATCTGTGTTACAGATGAGAACACTGGAGCACAGAAAAGCAAAGATATGTGCCTAAAATCATGGGGCAAAGGCTCGACAAGGTCAGATTAAAATGTGGAGCAAGGCTGTTCAGCACTGGGCAGTGTTGAATTACCTTCAGATGGGGAGTGTGTGTGTATGTATGTGAGTGTATGAGAGAGAGAAAGAGAGCATTTCCTTTCCCAACTCTGCCTTATTCCACTGACTTGGCTCAGAGGAAGTCAGCAGCCACATAATGCTAAGGAGTCACTGCCCCCAACATGGCAGAGCCGACCCGCACTGCCTGATGGCTCCGGGATGGCCCCATACTGAGGGACGTCCGTCCTTCTGTTCTCTGACATTGATGTTACTGTCACTTGGCAGTGAGCTTTATCATCAATCCGTTCAAGTACAAAAGGCCACTGTTCGGAAACTGTCATTAAAAGCAGTCTCTCTCTTTTTAAAAGCAATCTCTCCTTTTATTCCTTCCATAATAGGAGCCAGCGTACCAGAAAAGTCTGACCTTAAGTTGAGCCTGTTTAGTTTTTTTTTTTTTTTTAAGACATAGAATAGGTTATGTTTTTAATGTATTTAAGATTGGAGGCACAGAATTAGAATGGAGCTGGAGGTAGAAGAAAATAGAAGGCAGGGTGGGAGAGAAGAGTAGTGGCCTTGGGTTTTCTTTGCTCTTGGATAATGGGCATTTCTCGTTAAATCAACTCAGTCTATTTCACAACCTGTCCCCTGGTGATGTATATACTCTTTGGACAGGGCTGTGGGCTGCCTAAAGATCTCTTTTAGCCATAGGACATGAGTATAAATAAGCTTTATGTAGTTACAGCTGCTAAGAGAGATTATGGATAGAGTATCTTCTAAAAGGATAGGGCAGTGTGTTGATTGTTACGGGGACGTGGGGAAAGAGAGAAGAGAGATGATTCCGAAGGGAGAGATTGAGTGAGTTCTACTGAACAAAATTCCCCGTGATCTTTGTCACTTTTTAACAGCCCTTTGGAGAGGTGATTTTATTTTAATTTAAAAAGAGAGAGAGAGAGAGAGAGAGAGAGAGAGAGAGAGAGAGAGATTGTGGTCGAAAAGTGGCTCAGCATGGAAGTTAAGAACACAAGTTTCGCGACCAGGCATCTCAGGTTCTGATTTAACCTTTGTCATATATGTGCATCACACAACTAGCGTGCAAGTTGCTTAGTCTCTCTGTGCCTATTTCCATGGCGATGACTGTACATGTTAGCTGGGAAGATGAAATGAAAGGAGGTGACACGTGGAAAGAGTTTAGAGAACTTGGCAGATCGTGAGGGCTCAGCCAACATGTATTCATTTTTATGCATTTTATTTTTCAAAATTAGTTTATTACTTTTTCGTTTACTTTGTTTTTTGGCTGTGGTGTCACCTGTGGGACCTTACTTCCCTGACCAGGGATCCAACCTGTGTCCCCTACCTTAGAAGCACGGAGTCCTAACCACTGGACACCCAGAGAAGTCTCCAGCGTTTGTTCTGCTTATTCATTCTTAACCTTTGTTCTTCTTCTTAATATTTATTATTTATTCTTATTTATGGGTACATGATCATGACAAAAATAAAAAACTGATTCTTTCACAACTTTGAATGTGCAATGAAGGAGGCCCAGCTAGGGTTTAATTGTTGGTAGTTGACTGCTTATTGTTGTTGTTGAATCATTAAGTTATGTCTGACTCTTAGTGACCTCATGAACTGCAGCATGCCAAGCTCCCCTGTCCTTCACTACCTCCAAGAATTTGCTCAAATTCATGTCCATTGAGTCAGTGATGCTATCAAACCATTTCATCCTGTGCCACCCCCCTTTTCCTCCTGCCCTCAAACCTTCCCAGACTCAGGGTCTTTTCCAGTGAGTCAGATATTTGCATCATGTGGCCAAAGTATTGGAACTTCAGCTTCAACATCAGTCCTTCCAGTGAATATTCAGGGTTGATTTCCTTTAAGATTGACTGGGTTGATCTCCTTGTGATGAGGGAGCCATTTGAGTAGAGACCAAACAGATGAGAGGGACTCAGTTGTATGTCAAGCATCCTCATGAAAGGAAACAGAAGGTGCCTAGGTTCTGAGGAAAGAAAAGAGATTGGTTTGTTGGAGAAGCTGAAAGAACCCAGGTTGTTGGAGCATGGTGGGCAGGGGGCAGCTGGATTAAAGGGGAAGGCAGGGAGGCAAGGCCAGACCATTGGGGCGTGCAGCCAAGGTGAGAGCATGGGTTGCATCTTTTGTTTATTTTTGTTTGGCTCTTTTGAGATTGGTTATGGCATGAAGGATCTTTGTTGTATTATGTGGAATCTTCTATTGCAGCCCATGGACTCTCTAGTTGGGACTCTTGGGTTTAGTTGCCCTGTGGCATGTGGAATCTGAGTTCCCCAATCAGGGATAAAACCCTCGTCCCCTGCATTGCGAGGTGGATCCTTAACCACTGGACTATCACAGGGAAGTCCCATGGTTTGCATCTTAGAGCATCAGGAAACCATGGGGAGATTTGAATATTGAATCTAGGTCAGATTCACATTTTACAATTCCTCTTTCTGTGGAACACAAAATGGCTTGAGGGGTGAGGCAGGGCAGAAGGGATGAAAGGAGGCTATTGCAGATGAGTGGGCAAGAAGTGTTGTTGACTTGCCAGAAAGTGCTAGATTTAGAGCATGGCCCCCAGCCCCCACCCCCAGCAGATGAGCTCTGGGCCCAAGCTTTCTGTTCTCACCACCATGTTTACTTATTACATTCATCTGCCATTGTTTTTGTTTGTTTGTTTTTACAAGGGTATCAGGACTTCCCTGGTAGTTTAGATGGTAAAGAGGCCACTTGCAATGCAGGAGACCCGAGTTTGATCCCTGGGTCTGGAAGATCCCCTGGAGAAGGCAATGACAACCCACTCCAGTATTTTTGCCTGGGAAATACCATGGACAAGAGGACCCTGGGCAGGCTTCAGCCCAGGGAGTTGCAAAGAATCAGACATGACTTAGCCTTTCAACAACAACAACAAGGTTAATTTACAAAGCTCCAATACTTTGGCCACTTGATGGGAAGAGCCAACTCATTGGAAAAGACCCTGATGCTGGGAAAGATTGAGGGCAGATGGAGAAGGGGGTGACAGAGGATGAGATGGTTGGATGGCGTCACTCATTCAATGGACATGAGTGTGAGCAAACTCCATGAGATAGTGAATGACAGGGAAGCCTAGAGTGCTGCAGTCCATGGGGTATCAAAGAGTTGGACATGATTGAGCCACTGGCCAACAGCAAAACAAAAACAAACCTATTTGCTGGATGAATACATGCAGTATAGTCCTCATGGCAGTGTTTAATTTTCTAGCTCCTAGGATAAGAATGTCAGTAATCTTCTTCATGAAGGAGGTTATATTCCTTTTGAACTTAACGTGTTCATGATGGGGATGAAGGCATCTCAAGATCTTTATGTCTCAGAAGATGGGCAACACCACGTACCTTGCACTTGGCCAGGGCCGAGGCCAATGGGATTCAGCTGTGTGGTCTTTGCAGCAAGGTGTCCCCTTAGTCCCTCACTGGTGGCATCACATCTGGAAGCCCCAGTTAATTTTCATGGAGAAGAAACCTTTCAAATGCAGGCCTCTTTCATGCTCTGGGAAGATTTGAGAGGGGTCAACCTTGTTTAGATTGGTTCTCGGCACCAGTCTGGGGGAGCCTGCTGGCTCTTCTCAGCGTGGGGTGTGTTGCAGAGAGGAGATGAGCAGGAAACAGACCAAAGAACCAGGGCACTTCCCAGCTGGAATCAAGCCTGTCGTGTGTGGATTCATTATTTTGTTGGAAATTAATCCCCGGAATGGCCAACATAGTGTATTTGAATGTGAACCGACCGTGTGCTTGGTGGCCAAGGAAAAGTGGCTTTTGGATTATCCAGTCTCATTGGTTGTCCTTGCCTCTGAATCCTGCCATTAGTGTGGATAATTGAACTAGACCTGGTTTTGCACCTTCACACCCCTTTTGTTGCCCTATGGCCTTTGGGGTGGGGTGGGGGACATGAGAGGGTCTTTCCCTGCTTGCTGTCATTTACCGTGGAACTGGCGTCACTTACACACCCCTGTGACCCTGGATCTCACTTAATGGGAGCGTTTTCCTGGGATCATCGCATTCCATCTTCACACAGAGCCTACGGCAGTAGTAATAATAACAGGAATAGTAATAGGAAGAAGCAGCAGCACTTACTTAGCATTGACTGTATGCCAAATCCAACCATGTATTAGCTTATCTAATTTTCAGAACAATACAAGCGACAGTAACTCCAGCCCTGGGGAAATGGGAGTCACATGGACTAGGATCTGAATGATATGCTTGGTACTGAACCGGGTGGAAGCCCTGCCTATAATGTGGGCACTGTTATTACCCACTTGTTACAGGGAGTCAGAGATGTTAAGTCACTTGCCCAAGGTCACACAGCCAACATATGGTAGTGTCAGGCATTGATTTTATATTCCTTTTGTTTTTAACTTTTTGTAATTAAAAAATTTTTTTTAATTTAATTTAAAAAATTATTTCTTTGTTTTAAAATAAAAATAAAAATATTCATTTTAAAAATGAAAAATGTTTTAACTTTCTAATTTAAAAATTAATTTTAAAAATAAGTCTTCTTCCAAAACTCTGGGAGACCCCCTGTGCTGGGTCTTTGTCACTTTGTGTGGGGTTTTTCTAGTTGCGGTGAGTGGGGCTGCTCTGGTTGCGGTGTGCTTGCCGCTCACTGCAGAGGCTTCTCTTGTTTCAGAGCACGGACTCCAGGGCACTTGGGCTGCGGGAGCTGCAGCTCGTGGATGCAGTAGTTGTGGCTCTCGGGTCTAGAGTGCTGGCTCAGTGGTTGTGTCCCACGGGCTTACTTGCTCTGCAGCGTTTGAGATCTTCCCGGACCAGAGATGGAACCCATGTCCCCTGTGCTGGCAGGTAGATTCCTATCTGTTGTGCTCCCAGAAAAGTCCATTGAATGTATACTTCTGTCATCAGAGCCCTTACTGTCTTTAAATTATAGCCACCGAGAACCAAAAGCCAAAAGATACTATGTGCGGGTCTGGGACACTTGACATTATGACAGAGACAACATCTAGATTTTTGTTAAAGCATAGTTTTGCAATTGAGCATCTTGTCAGAGTGAATGTGGGGATGTGTTCAGTGCTGTACTTGTTTGGAAAAGTCATCCTGAAAAAATTCCAAAAGCCCCAGTTGGTCAGAGGAACAGGATATTATAAGATGTTCTTGGTTTGTTTTCTTTTCCATGCCAAAGTTTAAAAAAAAAAAACAAACCTTCTATTCCTGACTGTCTATAACCAGGAGGCGGAAGGGCAACAGTGCTCTATACATTTGCAGCAGATATTCAAATAAGATAAGTACATAATTAGCATGGAGCGGCAGATGAGGTAGTCTGAAAGATTTGAATTCTGCACGGTAATTAACAAATAGTTCCTGATAACAAGACATCCTAAACATGTTGCTTTCAGATGGGAGTGAATGGGGAATGTGGGCACAGCCCTTCCAGATAGTTAATAATAGAATGGATTGCTCATGAACACCAGTTTCTTGTGTGCATGAAAGTGAAAAGTGAAAGTGAAGTTGTTCAGTCATGTCCGACTCTTTGCGACCCCATGGGCAGTAGCCTGCACCAGGCTCCTCCATCCATGGGATTTTCTAGTCAAGAGTACTGGAGTGGGTTGCCGTTTCCTTCTCCAGGGAATCTTCCCGACCCAGGGATCAAACCCAGGTCTCCCGCATTGTAGACAGATGCTTTACCCTCTGAGCCACCAGGGAAGTCCTCTTGTGTGCATACCATGTGACAAATAATATGCCAGACTGCAGACGTATATAACTTACTCCTCACAGTAACCTTGTGAGGCAGGTACTGTTGTCCCACTTTATAGATAAGGGCATTGAATCTCTGATGGTTAAAAGAGCTGGCCATGTTCTCCTCTCTTTCTCTGTCTTTCTCTCCCCATCCTTATCTCTCCCCTCCAGCCCTCCTCTGTCTCCATCTTTCCCTCTCTTCCTCCCTCTCTGTTAACACCCGTGTATCCTCTCAGTAAATGGAAAAGCTGGCATTTGAACTCAAGTCTCATCTAACTCCAAGCCCTATTCTCTTAGAGCTCAACGTTGGGGATTTTAGCAAAAAGGTTACTTTTCGAAGTTTACTTTATTTATGGGGATCTTAGTTCCCTGACCAGGGATTGAATCCAGGTCATGGCTGTAAAAGCCTCGAGTCTTAACCATTGGACAGCCAGGGAACTCCCAAGCTTACTTTATAAAACGTTCTGTTTTCCACCATCCTGTATAAGCCCCGTCTTTGTAATGCTGCCCAGAGCAATCCCGTCTGGACTTTGGTGCGCCACCTATTTCAGAATGCGAAGCGACCTGCACAGCCCACGTGCACCAGCTCCCGGGGGCCATACAGCAAGCCTCTAAGATGAGCACCGCTGTGGCTGCACCTGTGGCTCAGATGGGCAAGCTGAGATTTGATTTCCAAAATCATGTACACAGAGGTGGCACTGATATCAGGCTTCTCTGAGCTCTGCATTTGCACTCTTAACTATGTGCTATGCTATTTGGTCTTCCAACCAAAGCTAAATAGATGATGTATGAATAGGCAGATAGATGTGTAGAGATATACATATGTGTATACACGCGTCTCCGTCTCTGTCTAAGTTTAGAACTCGAGATGGCCCTGCCTTTCTCTTTCTCCTGAGTCATCTGGCCAGTCCGCTGCATTCTGAGCGGCAGCGCATTTAACTCCTTGCTGACATTGGTATTCGTCTTTGTTGCAGCCCCTGTCACAGCAACAGTGGGAATAAAACCCAGAGCGTAGTGCCGGGAATATAAATGGGTTATTTTTCTCTTCAACTCTGAGTAGGATAAAACCCTCATAAAGAACCAAGGAACAAAGGTTCTGTGAAAAACATACACCAGGGGACTTGGCTGTGTCTGATACAGCCTGTGAGACATAATGGAAATAGAAACTTAGGATAAAAAGGAATTCCAGGGAGAATGTTAGGCTTGCTTCCTTGATAGATGTCCATGGTCCTGTGCATTTAGAAACACTGTCATTAATGGCAATTATTGAATATCTGTTCCGTAAGCAAAGCTATGGTAGGTTGCCCTACCTATCAGCTTATGATTCAGAAGTTATAGATGGATATGAACTCAGTAGCTGTGACCCCAGAGAACGTTGATCTCTCTGTGTATTGATCTACATGTGTGGTTGTGTCTATCAAAAGCATGGAGCTAATCATTACAAGACATAAAAATATCCAGGTGCCTATCATTGGAAGTAAGAGCTTTTTGAATAATAATAATTAAAAAAAACACAGGTGTGAAAGTAAAGCTTTTCTTTTGAGAAGTGTGATAGCAAAGTGGTTGAGTGGGGCTTGGTCATTATCTCCCTGAATTTGAAGGTTGGTTCCAGTTTCATGATTGGGGCTAAGTGAGTAACTTACCTTCAGTTTCTTTGTCCATAGACAATAGATTCTTTATAATCTGTTCTTGTTCAGTCACTAGGTCGTCTGACTCTTTGCAACCCCATGGACTGCAGCACACCCGGTTTCCCTGTCTTCCCTACCTCCCTGACTTTGTTTCAACTCATTTCCATTGAGTCAGCGATGCCATCCAGCCATCTTATCCTCTCTTGCCCCCTTCTCCTCCTGCCCTCAGTCTTTCCCAGCAGCAGGGACTTTTCTAGTGAGTTAGCTCTTTGCTTTGGGTGGCCAAATATTGGAGCTTCCGCATCAGTCCTTCCAGTGAATATTCAGAGTTGATTTCCTTTGTGATCTGGGCAACCCTTATAAACCCTTGATCCATAGAATCCAGTCTCCTTACTGAGCTCCAGTCAATGGGGTAGAGCAATGAACAATATTCAAGTAGACTTTGAACATGAAAATAAGACAAAACAACTCACTGATTTCTCCTGGGGAGGGGGAATATATATATATATATATATATATATATATATATATATATATATAAAGGAAGTTCAGTTGATAATCTTCAGTGACACTTCTCAAGTCCTGTTTCCTTCCCTGTTCTCTTGGGTTTTACACTGTGTCACAAGCTTTCCTTGGTTTTTGCCCACCCATCCCTCTCCTTTCTGCCCTCAGCCCATCTACCCTCTCTCTTTCTTTTTAGGTGTGGTTTGTCGGGTCTCAGGGAGCCTTCCTATGCCTTCTCCTCCTGTCGTTCTCAAAGTCTGCACCACATTTGTCCCAGCACTTGCCTGACCTGTCAGCAGGCTAGGGAGGGTAACACAGAGTGGAATATCTGTTGATCAGTGAGGGAGGTGGGTAGGGCCTGAGAGTATTTCCGCATCAGTACCATTGGGTTTAACCTCTTGAGCTGTGGCTTCCACTTGTCAGAGGTGTGCAGTGTAGACCAAGCCCCAGAGTCTTCATTTCCAGTCACAAGAGAACTCTGTTTTGTACTCAAGATGCAGCCACGTCCAGTCAGTTCAGGGCTGCTGCTCCAGGATGCTGCTGCTCCAGGATGCTGCTGCCCCAGGATGCTACTGCTCCAGGATGCTGCTGCCCCAGGATGCTACTGCTCCAGGATGCTGCTGCTCCAGGATGCTGCTGCCCCAGGATGCTGCTGCCCCAGGATGCTGCTGCTCCAGGATGCTGCTGCTCCAGGATGCGCTGCTCCAGGAAGCAAGGCTCGTGTTTTGCTACAGCAAGGGATTGGAAGGGCAAATGGCAGAGAGGAATAGAAGAAATGAAAGTCGCAACCATGCTTCTATGAGGCTAGTGCAGGAGACATGTGTGAATAATGGGTGATTGTGACTCTCTGACCAAAGAGGGTAGCTCGTCATACACACGAGTGCGGTTGGATGCCAAGAAGAGTATGTGCTACTCAGCATACCTTCAGATGGTGATCGAGCTGACTTCAAGATCCACAGAGAAGGTCATCCTGAAAGTGTGATAAACTAAGGCAGTCAGGTAGAAAGGATGGTCCAGCAAGGAGCAGAGGATGAACGGAAGGAATAAGGCAGGAGGAGGCAGGTGTCCCTGAGGTAGGCTGAGATCACTAAGCATCCCAGAATCCCTGAAAGACCAGTGGGGCACAGATGTGAGTTGGAAGAGTTGGTGAGACCAGATCTTACGGACCATGAAAACCAGTCTCAGGCTTATAATGCCATTTGCACTTGAGAATTTTTTTTTAACTTTTTATTTTATATTGGAGTATAGCTGAGAGTCCCTTGGACTGCAAGGAGATCCAAACAGTCAATCCTAAAGGAAATTAGTCCTGAAAATTCATTGGAAGGACTGATGCTGAAGCTGAAACTCTGATACTTTGGCCACCTGATGCGAAGAACTGACTCATTGGAAAAGACCTTGATGGTGGGAAAGATTGAAGGCAGGAGGAGAAGGGGATGACAGAGGATGAGATGGTTGGATGAGATGGTTGGATGGCATCACTGACTCAATGGACATGAGTTTGAGCAAGCTCTGGGAGTTGGTGATGGACAGAGAAGCTGGCGAGCTGCAGTCCATGAGATCGCAAAGAGTCGGACACAACTGAGACACTGAACTGAACTGATAGCTGATTAATAAGGTTGTGATAGTTTCAGGTGGACAGCAAAGGGATTTGGCCATACATACGCTTCGTGGCAAATAGATGGGGAAACAATGGACACAGTGTCAGATTTTATTTTCTTGGGCTCCAAAATCACTGCAGATGGTGACTGCAGCCATGAAATTAAAAGATACTTGCTCCTTGGAAGAAAAGCTATGATAAACTTAGTCAGCATATCTAAAAGCAGAGACATTACTTTGATGACAAAGTTCCATCTAGTCAAAGCTATGGTTTTTCCAGTAGTCATGTATGGATGTGAGAGTTGGGCTATAAAGAAAGCTGAGTGCCAAAGAATTGCTGCTTTTGAACTGTGGTGTTGGAAAAGACTCTTGAGACTCCCTTGGACTGCAAGGAGATCCAAGCAGTCCATTCTAAAGGAAATTAGTCCTGAATATTCATTGGAAGGACTGATATTGAAGCTGAAACTCCAATACTTTGGCCACCTGATGCAAAGAACTGACTCTTTAGAAAAGATCCTGATACTGGGCAAGATTGAAGGCGGGAGGAGAGGGGAATGACAGAGGATGAGATGGTTGGACAGCATAAACAACCTGATGGACGTGAGTTTGAGCAAGTTCCAGGAGTTGGTGATGGACAGGGAAGCCTGGCGTGCTGCAGTTTCTGGGCTCGCAAAGAGTTGGACATGGGCACAACTGAACAACTGAACTGAACTGATACATGTATCCATTCTCCCTCAGACCCCTCTCCCATCCAGGCTGCCACACAGCACTGAGCAGAGTTCCCTGTGCTATACACTAGGTCCCTGTTGGTAATTCATTTTAAATATAGCAGTGTACATGTTGATCCCAAACTCCCAAACTATCCCTTCTCCCTACCCTTCCCCTCTGGGAACCCTAAGTTTGTTCCCTAAGTCTGTGAGTTGTATTTGTGAATTTTGAAAAGCATGTTAACCAATATAATCCACGTGTATTTAGGACAAGTCTTTTCAGCCTTGAAACCATTGCAATTTTCTGCCACGTGATTCTTTGTTGGGGGACCCCGTCCTGTTTGTTTCAGGAGGCTCAGCAACATCTCTTACATCTGCTCACTAGACACCAGAAGCACCCTCCCTCCCTATCACGACCAGCAAAGTTGGCCTCAGATATTGCCAGGTGTCCCCTGCAGGTGAAAATCACCTTCAGCTGAGAAACTGTTCTTTAGGAAGGCATTGCTCATGGAGGTGGGCATATGGGACCAGAAGCAGGGAACCCCCTGTACTCCTGGAGCAGGGACTGAGAAGGATGTGTGGATCCCCAAACAGCCCAGCACCTACCTGTATTGCCAGCAGGATTGCCATGAGTCTGTGTCATATTTGGGTTTCCCAGGTGGCTCAGTGGTAAAGAAACCTCCTGTCAATGCAGGTGTCGCAGGAGATGGAGCTTCAGTCGCTGGGGCAGGAAGATAGATCCCTGGAGGAGGAAATGACCAACTCACTCCAGTATTCTTGCTTGGAGAATGCCATGGAGGCAAGAGCCTGGCTGCCTACAGTCCAAGGGGTTGCAAAGAGACAGACATGACTTAGCGCCTAAAGAACAACAACAAAATGTCATATTTATAGGAGCTCTGAGAAAAGGATCATCGGGATCTGAGGTATCTAGAAGGAAGTGGGCATGTTTCATTTTTTTTGATGTATTTTATTTTTCTGAACTTAAGATGGTCTCGCAGGCAGAGCAACAGTATATTTACTGTAAATTATAGCAGAGATGTTAGCCAAGTCTCTCTTCCCACCCTCTGTGTTAAAAGGCAATGTTAGCAACATCTGATGGTGAGTTTCTGGCGAAGATTCACACTGTCCTTACCCTGGCATCTTTTGTAGCATTTTATTTATTTTTAAAACTCCTTCGAATTGTGCATTTTTGTCTGTGTTCACTCAGTCCTCCAGAACCAGCTGGCCATTAAAGAAACTTAGAAAGAAAATTTGCTGAAGCATCTTTGCTCTTGTTTGTATTGCATAATCAACCGAAATAGCCCCAGAAGTGATTATACTTGAAGTTACAGCGATCGCAAAGACGCGGTGTCATTCACCTTGACCCCGCTTAGGACTATATCCTTTACTCAAATTTTATTATCTGTCGAAAGCAAGGATTTCTCTTAAGAGTGAGTGTGTTGTGTATGTGTGTTGTGTGTTAGATGCTCAGTCGTGTCTGACTCATTGTGACCCCAGGGACTGTAGCCTGTAGCAGCCCAGGCTGCTCCATCCATGGAATTCTCCAGGCAGGAATACTGGAGCGGGTTGCCCTGCTCTCCTCCAGGGCATCTTCCTGACCCAGGGATTGAACGTGGTCTCCGGCACTGCAGGTGGACTCTACCATCTAAGCCACCAGAGAATTGTGTGTGTGTATCCACTGATTAATTTTGTAAGCTGTTTCCAAATAAATCTTCCCTAGTCACATCTCTGTTCGCGCTCCTGCTCAGACACTTTCAGTGGCTCTCTATTGCTTCTCAGATCCACTCGAAGCCGCCAGGCAGCACTGAATGCCCACCAGGACCCGCACCCTCTGTTTCCCCAGCCTTATCCTCCCCTACTCTGTTTTGTGCATTCACTTTTAACTAGGCTAGATGATTTTTTTGAACACTATTTTAAAAATAAAGAATAAATGAATCAATCCACAAGGTTCCGAGTCCATTTATAACATCTGATAACCATATGGAATACTAAGGCACGGATGTTTCTCACACTCACTTTCTACACCAAAATTATTGTTTGTTTCTGACAGTGCATCGGGTATTTAATTTTACTATGTCAGGCAGGAGATCTCAAGTTGCACATTCCAAGTGTGTGCAACTATGAATTTTTCATTAATTACTCCAACTGAAATTGGATACAAGCTTCGCTTAGACGATCACCCATTGTTTATTTATTCAGTTTGTCATCCAGGTCACCCACTATCCAATTAAATCTATCACTGTTCCTTTGCTTTCTGCTTGTTTTATTTGCAAAAAGCTTCGCCATCCTTCCTACCCCTTCACTCCTTCACGTGAGGTTCAACAATGGAGCTCATGAAAAGTTCCACACAGCTCACACCCAAACAAGCATGACCTGCCTCCTTCTTGATGAATGTACACAGACAGATCTGTGCGTCTCCATCTCCACTTCGTTCTCTTGAGGGAGCTCCTACTAGATCGAGGCAAAATATCTTCCTTCTTTTTCTCTTCCGCAAAGTCTCTTTACCTTCTGATTCACCACCGTGTATCTTCTTTCAGACTGTCTTAGGGTACGGAGTAGAGACATAAGCATAAGTGTATCAGTGATTTAAAAATACCTGATGAAAATAAGTTCTTTTCCCTCTTTCAGATCTCTAGGCACAGTCCTGTTTAAATAATTCCTGTATCTTTGTGAGAAATGGTGTTCGAGATTTTCAATTCTGGTAAACAGCCACCACCATCAATCTGCAGACTTTTGATCCCAGATACCCATTGCCTCTACAAAATCTGTTGAGCTGGGCGAAAGTTCTCCCATTGAAAATAATGCGGCACTTTATATGCAGCCTGTATCCCATGACACTTGATAGATTGCCACAGGATTAAACATACTTTTCTTTGTCATCACTGGACAGGGGAGAACTTTGGTTTATGGATGCCCTAGATTACTTTCTACCTGCCTCTCTTGGCTGAGTGCAGAGAAGTTTCAGGACCAGGCAGCTCCCTCTGATTCTAAATGACACACGGTTGACCCCAAAATGCTGCCACTAGGTTTTTAGATGTTTTAAGCCCTTGGATGTATAGGGACCCTGGCTTTTGTTCCCTTCTTGCAGCTCTGCCTGGGTTTGATGAACTTTCCCTGGAAAGGCTCCCCGGGGGTGCGGTTCTTCTAGGCAGCCTGAGATCCCCTTTTTCTTTTATAGCAGAGGGCATTTTGGAGTCCTAACGCCTGTGTTTGGATTACATCCTGTAGCTTATTAGTTTTGTGAAAGAGAGTTTTGTGAAAGAGAAAGTGTTAGTCACTCAGTCGTGTCCAACTCTATGGAACCCCATGGACTATAGCCCGCCAGGCTCCTCTGTCCATAGAACTCTCCAGGCAAGAATATTGGAGTGGGTTGCCATTCCCTTCTCCAGGGGATCTTCCCGACCCAGGGATTGAACACAGGTCTTCTGCATTGCAGGCAGGTTCTTTACCATCTGAGCCACTGGGGAAGCCCACTAGTCTTGTGACTGGGTGACTGGGTGCATATCACTGAATCCCTGTGTGTACTGGTCTTCTCATCCACATGATGAGGATGCTGAAGTATGTACATCCTGGGCTTTGTGGGAATGGGAAAGGGATGAGGTGTGCAGACGGCTGATTGAACTATTGGACACAGGGTGCGTGGTTCACGTCCTCATTGTTACCACATGTGGCTGGTAAATATATACCTTCTGGGCAGAAGGCAGAAGAATGTGTCGAGTCACACAGCTGTGTCCAGACTGCACATGGCCTACACCGTGGAGTGGAGTGGAGTCCTGAGGCAAGTGGGATTGAGTGGAATTGGGGGGAATGGAGTGACCGGGAGTGGGGCAGGTGGTCAGGGTAAACCTGTTCCTGGCTCTTTTTTAACTTTTAATTTATATTGGAGTAGAGTTGATTAGGACTTCCCTGGTAGCTCAGGTGATAAAGAATCCGCATGCCAATGCAGGAGGTACGACTTCCATCCTGGGTCAGAAAGATCCCCGGGAATAGGGAATGGCAACCCACTCCAGTATTCTTGCCTAGAGAATCCCATGGACAGAGGAGTCTGGTGGGCTATGGTCCATGGGGTCACAAAAAGATATATGACTGAGTGACTAACACTTTCTTTCATCTTCTCCTTAGAATGCCGTCATCTAGCCATGTGTCGAACCTTCCTGCACCAAAGACAGAAATTGTTTTGGAGTATACAGCAGAACATTTGATAGCCAGTTTCTGCATAGGCTTGTTGACAGGCCATGAGAAGGAGTGTGGGGCTCACGACTCCAGTATGTAAGAGGAAAACGGGCAGCTTTCACTTCCTTCCAAAAGGCAGAAAACCCCTGGCATTGTCCCATAGCTTTTTTTTTTTTTTTGACTAAAATGGATGTCTGTGGGTCCTGGTATTATTTCCATCTTTCTGCTTTATTTATTTATTTTATCTTGAGCAGAATTGTTTTTGTTCTGACTGCCCATGTGCCTTCTCAGTCATATCCGACTCTTTGCGACCTCATAGACGGTAGCCCGCCAGGATCCCCGGTCTGTGGGATTCTCCAGGCAAGAAGACTGGACTGGGTTGCCATGCCCTCCTCCAGGGGATCTTCCTGACCCAGGGAGCGGAGTTCCCTGTGTTGTACAGTAGTAGGTCCTTGTTAGTTTGTTCATAGGTTTTCACTAAAAACCTTGTGTGCTTAGCTGCTTAGTCATGTTTAATGAACTCGTGTCTCTTGCATCTCCTACATTGCAGGCGGATTCTTTACCCACTGAGCCACCTGGGAAACCCTTTTGTTTCACCTCTTCCAAGATAGTGGGTCAAAGCAAAAGCTACTTTCAAGCAGCTGGCTGTGCTAGCCTCCACAGACATCAGATATGGAGTATGACCATTGCCATGGCTCTTCCATGCAGTGCAGAGCAGAAGAACAGAAACAGGCAGAGGAGCCATTTACTGGGGTGTTCTCATCCTGGGAACCAGGCCTCCAGTTTTCAGCCGCTCCATCAGGCTTCATCTTCGTAAATGCCTATGTTAATTTCCCCCCACCAATGCTCATTGGGTAGGCTGGGGTTAGGTTAGGTTGCAAATGGATAGAAATCCCAAGAAAAAGTGATGTTAACAAGTTAGTTGACTCTTTTCTTGCATTAAATGAAATCCAGAGACTTGGAAGGGCAGGGCAGGTGTGGAGATTCCTGGATAGTACTTCCCTGGTCCAGGTACTCTGCCATCCTCATCACTTGTCCACCACCTTCTGATACAACACCTTCCACCATCACCTTCCCATTCCAACAGGCACCACAGAGAACCAAGGACGCTAGGTCACATTTCTTCTTTTAAGGCCCCTTTGTAGGAGTTATGCACACCAGTATCACTTACGGTTCATTGGCCAGAACTTAATCATGTGGCTACACATACTTACAAAGGAAGCAGGTAAAAGCAGTGTTTATTCTGTGTAACTTTACGCCCTGATGAAGTGTTCATTGTGTTGCTTGTCAAGAAATAAGTGGGATTTTTGAAGAACATGAATACCACTCTTGGTCACATTCATCTTTTTCTTTCAATTGTCTCTTTTATAAACTTCGTTCACTCTCTAAGCTTTATCCAACTCTGACAGAATGATGGGCTGGAGATGTAAGAGGATCTAGGGGAAATTTTGCCTTTAAAATTTGTATGATGTCGTCTCAGGAGATGAAGTAACATCCCTACAAAGACAGGTTCTTGGGGAGAGTGGGAGCTAGGTTAAGGTTGGGTGAGCTTGTTCTGATCATTTCAGAATTTTGTCATTATTCCTTTTAGGTGCCAAAAGATGAAATGATCGAATGCAGCCATTCTGTCACATTGGAATTTGATGGTGAACTCAGCTGTCATAATATAGTAGTTAGAAAAAAAAGTTGCTTAACACAACTCAGTCACTTTTCTGTCCATCTCACCCTTCCTTCCTTCTTTCTTTTTTATTTTATATTTACTTTTTTTTTTTTTTTACAAAAATTTATTTATTTATTTGACTGTGCCCACTCTTAGTTGAGGCGTGCAGGATATTTAGTTGAGCACGTGGGATCTAGTTCCCCGATCAAGGATTCAACTCAGACCCCTTGCCCTGGGAGCACAGAGTCTTAGCCACTGGACCACCAGGAAAGTCTCTCTTTTATTTTTTCTGCTTGAAGTATAGTTGACGTTCACATCCATCTTGATGGAGACCATGTTTATGGTGCAACATCTCATAGGCGTTAGTTAAAAGTGTTTGTGGCTAACTTGACTGTCAACTGGATTGTTGCATCTTTTTCCAACAATTGTGAGCTCCTGTTAATTTTCACCCCCTTATCAACCCTGGATTATCTTAGATTCTGGGGAGAATCACAACAAAGGGCCAAGGGCTGTGATTTCTTTGTAATTTCTGCTTTGGGTGGAAAGCATCAGTTCAGTTCAGTTGCTCAGTAGTGTCCGACTCTTTGCGACCCCATGAATCACAGCACGCCAGGCCTCCCTGTTCATCACCATCTCCCGGAGTTCACTCAGACTCACGTCCATCGAGTCCATGATGCCATCCAGCCATCTCATCCTCTGTCGTCCCCTTCTCCTCCTGCCCCCAGTCTCTCCCAGCATCAGAGTCTTTTCCAATGAGTCAACTCTTCTCATGAGGTGGCCAAAGTACTGAAGTTTCAGCTTTAGCATCATTCCTTCCAAAGAAATCCCAGGGTTGATCTCCTTCAGAATGGACTGGTTGGATCTCCTTGCAGTCCAAGGGACTCTCAAGAGTCTTCTCCAACACCACAGTTCAAAAGCATCAATTCTTCGGCACTCAGCCTTCTTCACAGCATAGGAAGCGTAATTAATCCTTTGTGAGCAGAGGTCATGTCCTGCTCATCTCTGGTTTCCTTTCTGTCTTCAATTAACACTTCCTCCAGGAAAACACCAGGGTCACAGTGGGACACAGGGCAAGCCAGCTCCCTGTCCTCATGGAAATCACAGATGGTGGCTGGCACGATCAAGGACACAAGGGATGAAGTTGCAAAGAGGCACTGGGTTGAGATGTAAGCTATCTTAGATTCTGCATAGATGGGGACAGAAACTTTGAAGAGAGGACAGTCAACTTTGGCCCAAAGGAAAAGATTAAAGTTCCCCCAGAAAAGGAGGCAGGGAAAGGGTTACAGCAGAAAGACTGGCATGTGCTAGAGACTGGCGCGACGCTGAGTCAGACGTGTTTAGTAGACAGGGGAGGTCCGAGTATTGGTACCGCAAGAGTTAGAGGTGAGACAAGTGCCCCCACCAAAGATGGTGTCCTGAGACTTCGCTCAACACCATAGTGACAGACTTTCCACCCCTTCCAGAATTTCATGTCAAATCCATTTGTGTGCAAGTACTTGATCACCCTGGGATTTCCTGGAATCATCCTAGCGTACAGTATCTGTTTGAAAACTCTTATGCCAGTCTGAGATGGTAGGGAGAAGGATGCTTCTGTTTTAACATGAAAGTATGATAGGAGAGGCTTTGATGAAAACATTCAGTTGTTTGGGGGAAAAATAACGAACATATTTGGAAGTGGTAGTGGTGGTTTAGTCACTCAGTCATGTCTGACTCTTGCAACCCAATGGACTGTAGCCCACCAGGGATTCCTCTGTCCATGGAATTCTCCAGGCAAGAACGCTGGAGTGGGCTACCATTCCCTTCTCCAGGGGATGTTCCTGAACCAGGGATCGAACCCTTGTCTCCTGCTTCGCAGGCGGATTCTTTACTGCTGAGTATTTGGAGGTACATCTATGAACTTGCCTGATGGGATCAGCGCAGTCTTGAGCTATGAAATCATTTCCCTGAAGTTTTCCTCCCGACTCTGTCTTTCTCTCTGACAGATGTGGTATTCTTGTGCCCGAGTCTCCATTAGCCAGCTCCTCTCCGCCCCACCCTCCACCCTCTGCGTCTTCAGAGCTTTGAGCTTCTGCTGGTGCTACTGCTGGCTTCCTAGTTGGCCTGTGTGTCACTCCCTTTGTTTTGGTAATTTGGAGCATTTTCTTTTTGTTTGCAAATTTGTCATTATCCCCCACAAAGCTCCCTGCCATGGTTTGGTAAATATCTTTGATATCTTCCCTTGAAAAGCGCCACTCCATCTGTGAACTCGAACGCGTTCATCCCAAAATGCCATTCCGGGGGAGAGAGTTGGAACCGAAAGGATTGGCAACAGCGACCACCACCAGCAACATCCACTATTACAGGATTAATAGGAATTAAATCTGCTTGAGCTGTGAAGTGAGCCAACATTTTACTCGCAAGTGAGTCTAAGGGAGGGGGAGGGACATATTTACATCAGGACAGTTGTCCTGGAAGATGTTTGACCTTATTTGGACTGCTGGTGAATTTGCACTGGAAGCTCAATAATTTCCTCTTGTATGATCATGAGGCTTAGTATGATCATACTTCTGCAACTGAGCTTATGTTGCTTTTTGGGCTTCTTGCAGAATGTATTTTATTGGGCTCTTCAGTGTTGTCTTGAATAGTCCATGCACAGCACTCTGAATGCCAACTTTGCAGCTTCCTAGCGTGAAGGAAGGAAAACTTAAGTCCAAGGGAGTGGCGAGCCCTCCCTTCCTGCACTATACACTCTGCATGGACTGTGCTTGGCTTTCCTCCAGTAAAGTTGCACAATGTTGGCAATCAGGTCTAGGGTCACTGAAATGGTCGTTGTCCTCAAACAGCCAATGGATTATACTGTTCTCTTGTTGAAAGTGAGTTAAATAGCCTTAAAATGAAATCTGAACCCTCCCAGTGGCCACAAGGCCCTGAGCAATTCGATGATACCCAGATCTGTTCAGCCCCGTCTCTCTTGGCCCACTTCGGAGCACTCCGGGCACTTCTCTGAGACCTTCTCAGCACGTACCTCTCTTCCTCAGGACCTTTGCACATGCTCCCCTCAGATGGACTACTCTTAAGTTTCAGCCTCTTTGGTGATTTGGATCATAGGTAGGTGCGTGTCTTGGGGGAAGCCGCTTGACTTTTCTGTGCTCAGCATGCTCTTCTCAAGCAGAAAGTGTATTGTCTCTTCTTATCATGGCAGTAAATGTTATAATTGTTTGGTTAGTTTGCTTATCTGATTTCTCTTTCCCAACGACTTTGTTTTCCTTGATTACCACTCAGGCCCCAGCATCTATCAGACTCCCTAATTCCATAGTGTAAAATGAGGATGTGATGGTGTGCATGTGTGCTAAGTCGCTTCAGACGTGTCTATCTCTTTGAGATCCCATGGATTGCAGCCCTCCAGGCTCCTCTGTCCATTGAGTTCTCCAGGGAAGAATAATGGAATGCGTTGCCATGCCTTCCTCCAGGGGATCTTCCCAGCCCAGGGATAGAACCCTGTCTCTTTGTCTCCGGCACTGGCAGATGGGTTCTTTATCAGTAGTGCCACCTGCAAATATGATAGATGGCTGAATAAAAGAATTTTGAGCTCTTCCTGTAGGGCACCACCTCTGACCCATTGTGAATCCATGGATGAGAGTCAACACACACCCTCCAACCTTGCCCTAATCCGCACTTCATGTCATTCTGTCTTAAATATTACCAAGTGAATTGTGGACTGATGGTCCAAAGATACCCTTTATTCAGTTTTCTCCTTTGAGTCATTCAACAGGCAAGTACCTGGGGCCATGGCTTAGGTCACAGACGCCAGGAGCCCCAAAGTGACTGTTATGCCATTTGCACATTCACATTTCTCTGGTTGCCCTGTTGTCCTTCTTTATGCCTCCGTTCATCTTGACATTTTGAACAGTTCACACCATTTATTGCTTAAAGGGAAATAACCTGAGTTTGTTTGTTTTTTAATATTTACTCATTTGTCTGCACCAGGTCTTAGTTGCAGCATGTGGGATCCAGTTCCCCGACCAGGTATCAAACCCAGGCCCTCTGTGTTGGGAGCAGAGCCTTAGCCACTGGATCACCAGGGAAGTCCCAGAACCTAGTTTCAAATGTGCCTTTAAGACCTTGATGCTCCTTTACATCAGCGCTTCCCAAGCCCTTTGTGTGTGTGTGTTGGGTGGGGGCAGGGGGTGTCCACCACTAGATTTGTTTTGGGGCATCCAGGGTGGGAAAGGAAGCTTTTCTTCGCATCTGGTCTCCACTCCCTTCCTTGCCCCTGTGCTTCAGCCACAGCTAACTAACTCCTTGGAATTCTTCAAATCCCTCTCTCTCTTTTCTCTCTCCCCCAGTCACCTCGATCCTTTTCCTCCTCTCTCTTTTTTGTGCTTTTGAATATTCTACCTTATTCTGAGTCACCTTGTTGTCACCCGCAACTATCATAACATTGTTAATCAGCTATAAGAAAGAGCTAGAGGCTCGATTGTGTCCGACTCTTTGCGACCCTGTGTGCTATAGCCGACCAGGCTCCTCTGTCTGTTTAATTCTCCCAGCAAGAATACTGGAGTGGGTAGCCATTCCCATCTCCAGGGGATCTTCCTGACCCAGGGGTTGAACCCTGGTCTCCTGTCTTGCAGACAGATTCTTTACCACCTGAGCCACCTCTTAATCAGAATAAGAAGTTAAAAAAGCATTTGCCTTTGAATACTCACACCACCTTTGTTTCCCACAGGGAGCTCTAACTTATGCTGTGCATGCATGGTAGATTTATTATTCCTTCACAGATTGTTTTGAATTCTCTCCTTGTGGTACTGCTCACTGAAGGAGGATTTCACATGCTCGACTTTTGAAAAATCAGGAATGAGCATGTGACTTGCTTCAGCCAGTGTAATGTGAGGGGAATGAGAGGTGTCACTCTGGATAGCAGCTTTAGAGCCAACATCGGACTCATCACATCCCTTTTCCCCCGAGAAGAGACTCAAGAGTCACGTTTTCATCAGCCTGAGCCTCCAAGAGATGATGGTATAGAGCAGAGCCACAGTTGAGCCACAGAAGACACACGGCCTGAGTAAGACACTGGCCTTCATTACTGAGATCCCAGGCTCACCTGTGATAGCAGCGTACTGAGCCTATCCTGACTGATACTGAGTTTTATCTCAGAACCCATTGCTTTGCAGGATGCTTCCTCAGACCTTCTAAGATTAAGTCTGTTGGTTTTTTGGGGGTGATTCCCTCTGGCATTCCCTCATAGCCATTATCTCATCATGTTATAATGACTTTTCTGTCTCCTTCCCCTATTGGAATGTGGATAAACAGACAGGGGATTCCAGGGTGGCTCCTGCAATGCAGGAGATGCGGGTTCGATCCTTGAGTCAGGAGGACCCCCAAAGAAGGATATGACTACCCACTCACTCCAGTATTCCTGTCTGGCGAATCCCATGGACAGAGGGGCTTGGCAGGCTACAATCCATGGGATCTCAGAGTCGGACATGACTGAGCAACTAACATTTTCGCTTGTTTGGTTCACCTCTGAATCTGCTACTTTCAGCAGAGTGGCTGGCCTTTGATAGGTATCCGGTGAACATCTGATGGATGAAAGTAAAAAGACAAGTGCAGAGACATCAGCTTGTCTGTTGCCAGTGTGCACGTTTCTGGTGGGATGTGTACTAGTGGCAGAAGTGTCCGTGTAAATGTGGTGGTGCCAGAGGAGTCCCCTGTTGCCTTGGAAAATGTGGACACCTCTGTGAGGATGAGATCAGTTGTTTATGGAAAATCCTGATCAGGTTCCTAGTTAGGAAACTGAATGAAGGGAGAAAATCTGGGGCAGCAATAAAAGGAAATATCTTTAGAGCATACTGGGTGAAACAGCAAAACAAAACAGCTTATCAGTTACATTGATATAAATTCACAGCTCGGAATCTGATAATTAAAGGTCATATTTCCCAAGCCAACAAACTGAACTCATATTTTTTGGAAATTTGTTGCATCCATCACAATTCTACATATGATAAACTGCAAGCCCTCCTATCCATCTGTATTTCCCTGCTCTGCTATTGTGAGCCTGGAGGGGTTTTCAGGACCTTGTATCTCTTCCTCTGTAGGCTTAGAGGAACAGAGCATCGGAATATCCAGTTGCAGCCCAACTGCAAACAGCAATGGTCCTATATAAAGCAGAGAAGTCACAACCTCAATAGCACACTTCATTTTTCACCTCAAATTTGTCTGAAACTACCAATGTGTGCTAAGTCACTTCAGTCGTGTCCAGCTCCTTGGAACCCTATGGACTGTAGCCCGCCAGGCTCTTCTGCCCATGGGATTCTCCAGGCAAGAATCCTGGAATGGATTGCCATGCCCTCCTCCAGGGGATCTTCCCAACCCAGGGATCGAACCTGTGTCCCCTGAATCTCCTGCATTGGTGGGTGGGTTCTTTGAAACCACTGGTGGAAGACTGGAAACTCCTGTCATTGGGAAATGTCAGTCCTACAGATACTAGAACAGAGCCACACTTAAAAAGTCTGTTTCCTCCTCTTCCCATGAAGAAGGGGACTGAATTCAGTTAAAAGTGACTACAACTTACCAGGTGTCAAAAAACAGATTCCTGGTTTCTCTGAGCATCCATAGGTGGAATCCACAGGTGGAAAATGTGACGGTTTCTCAGCCCGCAAAGAAGACTGAACACCGTAGCTTTAAATCGGCTATTGCCTTTATATATATTTATCCCAAACTGTTCAGGTCAGCGTTAAAATTTGACCTTTTCCCTGCCAACCTGTTTGAAGTAATTAACCCCTGTGTCTTGCAACACAAGGAAGCTATGACTTTGTTATTAAATTCTCATAAAGAGCCTATTAATATTAAAATTGCTTCACTCTTTGGCTGAATGTATTAGCGATTTTGCAGTGGGTAAACACAAACCCTCAGCACAGTGTTTTAAAATGCATGAGTCCAGGGCACAGCAAGCCCTTCCCCCTCACCTCCTCTGTAGCAGAATGTTACACCTTTTGCGACAGTTTCTTCTCATATTTGTTCAAATGTTTCCATTTTAAATCTGTGTCTCTAGATTTGCCTCTGTTTATGGGGGAACTCAGTTCACAGCCAGCAGTTATGGAGCAGGTCCAGGGAAACAGAATACTTAAAATGACCCCTGATTGTATCACCCTAATTGTTTGCTCTGAGAACCATTCTTCAGTTCAGTCACTCAGTCATGTCCAACTCTTTGCGACCCCATGAATCGCAGCACGCCAGGCCTCCCTGTCCATCACCAACTTCCGGAGTTCTCTCAAACTCACGTCCATCGAGTCAGTGATGCCAATCCAGCCATCTCATCCTCTGTTGTCCCCTTCTCCTCCTGCCTTCAATCCCTCCCAGCATCAGAGTCTTTTCCAGTGAGTCAACTCTTTGCATGAGGTGGCCAAAGTACTGGAGTTTCAGCTTTAGCATCATTCCTTCCAAAGAAATCCCAGGGCTTATCTCCTTCAGAGTGGACTGGTTGGATCTCCCTTGCAGTCCAAGGGACTCTCAAGAGTCTTCTCCAACACCACACATAATAGATCAATAAAACCATATAAACCCCAGAATTAGATCTACACAGATATCCCCAACTGATTTTGACCAAGGTGAAAAAGCAATTCTGTGGAAGAATAATATCTGTTCAATGTGCGGTGCTGGAAAATTGAGAATCCAATTGGACATATTCAACCTAAATTTCACATATTATACAAAAATGGATTCTAAACTGGAGCATAAAACTGTAAAACTTTCAGAGAAAAATGAGAGAAGATCTTTTCAATTTTAAGCTAGGCAGAGGTCTCAGAATTGACACCCAAAGTGTAATTCATCAAAGAAAGAAAACGATTACTCTGATTTCATCAGCATTTTTTAAAAATCTTTTTCTCTTCAAAACATCCCATTAAGAGGTTGCAAAAATAAACTATAGATTTGAAGAAACCTTCTGGCAAAGGGCTAGAATCTAGACTATATAAAGAATTCTCAAAATTCAATGATAAAAAAATCAAAGAAATTGATTACAAAGTAGTCAAAAGATGTAAAGAGACATCTCACAGGGAAGAATATACAGATGGCAAGTAAGCACATGAAAAGATGTTCAGCTTCATTAACCATTAGGGAAATGCAGATTAAAACTGCAATGTGATTTTGGCGCACATCTATTAGAATGACTGGAATAAAAGATAGTAAACACTCGTTCTGGCAAGGATGTAGAGAAATAAATTGCTCATCCATTACTGGAGACTAGTGGTATAGCCACTTAAAAGTATAGTTTGTTTCTTAAAAACTAAACATACAACCATGATGTAACCTAGCTGTTGTCCTCCTCCTGGGCATTTATCCTAGAGGTGTGAAAACGTATGCTCATGTAAAACCTGTACAGGCTATTCATAATAGCTAGAAACTGGAAACATCCCAGACGTTTCAGTGGTTACACAGCCCGGTACATCAATACCATGGAATAGTACTCAGCAATAACAAAACGAACTGTTGAGACATCAACAGTCTGAATGAATCTTCAGAGACTTATGCTGAGTGAAAAAAGGCAGTCCCCAAAGGTCACATGCTCTATGATGCAATTTCTAGACACATCTTGAATTCAAAATTATAGAAATAGAGAACAGACTGTTCATTCCCAGGGATGAGTAGAGAGAAAGGGAGAGAAGTGGGTATGACTATGAGGGGGGCAACATGAGGAATCTTTGATGGGAATATTCTGTCTTGACTGTATTACTATTATTGTAATACAATATCTTGTCCATGGGCTTCCCTGGCAGCTCAGTGATAAAGAATCTGCCTGGCAATGCAGGAGGCACGTCCTTGATCCCTAGATCAGGAAGATCCGCCGGAGAAGGAAATGGCGATTTGCTCCAGTATTCTTGCTTGGAAGATCACATGAGCAGTGGTGCCTCTTGGGCTACAGTCCATGGGGTCACAGAAGAGTCAGACCTGATTTATTGACTAAATAACAGCAACAGCATCCTGATAAAGTCATCGGGTTTTACAGTTCATTGGGAGAAATCAGGTAGAGGGTACACACAGACTGTCTCTGTATTATTTCTTAGGACTTCATGTGAATCCAGTGTGTTAGTCATTCAGTCGTGTCTGACTCTTTGGGAACCTGGGGACCGTAGCACATCAAGCTTCTGTGTCCATGGGAATCTCCAAGCAAGAACACTGGAATGGGTGGCCATTTCCTTCTCCAGTGGGGTGATCTTCCCAACCCAGGAATAGAACCTGGGTCTCCTGCATTGCAGGCAGATTCTTTACTGTCTGAGCCACCAGGGAAGCCCCTTATGTAAATCTACAGTTATCTGAAATTAAAATGCTTAACTGAAAGGAACACTTTTGAGTTAATCAAAATAATAAGTGCTATGAAGGGGATGAACAGATGGAGGGCAACTAGGCTTAGCAAGATAGGATGCTCAGAGAAAGCCTTTTGAGGAGGTGACATTTAAATTAATCTGTGAATCTTGAGAAGGAGCCAGCTGCATAGCATAGGAGAGGATAACAGATAGACAAAAACCTTCAGAGGCCCAGCATTGGGAATGCCCTTAGCCCTTCACTGTGAGGTGTCTCATCCCTCTGGTTTGGAGGAGAAGTGGGGACACCCAGCCTTGCCTCCCCTGCGTGCCCCACTCAGGTCCACGGCAGCAAGGGCCACGTCCCCTGAGCACTAGCACTCATTCCATCATGACGCAAACCGAGTGGGCTCCCATCCCGTCTTCTGTGGGATCGTTCTAGTCAAGCTTCAGGGGCTACAGAATTATCACCTGACAACCAACAAACGCGTGTGAACACTTACTCCAACAATGACCGCTGATGTGCGTGCAGCGTCACACGTCTCTCAAAATTCTGTCACATGTCTCCTCCTCTTTGCATATTGAACCTACCCTGTGTAAAACAGGTGAGCAGGCAAGTTCCATGCAGGGCGCCCAAAGCCGGTGCTCTGGGACAACCCTGAGGGGGTGGGGTAGGGAGGGAGAGGGGAGGGGGTTCAGGATGCTGGGGAGGCGGGCGGATGTGTGCCCGTGGCCAATTCACGTTGATGTATGGCAAAAGCCATCACAGTATTGTAAGGTGAAAGTGAAAGTCGCTCAGTCGTGTCCAGCTCTTTGTGACTCCATGGACCATACAGTCCATGGAATTCTCTAGGCCAGAATACTGAAGTGGGGAGCCTTTCCCTTCTCCAGGGGATCTTCCCAACTGAGGGATCAAACCCAGGTCCCTTGCATTGCAGGTGGGTTCTTTACCAGCTGAGCCACAAGGGAAGTTATCCTCCAATTAAAATAAATTAATTAAAAATAAACTCCATAAGGGAAAGAAAAAAAAAAAAACTACCTTGTGGAATAGGAATTTTTAACTCCTTGATTTCCCTTTGGCATAAAAGGGACAAGAAGACTGAAAAAAGTGATGTGTTCAGATGGGCTTGATATGGTGAACTTGGGACTCAAATCTGGGGGCATATATTTTTCCACTGAGCAGCATGATAGTATTACATGATTTACTATAATAAAAAACCTGCTTTGGAATAATGAACAATTTATTAAGGAAACCATTGGTATAATATTAGCAAGAAATAGAAAAAAATTTTTTTGGCTGCCAATTAGTGTGATGATAGTGATTGATACTGTCAAATACAGAAGGAACAATATCATAATCTCTACCAGATATTTTCAACAATTTTCTCAGCACCATTTCTCAGCTTTATTATATTCTAAATGATCACAGAAGCTGAGATGGGTTTCCATATATTTCATCCCATTACTTCATATGTTGGTGCTTGTGCCAAACCCTTTTGATGATTATAATTTCATAGCTTATTTTAATTTTGCACATAGTGAGTCTTCTCTCCCTGGTGGAAGGGATGAAATTTTTTTAAGTTTTATTTTTTCTTTAAAAGATCACCTCATTAAGATATCTTTTCCCATGCAATAAAAGAAAAGATTAATGAAGATAAACTCAAAGGGAAAGAATGATTTTATGACAGTCTTCAGGACGGTGGCATGGATCTTTTATATACTTGCAGGCGAGGTTGTCTCCTGTCCTCTGAGTTTGGGGATAATGCTAATTAGGTAATGAGTACTTCCTGCATGTGTCCTTTTTCATGTTGGATTCCAGTGTGTCTCGTGCATTAATTGGTGTATAGATATGGCACTTATTACAGTCTGTCATTGTTTCTTTCATTTGCTTATTAGCTCTGTTCCTTACCGGAGGGGAAACTCCATGAAGATAAGGGCCACACTCATTTTTTTTTAATGTTTTTATTTATTTATTTATTTGTTTATTTGGCTGCTCTGGGTCTTAGTTATGCACATGTGATCTTTAGTTGGGGGATGTGGGATGTAGTTCCCTGACCAGGGATTGAGCCACACCCCCCGCTCCCAGCTAGAAGCACAGAGTGTTAGCCATTGAATCACCAGGGAAGCCCCAGGCTATACTCATCTTTTTTAATTATTTATTTTTAATGGGAGGATAACTGCTTTACAATATTGTGTTGATTTGTCATTAATCAACATGAATCAGCCATAGGTATACATATGTCCCCTCCCTCTTGAACCTCCCTCCCACTTTTTACCCCTTCCCACCCCTCTAGGTTTTTACAGAGCACCAGTTTGAGATCCCTGGGTCATACAGCAAATTCTCACTTTTACATATGGTAATTATATGTTTTCGTGTTACTCTATGAATTTGTCCTACCCTTTCCTTCCCCCATGGGCTTCTTTGGTGCCTCAGGTGGTAAAGAATCTGCCTGCAGTATGCAGGAGACCTGGGTTTGATCCCTGGGTTGGGAAGATCCTCTGGAGGAGGAAATGGCAGCCTACTCCAGTATTCTTGCCTGGAGAATCCCGTGGATGGAGGAGCCTGGGGAGCTGTGGTTCACAAAGAGTCACAAAGAGTCGGACACGACTGAGCAACTCACACACACTCCTTTGCCCACATACTCATCTCATGTCACACTTTTATTCAATTCTTAGAATAGTGCTTGACCTCTGACAGGTGTTCCTTGGAAAAAAAAAATGTTGAGTGAATTGAATGTAAGTAGGTTTATTTTTTCCAGAGGAACTGGGAAACAGCTTCTTCTCTTACCTGAGCATGGGTTGTCACTTTGTAAAACAAAAATAATGGCATCTCCATAGAACTCGAGCACGTATAACTGAACTGTCAGTGATTCAGAAAAATGATTCCTGTTTTGTAATGACTCATGGATTTTATATCATCAAGGTATCAATTATCATGGAGGCCCGGGGAAACATACGGAGTCTTTGGATTTGAAATGCTCCCTTCCTGCTTGTATTCCGTGTCCTTTGTTTGTTTTTATAATTCTATCTATTTTAAGAGATATTTCTTTGGCTGCACTGGGTTTTAGGTACAGCACTCAGGATCTTTAGTTGTGGGATATGTGAAGTCTTAGTTGCAGCATGTGGGATCTGGTTCCCTGACCAAGGATTGAACCCAGGCCCCCTTGCATTGGGAATGTGGAGGCTTAGCCACTGGAGCACCAGGGAGGTGCCCCTGCATCCTTTAACATGGAGTTTAGGGAAGAGGGGTGGTGAGTCAAGACCTGTCATAGAGATAGAAAAGATCCTGATGGGTGGGACTTTAGACCCTATTGTTTTGCACGGATTGAGTCACAGTGTCGTAAAACCCTTGAAACGCCGTTACTTTCCATGGTCTTTCACGGCTCACTTTTGCTTGGCCAGAAACTTAATTTCATGTGTTCGCTGGATAGGTGATGATATTCTGCTGTTCTCTTGAGTTGAATGAATTAAAATCTGAGGTCTCTTAGTTTGTAAGTGGGAAGGAGTTCATTGGACATAACCCATTAGTCACTTAATTTTTATGCTGTATAAATGGGGCATCTCTTTGCCATTTTGCATGAAGGGACTTTATGGCAAGCCATAAAGAGGGATAGTAACTTTGCAGGCACATACTCTGGGGCCACATTACCCTTGTTGGCTCAGTCCCTTTTCAAAGATGATTTCAGTCAATTTCCTGCCCCAGTGCCAGGGAGTAAGTGTTCATCTTGCAATCCTTTCTTTTAAGAATGGTTCTTTGCCCTGGAAGTTTCTTCCAAGTCTTTTTTTTTTTTTTCCCCTTCAAACAAGGGAAACTGGGGCTCAGCAAAAAAAAAAAAAAATGGAGGCACGCTGAGCCAGAGTTTAACATGATTGCATAAAGCATAAATCTATGCATCATGTCTTACCTTAATAAAGTGCACTTTTTATTTCAGGGTTGGTGAGTCTTAAATGGGGCTAAATAGTGAAACAGTGACAATTTCTGCATCATCCATGAAGTCTCTTTTGAGCATTTTCTTACTATCTTGAGTCTTTACACAGATTTTGTTTTATTTTTAGGATGTAAAAATGTTACACTGAGTCCATTTTTTTTCCCTCTCTCATAATTTTTTATCTGTAATTTAAAACGTAGAGAATTTGTAGATACTTCTATATAGCTTAAAACAGAGCAGGTGGGAATTATTTTGGTTCATATCAGAAGCTCAACAAACTATTCTTGCTACTCAGCCTTAAACTACTGTTGATTTTCATGGAGGGTTTTTTCCCCCTCCCCCGCTTCATGAAGGTTGAAATCTTCTAACCCATTAGGTGAATCTGGATCAAGGTTGATGTTTTATTTGTCATTCCTTTGGTCCTAAATTTCATTAGACTTTCTTAGTGAAAAATTAATTGATCCTGGGAATGGTGAAGATAAATCATTGGAGGGAAAGGCCAAATTGATTTTTTGCACCACCTCTTGTTTCAGTCTCTGTGGAATTAACTCTATTAGGTTCTGAAGATGTTTATGGGTATTATAAAACATTTACATCTTGATGTATTAAGATACTTGAGTGGTTTTTAGCCATTATTAAGCGAATTATATTAGGATTAGTCTTGTTATCAATCTCAGTATCTGGCACCTAGCTAAGAAATGGCTGTTTTAGCCTCATTAAAGTTATAAATAGAATTTTACTAACTAGCAGGCACCAAGTGCCAAGGCTGGTGGCAAAACCCCTCTCTACTTTGGAGGAGATCATGGGTTCCTGAGAACCAGAGATTAAGTAAGTTTTTGACATTTGGTAAAGAGCTTCCTCTGCAGAAAAGTGCCCTGATCCCTGGGGGTTTCAAAATTCTACGGGGAGATAAAGATTCCATGGAAACAAACAATTGGGACTGACAGATTTAATCCCTTCTGATGTACTTGTAAAATTCTCACTAAATGTGAATCTACTTCTGTATTGGTCTTGAGGAAAGAATGCTGAGAATGACTGTATGGAAGATTATTATGGAGACATGATAGATAAACAAAATATTGACCATTAACTACGCCATATATTTTCCCTCGAGTGAGGCCCTGAATGTAGGGGTTTGGTTCTATTTATCTGCATTTCCTTTGCCATCAAGATTAGTTCTAATCGGCTTAGATGAAACCTGGCTGAAAGATTATAAACAAAAGATAATGATAAATGGTAATGTTCCCACTTGGCTGGGATCTGGGGCGAGAGGAAGAGCAATTCATAATAGCTTGGTCTAGGTGAGGCTTTTTTTTTTTTTTAATGATCTGGAAGAGAAAGTAAATTGCATGCTAATGAAATTTGCAGACAATATTAAATTGGAAGGTGTTATGGACAGGCATGTGGACCGAGAACATTATAGAAGCCAACCGAAAGAGGTTAGAAATAGCAGAAAAGAAGAAAATGAGATCTCACTTGGAAAAGACAGGCTAATTCCTTTTTTGGCAGGGATGGGGGAGGTTGGTTGGAGAGGGGAATAAAAGGAATACTGAAATGGAGATGGTGCCGAAACTCAGAAGAAAAACTGTTCTGTGCCAATTTCATTGTGGTATTATTCCAGAGACTCCCGCCTTGTTTCTTGGCCTCAGTGGGCTGAATGGCAGCCCCCTGAGACAGCAGTCTCCCCGCCTTTCTTCTTCCAACTTCTGGGACTCTCTCTTTGCTCCTTCTCTCCATTTTCCTCTCTCTTCCTTTTTTCTTTCTTTCGTATCTATCAGCTCACCCACCCCTAGTCTGAAGTATTTATTTCTGGTACCTTCAGTAGGAGAAAGATGGAGACAGATTGGAGAAAGGTTGGCAAGGGAGAGTGAGACAGATTAAGGGAAGGGAAGGTTTGATTTATGATGAGAGATTAAAGGCATTGAATTTGCATACCCTGTCCCGGCAGCATCTAAAGCTGGGGGACACACGTGCGCAGGCACTTGGGTGAAATAAACAGGAAGGTGGCCATGACACTGTAGAGCCTCAGGAGCAGGGGTGTCGCCAGAAGTAATTAAGATAGGGAAATTATATAATCAGAATTCATCTCAGGAGAAAATTAGGGGTTGGAAACGGTGGCCTGAGTGTCCATCCCAGTCAGTACCCAAACCAGGGACATCCCAAGGGCTTTGACCATGCTGACTGTGTAGCCACTTATGAACAGGAAACCTTAGGAACAGGCCCAGATGCCTGAGCCTTCATATGTAAAGTGACTTTTTCCTTTTGCTTTGAGTTTTCAGACAGATGTGTCCAGGAATGTGCTCAGCCTAACAGATCTGCATGTTGACAGCCCATTGGCATACAAAAAGACAAAAGAGCTCAGATCAATTGAGCCTATGCTGGGGCATTTAATGGGACAGAAATTTTAATAATGCTGAGCAGCTAGTATTCGGAGATGCTCACTCTGCACCAGATGCCGGGATAGGCAATTTACGGATATTACGCGACTGAGTTGTCAGGTGGAACAGGAACGGTCATGATCACACTTTACAGATGAGGAAAGTAAATCTCAGAGAGGCTATGTACACTGGCCTCTGTCACTCAGTGTGGAAGCAGCAGAGCTTGTGTTATCCTTCTGTCGCTAAGTTGTGTCTGACTCTTTGTGACCTCATGGACTGCAGCACCTCAGGCTTCCCTGTCCTTCACTATCTCCCAGAGTTTGTGTAAACTCATGTCCAGTGAGTTGGTGATGCCATCCAACCATCTCATCCACTGTCACTTCTCCTCCTCCTGCCACCCATTTCCCCAGCATCAGGGTCTTTTCCAATGAGTTGGCTCTTCGCATCAGGTGGCCAAAGTATTGGAGCTTCAGTTTCAGCATCAGTCCTTCCAGTGAATATTCAGGGTTGATTTCCTTTAGGATTGACTGATTTGATCTCCTTGCAGCTCAAGGGACTCTCAAGAGTCTTCTCCAGCACCACAGTTCAAAAGCATCAATTCCTCGACGCTCATCCTTCTTTTTGGTCCAACTGTCACATAGGTACATGACTACAGGAATAACCATAGCTTTGATTATAAGGACTTTTGTCGGTAAAGTGATGTCTTTGCTTTTTAATACGCTGTCTAGGTTTCTCATAGCTTTCCTCCTAAGGAGCAGGTGTCTTTTAATTTCGTGGCTGTGGTGGTAGATCCAGAGAATTGCAAAATGACTTCAGAGCCCATACTTTGAAATAATATATCAGGTTATTAAATAGGTCATTGGGGAAAAAATAAATAAATGGGTCATTGAGAAAACCATCACAAATGTGCCAGGGGAGAAACAGCTTCTCCAAGGGCCTGGGCCTTGAAGGACTTTGTTCTAGAATTCATAGCAGAGGAGGGGTATAGTATTCACAGTAAAAGAAACTAGAATGGGGTGGGTCCCTTGCAAATTGTTATGTGGCATCATTGAGTAAGGAGGAGCACTGGTGATGTTAATAGTAAGAGCAGTGTTCCTAGTAACAAGCTGAATTCCTTGGGTGTTCACTGGGTACTATGAACAGAACGATTGAAGGCAAAAGGGGAAGGAGGTGGCAGAGGATGAGATGATTGATGGCATCACTGACTCAATGGACATGAATTGGAGCAAACTCTGGGAGATAGTGAAGGACAGGGAAGCCTGGCATGCTGCAGCCCATGGGATCGCAGAGTCAGACACGATGGAGTGAGTGAACAGTAACAGCAAACCATGAATAGTGTTGATGCTTTCTACATACTTCTGCTCACTGAATCTTCATAAGTGCCTGTGGGGCATGAAGACAACAGTGATTCAGTAACTTGCCTGAGATCTCTCTGCTACTCTATGAACTGGTCTGAGAGTGAGCCCAGGCAGTGTGACAAGCCATGCTGCTTCTTGCCTGACTTGAATGAAGAAAAAGTGAAAGAAAATTAGGTCATAATAAGCGGTGTAGAGGGACAGAAATGGATAAGCATTTATCATCATCCAAAACAGAAACACATTCTCTTCAGAGTGGCAAGTTATGATGCTTCTGAGTAGAGAAAAATATTACCTACCCATGCCAAGTTCAAGTTTTGAATTGAAGAAATTGCCTCAAAGTTTTGATTTTGAGAGAAGCTGTCTTCAGCTAAACTCCCGAGTATTGACTAGTTCTTGGGAAAAGTCCCAGATGGCACACAGATCAGTGTGCCCATCCCGTAGACAGATGGAGGTGGTGTAATCTCAAAGTGAAAAATCTAAGGGAGATTTTAACAAGGTAATTTTTGTTTCCTTTTCTGCACAATGAATTTTACATCTATCTGGCTGTGACTTCATGGCCTTTTCCACTCCTTGTACTGGGTCCCTTCTCTTAAGGGATGTTTAAGCATCTGTCCATCAAATTACTATTCACTGGGAAGTCTTCAGAACCTTGGAGAGCGAATTTTACATACTAAGAAGGCCTGTTTAATTACTGAGCATTCTGTATGTCCTAGATACTTCAAGAAGCATTTTGTATACGTTATTTCGTTTAATCTATCCTTGCAACCTACATCTTATGTAGGTGCTCATACCCTTAGCTCACAGATAGGGCAATCCACGTGTCAAGAGAGTAAGGGCTTCCCGACGGTCCAGTGATTGAGACTGTGCTTCCGTGGTGGCGGGTGTGGGTTCAGTCCCTGGTCAAGGAACTACCCTACATGCCACGTGGTGTGGCCAATAAATAAATAAACTTTAGGACTTCCCTGGTGGCTCCGTGGTAAAGAACTCGCCCGCCAGTGCAGGACACACAGGTTCGCTCCCTGATCCAGGAATATCTCGCATGCCGCAACTAAGCCCGTGCACAGCATCTATTGAACCCATGCTCTTGAGCCCGGGAGCCACACACCGGAGCCCACGGGCTGTAACCGCTGAAGCTCGAGTGCCCTGGGCTCCGCAACAAGAGAAGCCGCTGCAGTGAGAAACCCTCATACTGCAAGGGAGAGCAGCCTCTGATCACTGCAACTAAAGCAAAGCCCGTGTATACAGCAACGGAGACCCCGCACAGCCAAAAGCAACAAGCAAATAACTTAACATTTCAAAACAGAGATCGAGATGTTGTATACATTGTCATGGGTGTCCGTTGTGGCTCAGCTGGTAAAGAACCTGCCTGCAATGTGGGAGACCTGGATTCCATCCTTGGATTGGAAAGATCCCTGGAGAAGGGAAAGGCCACCCACTCCAGTATTCTGGCCTGGAGAATCCCATGGACTGTTTATAGTGTTGCAAAGTGACTAAGCAAGGATTTGATTCCACATCTAGCAGATATGAAAATCCTCACTTTTACTAGTTTCATACTGCAGAGAACAGGTTCAGTTTTATGTGTATTCAAGTTTATCCCATTTCTTCTCAAGCAAACTCTGGTTCAAATGGAAACATCAACATTTCTTTTCTTGGTTTGGTTGGACTGGCCAAACTTCAGACAGTATATATAGGAATCATCCAGCACCAAATAAAAAGTGAATACTCCCTGCAAAAGTTGGGGGTTTTTATAGCAGGAAGGGTGTGGTGTCTACCTTCACAGATTTTGTGCTGGTTCATCCACGTGTGTCTACGTGCCAGTAGTGAAAGGATAACAGTGATTTAGGCTGACATATTGTGGAAGGGTCTACAAGGGACACACACCTACACGCACATTCTTTTTCTTTCTCTATTGTCCTCTAATGAGAAGCTGCATATCTCTGGTAAGATCTCTGCAGTTTGACAGTGAGTGGCAGATATGGCCAAATTACCTGCGATGGCATTTTAAATTGATTGCCTAACTTCCGGCTGGGCTGATGTGAGACCAGCTTTGTTCCTGAAGCTGTTCTTATTTGGAGGGAAAGAGAGAGGGGAGGCTTTCCAAGGACATGACTACAATGCAGAAAAGCAGTTCTTTGTGTTGGTCCTCATGGGGGCGTGGATGGTGCTGGAAGAGCTGGAGGCAGAGAGCTTTTCCTGTGCTTGTTTAGAATGTCATTCTCTGAAGAGCATTGGCTATTAATTAGATTCACACGCCATCTAGGCCATGGGTGCTCAAATGGAGGATGGTAATCATTTCACCCCATTATTCATATTATCTACTTAGCAGCTAGAAAAATATAATTCCTCTTTGCAGTTTTATCCCTGTCCATTCTTTGGCTTTACTAATGGCACTGAAATTAACTAGTTCGATCAATCTCTTTGCCTACACCGTCAGGGCAGCTCTGGGGTTCGCTCAGAAATCAATTTTCACCCAGTTCACACCTGTACCTAAAGCAAACCCAACCATGCTTGCTGGTGAGCTGCCAAAATTTGAAGAATCCCCCTACTTATGAGGCCCTAACTTACGCTATCCTGCCTAAGTGAATCATCACATTTGGAACTAGTGCTGGAGACGCTGGCTTGAGTTAGTACAGACTTACAGCACATGTTTTTATTCCTTGAATGCCATTTCCCACCTGTGTGCCTGAGGAAGAAACCACCACAGCAATGTTTTATAGCTTTTAATATGGTGTGAGTGTTTTCCTTGAGTCAGGACAAGTCAGGCGTGATTCCAAAAGCGGGGGAAGGACCTTGGTATCTTTCATGCCACCTTGTAAACTGAACAATATTCAGTCATGAAGCAAAATGCCCCAGACCTTGGAGGATCCGGCAGAAACAGAGATTATTTCCACCCCCCCTCCCATCAGTCATTGGTCTTTGGTCAAATGACATTCCTACTGGGTTGTCTTAGAGTTATTGGGACTCTGTTCACATCATCGCACGAAGAAAACATGGTTCTTCTTATTTATTTATTTATTGTTATTGAAGGATAATTGCTTTATAGAATTTTGTTGTTTTCTGTCAAACCTCGACATGAACCAGCCATAGGTATACATACATATGTCCCCTCCCTTTTGAACCTCCCTCCCATCTCCCTCCCCATTCCATCCCTCTAGGTTCTTCTTATTAAATGCTGATTAACTGCAGTTTGGGAAATGGGGTGAAAACAAATACAGTTTCAAGTGGTGAGCATGTTTGTCATTCCCTTACCTGACACATAGGGCATGGGGGAATTTGCTGAACCAACAATTTAAAAGAAGCATTCAAAATCAGTGGGATCACACTGAGAAAGGCATAGATAGAAACTTCAGAAATTTGGATTTTTACCCTTGTAGTTTTTTTTTTTTTTTGTTTTTACTCTAGGGAATGAAGAGAGAGGAACATTAAAAATAATGGTCAAAAATATTAAGGGGTCTGTCACAGTAGTACTGGGATGGGGGGGGCAGTGCCTGATATGTTACAAATTTGGAATTCCAAATACTAAATATAACTCCGTAAGTAGGAAGTTCTGCATAAGCCACAATGACAAAGGCATTTTATTAGAAATATGGAAAGAACCAAGGAGTGGAAAGTTTGACCACTTCTGAAAGTGTGAAATTGAGAGCATAGGAGCTGAATTTCCTAAAGGAAATCAACCCTGAATATTCATTAGAAGGACTGATGTTGAAGCTGAACCTCCATGCTTTAGCCATCCAATGCGAAGAGCCAACTCATTGGAAGAGACCCTGATGCTGGCAGATATAGAGAGCAGGAAGAAGAGGGGGTGACAGAGGATGAGATGGTTGGATGGCCTCACCAACTCAATGGACATAGTTTGAGCAAACTCCAGGAGACAGTGAAGGACAAGGAAGCCTGGTGTGCTGCGGTCCATGGGGCTGCAAAGAGTAGGACACGACTTAGCAACCGAATATCGGTCAAGGAAGGAGAAAAGGGTCTCTCGACAACATCCAAGGAGGCTCTGATTCTGGGTAGCTTCCATACCTCCTCTCTCCTCTTTGTGAAAACTCTAGTTCTCTTAGAGACAGCAGATTCTACTGAGAAGCTCCTTGTTTATATGGGTATAAATGTAACTCAAAGAGGAACACAACAGTAAATCATTAGTCATGGAATTAGGCACATGGAGGCTTCTCATCTGAAAGCAGGATAACTTGTAGTTGGGAAAGCATTATTTATTCCAAACCATTATTACTGCTCAAGGCAGGTGAATGTGTTGAATCAAAATATTAATTACACACCCCCTTGCCACCCATAATAAATGGTAATGTATGGCCTGCCTTCCTGGGGAAATGCTAAAGTAGGTTCTGAAGCAATGCTCCAAATAATTCATGAGAACTGGAGTCTCAGCCTGACATCAATGCTCTGACGTCCATGTCTAACCCCACCACCACTGTTCTCTCTTCTCTAAAGGGTTCTGAATGCTGAGTCTCCTTATGCCTTCAAATGAGTCATTAAAGACACGTTCTCACTGACAGTGACTTGGGGAAAATCCTCAAGTCTTGACCCAGATGTGGGAGAATCTTTGAGATGTCTGACCTTGGTGTGAATCCAAGCTCAGTGATGACCTCCCTTCTTTCTGGTTTTTCTTAGATGAGTTTCTTCATCTCCACGCCTCCTTTTCTCCTTCATCAGTTGACGAGCTTGCACCTGCTTTTCCTGATAACTGTAGGAATTAGACATATTTATTCCCCTTAGATGAGGTAGTTTCAGGGTTAACATTGTAACAGACGATGAAATCACAGTCATGAGTAATCTAAGGGTACGTTTTGTGAGTTCTCAAAGTTAAGTCATCATATTCTGTTAAAAAATATTTGTTAATTTATTTTTGGCTATGCTGAGTCTCTCTTGCTGCCTGTGGACTTCTCTCTAATTTCAGGGAGTGAGGGCTGCTCTCTGGTTGCAGTGCTCAGGCTTCTCACTGTGGTTGCTTCTCTTGTTGCAGAGCATGGGTTCTAGGTGCTTGGGCTTCAGTAGTTACAGCACGTGGGCTTAGTTGCCCCACCGTGTGGGGAATCTTCCCAGACCAGGAATCGAACACATATCTCCTGAACTGGCAGGCAGGTTCTTTACTAGACCACCAGGAAGTCCAGCACTCAGATTCTGAATCAGTGATCTCTGACTTCCTGCTGGTCCTGCGTGGACTCTGGGCTTATGCCTCTTGTACTGTTGGTAATTTCCATGTAGGGTCTTTCTGTTAACTCACTGGACCCAAGAGTCATCTGAGGCTACCGCACAGAGGGAACAGTGGCTCCTCAGACACTGCACAGCCTCTGCTGAGTAGTAACGACTTCCTCTCCAGACATAATGTCTTGGGTGACAGATATCCCCAGTGCATCCCATTCAATAGCCTTTGATATGAGAAGACTGGACTTGGGGGCAGTTGATAACCCCAAATGATGGTGTGTATTTCTCGGTTCCATCTCTGCATCCCTGCCCTAGACTTCACAGTCTGTGGGGGCAAAGGTGTGTCTTCATGGCATTTCCACTCAAGGCAATATCTTCTCCACACCTCGGATGGTGCCCGGCACAGACTTGACAGGCAGGAGATAACTTGAATGAATGAAGTATGGACCAATTGGAGAATTCGATCAAAGAGTCTAAACCCAAATGCCTACAGAAATCTGTACATTTTGAGTGGGACTGGATCTGGAAATGCTGAGGGAACAGTGAAGCCCGTGCCAGTCTCAGCACCCCACCCAAGGGTGTTTAAAGTCATCCACTCCCTACTGGTGGCACCTTGAGAAAATTCATTTGCATGCAGAGTGAGTCTCCAAGAGTGAACTCAGTTCACTTTATTATTCTCAAGTTGAAACGGAGGGTTAAGGGAACAAAGTGACTAATCCGTATTTAAAATGGCCAACGAGTGCTGCCCAAAATAGTCATGGTGTTACTTGCTCTATCTCATCCATCTGTTCAGACTCAAAATTATGCTGGCTGTATTTTCAGAAGAAAACAAACATGTTAACAGTCCTGTATTATAATTGGTATATGCCAATATGGTGCCCATTAAATTAGCCAACGGGTGTGTTTTGAGTGCCTACTGTGTGTCAGACCCGGTCCTGAGCATTTTGATCACAATATGAAGTACTACTCAATTCGTAAGGGCCTCCCTTGTAGCTCAGTCAGTAAAGAGTCTGCCTGCAATGCAGAAGACCTGAGTTCGATTCCTGGGTCAGGAGGGTCCCCTGGAAGGAAATGGCAACCCACTCCAGGGTTCTTACCTGGAGAATCCCATGGACAGAGGAGCCTGGCGGTCGCAAGGGTCGGACATGACTCGAAACCAACACCGGCGGTGCATTCACCGCATCAGGGCTTTCCCGCAGCATCATTCTCACCACTGCTAACGCAGCGCAGTGCCTTCCTTCCTTCCTGGCATCTGCTGCTGCTGCTATCTAGTTGGGCTTTAATAAGCATCTGCTCCATGAGTAGACAATTAATAGGGAGGAAATGAAGATCTTTGCCGATTGCGAGCTTGAAGTATCTGTATATTCACATACATGCAGACACGCACAGAGGAAAACACACACATATGTGTAACATGTAACACAGCACATTAAAACTTTTCTCCCTCTTTCATATCTGAATGTCTAATATTAGGCACATTTACCTCAATGTTAGAGAAACTTAAAGTTATCACACTATTATTCCTGAAGTTGAAACATCTGTGGGAAATATTGGTAAAACATACATTCTTCTGATGAGATTTCTAATTCAACTGAGACCCATTTCCCTTTCCTAAGACACATTAAGCTTCAATTTCTTGTTAAAAATAGGCAATGTTAGGTATCAGTGCGTTTTGTGTGCTCTTAAGTTTTTGTATGTACAATCAGACATTCAGAAGGCATTTGAGCCATCCGTCCACTTCCTAACTCAGTGTAGCTCTTAGTTGTGTGTGGTACCCAGGGGAAATAGGCATGCTCTTATTCATTGTACAAATAGGAAGATTATTTCCCCTTAAATTTTCATCTACAAGTTGTTGAAATTTATGGAGAAAATATTTGTGGTCAACAGTGCTTATCAGAATGATATAAAAGTTATTTATAGCAGTGTTTCTCAAGCTGTTTCATGCATAGGCGTCACCTAGGAGATCTTGTTAAAATTCATTTTCTGGGACCCCCAGGTGGTCCAATGGCTAAGAATCTGTGTTCCCAATGCAGGGGGCCTGAGTTCAATCCCTGATCAGGGAACTAAGATCCCACATGCTACAACTAAATGTTCACATGCACCTAAAAGCCAGTACAGTCAAATAAATAAATTTTAGAAAATATATTAAAAAATAAACAGCACTCAAAAAGAGAAATTGCAGATTCTGATTCAGTTGATGTAGGTTGGGGCTCCCCTGGTGGCTCAGTGGTAAAGAATCCTCCTGTAATGCAGGAGAGGTGGGTTCAATCCCTGGATGGGGAAGATCCCCTGGAGAAGAAAATGGCAACCCATTCTAGTATTCTTGCCTGGGAAGTGCCTTGGACAGAAGAGCCTGGTGGGATTGCAGGAGAGTCAGAAACGAATTAAGTGACTAACCAATCACAAGATGTGGTTTACAGCCTGAGATTCAGCCTTTCTAAATGAACCCCCATGATAGGATGGGGAGTTCTTTAGATCACAGACCACTCTGAGCAGCGAGGACTTTGAACCTGTGGGTACCACCCCGTATACTTTCTACTATGAATCTGTTATTTCATCCCAGCTTACATGAATATCCTAGTGTGGTAATTTTTATTATTTCTAGGTTGAGAAAAATGAAAGTGAATTAAGGTGCACTTTCAAGAGCAAGCAGAGCTGAGATTTGAGTCCGGGAACTCTGGCTTCAGTCTTATGGTATTAGTAAGACTGTCTACTGCCTGCCTTTACTGGTTCGGTAGCTGAAGCCAGGACTTAGCTCTGTAATCAGAAATAGGAAGAACATCTCGACATGCCTGTCTGCTGGGTTGAGTGTTGGAACCTGGTTTTCCCTGGTGAGGATGCATTAGTTAGGATCCTGGAGCTTTGAGGTCTTTTGGAGCTGTCAGTAATTCTTGGATATTCATTTTGAAGGTAATGCTTCTCATTAATACTCTGTCACTCTGGGAGGGTACAGAACTATTTCCTTTCGCTCCCAGGAGTGTGAGAAAGGTTAAATAACAATTATATGTGGGTTCCAACTTTGCTGACAACGGTCTGTATAGTCAAAGCTATGGTTTTCTCAGTAGTCATGCATGCATGTGAGAGTTGGACCATAAAGAAGGCTGAGCACCGAAGAATAGATGCTTTCAAACTGTGGTGCTGGAGAAGACTCTTGAGAGTCCCTTGGACTGCAAGGAGATCAGTCCAATCTCCAGTCAATCCTAAAGGAAATCGACCCTGAATATTCATTGAGAGGACTGATGCTGAAGCTGAAGCTCCAATACTTTGGCCACTTGATGTGAAGAACCAACTCATTAGAAAAGTTCTTGATTCTAGGAAAGATTGAAGGCAGGTGGAGAAGGGGATGACAGAGGATGAAATGGTTGGATGGCATTGCTGACTCAATGAACATGAGTTTGAGCAAGCTCCGGGAGATGGTGAAGGACAGGGAAGCCTGGCAAGCTGCAGGGCATGGGGTCACAAAGAGTCAGACATGACTGAGCAACTGAGCAACAACAACCTGACTTTAAACAGAATGAGCTTTTTTTTTTTTTTTAAATCAATGGTGCCCTTTGTTTGTGCATAAGTTACAGAATGATTGTGTGTGTGTGGGGGGGTTGTATTTTTAAATTAACAAAGAATCTGTTTAGAAATGTGGATGAACTTTCCTTCAAATCACACCATTAAACAGTCTTTGCAGATGTTCATGTCCCAGCTTTCATTTCATTGATTTGGTGGGAAGAGTGGAAAGACATTGATGGAGGGGGACTTTCCTGGTGGTCCAGTGGCTAAGACGCTGCATTCCCTATTCAGATGTCCTGGTTTCAAGCCCTGGCCAGGGACCTAGATCCCGCATGCCTCAACCATATATCCCACATGCTGCAGTACAGATGGAAGATCCCACCTGCTGCACTGAAGGCCCAGCACGGCCAAATAATTAAAAGATTGGTGGAAGAAGTTGACTTTCTATCTCTGAATGGTTCTGCAACGAATAAAACCCCAATAGGAAGTGTAACCAATAAGAAGTGAGAAAGTCACTCATTCCCTTATTCACCAATAGGAAGTCACTCACTTCCTCACCAATAGGAAGTGAGGAAGTTACTCATTAGCCAATAGAAAGTGGGGAAGTCACTAACCAATAGAAAGTTGGGAAGTCACTCATTTATCAATAGGAAGTGAGGGAGTCACTCATTAACCAATAGGAAGTGAGGAAGTCACTTAGATGTTAGCTGGTACACACCAACCAGCTCTCACTTTAATCACAGCAGTAAGAAGGGAAACCTGCAGGAGCCTGCCAGTGCTTGTTTTATGGAACTATATCTGTTCATTGGAAATTGCTCGAATGCTGCTTTCTTATGCCAGTTTGACTAGCTTTCCATTTCATATCATGTCCAGCATCTGTCTCATCCACAAACGATACTAATTTTGAATCAAATTATAGCTAGCTGCCATATAAGAAGATGCAATGAATAAGAATCATAAAATGGAAAGGTAGAGCTAGATGCATCCTGCGGAAAAAAATGCCTTCCAGGCAATTTGAAGGAACAAAATAATGCAAATGTCTTCTGAATGTAGTAAAGACTTGAGGCCATTTGTAAGGAGAGCAAATTGAATGAGTAATATAAAGAATCAGCCCACAATGAGAGAATAATGATTTCACGAAGCAGTGTAGAAAGAGAAAGGAGGATGGGGAAATCTGAATACCTTTGATAGTTGAGAATGAAATGGAAATATAACAGCTTAACGAGGGGAATAGAGAAAAGAGGCAACAGGATTATAAGAGAGGGACGAGGCTTTTAAGCAAAATGAGGGAAAGAGTATAGAAATGTGGGAAATTGTGGCTACAGCATTTTTAGACAAAGCGGAAGAATTACATTTTCGAAACTACCTTGTCATGAATTCCGCCACTTTGCCTGAAAGTTATAATTAGTCACGTGTGATAAGCAGCTTGGATTGTCATGATAAACAGCAGTATTTTCATTCAGTATGAGTAGTATGTGAATGCGGAAAGCAGAGGAGAGAAGCACTAGAACGGTGGCCCTATTGTGACCCTGATACATTTAACACATATAGGGGACAACAGGCTTTTTGTACCGCTTAGGTGCTCAGTTAATACTGAAGGTGGCCGTGGTGGTGCAGGGTAGCTTTTATTATTGCGTGAAATGTACAATTACAAATAAAGGGTATGATCCTCTCCACTAGACACTAGACACTATGTGCTTCATCTAGAGGAGATTCTGAAAGTCATGCCTTCTCTTGCCAGGATGAGACCACAGGACATGGTGGAAGCGCCAGACATGCAATTTATTTTTCCTCTTCCTAGTCTCTCTGTTACTCACTTTTTTTCCCCTCTTAGGATCTGCCAAAACTACAGACTTCTTATTGGAGTGTATGTGTCTGTGTGTGTGTGTGTGTGTATGTGTGAGCATGCACTTTCAGTTCAGATCTAAACTGTTTAAGATAAAAGAATGTGTTTTTCTATATGGCTACTCTCAGTGAATCCTGGTGTACCTTTAACCTCTGACATTAAAGTAAGGAAGGTGTGACTAATAAAATATTTTTCCCACAAAGTATCACATACAACAGGTAGGAATCACTCCAGTGGCTTCTCAGGGGAAGAAACAGTTTGAAAAAAATATTTTAAAGAAAATCGAAGTATATGTGAATTCTTTTTTTTTTTTTTTTGGTGGGAGGTAGCTTGGAGAATTTACCAAGACATTAAAATCATTCCATAATCCATTGTCAAACAGAGATGCTCAAACATTAAAACCAACCTGTTCGTACCCATGTTTCTATCAGCTTTAAGCCCTGCTTTGTCTTGTGGAGTTTTAGATTAATGTCTTAAAGAAACTGATGAAATGATGGGAGAGGGTGCCTCTTCTTCCCTGTGTGTTTCAGCCTGGGGAATTCCTCTGCTCAAACTGATTTTTGCTCCTTCCACATGAGTGATCTTATTGGCACATTGTCAAAAAGTCCCTGAACTGTCCATGTCTGACTTCACACATCCCTGTTAACAGCTTTGCTGTTCTCCAGATGTGGTTAGGAAGAGACTTGCCTAAAAGAAAGAGTTAACTAAACCCCAGCCTGGGAGCCACATCCTTGAACATCCCAGTTCTCTACTTCTTACAAAACACAGATCAAAAAAAATATATTCTAGACTGACATTCAAAGTCCTTTTTGATGTGGCTCCAGCCTGTTTCAGCCCATTGTCCACTACTCACAGTGACATGCCGAAGGTTACGATATGGTTGACTTCGGGCTCCTGCAATTCCCTTCTTCCCTAACTATCTACGCTCTTTCCCCCACTTGGGATATGTCCACTCCTTCAGGTCAAAAGCATACCTGCCCTGCATAGTTCAGCTCAAATAATAATGATTAATATGCTTTATGTATCCAGGAGGTATTGGAGCTGGAATTTAAACCCAGGCATTCTGGCTTTAAAGTCTACATTCTTATTAATAGTTCTACAATAGTTGTTGTTCAGTCACTAGGTCATGTCGAACTCTGCAGCTCCATGGACTGCAGCACACCAGGCTTCCCTGTCCTTCACTGTCTCCCAGAGTTTGCTCAGACTAATATCCATTGAGTCGGTGATGGCATCCAACCATCTCATCTGCTGTCACCCCCTTCTCCTTTTGCCTTCCATCTTTCCCAGCATCAGGGTCTTTTCCAATGAGTTGGCTCTTTGCATTAGGTGGCTAAAGTATTGGAGCATCAGCTTCAGCATCAGTCCTTCCAGTGAATATTCAGGGTTGATTTCCTTTAGGATTGAATGGCTTGATCTCTTTAAAGGCGAAGGGACTCTCAACAGTCTTCTCTAGGATCACATTTCAAAAGCATCAATTGTTAGGCACTCAGACTTCTTTATTCCAGCTCTCACATCTGTACATGAGTACTTGAAAAACCATAGCTTTGACTATATGGAACTTTGTTGGCAAAGTGATATCTCTGCTTTTTAATACACTGTCTAGGTTTGTCATAGCTTTTCTTCCAAGAAACAAGCATCTTGATACCCTCTCAAAACTTCCATCTCCTGAGAAACTGTGCTGATCCTCCCCAGCAAGATTTAAGATCCCTCTCTCTGGAGCATTCTTACAGCTGTGTCTGGGCTCATCATTTTCTGCTTTAGGTATGTGTTGACCAGGTCCTTTGATAAGCTCTCAAGACACAAAGTGGAATAATTTTCTCCCTTCAAGAAGCTCTTTGTCTAAGTTTGAACAGAGACAAGCAATAAATATCTATGAGATAAACCACTCTATGATAATTTAGGTATGCTGTGAGTAGGGGCATATGAATAAAGGATCGTAGAAATCCAAGGGTAAAGGGGCTAGTTTAGCCTTCGTGGACTGGGGAGAGTTAATTCCAGCTCCTCTTGGGAAATGATATTAGAAGTGGACCATGAAGCACGGGTGTGGTTTTCCTCTGCAGAGGATCAAGGAATGGGATTCCAGCCAAAGGAATGAGGATGAGTACAACCTTGGACACCAGAGGGAGGGGAAGACATATGGGGCAGGCCCCAGGAGATGTGGCGTCTGGGTGGTAGTGGACAGCATCAGATGGTCAAGAGATGAGAAGTCTAGAACTGTTGCGACAGGTCAGTTTGTTCTGTAGCCCTGATACTGAGCAGTTTCCCAGCATTCTACAGGCTTCGGGAAGCCACCGCAGGTCATATGTGCGAGCCAGTGATGTGATCATCAGAATCTTTGGTTTCAAACTCAGTGTGTTAGTTGAGATCCGCCCACCCCTTTGAAAGATTTCTGCAGTTATAATGAGAACGAAAAGGGAAAAGCCACTTTACTCGCTCAGAATGTCATCAGAGTCAACCTTTACTCTTCTTTTTTTTCTTTTAATTTTTATTGGGGTATAGTTGCTTTATAGTGTCATGTTAGTTTCTAACATACAGCAAGGTGAATCAGCGATACGTATACTGTCTTCTCTTTTTTTCGATTTCCTTCCCATTTGGTCACCACAGAGCACTGAGTAGGGTTCCCTGTGCTTTACAGTAGGTTCTCATTAGTTTTCTGTTTTATGCCTAGTACTGTATATATGTGAATGCCTATCTCCTAATCCCAGCACCTCCCCTCAACAAATGCAACTATACATTTGTTCTCTGTGTCTGTGTCTCTGTTTGGCAAATGAGATAATCTATGTACCATTTTCCTAGATGCCACATATATGCATTAATGTATGATATTTGTTCCTCTTTCTGACTTACTTCACTCTGTATGACAGACTCTAGGTCCATCCACATCTCTGCAAATGATCCAGTTTCTCTGCTTTTCGTGGCTAAGTAGTATCCATTGCATATATGTGCCACCTCTTCTTTATCCATTCATCTGTCAATGGACATTTAGATTGCTTCCATCAAATTTTATTCTCTTCTTATAGCCAATATGCTTGCATGTGTTTGTGCCATCTCAAAATTCCAGGGGTAGAGCGGGGAGCTGGGCAAAGGGAAGAATTGCATGGATGTTTATCCTAAGAGTAAAAAGCATTTCAGTGAATAAAATGAAGATAGAGTATTTACCTCACACTGTACATAGGTGAACCAGACATCAAGTACCCAAATGCCTACAGAGGGTCAAACAGGTAACATATATGACTGACATGACTTGAGACAGTTGAGATGGATAGGGGCTGGGGAGAGCCCACACCTTTTCTAAAGGAAGCATGAGCTACTCAGCTCATGAGATTCTTGCTGTGCAAAATATGGTCTCAGTGCGGTTGGATATTTTGGTTTATCAGGAAGAGTCAGAATTAGATATTTAATACTGGTTTTTCAGCAGCAGCAAGTTTTTCATGAATTATTTTAAATGGTGAATGGTTTAAACATTGTGTACACATGGGCCACTTAGATCCATTGACTTCCTTTTGTCTAAGCAGGCTTAGTTCAGAACTTCTATAAAATGGGGAACAGTAGACATGAATGTGCCCTCTAGGATAACTCTCACCCATCAGCAGTGATTGAGTGCCTACTTCATGCTCAGCCCTGTATGAGATTCTCCAAGAGGCTATCAGTTTAGCTAGACAGTGTAGAGTCTTCTTAGGTTAATGCATGTGGGGAAATTGTGTTTTGGCAGTTGGCACGTAAGTACCAGATTGTCCTTTTGCATGTCTTTCTGTGATGATGTGTAATTCCAGAAATGTTCCTCTTGTTTTGAGTCCCTGGTGGGAAAAATAATGAACATAAATACGATGAATTTAAACAGAATGATGAGCTATTGTGCTGTGTGCTGTGTTTTTAAGTCCTTCTGTATTGTTTACGGAGACAAAGGGATGAGCAATATACATCTTTGTTTAGTTATTTTGTTTTTTCTAAGCCCCACTAGCCCCACCACCGTCAGATTGCTGGATTCCGCTGGGAGTTCTGATGCTGGTTCTCCCTTATTTGTTTTCACTGTGCCTCTGCTCTCCAGCCCCTCTCCCTCTCCCCCGACCTGTCTCCCTCCCTCGCTTCCAGCTCCATTTGTGGTAGAAAGCTCTTAAGTGAGTCTTTACACTGGAGGTTTGTATGCTCAGCCCATCAGTCTGTGTGCTATTACCAAGTTTTATCCTCTGAGTACATAGCCCGCAGTTGGGTTTGAATATTAAGTGTCAAACTCCAGCGCACTGGTGAGAGATTTGCAGCGGCCAGCAGGTCCCTCCCGAATCCCTAAAAGCTGCTGGGCACTCTCCTCACTGATAAGCGGACTCATTTCACACATGTCAGATTACCGGGGTGAAGCTGCTGATACCCTGCACGATGCTGGTGGGACCATCCGGCCTCCTTCCTGAGATGAGGAGGGGACGGGGGACCCCCGCTCAGGAGGAAAGCGTGTAGAGCCGGCCACTCACAAATGTGAAGGTTACTTCCCAGAGCCCTGGGAGCGTTTTGTCAGTTTTGTTTGCACAGAGATAGGGAGTGAAGGATTATGATCCTTGGCACTGATAATGTCCCCTGGGCCACAAGTTAATCCAGCAGGACACCAGATATAACATAACCGTTTTCTTTGCACATTTCTATGTGGTTATTGTGGAGGGCGGGAAAGGAATGAAAAGGCTTAGCTTGGGAGATAGGCATCAAAGAGCATCTCGCCCTCTTCTGCAGAGAAAGCAGAGCCCTGGGTCCGCATGCACTGAGTCATGGTAACAGGCATTCTTTGCACATTTATGGAGTGCCCGCTGTGTGCTGGGCACCTTGCAGGGTGCTGCGGGCATGGACGTGATGCTTCCACTTGACTTCACAGAGATCCTCTCCATGGTTCTAGTCATTCATCCACTCATCCCTGCTCATCAGTCACTGGTTGTCAGCTTGGTGCCAAGTTCAGTGCTAGACACTCAAATGAGAAAGAGGACAGGACTTCCCGGGGTGAGAGTGGAGGAGCTAATGGTAAAGAACCCACCTACCAATGCAGCAGACTAAGAGGCGTGGGTCCGATCCCTGGGTCAGGAAGATCCCCTGGAGGAGGGCATGGCAACCCACTCCAGTGTTCTTGCCTGGAACATCTCATGGACAGAGGAGCCTGGCGGGCTATGGTCCATGGGGTCACAAAGAGTCGGATGTGCCTAAAGTGACTTAGCACTCATGCACAACAGTTGTGTAAATTTGTCTAAACTCAGAAATGGCAAAAGTTTGATTCTGGAAGCAGAATAGTAGGTTTATCACTAAAAACCTGGGTGGCCATTTTCTTCAAATCCTCATATTGCTTATCTGGAAAATGGATAGTAAAGCAGTTACTGCCTCATAGTTCAATATGATGGTCAGAGGAGGCAATAATTTTTGAATTTTTAGATTTTGTGTTGAGGTATAGCAGATTAACAATGTTGCGATAGTTTCAGGTGGACAGCAGAGTGTCTCAGCCATACATACTCATCTACCCATTCTCCCCCAAGCTCCCCTCCCACCCAGGCTGCCACATAGCATTGAGCAGAGTTCCCTGTGCTATACAGTAGGTCTTTGTTAGTTATCCATTTTAAACATAGCAGTGTGAACATGACCATCCCAAACTCCCCATCCATCCTGTCCCCACAACCTTCCCCACTGTTTACCATAAGTTTGTTCTCTAGGTCTGTGAGGCTGTTTGTGTTTTGTAAATAAATTCACATGTCTCATTTCTTCTTAGATTCTGCATATATGGGACGTCATGCCATATTTCTCTCTGTCTGACTTACTTCATTCAGTATGGATGGATGGACAATCTCTGGGTCCATCCATGTTGCTGTGAATGACATTATTTCATTCATTTTAATGGCTCAATAATATTGAGCATGTATGTACCACATCTTCTTTATTCATTCCAGAGGAGCCAGTATTTTGAGAATGTTTGGTACACTGAGCAGTAACTGTTAGCTATCAGAGTTCCTTAAATGGACTGCCCAGAAAGCTGAAAGAGGAAGCCGCTCAGTCTTGTCCGACTCTTTGTGACCCCATGGACTATACAGTCCATGGAATTCTCCAGGCCAGAATACTGGAGTGGGTAGCTTTTCCCTTCTCTAAGGCATCTTCCCAACCCAGGGATCAAACCTAGGTCTCCCTCATTGCAGACAGATTCTTTACCAGCTGAGCCATCAGGGAAGCCCAAGAATACTGGAGTAGGTAGCCTATCCCTTCTCCAGCAGATCTTCCTGACCCAGAAATTGAACTGGGGTCACCTGCATTGCAGGTGGATTCTTAACCAACTGGGCTATGAGGGGAGCCCATACTGCCCAGAAGGAGATGACAAATGAGTGACCACTGATTCATCACAGGGTGGACACCTGTGGATCTGCTGTCAAATGGTGGCTTGCATCCCAGCATCACCACTTCCTGGTGACCTTCCCATTGCGGTGACCTTGGGCATGTTACGAACTTCTCTGAACCGTGGATTCCTCATCTGTAACATGAGAATGCTCCTGGTGTGCAAGAGCTCAGTTCTCCTGCGCGGTGTGCTCAACATAAGCCATCGCCTATGACCCTTTGCCACCACTAACAGAGCTCAGAGTAACTCTCAGGGCGACCCACAAGCCTCCCATCATTATACACCACAGGTAAACAGCGGATCCCTAATGAGGTAGAAGATAAAGATCAATTCAGGTGACAAATTTTCATTTTGCCCTTAGGTTTGCAGAATTATCGGGGTGTGACAGCTGCCGGAGCTTGATTTTTTTTTCAAATCAAGTTCAAGGCCACTGCAAAGTATCTGAACTTCGCCTTTAGCTAAGTAGAGCCTGATGGGTTCAGTTAAGGTAGCAGACGCATGTGATTCACCAAGACCTTTGTTTTTTTCTTTTTCCTGGGTTTGTTAAAAAGTAAAGAGACCATTAGTGCTAATGTACCAAGGAGGGTTCAAGATTGACAAGCTGTCTTAGGGGAGTGTTTCCCAGAGGTTAGCCCTTGGGAAGGAGACGGACTGGTGCTTTCCAGTGTCTGTCGGATGCAAACACAGTCTGATGTTTGAATGTGTCCCATTGCCCTTTGGGTGTTTGTGGAAAATCTGGAATGACAGTATGGTTTGGTTCCTGGGTGACCAGCCAACCCCTACAAAGTAACTTGGAGCTTAAGATGCTGAAGAGTGGCACTGGGTGGGCACGTGATGGAGTTGGCAGTAGCGGGTGGAAGAGAGCACGGGGACCTTGACCCATTTCCTTGTCTTGGTTCTCGTCTCTGGCACCACCACCCCCTCCCCCGAACTGTGTGCCCTGGTGAGGAGCCTTTACCCAGCCACAGTCTGATCTAGAAGCCTCCTGGGTGATGGCTTAGGTGGTGGGAGCTTCAAAGGGAGGGTCACGCTGAAGACTAACAGCACAAAGAGGAAAATGCCAGTGCCTGAAACCTTGACACCCTGGGGATTCATCTGAATGGGCTGATCCATTGTCTGTTTTTCCTTCTCAGTGTGTCTTTTTTTAAGGTTATGGTAAGCCAGGCTAATTATTGGGCTTCCCTGATAGCTCAGTTGGTAAAGAATCCACCTGCAGTGCAGGAGACCCCAGTTCAGTTCCTGGGTCGGGAAGATTCACTGAAGGAAGGATGGGCTATGCACTCTAGTCTCCTTGGGCTTCCCTAGTGGCTCAGCTGGTAAAGAATCTGCCTGCAGTGGGGAAGATCTGGGTTCGATCCCTGGGTTGGGAAGATGCCCTGGAAAAGGGAAAAGTGACCCACTCCAGTATTTTGGCCTGAGAATTCCATGGACTGTATAGTCCATGGGCTTGCAAAGAATTGGACACAACTCAGTGACTTTCACACAAGCTAATTAATATCATTCTTAAGTGGCTTCAGTGAACCAGGCAGATATTAAGACTCTAAGTACATTAATGCCTTCATTCCTAAAATAATTTTCTTGAGAGAAGTAGTATTGTTGTTCAGTCGTGTCTGACTCTTTGTTTTTTTTTTTATATATATACTTTATTCTACTTTACAATACTGTATTAGTTTTGCCATGGACTGTAGCATGCCAGGCTTCCCTGTCCTTCACTACCTCCCAGAATTTACTCAAACTCATGTCTATTGAGTCAATGATGCCATCCAGTCATCTCATCCTCTGTCACCCCCATTCTCCTCCTGCCCTCAATCTTGCCCAGCATCAGGGTCTTTTCCAGTGAGTCGGGTCTTTGCATCAAGGGGCCAAAGTATTGGTGCATCAATCCTTCCAGTGAATATTCAGGATTGATTTCCTTTAGAATTTACTGGAGATTGAGTTGATCTCCTTATAGTCCAAGGGACTGTCCAGAGTCTTCTCCAGCACCACAGTTTGAAAGCATCAGTTCTTTGGTGCTCAGACTTGTTTATCATCCAACTCATACATGCATACATATCTACTGAAAAAACACAGCTTTGACTATATGGACCTTTGTTGGCAAAGTGATATCTCTGGTTTTTAATATGCTGTCTAGATTAGTCATAGCTTTTCTTCCAAGGAGCAAGCATTGTTTAATTTCATGACGGCAGCCTCTATATTGCTGTGATTCTCATATTACAGATGGAGACCTTGAGGCTCAGTGAGGTTGAGTAACTTCCCTCAAGTCACAGAGCCAGCCAGTGATGAAGCACAAATAAACAGGTGAAGCAGCTTCAGAGACTGTGCTTCCAGTAGCTCCCTGAACCTCTATTTCCGTCTCTGTCACTCCAGCCCGTTCGGTACTGCATGGCCAGATGGTCTCTGAAGATGCAAGTCAGAACATGTCCTCCCCTTCCTCAGATGTCCTTCATGCATCCTTCATGGCTGCCACTTGAGGTCCCAGTTCAGTTCAGTCACTCAGTCGTATCTGACTCTGTGACCCCTGGCAGCACGCCAGACCTCCCTGTCCATCACCAACTCCTGGAGCTTGCTCAAACGCGTGTCCATTGAGTTGGTGATGCCATCCAACCATCTCATCCTCTGTCGTCCCCTTCTCCTCCTGCCTTCAATCTTTCCCAGCATCAGGGTCTTTTCAAAGTTGAAGTCTAAGCTCATTTATTTACCATGGCCGAGAGCCTGACCTTTGGGGGGCTGATGGGTCTCAGTGAAAGGCAAAGACCCTCTGTTTATCACTCAGATGTCTTTAGTAATCAGGCTCTCTGAACTCAGTTTCCTGGGCTGTAAAGCTGGCATCAGAAGCCCCTGCTTCACAGAGTTATTAGGGAGCCCCTGCCCTCTGTTAGTCCATGGGAAGCACCAGGCACAGCACCTGGTGGCGGGCAATAAGGATTCCTTCCGTTGGTGCTGTCATTGGGTATGGCCCAGCCAGCCTCCTCCATCCGGTCTCATCTTTTCCAGGATCACTCCCCTCACCAACCTTCCCACGTTCTGGCCAAGGATGGCTCAGAATCCTTCAGGATGCCGTGGAGTGCTGTGCCTCCACCTGGGTAGCCATACTCTCTCTTTACACTGCAGTACTGCCAAGCCTTCATGCTCCCCTCCTCTGACTGCAGAACAAACAAAACCTAATTATTCTCCATGAGTCATCTCAGTTGTCACTCTGCCGTGTCTGTTTCCCCCACTGCTGCCCTCGGGTTCGAACATGTCCCTCCACCCCTGCTCTGCATGGAGCCTGGTTTTGCTGTTGCTTTTCCATCAGCTGTTATTAATGTGAGCTCGTTTAGAAAATGCAGTGTCCCATTCATCTCCAAATCCCAAACTGTACCTGGCCCCATGCTTTGATGGTTTTTGCAGAGCGGGAGCTCAGAAAATGCCGAATGGATTAATGAGTGGATGTACACATTCAAATGAACAAAAATAACTTCCATTATGTTCCCTTTTAGAAACATTTACCTCCTCTGAATTGTCACTGAAAAACATCCTTGACGATTAGAAATAGAAACTAGAAACTTTGGGAATGATTTTTTTTCCCTCCCCCTTTGCTTCTTTAAAAGTTGTAGACTTAAGATGCCTGCGTGCATGCATGCTAAGGTCGCTTCAGTCGTGTCCTACTCTTTGCAACTCTCTGCACTGTAGCCCACCAGGCTCCTCTGTCCATGGGATTCTCCAGGTAAGAATACTGGAGTGGGTTGCCATGCCCTTCTCCAGGGGATTTTATGTATTTTAAATCTGAAGGAAATTTTGCTTACTCAGACTATGGCATTTCAAAGAGTTGGGCACAACTGAGAGACTAACAGACACAAAAGCCATGTGAATAACCTGGAGTTTTGTATTCGTGAATGCTATATTTTTGATGGCTGCCACATGGTCTAGAAGAATATGGACCATGGGTGGAAATTAAATGAATCTTTTTTTTTCCCCTCCAACTGCCTGGCTAGAAGTTTCCTTTAGGACTAAGGACTATTTTCTTATTAAGTGATACAGCCCTTATTAAAGCAAGTACCTGTCTTAACAGGATCCTTTTCTAATTTTTGTGAAAGGTTGGAGCACATTAGGGTAAGTGGGAGCTTTCTTTGTGGAATGAAAATAACTCACAATTGTTGGAAAGATTCTTCAGTGAAGAGAAGTGACAGAAAGTTTAGAAGAGGATCTGGAGTTTATAGTAAGCATTCTATAAATGGTCCTTCTGAGCCCAAAACATGAAGCTTCACATAATTGAAGTTGCTAACATTCATCAGAGAGGTAGCTGTGTACAAGCAGTTTCTTTCTTTTCTTTTCTTTTTTTTTTTCCATACCACCTGGTATGTGGGATCTTAGTTCCCTGACCAGGGATGGAAACTGTGCCCCCTGCCTTGGAAGCTCAGACTTCATCACTGGACCACTAGGGAAGTCCCTGCAAGCATCTTGCGGAGTGTTTTCAGGCACTGTTTCTTTCAATCCTCAGAGTAGTCCCAGGATGTCGGGGCTCATCACTTGCCAGGGATGATGCCGAGGTTCAGAGAGGTCTGTAAATGTCTCAGCATCAAACAGAGAAAAAAAAAATAGAACCTGAGTTCTGCTTACTTTAGGTCTTGAATTCTTGCCATTAAATGTTATTGTTGCTCATGACAAAGCCAGAGAAACAAGTAGTTCAGTCTTGAAACGTCCTATATTTTTTGTGGCAGAGTCTACCGTATTTATCACCTGCTTGAAGTCCAAACAAGTTTGGATGAGGTCTCACCTTGAACACATAACTTTTGACAATGACCTGATGTGGCCTTCAGAACATTTACCAAACTTTTCGTGACTTCAGTCTGATTTTATGGCACCCCCTTGTCCCTGCCGGGGTTGCTGAGGGCTCTATCGATCCACCTTTCTGCTGGGCTATTTTTCTTTCATTTCATTGTCTTTGTTTTTCTGGAACATTGTGCCAAATGGCTCAGTGGTGCTTTTTCTCATGGGGATTTTTCTTATATCTTCTTAAATCCACTGTGTTTCTTTGAGAATTAGATATTCCCTTCTGACTAGATGGGTTTTCTCTATTTTTGTTTAATTTGTGGGGTGGAGGGGGTTAGAGTTTCATACCAAGAGGTACACATGATATATTTTATCTCACTGTTGTCTTCTGTTGAGACTTACGTGCACCTTTTAAAAATTGAAGTATAGTTGGTTTATATGTGCTAATTTCTGCTGTACAGCAAAGTGATTCAGTTACACGTGCACACACACACACACACACACACATATGCTTCAGGAAGATCGCCTGGAGGAGGGCATGGCAACCCACTCCAGTGTTTTGCCTGGAGAATCCCATGGACAGAAGAGCCTGGTGGGCTGTGGTCCATAGGGTTGCAAAGAGTCGGACATGACTGAAGTGACTGAGCGTGCGCATGCACACACACACACACACACACACACACACACACATCAATATATATTCTTTTGGAAGTATTTTTTCCATTATGGTTTATCACAGGATATTGAGTATAGTTTGCTGTAGGAGCTTATTATGTACCCATTCTATCAATATATATCCTAGGTTGCATCTTCTAATCCCAAACTCCCCATCCTTCCCTCCCCACCCCTCTTCCCCCTTGGTAATCACGAGTTTGTCCTCTAAAGACTTAAAGATACGGAGGCTTTGCTGGTGTTCTCATTGGTTTTCCTTCTCATGAGAATGCATGTGAACCAGATCATCCAGAGAAATTAAAAGAGCAGTTAAAATCGTGAAAGCACAAACCCTTTCTTTTTGCAAATGAGGAAACTGAGGCTCGGAGTTAAGTATCCTAATCAAAGCCAAACAGCTAGTTAGTAGCAAGAATAGGATGAAAAAGCACATACCTCTGTTAGTGACTACTTTAGGAGACAGTTTTTTTTAAGCCTATGCTTTTCAGAATACCAGATTTCAGAGAGTGGGTGAGGGTGGTTTAGATGGAAACACGGTAGCAGTGCATCTTTGAAAAGTAACTTCGGCCGCTTGGAAGCAAAAATAAATAACAGAATGGGCTGGTGATGGTGCTCGCCGCCGCCGCTGAGGAGGAGGAGGAGGATGAAGAGCATTGTCCGACACTGTGACTACATTTTTACTGGAAATACTAGTATTCATTTTGATTTTGGGTCATAGCTTTTTGTTTAGACAGTGTGTTGAAAAGCAGAGATGTTACTCCATCGACAAAGGTCTGCAGAGCCTTCCTAGTGGTCACCTATGGTTGTGAGAGCTAGACTGTAAAGAAGGCAGCGTGCCAAAGCACCGATGCCCTCAAACTGTGGTGCTGGAGAAGACTCCTGGGAGTCCTGTGGACAGCCAAGAGATCAAACCAGTCAATCTTAAGGGAAATCTACCCTGAATACTCATTGGAAGGACTGATACTGAAGCTCCAGTATTTTGGTCACCTGATGCAAATAGCTAACTCATTGGAAAAGTTCCTGAAGCTGGGAAAGATTGAAGGCAGAAGGAGAAGAGGGTGTCAGAGGATGAGATAGCTGGATGAGATCACTGGCACAATGGAGATGAACTTGGGCAAACTTCAGGAGATGGTGAGGGTCAGGGAGGCCTGGCATGCTGCCATCCATGGGTCACAAAGTCAGATACACCAAGGTGACTGAACAACAACAACATAGCTAATGAACAATGTGTTAATTTCATGTGGACACCAAAGGAACTCAGCCATACATACACGTGTATCCATTCTCCCCCAAACCACCCTCCCATCTAGGCTGCCAGATATCATTGAGCAGACTTCCCTGTGTATACAGTAGGGCCTTGCTGGTAATCCATTTGAATTACACAAGTGTAGCACTAGCTTTTCTAATCATCCATTTATCTCCTTTTATCAGAGATCCTCATCTCTTCATAAGGCTTAGGGTTACTGCTGAGGATCTTTCATTCCAACCTGAAGGACTCCCTGCTCAGGAAGGTCGGGTGGTGGAGAATTCTCGCAGCTCTCATGAACTGGGAATGCCTCAATCACTCTTTCATTTTCAAAGGACAGTTTTGCTAAACATAGGATTCTGGGTTAACAGCTTCTTGCTTTGAACAATTCAAAGACACTGACCCATGTCATCTGACTTCTGAGGCTCCTGATGAGAAATCTGCTCTTGATCCTCCTGGCAAATATTCTCTTAGCTTCTTAAACATTAATAGTGTGCTTTACCAGTGTCCCACACAATAGAACATATTCCTACAGTTTCATCAAGTCAGTTAAATCATCACTTTGCGATCAGAGTTTAAGTAAAAAGAACTGAATATTTCAAGTGTAGACATTATGAGGTCTTTAAATTATTACTAATTTTCAAACTAGAAATGAAAAAGTTGCTAAAGCCTCCTACAGATTTTAATTTCTAACAAAGTGCATACCAGTCTCTAATACATTAAAAAAAATCTCTTTGGGACCTTTTTCCTAAGTGTAAAGGGGCCTTGAAGCTGAAAAGGAGAAAACCACTGGGTTTATCCCCAGCCACGTTTGGTCCGTTTCTTACTCTGACCTCACAGGGCATCACTGTGATGAAACTCACAGCAAACCCTTTATAAGACCCCAGCCAGGTACAGGTTTTTGTCCACAGAGCCCAGGAAGCTGATTTTGGTGACCTGACGGCTGGACCTAGACTTAGCGAGCTTTTTTCTGTGTTTTAGCCATTTTGTTGATTTTTTTTCCTTTTGGTCCTTTATATTTTTCTCTTTTTCCTTTGTCTTTTTCTCATTTTTTAAAATTTGTCTTATCATTTTTTTCTTTCATTTTTAGTTTGTCCTCCTCCTTTTTTTTTTTTACCATTTTTTCCCCTTAGTTCTTTTTCTCATTTTATCTTATTTAATTTTTTTGTTTTTAGTTAGTGTTGCCAGTATTAGTTTAGAGAGTATCATTGCTATAGTTAGCACAGCTGGTATAGCTAGCAGTTTCTTAGCATAGATAGTATAGCTAGTGTGAGCACTGTTACTCTCCTTGGCATACTCAGCGTAAGTTGGTATAGTTAATGGTTTCCTGGCATTGTTAGTATAGTTATTAGCATTAGGATAGTTTATAGCCCTGTTAGCATACCCAGTATTGATAGAACACTTAGCATTCTTAGGGCTTAGCAGTAGTGAGTATAGTTAGTGGTATAGTTAGTACAGTTAGGTAATTAGTATAGCTTAGTGGTAGTTAGTGTAGTTAAGGATACAGGACCTCATGGCCATCTCCACTAACAATCTTGAGAATTATAAAATCATAGGCACAATTGGTGAAGGCCAGTGTGCAAAAGTGAAGTTGGCCTGGCATGCTGTGACCAAGGGATGGGTAGCCATCAAGGTCATCCAAAAACATATTGGAGCATCTACAGCCTCAAGGGGAGGCGCTTGCAGAGGCTGACAACCTGAGAGCTGTAAACCACCCCAACGTCGTGAAGCTACTAGACGTGATTGACACTGAGGAGAGACTCTTCATCATAATGGAGAATGTCAGTGGGGGAGACTTGCTCACCTACTTTGAGGCCCAAGGCCGCTTGACGGAGGGGGGACGCCCAAGGCTTGTTCCGCCAGCTGGTCTCGGCTCTGCAGCACTGCCACCAGCGGGGCGTGGTGCACCCGCACTTTGAAGCTGGGCAACCTCCTCGACGCCAACAAGAACATCAAAATTTCAGACTTTGGCTTTAGCAACCAGTGGCACCCAGGAAAGAAGCGAGACACTGTGTGTGGCAGCCCCGCGTACATGGCCCCAGAACTCTTCCTGAGGATGCCTTACACAGGCCCAGAGGTGGACGTGTGGAGCCTCGGCATCATCCTGTACGTCATGGTAACTGGATCCCTCCCCTTCAGGGGACAAGATTTCTGGGAGTTGCGGCAGTCTGTGCTTCGTGGGAAGTACCATGTGCCCACTTACCTATCCACTGAGATTAAAGATTTAATAGACATTATACTAACATTCAACGCTACCCACAGAGGCACCTTAGATGACGTCTGGCAGCATGCATGGCTGAGCATGGGCCAGGAGGAGCCCCTCCCACCAGCCTGTGATGGGTACCCTAGGGTGACAGTGGAGATGTTACTGGGCATGTGCAGGGACCTAATCCAGGGTTCAGAAATAAGCAGCGTCAGTGACATGAATGGACCCAAGGTGAGGGTCCGCACCATCAAGGTGAGGCCAGCTGTCTCTTCCGACCTCAGCAGCCAACAACATATGCCTTCCACCAGCCGTGAGGACTCCATGCTTATTCCCGACTGGCTATGGGAGAGCACTGAGCAGCAGGAGAACCAGGAGTCAAGGGAGAAGAGGAGAGAGCCTGCCACTCCCCCACCCCTGCCCGGGGGCGAGGACCTTCACCCCCAGCCCAGCCCCCTCCACCCGCAACACCTGCTATGCCAGCAGCGCCCGAGCCGCCGATCACTCTGGTTACCGCCACGCCACGTGCAGGACCAGGCTCACCTGCGGCAGAAGTCACTGCAGCCACCCCCGTGATGCCAGCCTCACCCGGGACCCCAGAGACGCCCGGGGACACCACCAGCACCCGCAACACCACCAGCACCCGCAACATCACTGGCACCGGCGACAGCTGCGGCTCCAGAGGAACCAGCCTCCCCGTGACCCCAGCCTCCCCCAGGACGCCTGCAGCACCCGGGACCCCAGCCTCCCCCGGGACCCCAGCCTCCCCGGGACCCCAGCCTCCCGGGACCCCAGCCTCACCCGGGATGCCTGCAGCACCCGGGACCCCGGTGGGGGCCACGCCCCCGTGATAGTCCTGCCACCCTCCCCCGTGACGCCAGGGGCGCCCGCGGCCCAGCTGGCACCCCGGCCCCCATGACGCCTGCAGCACCGGGGGCAGAGCCCCTGCGGGAGCCCCCCGTGTCCCGGGGGCACCTGGCGCGGGAAGCGCCACCCGTGCTGGGCAGCCCTAGAACACGCCCCCAGTCACTCCCTCTGGCCTCACCCAGAAAAAGAAGGGGCTGGCTGGGAGGATACGGAAATTTCTGGGCAAGTATCTCTGCTGTGGGCTGCCCTGCAAGAGGGCTAAGAAAGGGAAACCACAGTAGCAAACTCCTGAGACCTGGTCACGTTACCACATGGATGACGGGATTCAAATGCAGCACCTCCACCGCCTTCAGGAAAGCCCGTCTCCAAAGCCCTGGCCAGCTCCGAGGATGCTCTGGATGGGTCTGGGCGGCCAGAAGAGGCACCACCCTGGCCTGGCTGCCCCTGCCCCCTGCTGGGTGAAACCTCAGAGACTGGACTGTGCCCTGGGGCAGGACCCCCACCCCCCACACTCCTCTCTTCCCTGTGGGCGTGGGCGGGATAGTTATTGCCAACTCCTTGGTCTTCTCTTGCTTCAGTCTTAATAAACTTTATGCTCCAGAAAGAAATAAAAAAATAAAAAAATAAATAACAGTATTCTCAGCAAAGGCACTTGATGTATTTTCCATAGAGGTCTCTCCCTGACTTGGGAGCGGACCCCACCACAGTGATTCTGTCGGCATCTGATGCTTGCTGTTCTTATACATAAAGATAACTGTGCCAAGCTTGCCTTGATAGTTTTACCATTTCCTTGAGATTACATCCTTGAGATGATGAGATCGGCTTGAATTTTCAGTGTAGCTGTGAGACCTTTCTTAGGTTGAAATGAATTCTGATAAGCTGATTATCTCTCTGAAGAAAAGATGATGTCCATATCCCTCAGCCTAGTTCCTCTCACGTTAGTGCCTATTTTATTCAGAGACATCTACCCTGGTCTGAATTAAATAAGGAAATAAGGTACTCTGGAGTCCAACACATATTAAATAGATTTTTTTTTTTTAATTGAGACTTTCAGAGAAGAGTCTGGGTTTTCTTTATGGTCCATTTTCTTGCTCCATGTTGAAGTAGATGCTGCTAGATAGCTTCCTTTTATTTAATAGGCCAGTGAGTTATGGGCCTCCAAAATCAGGTGTTCTCAGTGGTGTAAATAAAGTGGCTATCTGAGCAAATACATCATACCGTGTACTGAGGGTTTTTTCCTTGGCTTCTGCTTTGGTTTTGATTGTTTTTGTTTGGTCTCTTTCCCCGCCTTCTCTACAACATCTGGTTTCTGCTATGGTTATGGCTGTGTATTGCTGACACATTAATCTTGGTAATAGAAATGGAGAGCTTCTTTTCACTGAGAAAGAGATTCAGAGTAAAAGGTGATTGATGGCTGAATAATATTCCGTGGGATTGAAATGTATATACTCTTGCCATGTGTGTGCATGCATGTGACCGATTCACTTTGCAGTACAGTAGAAACTAACACAGCATTGAAAAGTGACTGTACTCCAATAGAAATAACGGTGATTAATGAACAAAAGCATCATGTATTTGCAATGACGTGCTTTGTACCCCAGCTCAGTAAATCTCTTTGTATCTCAGCCTCTTGTGAGCTTTCTGCTTGTTGTATCTGTTCTGCGTTTCCGGTCAGTGGTTGATTGTTGCAGCCCAGCCCCCAGCCTACCAGGTGAACCTACCACATTTGAATCATGGAGGGATCTTTCTTGTGGTGCCATGTGTCTGCTGGGGGAGAGTTCAAAGGCTTGGGAGCAGTGGTTGTTTTCAGAGGAAGAGACCATTACTTAGAATCACTAGGTCTGAGAGACCTCGCCTGTTTGTTGTTCAGTTGCTAAGTCATGTCTGACACACACCAGACACCCCCTGTCCTTCGTTATCTCCCAGAATTTGCTCAAACTCATGTCGATTGAGTCAATGATGCCATCCAACCATCTCAGCCTCTGTCGCCCCCCTTCTCCTTCTGCCCTCAGTTTTTCCCGACATCAGGGTCTTTTCCAGTGAGTCAGCTCTTTGCATCAGATGACCAACTTATTGGAGCTTCAGCTTCAGCATCAGTCCTTCCACTGAATATTCAGGATTGATTTCCTTTAGGATGGACTGGTTGGATCTCCATAGAGTCCAAGGGACTCTCAAGAGTCTTCTCCAGCACCGCAATTCTAAAGCATCAGTTCTTCAGACTCCACCAGCTTTGGGCAAAACTGTGATGCACTTTGTCCCCATAAGCGCTCCCTGAAGATGCCCAGCCCTCAGTCTGGATCACACTGTGCAGGTGCCTTGTTCGCGTGCAGATAGCAGTGTGTCGCCTGCATGTCTGCACTGTAAATTCCTAAGGGAAGGGTCCTCATGCCCTTCTGGGGTTCAGGCCTCGCCCTCTCCCAGTCCTCTGTCCAGGGAAAAAGAAGGTGGGGAGGAGCCAGGCTGGACACCCGCATTCCTGGGCAGGTGCCCTTCTTAGAAAAAGGGATGTGAACTGCCTTATGACCCAGCAATCCCACTGCTGGGCATACACACCGAGGAAACCAGAATTGAAAGAGACACATGTACCCCAATGTTCATTGCAGCGCTGTTTATAATAGCCAGGACATGGAAGCAACCTAGATGTCCATCAGCAGATGAATGGATAAGAAAGCTGTGGTACATATACACTATGGAATACTACTCAGCCCTTAAAAAGAATAAATTTGACTCAGTTCTAATGAGATGGATGAAATTGGAACCGATTATACAGAGTGAAGTAAGCCAGAAAGAAAAACACCAATACAGTATACTGACACATATATATGGAATTTAGAAGACAGTAATGATGACCCTATATGTGAGACAACAAAGAGACACAGAGGTATAGAGTGGACTTTTGGACTCTGAGGGAGAGGGAAAGGGTGGGATGGTTTGAGAGAATGGCAATGAAACATGTATATTTTCCTGTAAGAAATGAAGCGCCAATCTATGTTCAATGTAGGATGCAGGATGCATGGGGCTGATGCACAGGATGATTCAAGTAGAGGATGTGGGGTGGGAGGTGGGAGGGGGCTTCGGCATTGGGAGATTGTGTTCACCTATGGCTGATTCGTGTCAGTGTATGGCAAAGCAAATACAGTATTGTAATTTAAAAATAAATAAATTTAATTAAAAAAATAAATACATAAATAAAATAAAAAGAAAAAGGGATGTGGGTACAGGAGCACAACAAACTCCCCTTCTTCCTTATTCATCAGAGACCTTTGCTCTATAGCCTCTCTGAGCAATAGCAATGCTGACTCAGCACCACATTCCGCAGCCCATTGTGGGTCTGGTCACAGGGCCCAGAACAGACTGTCTTCTCTGCTTCCACAAGAAGATCCTGGTGATGTTTCTCTGTGAAAGGACAGACATGTTTCCCTTCACTCCACACCCAGAAAGTTTTAATTTTGTAGAGATTGCAATAATCAGGTCTCCTGTGTGTATGTCCTTTCACAGAGTTGCCATCACCTGCTTTGAATGCAATGTCCTGTCTCATGAACTTACTGTGGGAAAAATAATAATAATATAAATACACCTTGAATTTTCCCTATAGTTCAGCTTCCCTGTTTCATACCTGGTCTCACTGAAGATTGCAGCGGAAGAAAAAGAGCCTTGTTGCCTTGCACACGCCCTGTTATCTCTGGTGGGTTCAAATACAGTTTCTTCGAAGAGGCTGTGGTACCCTTGCTCTCCCTGGCCTTGAATCTGAGAGTCTGAGGATTTCTTTGAGTACACACAGCAGCATCTTTTTGACAGACAGTGCAAATTAAAAGATCCGGTGCGGCCTGGGAAATGGGGACCCACACATGCCCCTGGGGTTTTCATTTACAGTTAGGCAGTGCCGAGACAATTATTGCTGACAGGGAGGCAGAGGCTGGTGGCAGAGTGCGTGTGACAGGAGGCTCATGCCAGCCCATAATTGGGAGGATTACTTTTAATCAGACCATACCCTACAGCCCAAACATTAGAAATCTCCTGTAAGGCCAAGACAGGAAATTAAACACACCAACAATAAGCCTCAAAGCGAGGTGGCGGGTGGGGCGTAATATCCTTAGTCTCTCGAAGGTCCCTGGAGCTTTGGGGAGAAGTTCGATTCCCTGGGGAGGGAGACCGGAAACATCTTCTCACGAAGGAGCCGCCGAAACTGTACCTGAACCCTTGCTGGATGGGGTGTGTTCAGCCAAATTAAATGCAGCAGGCAGACTAATTGATGCTTATTGCATGTAAACACGGTGGCAAGTCAAATATAAGCCTTGGAGCAGCAGCTACAGTTGTATTTCATCAGTAAGGGCAAAGCCCCTTTCCTTCCTTAGTTTGGGAAATCTTAAATGATCCCTGGGCTTCCCAGCTGGGGCAGCAGTAAAGAATCCACCTGTCAGTGCCGAAGACGCAAGAGACACAGGTTCGATCCCGGCTTGGGAAGATTCCCTGGAGGAGGAAATGACAACCCACTCCAGTGTTCTTGCCTGCGAAATCCCTTGGACAGAGGAGCCTGACGGGCTACAGTCCATGGGGTCGCAAAGAGCTGGACAGTGCTGAGCCACTGAGCACGCACACACAAATGACACCTACTATGTGCCAGATGCTGTGGTGGCTGTTGAACTGCCTGGGCTCGGCTGTCCGAGTCCCCTGGATCATCTTACCTATTTGGCAGCATTTTGCAAAGCACCTGTGAGATCGTTTATTGGAAGGGCTGCTGTTGACCAGGTGCGCATCGTTGCTGGGCGTCTGGCTCGATGGCAGTGTATCAGCTAGCAGTGGCAGGTACTTACAGTGTGTAATCCTCATGCAAACCCTCTAAGGAGCAAGGTTATTCCTACCCTCCGATAGGTAAGCAAACAGGAGCTCGGGTGATCAAGAAGTTTGCCCAGAGTTACGTATCTAAATGAATGAGAGAATTGATTTTGAACCCGAGTCAGTGTCCCACATGAACCTCGTGCCATCACTCAAGAATAAGGAGAAGTGTGGCCTGGAGTTGTAAAGTGCTGAGGATCCAGTGAAGGAGACAGATAGAGGCGCCGATGTCGGCAAGTGATGAGTACCCAGAGGGATACTGAGAGCGGGAAGCGGGAGTTTGGCAAGGTCTGTGCTGTGCTTGGCAAGGGTTCCCTGAGGATGTAAAGACTAGGTCTCTGTTCCCAGGCAGATGAAGAGAGAACAGACTTCCTGGCAAGGGAACCTGCCAGGGTGAAGGCATAGTGAGGATGGGTTGGGGTGGGGGTGGGGTTATTTATTTATTTTTAAATATGTATTTGTTTATTTGGCTGTGCTGGTTCTAGCTGCGGCATGCAGGATCTGTAGTTGCAGTATGTGGGATCTAGCTCCCTGACCAGGGATTGAACTCAGGCCCCCTGCATTGGGAGTGTGGAGTCTTAGCCACTGGACCATCAGGGAAGTCCCTGGAATCCATTTTGGTTTAGAGCTATTGGCTGTTGGATTTTGTTCTTGTTCAGCATGAGTGTGAGCGCTAAGTCACTTTAGTTGTGTCTGACTCTTTGAGACCCCATGGGCTGCAGCGTGCCAGGCTTCCCTGTCCTTCACCACCTCCCAGAGTTTGCTCAAACTCATGTCCATTGAGTCAGTGATGCCATCCAACCATCTCATCCTCTGCCACCTGCTTCTCCTTCCACCTTCAATCTTTCCCAGCATTAGGGTCTTTTCTAATGAATTGGCTCTTTGCATCAAGTGGCCAAAGTAGTGAAGCTTCAGCAACTTTCCTTCCAATGAATGTTCAGGACTGATCTCCTTTAGCATTTACTGGTTGGATCTTCTTGCAGTCCAAGGGACTCTCAAGAGTCTTTTCCAACACCACAGTTCAAAAACATCAATTCTTTGGTGCTCAGCTTTCTTTATAGTCCAACTCTCACATCCATACATGACTACTGGAAAAACCGTAGCTTTGACTATTCAGCCCTTTGTTGGGAAGCTAATGTCTCTGCTTTTTAATATGCTGTCTAGATAGGGACCACTGAGAGCTGGGGAAGAATGCATGCGGTCGCCATCATCAATGTGGTCAAGATGTGGCTTCTGTATCTGAAGGCAGGAGAAGATGCCAGCTGGGGGAGATGCCACCCTTTGTGACAGATGACTCTTCTGTTGGCAAGTGAGAGATGCACTCAGAGTAGCTCAGAAAATGGGGACATCCAGTACCCAGCACAGGAGTGAGTCTCAGCCCTGAGACAGGAGGTGTGGTCAGTACCAGGAGGGTCAAGTAGGTCCTGAACTGCTAGGTCATCTGGCCACAAGGCAGCCCCTACTGTCTCCTAGAACCCTGCAGCCTCACCTGTTTTCCTCTCTGCTCTGTTTTTCCTGCTCCAGGGCTTGGTGGCTTCTGTTCTTATTGGGTTTGTGGTAGAGAACAGTGACCCCACAGTATGTGAGTTCTCAGCTCTAGGAGTCGGTGGAAGCTTAGCAGGGCAGTCTAGATTCCTGGGAGGAAAAGACCTTGGATCAGGTGAGGTTTCATCCCATCAGAGCCCTCATGGAACCAGAGTCAGGTCCATCAGACCTGATTTCTGGACTGAGCGAGGCAGAGATGGGTGGGGAGGGAGGGAGCTCTTAGAGAAGCTGATGGTCACTGGAAGTGTGTCTGGAGTTAGCCGCTGGGTGGGGGAAGCCTGTCTTCCTCCCTCTCTCCCTTTCCTCCCTCTCTTCCTCCCTTCTCTCCCCTCTCCACCCCTATGCCTCCTCCTGGCCATCCTTCCTTCAGCAAGAGCTTTTCATGTGCCATCCGTGCCCACTGCGGGGTGGTCAGACCTGGAGTTAGATGGCAGCCCCTGCCCTCATGGAGCCCACTTGCCCAGTGACACAGGCCGCCTTGAATGAGAAGAGCATTTTCCTCTCACTGTGAAATGACAGCTGGGAGATGCAGTTTGAAGAGAAGATAATGGACTCGTGAGACCGTGGGGCAGGGGCTTCCATGAGGACATAACAATGAGAGTTAATTGGGTGTTAAGAGCATCCCAGGTCAAAAACACAGCATCCCTGTGGCTGGTGGGGAGTAAGGCGTGACCCAGAACTGCTCTGTCGCTGGGGTTGGTACCCTAGGGGGTCTAGAGGGAGGCTGTGCCTGCTCGCTGACAAACAGACAAGGCTGGGCCTGTGGCCAGGAGCCCATCATGTGGGCCATCAGACTGTGCCCCAGGTGTGGATTTTGTCAGCAATGGAAAAGGCAGCCATCCATATGGGGTTTAATCCATCAAGTAACGTGGGCATATCCATAGCTTGTCAACACTCCTCTGCCTGCTCCCTGGTGGGTGAGAGGGGCAAATGTGGAGACAGGAGACCCGAGGAGCCCCTGATGGTTGCCCATGTGCAGGAACTATGGAGCAGGGGGCGGGGGGCGGGGCGCTGACTCAGTGGAAGTAGAAGCGATGCCGTAGCCAGCCCTGTTGAGAGAGTCTGAGTTAGACTTAAACTCCACAGTGCCTGCCCAGGGGTCATCAACTCCAGCGTCTTGGAAGTAATTGGTTCGCTGTTCTGTGCATCCATTTGGATGAGCACAGAGGTGACCGCGGCTAATGCACGGAGTGAGCAGCTCTGCCTGACTTTGTTCTGACGCCCTTTCCCTTTCCTTCCCTCTCAGCTCTTTAACTGGGGCATCATCTCAGGGCTGTGAAAATTCCATCCAACTTCAAGATCCAAGATTCTCCCTGGTCACAGATCGCGCTTTCCGTCATCTGCAAGAGTAATTGCAAACTCGGGACAGCCTTTAGTTTTGTTTTATTTTAAATTGCATCACTGCTTTGGAACTCTTAGGTCTTTAGATATTCCCTGCTGCCTGGTGCCATTGCTAATGACCGTTTCTATTCTCACCTTGTAACAATGGTTCTCAGCCTTCGTTTTTATAAAACAATCCACCTAAAGGATTTGTCAGATTCTTATTAGTGTCAAGGGTGGGGAGTATAAAATTCATTTCAACTGCAGGTTGGATTAAAAGCAGATATAAAAGTGTGGGCATGAAGCTGACGCGGATGTGAAATTAACCTTATCCCCCTGCATGCTGAGTAGGGGAACGCCATGGGCAGCCATGATGCTCAGAGAAGACTTCTTTCTGGAGTTAAGTTCATGCCCTCGCTTGGGGTTTAGCACATTGGGTCAATGAGGCAGGGCTTCCTGGGCTTTCCCAGTGTGGTGAGCAGCTGGAGAGAGGCTGGGCACTGAGCCAGGCAGCAGGGTTGCTGGGTTGGATAAAACACTGTCCTTGAGGACTTCCTTGGTGGGTCAGTGGTAGAAAAAAATCCACCTGCCAATGCAGATGACACGGGTTCAATTTGTGATCCCGGAAGACTCCACGTGCCGCGGTGCAACTAAGTGTGTGCACCACAGCTTCTGCGCCTGAGCTCCAGAGCCCCATGGCTGCGGCTACTGAAGCCTGTGCACCCTAGAGCCTGTGCTCCTCAGCAAGAGAAGCCGCCCCAGTGAGACGCTCACAGACCACAACAGGAGAGTAGCCCCCCTGCTCACTCAGTTCAATTCAGTTCAGTTGCTCAGTTGTGTCTGACTCTTTGTGACCCCATGGACCACAGTATACCAGGCCTCCCTGTCCATCACCAACTCCTGGAGTTTACTCAAACTCATGTCCATTGAGTCGGTGAAGCCATCCAACCATCTCATCCTCTGTCGTCCCCTGCTCCTCTCGCCTTCAATCTTTCCCAGCATCAGGGTCTTTTCCAATGAGTCAGCTCTTCGCATCAGGTGGCCGAAGTATTGGAGTTTCAGCTTCAACATCAGTCCTTCCAATGAACATTCAGGACTGACTCCTTTAAGGCGGACTGGTTGGATCTCCTTGTAGTCCAAGGGACTCTCAAGAGTCTTCTCCAGCACCACCGTTCAAAAGCATCAATTCTTCGGTGCTCAGCTTTCTGAGCTCAGCCCACTCACTGAAACTAGAGAAAAGCCCAAACACAATAAAGACCCAACACAGCCAAAAACATATCATGAATTAATTGTTGTCATTGCTGCTGTTGTTCAGTTGCTAAATTGTGTCCTATTCTTTGCAACCCCATGGTCTGCAGCATGCCAGGCTTCCCTGTCCTTCACTATCTCCTGGATTTTGCTCAAACTCATGTCTATCTAGTTGGTGATGCCATCTAATGATTTCATCCTCTGCCACCCCCTTCTCCTCCTGGCCTCAATTTTTCCCAGCTTCAGGGTCTTTTCAATGAGTCAGCTGTTTGCATCGGGTGGCCAAAATATTGGAGCTTCAGCTTCAGCATCAGTCCTTGCAACGGATATTCAGAGTTGACTTCCTTTAGGATTGACTGGTTTGATCTCCTTGCAGTCCAAGGGTCTCTCAAGAGTCTTCTCTGGCACCACAAGAGAAAGCATCAATTCTTCAGCCCTCAGCCTTCTTTATTAATTCATTATTATTATTTTTTTAAAGAAATCTTTATAAGCATTGTGCTCACCCTCTAGGAGTTCACAACCTGGACAGCCCAAGGCTAAAGGGGGTTAGAAAGAGTGTGTGATTCTTGTTCAGATGAGGGATATGCAAAAGGCCATGGGACCCTGGGGGAAAAATCAATCCATCTGGTTGGGTCAGTCAGTCATGGCTACAGAGAGAAGCTTCCATTTATGTGGACTTTGAAGAGTGAGTTCAAGAAGGGCCAGGTGATGACCAGCTCTGGAAGGAAGATGTGGTCAAAGTGTTAGAGGCAGGCAGTACCTTGTGTCTTTCCAAGTATTTCAGTTTCACTGGATCCTAGGATGTGCAAGGGAGTGTCTTAGGGGAAAGGGTCCCCAGTCTCCAGGATCTAATGCCTGATGATCTGAGGTGGAGCTGACATAATAATAATAAAGTGCATAGTAAATGTAATGCTCTCGAATCATCTGGAAACCATCCCCCAACCCAGGTCCATGGAAAAATTGTCTTCTAAGAAATGGGTCCCTGGTGCCAAAAAGGTTGGGGATGGGTGCCTTAGGTGAGGGAGGAGGAGACTGGAGAGGAGACAGGGCAGGCTTTAACAAGGTTGCCCTGCCCGAAGGACCTGTGATCCAGTATATCTGTGGATTTATAATCAGTCTGTCTAGGATCTACTGGTGCTATGATTTCTATTATTGGGAGACAGACACGTCTCCAGCCTAGGCATGCTATGAATTTATAGAAGTTCATCGATAGCTTTGGCTGTTCATTTCCTCGGGCCTGACTCGTCTTTCCATCTCTTTTGGTTGTGTTCTTCTGATCATTGAGATCTCAGCCTCGTTGTCACTTCCTTGGCACTGCCTTCACCAGCATCCCTGACAAGATCTGTCTTCCCTGCTAGACTGTGGGCCCCAGAATGACAGTGCTTGGCTTTAAAAAAGGCTCAATGAATACTAACAAAATTTTAATAGCATCGATTTTGTGCCAGGCACAATGCTAAATGCCTTACAGATGTTAACTTTGATTACTAACCTCTATCCATTGAGGTATACACTATGCTTATTCCCATTTCTCTGAGACAAAAAAGGTTAAATGACTTATCTGTGCTCACAAAGCTAGTAGGTAGTAGAGACATGGAGAGATGGACAGATGGATGGGTGGATGGATGAATGGAGAAAAGAAGGATGGAAGGATAGTTGGATGGATGGGGAAGGGAGGATTGGGAATGTGGGTGGGTGCATGGATGGAAGGAAGGAAGGAGTGAGGCTTGAATGAAGGAAAGAAGAATGGAAGGATGACTGAATGGATGTGTTACTGAAGCAAACTTCGGTCCACTCCTCCTGCTCACAGCAAAGCCAATCTTCTGACATGGGGCTATGCTGAAGGAAAGTGCAACATCCATTATGGGCACCAGACAAGGAATCCAGAGCAGCTAATACTCAGAAAACCAAACTCCTCTTATGGGTTTCAGGAAAGAGTTTTTAAGTAAGGCGAGGCAAAGAAGTCTCAGGGTGTGTGATCAGCTTGTGCACACACCCTGACTGATTGTGAGGCATCAGGGCTGTGTCACTGGGGTTAACATTATCAGTTCTCAGGCTCCAGCTGGTCTGGGGGTGCATACTCATGATCATCATGTAGTTAAGTTTGTCCATTTGGTGGGGGCCTTAATATCTGTAAAAACAACTTAGGAATGGGCATTAGATACACAATTATCTAGGTACTTCAGTGGAGAAGGAACTGGCAGCCCACTCCAGTGTTCTTGCCTGGAGAATCCCATGGACAGAGGAGCCTGGTAGGCTGTCGTCTATGGGGCTGCTGAAGTCAGACACAGCTGAAGTGACCTAGCAGCAGCAAGTACTTCAGGGAGGAACTAAGATTCTGTGACTGCTATATGATTAATTTACTATTTAAATTGCTTATATTCTCCTGGCCCAGTTCCACCTTGGTCTCACCATGTTTATATCTTTTCAATCATCAATTCTTAAGCCAAGTTTTTATGACTCAGGGGATACTTGGGAGACCAGAGCTTTTCTACAAATGAACTACAGGCAGTGAACGTGGAGGGTGTCTATCCTTGGAGATCCTATTGAGTCCTTTTCTGTTACAGATGGATAAGCACTGTTCCCACCATACTCACCCTTCATAGCTGTCTGTACCATCAGAATTCTCCAAACACTGGTCTCTCTCTTTGCAATATTTCGGAGCCTCTTGATATTATCAGATGTTCTGATTTAACATCAGTGGACTCACTAAATGTGAAGTTAAAAAAATCGTTCATCATATTTACAAAGGGAAGCATATACTTGAAATATATGTTTGTAAATAATGTGTATCATTGGACTCTGAAATGTGTGAACTGCATTGAGTCTGGGTATAAGTTCTAGAACTACTTTGTAGGAGTAATTGAAAGAGCATTGGGTCAGGCTTTTAGGGCACTGCAAACCATTCCCACCTCTGCTACTTAAGTTTCTTCCAGAGAGGGGGCAGCTCAGGGCCAACTCTCTTTTGTATCTGTGAGTGTGTGCTAAGTCACTTCAGTTGTGTCCAACTCGTAGCCTGCCAGGCTCCTCTGTCCAAGGGATTCTCCAGGCAAGAATACTGGAGTCAGTTGCCACGACCTACTCCAGGGCAATCTTCCTGATCCAGGGATCGAACCTGTGTCTCTTGCATCCCCTGCTTTGGCAGGCGGGTTCTTTACCACTAATCCCACCTGGGAAGCCCCTCTCTTTGATATAAGGCTCCATATATGTCTTTCAGATCGATTAGTAATTCTTGATTTTTCTGGCTGAATATGACCTTTGCCCCAACTCACTGAATTATATGATATTATGATGGCCATTTTCAGTTCAGGTGATATTTGGTTTATTTAAATATTAATGAAAATGAGTCTTGCTCTTTCTGATTGGGTGATGATAGCCATGTTTATAAAATGTATTATTTATGGAACGCCTTATATCAGTTTTTTTCATTGTAAAATGAAGTCACTTGGAACCTTTGCTGTCATGGAACTGAGCATTGCAGAATCTTTGAGTTCTAGGATTGAAAAGAAATTTAATGTCAATTTCATCCTGCCTACTCCAATGCAGGAAATTCCACAATAAGAGCATTAAAAGATCAGCCTCCCATCTTTCCTTGAAGACATCCTGTGACAAAGAGTACTGTGGAGGTTAGGAGCATAGCAGAATGGTTCTAAATTTGTTACCCAATTTCCCAAGTTCAAATCCAGGCTCCACTATCAATATGCATACTTGTACAACTGAGCTGTCTGAGCCTTGGTTTCCTCTCCTGAAACAGAGAAACTGGAATGCCTTCCCGATTGGAGTGTGAAGGTGTAAGACCTCACGGCCTTTTCTCGGGAAGCGTCGCCACAAAGACCACAGTGACTCGAATTCGATGCAATCAGCAGGAGGATTTATTTAGCCAGCGCGCTGGGGTTCGAGCTCCCGTTTCCAGGAGTGAACCCCCAACATTCACTGAGAGGGATTTTTATGCAGAAAGATCAAAGACAACTGGGAATGAGATCGGAATGTAGGGAACAATGCGATAAGGGGGTCTTAGGATGAAGTGGAGACATTTGATTGGTGGGGATGATTTACAGGTAATTTAGTAGAGATAGTTGACTGACCACCCGGCGGTGCCTGGTACGGGAAATGCATTTTTGAGGAAAGGTCAGTTACACAGTGGAAACTAAGTCACAAGTTATCAGTTAAGAATAGGGAGCAGTCAGGAGGCTCTGAGTCATCAAGATAAGGGGGAAAGCTATGCGGCGCATTCTGCCTTCCAGGTTTAACTCTTAACCTAGGAGTTTTTCAGTGCCCTTTTCAGAAAGCACTAAATGAAGTTACATTTTTACAGAAAGACGAATACAATGATTTACAACAAAGAGAAATTCATTATCCCAAAAGCCTTGTTTCTCTAACATCAAACTACTACAATTTTTTTTTTTTTTAAACCTAAAGATTCTAAAAGTTCTTCAAAGGCATTCAATGAAAATAATATTTGAAGCTCTGATCTTTATTCTTTTCATCACCATTATCATTGTTAGGTTTTACCTATTTTATCGGTTGACCAGATATCAGTATGACCAAGACAGATGCAGACACAATTCAGGAGTATGTTTTTAGGTACTAAAATCTTCCCTTCTCTTTTTCCCTAGGAAACTGATCGGAGAACTCATGCGAGTGGAACTTACAGCTTCCCTGATCAGACTCAGCTTTCAGTAAGTGTGACTGCTTTTGAGTGGTCATTACATAATGCCATCCATGGCTTTGATTGCATTTGTGATGAAAACCTCTCTTCTTTGGGCCTGGGGTTCCCACAAACACTTTGCTGCCAGCTTGTGTCTTTCTTTTTTGCGCCACTATGTTGGGTTCAGAGGTGAGAAGAGGCTTTTCTGGATAGTATCTTGAAAAAGAACAGAAGGAATGTCAGAGAAGCATGAGAAGAGTGTGATGGGTTAAACCTACCATTACTGTCTGGGGGTTAAGTTAAATGTGCTTTTGTTTTCTTTCTGTTCCCTGAGTTTTTCTCAGTGCCCCTGTCCCAGTCACTGGAACCCTGCACAGTCAAAAGAAATGGCAGAAAGCAGACACGTTAGTGAGACCATATATTTCTTGAGGCATTTCAGAGCAGAGCAGTTCTTTTTGCTCTTTCTGAGCCATAATACATTACTCCTATATAAAAATGACTGCAAAAAGAAGTTCTGTACTTTAAGATGCTGGGGTATGTTTTGGAAATTTCATTTGTTTTTAGCAAGTAAGCACTTTCTGCTGTCTGCCTTTCTCGTTGCACACAAGGACTTTATTTTTGGTGAAGTTAGCAGTATTTTGTCCAATTTCTCCAACTCTTATTTTTTTCTGATACGCTAGCATTCGGAGTGGTGGTGGGGGTGACGCTGCATTCTCCATAAAGTCTCTCCTGTCAGCCTGCTTCTGCCTGAGTTCTGTCGCTGAGCCACTTGTGTTTGGAAGAAATCTGTAATAATTTAGGCATAAATATAAAAATTTTAAAAGGCTTACTTAAAGAAATATTTATTTTTCCAAGATGTAGCTTCCTTCCTAGGTCTCAGAATTTCTTAGTATATTCTACTTCTGAGAGTGCTGGAGACTAATTTGATACATCAAATATCATAAAGGGGCAGGTAGAAATTGGTGGCTGTGGGACTCCAGGCCTGGAAGAGGCTGATCAAAGAGAATTCTTTCGCCCTCAGTGGTGTTGCAAGACTCCTGTTATTGCTGTGGCATTTGCATATGCGAAGGGAGCCGGGAAAGAGGAGGAGAAAGAAAGAAATAAGAAAGATGATGTATTCGCTGCTCGCTCGCCACATCAGAATGACTAAGTGTAACCCTGATCAGCTAAAGCTTGTATCACACAGGAGATTAGACCCACAGCTTTTGTTCCCAATAAGAAAGGAAATTTCATGTTTAATTCCCTACATGCCACATCTATCCTTTAATGCCTTTGAAGTTCGGGCTACAGCGTCCCTTGAAAACTGGGGAGATTTTGTTAGCGAAACAAGGAGAGGGCTGTTTGGCATGCAGTCTGTTCTGATCTATTTGCTGCCAAGTTAAGTGTGTATGTTACTCTAGCTGTTCCTGTTTCAAGCAGTGTCCTTCTGGACTTCTTGGTGATGCTGGAGCAGGCCGGGGAGGAATGGGGGATGGAGGGTGTTGAGTGGGGTTTTCCAGTGATGCACGCCCCTTCCACCTTTCTTTGTACCTTCTCAACACGATACAAATTACTGCTTCCCAGAAAGAAACCCATGTTCCCTTCCAAGATTGGGGCTGAAGACTCTGACCTAGGGGAGTCTCTGGTCCCTGAGATAATTAGCACACTGTTGTAAGAAACTCATGTTAATTTGTCTATGGATATGGTATTTTCATATCTACAACTGCAGTCAGAAGAGGAAAAAAAATATTAATTTGCTGCTCCAAACCAGTGTGAAGATATCTGATAATTTTTTTTAAAAATTAAAAAGAAGAAATGGAAAACTTCTCATTGGGGATGTTTAGAGCTGTGGCCCAACCTCCGTGCCTGATAGATTCTGATGCCTTCCTGTTATCATAGCTTCTTTGGCTCAATGAATACCTCCACCAGCTCCCAGGGCCCACAAGTATGTAGGTGGAATTCTGGGAGGTTGCTTGGTTACCAGGAAAAGAGATGATCGGGCACGTCCATTTGGCCTTGTGCCTGGTCCTTGGGTCCCTTTCACCAGTCCCATGTGTGGCACCTCGTTGCAGGGGGCAGGAAACCACTCCAGCCTCTCATGGGATTTTACAGGGAGCAATGGCTGCAGCTGGAATTTTCTCAGATATAACTCCATGCCTGGGCTGATGCAGTGGCTAATATCTTATTTTAGGCTGAGACAGGGTTGGATATCGTTGGCTTCAGAAAATCAGTGCCCATTTCCTACTTCCAAAGGTTGGTGATCACTCGTTGTTTATTTTTTCCCCAGAATTCCCCATTTGTATTAACCATAGGACACAGATTGGCCAATGTACCTGATGCAGAGGGTTAGCTCACATGACCCTACATCTGTGTAGGCATCTGGCTCCCACATCCCTTTATGAGCTGCATCTAGAAGGAAAACTGCATAAAGCTGATTGTAGCACCATCAGCGGTTGATCTTCAGCCTCTGAGTAATTTCTTACAAATTTTATTTTTTTTTATTTAAATGAATTTTAACAACATTTTCTTTTATTTTGGAGAATAGCCAATTAACGATGGTGTGATAGTTCCAGGTGGACAGTGAAGGGAGCCAGCCATACATATGCAAGTACCCATTCTCCCCCAGACCCCGCTCCCACCCAGGCTGCCACATAACTTTGAGTAGATTTCACTGTCCTCCAGCTTTTAAATTTAACTTCCGGTGGAAGCCTTCCTTTGACCTCTGTCTTCTGTCAGATTGCACTTTCATGGCATGCTGTATCAGAATTAAAACTCATTCACTCGATGAGCAAAAATGAATGTCATGTTTGTCTTTTTCTTTAGTCCAGTGCCATCCAGTAGAACTTCCTGTGATCATAGGATAGTCTTTATCTGTGCCGTGCAGCATGGTAACCACCAGCTGGATCTGGCCATCGAGCCCTTCACCTGTGGCCATCAGCACTAGTGCTGCTGAGGAATTGAGTCTGCAGTTTTGTTTGTTTTTAATCAAATGAAGTTTAAGCAGCATGCTGTGGCTAGTAACAGCCTACCATGCTGGGTGGGGCATCTGTAGACCAGAGGTCCTCTGAATACAGGGACAAAGTCTGAGTTGTCCATTCTTGTATTCAGGCTGATAATCAGCTGGTATAAGTCAGTGTGGATATGGATTGATAAGCTCCTGCTGTCCCAAACTCTTAAGCATCTTTTACCCCTGCAGTTCCATATGCCTTATCCCACCAACATGGACCCTTGATCCAGAACTAAAGGATTAATGATCTTCCTGCTTGGTCCTCTGGTACCCTGATATGTGTCCATTCTAACTGGTTGGTGTCTGACTCATGCTGGTCATTAAATAATATATGTGTGTGCTAACTCACTTCAGTTGTGTCCAGCTCTTTGAGACCCTATGGACTGTAGCCCACCAGGCTCCTCTGTCCATGGGGATTCTCTAGTCAAGAATACTGGAGTGGATTGCCATGCCCTCCCTTAGGGGATCCTCCTGCCCCACATGGATTGAACCCACATCTCTTACATCTCCTGCATTAGCAGGCAGGTTCTTTAGCACCAGGGCCACCTCGGAAGTCCAAATAATATATAAGCTCTCATTATTTTCACAGTGGTGACTGTAGTCATGTCCATAATAGACAATCAGCACTTGTTGGGTATAGTGATGGGTGAAGACATGGAGTGATGGGGGGGATGAACTGATACCATGAATACCTCTCATCTTCTGCTGGAGTGTTATATAAGTGAGGACAACAGAACTGACTTTAGACCAGAGAACAGTCTAGGTCACCCTGATGCTGATTTTTGTCCTCACCTTTCACTGAGTATTTTTCTTCCAAGCGTCAACCTCTGCTTTGTCTGCTGCTGGGCCCAGAACACCTGGCTTCAGATCCAACACTGGGCTCTAGTGCCACATGCAGCACAGATTGCTGAATCTCTCCACTTACTTCTAACTGTCATTTCTGACTCCAAATTCCCAATGTGAAAATCAGACCAGACCCCACTCACTCACCTAAGGATACCATTCTCCTCTCAGGGACCCCACCCCCAAGCTTTAGCCATCTCTGACTTTGTCTTCCTCCTCATCCACCACCGAGAGAGAAACGAGTTTTTGATCTGGGCCTTCTAAAAGCCTTACTTCTATACCCTCTTGTTGGCACACACTCCACAAAGTCCTTCTTTACATGACTGTGAAGACTTCCTAACTGGTCCTCATGCCTGAAGCCACCTTTCCCCCTGGATTCTATTCTATTTATGGAAGGAATAACACTCCTGAAGCATGAATATCATCTTGCTCAAAAAGCTAGTTCCTACCAAACACCCGGCCTTCTCTCGGAGGATCCCTAAATATCGTCCGTTCCAATTGGGCAAGATGATCTCTTGAGTTCTAAATATGTTTATTTCCCAACCATGCATTTATAATCCTTGGTCTCTTCCCTGTGCTCTTAACATAGAAACTTCTGTTATGATCTCTGTGAAGACCCTCCTGATGAAGGAAGTTTTCCCCCATTTACTTGAGCTCCTTGATTCCCTTTTGTAGGAGAAAGAAAATACTAAGTCTCTTTTCAGTGTAGAAGCGTGACCCCCATGATCTTATTTTTAGAATCTGGTGCTCAGTGGAGCAGACGAGAACAGTGCAAGGGTGAACAGGATGAGAAGGAGCAATGATGGTCTCCCAGGGAGGTGAATTCTTTTGAGTTAAAGAAGTCAGCAGCCTGACTGGGGGTGGGAGAGGGCGAGCATCACTGGGAATTCAAGAGGGAAGGAAGAGTAAGAACAGGACAACACAAGAGCATCAATTTCATCCATGTCCAGACCTTGGGAGGGTGTCACGCCAGTTCATTTGGAGTCCCATGGTCTAGAAGGCAAAGAAAAAGATGCTCACTGACCTTCTCACTTTCATTGTCACTTGGCCAACCAGCTGCTACCACCAGACACCCTTGTTCACACATCTCACATGTAGGTCTCTCATCTCTCTTGAGCTGCTGCCTAGCAGAACCCTAAGGCATTCTTCCTTCTCTTCCTGTCTCCCCCTGCAGGATTGGGAGTAGGAATCCAGGGATATTTTTGATTTAATGAGTATATGGAAATGAGAGGTGAAAAAGGAGAATGTAGGGAGAGAAATACAAGAAGACAAGCATTTCCTTCTGCTCCTGTATTGTTCGAGCAGGGGAAGATAAGAAAGAATGAAAGTTATAAGAAAGATTTGTGTGAGGGTAGAATTTCAGGACCATGGATAGAGAAGAGAAGCCTGACGTATTACCTGGCTTGTGGTTCTTCATCATTTCTACCATGGTGCTCATCATGACCCCTATTTATCCTGTTTATCACTTGTGTATTATCTGTCTCCTCCATTGGGCCGGAGAATATAGAAGGTATGGTTTGTATCTGCCTTACTCACTGCTGTATCCTATATCCCTAACACCTCTCAAATGAGAGACACACATCTATTTTGAAAGAATTATTGAGCTGCATAGATTGAGGGTATGAAAGATGATCACACTATTTGTACTTTCAGTCATTCTTCTGTCATTCCTAATCCCTTACAATCTACCTCTACGCCATGTCTCATTCAAGATCAATCTCTGAAACATCAGGAGAGCTAGACTCATGTCCGGCATTATTAACCGACTGTGTGAGTCTTCTTTCCCCTCTCTTTGGCTGTGCTGAGTCTTCATTGCTGCATGGGCTTGCTCTAGTTCCAGTGATGGGGAACTGCTCTCTAGTTCTGGTGTGTGGGCTGCTCATTGAGGTGGCTTCTCTTGTGCACAGCATGGACTGCAGAACACAGGCTCAGTGGCGCTGGTGCACAGGCTCAGTTGCTCCATAGCATGTGGAATCTTCCTGGGCAAGGGAGCGAACTCATGTCTCCTGGATTGGTGGGTGTGTTCTTTACCATTGAGCCACTAGAGCAACTTTCATTCACTCATTCAGTCTATAAATATGGCCCCTTCCAAGTTGGAATTCAGTAAACAAACATGGAAGACAGAAACTAGGCCACGGAAGAGAAGGCTGAGCGAGGGTATCATTATCTCAGCAAGGCCGAGATTGTTGAGTTGTGATCAGCAGTGGTTCTTCACACCCCGACCTGTGGGCAAAAATGAGCCCCCTTGTCTCATGGACAAGAAAGAAAATATACCAGACATGTTGAGGACTAATGCAGTACTGATATTCTGCCTTCTGTTTTCTGCATTAATAAATTGATAGGGCTTCCCTGGTGGCTCAGATGGTGAAGAATCTGCCTGCAGTGCAGTAGACCTGGGTTCAATCCCTGGGTCAGGAAGATCCCTTGGAGGAGGGCATGGCAACCCACTCCAGTGTTCTTGCCTGGAGAATCTCATGGACAGAGGAGCCTGGCGGGCTACAGTCCATGGGGTCACAAAGAGTTGCACACGACTGAGTGACTAACACATACACAGTAAGTTGATGCTGATAGAGTTTGATCCATACATAGATTGCTTTAGAGAATTAGAGGAAATAAAAGCAGATTTTGCCTGCAACCTCTCATACTGGCTTGAACACGAAAGAGGCAGAATCTTGGTATTCATCCTGATTATTCATCAGTTCCCAGCTGAATGACCAAGGAAAACAATGACTCGGGATTTCTGCTAAATCCCTTCACTTAAGCTAAAGCTTAGATCTACTTGCTGTTTCTATTTAACATTGTAATGTGAGGTTTATATATTTATATATATGTAAACACATTGGTGAACCTCTGGCAATGGCTGGAAATCACAAAGGACAAACAAAAATTTCAGTAAAATGGCTGGTTAGTGAGTTACAGCAACAAGGAATTTGGTTTCTCGGAATGGAGGAAGCTAGAGATTTTTTCAACTTTTGGCAGGCTCCACAGACGGATAAACTTTCTTCAAGTGCTGGTAGCCAGAACAGGTTTTTAAATATGTGGCTAGTTTCTGGGGAACCCAAGCAATTAATTCCGACAAATGAAGATTCTTGACTCATTGAAAAATTATGTTTAAGAATGTCTGATCGATGTTAGCTTAAAGAAAGTTAAACAGGGATTTCTTCTTTGTGTAATGGGAATATGGAAACCCCAACTCTGTGCCTGGCATACAGTCAACACGAAATAAATGATAACAGTGATTACCATTTTTGTTATTCAGAACAATGGTATAACTGAGAAGTCATCTCCTCTCACCCACTGACACGTGTGTGTGCATGAGTGTGTGCATGTTGGCAAGCTGGTTAATTCACTGGGTCTCAGTCCCCATTTTTAAGGAGGATGAGTCATCTTGGAAAAACTCTATTATTGTATACTGCAGTTCAGGTCTTAGGAGAGTGACATAAAGTGAACACTCACTCTTACTCTGTAATGTCTTCCTTCATTCATTTATGAACAGATAACTACATATGTGAGACAACAAGAGACACAGAGGTATAGAGTGGACTTTTGGACTCTGAGGGAGAGGGAAAGGGTGAGATGGTTTGGGAGAATGGCAGTGAAGCATGTGTATTTTCCTGTAAGAAACGAAGCGCTAATCTATGTTTGGTGTAGGATGCAGGATGCATGGGGCTGATGCACAGGATGATTCAGGTAGAGGATGTGGGGTGGGAGGTGGGAGGGGGCTTCGGCATTGGGAGATTGTGTTCACCTATGGCTGATTCGTGTCAATGTATGGCAAAACAAATACAGTATTGTAATTAAAAAAATAAATTAATTAAAATTTAAAAAAATAAAAAGAAAATTATTGTGTTGGATTCTTGCTGGGCACTGGGGATATTGCAGCAAACAGAAGGACATGGGGTCCTGAATTTATGGTAAAAGTTAAGTCAGTAAAACATTCCAAGTTCTACTAACTATCCTAAACCATTCAGTCAAAGAGAGACATATATGTTGGGCTCAGAAGACAGGGATATGATTAGATTCATCTCAGACGTGGGCAAGGTCAACAGTTATCCCCATTGCAGGTAAATTCTTCTCTTCTGTCTGTCCAAGCCAATTTTTTTTTCTTTTTTTGCTGGCTGGTCTTTGTTCTGGCCCTGTCTCACCCTTTACCTGCAGTGCTCTTGCAGGGCACTGCCCCCAGCTCCCGAGAAGTGACCATTTTCACAGAACAAGGCTGGGCTCTCCCCACCAAGTCTCTAAGCTTCCCTCTGCAGAATCAATGCCCATTTCCAGCTGCTAATGCATTAATAACAGAAACGTCCCTGGCCATGACCTACCTGAGTCATTACACACTAATCATCGGAGGCAATTTCAAGCAGATTGACTAGTGATCAGTGTCCTCCCCGGCGTCCAGGCAGGAGGACACACCACTGCCTTCACGGCCCGGGAGCAGATGGCCGAGAGCGTGATCGCTCACCACAGCCGGCGCGGCTCTGACTCTGGGAAGGAGACTCGCCATGTCTTGCATGCAAAGCCAGGCTCTCTCAACCAGGGGCTCTGCTCCAAGGGCCCACCTTCTGCTTCCAAACAGATTCCAGGCTCTCCCTGACCTTCTTTGTGCCCATTTGAAACTCAATGCTCAAATAACTCTCTGAAGATGATGAGGAAACAGGTTTGACCTGCAACCCGGTCTTTCTAATAGACGTGGCTGCCACAAACCAGTCCAATTGCTCTCCCACGATTCAGTGTCTTTCCTTGTCCAGATTCGTGGCCCAGCGTGGGCCTGTAAACCAGTGTTCTGATCTCTTCCCTCAAGTTTCAGCTTGAGTGTTTGTCTTCCTGTTGCTCAGTCACTGCCCACGATCACTGTTTTCAGGGTGACACAATATATCCACAGAATGATGCCTTGCTTCCTTATTATGAAATATCTAGGAGGTTCCCATTCTTTTCACGAACACTATTATTGTCAGAGTTAATGACTCCAGGATCTTTAGAGTTTTCTTCCTGGGGTAACTTCCAGGGGATGTACCCCTGAGGAGAATTTACACAGTCAAAGGATAAGAGCATCTTTTTCACTTTGGGTGCATAAGGTCTCTTTTATATGTATATACAAATGGATGGTTAATTTACAACCAGCTCACTGTATTTTGAGTTTCCTACTCTTAACTGCCTATGTTTTATTAGCCCATAAAGAAGATTCAGAGAGTTCCCTGGTGGACTAGTGGCTAAGACTTCAGACTCTCAGTGCAGGAGTTCAATCCCTGGTCAGGGAACTAGATCCCACCTGCCGGAACTAAAAGTTCGTATGTCGCAACTAAAGATCCTGCATGGGACAATGAAGATCAAAGATTCTGTGTGTCACAAGAAGACTCAATGTAGCCAAATAAATGAATATTTTTTTAAAGTACTGTCTCCTAAAAATAAAGAGAATTCAGATTATATTTATGAGGAGCTAGGCAATGGAGTGGTAAATGTGAGTCAGATCTAATCTTTCCCTTCAAGGCGCTCACAGAGAAGGAGAAGCCAAATTAGGGAATAACCCACTGGTCCCCAAAACAGCAAAGCCCTAAGGATGATGGAGCTTCAGGATCCCTGGATTCTGGCACAAGACTCCAGCTCTGAGACTAGTGTCTCAGGGAATGTGTCAGTGTCGAAGGGAAAGAAGCTTTCCCCTTGATCTGAGTTGAATGTCATGCTGTGTCTTGAGAAGGGTTTACAGACTCAGTGTATTGGGGGTCTCATGTTCTCCAGTCCCACGTTTGTTGTTCAGTCGCTCAGTCATGTCCGACTCATTGCAGCCCCATGGACTGAAGCATGCCAGGCTTCCCTGTCCTTCACTGTCTCCCAAAGTTTGCTCAAATGCATGTCCATTGACTTGGTGATGCCATCCGACCCTCTCATCCTCTCTCACCCCCTTCTCCAGCCCTCAATCTTTCCCAGCATCAGAGTCTTTCCCAACGAGTGAGCTTTTCACATCAGGTGGCCAGAGTATTAGAGTTTCAGCTTCAGCATCAGTCCTTCCGATGAATATTCAGGGTTGCTTTCCTTTAGGATGGACTGGTTTGATCTCCTTGCAGTCCATGGGACTCTCAAGGGTCTTCTCCAGCACCAGTCCCAGGCATCCTTGTTACATCTATAAATTCATTTATGAGAACTCAGTTGCATGCACTGTGTTCTCAGTCTAAGTTTATGAGCCATCCACTACGGTATACTCTGAAAAATTCTGTTGGTAGAAGTTCATAAAAATTGCACACTTCTAGCTAAAGAAGCAGTGAGCCTTTTGGCTGTGTGTGCTCAGAAGACACAGTGGGTTACATCTAGTCATCTAGGTTCATTTAGATTCCGGTAAAGGGAGTAGCAGTCCTGGAGGGAAAAACACAGACTTTAAGACAAATAAATGGGGATTCAAATCTTGGCTCTCTATTTATCAGTCCTGCAAGTTTTGGAAAGTTACATAACTTTTTTCAGCCCCAATGTCCTCTTCAATAATGAGGAAAGCAGTCACAGGCCAAAGGTTTCTTGTGAAGATTAAATGCAGATTCCTTTTGGGGAGGAGAGGGCATCTGCTTGGGGAAAGCCACTGGGATGGAGAATAGGATGCTGAGAGCAGAACCTTGGCGGCAGTCAGCTCAGCAGGAGAGTAGCAAAAACACCGTTCTGTTGGGACTTCCCTGGTGGTCCCATGGTTAAGACTCTGTGCTACCAAAGCAGGGGGTAACGGGTTTGATCCCTGGGTAGGGAACTATGATCCCGCATGCTGGGTGGCATGACCAAAAGTCTAAATAAAGAAAGAAATAGGAAGAAAAAACATGTAAATTGAAACAAAAATGAAAACATTGCTCTGTTTCAGTTGGGGAGACCTTATTGTGGTTCCGACGGGCAAGAAGATGGAAGGAGAACTGAGGCAGAGGACAGAACCAGCAAGTGGGTGGGGCTGCGACCACATTTGAGGGGAGGGCCCTCACGTGGCCCGGACTAGAGGTCAGTGTGAAGTCGTTTGCCTGGTCATAATCCAGTCGTTCACTCTGCCTGCCTGTTTGCTGACTCCCAAGAGTGAAACTAACCTTTCACTTCAAAACACATTTAAAATGTTTTTGAGGGACTTCCCTGGTAGTCCAGTGGTTATTGAACTAGGCTCCCAATGCAGGGGGTTCAATCCCTGGTCAGGGAACTAAGATCCTGCCTACTGCACTGTGCAGACAAAATTAAAAAAAAAAAAAAAAAGTTTCTGAGAGTGAGCTTTTATAGATGCTTCCTGAAGTGATGCATTCCTGTCTGGGTCCATGCCGAGCAGAACGGTCATGTTGTCCCCAGCCATTCCGAAGGTGACAATGAGTGCAGGATATCTGCTCCCATACCAGGCCTTGGGCTAAGCTTTGTACACAAAGTGCTGTACCTTCTTTCATCCACAGGAGGACCTGTGAGATGGGTCCTGCTAATGCCTACAGTTTTGCAGATGGGGAAACCGACCCTTGAATGGGTTACGTGGGCTGCTCATACTCAGATGGCCAGAAAGTGGGGGGCTGGGCTGGACTCTGGCCATCTCAACTCTGAGTGCACACTCTTGACCACTGTATACTATGTGTAGGACCCTGGGTCCAAAGTGCCAACAGGGCTGAGCATTTTAGTCAAGAAATCATGGCAAGGAGTTTTGGCTGCAACAGAGGTTGGAGGCTTGTGGCCCCTGAATATCTCAGTAATATCTTATTTCTGTTGTTCAGTTACTAAGTTGTGTCTAACTCTTTGGGACCTCATGGACTGCAGCACCCCAAGCTTGCCTGTCTTTCACCATCTCCTGGAGCATCTAGGTTGTTTTTATTCTCTATAGTGTAGGTGACATTGATGACTGGTATGATTAAAGATAAAATTTTGTGGAGCTTTCCTTTCTCTTCCTCTTCCTCTCCATGCAAAAAAAAGAATGAGAAATGTGACATATGCTACACCATGAACGCGGAAACTGAAGCATGGTCTGTGGTTACCAGGGACGTTGCATTGAACGGAGACTCTTGATAGTTGAGGCAAGTAGGTCCACCTAGAGTCCCAGGCCTAAGTCCTTCTGTTGCTCAACATGCGTGTACAGTAAGTCCCCTACATACAAACCCTCAAGTGGAGAACTTCCAAAGATATGAACATGTGTCTGGTTCTAGCAAGGAGCCAAAACTTGTGCCGTCAACGCCAGATGTGAGCGAAAGAACAGCTTGTCCTTCATCTCCTATTGTTGGTGACCCATCAGCTCTCCCATCTCCCACCTTCTCTCCCTGCCTCAGTCAGTACTTCTTCTTGCCTGTTCACTTGATGTCAACCCCTGGATGCCAGCTGCTGTACTACGCTACTGTACTTTTCAATGTACCATCCTGTAAGATTGAAAATGTTTTATTTCTTGCATTTGTTGACATGCTATTTGTGTGAAAAGTATTATAAACCTATTACACTACAGTACTATATAGCTGATTGTGTTAGTTGAGTAAGTAGGCTAACTTTGTGGACTTACAAGCACATTTGACTTATGAACATGCTCTTGGAATGGAACGCGTTCAAATGGAGGGGGATTTACTGTAGACTCAAAGTGGCTTAATTCTCCCATCAATGTTTTCACTGGGTTGCAACTGAAGTTCAGGGCTGAGGTCAACAATTAAAAACAAAGGTGAAGGACTGACCGGCAAGGAACTGAATTGTCCCTTTGAGATTTTATATGTAGTACTTGTTTGTTCAGTCTCTCAGTTGCATCGACTCTTTTCCACCCCATGGGCTGCAGCAGGCCAGGCTTCCTTTTCCTTCACTATCTCCTGGAGCTTGCTCAAATTCATGTCCATTGAGTCAATGATGCCATCCAATCATCTCATCCTCTATCACCTCCTGCCCTCAATCTTTCCCAGCATCAGGGTCTTTTCCAGTGAATTGGCTTTTATACAATCATATTCTTGCCTGGGAAATCCCATGGACAGAGGACCCTGCCAGGCGACAGTCCATGGGGTCGCAAGAGTCAGACATGACTTATTGACTAAACCACCACCACATGTGGATAATATACATGTGGATAAAGAGTCAGCCTGCAATGCTGGAGAATGGGTAGACAGGGGTAGACATGGGATTCAGTCCCTGGGATGGGAAGATCCCCTGGAGAGGGAAATGGCAACCCAAACCAGTATTCTTGCCTGGATAATCCTATGGACAGAAGAACCTGATGGGCTACCGTCCATGGGCTGGCAAAAGAGTCAAACATGACTCAGCACGCGTGTACACATATATAGTTTAACACTATGATTAACACTATGAATATTCATAGGTGTGTTCACAGTTATTTTAATACAGAATTATGAGACTGGGGAAGTGAAGAAAGATGATGTCTATCTCAGTCTAAAGTAAAAATGACCTTCTTATTCAGAGCACAGGGTCCTGCTTCCACATGGTGGCTGCTGTCTCAGGTCTAGTTACAAGCTCCTTTCTTAAGGCTGACTCTGCAAACGTGAACAGCCAGGCAGTGCCACCCCCTGCACAGAGCTCCTGAGAAGGCTTGTACATCTTTGCATCCTTCTTCAGCAGTCCTCATGGCACTGAGCTCAGAGCTGTGGATGGTACGGTACATGTCAAGCCCTCCATCCTCCCTGTGAGAGCTTTGATCAGGGATGCGGTCAAAGGTGAGGCGTCAGAACTGGTTCCCCACCGTCCCTGTGATCCTCGTCCTTGTCTCTTCCCAACAGGAATTGCCCTCTCACTGTATCTGGCAGGCAACTAGAGCCCTGCTTTCATGCACTGGACAAATACACATTGAATCCTCTTCTATGCCAGGCATGGTTCTAGCTGCTGGGGACAGAGTGATAAGACAGGCAAGTTCCTAAATCCGTGGGGATTATAGTTCTCCAGAAGAAGCAAATATTAGACAAAGAGTCATACAAATCAACATATATTCTGTGAGATAAATGCACTGCATGTTATAAGAACCTGGATAGAGTGGTGGGCTTCCCAGGTGACTCAGTGGTAAAGAATCCTCCTGCCAGTGCAGGAGATGCAGGAGACAAATGTTTGATCCCTCATCAGGGATGATCCCTTGGAGTAGGAAATGGAAACCCACTTTAATATTCCTTCCTGGAAAATTCCATGGACAGAAGAGCCTGGTGGGTTTCAGTCCCTGGGGTCACAGAGAGCTGGGCAGGTCTGGGCAACTAAGCACACACACAGGCGCAGAGTATGGTAGCTTAATTTGAGATCAAGGAATTGATATTCAAGTTGAAACATTTATGGAAAAGTCTCTGGGTAGGTAGGGCAAGACAGTTAGGACTTTTGAAGAATTAAAAGAAGATGTGGGAAGGGAGTGCTATAATGGGGGCATTTGGTGGTATTGGGTGAGTGGACAGGGAGAGAGATCCATCAAAGTACAGATTTCAGGTTTTATTCTAAGTGCCATGATCAGCCATTAAAAGATCTGGAAAGTAAGGAACATGATCATACTTGTGTTTTTTAAAATATTACTCTGGCTACTGTACTGAAGTTGTCTTGGATGGAGGCAAAGTGGAAGCAAGGATAGCAGATACGAGGTATGTTAAAATAGTCAGAAGGAGGGCTGACTTTGGCTTGTGGTGGGGTTGTGGCTGTGGGGTGGGCAAAAGGTCAAGGATCCTTTCTACCTGCTTGTCTACCTATTTGCCTATCTATGTAGGTATGGGTACGTCTATCCATCCATTCATCTACCCACCCACACATCCACCCAACCTCCCTGCCTCCCTCCATCCTTCTACCCAACTACCATACCACCCATCCTATCCATCCATCCTTCCTTCATCCATCCATCCATCCCATTTACCCACTCATCCCCCAACCCTGTCTCAATCCATCTATCTGTCCACCCATCCACCACCCACCCGCCTGCCCACTTAACCCCCCCTCCATCCATCTACCCATCCTCCCATTTACCACCCACCCATCCACTCAACCTGCCTCCCTCCATCCATCCATTCATCCTTCATCCACCCACCCAACCCTCCCTCCATCTATCCTTCCACCATACCATCCATCTTCCAGCCATCCATCCATTCTTTCTTCATCCAGCCAGCCATCATCCAGCCATCATCATCATCTATTCCATGTTGCATAAAATCCACTTGCTCATTTTTTTAGTGCATCAGTGAGCAGTGCCACTGTATTCTAAGCCCTATGGAAGTCACAAGGCTGTTTTTGTTTTGTTTTGTGATTTTCTGTATTGCTCCAGGAATAGGCAGATAGTTCTTTCTTCCCCTATTAAAGTTTGCTTGGAGGCAGCCCTGTGGGCTCCCTTGTTTCCCTTTGCTGCTGTTTACCTCGGATGACATCGTTTGCTTTTACATAAGTTCCTCATGCACTGAAGGCTGACATTCTTAATCATTCTGTCACCTGTGTTACAGCGGGCTGCTGAAAAGATACCAGGTACGCCTGCAGGAGCTCAGCCGTCTCAGCAGTTTTGGAGCACCAATGGGATGTGAGGTGGTGGGGAGGTAATTGGTTTAGCCAGATGTAAATGGAAGAAGACTGAAGACACCACTAATATGTGGATGCCTAGGAGGAGGGGTGGCCGGCTTCCTTTCAGATTTGAGGAAGAATAATTGAATCCATAGCTATGAAAATGAAAGCAACATTAAGAGACTTTTATGGCAGCGTATGAGGCGGGAAGAGCTAAATTCAATCAATGTGAATTTACTGAGTGCTTATTATGTACCTGTCACTGTGTGAGGCATTTTAGCCAAACAAAGGGGAAAATAATAGCAGAACATAAATAAGTTTTTATATTCTCCGTGGGAAGTCAAGATTTCAAAACAGGAGGATGCTTCAAGCATACATTAGAAAGGTTGAGTAGCAATTATAAGCTGTATTAATAGGTAGCACTGTTAGAGCTTTGACTATACGACTCTGTGACTATGATTAATTTACTTAACCTCTCTGAACATCAAGTCTCTCCTTTATGAAATGTTCATGTGACAGCATGGAATGCCATTGCATACACAGACACACATACACACACACACAGACACACAGACACACAGACACACACACACACACACACACACACACACAGGTTGGTTAGGGTTCTTCAGGGCTGCACTGGTGGTATTGTGCCAGGTAGGCAAGTGAAGAAAATGCCCTTCACTAGACTTTTTAAAGTCTACTATTTTAGCAAATTATTTAAAATATCTACATGTATAGAGTAAACCTTGACATGGACTAGAAAAGTAAATAGGTGTTGAAAAAAACCATAAAGATAAGTCCCATCACATCATAGCAAATAGAAGGGGGAAAAAAAAACAACTGGAAGCAGTGATTGTTTTTCTTTTCTTGGGCTCCAAAATCACTGTGGATGGTGACTGCAGCCATGATATTCAAAGACGCTTGCTCTTTGGAAGGAAAGCTATGACAAACCTAGATAGCGTTTTGAAAGCAGAGACATCACTTTGCCGACAAAGTTCTGTATAGTCGAAGCTGTGGTTTTTCCATGTATGGATGTGAGAGTTGAACCATAGAGAAGGCTGAGTGCTGAAGTATGGGTGCTTTTGAACTGTGGTGCTGGAGAAGACTCTTGAGAGCCACTTGGACTACAAGGAGATCAATCCATCCTAAAGGAAATCAACCCTGAATATTCATTGGAAGGACTGAGGAAGCTAAAGATGAAGCTGAGGCTAAAGCTCCAATAGTTTGGCCACCTGATGGTGAAGAGTTGATCCACTGGATAAGACTCTGATGCTGGGAAAGATTGAGGGCAGGAGGAGAAAGCAATGACAGGGGGTGACATGGCTGAATGGCATCACCAACTCAGTGGACATGAATTTGAGCAAACTCTGGGAAATAGAGAAAGACAGGGAAGCCTGGCATGCTATAGTCCATGGGGTCGCAAGGACTTGAACATGACTTGGCGACTGCACAATAGCAACAAAGATTTTCCTGATGGTGCATACTTCTCTCTATTACATAAAAGGTATGAGGCTTATGCGAGTTCTATATTAGCTGCCGTTTTTCAAAGCATGGGCCTTTCTATTAGTAGGAGATCTTAGTAGCTGAAATCATACTGAAGTCTTCCTTGTATTCCATTTCTGACATCCGTGTTGTACACTGACATTCTCAGGATCCTAATACATCTTTCCTGTACATCTTGCATGTTGAAGGTTTGTTTATTTGTTTGTTTGTTTTGGATCTGATACACAAGATTTCTCCATTTCTAGTCTTTTAAAAAATCTCTCCTTATCATCCTAACTTCTCTTTTACCTTACAGTCGTTTCCATCCTTTGTCCAACTCTTCGCTAGCTTTTCATTCTTGTTTCCAAAATTCTCTCTGTAGGATGCACTCATAATTTCTACACAACTGAATACTCTTAAGGTTTTTATTTAAAAAAATATAGACATTTTCTTACATGCTGTGTTGAAAATAAGACAATAGGAGTCACTTATGCTAAGCTTCAGGTTTCTCAGAAATGAAATCTTAAAACAAGTCCGTCAGAAATTGCCTGATCAACACTGGTTATCCGCCCAATAGACTGCTATCCCCTAAAGGAAAGTAACCTTGCAATAAACAATCCCTTTTTTGCCGAATATAGCTGCCTTGTTCCAGCTCCCTTCTGTCTATAAAAGTCTTTCATTTTGCACAGCTTTTCAGAGCTCCTTTCTGTCTGCTTGATTGAATGCTGCCCAGTCCATGAATTGTTGGATAAAGCCAATAAGATCTTTAATGTTTATTCAGTTGAATTTTTAAAATAGTTTTCATTAAGTTTAAAATTGGTGATGTATATATAAACATATCTCATAGGCATTATAACTTGGTTTCTAAAACACATTTTATAAATAAATGCTTAGAATCACAGAGCACTTTTCTTAAACTGCATATCACCTGACAGTTTCATTATTTACCAATTAATAGAAAAGTGATTTATCAAATCACTAGATGATTCTCTATCTCATTTATTGGCGAAAGAAAAGAAAACCACCTTTCATTAACCATCAGAAGGACATAACTATACCCCGAGGGTTAAAGAACAATTTAAGTGAATTAAAATTACTTTTATTTTTACAGTGATGAGGTCGGAAATGGAATGGTTGGACTCAGAAGGATTTTTCTAGAGATGGATTTTGAATAGATTTGCCTTGATTAAAGAAGGAAATAAGAACTTGGAGAGGAAATGCAAGTATTACTTTAGGGTTATTGAGAAAATCTGGCTCACGGGGCTGAGCAGGACAAGGAGAACTCATCAGCCACTCGAGACAAGTTGTTTTATTAACAGGCAACTGAATGTGCCAGAGTGGTCGTTCTCTACTGAGCATTAAGGCTCAAAGTCCCATGGATTTCGGCGCTCTCAAATCTGAGTATCTGGATTGACTTGTAGGGAGATACGTATCTAGGCTTAGTGAAATCGAACTTTCGACAGAGGGCGGGCGCATAGATTTCTTCTTGCTTGCCAGGTCTGATGGAGAGAGGCTTCCTATAGTTTTGTTGAGGAGAAGGCATCTGAGCTCAGCAGGCAAGTGCTGTGATGGATTAGCAGTGTTTTCCAGGTGTACAGGAGGGGTGGGGGATGGTAGCACTCTAGCCAAGTATCACCATCCTACCTGAGACAGGGCATCTTCCCTTGTGGTCAGAGACAGGGGTGCTGTTTGCTTCTGGAGACCGTGTCCACTTGACTTGGTGCCTAAATAGTAAGATGATTTCATTTCATTACAACTGTCAAGTGGAGGGGAGCGATGGCATCTTAGAGCCCCATGAGGATGCTATGGTTTACTTGGGGATACCTATTAGTATTTCTAACCCAATTCCTTTTCAACACAATGGTTTAATTGTAGGAAGAGTTGTTTAGGGAATACTATTTGATGGGATTTAATCAATTTATGCTATTGGCTTCTGCTGCAGATTATATCGTTCAACACACAGGGCAAACTTGATTCCATTCGTCTTGGGGAAAGGCAATTTAGAATGGAATACAGCAGCTTTGAAGTTGCTGTTCTCATTTCTGAATGTGGATGGGTCCCAGGTGGAAGGTCTTGGCACTGTGTGCTGCTGTGTCCTTCCTGAATCTCTCTAAGCAGATGCTTGATCAAAGAGCACAGCCAGCGAGGGGAGGAAGTTGTCGAGATGTGCTGTTGGTAAATATGTCTAGGGAGACAGACGTTTTCTTAACCACCCCTCTTAATCGTAATAAAAGTGTAGTGAATTTGAGAATTTAAAAATAGATAAAAACAAAATATATCATAAAACCGTATAACCTGCCTTATGATACATTTTTTTTTAATCAAGCTTCTTTTGTACTGGAGTATAGCTAATTAATGGGCTTCCCTGTTGACTCAGAGGGTAAAGAATCCACCTGCAATACAGGAGACCTAGGTTAGATCCCTGGGTTAGGAAGGACCCTTGGAGAAGGGAATGGCAACCCACTCCAGTATTCTTGACTGGAGAACCCCACGGACAGAGGAGCCTGGTGGGCTACACAGTCCATGGGGTCGCAAAGAGCTGACACTACTGAGCGTTGAACAACCACCTAGCCAACTAACAATGCTGTGGTAGTTTCAAGTGAACGTCGGAGGGACTCAGTAAATATATATGTATCCATTCTCCCCTAAACCCCCTCCCATCCAGGCTGCCACGTAACATTGAGGAGAGTTGCAAATGTTAAACAACAGGTCCTTGTTGGTTATCCAGTTTGAATATAGCAGCGTGTACATAACCTGCCCAGGAAAATGAAGTTATGATTGCTGGGGCAGGGGGCAGGGAGGGAGAGAGAGTAACGGAGTCTGGGAAAGTCATGTGATATTTGAGCATCTATTATCACATGCATTACCTGGTTTTCTAGGTGTATAATAAGCATCAGTGGCAGGTGAGGGAAGCAGGGAGCCAGGGGAGTGGAGCTGATGGGCTGTAGACTCAAGCCACCATCTTTGAAACCAGAATCAATTGGTTAGCAGCTTCTGGTCCTCTCTGAGCTTGGACTTTTTATCCAGAAGATGGATCAACAAACCAGAAGGATTAGTAACTGTTACTGATCTTTAGTCCCTCTTGCTGATAAGGACACTGGGTCAGAGAAGTCAAAACCCACAGGTGGTAAGTGTCAGAGCTCGAATTATCCTTTGGAGCTCCTAAGAGACAGTACATTGTGAAGTTCTGTAGGGAGACCTGGATTTATTATCTGAATATGGGCTGGATTTTGAGTCTAAAACTGGTCCTTCAGCTCCAGCCTTGGCACACTATCTGTGAGCTCTTCGCCGATTCCAAACTTCCCTCGGCCTCAGTCTCCTCATCTGGGAAAGCCTTAAGGTTCCCTAAAGGGCTAGTGTGAGAATCATACGATGCAGGAGATGTCACAGCGGTTTTCACAGCAGAACGCACCATGCCGATGGAAGGTAGCGACTCAAGCAAGACCAGATGTGTAACTGCAGGAGAAGGGCAGGAAAGACATGGAACGTCCCTTAGCCCAGGGGAGCAATTGATCTAGAATAAACATTTCCAGGCTGCTTGGATCCTAGCTAGAGTTATATCATATCTGATAAACATCAGATTCAGTAAATATCATTCATTGAAAGTCTACTACGTGCAAATTACTCTTCCTATTTTCTTTTGTGATTAAGGGCTGCTTCTAACACAATCACTATCTTAGAGGAATGTAAAATTGCATTCAGAAAAGCATTTTTCAATCTGACTTATTTTTTTGAAACTTAAAGATTTAGAGTAGTTTTTATTACTCAACAATTTCTTTCTATGAGGCTATTCTAGAAATGCTCTCTCTCTCTCTCTCTCTCTCTCTCTCTCTCTCCATATATATATATATAAAATGAACTTAGGATTTTCTCAAGAAGTATTCCCTCAGCCACATTGGTCCCCCTTATTTCCCTCCCCAAAATACCAAAAAGTATGCCCCTACAATGTCTAATTGTCTTCTTAGTGGTGCACTTAGAGTCAAAGATGGTGATGCCAAGTCTTGTCCATGTCCTGCTTTCCCGACAGGGATAGTTTCTGAAAAGGGATTCTGGGGTGAGAGATATGAATCACTGCCCATTTTTTTGTGAAAAACCAAGGTCGCACCAGGGCAACCCAACCTGAAGTAAAGAATATGAAAGAATGAAATATGAAAGAATGATAGAATAAGGATAAGAAACTACATTGCGGGCTGAGAGAGTCAAGATCATACAGAAGTTACAGGGTACAGATGGATGAGAACCAGTGATTCAGAAGTCAGTCTCTTAGCAGAGTGGGTAGTGGGTGAGCACTCAGGGAGTCTGAAACCGCTGCAGGGGATACGGGCCTTCTACGCTGTGCCTCTTGGGTCAGTAGCTAGGGGTCAGGGCCGACAGCAGTGGGGGCTGGAGCCAGTGGTGTGTTCTCTGTGCTGCACGGCCGCTGCAGGTGCTTGTGTAGTGGCAGAGGTTACTTTCTACACAGAGTGTGTAGCAGAATGTGGCGCACTCTCCGCTGTGCAGCCCAGCAGAGGCAGGCGTACAGTCTAAAAGGACACATGTCTTACACATGTTGTAAGACACCCAGTACCACTTGCTGTCTATACTTTGTCTCTGATAAATACATGTCTTAGGAAGGACTGAACAGTCACTTGGCATCATGCATCTTTACAAGACCATCTCTGTGAAAGGTGTTTTAAAGGAGCACTAGCAGAGACCAGCATAGCAAAAGGGTCCTGCACGAAGAGGAAGTCTTTCCTTTCGAATATCCTTACAAAGGCATCTGTTTGTCTTCCCCGGTGGGCCAGCATCCTCTGGGAACCAATCAGTGCTTATCAGGAAGGCAGTGGGCTCTTATCTCAATCCTAATTCATGCCAACTCACTAAATGGGTCAGGAAAGGACAATTTTAATTCTCACACGTTGTTTTTATGCTGTATGAGTTGCAGGCAACACTAGACACTTTCATCCAGGAAGTCTGTATTTTGGAGAAGGCTCTTGAGAGTCCCTTGGAGATTAAGGAGATTAAACCAGTCCTACAGGAAATCAGTCTTGAATATTCATTAGAAGGACTGATGCTGAGGCTGAAGGTCCAATACTTTGGCCACCTCATGCGAAGAGTTGACTCACTGGAAAAGACTCTGATGCTGAGAGGGACTGGGGGGCAGGAGGAGAAGGGGGCGACAGAGGAGGAAATGGCTGGATGGCATCACTGCCTCAATGGACATGAGTTTGAGCAAACTCCAGAAGACAGTGAAGGACAGGGGAGGCTGGCGTGCTGCAGACCATGGGATTGCAAAGAATCTGACAGGACTTAGCAATTGAACAATAGCAATCTGGCAGTGACCATAACAAGATTTTGTCCTTTACCATTAAATATAATATTTTATGAATGTTTTATTATCTCTATCCCTTCCTTTTTTAAGATTTGTTTTTAATGTGAACCATTTTAAAAGTCTTTATTGAATTTATGACAATGTTGCTTCTGTTTTATGTTTTTGATTTTTTGGCCACAAGGCATATGTGATCTCAGCTCCCTGACTAGAAATTGAACCTGCATTCCCGGCATTGGAAGGTGAAGTCTTAATCACTGGACCACCAGGGAAGTCCCATCCCCCACCATCCTTGAGTGCCTTCCTCTTCCAATCCATAAACATAGACATGCATATTTGCTCCATAATTATAAGCTTTTAAAGGGATTATATCAATATTACCTATCATTTATAGCATAGTTCTACTTTAGCAACTTTCCACACATTAAGGTTTTTTAAGGTGCTGTCTATGGTAATCCTTGTAGCTACTTACTAGAATACCACTTGGCAGATTTTAAAGCAAAAACTCTAGAGGTGTTCCTGGATAAGAATCTGAATTTTGAATAAGCGCACAACATGATTTTTATTAACATTTTAAAACCACAGCCTTATATAGATAAAGCCAAGGCTAATTTTCATACAATTTGAACATTAGGACCAATTTTTTTTTTTTTAACTTGGTCTCTGGGTGAAACTTAAGTTCTTGTTTCTTTTTTCTTTTCTTTCTTTTTTTTTTTTTTTAAGAGAAAGAGTGCTTCAAAGATTAGAATTCCCCAATAGAGAATACCTGGCCACACAATTCTAAACTTATTCCTCTTTAAGATACAGAATTAGAACCCAAGAGACCCAAAAAGTTCATTCTTCTCCAAGAACCAACTTTTCTAAGATGATACCATTATCATAATTTATGTTTCTTTTTGCGAGTGCAGAACATGTCAAACACTACAGAAATTTATCCAAAAGCATTTAACATTTGCTTTTGATGTAGATATATGATAAAGATTTTCTTCACTGAATGACTGAGTGAAGAACCTATCTCATCACACAGGAAAATGACAGAAATCAGCTGGGAAGCATGGTGTGTGGAATCATAGCCTTTGTGGGACTGGCTTAATCACAGAATTGGGTAATGCACAGGATGTAGTCACTGGAATAGATGTAGATGATTAAAGAGAAGTATAAGAGTGGAAGGAATATACTAGAAACGTGCACATGCAGTAAAAGGTGATGAAAAGTTAAGTCTATTGATTCATTTATGTTTTATCGAGTGCCTACTGTATGCCACACCCTGTGCTGCTGAGGAAGGCAGACTTGATAAGGTGATCAGACACCCCAGATTTCCCCGAATCAAAGGCTTTCCTGAGAGGTTGGACTTGTGCACTAAAACCAGGCAAATACTGTGATAGCTAGGATGAGTCCAACGCTCTGGACTTGAAGAAGTGTTAACAAGTATGATGGATGTTATAGGTGCTATGGGATCATGAAATGGGCATTGAATCCTGCTGTTAATATCCTGCAGTTTCTGTCTACTATAAAGAACTCCAATTTCTCACCCTTGAGGGGGTGGAGGCCTCTACCTCCTGCCTCACTTCTGCTGATATAACAAATTATCACCAACCTTAAAACAGCACCAGCTTATTATCTTACACTTCTGAAGGTCAGAAGAATAGTCACTCAGTTGTGTCTGACTCTGTGTGACCCTATGGACTGTAGCCCACCAGGCTCCTCTGTCCATGGGATTCTCTAGGTAAGAATACTGGAGTGGGTTGCCATGCCCTCCTCCAGTGGATCTTCCTGACCCAAGGGTTGAACCCAGGTCTCCTGCATTTGGTGGGTTCTTTACCATCTCAGCCACCAGGGAAACCCTGGAGGTCAGAAGTCTGGACTGAAATCAAGGTCTTAGCAGGGCTGTGTTTCTCCCAGAGGCTTTGGAGATAGGGTCTGTTGTGTTGCCTTTTCCCAGCTGCTGCAGACTGCCTGCATCCCTTTGCTCCTGGCCCTCTTCCACCTTTAGAGCCAGTGATGGAGGGCTGAGTCTTTTTCACATCAAATCACCCTGACACTGACTCCTGCTGTATCTCTCTTCTCCTTTTACAGTTCTTGTGATTGCAGGAAACCCACCTAGAAAATCCAGAATAAGCTGTGCATCTTAAAGTCAACTGAATAGCAACCTTAATTCTATGTGCAGCCTTAATACCCTTTGCATAAAAATTCATTTGGGTAATGAGAGAAACATAAAAATATTCATAGGTTCTGGGAGTTAGGATATGGAAGCCTTTGGTGGGGGGGTGGTGTGGGCGGTTGGCTGGGAAGCATGATTCTCCTGACCTTGGGACATATTAAGGATTTTGTGCTGGGTTTGAAGAGGATTGGGATTCAGAAATGATCAAAGCCCTTTCTGGGGATGGAGTGATGGTGGTCTGTTTGCATTTTAGAGGATCACCCTGCTGTGTGTGTGGGAGGTGAGGCTGTGGAGCAGGTCTGCAGTGTGGGGACACCTGCGGGGAAGCTCTTGCCAGGCTGCTAGTGAGAGATGATGGGCTGGGTGATCCGGACTAGGGCTTGCACCCGGGAGATGGACAGATATAAATAAACCAGAGCTGTAACCCACAGGTGGTGATGCTATAAATTGGAGATAGGCTAAAGACAGGAGAGAATGAGGAATCTCATGCTTTTCCGTGTGTGTATTCATGAAGAAGACTATTTCCTTTATAAGGGGTCACTTTGAGACCTTATTGTGGAAGAGATAATGCTTTCAGCTTGTCTTTGCTGAGAGCATCAAATAGACACCCGTTCCGGGTTAGGTGTACAAGTCTTGGTTTCAGAATTCACATCCCTGTCTGTTTCCTCCAATTGAAACGTTTATTCCCCCAAATGATTTTGAGAGGCGTGTTTCGATATTTGATAAATCTCTCCCGTGCATTTCTTCAAATTTAGAGATAGGAACCTTATCAGAGCCATTTCTGTTTGGTGCTTCTCCTGGACCGGTCTATGCTAATCACCTTGACATTTTGTATTCATCAGGTGTGAGAGGAACGCTTTATCCTGAATTGATGGGGACACTTGTTTCTAATGAGAAATCTGATGAAATCCAGTGCTTTGAATACAGAACATCTGCAAACTTTTGTAGCTTTAGAATTCTCCTGAAGTTTTTCTCTTCTCTATAGAAGACAACCATGGTGGGTTTCAATGCAAAACTGCATCTCATAGTGATGTAGTTTCTCTATGTGATAAGGATTTTACTTTAAAACCCCATCAAGGAGGAGAAGGGACATTTTCCAGTGGAAAGATATGAAAATAAGTCTTGGTCTGTCTCAAGGTCTAATACCCCCAACCCCCGCCCCAGGAAAGATCATCTCATCAGAAATTCAGGAGGGAAAGAAGGCTTTTCATTCTTATTCTCATTTCCTGACATTCTTACTCTAAAAGTCATTATTAATGGAGAGAACTCTGCCTGTTAGGTAATCTGTGTCTTCCTCTAGCCTGGTGGTATTTCATTATCATTTAAATATGCCACCCACTGCTCCTTCTAAAACCTTTTGAATGGAGGGTCATTAGTAGATTTTTTTCCCCCTAAATTATGCACAGCAGTTGTTAAAGCAAGATGGTCTCAGTGAAGCTCATTCCTTGTTGAAGAAGTGGAGTGTAGACTGAGATAATTATCTGGATAATTCAGTTTCCCGTTATCTCTCCTGAAATGAAACATGTCTCTCATCCTTTCTTTTCTCCCTTCTTTCATCCTTTCTGGGTTATCTTTGCCAAAGAAAGGCACTCTTGTTTCCATGCTGCCATAGACTACAGTGCATTTAAAACAAAAAAAATTTTTTTGAAGTGTTAGCTATTTTTTAAAGGCGCATCAAACTTGTAATGATCCATTTTAAAAGCAGGACTCATCTTTCCTTTCTCAGCCATTTCAGGGGATTAATTCTCCGTTTCTATGCATCAGATTCCCTTTGGGCTGAGGATTACTCCAAACTTGGACTTTGTCTTTATTCTTAAGAATCACAACCCCCTGAGAATTAAACGTGCTTCTTCTCAAGAAAATTGCTGGAGGTTTTCTGAGAGTCTTTTGCTGTTACAAATGTGAGCTGGGCACAATTCACATTTTATCCTAGCAGAAGGAGCCTCTCCTGAGCATCCCAGTTTTCTGGGGAAGGAAGTGATCAGTCATTCTTGATCTCCGTTCCTTATGCACAGTACCAAGGAGTGGTGCCCCAGAACATGGGAACTGTCACTGGAGGACCTGCTCTAGGGCAGGCATGCCCCTGTCTTAGGCAATTTTTCTGGGCCTCGAGTTTGTATCTGTGAAATGGGAACAGCATATGCCAACACTGAAGGTGTTGTAGTGATCAAATGTGATGGAGAGATGAAGACACATGTGACATATTCCCCTGTTTGCCTCTCAGTCTTGAGTAGACCTGATCTCATGTGGCCTTGATCTGCAGCGGCTTGAAGCAGGGCTTCAGTTCTGGGGCGGAGATTGAGGTCGGGCCATGATTGAGTCCTGAATTCCTAGTCACTAGACCAGTGGTCAGTGACAAGGGCCCTGGCCCTTTGGCTTTGCAGAAAAGAATTTCCACAAAGAAGAAAAGTAGTGAGAAAAAGTGAACTGTTAATTAGGAGGAAGAAGACTATAGTAGCTAGGGATAAACACAGGGGCGGGCCCAGAGTCACACGCTTGTGGTAGCTGGAATCACTTTTGTGGGCATTTCTTCCAGGTTCCTTTGGCTGGTCACCCTGCTTTGCCTGGTTCTGAGGCCCTATTTGGTGCATCTCAGGGTCCTCCCATGTGTGCATGCATCTTTCAGCCAAGATGGATTTTACACTGAAGAAGCTACCGCTGTGACATCACTCACCTTTTGACTTTCAAGGAGCTTTCTAGTCAAAAAGGTTGTTTTGACTTTCAGAATGAGAAACATGCAGTCTCTTATGTCTTATCTGGACAAGGCTTAGCATCTCCTTCTTCTTACTGTTATGGAATTTCAGTTCACAGGGAATGAATTCCACCCACTCTCTCTGGGGCCCATCTATCTCCTGCCTCAGGCCCAGACCAGCAGCTTCTGTCATACTCTTTACACTGAGTCCCAACGTGGTGGCTGACACGATCCTAGGAGCTGTCACCTTCAGGCTGGCATTGCCACTGGCATTTGCCCTCAGTCTCTGCAAGGATCAAATTATCTGCTGCTGCAGCTGCTGCTCTTCCACACCCTCTGAAAGGAGTTCATGGTGGAGAGCAAGAATAAGGTGCTCTGTGCTCTGGGAAGACTGCCAGAACAGGTCTTCAGATAGTCACATATTTTCAGGAGAAGATTTTATGAGCCCAATTATTATCTCTCCTCCAATCTAGAAAAACACCAACACCCTTCATGGTGATGATGGCTCCTCATGACTAGCAAAAGCTTCAGTAGACTAGCAGACACCTCTTGGAAAATTAAGTGCTTGATTACATGTGTTCCCCTTCATCAAAATCATGTAAATACTGACCCCCTCACACACACATCTTTGGAGCAGTTTCTCATGGCTATCAGAAATGCTGTTTCCCAGGCTCCAGTCCTCATTTGCCCCCAAATAACAGCTAACTCAGTCTTCCCAGGTGGTGCAAGTGATAAAGAACTCTCCTGCCAATGTATGAGAAATAAGTGACATGGATTCAATCCCTGAGTCAGGAAGATCCCCTGGAAGAGGGCACGGCCACCCACTCCAGTATTTAGCATGGAGAATCCCATGGACAGAGGAATCTGGTGGGCTACAGTCCTTGGAGTCTCAGAGTCAGACACAAACAAAGGGACTGAAAACACATGTCCGCAACACCTAACTCGCAGCTCTCACACTGTGGATTTTTTTCTCTCTTTTTTTTTTTTTCAGTCAACAGAGTGAGGACACATTGGGAAACAAAACTGCATCCTGGTCCTCCTGGATCTTACCCTCCAGGAGAGGAATCAGAATATAAGAAATAAGCAAGTGGGTATTTATTAAAGTGACAAATAGTGATAAAGGCTCTGATGACCAGGAAATCAGGATGTGAGGATGGAAGTGTCCAGAAGGCGTGATTTTAGACTGTATATCTAGATTGTATTGGGGTCTCTCTGATGACATGGCACTTGAGCAGAGAACTGAAATAACCCCATGACTGAGGCTTGTCTTGAGACTGGTGATGTTGATCACGTCAAAGGCTGACTCCTCCCAGACATCAGAACAACCTCTGGATAAGATGAAGATGGGTTTACTAGTTACTGTATTAAGACAGAGCTTCACAGCTGGTGCTTGTTGTAAAGGACCTGCCGGCCAGTGGAGGCAACATATAAGACCTGGGTTCGATCTCTAGGTCAGGACGATTTCCTGGAGGAGGGCATGGCAACCCACTTCAATATTCGTGCCTGGAGAATCTCAAGGACAGAGGAGCCTGTGGGCCACAGTCCATGAGTCAGACAGAACTGAAGCAACTTAGCAAGCACATAAGCTGTTTGAGCAGAGGGATGGGCAAAATCACAGTAATTTTTGAGATTTAGAAGTGTGTTGAAGGTGGATCTTTTCATACAGGGACTTGATTAGGAGAGGGTAAAGATTGTGATGTAATAGCTTAGGATTGGTGGACAAAATAAGGCAAGGACCTTGGGATGAAGAGTTCTGAGGGCCTTGGGGTGGAAGAGGATGTTTGATACTTGCTGTTGACAAGCTGATGGGTCTTTCAAAAGTTCCTGCAATATGCCATAAAGTCATTTGGAGGTTTTGATTTCTGGGAAAGAGTTTCCTAGAACAGTAAGGTTATATGATGAAGACAGTAAAATAATAAAGTCACAATAATGCAGAGAGCAGTAGATGGTTCTGATTCTCAACCACCACCATCATCAGTGTTATCTGTTAAGGTTTATTGAAGACTGACTTTATCTCGAGTACTATGCTTGGTCCTAAGGTGCAGCTGTGAGCATGTGGGCATGTTTCTTCCATCTCATAGCCTATCCATGGAAATAGACACTAAACAGATACTTGTGTGTATAATTAATTATGACTATGATTTATAGATATTGGTAGGGAGAATGTTACTTGCTATGATGATGACTTGTAAGTCAGAGGGTCCCGAAGTGGTCCCTCTGGGTGTCTGATACAATGCTTCTTGCATGAATGCTAGGTGCAGAAAGGAGCCAAGGAGAGAGGGGGTGAAGGAGACTGAACTTTATCTCAAGAGCAAGGAAGAACAGAGTGTCCCTGTATGTCAATGAACATTGTGTCCCTGTATTCGCATACACATCGGCACCAACAGTATTCTAAGATACATTCACAGCATACAGTGACAGTGTTCAGAGTCATCTACATTGACACAGTCCATCAGCAATTGCTTGGCCTGTTCTTTTAACTAAATAGCAGTTGTTTGTTGAAAGAATGAGTGAGTGTTGAATTAATCAGCACTGTTTAGTTCCTAGGTGACCTCCAACAGATCATTTGCTTATGCAAAGCATACAGAAGCTTGATAGAAGACAAGTTTGCATCCCAGACTGGCCTGCCCAGGAATGCAGAAAAGCAGCAATTCTCACAGTCAGTCCTCAACTATTCCCTCTCCTACTGATTCAGTGGGCTTCCCTGTAGCGAATACACCTGCAATGCAGGAGACCCAGATTTGATCCCTGGGTCTGGAAGATCCCCTGGAAAATGGAATAGATACCCTCTCTGGTATTCTTGCCTAGAGAATTCCATAGACAGAGGAGCCTGGCGGGCTACAATCCATGGTGTCCCAAAGAGTCAGACACGACTGAGTGGCTTTTACATTGATACATACACAAATTCAGTAGATCTGGGATGACATCAGGTTCCCTGGGTGATTCGGATATTCAGGTAGGCTGGGAACCTCTTCAGTTTGGAATTTATCTTCAGTGACCCCAATGGACTTTTTCTGACATCTCTGGGTATTCCTAAAAAAAAAAAAAAAAAAAGAGAGCAAGATGGGGATAAGTCAACCTATTTATATCAGCCAGTCCTTTATAATTGGGGACCAGATGAAAGGAGGAGCCGAGAGGGCTCTGGGAGAAATTATATCTTAATGCATTGCTCTGGCGCAGTTTGAGGTCTTTGCTCTTTGCATATAGTGGGAGAGGAAGTTGCCTTGGGATGAAATATAAGGCATGCGTGGGGTCAGGCTGTGTTAAGTTCACATTTTGTAGCTGTGCAGACTTGGCCAATGTCTTTCACTCTTTCTTGCCCTAACAGAGAGGTTATGTTGGCAAGTCCATTTTTTCTTGAAGGGTTTAAGTGAGATACTTCAGTGAAACACACGTAATACAGAGCCTAGACTCTAGTCAACATGCTGTTCACGGCAGGTGCCGCCCTCTCTTGAAGGCAGTCACTCTACACACGGCCCCCAAGAAGGCAAACGGGGAAGAGCTGATTTCAGTCGTGTGCTTCCTTGCCAGGCATGCAATGGGCAGAGACAGATTTGCTTGTATTTGGAAATCAAGCACTTGAGAGGCGATTCATATCTTGAGGTCTGATTCCTGATTGTATCAGAACCTTACAGCAACTTCCTTCATGGAAAAGAGCAGCAGTTGGCTTGGATAGCTGATGCCATGTGGTGGGTTACTGGTGTCTCTTTCAAATTCCTATCTGAAATAACCTCTGTCTCACTAGGGTTGAACCAAGCACATCTTTATTTTGACTTACACTTTAGACAGGTTTACAGAGGCCAGAATAAAGCAGGAAAATGCCCTTCAGGACTCAAACCAGATAAAACTTTTGTCATTCCCTACCCTGCCATCGAGTTGAGTGTGGAATTCACTTAGCTGATAAGGATGGTGACATTTTTCCTCTTTGAAGTTTTATCAGATACGAGTCAGGCAAAGCCATATTTACCATCTACTTTGAGTTTCAAATGTTGAATGGTGGCTTCTAAAAAAACCATGAAGATGTGAAAATCATGGTGAAATAAGCGTTTGGAAACTTAAATATTTTTTGATTTTATATTTGGGTATAGCTGGTTAACAATGTTGTGGTGGTTTCAGGTGAGGACTCAGCCACATGCGTGCAGGCATCCATTCCTCCCCCACCCAACTCCCCTCTCATGCAGACTGCCATGTCACACCGACCAGAGCTCCCTGTGCCATCCAGCAGTCCTTGCTGGTTATCCAATTTAAACAGCATTGTGTAATGACCTTCCCAAACTCCCTACCTTTCCCTTCCTTGCATCCTTCCCCCTGCAACCATAAGTTCATTCTCTGAGTCTGTAAGTCTGTTTCCTGTTTTATAAATGAGTTCATTTCTTTTTAGAGAAAGAGTTTGGGAACTTTTAATGAATGTAAACCATGATATTGGTAAAGCTACCCTATAGAATTAAAATAATGAAAATGAAATACAAACTCAGACAGTCCTAAATCCCAATTAATAGAAATCCTTAGAGAAAAACTCCCTGC